>CM060929.1:429976624-432376624 GCA_030765085.1 Allium cepa | reverse complement strand
TCTCTCGACTTAAGAATACTAAAATTTCAATATGGATATTCCATTTTGATTATAGTTGAATCATGGATAGGCGTCCTTCGAATGACCATAGTTTCGTCTGAATTGAGGCATTAGGAATAAAGCATTAACTAATGGAGAATTCATCTCCTCAATTGTATGAAGTTTGTACCATGGTTAACTATGGTCAATTCAAAGTCAAAATCTTTGTCCAGAGTATAATGATTAATAATATTGTTATTATTAAACCAAGGATTTTGTTCATAGACTGATCAAGTTGAATATGGAAAATATTGGATCTTGTACCAAAACCAAATTTCGTATGTCCAAAAGCATTATAATGTTTGCGAAGAGAATGTGTGTAAATTATTGTCACCATCGATATCACTTAATGTAATATAAAATATGATTTTTGTAAAAAGATCCGTGGATGATGAATTGGATATACTATCAAACCAATACCAAATATGATGTGTGAACATCATTTGAATTGTTCAATTAAATCGCTTATTGAATTCACATCTCTCAATCTCATAGCCGTGTTATTAAATTCTTCAAAACACACATGATTTAATTGGTTTATGAAGTGTTAAAAATTTGTCATATTAACTAATATTTAAGAAGTATTAATTATTGATTTATTTGAAGTTTGAAGTGTTTTTGACAAGTGAGGTAGCTTTTAGAAATATTCTAGGAGTTGTTAGTAATTATTTAGACGTGTATATAAAAGTTATAAAAGTACGTATTGGTATATGATATCAATATACACACATATATATTTAAACTTGCCTTAAATATATTTAATTGCTTAACGGGCTTTGGAATTTATGGTCCATGAGGAAAACCATCTATGGCCGGCCATGCAAATGAATGAAGTGGTTAAGATGTTGGCTTAGACATAAATAGAATTAAAGAAGGGTGGCTCCCCTTTATCTCTTTAAATGCAAAAGCTTTCTCACTAATTCTTTTTGACTTCTTCCTTTTGCTTCTTTCATTGTTGGATATGTCCATGGATATCCTCCCCATGTCCAAACTAAAATTCACACAAACATCATCAAATAAAATCGAACAAAGATGGTTTAGTCGACCCTAGCAGCATCGAGTGGTGATTAAGGCAATCTAGGAGATTATTCTCAATTTGGAGGGTCACAAAGGGATAACTCTAATTATGCATAGTTCTTATTTCATATTACATGTTCATGTATGCTCACTCAAGATCATTCCCTATGTATGTGATATGTTCTAATTTCCTTTGAATTTGATATAATTTAAAATTATTATATATGTTGTTTTATAGATAAAATTCAAAATAAAACATGTATATGTAATAGAATTCGATTTGTACATCAAATTAAGTTATGTTAATCTTGTTAATTAAGTTATAAAAATTATGTTTTGTTTAATATCAAAAATTATATATATATATATTCCGTGTATGTATAATGTTTATTTAAATAATGATTCAAACTATGTTAATTTATATATCCAATTTGTTTATATGTATTATTTTATATTTTAAATTAGATTTAAAATATATACTTAATTACCAAATCATTTTGAACCAAAATAAATTTAATATATTAATTTTATAAATTTCATGCATTTAGTATAATTGACATAAAATTAGTAAAATTTGGATTTCATAAATATATTTATATTGTTTGAAATAGTAAATTAATTTAAATATTTTACCAAATTGATTTCAAATTTTAAACGAAGATATTTTTATAATTACTTAGAAAAGAAACGACTGTAATCTATTTTCATTAGTTTCAAAATATTATATATACAAACTTAATTTTGTAGTTATATGACAATATATATCGCATATATATATTTACGTCTGAACTATATATACTTATTTAAATGTCACTCACATGTTCACTTTGCAATATACACCCCTATATGTTCGTGTGCCCTTTTCACACATCCAAAGGAGATAAAACAAAGTTTTTAATTAATTACAAATATGTCACATTTATGGCCTCTTGACTCATATCCTATAAACAAGAATATAACTTTTCACATACTTAAATAATAGAAAACAAAACTCATAATTAATTACACACACCCAAACACCTATATGTTACCATATTATGTTATGAATATATGATATATATTCAAAAAGAAACCATTGAATAAATTTGATTAATAGGATTAATTACATAAATATAAAATACTATAAAAAAGTATGATTTTATTTTTAGTTAATAGATTAGATCTAATGCTAATAACAGATTACAAAGGTACACTAAGATACAAGTAGGTTTTTTTTTGAAATTTACCCATTTCACCTGCCCCCAAAGCAAAACTAACCCAACAATAGTAGTAGAGCCCGTATGGTCTATACAGTCTAATTAGCCAGCATTTAGGATTAACTAATAAACTTTTCTATCCGATGGCTGTCTAGAATAGCAGCATCTAAGCTTAGAGCTGAATAAAAAGTATTTTTCCCTCCTTGGCTACTGGCCTGACCCAATGGGTAGATTAGGTCCTAATATTAGCCATGTGAGGCCTAGAGTTATTTGGACATTGGTCTAATTCAAATTAGAATTAAAAATTTCAAAATATATTTAAATTTAAATAATAAGTTTAGTTTATAAAATGAAATTTGTAAGTTTTGCAAAATAAATTGAATTTTTTTCAGAAATTAATTTAACCTTTTTTGAAAACTTTATAAATATTGATTAATATGATTAGTTAAACAAACAATTGTTTAAAATTTAATATATGTACATATATGTTGATATATAGCTATAAATATTGTAGTCAAATATTTATCTTAGAATTATTTACGGTAAGTAAAAAAATAAAATTTATCAATATATTTAATTAAATGCTTAATTAAATAAATAATTTATTTGATAATTTATTGATTAAATGTTGATTAACTAGAACATATACATACCTATATATACATATATACTATAATGGTTACAGTTAAATATTCTTCCTACATAATTAAAGATGAACAAAATAAAATTCTAAAATTTAAATATGAATTACTTGATAAGATACATATAAATATTATATAATTTAATTGAATTATAATAGTTATAAATAAACTAAACTGATATAATAATTTGTATAATTAAAATATAAGTGGAATTGAAATAAACCCAAGATAGGATTTTGAAACAAATACATACGTATGGTAAGCATATCTTGATTTTAGATGTGTATCATGAGAGTATTCTTATAAGAACATTATTCCTTAAATCGATATCACTTAAAATATGTCAAAGGGTTGAATCTTTAATATAGCTTCCCTCTCTCATTTGTATGTTGACAGAAT
Organism: Allium cepa; assembly: GCA_030765085.1. Lineage (NCBI taxonomy): Eukaryota > Viridiplantae > Streptophyta > Magnoliopsida > Asparagales > Amaryllidaceae > Allium > Allium cepa. The sequence continues at coordinate 432,373,332 of CM060929.1, read as the reverse complement.
ACTTGCATATGCACTAGTTGTTGAGCAAACTCTAGCTAAGGCTGTAATGTGTAGTGCTATTAATATATTTTTGAGACGAGGTAAGATACATGCTTACATTTATTGAACAAACTCAAGGTACATGCATTATACCTTGGCTATCTGAAATGATAGGTAAGAATGAATAATCTCTCTTGATCAGTTGAGTAAATGCAAGGTCAAGGTTTATATTAGGGCAATGATCACGATTAGGAGTTGTATATGATACAATCAATATAGTTACCTATCGCTTGCGGGTATATGATTTGTTTTGCAAACTCAAAGATATAATTCCATCATAGTTGAGTTCTAATATTCGGTTTAGAAATGAAAATATTTCTATATTTCTCTTAGGGTTTTGAGGAATAAAAAAAATCTAGAAGGAGCCTTATTAGGAAAATGAAATGACAAACCTTTCTAATATTGTACGAACACATGCTATACAATATTAAAATTACCTACATCAATAATTTTTGCAACTAATATAGTTGTTAAAATTGTTTATCAGTTGAAACAAACCGATGAACTGAAATAAAATTAAAAATTAAATATGAAAAAAGCTTAATAAATTTTTTGGCATGTTATCGAGACCTATGCAAGAGCCAAATTATACTACTATGAAATACATTCATACCATGGTCACATAAGAGTTTATTTACTGGAGACTGTATACTGTCTTCTAAGTTTTGAATTTTAAAGAAGTACAAAAGTTGTATGGTGAATAGTCACATTATTAATCATGAAATCTCAATGAAATTAGTTCATTTAAAATAAGCAAGTAAACTATAGTAATGGGTCATATTTTTTCAATACGATTGAATATAATAGGGATCTTATTGTATTAGAATCAATAAAGACAACGAACTACTAGATAGACCTCGGATTCCAAAATAAATGTTAGTCTGACCAATTTCTTTTAGTTCAGATTATACGACATCTTTAAATTTTAAGAGTGTTCGAACATACTTCTGTAAAGAGTTCGGTGCAATCTTATAGTAAGAATTTCCTTTCGAATGGTTCAACCAATTGAAAAGACTGTCCGAGAGTGGATGTAGCATAGCATAGTTGGGATGGAGAATGTGAATGATCACCTTTACTTCATGTCTCTTTGGAAATGAAAATTATACAAAATGCTAGTTGATACTTAATAAGGAATGGTAAATGTGATTTCTATTCCAAATGTTTTTATAAAGAAAAGTATTTTCTATGAGAGTTATTTCTTCGAGTTCGAGATATTTTATCTGAAACTCTCGACTGTAAACTAGTTACAGTGGACGAAATAAATTTCATATAATAAATGATTAAACAGTGCTTCATATTATTTCATGTTCTATTGTTCTAATGGTGGAATAATGGAATTAAACTATATGACACTTAGTAGCAGACCCATCAAGTTACAAAAGATTGGTTTTGAATGTGTGCCAAATATTATTCACGAAATAATAATTACTTTCAGTATTAATTAAAAATAGATATAGTTTTATTTTAATTTGAATATTCGTTACAATACAAATATATTATAATAACGTAATTATTTTCATAACAATAGTGATGTGTTAGCTGTATAAAATGCAGGAGTATCTAAAATTTTCTACAATTATTTTGGAATTAGGGACTAAGCCATATTTATGACAAAATAATTCTGTAATCATATGATTATGAATCATGTAGCACTCATGAATTGTATCTCAAACAATAAATGGCAAAGCATCCATTTAGTTGGAGCAGCTAAAGAGTTAATAAACTTTTTGGATTGATATATATGTGGTGGAAATTAGGTTGAAGGGCTTCTATTTACAGGGTAATAAGTTTTAAGGACAACACTTCTGAATAATTTGTTTTAAGGACAATTTACAGCATAATGATAAATTTATTTATTTTTTTAGGTTATACAAGAAAATGATAAATCCTTTTATCATTATTTCTGTATAATTGAAAATGATAAATTCTTTTATCTTTTCCTGTAAAATGTTCTTAAAACTAATTTTTCAGAAGTAGCGTCCTTAAAACATATTATCCTATACAAATAAGCCCTTGAATGAAAATCCCCCATGTGTGTGTGTGTGTCTGCAATCCAAGGTTTGTGAAAACAGATCCACTTATTTCGTTATATTCACCAATGAACTATCACTAGCGCGAACGTGTGTAACACCTCATTATTTTTAACATCTAAAATCAATTACAAACACTGTCAAATTACGCTTACAAATAATTCTTGATGTTAAAAGTAGGGGACCGTGGTTATATAAGATTAGAAATAAAAAACAATGAACAAAAATGGGAACCTCACAACGGAATTAAACAACATTGCATGTACATTATATTAGTAATTTAAATATCATATAGATATAATACATCAAATTACTTCGATATTTTTCAAATTATTACCACCCTAAATCAATAATAATATAACTATGAAGTAAGGTATTACAACCCAATCTTTTAAATAATAATATTTAATTAAAAATGACTAAATAAAGAATTAAATATGTGAGACGTCCGGAAGAAACAAATTTACATCAAAGACTTTGACTGTTAATCGAATTGTTGAATAAATTTTTAGGAGAATAATTTAACTAAAACCACTAGTTTGGAGAAATTCACATTTTGTGAATAATTAAATATTTTATTGAAGAAATTCTTTGGAAAATATTTTGTGTAATACGAAGAGAATAAATTTTGTAGGTGAAATAATTTACTTTGTCCATTTTATAAAGTGAATTATTTATTAAAGGAAAACAAGAAATACCTATTTTTATGATAATTAAAATAAAATTATCTTTTATTTGATAAAAATAATATTTTAAGCCGAGGAATAATAATAGTTTTTGAAAATATTTTTATTTGATTGATCATAATAGTTAATTAATTTGTTGACAAAAAACATAGTTTTTACCTATTAATATAATTCTTGAAAATTGTAAATGAATTTATTTTTAAAGAAAATCATTTTTAAAAGAAGTGAATTTTATAAGGAATTCAAAAGTATAATTTTTGATCATTTTTGGTGTAACGACCCGCAAATCCGTACCCCTTGAGTCAACACTATTCTAAAACAATTAACTCAAGTTGCACAGAAATACGAACCATTTGGGTTTAAGAAGAAGAGGTAGGAGAAGAGAAAAACAAAATCAACATCAGAGTCTAACCATCGCAGCAGAATAAAATATAATAGATAGTAAATAATCTTTACTCAAAATCAAATATATCTGTTTACATACATTACATCATCAGAATACATCAGTCACAACTCAACATCAATATCATACAATGGGTACACAACAACTCAACACAGCGGAATACGTATATAAATATACAAGTACGAGAGTACGTTTCGTCATCTAGCTCGTCTCCTGAGCTCCACAGCATCATATCCTGTATCCTATAATACTCGGTCTGACCCGAGCATTACAGTTAAATAACACCCGAGTCAGTCTGGATTACCAGCGTGAGAAAATCACACCCAATTTATTATTAAAGTTTCAAAAATCCTTTGAAAACAAAAGCATCTCGTAAGACCACGCCACAAATAAACATGTCGGGTTTTTACCTTACGATAGCTAAAACAATTTTATAGAAATCCTCTGATATTATAATAGGGTCTATACACAAGTACTTATAAAATAGCCGAAATTGTTACATTATTAAATTCCAGCTACTAGCCACAAAAGTGGGTAATACAAACAAAACTCGTACAAGGCTCGTAGGGAGAATGGATTTCCAACTAATGACTAGGCACTGGGGTACCACCTGTCACAGTACGGGGCCTAGATCACCGTACCGAGGATTACTCCCTTCATCCCCTGCAACACAAGGCCGGAACCATCCCTTACTGGACAGTCCCGAGTGAGATCACCCCGCGGTTGGGATCAGCAACCGCACCACTAAGCCGAAAAAGAAATAAGGGACATCTAGACTGGAATGACCTCACCCTGCTTGGGTGCTACCCACCTAACCTTGCTGCATATCCCCTGATTTTCAGTCATTCCCATTTGATGAGGCTTGAGGCTAAGCGTTACCTTTAGAACGTTTCACTTAGAATGCCCATCGCCCACCTGACGATGTTTCGCAAGCATTCGTCCATACAAGTCCGTCCCGGGTTCGAACGGAACCGAAGGCACTATTCCTACTACATCCATTTTGGAAATATCCTCAGGATCAGTAGCGACTAGCCCTTGCACTTTACTGCTCCATCTTCGCATCCAAACTCGTTTTTCCACGAAAACGTATAAACCGGATCGAAGTGGTTTTCGAGAAATAAATCTCGATCCCGGTCTCTTCGAAACGATCAACGCATTTGTCCAATATTGATAGTCGGTTATTTAACTATCAATTAATATTCACAAACATCCATCAACCAATAAATAATTTCCCAAATTATTTATTAATCCCAAAATATCTTCCCGAGATATATATTTCAAATTTTCAACCCCTTTTGAAAACAGTTTCAAAACCCGTTTTCCCTTCCCAGGGTACATTCCCAATTATTTCCATTGGAACGCCAAGTACAAACACTTAAGTTTAAAATAATTTAAAAACATTTTTTTTATAAAATATACTTATAACTTTTAAAATTATAACTTAAATATTTTATTAAAATAAATATACTAACAAAATATTTTGTATAAGACAATTTATAAAATATAAACTAAATTTCCTCTTTTAAACTCAATACCAAGTTTCTTTATATAGTTATTTCAATAATAGATTTAGAAAAATATACTTGCTTTAAAAATTTAGATCTAGAAATAATAAACTTTCCAAAACCTGCTTTTTAAAACGATCTTAAAAACTTTAAATATTTTTGAAAACCATACTTGGCTATCCAGGGAAATCCTCTTCTGTTTCCCATTCCTTAAAAATAAATCACCATTTATTTTTAAACAAATACCCATTCCTTTGATAAATTCTTACCTTGAATTTATAAAATATCCACCGACATTTTATTTCACTTTATAACCCAGTCATAAAGTCCCAAAATCTCTCTTCACTTTAAATTTAAATTTTAACACCTAAATCAATTTTACAATTGATTTCCATTTACTTTACCATGAAATAAATTCTCTTACTTCATTTATTTCAAAATTTATTAACTTTAGATTTAATTTCCAATTTATGTTTTAAAATCTTTAAACTAAAAATACCAAATTCAGATTCCTCAATTTCCTTTCTTTACCTTTAAATTTAATCCTTACATTTAAAATAATGACTTTTATTCACTTAAGTTCCAGAATTTATTATTCCTTTGTTAATTCAATTTCCTCATATTCCATATTTTGTTAGAGTTTATAAATCACTCTATTTTATTTTATTTTCACTTCATTATTCAATTTATTCCAATTTACTAGAATTATTTACTTAAAATTTTACTCTTTTATTACCTTTCAAAAATCAAATTCTATAGATTTTGGAAACTCATTATACTGAGTTATTCCATCCAACCATACTATCCAATATTCCAATTATCCATAAAACAATCACAGGATATCAAATATTCATCACACAGAATATTAAATAATCTAATAAATTTGAGGAATCCAGTTGGACCCTCCAACCTGTTTCCCTGCATCCACAAATGTTAGCACAATATTATTTACTAATTTTAGAATATATCATTCGATAGCACATCAATCAATCAATTTCAACCATTCAAACAATTATTTAAATTTAATCATTTAAATTTAAATTTAATCATTTAAATTTAAATTTAAACTGAGTGAGATTAACTCACCTTTGATTTATTTTGCAGTCCACTTCCATATGGCCTTGGTTTTTCTCAATATTTTTGACCTTGTATAAATATTAATGATTCTTGTCAATATTCGAGATATTCTACAATGATTACTATTTAATAAATTAAATTGGCCAACAATTTAATTTAAACTAAACATTTGGTTTTAAACTAATAAATTGATTTTAACTAAATTCCATTAACCAATTATCCCAGTAATTAGAATAACCAAATAATTTTATTATCATTTATTAATTCAAGAGACTAGAAAATTTAGTTTAAACTGATAATTTCCCATCCAAATTGTATATAAAAATAATTTATCTTATTACAGTGAACTCTAAAATTCAAAAATCATTTTTATCATCATCCTATAAATCGAAAAAAAATTCCTATATAAATTTAAACCAAACAACCCAATTTTTTTTTATAAAACAGAATAATCATTTACTGTAAAATCTTTTGTTTTCCTGACTTCTATATATCCATCGTTTTTAATCAATCCTCCACTGTAAAACAGTTCATAGCAGAATATAGTTTTCTCTTGTTTTTTTTTTATTATTAGGAATATCTGAAGTTCAAAGCAAAAAAAAAGAAGAAGCAAGGGGCTGCTCACCCATCACATCGCCGATGAACCACGACTTCCCCCCCAAAACCACAGTCTCAACTTCGGCCATCCCATCGTGAACGCCATCCCACAAGCGTGCGCCACCACAAACCATCAAACCCACCTCCAATCAACAACACGACCTCGCGAAGACAACCCACTGCTCCACGCACCCGCGTTTGGCGCTCGTCACCTTCCATGCTTGGAAGGAACCAAATCGCGACACCGATGTTCTCGAGATCGGCCATCGAGTCGCGCCTGATTCTTATAGAAGTCGAATCACTTCAGCCTTGATGCTCGCACAAGAACTGACCTGAACGAAGGAGGAATGGCTCGCCATTTTCGAACTAACTTCGATTTTTCTTTCGACGAGAAGATAATGATTATCCCCCTTCACGCTTCGGTCATGATTTAGCTTGGAGAGGAACTAATTGCCTTCGATTTAAATGAAGGAGGACGGGATTTAATTTCGAACGAAAGAATGACTTCGGCCATTCTGAGAAGAGGAGATAAGGAAGAAAATAAGAGGGGTACGAACGAGACACAATGGGGGCGAAGTGTACTTGTGGTCGGATAAAGGAAAAGCAAACGTATTTATTTAGATTCAATTTGTCTCGGTGTACATTTCTATGCATTTATATAACGACCCTGACTCGACCTTCGAAAATCGGCACCGAATACGACACTCGTATTCAAATGCCGCAGATCCAAACGTCGAACCTGGTTCGCCGGAGCTTATAACACATTAAGTAAATAACACAGCGGAAGAAATGAATAATACATTTGATATATATAACATTTGATACAATAACTGATACAACATGAATGGTACAATGAACATCAATATATATCAGAGATACAAAGAATAGTAGCGGAAATAAAAGATAACACCAGCAGCGGAACAAAATCTCCAAAGCACCAATCCAGAATAGCTCGAACTCCCAAATCAAGATGAAGAGAAGCAACTCGATCCAAATGCGATTGCCAAATCCTAAGGCTGAAGCTATCGAATCTACACCTATTACTGATTATCTGAAAACCCCAACTCTAGACTGCCCGTGTGGGAAATAGTGGGCACCCAGAGTTTAGGAAAGGAACAATAAACTCCAGGTCAGTCGTGGGACTGGTATGAGCAAACAAAAACATTTGGTCTTTAAAACAAACTAAAGAATTTAAATTTGAAACCCGCAATGCTTTTTGGAAAATGAAACTACCATAAGGCCTCCCGGCACACACACAATGCAAACGCACACATGGTGGAGATTTCTCCTTATGATAGTCAAACATGCTTACTACGAGGAAAATTCTTTGATATTATTACTAGTGCATAGTGGAAAATCTTTCGAAAGTATAATATAAATCCTAGCCAGCATAGGTACCATGATGCTATGCCTACTATAGCTGCCATGTTAAATGGCAGGTTCTACAACTAAAACCGTACAAGGCGCGTATTGGATGAATGGATTTCCAACAAATGGTCAGGCTAAGGAACTTCCTACTGCCACATGGGATCGCCTCTGGCGGGATGTCCCGAGAACTAACGTTACGGTTAGATCTCTGCCAACACAAGGCCGGGTTACCTCTGTAACTAGGTAACTACTACACGAATATGCCATCCCCCGGTCCTTTGGGACCTTTATCCGAGCGCTCGCAACAACAACACCACACAGTAATAGGTATAGTGTATCAACATGAGTAAGTATCTGGGCTCCATACCATGATACCACCCTTTACCAGAAGGGAATGACATACCCTAAAGGGCGCGACCCTCATAACCTTGCCGCATCTTTCCTGTTTCGACCATTTCCGGGGTGTGAGGTCCTGATGCAGTCTCGTCCACAAAGCTACGCTTTGTGCAACAAAGCCATGCTTTGGGTCAACAGATGACCAAAGCAATGATCACAAAGATAAATGATCAAACAAATGATCATATCACAAATGATCAACCAATGATCATCACACAGCAGCACTCAGCATGCCACATTACCAAATTGGGAATATCACTGATAAATATCAACTACAAAACCTCTGAGTTCGTACGTCTCAGAGAAGGGTGTTAAGCTAAGAGAATAAATTCTCCGCCACCAAGCAGAAATGTATTTGATAGAAATCAGTAAACATCTCAAAGTGTAATGTCGGACATACAACCATACAAGTCTGTTCCGGGTTCGAACAGAACCGAAGGCACTTCCGAAGAAGCCCTTGCAAATCCGGGTATCCACAATCCCGATCGGACTTCCCATCACTAAGGGAATCTCTATACCGTAGCTACTCGGTGCAGAGACAATCGATAGGTTATCATATCGTTCTCACAAATACCCGGCCTTCACCACCGGTCTTCAATTGCTATCCATAACGTCGTATCACTATTCGGAATGGGTTATATGACACAAGGTCCTCTCCCGGCTAAACCGAATAATGAGCGTCATATTTTTAAAACATATGGATATGGGATTTTAGCTAAGTCACAACTTATAACATCCAAAACTTTTCTTTCAAATGGTTAAACAAATTACCATCTTTAAATCTTTAAACAAAAAGATTTATTTCACAAAGTTTCACCCGGTTTCACAAAGATCTATCCCTAGATTTCAAAACAATTCCCGTTCAATTTGGATTAACCCAATTAAATATTTAAATTAAAGATATATAGCTTTCAAAACATGTTTCCAAAGATTTATCTATAACTTGGAAAACCATTTTCATTTTTAGACTTGAAGCCCTTTAACACAAATTGAAAGTTCATTTCTTATAGGAAAGCAAATCTAATTTATACAAGTTGAAATCTTGAGTTGAATTTAAATTTCAAAACATCACCTTTAAAAATGGTTTAAAACCCATATAAACCCATTTGTAAGTTGAATAACTTTTTAAACAATAGTTTCCAAATTTTAGAATTCAATTTCAAATATTGAATTCAAATTTATACCAATTCATTTAATTTTCAAGATTCAATCAGGTTATTTAAAATAACTATCATTTTTGAAAACTCGTTTTCAAAAGCTTCAATTCCAATTCCAAAACTAATTTGGATTCAAAAATCAAATTTTTAAAACAATTTCAAAAATCTGTGACTTAACCCATTTCCATGTGCAATCCATATTTGTGTGTGTATAAGTGTGGTCCAGGGGTTCAACACAATAGTGCACAACATCATCATCACAGGTTCAATCATATCGATAAGCGGTATAACCCATAACGCTTATCTATATTCACAGATTCATAGATAAAGTAAAATATCATTCACAAAGATTAACTAATATGATTCGATGTGGGTTTCGGATAACCGATTGGAATCCGACTCCCTGTCGCATCGAAAACCAAATGTCATTCTACGGGTCAAGGGTTTGCATATCAGTATACATCACAGATATAACAGCTCAGCAAAAAGCATTACATAGCATCACATCACATATCAAAATATATCAATCCATCACACAACATTCATTAACAATCAAACATCTTTAATTAAGATGAATAAACCGTGGGGTTATAAATTTATTACCCACATAATTACTTTTATTTGAAATCTTTAAACCAATGATTAATTATCATTAACTAAAATTAATTAAGTCTTAACCATCTTCATTTATTAATCATTTATTAAATTAATTATCTTAATTATCCTTTAATTGTAATTAATTAATCTTAATTACTTATTCCTCAATTAATTACTTTAAGTAATAAACTTTTAATTATTGATTAATTAAATCTTAGTTAAAATTAATTGTCCTTAATAAATAGATTTATTTTTCCTCTAATTAATTTCAATAATTAATTATTCCCTAATTAATAATGATTTCTTAATCACTTTAAGTTAATTAACCTTGATCGATTTAGTTCTCTTAATTAATTAACCACATTAATTAATTATTCTTTAAAGTAATTAATCTCAAATATTTGATAAATCAATCCTTAACCTTTAATTATCTTCTCTTAATTATTTTCACTAAGTATTTATTATTTTCATTTGATCATTCATTAATTATTTGATTTATTGACTTAATAATTCAATGAATCCGAATTATTAAATTCTATTTATTTATTTTTAAGATAAAAACATCTCTTACTTAAATAAAGCATTAAAAATAATTTGCTTTCAAATTTATTTTAAATTTCATTTTAAATTTAGGATTTAAAATGGTTACAAATTTAACTTAAGCAAAGTATCTCACAAGTTAAAGAATTATTCATTTTATAAAAGAGGTTTAAAAGTTTTAAAACCCAATTCATTTTTAAAATTTAAATCAATTAAAAATACACTATGACATTCAAAGTTGTTTAAATTATATATATATATTTTTTATCTAAAAACTTCATTTTATTCTAAACTTGAATACATGTCTGAATTTTAATTCCAAGTTACTTACATTCAAAAACTTACTTATATTTAACTTCATTTTAAATTCCAAATCACTTAACCAATTTTAAAGTAGTTAAACAATTTAAATTTAAAAACTTCATTTTATTTTAAAACTGAAATTCAAACCAAATTCCAGATTTTAAATTTTAGATTCAAACTTATTTTAAAGTCTATAATTTAAATTTAAACTTCCAGTTTAAATTCAAAACCAATATTCTTTTATACTTAAAAGTTGTTTAAAACTAAATTTAAAATTTCAAAATTTAAATTATTTCAAAAACCAAGATTCAACTATTGAATTCAGATTCAATCCAGGTTTAAATCCTAATTCAAATTCCAGTTTGTATTCAACTTTGCTTTTAATTTTAAAAACAGAAACAGTTTTCTGTTTTGCTTAAAAACCTGAAACAATAGGATATACCAAGCCTTCCCTAGCATGACTTCGAGCCCAAACACATTTTACTCCGAGTAACCCATCCCATTCCTTCGAGTTATATTATCACCTACACGAGTTCCTACCAGAGAAGGATGCTTCTTCCCCAAAGCATCATTTCCAGAAATGAAAACGTGCACATGTACGTGCACCAACCTTCTGATCATCTCCGATCAAAGCCCCTACCACCCCCAAGTCATCAACGAACATCACCACCCAAACAACCCTCCAAAGCCACCATTTGCTACCTGGAACAAAATTTGAACAATCCATTCAACCTGGAACAGAATGGAACCACACAAGTTCACCTCGCCCCGCCGCCTGACGCCACTAGAACCTAACCAAACCCATCCATAGTTGCCTCAATGACCCCTGAACCTTCTCCCCCGGTACCGATCATCTCAGACCCCTCGATGATGACGCAGTTTGCTTGAGAACGCGAGCACCTCAAACATGCCCACAAACCCTAAATCCCTCTCGTTTGCTCCCCATGATGAATTTCAAAATAATCGAGCATTTTTCTAACGATCATTGACCTCCAACATACTTCCCCTTTAAATCCCAAGATTTATAATTACTTTGATTTTTGGAAATTGACAAATTAATGTTTCTGGTTCATCTTATAGTTACTTGCTCATAAACGAATTTACAATCTGGATTATTCTTTTAAAATTCATAATTTAGGAAGTAGGATATGATTTTGTAATCAAAGTTCATATTTAAATCAACTAATTTTTCTTACAAAATTTCGATCCTACTGTGTTTTCATCCTGTCCAGAAATTCTTTAACTAATTACACTTATAGTTAATTTTAAAATTTAGTTTACATTCTTGCCATCATCCTTTATTTGAAAATCAAAGCTTCTATTTGATGGTATAACAAGAAATCGAATTGAATTTAAGTTATAGTGAAACCTGAAAAACAACAGAGGTTTGTGTTTTTTTTTTCTTCTTTTTCTTGTATACCAGACATATATATATACTCTGATACTTTGCATCAACACCAACATGCCATAATGATTCCAATCACAAGCATTAGGAAATTCATCACCCAATCAAGATATAAACAGAGATGAAAACAGAAATGGGGTAGCTTGCTCACATATTTTGAAGTCTGGACAGAAACAGGCTTTGATATTTTGTGACTTGAACTTAATTCACTTGCATCTGTTTTGATGTTGAACTTTGATTTTCAAAAATTGATTTCAGGCCTTTTAAATTGTTTGTTTTACTTTCTGATTTTTTTATCTTTCTTATCTTTCAATCAGGTTTTGAAACCTGTTTTGCTAAAAAACAGACACATGCTCTGTTTTCAAAATTTTCATAGGCACACATGTAGGTTTGTTTAAATACAAGTGATTTTCAATCTTCACTTTAGACATGCAGTTGTATTTTACAAACAGACATTCAAATAAATTACATGCCAACCAATATAAAAGAAAGAATTAAGAGTTTGCTCACATATTTTGTAGATGAAGACAGAGGCCTGGTCTGAAAATTTGCTTCAGATGTTTAGCTTGCTGTTGAATTGAATTTTAGCAGCTGACCTCTATCCTTCTTTTGCTAGTGTTGTATTTGATCTTGTTGCTTTTAAAACCAAATTAGAACTGCATGCATGATCTTGATTTCCAGATTTCAGAAAGTGTTTGATTTTCAGATTCGCATAATTGTTTTAAGAATACTTTGTTTGTTGAATTTTGATCTGTAACTTGCTTCAGATTGTAGTTTGAAAGTTTTTGATTTCTCTTTGAATTTCTTTGCTTTGATTTCTGAGATGAATTCATTCCCAGGTTTGTTTTCTTGAGAAAAAGACTTGTTTTAAATTTAATTTCTGTTCTTGTAATTTTGTTAACAGGACTTGAAAAGATAAGAAAAGAATTTGTTTTTCTTTTAATTACATTCTAATTAAATTTTATTTTAGAATAAATATGGGTTTGCCACTTGTTTAACTTTGTTTGACATTTGTAATTTCATTTGTTAGTTTTCTTACATTTGTTATGTTTAAACAAAATTATGTAAAGTCCCTTTTCATAAATTTATTTACAAATTGTTTTTAAACCTTGTTTTATTTTTAACTTACAAATCATGTTCATGTTTTATTTGAATATAACATTTTTTTTTTATGTTCCAATGGTTTAAATCTTTTAATCAAATCAAATTTTATATTCAAATCTAATTTTTTACATTTTTAATTCAAATTCAAAATTTAATATAGAATAAATTTGTACTTATAAATGAATAAATAATCAAATACCTTTTTAAATATATCTTTACATTCCATTTGATGTCAAATTAATAAATTTTATTTACAATAGATATATTTATTCATTCAAATTTTCAAAAGATAATCTCAATTTTATTTTCAAATATTCTATCTTAAAATATATTTATATGAAAAAAATACATCTTTATTAATTTTGAAAATTTAAACACAATTATATTTTTAATCTTAAATTCCCAATTCAATTCTATTTATAATTCAAAAATAGAAATTTTCTAATAAATTCGTAATTAAATCCACAATTATATTTTCAAAATTAAATAAATTGTCAAATTAAACTTGTTCAAAATTCAGGAATGTTACAGATTCCCCCCCTTAAAAGAATTTCGTCCTCGAAATTTAAAAGAGAGAGACAACAAAGAATAGATGCACAAAGATAGAGAAACAGTTTTCAAATCAAATTGGGTATCTATTCTGCATTGGGCTTACCAAATCAGAATATCACTAATAATTATGAGAACGAACTCATTCAATATTACACAAGATATTCGAGTCACCAGAACTACGGATATACATGGGCACTAGTTAGCTCGAAGGGATAACTTAACCATTTGTAGAATATATCGAGACCCAACAGATATATGGATGCAATCCCAAAACTTTTAGTTTAAACAACCAAAATATACCTATCAACCATAGCAACCAAAGCAAACAATTCGTCCAAACAAACAATTCTGACCCATCTGGAGTTTGTGTCCCACGCAAATATATTAGAACTTCTTCCTGAAACTGCCAGGAATCATCAAAGGATTGAAAAGACGAATCAAAGGAGATTGATAGAGAAAGGATATTTCCACTGTTGCAGGGTATTGACCATTTGTAGTGGTATTCCCCTGTCCCCTATCTCGTCCTCTTCTCGCACTCATACTCACTATCAGTGGATAGTAAGAGAATTTACTGAGGCGTTCGAACAGATATCTTAGGGATATACTCATTCTAGGGTTTACTTCACCCTATCTCTAATGAGTTACTTAATGTGTTATACTCCTGAGCTAAGGTTTTAACCATCAGCTCTGATACCACTTATAACGACCCTGACTCGACCTTCGAAAATCGGCACCGAATACGACACTCGTATTCAAATGCCGCAGATCCAAACGTCGAACCTGGTTCGCCGGAGCTTATAACACATTAAGTAAATAACACAGCGGAAGAAATGAATAATACATTTGATATATATAACATTTGATACAATAACTGATACAACATGAATGGTACAATGAACATCAATATATATCAGAGATACAAAGAATAGTAGCGGAAATAAAAGATAACACCAGCAGCGGAACAAAATCTCCAAAGCACCAATCCAGAATAGCTCGAACTCCCAAATCAAGATGAAGAGAAGCAACTCGATCCAAATGCGATTGCCAAATCCTAAGGCTGAAGCTATCGAATCTACACCTATTACTGATTATCTGAAAACCCCAACTCTAGACTGCCCGTGTGGGAAATAGTGGGCACCCAGAGTTTAGGAAAGGAACAATAAACTCCAGGTCAGTCGTGGGACTGGTATGAGCAAACAAAAACATTTGGTCTTTAAAACAAACTAAAGAATTTAAATTTGAAACCCGCAATGCTTTTTGGAAAATGAAACTACCATAAGGCCTCCCGGCACACACACAATGCAAACGCACACATGGGGGAGATTTCTCCTTATGATAGTCAAACATGCTTACTACGAGGAAAATTCTTTGATATTATTACTAGTGCATAGTGGAAAATCTTTCGAAAGTATAATATAAATCCTAGCCAGCATAGGTACCATGATGCTATGCCTACTATAGCTGCCATGTTAAATGGCAGGTTCTACAACTAAAACCGTACAAGGCGCGTATTGGATGAATGGATTTCCAACAAATGGTCAGGCTAAGGAACTTCCTACTGCCACATGGGATCGCCTCTGGCGGGATGTCCCGAGAACTAACGTTACGGTTAGATCTCTGCCAACACAAGGCCGGGTTACCTCTGTAACTAGGTAACTACTACACGAATATGCCATCCCCCGGTCCTTTGGGACCTTTATCCGAGCGCTCGCAACAACAACACCACACAGTAATAGGTATAGTGTATCAACATGAGTAAGTATCTGGGCTCCATACCATGATACCACCCTTTACCAGAAGGGAATGACATACCCTAAAGGGCGCGACCCTCATAACCTTGCCGCATCTTTCCTGTTTCGACCATTTCCGGGGTGTGAGGTCCTGATGCAGTCTCGTCCACAAAGCTACGCTTTGTGCAACAAAGCCATGCTTTGGGTCAACAGATGACCAAAGCAATGATCACAAAGATAAATGATCAAACAAATGATCATATCACAAATGATCAACCAATGATCATCACACAGCAGCACTCAGCATGCCACATTACCAAATTGGGAATATCACTGATAAATATCAACTACAAAACCTCTGAGTTCGTACGTCTCAGAGAAGGGTGTTAAGCTAAGAGAATAAATTCTCCGCCACCAAGCAGAAATGTATTTGATAGAAATCAGTTAACATCTCAAAGTGTAATGTCGGACATACAACCATACAAGTCTGTTCCGGGTTCGAACAGAACCGAAGGCACTTCCGAAGAAGCCCTTGCAAATCCGGGTATCCACAATCCCGATCGGACTTCCCATCACTAAGGGAATCTCTATACCGTAGCTACTCGGTGCAGAGACAATCGATAGGTTATCATATCGTTCTCACAAATACCCGGCCTTCACCACCGGTCTTCAATTGCTATCCATAACGTCGTATCACTATTCGGAATGGGTTATATGACACAAGGTCCTCTCCCGGCTAAACCGAATAATGAGCGTCATATTTTTAAAACATATGGATATGGGATTTTAGCTAAGTCACAACTTATAACATCCAAAACTTTTCTTTCAAATGGTTAAACAAATTACCATCTTTAAATCTTTAAACAAAAAGATTTATTTCACAAAGTTTCACCCGGTTTCACAAAGATCTATCCCTAGATTTCAAAACAATTCCCGTTCAATTTGGATTAACCCAATTAAATCTTTAAATTAAAGATATATAGCTTTCAAAACATGTTTCCAAAGATTTATCTATAACTTGGAAAACCATTTTCATTTTTAGACTTGAAGCCCTTTAACACAAATTGAAAGTTCATTTCTTATAGGAAAGCAAATCTAATTTATACAAGTTGAAATCTTGAGTTGAATTTAAATTTCAAAACATCACCTTTAAAAATGGTTTAAAACCCATATAAACCCATTTGTAAGTTGAATAACTTTTTAAACAATAGTTTCCAAATTTTAGAATTCAATTTCAAATATTGAATTCAAATTTATACCAATTCATTTAATTTTCAAGATTCAATCAGGTTATTTAAAATAACTATCATTTTTGAAAACTCGTTTTCAAAAGCTTCAATTCCAATTCCAAAACTAATTTGGATTCAAAAATCAAATTTTTAAAACAATTTCAAAAATCTGTGACTTAACCCATTTCCACGTGCAATCCATATTTGTGTGTGTATAAGTGTGGTCCAGGGGTTCAACACAATAGTGCACAACATCATCATCACAGGTTCAATCATATCGATAAGCGGTATAACCCATAACGCTTATCTATATTCACAGATTCATAGATAAAGTAAAATATCATTCACAAAGATTAACTAATATGATTCGATGTGGGTTTCGGATAACCCATTGGAATCCGACTCCCTGTCGCATCGAAAACCAAATGTCATTCTACGGGTCAAGGGTTTGCATATCAGTATACATCACAGATATAACAGCTCAGCAAAAAGCATTACATAACATCACATCACATATCAAAATATATCAATCCATCACACAACATTCATTAACAATCAAACATCTTTAATTAAGATGAATAAACCGTGGGGTTATAAATTTATTACCCACATAATTACTTTTATTTGAAATCTTTAAACCAATGATTAATTATCATTAACTAAAATTAATTAAGTCTTAACCATCTTCATTTATTAATCATTTATTAAATTAATTATCTTAATTATCCTTTAATTGTAATTAATTAATCTTAATTACTTATTCCTCAATTAATTACTTTAAGTAATAAACTTTTAATTATTGATTAATTAAATCTTAGTTAAAATTAATTGTCCTTAATAAATAGATTTATTTTTCCTCTAATTAATTTCAATAATTAATTATTCCCTAATTAATAATGATTTCTTAATCACTTTAAGTTAATTAACCTTGATCGATTTAGTTCTCTTAATTAATTAACCACATTAATTAATTATTCTTTAAAGTAATTAATCTCAAATATTTGATAAATCAATCCTTAACCTTTAATTATCTTCTCTTAATTATTTTCACTAAGTATTTATTATTTTCATTTGATCATTCATTAATTATTTGATTTATTGACTTAATAATTCAATGAATTCGAATTATTAAATTCTATTTATTTATTTTTAAGATAAAAACATCTCTTACTTAAATAAAGCATTAAAAATAATTTGCTTTCAAATTTATTTTAAATTTCATTTTAAATTTAGGATTTAAAATGGTTACAAATTTAACTTAAGCAAAGTATCTCACAAGTTAAAGAATTATTCATTTTATAAAAGAGGTTTAAAAGTTTTAAAACCCAATTCATTTTTAAAATTTAAATCAATTAAAAATACACTATGACATTCAAAGTTGTTTAAATTATATATATATATTTTTTATCTAAAAACTTCATTTTATTCTAAACTTGAATACATGTCTGAATTTTAATTCCAAGTTACTTACATTCAAAAACTTACTTATATTTAACTTCATTTTAAATTCCAAATCACTTAACCAATTTTAAAGTAGTTAAACAATTTAAATTTAAAAACTTCATTTTATTTTAAAACTGAAATTCAAACCAAATTCCAGATTTTAAATTTTAGATTCAAACTTATTTTAAAGTCTATAATTTAAATTTAAACTTCCAGTTTAAATTCAAAACCAATATTCTTTTATACTTAAAAGTTGTTTAAAACTAAATTTAAAATTTCAAAATTTAAATTATTTCAAAAACCAAGATTCAACTATTGAATTCAGATTCAATCCAGGTTTAAATCCTAATTCAAATTCCAGTTTGTATTCAACTTTGCTTTTAATTTTAAAAACAGAAACAGTTTTCTGTTTTGCTTAAAAACCTGAAACAATAGGATATACCAAGCCTTCCCTAGCATGACTTCGAGCCCAAACACATTTTACTCCGAGTAACCCATCCCATTCCTTCGAGTTATATTATCACCTACACGAGTTCCTACCAGAGAAGGATGCTTCTTCCCCAAAGCATCATTTCCAGAAATGAAAACGTGCACATGTACGTGCACCAACCTTCTGATCATCTCCGATCAAAGCCCCTACCACCCCCAAGTCATCAACGAACATCACCACCCAAACAACCCTCCAAAGCCACCATTTGCTACCTGGAACAAAATTTGAACAATCCATTCAACCTGGAACAGAATGGAACCACACAAGTTCACCTCGCCCCGCCGCCTGACGCCACTAGAACCTAACCAAACCCATCCATAGTTGCCTCAATGACCCCTGAACCTTCTCCCCCGGTACCGATCATCTCAGACCCCTCGATGATGACGCAGTTTGCTTGAGAACGCGAGCACCTCAAACATGCCCACAAACCCTAAATCCCTCTCGTTTGCTCCCCATGATGAATTTCAAAATAATCGAGCATTTTTCTAACGATCATTGACCTCCAACATACTTCCCCTTTAAATCCCAAGATTTATAATTACTTTGATTTTTGGAAATTGACAAATTAATGTTTCTGGTTCATCTTATAGTTACTTGCTCATAAACGAATTTACAATCTGGATTATTCTTTTAAAATTCATAATTTAGGAAGTAGGATATGATTTTGTAATCAAAGTTCATATTTAAATCAACTAATTTTTCTTACAAAATTTCGATCCTACTGTGTTTTCATCCTGTCCAGAAATTCTTTAACTAATTACACTTATAGTTAATTTTAAAATTTAGTTTACATTCTTGCCATCATCCTTTATTTGAAAATCAAAGCTTCTATTTGATGGTATAACAAGAAATCGAATTGAATTTAAGTTATAGTGAAACCTGAAAAACAACAGAGGTTTGTGTTTTTTTTTTTTCTTCTTTTTCTTGTATACCAGACATATATATATACTCTGATACTTTGCATCAACACCAACATGCCATAATGATTCCAATCACAAGCATTAGGAAATTCATCACCCAATCAAGATATAAACAGAGATGAAAACAGAAATGGGGTAGCTTGCTCACATATTTTGAAGTCTGGACAGAAACAGGCTTTGATATTTTGTGACTTGAACTTAATTCACTTGCATCTGTTTTGATGTTGAACTTTGATTTTCAAAAATTGATTTCAGGCCTTTTAAATTGTTTGTTTTACTTTCTGATTTTTTTATCTTTCTTATCTTTCAATCAGGTTTTGAAACCTGTTTTGCTAAAAAACAGACACATGCTCTGTTTTCAAAATTTTCATAGGCACACATGTAGGTTTGTTTAAATACAAGTGATTTTCAATCTTCACTTTAGACATGCAGTTGTATTTTACAAACAGACATTCAAATAAATTACATGCCAACCAATATAAAAGAAAGAATTAAGAGTTTGCTCACATATTTTGTAGATGAAGACAGAGGCCTGGTCTGAAAATTTGCTTCAGATGTTTAGCTTGCTGTTGAATTGAATTTTAGCAGCTGACCTCTATCCTTCTTTTGCTAGTGTTGTATTTGATCTTGTTGCTTTTAAAACCAAATTAGAACTACATGCATGATCTTGATTTCCAGATTTCAGAAAGTGTTTGATTTTCAGATTCGCATAATTGTTTTAAGAATACTTTGTTTGTTGAATTTTGATCTGTAACTTGCTTCAGATTGTAGTTTGAAAGTTTTTGATTTCTCTTTGAATTTCTTTGCTTTGATTTCTGAGATGAATTCATTCCCAGGTTTGTT
The DNA here is from genome assembly GCA_030765085.1 of Allium cepa. Classification (NCBI taxonomy): domain Eukaryota; kingdom Viridiplantae; phylum Streptophyta; class Magnoliopsida; order Asparagales; family Amaryllidaceae; genus Allium; species Allium cepa. Next base: position 432,352,918 of record CM060929.1, on the reverse strand, counting down.
TTCTTGAGAAAAAGACTTGTTTTAAATTTAATTTCTGTTCTTGTAATTTTGTTAACAGGACTTGAAAAGATAAGAAAAGAATTTGTTTTTCTTTTAATTACATTCTAATTAAATTTTATTTTAGAATAAATATGGGTTTGCCACTTGTTTAACTTTGTTTGACATTTGTAATTTCATTTGTTAGTTTTCTTACATTTGTTATGTTTAAACAAAATTATGTAAAGTCCCTTTTCATAAATTTATTTACAAATTGTTTTTAAACCTTGTTTTATTTTTAACTTACAAATCATGTTCATGTTTTATTTGAATATAACATTTTTTTTTATGTTCCAATGGTTTAAATCTTTTAATCAAATCAAATTTTATATTCAAATCTAATTTTTTACATTTTTAATTCAAATTCAAAATTTAATATAGAATAAATTTGTACTTATAAATGAATAAATAATCAAATACCTTTTTAAATATATCTTTACATTCCATTTGATGTCAAATTAATAAATTTTATTTACAATAGATATATTTATTCATTCAAATTTTCAAAAGATAATCTCAATTTTATTTTCAAATATTCTATCTTAAAATATATTTATATGAAAAAAATACATCTTTATTAATTTTGAAAATTTAAACACAATTATATTTTTAATCTTAAATTCCCAATTCAATTCTATTTATAATTCAAAAATAGAAATTTTCTAATAAATTCGTAATTAAATCCACAATTATATTTTCAAAATTAAATAAATTGTCAAATTAAACTTGTTCAAAATTCAGGAATGTTACAATTTACATATCATATGCTCACAACAAAACTCCAATCACTCCGAAATTTGAAATCCGATAATAATTCAATATTACGGATCCAGTGGAACTGGTTTCGTCGGGTTCCGAGACTGCGCCTCGGAAGGCTATTTTTAAATTCAATTTAAACGATATAAATTTTAAAACTGAACAAACCATTATTAATTTCAATTTTACATCTTCTATTATCTTCAGAATTATTAATATAAATTAAATAAGCCTTCTAATTATTTTTAACCAGCTTTAAAATCAAGATTCAATATTTTTACCCAATCCCGATAATTAAATTTAATAATTAATTATTCAATAAATATTGAGATTTGAAATTAAAGTTAATAATTAACTTTCGAATATTTAAAATTAATTAAATATTCCCATTTCAAATGTCTAAAAATTTCGGGTCGTCACATTCCTCCCCCCTTAAAAGAATTTCGTCCCTGAAATTTCTAGTTGGAAGACTGATCCATAACCCATTAACTATTTCCTCAAACCAAACAATTTTTAACAACTTAGCAAACAAATCTTTTTATCGAAGACACTCTAACTCTATCCTAGCCTTTTAAACTTACCCATAACCCTTAAACCATATTACATACTTACTTATCAATTCAAATCTTAAATTTGAATTCAAATTTTAAATTATCAAAATTTTTCTAACTCTCTAAATTTTCGAAAAATTTCGCCAGCGTCTCCTTTGCGCGGCTAGCTCGGTACTACTACAAAATGGCTCCACGGCCTCCCAAATCCAAAAAGAAAACAAAAAGCCAAGTGGCTAGATCCAAAAACCCAATCAAATTTCATATAGAAATTTAAACACATACCTTTTTGTCGGGCCATTTTAAATTTTTATCTTCTGAAATCAAACATCAATTTCTTTCTGCTTTTATAACACCTGTATATCCTGTTATAACAATAATGTCCATCCACCACACTCAAAATCAATTTGAATTTCTTTTGCACAAGTTTCAACATTTGCTATATTTAAGCCCGTACGATGCCCACATATTATTCGTATGCAATACCAAATCCGATCGCTCACTCGATCACACAATTTCACTTCCAAACTAGTATCGTCCACCCGACTTCCTAGTGCGGACTCAGATCTGGTTTCTTGAACAGAAACCGTCATTCTCCTTGCATAGATGTAAACTATGATAGAGAATTTCCAGAATCAATCAACAATCCATATCCAGGTTCGTCGTCGAAAATCGAGTGAAAAATCGTAACTCGGATCGATAAACTTATCTCGAAATTTTGTGTTCGAATTCTGGATCAATATAGCTATGCAAATAAATAATATACGTACACCTTACGTAATTAGCCCAATTTATTTTTAGCTACACCAATTCTCTTTTTATTCACATTCCCAGCTATCACTTTAACCTTCAGTTAATTTCCATTCAATTATTCTCTTGGAATAATTTTTCCCAATACCAAATTTACTTAAGAATTTCATTTTCCATTCCTTAAGTTAAATTTGAATATTGTATATAATTCTTATATAAATCTTCATTTTACTATTGAAGTTTATTTCCATTACCATTCTCTTTGTCTTACAATTTCATTTAAGTTTAAATTTTGGTTTCCACTTTGAATATTGTATTAGTTGCACTTACTAATTAATTTAAATCTCAATTAAAGTTTATTTGCAAACTTTACTTCTTTAGTTTCTTCAATTTCATTCTCTTTACCTTCACATTTTCAATTAGATTTCAATTATTTAGCTCCAATTTTATTTGCTTAGCAAATTTAGATCATTTGCTATTAACGAAAATTTTCGAGAATTTCAAAAATTTTCTAACTCCCAAAATTTACGGAAAATTTTGGCAGAGTCTCCTTTGTACGGAGGGACTTCTGCGATATCGCAGGATGCACAAAAACATATATACATCGGCCTCAGGCCGGAAATCAATATACATCGACCCACACGGTCGGAAAACAGAAAAACAGTTCATATTTCCTATTTGTATTGCGTAGGCGTACCTTATTTTAGCATTTTTAAGCAAGCGGCGATTTATTTTAGCAAATTTCGCAATCAAATCCAGCCAAACGGCTTCCCTGAACCTGTACTTACTCAATATAAATATGTAAGTGACAATTACACAAATTTATAGCATTTCACTTAAATATAAATAATTAAAACATGGGTTTCATAAACGATGCATATCATATACTTCCACAAGCACATGTGAAACATTTCGACATTTATTTTGAATGCTTCCAATCCATTCCAATACCATTTCATTTAATTCATTTTACATTCCAATTAAATGATTTACACTTCATTGCCTACTTCCAATTCATTTGAATCCAAACGAGTTTATTTTTATTCCGAGTGATTCAAAATAAATTTTATTTCACTTCTATCAACTCATAAAATTTTATTCAATGAATTCCCATTTTATTCGAAGCCAAGCTCTTGTTAATATAACTTGAGTCACTCAACTTAATTACTAATTTCATTCCACTTACCATACAGGTTTTATTATAAACCATTTATAATTCAACCGATTTCAAAAATCAATTTTTAGTCAATTTCTATTCATTCATAGAATTTTGATTTTATTAATAACAAGGTCTTTTCCATTCTATTTCATCCTACCATCACTGTTATAACCCAATTTCATTTTGTTGGACGACACTCCCAATTATTTTTAATTCATCGTTGGTCTAAGTTGAATTTATATGTTACTCGAGCTCATTTCCAATTTCATTGTTAGCTCTATTCGCTTAAATTAAATTAGTATATTTCATTGAATCAATATGAATTCTAATTCACATTCAATAATTTATTTCGGAATTCCTTTCATTTTATGATGAGGCCATTTCCAATTTATCCCTACTTGGATTTTATTGGCAATACAAATCATTTTTATATTAATTCAATTCCATTCAACTTCAATTCAAATTTAATTCACTTAAAATTTCAAGTTGAATTTCTATTAATAACTCAACATCTCTTTCAAATTTTATCATTTATCCGCAACTCAAATTTTTATTTAAACAATTCGAGTTCCATTTCCATATTCCATTAATTAATCTTGGAACATTCCATATTATTTACATCGAATATTCATCCCATAATTCATTTACAAACTCAACATTTATCACCACAAAATTTGATATTCAACATACATTAAATCAATATTTGATTTTTATTTCAAAATTTCTTTATCTATTTTACTGGAGTTTAACCTATTTATTTTATAAGTTAAGTTTTGGATTTTCATTCACTTTCCAAATTCAAAACTATTTTATTTTGGCTTATTAATCTCATTTCTAAATTTTATAGGTCACATTTCATTTATATTCACACTTCCATCTATCCACAATCAATCTCATTCACATTCTTACTTTTATCTTGGGAATATACATTTTTATTTATTCAATATATTTTATTATTCCACAAACATTTTTACATACGATTCTAGAGTTTTTAAACAATTCCTAAAATTCCAAAATCATTTTTATCATCATCCTATAAATCGAAAAAAAATTCCTATATAAATTTAAACCAAACAACCCAATTTTTTTTTTATAAAACAGAATAATCATTTACTGTAAAATCTTTTGTTTTCCTGACTTCTATTTATCCATCGTTTTTAATCAATCCTCCACTGTAAAACAGTTCATAGCAGAATATAGTTTTCTCTTGTTTTTTTTTTATTATTAGGAATATCTGAAGTTCAAAGCAAAAAAAAAGAAGAAGCAAGGGGCTGCTCACCCATCACATCGCCGATGAACCACGACTTCCCCCCCAAAACCACAGTCTCAACTTCGGCCATCCCATCGTGAACGCCATCCCACAAGCGTGCGCCACCACAAACCATCAAACCCACCTCCAGTCAACAACACGACCTCGCGAAGACAACCCACTGCTCCACGCACCCGCATTTGGCGCTCGTCACCTTCCATGCTTGGAAGGAACCAAATCGCGACACCGATGTTCTCGAGATCGGCCATCGAGTCGCGCCTGATTCTTATTGAAGTCGAATCACTTCAGCCTCGATGCTCGCACAAGAACTGACCTGAACGAAGGAGGAATGGCTCGCCATTTTCGAATTAACTTCGATTTTTCTTTCGACGAGAAGATAATGATTATCCCCCTTCACGCTTCGGTCATGATTTAGCTTGGAGAGGAACTAATTGCCTTCGATTTAAATGAAGGAGGACGGGATTTAATTTCGAACGAAAGAATGACTTCGGCCATTCTGAGAAGAGGAGATAAGGAAGAAAATAAGAGGGGTACGAACGAGACACAATGGGGGCGAAGTGTACTTGTGGTCGGATAAAGGAAAAGCAAACGTATTTATTTAGATTCAATTTGTCTCGGTGTACATTTCTATGCATTTACATATCATATGCTCACAATAAAACTCCAATCACTCCGAAATTTGAAATCCGATAATAATTCAATATTACGGATCCAGTGGAACTGGTTTCGTCGGGTTCCGAGACTGCGCCTCGGAAGGCTATTTTTAAATTCAATTTAAACGATATAAATTTTAAAACTGAACAAACCATTATTAATTTCAATTTTACATCTTCTATTATCTTCAGAATTATTAATATAAATTAAATAAGCCTTCTAATTATTTTTAACCAGCTTTAAAATCAAGATTCAATATTTTTACCCAATCCCGATAATTAAATTTAATAATTAATTATTCAATAAATATTGAGATTTGAAATTAAAGTTAATAATTAACTTTCGAATATTTAAAATTAATTAAATATTCCCATTTCAAATGTCTAAAAATTTCGGATCGTCACATTTGGTCTATAAAAATGAGTTTTGTGGTGCTTTTAGAAAGAAAAATGTGAATTATACGATGTATGAAAAATTTGGGAGATTTTGGAAAATTTTCCCTTCCTAACATGATTAACCCGTGTCTCTCCTTTTCCCACCTGGTTGAACACGCGTTGCTTTCTTTTCCCCTTCTCCCCATGCATACTTTCTTCTTTATTTATAAAAAGCACCGTACCCCTTCTTTTCTTCTTTTTCTCTACAACTCTCAACTTTAGAAAATTATATAAAAGCAAAGGAAAAAATTGTAAAATCACTCAATTTGGGATCCATATTCAAATCTCTACAAAATAGTTAAATTCAGCCAATTTTGTAAAGAATCAAAATTCCCCAAATCAGATAAGTGAAGCAATTTTGAGATGAAATTAGTGTAGATTGCTTTTCCGTAGCCTGTAGAAAAGAAAAGGAAAAGAATATTATCAATTTAGTGAGTGAAATTTATAGATGCCTATTAACATTATTTTCTATTCTATGCATATTGTTTAGATGTTCATATAAATACATTTAAAGATTTGTTTGTGATGAATAAAAGTTACAACATGCTTGAATAGCATTTTTAGGGATAAACAATTGATTTATGGTTGAACTGGAAAATTTGATGTTATGGGTTTTTTGATTGGTGATGAATTGATGACGAAAAACCATTTTTTTGTTACTTGATTGCTCCCCATATGGGGAGCCTACGATAAAAAATTTCAGTCTATAGGAGAAATATAGGTGGTGGAATTTAGCCACCAAAAGGTCTGTAGTTTCCATGGACATACATGCGTCAAAGGGAAAAATGAAAAAAAAATGTTGCGCAAGGAAGAAGGAAAGGAAAAAGTAATAAAATAATTTTTAATGAAATTTTGGGACCGAGCTGTAGTCGAAACTCTTGAAATAGGACATGAATGAAATGCTAATAATTTTTTTGTCAAAGGGATTTACTTATCATACACACTTAGTCGATAGCTTGGATTAAAGGGCATGGATGGAGCAATCTCTCATACACACTTTTTGGGTCAACATGGATATGTTATAATACCTAAACACATCTGAAATAATATACCCTGTCTCAACCCAAAGCAACATATACGATTTGTACACACCGACTAATAGTAGACACATAAATAAATTTTTCCCGCTAACAAAATTGGATGAGTAATTTTTTTTAAAAAACACATCTAAAAATCAGATACATCATTTCGTACACACATATACAACTAATTACATAAGTACATCATATTGACCAATATAATGACATCTCAATATAAATATAAGCAAGGTAAATACTCGCCATCGTCATCTGCTCCGACTCCATCTTGCAGCCCATAAAGCATATACAATCATAATATTGATCTCTAAAACAAGCTCATTCTGATCTTTGGTTGTCATGTACATAACATACCCTGAGTCAAGCTAGAAATCTAGCTGTTCGTACAACCTCTTTTTGAGTATATCAATTTCATATTATTTGGTACCCTATTTCAATTTATTCTATCAATATATATTTTAAATAAAAATATAATGAAATCCTTGTGAGTATAACCTACACGTTTATAATTACAGTGAATAATTCAAATTGTTTCTCAGTTTTCTCGCAAGTAATTAGTAAGCCAATCAAGCATAACCCAACCCAATCAAAGCCGATTCAGTTAATCTTCCACCAATCTACCCCTATTAGCCTAAGCTCAAGCTGGCCCTAAGCTAGCCATATGTTCAATAGCCTATCAGATTGACGACTGGCCAGTTCAAACAGAAGTAACTTCGACGGCCAACTAATTAAACAAGGATAGAATTAAGCCTAACCTAGCCCGGTCCACACCACCCAGCCCTCCAATGACTAGCTCTCTCGTGCCGACCACACTCAGTGTGGCTCTAGGTCAACCCGCTTACTTATCATCATTAGACATGGCTAGATCAAAAGTGATCGGTCTTTGGCTCGGCTTTCGCATATGTGTCTTTGATCGGTCCCAAGTAGCCCATCTCATCATCTCTTAGTTAGCCTGACACCTCCCTTACTGTGCAGTTAATGCCTCGCTATTAGCCTGCTATAACCCCACTATATCTCATAGCAAATTTCTATCGCTATGACTTTTAGCCTCAATATAGCGTTTCTGCTTTATGTCCCGCTATTTTTACTATATCCCGTTATTTCTGCTATATTCCACTATTTTTGCTATATCTTTTTTCGAAGAAATGAATTGAAAATTGACATCTATACATTATAAAAATTATGAAATTAATTTATTCGATTGAAATTTTAATATATTTTCAAAAATGAATTTACTCTAATATTCTATTAAATTCAATTATGTTATATAATAGTTTTACGTTTATTTACAGTATATTCGCACATGTTTTCATTTAAAAGTATTTATGTATTAATTATAATTCAATGGAATGTTAATTTTTCATTTGATTACCATTTATATATTTGTAAAAACATTAACTATGAGTTTTATATGCTATTTAAGAGTCATCCGCTATATCCTGCTATATCCTCGCTGTATCCCGCTATGACTTTTTGCACATCCGCCGCATTGAATCTGTCGAGTACTTTAACTGCATAGCTCCCTTATAACTTGGCCCTTTGCACCTGTCAGCTCTTCTAAGAAAATAGGCATTAAGCAACCAACCTGCTCATGGTGTCCTGCACCCATTCTGGTTCTAGTCCAGCCCATCAAGCTCGGCTCCATAGTTGGTTATCACACTCAAGATGGCTTCAGTAGCAGACTCATCTATCAAGACCAGCTCAAGTATGACATATCTTATGCCCGACATTACCATAGTCCGTCCCATCATATCATAGTCATCATGACATGTCCTTTACACCTTGGTCCTTAGCAACATTCAACCTTTAGCATTAGCTGCAGGCTTATAATTCGGCAAAAGTCACCAATCTACCTTGCCACATAAGTGTGCAAAAGTGAATGGTGAACCATAAAACCAATTATATAACGTACTATAGCAAAGCAGCAAACAACGTGCCTGCTATTGTTGCTTTTGTAAGCATTTAATGCACATAAATTGCAAAGTCCGCTCCTTGTACAAAATGACAATTGGCATGCTTCTTTGCCACTTATTCCTTTATGCCTTATTGCCATCTTCCATATGTCCATGCGATCATATCAACAACTAGGCATTCTTCCTGCATGTTTTACTATGCAATCTTAGCCATTCATCATCCATCTCACCACTTTATGCATTGCCATTTCAAAGGGTTTGCAAATTATTAGAATTCTGTTTATTATCTCTTTCCAGAGTTCTCCTTATAGCAAACCAAAGTCTAAGTACTTAAGATTAGCTAACTTTTTAGTCTTAAGTGCTTTATGTATTATAATTCTCTTGTAATTCTTATAATTGTAAGAGAGAAGTATAGTACGAGATCTTCATAGTGGACGTAGGATAACATGCCGAACCACTCTACATTGGATGTCATTTACTTTTCTTTGCTTGCTTTCATCTTCTTTTTACATTTTAAGCCTAGTGATTAGCAAATAAAATTTGCTTTCATAATGCATTAGGTTAGTTCCAAGTTGGCTAAATCTCTAACCAAAAATTTGATTCTAGAAGGAGAGCTTGAAGCTTTTAAATCTCACAACTTTCATCACTTTTATTCTCTACAAAAATCTAATCTGACTTGTTTGGACCTAGTTCCTGAGGTTGAAGGTAACAATTCCAATAAGCATGGAACCAATGGCAATATCATTGCTAGTGTTTTCAGCCTTGCTCTTGGGATACGTGGCATATTTAGTTGCAATAACTAACAAATGTGAGGACGTTAGCCGATGAAGTGTGAAATCCAAGGATGTGGTTGGATGCCCAAACTATTTTAAACTATGTCCTACCAGCTCCTCCTACAGTCGACCTTGTCAAGCCGCATGTTCACCAACCTACCCTTTCCGGTGCCTACGACCGTATGAACACTACTAGGGCCCAGGATAAATGGTGTCTAAAACCCCACTCATGGATGTTTATACTTATCCAAGGAGGTATGCTGCGTGCGTACTAAGAAATATTGATGTTACTTCAGATGTGGTCACGCTTAAAGAGCTAAGACGTCATTGTTCCCCTTCAGCGGAATGGCCATATGCATTTGAGTGTCTACAGACGTATGCTTTTGATGTCTCAACTGTAGTGCTCCAACATCGGTAGGAAGCATGGGGTTCCTAGCACACTCTAGACCTCATAGGGGTATATCCGGGAATAGGTCAAGGGATGGTAAGGTTGGTAACTCATTGTTTCCCTCTATGCATAAGAAGAGGAGGTCACACACTCCAGCTCATCATCGTCATTGTCACCCCCTTTCCTGCCATCAATCAACCACTCCACTAAAATGCTAGTTGAGCACAGCCAGTAGTTGTCTAGACCATCCTACAACAAGTATATGTTGGCCTCAGGGAGGAAATAAACATCCTTCGTCAATAAATCAACAGAATGCAAGTCCAAAATATAAGGATGAAGCATTTTTAGACAATTAGGCAAGCCATTTTCTAAGGAATACTGAATATTTACTTCACTAAAGGTATGCTTTGCCTCCCATTGAAACTATGATGGGATTTTTGACCTATCTGATTACATCACTACATATAACTCCATTATCTATGCAGGCTAGCTTTACAGGCTAACAAAATGCCTACCTTTTCTACTCGCTCACATGGGACCATCCTTCCGTTAGTTCATGTATCTACAAAGAGGAAGCATCAGTTCTTGAGCCCAACTACGAGAAAATTTCAAGACTAGGTTCTTTACCTCTAAGACCCATGTTTTGATGGTTAGTGTGCTAGGTAACATTCGACAGGAGCCAACTGAAAAATTACGTTCGTATGTCAACCTGGTTCAACAAGAAGTCCAATTGGTCTAAGGGTACTGACATGAATAGTCTGGCGTGGCCCTCTTCTCAGGGTCAAGTATTAGTGCATAATATAGAGAGAGCTTCAGAAGTAGCCGACTACATCCTTGATCGAGTTTTATCAGCATGTAATTGACATAATGAGAATGGACGACGTTGATCTTTCCGACAGCGACACTGAACCCAGCGCCCAGCCTAGCCCATCCTTGCAATAACATGAACCATCGACCCAATGGGCAGCAAAATGCACCAAAAGACGAGTTGAAGCTGGCTCTCAGTACAATTCTAGGTATTCTAATTATGTTGATTTGAACAGGGTTGGAAATAGTATACCTCATGACCTGGGACTAGGTGTAGTTTCAATGACCAAACACTGCCAGAGACGAAAGTGGGGAGTAGCCTCACAGCAACAACAAATACTGTCAGTTCCACCAAATCAACAACCGTGCCACAAATGAGTGTCGAGTGCTCAAAAGTGAAATTGAAAGACTTATCCGAGAGGGAATCCTTCTAAAGTTTGTCCATTATCAAGTAGAATACAGGAACAACGATGACAACATGCCAATATCGTCCCAGCAACCCAACAACAATGTTGTAGCAATCACCATTGACCGACATCTTAATTATATATGGAGGCTTGCATGTGGCCGACAACAACCGAGGAGCACAATCCATGTATAAGAGGAAAATGTGCTTAGGCGACCTGATATATTTCTTAGAGTATCGAGCATCCAAAGCACTTAGGTTGGAATCAAATCAGCCTATCATTTTCACAACCGAGGACTAAAAGGCAATCTCATAATCCCATCATGATCCTATGGTCATCACTTTTGCAATGTTCGACTTCAAATATGCATTGAGCCTTCATGGATGGGAATATCTTAGTCAACAACATGTTCATACCTATTTTTGAAGATCTCAAGCTTCCTACCTTCAGTCTCACCTCCGCACCTTGCCAATTTATGGTTCTAGAGTATAGGCGTTGTTCCGATGGGAACCACTTTGCTTATGAAAACCTTCAACCAAGAGCCCCTTGCTTCAAATATCCAAGTAAACATTATGGTAGTTGATTTATCTTCTACTTACAATCTTTTGATAGGATGAATGACACTTACTGAACTGGATGCCATCATCTCTTACAACTAGCTCATCATGAATTTCCCTATATAGAGCGAGATCGTTGAGATCCAAGGCAATTAGTAGAAGACTAAGGAGTGCTATGGAACCTCCCTTAAATAAGCTAAGAAGGGTGTTCTAATGATTAAGCATGAGCTAGCAACACTCTATGGAAAGTTACTCGAGAGAATAATCGAGCTGGTCAATGCTTTGGTTCATGTCAAGACTGCCCCTAATTCTGAAGTATCAACATCAACTCCTCCCACCAACAACAATCCACTTGAGCAAGCTATGGCAATCAACCATGTGTTACCCGAGAGTACCCTTATGCTATACAGCCTTCAGAATTGTGCCCGAACCATTCTCGCCATTGACGAAAATACTTCTAAAGATGTGTCAGCTAAGAGTAACCTCGAGCCTAATAATGCTCAGGGTCGTGTCAGGACCACCCTTGACCTTGATGTTATAGAAACTGGCCACATGTCACCCATGAGTACCTACAAGCCCATCAACACTTAGGTTCGTGCTGGGAACACCAGCCATAATGAAGACTGGGATAGTAGGAATCCTATATCCTTATCCACTCCCCAAAAGAACTAAAGAGCTCATCGTGGCATGGAATGAGCTAGTTGATCCCCATTAACAAGCAGGAACATCAAACAAAACAACTCCTACCCTCTCAATGTCGGCAGACTCACTATGAGAGTCGAGGGCAATATTGTCACCCTAACACAAGCAAGAACATATGTCCCGACCGAGGATATCATAAGGCATGCGATTTAGATGCTAGATCAATGCGACTTGGAAATAATCTCAGATCCAAATGATGACTTACTAGACCCCTACATAGGAGATTCTAGCATTGAAGGTGGGTTGGCCACTCCCTTATAATCAATCTTTATAGACTGTATCAATCCCAACAATGTTGTTAAATCGGCATAGAGCTCAACTCGAAAGTACAGGAGAAGTTCGTGTAGCAAAGCAAGGACATATTTGCATAGGGTACACTGGCATGAACGCATCAATCCCATGATCATTTACTATGCACTCAACATCGATCCTAAGGCCATCCCCATCCATCAAAAACACGGACTACTCAACCCAAAAAGGTACCACACTTTTAAAGAAGAGGCAGTGATGCTTTTAGCCAATGGCTTCATTTGGAAGGTAGAGTATTTGATCTAGATAGCTAACCTAATACTGATCAGAGATGGGAATTTGTTAACTCGCATTGACTTCTCCGACTTCTAAAAAGCCTGCCTCAAAGATGGTTTTCCTTTATCATGCATCGATTGGCTTATGGATGCGACTAATCGACATGAGCTCCTCACCTTCATGGATGCCTATTCTGGGTACAATAAGGTTTCCATGCATGGGGTAGACCAAGAGTACACCTCCTTCATCGTAAACGTCGACCTATACTACTACCTTGCCATGCCATTTGGTTTGCGAAATACAGGTGCCACCTATTAAAATCTCATCAATCGTATGATCTCTAAACAAATCGACCAGTCCATGGAAGTGTATGCGGATGACATGCTGAAGAAGTCATAAAAGGCTAGGGATCATTGTAATGACTCTTATTACATAGCAAAGGATCATAATTTTTTTCATCCATATGAGCTTGTATGACTCTAAAATTTAAGGAAATGACTTCTAGGGACATTTTCCACATTTACGATTTTTTCTAAATTTCCATATAACAATTTTGGCCTTAAATTTTTTTTTGGACTATAACCCTTGATAGATGCTGAATTAGGGCATCAAAGTACTTCCATTGCTTTAGGATAACGGTTTCTCATCTTGTAGCGTGGTCATAATAGAAAAACAAACTTACCGTTTGAAAGTTACAACTGTTTTAAGTTTGGCTGTTGTTGGCCTGCATCAGTGGGTAATTAACTAAGCTCATTCTTAGGCCCACTAACTCACCCTGAGAATTATGCCAAGGAGAGGTTGTAGAAACTGATCTAAGTCATTTCCATCTTCCCTAAATAGTTCTAAGCCTCCATTAACCCTAGTTTCATCAAAAAAGACTAAAAAATTTCTTACTAATCTTAGCCAAATCATTAATTAGAGTGGTGATTAGCTTATAAGAGCTTGAGATTTATCATCTTGGTTAATTTGCATTCCTCCTTTTTATTTTCCACTTTAGATCTAAAGGGTGGAATTGGTATTTTAGGTAATTGGTGGGTGGTTCTTCTTTGTACCAAAATTGGGCACAACACCCTTTGGGTGTGTTTCAAGAGATGAAAGTGAAGAATATAAATGTGAGGCTAACCTAACAAACACACCAAAGAAAAATCAACAAAAGTGTAGAAACACAAGGATTTGGAGTGGTTCGGCCACAAAGCCTACGTACAATATAGAAAGTTGTCGTTTATTGATATCACTCGATGGTTACATATGTTTACAACAGTACAATCGAGATACAACAATGATTTCGAAAGAATCTCAACATTTCAAAGTCAAAAGTCAATTTTCAGAATCCCTTGGACTGCTATTTATATGTGTAGGCTGCAAACATCTTGCTCCAAACTCGAAAGACTCCTTCTCTCATGTGGATGGACCCACGTGATAGATCCCTGGTTATTTCGACTCGATCCATGGTCGATATATATCCAATTCGTATCGATCAAGAAATGATTTTTTTGGGCCGAGATTAATTAGGTACATTCTTGAGGCTGTACACAAGCTTCTTTGAAAATTTGGTGGCATATGGACTGTTATATTTTGAGTTATGATTGATGTAAGTTTGTGTTTTCAATGTGCAGCCAAGCTCGTATCGATACATTCTCGTCGCTTCCATTTGTATCCACGGGACCACGTGATTGCTAGATGACATGGCACTACCTTCTTGGATCGATCTGCTTTTTATGCCGAGTGACCGAGTATTCCTTCCTTTCAGGTCTTGTTCGTATCCACTGGCGTGACTTTATTTGTATCCCTTCATTACACTTTATTTCATATTGATTGTGTATATTCACTTCGTATCATTCGACAGGTAATCCTTTTGCATCGGTTATAGGATGGTTGATTTCATATCGATAACTAATGAACGATAAAAATCAAGTAAATAAGGAACTGATACGAAACATGCTAATCATGTTGGATACGAAATGGCTCTAGATTGATGGACACGAAGGATAGTAGCGAGCGACCGATACGAACCAAATTGTGTTCGTTTGGTGGATAAATGCTCAAATTGCTTGAGGGAGGAATACGAAATAAAGGTTTGCGAGTTGATGGTTACAAAGACCTCATGGATACGAGCGTGATTAGCCATCTTGATGTTGATGGATATGGATTTGCATGGATACGAATAGAGTTGTTTTCCTCAATCTTGATCGATCAATATCTCATGGATACGACCTCCCATTGACTTGAAATTTGAGACGTTTAATTTGATAGTTTTTCTTGTCATACTATATTGATTGTAGCTCAATCCGAACTCAGACAAAATTTACCAGCATCCATCATAAACCTGTGTACAACTAATCTTTGTGATGGACTATCCTTGGCTTCTAGTCAAATCTTTGGTGTCATGGCCTTGCCAAAAGGCGGGATAACATTTTCCCCCAAAGTATGTCTTGTGTAAACATGACATGCTTTGAAAAGCGGCAACCTTATGTCCGTTATCTGATTCGATGAGTAGTTGTCTTTTTTCCAAAAGTTGTAATCTTTTGTTGTTTCTCGGTAATATGAAAACTGAATTGTTGACTGCCAATGATTGTATTGTGCATTGTTGTAACTAAGTATTGAGGGTTGGCAGTTTGTTGGTCACCATTGTGATTTTCATTAGGTAAGCATTCAATTCTTGTCAATCTTGATCATTGAATGTTAATCAATCACACATAAATGTATGTTAACATGAATCCCATTAACATTTACACATTCATAAGTCGTTGTTGGTTTTCTTTTGCATCGAATTTTGTATCAATTCTCTCCTAAATCGATGTGAAATTCGAAATGTAACAACTCTTGATGGTTGTTTTAAAGTATCTTTTTGTATCGATCCTCTCCTGGATCGATGTGAAAAGTTGAAAAACTGTTTTCATATCGATGGCGAGTGATACGAATTAGTTGGTTTTTCAAAGCATTTCGTATCAATAGATACACTCTTCATGGGCTTTATGTTGATGGATACGAACAAAGCAGTTTGTATTGATGCATTTAAAATGGATTCGAATAGTCCAATTGGTCTTTGCTTTGCACTACGTTTCAATTTTCTGATGGATACACACGAGCGTTACTTTGGATAGACGGCGAATGGATACGAATGGCTGTCTTGTATTGGTTGAGGAAGTCGCTTCGATCGGTTAGCTTGAATTGGGAGATGAATGGTTATTTTCCAAGTATAAATATCTTGGAACTTAATGTTTTTTCCCATTTGTTTACCATTCCTCTCTAGCCTTTCTATCGCTCTGAACAAAGGAAATCAAAATTGTTCTCACCTTCAAACCAATTCGAGCTCTTAATCCCTTAAACTAGCATGTTAGATATAGGTCAGTAGGCTATGAACTATGTTAAATGATGAGGCTTGAGATTCATTATCATTCCATTTGCCTTTATTGACGATTATGGTGAAGTGGCGGTCTTGGATGGCCCGAATGAGGTTGAGGATAGTGGAGGCGATGCCTGAGTGGGTTTTGAGAAGAAGAAGCATGGAGATATGAATAGGTTGCTCGTATTGATCAGGGGAGTGGAGTTTGTATCAATTTGGAGATGATTGGTTAAAGGAAGAAGCTCGTATCGATCCAGGTTGCAGTGTGATTTTGTATCGAGGGAAACTCATGCTTCGTGTCGATTGTTAGTGGAACTATGTATCGATTGACTAATAAAAATTGACGATCAATACGAAGGTGTTAACACTAATCGATATAAAGCAAGGGATATAACATCGATACGAAATGACCTCTGATGATCGATATGAGACAATATTCTAGGATATGAGGTGATGGTTCCCTTATCGATACGAGGTGAAGGTCTTCTAATCGATACGAAGTGAAGGTTTTGGTGATCAATCCAAGTTGAATTTTGACGAATACGAGTCTCCTTGCATGCTTAAACACTTGATCCCAACGAGCTTCTGCCTGTCATAATTGGACTTAATCATTTCACTGCATATTAAACTGCCTTTCGAAGCTCGTCGATGGAACTGTAACTTAACAAAATTTAATGAACTTTAACTTAGATCGATCTCCAATGTCTGGATGGCACGGTTGTGATGGTCAGCAACGACGGTCACTCTAGTTGAATTCTAAAGTCTCGTGGTTCGAAAACCTTTTAAATCTCATAGCACTTCATAAATTAAATATAGCACTGGATTGCATAACACATTCATGCACTTCACAATAGGGAAAAGACAAGATTGTTGTCATTTAACGATGATTTTTGCTAAGTTGACTAGTTATGGAACCCGGAAGTTCACAACAACAGGATGCTCAGAGCCCACCTCTTCCCATAATAGAGATGCCAGCTATCACGGCCGAAGTTATAAGTCCATCTTCGGATGAGCTACCCGGAGCAGCCTTCATCGGGAATCCACAAGACTCTATTTCATCTAATATCTCTGAGGAAATGCTAGGTAGGATTTGCACAAGGCATGGATTGTCGAGGGATAATGTCCTACTACCAGGGGCAAAAGACAGACCCCACTCTCGCTCGGAAGGATTATACCGCTTTTAATAGATTCTCATGCACAACTGGGGCACTCCCTTTATTCAATCATACATCCGGGAAGTGCTATCCCACTTAGGGATTGCCCCATCACAAATGCATCCGAAGGGGTTTGCTTCACTGAATTGCTTATTTATAGTCTTCATGGAGCATCTTTTTCGGCCCCTAACTCTAGAGGAAGTCTGGTGCCTGTTCGATATAAAGAGCCGAGGGATGATCCATCTTTATCCTTCTTAGAGGCAGTTAGGAACTGTCAAATTATGATCGGGGCCTGGACCAAGCTTAGCTATTTCAAGACCGAATGGTTCTACATTCGATGCCCACCGGGTATCGCCAGACGGTGGCTAGTCAAGTGTAAGTACTTCAACTTTTATGTCGATTGACAGGATAATCTTATTTAATGTCGCTTCGATTCCACGACTCAAAGGCGACCAGTTTAAAGAGATTATAAAGGTTCTTCAAAGAGTTCCTGTTAAGGATAGAGAAATTAGCAAAGTTCTAACAGATGAGAATTTGAGAGCCGTTGGGCTAATTGGTAGGAATCAAAGCATTGGGCTTGAAGGGTCTCTTAGGGTGGTTCCGGCAAGGCAAGTTAGGAGGAGAGTTCCCGAGGTAGTGATCGCTAACCAAGGTGACGATGAGGACATGCCCGCTGGAGATGAACCCGCACCCAGGTATTCAAAAAGTCCTCAACACTCGAAGAGGATTAGGAAAGGCAAGGCCGTTACCCACAAGACCCCAAGACGCAAGTCTGTTGTCTTGTCTTTACCAACAATGGGTGTGGTAATTTCAGAGGCTCCTCCTTGCACATGGAGAGCTTTTTGAAGGACTTTTCGATCTCCCAAATCCGAACGATGTATCTCTTCAACAAGGCATTGGGTTTGAAGGGCTTCAAATTGCCTTAGATTTAGGAGAGCCAACTTCTCCAAGCAAGGTGACAATAAATGGTTGGTTGGGGGGGTTAACACATGCATGCATACACTTCACGGCATCACACAACTGAAATCTATAAGCTGTTCAATTTCCGACGATGACTAACTTTGTTTCTTTTTTCACTCTACAGATTCAATATTAAAGCAACCATCTATGGTTGGCAGCTTCCGCGCTGCACGCCAATCTTCTAGTTCATACAAAATTTTCACAGGTATGATTCTGACTATGATCGCCGTCACTCTAGAAAGGACAGGGATTACTATGATAAAAACGGGGCTAGGGAAAGGGAGAGGGAAAGAGAATGAGAGAGGGAAAGGGAGAGCCGAGATAGGCGCCGCTCCCAATCATGATCTCCTCCATCCAGGGTTTCATTGCCACCCTCCAAATCTGGAACACAACTGTTGGATACTCACGCCAGCCAGTGCCTCCACAATTTCCAAGGCCTGGCGAACACTGCTACACAATTGGGGCAAACACTTCTATCGCTACCACTCCTACGGTTACAGAGCTCACAGGAGAGGAAGGCGCTCTAATTGCTCAATTAAAAAGAGAGTTTTCCAACATCTATTTTGACGGCTTCCACTCACTTCCCAATTTGTGGGTGCTTCCAGATGCGGCAGAGAAAATTCTACGTGATCATGTCTATTATGCCTTTGGCCAATATCTCGAGTGGAAGAAAACTGCAGAGAAGGCCTCGGTTGTGGCATTTGAGCAGGCAAAGACAATTGAAGGGCTAGAAGAAACCATCGTAAGAAAGATCGAATAGTCATAGTGCTCACTAGCGAAAATTACACTTTGAGGACTTCTTAAATAGAGTCTCTAAAGAAAATTGAGGAGGACCATAAGGAAATGGAACAAATGAGGCAGGAGCATTTGAAGCTGGTAGATGATATGGGCCATAGGAACACCATCGTCATAGTTGAAAGAGACGACGTGCTTAAAGAGTTTAATGAGCTTAAGATGAAGTACGCCGAAGTCATCAAAAAGAAGATGATGCAAATAAGGCTGCTCAAAAGGCATGTGACTAGATGGTGGAGCTTAATGGAGTGCGAGATGCGGCAGTGTTAAAGGTTCAAGAGGCTGAGGCTAGGATTGAAGCTGAAGTCAAGGCCGCCGAAGATAGACTAGAAGGCAATATGGAAGATATTTTAATCACTTATAATGCCAATGTCCTAAGATACCTAGGTCCGAGCTAGCTCAATTATTACCAAAACCATTTGCACAATGCCTAGCGCCTTTTATCTGCGGATGAAAAGTAGAGCATCATACCAAATTTGTTGATGAGTTCAAATTGGAGAGTCGGATGCTGACTGAGGATAAGAGAAGAGTTCTCCACGATGCCGCTATCATATTTGAAAAAGAGAGACTCGTCACTCAGCATCCAGTGGTCGGAATGGATTCTGGCATCGAGCATCATGTCACAAGTTCGAAAATTCCTATGCCAACCTAGCCTGAATCTACCCCTGCAGTCGATCCTCCGCCTGTGCCTGCCTATGATCTTGATCAACCGCAATTGTCTTCGGCTCACGAGCATATCTCCGAAGGAGTCCCAGCTCCACCCACGAGCTAGCCCGAGGAAGGTATTCTGAACACTTCTCGAATTCATTCAAAGTTTGAAGTATTATTAGAAGAAGTCACTAATATTTTCTCTTATCTTCATTCAGTGATAGGAGCTGCACCGGCCATGCCCCGCAACCAAAGGCAGCATCTAGAGCAGGATGTAGTCGTGATGGAGGCGGCGTCTACCACAGCTATCGCGTCGACTGGGGAAGTTCATGTGCGCACTTTTGTCATCAACGAACAGATAATGGAAGATCTTCTCGGTCATCAGAGCAATCCACTTATAGATTTTCCTTTTATCATGAGCGAAAGTGCGTTTACGACCAGTTCTTCTGCTCCAAATGCCAACATTCTGGCGTACACTCAAGCAGCTCATGATGAAGCGGTAATGCGGAGATCAGTGCCAAGATGGCAAGTGCCGCGTTGGGTAGTGATATTGGACGCAGGATGACATGTCTCGGCCCGGCTCCTTTACATGTGGTCACTTCGGGTGGTACAATCATCATCACAGGGGTACCCCTATTTTTCCTTATATAAAATGTACCCCCATCCCTCCTACTATGCACCCCGAAAGCATTTCAATTTCCATGGGTTTGAAGGAGGAGATTACAATTCTTCCCCCGGTCGGGGATAAGCCTAGCAAAGGCAAGAGTTCAAAACGGCACCACGACGGTAACTCCAATGGATCAAGGCCGCAGGGGAAGAAGAAGAAGAAATATAAGGAGTAGGCATGTCTCTTTGTGTTCTCTTTTGGTATATAAGTAGGAATTCCTTTTTTTGGTTCCAGTAGGCCATGTACAGGTGCGGGTTCGACCCCTGGTAGTATGGATTTTTGAAATAATTTTTTTTGTACTTATTTGGTTTTTGAAGAATAGATGAAATAAAATCTCCTTTTGCCTTTTTGGCACACTCTGGGTTTATTTAGTTAAGTGTTTCAGCACTTGAACTTTTATTCAATACACTTGTGAAGCTTTAATCTCTGGGTCGGACTTATGTTCGGTTGTTATGACCCGGAGTCGTGGTTTCAGGCCATAACAAAAAAGTCGACATCTCGATGTTGTACTACCTTGGTCGATAGCTGTGCTCGAGCTATGCCCCCAGTCCTGGATGATTTGAAGTGGTTGGGCGATGATATCTTTTCAACTTCGACACTTTTTAATTTCACTTAGTCGGAACTTAGTTGTTGTAAGATGAGTTCGAGTGGTCGGATCACACTTGTTCATGTATTGACAATCGCCTCCGCAAGTTAGGGATTGAACTTGCACGTTGGCGGTTGATCATGCCTGCTTAATGTTTAAAGTTATGTCCACGCTCCGAGGACTTAAGTTGTTTTTAGGGCGGCCAGTCACACCCATTTTAACAATCGAAATTGCATCTACACCCTGGGGACTTAGGTTGATTTGTGGGCGGTTAGTCACACTCGATTTGTGTGTATACTCCAATCCGCGCTCTAAGGACTTAGAGTTAGTTGTGGGTGGTCAATCACACCCAATTTGTGTTTATACTCCAGTCCATGCTCTGGGAACTTAGAGTTTGTTGTGGGTGGTCAGTAACACCCAATTTGTGTTTATATTCCACTCCATGCTCTGGGAACTTAGAGTTAGTTGTGGGTGGTTAGTCACACCCAATTTGTGTTTATACTCTATTCCGTGCTCTCGGGACTTAGAGATAGTTGAAAAACGGTCGATCATATCTGTTTTGAATTTTGAGATCTCGTTCCCACTCTGGGAACGGTAAACTGATTAGGATCATGTATGGTCGGATCACATCCATCTTGAACAAACAGCCAGAGTTGTAGATGGACGGATCCATCCTCCTCGATTTTAGATTGTTGTTTATATGTTTATACTCCAGCTCGCACTCTGGAATCCAGAGTTAATTAGAGTATTTTCGTGTATCAATCCTTTTTGGCTTCAGTTTGACAGCTTTCCCCTCAGCTCGGGTTTCACTTAATGTGTGACCGATCACAGTCACTCCCTGTTTGAATAAGTCCCACCGAAGGATGGCACTTAGCTCTTCGTGAATTGTGATGGTTGCATGATGCATTTCAAGAGTCACTACTCTGGCTCGAAGTGATTGCATTTTATTATTGAAATAAGAAAGTATCATAAAGTCAGTTTCCATATTACAAGTTCAAATTTAAAAATGCATAAACAAATTGCAAGTGAAAAGGCAGACTAAATGAATAAACAAAGCCCATTATGTGTAGTACCGACGGAGACTTTCGCTGTTCCAAGCTCTCAGCAATGTGAGACCATTAATAGTCGACAATTTGAATGTGCTGTCTCCAAGTCTCCTATCGATAACATATGGTTCTTCCCATGTTGGCTTCATATGCAAGGGGATCGGATAAATTATCTTGAGCATGAGATCGCCAAGTTCAAAGGTTGGGGGTCGGTCCTCAGCATTATACAATCGGGTGACTCAACTTCGTTGCGCGATTGCCCTTAAATCAGCCTCTACATGCTTCTCATCTAATGAGTCCAGAGATTCGAAAAGCAATATAGCATTTGTCTTCGGATCATAATAAGTCACACGTTGAGAAGTTACTTCCAGTTCGACCGGAATGACGAATTCCGAGCCGTAGGAAAGTGAAAATGGAGTATGGCCGGTCGCGGACTTGTAGGTAGTTCGATATGCCCATAGGGCCATGGAAAGTTCATCGACCCATTTGGCTCTGTCCTTTTCCAATCGCTTTTTTAGAATGGATTTGATAACTTTGTTAACAGCTTCGACCTGTCCATTTGCTTGAGGGCGAGCAACTACTATGAATTTCTTCTGAATATTAAAACGTCGACAGAAGTTCTTGAACTTGGCATTGTCGAATTGGGCTCCATTTTCAGTGATAATGGTATGTAGGAGGCCAAAATGACAGATGATGTTGCGAACAAAAAAGTTGATTACTTTCTTCGTCGTGATAGTAGCAAGGGGCTAAACTTCCGCCTACTTGGTGAAGTAGTCAACTGCAACGATGACGTACTTTGCACCACCTTTAGCTAGAGCTAATGATCTAATTATATCGATGCACACCATGGCGAATGACCATGGACTGACCATTTGAGTAATTTTAGTAAGCGGTGCTCTTGGTATCCGAGCATGTTTCTGACATCTTTCATACTTCTTGACATAGTTTAATGTGTCCGAATTCACAGTTAGCCAATAATACCCTTATCAGAGTATCTTCTTGGCAAGGGCTTGCCCCCCAGTGTGATTGCCACATTCTTCCTTGTGGACATCATGTAACACTCGTTTGATTTCGTCGTGGGCGATACACCGGAGTAAAGGAACCGAGTATCTCTTATGTACATAACTCCATTCTGAATAATGAATCGTGAAGACTTTCGGAGAACTTGTCTTTTCTCGCTCTTACGCTCTGGCAGGGTTCCATGCTCGAGATAATTTCTGAATGGGGTCATCCACGACTCCTTCTCGGGTATGCCTTCATGTGCTCAGTCGGTCTCCATTTGATCGATACTCGGGGAAGTAAGTGTCTCAATGGGGACGATTCCCATTTGCTGTGCTTCACCAGTGCTGGCTAGTTTTGCTGGAGAATCGGCCTTCTAGTTATGACCTCGGGGTATGCAATAGTTGGTATAATAATCAAACTGATTCAATGTTTCATAGACGCGAGCAAGATAAGCAGCCAACCTCCGGTCCCTAGCTTGGTATTCTCCCCGAACTTGACATACGACCAATTGCGAAACATAGTAAATCTTTACAGCAATAATCCTAAAATCTTTGGCGAGTTAGAATCCGATGAGTAAAGCCTCGTATCCAGCCTCGTTATTGATTGCACGGTAATCAAACTTCAAAGCATATCATATAAATCGACCCTCGGGGTTTCAAGTACAACTCCAGCGCCCGAGTAACAATCGTTCAGTGCGCCATCAATGTATAGCTTCCATACATATATAGGAGATTCACTGGTCTCGGGCAAGTCCTATGGGATAGTAAACTTAACAATGAAATCTACCAGAACTTGTCCTTGAACTGCTCGCTGTTACCTCGCTTTTCGGTCAAGGTCGGGATATCAACAAATTGGCTAGAAAGGATGGATATCAAGATTGGAGATCGATTAGAAACAAGGTTGTGATCGATATCATTAAAATTTGACCATGCTCCAATCAAGATGAGATCGATTGGGAATGATAAACAAGGTTAGGTGAGGCTACATTTCAAATTTCAAGTAAATCCGAGTTCGTATGCTCGAAAGTATGGATGGATCAATACTGGTGAGGAATGGTTCGCACCGATACCTCCGTATCGATATGGTTCGCATCGGTGTGGTTCACGTCGATCGATGCAAGCTCGACTATCTACTTTGGATCAATATTTTCATATCGTTCAGGGATGTATTCGATGATTTCGTATCGATTGGCATGGATATGGATTGTTATCGGGATGGATGCGGGTTTGGGTTAACACATGCGCTTCGCATTTGGTTCGGATCGGTTAATCTTCGTCTCGATGCATTTCGTATCGATCCAAGCCTGGGATCGACACAAAGAACATGATACTGGGTCGATATGAGGGCTATGGTGCTAGACGGATACGAAAGAAGCGAGACATGGATGGATGCAGACTTGACAGATATAGGTTCATACCAATACTTAAGTATCGATTCATGAATGCGGCAGAACTTGTTCGCACATTTCGTATCGATCCGGGCTGGATTGATACAAAGGTAGGGGCAACTAATGGATACGAAAGCATACATTTCTAGAGCACTTGGATTGATACGAAGGGATGGATACGAACAAAACTAGGGGGTCGATACGAAATGGACATGGAATCATCGATGCGAAGTAGGTGTCTCAGGTCAATACGAAGGAAACGTGTTTGGATGAAGCAGCAGTCGACTAGGCATCAAAAGTGGATCTTCCCTGGGCTTTCAAGTTACGTCATCGATGCGATTGTGATGGATATGAAGGGATGTAGATGAATTCATGGATACGAATGTGACAGACAACCGGTGAACACAAACTTGCATAGATTATAACTCGCAATCTACAAGTCCAAATGCTACCAAATTTTCACAGGAGCATATGCACAACCACAAAAAATGTTCATGATCGATCCTGACTCGATTGGGCAAATTTTTGATCGATGCGAACCTTTTGTATCGATCAAGGATCGAGTCAAAGTCACTCGAGATCGATCACGTGGGCCCACCCACGTGAGAGAAGGAGTCTTCCGAGATCTGGGCAGGATATTTGCATCCTACACCTATAAATAGCAGTCCAAGAGATTCAAAAAAGGGATCTTCTGGTTCTTCTACGCTGCTACCCTGCTAAACTCCATTGTAACTTGATTATTATCGACTATATTCTCGTAACCAGCAAGTGATTATCAATAAAATATCAAGTCTTCAAAGTAGACGTAGGTCGGAGATAGCCGAACCACTATAAACCTTGTTTCTTTACTGCATTCCTTTTAAATTTTGAGTGTTCTTCATATTTATTTTCTCTACATGTTTGCTATCTGTGATTGTAAACGGGTGCTTTCATCGGCATTTGGGTGTTTGTGACCAGTTTTGGCGCAAACATTTTGGTTCTTTCACTAAGAATTGAACACAGGGATTCTAAAGCTTGGATTTTAGATTTGAACGTTTGAAGACTTGGATTTGGAAAGATATGGCAAGAAAATCGACAAGAAGACAAAGGACTAAAAGGAGTCAGCATGAAGGGAGTCAGGAGGCTTCCTCGGAAGCGAATCCGCATCGATCTTCATCGCCAAAGACGAGATGGAAACAATGCTCAAGAGATAAGAGGATATGATGTAGAACCTACTTCAACAAGTTGAACAAGTTGGAGTACATAATCAAGTTAATGTAACTATAGGAGATGCGAGAGATAGGGATCGAGAGCATGGAGAAACCAAAATTCAAAATGGAGCAGGACCATCCAACGCAGCACCAGAACTAGGGGCACTCACCCAAAACATGATCTAATCTCGGGCAAAGTAACAGGTGGAGCCGAGCAACATGGCATCTATAGAGGAATGAATGCTCATCTAGAAGGGCAGATTCTAGGATTCCCTCGTGAACTCGGGGGGCAGATCAAAGGCAACAGACAAGGACTGCAGCTTGGTGGCAGCGATAGGTTGGCAGAGATAGTTAGGCGAGCCATGAGGGGTGGATTGGTGAATAGAGATTTGAAGGAAGTGAATATGAGTCCTTTTTCTCCCATGATCAGGCAAGCTGGGAACCCACTAGATTTCAAATTGTTGATACTGGAGATGTACGATGAAAGAACGGATCCTACTATTCACTTGACAAGGCACATGAGGCACATGAAAGTGCTGGGGGTATCGGAGGAGGTCATGGCATGATGCTTCCCTTTATATTTAATAGATATTACAACGTTATGGTTCAGACAGCTTGAAAGTGGCTCTATTGGCACATGGACGGAGATAACTGAAAGGTTTATACAGCAATTTCAGGTCTACATAGTCTGACCCAGGAACATGATGACTTTGACATCAATGAAACAGTGAAAAGGAGAGTCGCTCTGGGATTTCTTAACCAGATTCAATGCGGTATATTCTAAAGTTTATTCGTTTAATCGTTTTGTAAAGCTATCGGCTATTTATTTTCAGTGTTAACATATTCTAAAGTTATAGTTCCTTTTTTGACATTATCTCTTAAGAAATGATGTCTTATATCTATATGTTTAGTTCGGGAATGATTTACTAGATTTTTAGATAGATTGATTGTACTAGTGTTATTACAATAAATCGGGGATTTTTCAATTATTTTTCCAAAATCTTTTAAGGTTTGTTGCATGTAAATTACTTGGGCACATGCCAATGCCGCTGAAATATATTCGGCTTCGCAGGTGGATAAAGATACATAATTTTATTTTTTAATAAACCATGAGATGAGAGATTGTAACATCTCGCCTTTTCGTACGCTTTAAATCGACACGGGTGCCAATTCAAACCATACGGAAGGGTGGATTGTTATGGGGTAAATAAAAAAATCAAGAAAGAAATAAAAAAAGAATCTCATAGCGGAAGGATAAAATATAATAATCAAATATACAGTTTATAAAGTTGTTGTACAAAATATTCGATTATACTTGCAACATTTATCAGACTTACACAAACCAATATCAATGCAGCGGAACAGTAATAGTCTAGTGGACTAATAATAATAAATCTCCATCTTCGTCCTCCAGGGCTAAGATCTTTGAAATCCTGAAATGCTCGGACTGACCCGAGCGAATTGAAAAGACAAAACACTCGAGTCAGAACTAAAAGATCTTATGTAAGTTAAATCAACGTAAATAAATATGAGTGCAGTAACTCAAGAGATGCTCGGGATTTACATCTCCTAAGGATCCGTTAAACTATTTACTATGTAGTATATTTCTCTATTATAATAGTGTCTATTAGTAAAATAAACTTACTTTTAAATAGCATTAAGCTTTACATTTTCCACCTTAACACGTAATAGTCTCAGTAGCCCATCCAATATCATAGTCCCTCCTGATCGGGAAGCCACCAGAGGATACCACACGGGCTACGGGAGAAATCCAAACTCGTACAAGGCTCGGTATGGTAGGTGACACGGCACAACTAGGCAATGCCATGATAGATATACCAATTACGCTTCCGGGTCGGTGATAACGCACACGCAGCTACCGCCCACCTCGAACAAACTCCCCAAATCAAAGAAATCAAAAGTGAAGGTGGCCACCGAATCAATCCAAAGTTAGAGTATAGTATCGAAGGAAAGTGTCCGATCAGAGGCGCTACCTCATTAACCCGTCGATCGCTCCTGTTTTAGCCACCTTATGCCAACTCACGAGAGTTGGGTCCATATATTTACCTTATAGGAAACGCCGCCACCAACCTACTTCATTCTGGAATCTCAACCGCGTACACGGTTGTTAAAGTGGTTTTCGGAGTTGGCAGAGAGTATGACAACTTCCGATCCCGGTCTCTTTAACAACCAAACGTTATTATAACACTGTGATCATTTAAAAATAATTTTACTTCCGAAACCAACATATAATATCTATTTCAAAACCATATAAATACGATATCCATTTCAAAACAAACTCATTTGATATTATTTTTATAAAACCCAAATTAATATAATATCATTTTATTTCAAATATATTTCTTTTCCAAAATCATATTACTTTAAAATTTATAATAATTGGAAACCAAACATTTGAATTATAACTTTCAAACATAAAACTACGGAATTTGTAGCTTTAAAACCATAACTTTCAAAACTTAAATGGTTCGGATATTCAACAGTATGAAAAATAGTTGATTTTAAATTACTTTATAAAGTAAATAATTTCCACGCCTTTACCATTATTCACTTCAAATTAAGTCTAAACCCATAAATTTTTGGATTCACTTCCAGTTTCAATAAAAACACTTCGATTCCAATATATTTCAAACTTTGAGTGATTAACAATTTAAAAACTAAGGTTGGAAATTTCTATTCAACAATTTATTGTCCTATTATTTAGTTTGAAATATTTACATAATGAATCCAAAATCATTAAAAATAAAATCAAATTACTAACAACTAAATATTTCCTTCAATTTATTTATACTAGAAATATTCATTTAATTTATCTTGAATAAAAATCCAGTTATAAATATAACGCCTTTAAATTTCAAAATTTAAATAAGTTTACATCAACTTATGGAGTTTAATTTTTAAATAAGCTCAATTCCAAATAAATTTCCAATTTATCTTCGAATCTTAATTGATTTGAATCATTTAAAACTCTATATATATGCAAAATTTAAACATGTACTTAAACCAAAATATAAATTATTAAACTTCATTTTTCAACTTATTCATTTTTGTTTAACAAATTTATACATAGCTTAAATTCAAAAATTTAACTATATATGTGTATATATAAATAAGATTTTATATAAGATCAAAATTTAATATTTATTAAACCGTATCCTATCCAAACCATAGAAATCATTTCAAAATATTTTTATATATAGACCGCGGTACCTGTATATAATTTTCTATCCTATGGTCAAGTGATACGAATATTTATCATTTCAATCCGTAATTAAAATAAAATTTTACGGTTATATATCATTTCAAACCGCAATCCCGAATGAAATGAAATGCATAATGTCTTGCAGTTAATATAAATAAGCATCCATTCATCCATCAAAATCATACATCCATTTATCACAATCATCATCCAAATTCAAACAATACATCAGGTGATAAATAACTGGTATCAATTATCATTTCATATTAAAAAAATAAATTTAATAACCGTAAATTGGCAGTTTATATGCAAAATAAATATAAATTTAACTGGCAGTTAATAAGCAATAAAATTTAATAACCATTTAATTTAAATGAATGCAATCAAATTGAAATGATGATTCAATATGTGCCAAACAGCTGTAAATAAATTTCACTCATATCATAAATAAATTTAACAAACATAAGAACTTTTAAAAGTTCTTAGTGGGTTAAAACACTCAACTTTTGAATTTAAATTAAATTAAAATTCAATTTAAACCCAAAAATTCAATAGCCTCAGAATCTACCCAAACCAGCGTCAAAATATCATAAATCTCAATACGATCCTAACAAAAAAAATCGCGCATAAATCGGACATTGTATGCGAACGTTATTCAAGTTATAGGATGACTATTGTCATTATAAAGTGTGTATATATATAGTGATATTAAAATAAACAAAATAAATACTAAATTTCACGTTTTGGGATGGGGAGACTAGGGTACCTGCTAACAAGGTGGTGGCAAGGCTTGGGTGAGGTGGAGAGGCTTTCACGCAACTCAAAGCTTCAAGAAGGATTAGGAAAAAGTGTTGCAAGTAGGTGAGGGAGAAAATGAAATACGGTCATGTTTGCATAATGAAGTTCAGTGAGATTGGAAAATTGAAATGAGACTAAAGGAGGATGGAACCAATGAAATGAATGCTTCAGGTAGCAAAAATGAAAATTTATACATTGCAAACAAAGAGGTGGTAACGAATAATAAATATAAAGTAACAAATGGACCAGTTGCAATAAAACTTTGAGATCCAATTTCAAAACGTCTACTCCGCTAAATTAATTTCTATTAACCCTAAATATACACCTTATTAACACCCAATTAAATTTTATTAA
Source organism: Allium cepa (assembly GCA_030765085.1). NCBI lineage: Eukaryota > Viridiplantae > Streptophyta > Magnoliopsida > Asparagales > Amaryllidaceae > Allium > Allium cepa. The sequence goes on along the minus strand of CM060929.1, from coordinate 432,323,052 downwards.
CACACATTAAATAAAATGTAACACTCCAATTAATGCCACTGGGGACCGCCGCTGCACACAATAAAAGATGAACCGAGATTGGAAATTCAAATTTAAAAACGGTGTTTTTCTCAGTGCGCAATCACGATTCAAAATATTTAATTTACTTTAAAATATAAGGTTAGCATTAAAATCACTTCTATACCGCCTCTGATTGTTATAAAATGAATGTTGTTTCAAAATTCAAAATTTTCCTTTTTTATAAAATTTTACTTATCTTTAAAATGAAACGTTCATTTTATTTTTGTCAAACTGTTCTTTTATTTTCATTAAAAATGCTCTTTCTATTTAACCCAAAAATGTACGTTTCTTATATTAAATGCTATAGATTTCAATTAACTTCTTTTTCCTTTTAATTTTAAGATTCCTCATATGGATTAGATGTTGCAAATTCCACTCTTTCAAAGCTTTAACTTCTATTTCAATTGTTTATAGATTGTACATTAATCTTCCAAAATTTTAAATGAAATTAGCTTACCATTTATTTTCAATACATTCTTCTTATTGTATAATTATTTTGTTTCATGTAAATTATTCAATTCACTATTCTTAAACGGATAAAAATTTTCATTGAATTTGCAAACTATTACCATAATATTCTTACATTCCATCTAACTTTCTATTAACGTAATAATTAAGTGTTAAATTTCATTTATTTGCCATAAATCCAATTATTGAATTTTTCTACACTTCAATTAAATTAAAATTCTTCCTTTCCATTCTTTTAAATTCAGTCAATCATTATCTTATGGGTACATTTTGCATTACCGTAAATCCAGTTCGCTAATATTTTCCAGTAATCAACTAAATTTATATCAACATAGTGATTAATTACGTTTATTTCAATGGATTTAGATCTAATTCACTAAATTATATACATAGGTAAACAATTAATAGTTATCACAATAAGCCAAATCTACTCCCATTCATACCCTATTATGACTTGACAAATATAAAATTTCTTACCTAACATTAATTATGTCAAATTACATTTTACCGCGTATTATTCCATCAATTGAATTTATTTTCCAATTTGCTGATTTCAATCAATTAAACTTTACCATCTGTTTCAATAAATTGGGTATGCACAAATTTAGCTATTCAAAATTTCAATTTACGGTACAATTATCATGATTTATATCATATTGCATTAATATCCCTATTTTATCTTAGATTTCCTCTACATTTCCTTTAACGTAAAATTTAACTGCTATATTTCATTTTTTCACAATAAATTCAATTATTGAAAGTTTTTTCTTTTCAATTAAATAAGTAAATCTAGCTTTCAATTCTTTAAATTAGCCAATTGTCATATTATAAATGAAATTGAAATTATTTTCAAATATTACTTTATATTAACATTAACGTCATAATTTATTTATAGTTATTGCAATCGGTTACTAGTTATACTTTAATACACTAAATAAATGTTTAACCTAAATAATTGTTACCATTTAACATTTACTTCCATTTACAAGCTATTATTAACACAAATGTTGTCATTGACTTAGCTCTAATTAAGCAAATTAGATGAATGGGTAAATTTTAACAATTATCACTAAATGCCAAATTTACTCACATTCATACTTAAATATCAACTACAATTTATTAAAATTACTTACCTAGCCTTGATTCAATCACATTGCAATTTATTACGTACCATTTCTCAGTTAACATAACCTTTGAATTTAATTCCCAATTTATTTAACGCAATCAATTATGACTTTTACAACTTAAATACATTCATTGGTTCGTAGTTATTTCATTAATGCATGCTTCATTCCATACTATTTAGTTATATTTGCCAAGTATGTACACTAATTACTATTTATATTCGTAATCCATTTATTTTCTTGTATACAATTTATAGCCAAACATACATTTAGATTATTTTCTATAATTGGAATTTTATGCAAGTTCATATATCATTAACCTTAAATTTGCGTTGCTTCTATTATATTTTCATTCACCTCCGTTACCCTTTTAATAATCATTGAGGTAACGTATAATTTCAACAATGAACATTTAAAATTACGTTTCTAACATTTATTGTAATTGGTTTTCATAATTTGGAATTCGCTAATTTAGTTAGCCTTAACGTTATTACATTCAATCTACATTGAGTTTCAATTAATATAGAATTTAATTCTAATTACTTACCGTTTAATTCATAAATTATTGATTACCTTCAAAATTATATAAAATTTGATTTGATTGCCATCTTCATTATGTCCATTATTACTTAACTTCAAATTTACAATTTCACTCAAATATAACTTTACAAATTTTTCCCAGTTAATAGGTATTGCATAAATATTGTTTCTTATCAACTTGCATAAACCTTTTCATATACATTTTCATTCAACTACTATTCAATATATTTTATTTCAGCGTTCATTTTAATATTAACTTATAAAGATTTTTTATTTTTTTCATCTAAATTTAATTGCTAAATTTTAATTTAAAATAACCAATTTATTATTAAAATTCACGGGTCGTTACACTCTCCCGCACTCAAAACTTTTCGTCCCCGAAAAGGAAAAGAAGGGAAAAGAAGAATTAAGAAATCAATATATTTTATTTAAAATATTAAATTTATAAACAAATAAATTTACAAAATTAATTATTTTAAATAAAATATTCAATATATAACCATTAAACCTTTTATACTCAAATTAATAAAATTTGGAAAACATATTCAAATTAATTTCTAAGTCTGAAATTTTCGAAAAATTTCGGCAGTCTCCTTTGTACGGAGAGGCTCGTAAGAAAATATAACATCAAATATAACAATATACACATATAATATCCAAAACATTATATCCCAACATGGGAAAATATATAAAATAGTGCTATAAAACCGTAATCCGAGAAGGTACCTATTTGTCGGGCAAATTACGCTTATTTTATGGAACCAAAAGCAATAGCAATTGCTTTCATAACCTGCATTTCACTTATAAAATCTAAAAGGGTTAACAATTATATAAATGAAATATTAAAGTTGTTTCAACCACAACAACAATCAATTCCAACAAACAGCATACACAAAAATACAAATCAACCATTCAAGCAAACAAACACATAGTTGTTCGGGTCAAACTTTAAATTGTATGGAATGAAAAATAAACTATCAAGTGCACCATTTACTCGATAGTCTTAGATGAAACTAAATAGGTTATTCACTCATCCAACCAATTTAAAGTATCCTTACCCCAACAACCATAAACCAAACAATAATTCAAATCAAATTTACTTATTATTAATTTTATTTCATAAATTAGTTGTTTGATTTCCTTTCTTTCATTCATTCAGTGATTCCTTCGTTTATTTCCATTTATTGCTTACAATATTTATTTTCCATTTAAATGTCATGTAAGTTTCTTCTTTATTGCATCGTATTTTATTATAGTATCATTTCATTTTATTTACTTAAGTTTATAATCAACTATTTATGATATTTACCTTTAGTTATATTTAAATATAGTAAAATTCCAATTGTAACTTAAGTTTACAACAATTACACATCAAATTCTTGTTTATTAAAGAATTTCATAAATTACTTTAATTACCTCAAGTTTATTTCTTGTATAATATCTATTACATTCTCTTATTAACATTTCAACTTTTAATATTTGGTAAGTCATATATATGCTTTTTAAGAATGTAGTTTGAAAGTTATACAAGTTTTATTCTATTTCTTCTAATTAATTTAATGTTCCATAATTATATCCTTTATTTCATAGGTTACAAATTTCAAATTTCATTTAATACCCTTTATAACCTAGCATTAAATTTCTTATTTCCTTTAGAGGTTTCAATTTATTAATTACCTACGTTCCAATTCACTACGGTAATTGAGCTATTAATTAAGGGAAACTTAAGAATTTAAATACCGGGTTTTATTCAAAATCATTTTAAAATAACGGATAAATGTTTATACTTACACTTTATATATCAAATTATATTTAGAACTATTAAAAATTTATATTTGTTTACCAAAAATGGGTCTGCAGTGAACTACTACAGTAGCCTCCCCGCTTTAAAACTTGAAAATGAAAGTCGATGATGCGTGCACTCATCACCGAAATTATGTTCCAGCGACAGAGAGGGGGGTACAACTTATTTCTTTCCAGAATTTCTTTAAAACCATACTTTCAAATTATATTGAAATATTTATATCAAAAAATATTTCTAAATACTATTATTATATTTTCAAAATCCTTTGAAAGAATTTTTTCAAAATCCCGGACTTAAGTTCTAAAATTTTCAAATTTCATTGATTTTATTTTCAATCTTATTTTACCTATTATTTATAAATTTTATTCCTAACATCCAATATATAATCTTTATAAAAATTTATTACTTTATATATAGAAAATATAATAGGAAAAATTATTTCGTTCACCTATATTAAAGCAAATATTGCGTCGGTCTGTCCTATTAAGTATGTAGAAATCTCTATTGCTGTCATAGCATCCCATGCATCAACCAGAATTTATAAATACAAAACGGAACAAATTAACACAATATTAAACCTTTTTATAACACTAACAAATACGCTCTCTCATATATACACTCAGCGACTCCCATAGGGTATTACTACCTTATTAGTAAAGAGTCAGACCCCACAAAGCTAAGGTTTATCGCTAAACCAAAGCTCCGATACCACGTTGTAAAAACCCACCTTTTCGTACGCTTTAAATCGACACACGTGCCAATTGAAACCATACGGAAGGGCGGATTATTATGGGGTAAATAAAAAAATTAAGAAAGAAATAAAACAAAATAGAATCTCACAGCGGAAAGATAAAATATAATAATTAGATATACAGTTTATAAAGTTGTTATACAAAATATTCCATTATACTTGCAACATTTATCAGAGTTACACATACCAATATCAATGCAGCGAAACAGTAATAGTATAGTGGACTAACAATAATAATAATAATAAATCTCCGTCTTCGTCCTCCAGAGCTAAGGTCTTCGAAATCCTGAAATGCTCGGACTGATCCAAGCGAATCGAAAAGACAAAACACTCAAGTCAGAACTAAAAGATCTTATGTAAGTTAAATGAACATAAATAAATATGAGTGCAGTAACTCAAGAGATGCTCGGGATGTACATCTAAGGATCCGTTAAACTATTTACTATGTAGTATATTTCGCTATTATAATAGTGTCTATTAGTAAAATAAACTTACTTTTAAATAGCATTAAGGCTTTACATTTTCCACCTTAACACGTAATAGTCCCAGTAGTGCATCCAATATCATAGTCCCTCCTGATCGGGAAGCCACCAGAGGATACCACACGGGCTACGGGAGAAATCCAAACTCGTACAACGCTCGGTATGGTAGGTGACACGACACAACTAGGCAATGCCAGAGTAGATATACCAATTACGCTTTCGGGTCGGTGGTAACGCGTAGCGCGCAGCTACCGCCCACCTCGAACAAACTCCCCAAATCAAAGAAATCAAAAGTGAAGGTGGCCACCGAATCAATCCAAAGTTAGAGTATAGTATCGAAGGGAAGTGTCCGATCAGAGGTGCTACCTCATTAACCCGTCGATCGCTCCTGTTTTAGCCACCTTATGCCAACTCACGAGTGTTAGGTCCATGTATTTACCTTACAGGAAACGTCGCCACCAACCTACTTCATTCTGGAATCTCCACCGCGTACACGGTTGTTAAAATGGTTTTCGGAGTTGGCAGAGAGTATGACAACTTCCGATACCGGTCTCTTTAACAACCAAGCATTATTATAACACTGTGGTCATTTAAAAATAATTTTACTTCCAAAACCAACATATAATATCTATTTCAAAACCATATAAATACGATATCCATTTCAAAACAAACTCATTTGATATTATTTTTATAAAACCCAAATTAATATAATATCATTTTATTTCAAATATATTTCTTTTTCAAAATCATATTACTTTGAAATTTATAATAATTGGAAACCAAACATTGAATTATAACTTTCAAACATAAAACTACGAAATTTGTAGCTTTAAAACCATAACATTCAAAACTTAAATGGTTTAGATATTCAACAGTATGTAAAATAGTTGATTTTAAATTACTTTATAAAGTAAATAATTTCCACGCCTTTACCATTATTCACTTCAAATTAAGTCTAAACCCATAAAATTTTGGATTCACTTCCAGTTTCAATAAAAACACTTCGATTCCAATATATTTCAAACTTTGAGTAATTAAAAATTTAAAAACTAAGGTAGGAAATTTCTATTCAACCATTTATTGTCCTATTATTTAGTTTGAAATATTTACATAATGAATCCAAAATCATTAAAAATAAACTCAAATTACTAACAACTAAATATTTCCTTCAATTTATTTATACTAGAAATATTCATTTAATTTATCTTGAATAAAAATCCAGTTATAAATATCATACCCTTAAATTTCCAAATTTAAATAAGTTTACATCAATTTATGGAGTTTAATTTTTAAATAAGCTCATTTCCAAATAAATTTCCTATTTATCTTCCAATCCTAATTGATTTGAATCATTTAAAACTCTATATATATACAAAATTTAAACCTGTACTTAAACAAAAATATATATTATTAAACTTCATTTTTCAACTTATTCATTTTTGTTTAACAAATTTATACATAGCTTAAATTCAAAAATTTAACTATATATGTATATATAAATAAGATTTTATATATGATAAAAATTTAATATTTATTAAATCGTATCCTATCCAAACCATAGAAATCATTTCAAAATATTTTTATATATTGACCGCGGTGCCTGTATATAATTTTCTGTCCTACGGTCAAGTGATACGGATATTTATCATTTCAATCCGTAATTAAAATAAAATTTTATGGTTATATATCATTTCAAACCGCAATCCTGAATGAAATGAAATGCATAACGTCTTGCAGTTAATATAAATAAACATCTATTCATCCATCAAAATCATACATCCATTTATCACAATCATCATCCAAATTCAAACAATACATCAGGTGATAAATAACTGGTATCAATTATCAGTTTATACTAAAAAAAATTAATAACTGTAAATTGGCAGTTTATATGCAAAATAAAGATAAATTTAACTGGTAGTTAATATGCAATAAAATTAAATAACCATTAATTTAAATGAATGCAATCTAACTGAAATGATGATTCAATATGTGCCAAACAGCTGTAAATAAATTTCACTCATATCATAAATAAATTTAACAAACATAAGAACTTTTAAAAGTTGTGATGTAACGACCCGATATTTTCAACCATTCTTATCCATTATAAGTGTGTAGGTAGACACTCATGCCGGAATTGAATTGCTCAAAATACCACGTTGTAAATAAAAATTTGGCAAATCTCAGAATATACAGTAACTAAAAATCACAGATTACAGACACAGAGTAATAATAATGCAGCGGAAGTAAAAGAGATAGTAGTTCATGAAGCTACTATATAAATATATCAGAGTTACATAAGATACAACAGAAGAAATAAAGTACAACAGAAGTTTCAATATGATAACCAAGTACAAGATGAATAGAACAACCAAACTAAAACAGATAAGACCCACTACAAGAAAATATACTTTTTGCAGCACAAAGACGCAGCGTTTTAATGAAAAGGCTGTTATTATCTACGTGGATTATTAAAGGAACAATTCTAAAACGCTGCGTAGAAGTTAACGCGGGGAAAATAAATATTTGCCGCCTCTCAGAATAACCCTCTCCAAACGCAGGCATATTAAAAACCTTTTCCCCCAAATTTTCCTAACCCAAATTTAATTAAAAATCGAACTATTCCAAACGTCGCTCAACATCGACCTTCCACCATCGTTTGCACCGCCATCTCCACCAACTCTTCTGTCTCCGCCGTCTTCCCCATCTCCACTGTCTCTGCCGTCGATTTATCTTGTCCAACAACCCTCCAGTTTCGAAACCCAATAGAAGGTATTATTTGATTTCCTCATTCTTGCTTTCAATATCTGATTTCTTGATTTTTGGAATGAATAAACCATTATTGGTATAAGTATATGATTTTGAAGCATCCATTTTGTGATTCTGGGTCTGTTATCATACCTGTGTCTTTTTTTGAATCAATAATATTACGTCCGTTTAAATGCCTTAGGTTTTTGAATCTCGGCTGTGAATTTATAATTGAATGCCTTAGATGATTTTTGACTTTTCCTTTGTGATATATATCGCTGCTTTTATTCGTATATACTTAGAACTAATTTGACCCTTGATTTTGATATTTTTCGATGAACTCTATGTTCGAATGATATTCTGACCTTTTGATCTTGGCCTTGACTTTAGTCTTTCTGATGAACTGAATGCCTTTAGTTGAATATTTCTGATTTTGTTCTTTGATGAATTGTTTCACCCTATTTAGCTTCCTTTTATGTTCAATCCATTTCAGTTACCCTCGCCTGGCTGTTATATTGTCACTATTACGTTGACATATATGTATACTTCTGTTCCGAGTGTATCTGGGTTGATCTGAGCTTTGTGTGAAATTATTTTACTTTGCTGTTCAACTGATCTTAATTGACCACGGCTGTTTGTCTTAGATGCCTACATATATGCATATATGTACAAGTCAATGTGATTATGTTTGCAAGCTTGACCTGTGCATCCAAGCCAGTGGCTTTGATAATTTGGTTGATTTTTTTTGGTAATATGAAAGAGAGATGTTATTGCATCACATTCTATAATAGCTTTGTTTGGAAGGACTGATTATGTTGATACTGCACACATGTTGTATATAGGATAGAATGAGTCGTAAAGCTTATGCTCATTTTACCTACTTTAGAGCAAGAAAATGGTAACTGAATTGCTCGTTCATTTAGCATTTTGTTTTCGAAATTTACATGAAAGCTAACTCAGTGTTGCTTTAGCATTATCTTCAATTATACTTCAAGTTTTACCTAGCTTATAACATTTTCATTTTCCTTTATGCATTACTTAAATACAAAGTAGTTGATTTTATAGACACGGACAAATGAGCTAAGTAAGTTGTTGTTGTACAAACATAAATGATTCCATGTTTGCATCTCTTGCTTCATAGTTTGAATAGAAGTAAAGTAAAGTTTAAAAAAAAAATTAGCATTTTAGACGTTGTCGTCTCATCATTATTGATTATTCACTATGATTTTCCCATTCAACTATAGCCAAAAAAAAATCATTGGTAAAGAAATTAATGGTAGGAGTTTTGTCATAGTTTGGTAATGGTGATCAGCTTCTTGACATATATCTCTTTCACATCTAAGGCCGAAGTCGTTGAGTGATGAATGTGTTGTTAGTATAAAATTTGTTCATTGGGAGGTTAATCCGATTTAAAAAATAAAATAAAATAAAAATAAACAACAGGGAATTAAGTTTATTACATCTATTAGCATAAAGACGACCAAAATAATCCTTTATATTTTGTCCACTATGTTTCATAACGTGGCTTACTGACCATGGCGTGAATTTTAGATGAGTATTTTTGTAGTTTCATGGAAACTCTCCAGCTATTATCACTGTAAAACCTATTGTAAGGATATGGACAGCTCTTTTGTCAGAGATGTTGCTACTGGAAGAGATGAGGTTTATGCAATTGAGGCTTTACTGGTTAAACATGGAAAAACTATTTCAGAATCTCTATCATATCTCGAATTATATCACACTTATCACTTATACTGTATCCTATTCATTAGCAAAGAAACTCCTCCTTGACGGTACAGTTTGATCAGTACGTGCACATATGGACCGAATGCCCTCTGCGTAAGACAAACTAATGTGTGTACTAGAAAGGCTGAAAAGAGCGCAGCTTATGATTTGGTTGGTGAGTAAAGAAAGAGGATGCAGCTCATATGGACCGAATGCCCTCTGCCTCCGTAAGACAAACCAATCAAAACAGAACATTTTACAAAAAAATCATTTCTCTTTTTTATGGAAGGGGTTTTTTGTTGGCAATTTTTTTAGAAAATCTCGTGTTTTGATTGGCTGGCTCACGAGAACAGAGGGCATTCGGTCCAGATAATCCATATCCGAAAAAAGATAAGAAACCCGGACCTAACACAAGTATAAGTTATCATAAGATGGACTCCATCACGGTTAACCTTGTTCATTTCACATAATTATAGATGGAGAAAGCTGAATAATGCATTAAGTTATTTATCTAAAGTTCGTCTAGAAAAATAGAAGTTGAAGTCGATGTTTGTAATGTTATTATAGTTCAACAACAAACGTTCATGAGGAGATGATTGATACATGCTTGATACCAAAACCTTTCAACACTTAAATCAAGACAATATATCAAACAATTTGAAGTAACGATTAAACAATTTTATTACCGACCGGATAAATCAAGACAATATATCATCGTTTTGATTTGTCCGGCATTAATAACGCCAGGTAAACCAATTTGGCTAGTAGTAGCGAGCCATACTGACAGAACCCCTGTTGGGGGTCTGGCACTTGGGATACTCTAAGGACGCTCTTAGGTTAACCATTTTTTGATTGGACTTCCATACATCCGAGCAACGTGTGGTGGCCAAGTATATTGTTCAATGTTCATGCCGTGTCAGCAACTATCATCTGAATTGTGCAAATAAGATATTCGAAGGTACACGTTATATTTAATTAATATAACGGGGTTGGATGATTTTTTATATTTTTTATTTGTTTTCAATATGGCATTATACAGAGTGCATGTTGACACTTTGTATGGCCGTCGGTGCTTAGAGTTGAAGAACTGTCCCTTGCCAAACCAATTTAAAAATATTGGTTACATTTAATTGACTAAACCCAGTATCTCTAACGTTCTTTAAGGTTCAGTTAGCCGAATAGCAGCGTATAAAACACAATATTACAGGAGTAGCAGATATGCTATCAATTATTAAACATGTATTCTTCCACACTTCCAATTTAGAATGGAAGACTAGCGAAATGGAGACAAGGCAATTCGACCCATTTCAAAACTTTGCAAGTAATATTTGAAGGTTACTCGGTATTAGTATGAATACTTTGTGAGTAATATTTGAAGGGTACACGTTACTAGTATGATGGTTGGGCTGGGCCTTTGTCATTTTGTTTATTAAAGTATTGAGAATCAAACTTTTGATCAATAATTATGTCTACGCAGTATGTGAAGTAATGTTGACACTTGTGCGACATCAAAAATATCAATAACGTTCAAGTTGAATGTGGATGGAATATAACGAATTGTTAGATAAATTCAATTGTTAGATAAATTCAATAACCGATTATTACTTCAAATTTTAGAAATTTACTTCCTCGCATATTGGTTGGTGATGGATAAAAGTTGGGTGCATCTACACAGGTAACAATATAATACTAAATATATTTTGAGAGTTAAATCATATATTTTAACGTCAAAGTTAATAGTTATTTCATTTTATTCATAGAGCTAGTAGCAAGTATGAGCAAGGAGCTTGGAAGTTTGTGCATGCTGCTTTGAGAAATTCAAGAAATCCAGAAAAGATTTTATGTCCTTGGTTAGATTGTCGAAATCTTAGTCATCATTATGGGAAGATTGTTGTTGAGCATTTGATTATAAGAGGAATGGATCCGATATACAAGGGTGGTAGGTGGTACAATCATGGCGAACAAATAACTATAACCAAAGATATCGAGTCTAATGACACTTATGATTTACTCAAAACCATTCATTATGAAGATGAAGATTTCATCAATCATACATATTCTGATGATGATAAAGATGAAGATAGTGCACAGAAACGAGAGGAAGATTTATTAAAAAACTTGGAAGATGCCGAAACCCCATTGTATCCTGGTTGCACCGATCAAACTAAATTATCTGCCATTATTGCCTTATATAATCTAAAATTTGAGACTGGGTTGTCCGATAATGGATTCGATAAACTTCTAAATGTGCAACAACTATTGTTGCCAAAGGATAATGTACTTCCTAGGACTTTATACGAGGTGAAAAAATTTCTCAAAGTATTCGATATGGGTTTTGAGAAAATTCATGCTTGTCAGAACGATTGTTGTCTTTTTAGAAGAGAGTACAAAGGTTTGAATAGTTGTCCAAAATGTGGGTTTTCGAGATGGAAGAGGAATGAACGTACAAATGAAATTATGCATGGTATTCCAGTTAAAGTTTTGAGGTATTTTCCAATCATTCCAAGATTTAAAAGAATGTTTAGATCTCAAAAAATGGCAGAAGATTTAAGATGGCATTTTAACAACAAAAGTGATGATGGGAAAATGCGTCATCCTGTTGATTCTATAACATGGAATGTGGTAGATGAGAAATATGAATCGTTTGCAGCAGATCCACGCAATCTAAGGCTTGGCCTAGCTACTGATGGTTTTAATCCATTTTTAACTTTGAGTTCGAAATATAGTTGTTGGCTCGTGATGCTAGTGACATACAATCTCTCGCCACTGTTATGCATGAAAAAAGAAAATATCATGCTAACATTGTTGATTCCTGGTCCAAAGCAACCAGGAAATGATATAGATGTATATTTGGCGCCATTGGTAGAAGACCTGTAACAATTATGGATTAGTGGAGTTCAAACTTATGATGCATTTAGTAGATCGCTTTTTACTATGAGAGCAATTTTACTATGGACGAAAAATGACTTTCCAGCATATGGTAATCTGGCTGGATGTTGTGTGAAGGGTAAAAAAGCTTGTCCATTGTGCGGTGTCAACACTCATCATCGATGGTTGAAGTATAGTCGGAAAAATGTCTACATGGGTCATAGGAGATTCTTACCACCCTCGGATTCGTTGAGAAAACAGAAATCCTGGTTTGATAATACTATAGAAAAGGGTCGTAGACCTAGAATTTTAACAGGAAGAAACATCTCTAATATTTTGAAAAACTTTCTAAATGATCTTAGAAAAGATATTGATAATAAAAGAAAGAAAGGAAATGATAAAAAGAAGCCAAGCAAGAAGCAACATAGTAAGAAAAGAAAAAGTTCTACTTTCAAACAAGATGATGATCCTGCAAAAATAGAACTATCAAGATGGAAAAAAAGATCAATATTTTTTGATTTACCATATTAGGAGGTTAGTGCTATTATTTTTTAATGAATGAATAATATTTATATATATTAATGAAGTATAACAATATGATTTTTGTAGGAACTTCCCGTGCGTCATAATTTAGACGTAATGCATGTAGCAAAAAATGTTGGTGAAAGCATAATAGCGACGATGTTGCATGATAGCAAATCAAAAGACGGAATTAATTGCAGAAAAGATTTGGAAGATTTGAGAATCCGACATGGCCTTTATGCACAATCTCGTGGGAAAAAAAACATATCTTCCACCAGCTCCATATACATTGTCCATTGTCGAGAAAAAAACATTTTGCCAAAGGTTATATGATTTCAAGGGACCTGATGGTTATTGCTCAAATTTTAGAAGTTCTGTGTCGTTGGAGGATTGTAAAATTATTGGCTTGAAGTCACATGACTACCATGTTCTAATGCAACAATTATTACCAGTTGCAATAAGAGGACTGTTGCCAAAAAAGCCAAGAAGGACAATAATTCGTTTATGTTCGTTCTTCAATAAATTATGCCAGCGTGTTCTTGATAAAGAAAAACTGCAACAACTTGATGATGAAATTATTATAACTTTGTGCGAAATTGAAAGATATTTCCCACCTTCTTTCTTTGACATAATGATACACTTGACCGTTCATCTTGAAAGGGAAGCCCGATTGTGTGGACCGGTTCATTTCCGTTGGATGTACCCTTTTGAAAGATATATGAAGACGCTTAAACATTATGTAAGAAATCATGCACGTCCCTAGGGTTGTGGTGCTGGACTCGGGTGAAGTGGTAAGTGCGGTAGTGGATTTGTTGGTGAGGAGATATAGAAGTGATGACAGGTTGGAGAAGTTTGAAACTGTTATGGATAGTTTTGAAATGATGTATAGCAGGGTTGTTGTAGTAGGCATAGGAGATGTAGGCAGGGGCTGTTGATGAGGAATATTGAAGGTGGTTGGAGATGCATTTTGGGATGATGGTGTTTGATATATGATACTTCGGCATGATGCTACATCACCTTCAATTTCTTGTATTCTGTACAAACTTGGACACGATATTACTTCAACTTCGTATGTGATATATTCTTGCATTATATTCTGCTAGTAGGCTAACATTTTACTCCAAAGACTAGTATTTTTTCCCCTCTAATTTCCATATATTTATGCAATATTCCACCTTTCAATACTTTGCCAATTTGGTTTGATCAAAATAACATCCAGAAACACAATTCCTAGCCATCAAAGCTAACATAGCAGGACCTTTTTCTCCTTCTTCAGTACTAATCATCCACATGTTATAGTTAAGATCGGTTTTAACAAAACCAGGGTGCAAGCAGTTGATGTGTATGTCAGGATATCTCTTCGCAAGAACTCTTGAATATGCATTCAACGCTGCCTTAGATATGCTGTAACTTGGGACTATATTTGGCCATCCATTTTCTTTCAGCCTTCCATCTTTCATATCTTTTAAGAATCTTTCTAAAATGTTCTCTATGTCTCTTTCGTTTATGCTGTCTACATCATTAAGTTCAGCTCTGGTTTTCTCATTAGGAATTCTCTGTGTTCAGACAAGGACTTATATTTAGCAAGTGTACTTAATTTTCATTGAATTGGTCAAAAAATTAATTAGTATGAGAATTGAAATTGCACCTTGAGTTCTCCTCTTAAATAAGAAAGGTTGACAATTTTTGCAGGGTAAGTGGATTTTTCCAAAAGAGGAAGAAGAGCTTCTGTAATTCTTTTGCAACCAAAGTAGTTTGTATCGACGCAGTTCAAAGCATCATCGTATGTTTGTCTCATGAATCCTTGAACTATATTGGCCACTTCGCCAGAGAGCAGCAGTGCCTCGTTTTTCATCCCTTGCTGTCATGATAACCGTTAACCCTTGTACTGCAAGCTGTTGCACTATTGCCAATCCTATTCCTTTATTAGCTCCAGTCACCAGAGCACGGATGTTATTATTACACACTGATTTTTCTGAAATGCTTCCCATTTTCTTTTTCTTTTTCTGAAATGTGTGCAAATGTACATGTTGTTTACAAATGTACATGCTTATCGCAGTGACAAGTTTTGATTGATGATGGTGGTCGCAGATTTGGTTGAAGTAATTGAGTTGAAAAGTTTGGTGTGTGGTTAGTAGAGGAGGAAGTGGGTTGTTTTGAAGTGGACACTTCAGTAGTTGGAAGTGGAAATGATGTGCAGCAGTTGATATATATGGTTTGATGGATTGTGGATGTTTACAGAGAAGAATTGTGTACTAGTTGCAGTGCCTGGACTGCACAGTGGAAGGCACCATGCAGAGGTAAATGGAGTCTGGTGGAGATGGACTGCACGAAGTTAAGGCAGCCAAATGGTGGAAATGAATGAGGGGGAACAGTGGTTTCTCTGATGAACAAAAGCACAGTTGCAAATGTTGTGCACAGAGCAGCTGTTGCACAGTGAACAGTGCAGTGTTATATGCACAGTTTTAAATTCTATTCAATCATGATCACAAATTTGTATTAGGAAAATCATTTGCACAACTTGAGCCACCACTTTTCTTGTTTTGCTTAATTGTCTAACTTTGCAAAATGTTGATCCACCACTTTAACTGTTTTCCAGAGTAAGGACTGGATCAGCGACTCATTACCAAGCTAACCGACTTACTTAAAGAAATGGATGGAAGAAAGGAGTTTATTCAGTAAGAATATCAGTTGCCCTTACTCAGGTTTTATGTAGTTTAACATATGTTGATTTTATGTAGTAACATATATATGCTTCAGTTTTAGCCTTTTTTTAATTTCTTGCACAATTACCTCAACCCTACCAAGCATTGTTGCTGATGTTTTTTTCATATCTTAGCAGTTTCAAAGTGGGCATTCTTATGTAATTTGGCTGACCTAGTTGAGGATGAATTGTTGAAGATGACGAGATTGGACTCTACACACTACTCATATTTTGCTTTATTTAATATGCTATTTTTGTAAAACAATGTTGCTATCATATTTGCTTTACTTAATATGCTATTAATATAAAACAATGTATGAAATGTTGTATACGATTATCGTTTATTTTGCGTATAAAGATAGTGCATTTTTATTTATGTTTAATATAACATGCGAAGACTATATTTATGATGTTTCAATTAACTAATGTTATACGATATAAAATTTTATAGTTGGCGGGAATGTTTGCAGATGTAGAAGAGTAAACTGAATTAAGAAGGCTGTGGAAAAGGGGATGAAATTATGGTAATTTTTATATATAACAGCGTTTTATAAATGCTGAAAATGGAAAAACGTATATGAAATATAACTGACCAAAACGCTGTGAAATTGAACTCAAATGCAGCGTTTTATTTCTGCCAATAAATCTTCAGTTACAAGTGTTTATAAACGCTGCAACAAAACTATCGCAGCGTTTCTGGAATGGCTGTCCAAAAGAGGGGTGCGTGGTGGGTGAGGACATGTTGCAGCATTTATTGGAAGGCTGTAATAAATAAAACACTGCGATACACTATTTCTTTTGCAGCGTTTAAAAAATGTTCTGATACATCTTGACTCTATAACAGCTTGTCGTTAGACAGCGATCTTTGTAACGCTGTTAAACTGTGTAACAGCGTTTCTGAAACACTGCGAAAGGTCATTTTTGTTGTGGTGACTACATAAGCAGATAATCTCCAGCGATTCAAATCTCCAGAAGTGGAATCCAAATTTGTGAATAACTCAGGCTGACCCGAGCGTAAATAAAAATACAAACACTCGAGTCAGGACATACATACTTATACAATGTAAACCAACTCAAGTGAACTGTAGTAAAAGTACAGGTAACTTAGAAGATGCTTGGGACCGCCCATCCTCTAAGGATCCGTTAAACTATTTACTATGTAGTAATATACGCTATATACAGTAGTGTCTAATCAGTAAAGTATAATCATATAAAAAATAGCGTTAAGGGGATGGTGAAACTTAACGCGGTAGGATCTTTAAAACCAAAATCGTAGTTGGCTCGATATAAGGAGATGACACGGCACGCGAGGCAATGGCAGGGTGGATACACCATTTGCACTCCCGGACCGGTGGTGACGGTAAGACATCAGCTTCCGCCCACCTCGAACAATACCCCCGAATCAAAGTGGCGCTACATATCGAATCGCAAAAGTAATAGAATGGTTTTCGATGGAGCATGCTCGATGAAAGGGTGCGACCCTTTGTGTAGCCCGGTATAGCTCCTGTTTTAGTCATTTATGCCAACTCACGGGAGTTGGGTCCACGTAATATACCTCGAGAACGTCGCCACCATCCTACTTCATTTTGGAATCTCCACCGCGTACACAGTTGTTAAAGTAGTTTTCAGTATTGGCCGGCTATAAGACAATATCCGATCTCGGTCTCTTTAACAACCCCTCGTTATTATAACCCGTAGTTATAACTTTAAAAAAAAATTATACTTCAAAATAAAATATCATTTCAACCCAAATCTTTATCAAAATAAAGATTAAATCATTTCCAAACCATTTCAATATATCATCATACCATATCTTTCAATTCAAATATTTATCAAAATAAATATCAAGTCATTTCTAACCATTTCAATATATTAATTTATCATATCCTTCAAAACTTCCTTTCAAATCATTTTAATATATCAAAATAGCTATATTTTTCAAAACCACATTTCAAATCATTTCAATATACCAAAATATCATATCTTTCAGCACCACATTTCGAATCATTTTGATATATCAAAATATCATATCTTTTCGAAACCACATTTCAATCATTTTAATATCTCAAATATTTAAATTCAAAACAAATTACTTCATTTTAAATCATAAAAATGAAGTTATTACATTTAATAATTAAATTATTAAATTCCAAAAATTTAAACCTTTCGATGTTCATTTATGCACTTAAATTTATTAAACAATGAAAATTCAAGTTTTGCAGCATTTGGAAAATGCTACAGAAAGTTACATTCAAAACAATTCAATTTAACAAAAGACAGCATTTAAAAATGCTGTTAATTAACTTCAATATTCAATAGAATTTCACAAACACTTATTTTTTTATTTAAATCATTTTTAACTTATAAAATCATACATTTTCACATTTATAAGCATCATTTAATTTTCCTTAAATTCATGATTTTATAAAGTTAAGTTTCCTTTCAAAAATCAATATTTATTAATAATTCACTTATTAAATTTCAACATTCAAGTTTAAATTCATTACATTAAATTTCAACTTAACACTTAAGTTTAAAATTTCAAATATAACATAATTCCATTTTATTTAACTTAACTTAAAATTCCACTTTTAAACCAAATTCATAAATTCCAATTTAAGTTATATTTTCAAATTCAACTCAATATTCACTCATTAACATTTTAACTTTATTCAAAAATCATTAATTTGTTATAAAACCATTTAAATTAATTTAAATTCAAAATATCATAAATTTATCATATTTTCAAAGATAATTTAAATTCCATAAAAAATTAAATCAAAATTTCCAAAATAACTTACATTTAGATTTTCTAACTTTTCCATAATTTATTTAACTTATAGATTTCCAGAAAATCAATAATACTTTACAAAATTTTACATTTTTATTTAATTTTAAATAAGAATATTATAAAAATTAAATTTCTAAAATATTTTAAATTTTTTAGAAAACATATTTTAACTACGGGCCTGTATATAATTTTCTACGCTAGGTAAAGTGATATGGGTAATATATCATTTCAACCTGTAATTTACAAAGAAAAATCCGGGTTTTATCATTTCAAACCCGCAGTCCCAAGTAAATAAAATAAGTTGAAAATCGTTAGGCCTATCATTTCAGCCCATAACGATTTTTCCCTATTCTAAAGTCCGTTCGGGTATGTATCATTTCAACCCATAGTGATTCTAATCTAAAGGGAACTTGCAGTGTGACGAACAGATAAAATAAACAGAATAGCATGAAATAACAGTAACATATAATATAATAGGTGTAATAACAGGTGTGAACATCATATAATAATAAAATAAGCAGTTATAACATGATCATATAGTTCTACAGATTCACAGGGTGTCAATTTACTACTTATATAAGTACATAATGTCTTGTGAGAATAACTCACATTTTTATGCTGGAGATATCAATTAGAATGAGACAACGGATCCAGAAGGCACGACCTTTGATTTGAGTGGAGAGAAATAGCCGAGATATCATCTTGTAAACAACCCCTAAACAAGACAATATAACTTATGAATATTCAACCAAAATATATTGAAATAAATTGAAATTGAAAGGCAACAAAGACAAGATAACTTGACCTTGCTACAACCCTTCAAAAGCTCGACTAAGGGGTTCGTTTTCTCAGCCATGATGGTGACATGAGTGTGGGAGAGACAAGGCTAATAGCCTTGCAAACATTCAAACAAAACAAACAAATAACATAAGTTTTCAAACTCAAATTCAATAAAACAATGTTAGAATTAAATGCATAAAACAAAGCCAAAGTTTTTGCACTTGCTTTCTACCGCCTATGCTTCAGCTATAGATCTGAAATACATGTCTAAGGAGTGGGTTATGATCAGGTCTTGGGCTCATATGGGTCGGTCATAGCTTGGAAGTAATGGTGAAAGGTGGATGGACATAGGTGCAACAAAACAACAACTACAAGGCAAATTCATCACTTCTATGCTATAAATGGGTTCGGCCATAGGCTCTAAGGGCATGGCCAGTGGGTCCAGGTGGTGGTGGGTGATGTGGAAGAGGGTCGAGGTCAGGCTAGAGGTGGTGGTGGAAGTGGCGGCTAATGGTTGTAGAAGGTGGTGCTAGCAAACTAGGCTCGATTTATGTAAATAGGTGATGGGTTTGTGCATTTTTGGTGTTGTCTCTTGCTAAGGTGGGTTCGGCTGGTCATGGTGATGGACTAGAGGGGTGGTTGATCAGAGAAGGAGGAGGTGGAGGTCAGCCTAGATCTGGTTGAGGAGGAGTGGAGCCATGAAGTAGAGAACAAGTTGCAAAATCACCTAGAAAAACTAGAAAACAAGAGAAGAGAAGAAGATTTTACCAAATTTTTGCAAGATGGAGGCCATGATTTTTTTTAGGGTTGAGAAGCTTTGAAAATACGTGAAAAATATGAGAGAATGCATCTAAAAAGAATAGAGAAAGGTGCGGCCAAAATAAATTGTGTATTGATTGAAAAAGAAACGGTGAAACGACTTTACGTTTCTTAGCTTTTAAAACCTTCCATACTTCCTTTTCTTTTAAATCAAGTAAAACAAAATAAATTTCAGCAAGTACATCTAAAAATCGAAACAAAGTGAAATAAAATAAAAATATATAATTAAATTTAAAGAAAATATAAAAAGAATTAAGGAAATTGCTTAAAAATTGAAAATAGGGTTCAAAAATTACAATTAAAATATCAATGGCTTTGGAAAAATATCTGCTTCATTTTAAAAAAATTCTAAAGTAAAATTTTGAAATAAAATAATTTATTTATCATTCTAAAATAAAATAAATAATTAAATTGGAGAAAAATAGAAAATAACTAAAGAAAATGTTTAAAAATTGAAAACAGGGCATGAAAATTACAAGAAAAATACTACTAGCTCTAGAAAAATTCCTACCTCACTTCAAAAATATTAAAAGACAAAAACATACATAAAATAACATATCAATACATATTACAATAAAATATGACAAAGAAAAATAAAATTTATACTATGTAAAATAACAAAATTGCAGAATAAACAAATTACACTCAATATTGAAATATACATAACTTTAACAATTTACATCCGTTTCCAATGAAACAAAAAGCGGTGTTCTTAAATTTTTATGTACTTTCATAATAAAAGATAAAATTTAAAATTTTAAACTTTTAAAAATTTAAATTAAAAGTCAAAGTTTGACTATTTTGACCAAAAATTCACTTTACAGTAAAATATTCAAATTATACTAATTTGAACTATAAATCATTTAATAATCAACATTTATATTTAAAAATGAAATGTTTGAAATAAACAAATTTAAAATGACTTAAAATAAAAATAAAGTCAATTTAAAAATATAAGCAAAATCTAGGGTTGTTAATGTGAGTGGGTTAAAACACTCACCTTTTGAATTTAAATTGAATTAAAATCCAATTTAAACCCAAAAATTCAACAGCCTTAGAATCTGCCCAAACAAGCGTCAAAATGTCATAAATCTCAATACGATCCTAAGAAAAAAAAATTGTGCGTAAATCGGACATTGTATGCGGAAGTTATTCAAGTTATAAGATGACTATTGCCATAATAAAGTGTATATATATAGTGATATTAAAATAAACAAAATAAATATTAAATTTCACGTTTTGGGATGAGGAGACTAGGGTACCTACTAAAAAGGTGGTGGCAAGGCTTGGGTGAGGTGGAGAGGCTTTCACGCAACTCAAAGCTTCAAGAAGGATTAGGAAAAAGTGTTGCAAGCAGGCGAGGGAGGAAATAGGGTCATGTTTGCATAATGAAGTTCAGTGAGATTGGAAAATTGAGATGAGTCTAACGGAGGATGGAACCAATGAAATGAATGCTTCAGGTAGCAAAAATGAAAATTTATACATTGCAAACAAAGAGGTGTAATGAATAATAAATATAAAGTAACAAATGGACCAGTTGTACTAAAACTTTGAGATCCAATTTCAAAACGTCTACTCCGCTAAATTAATTTCTATTAACCCTAAATATACACCTTATTAACACTCAATTAAATTTTATTAACACACATTAAATAAAATGTAACACTCCAATTAATGCCACTGGGGACCGCCGCTGCACACAATAAAAGATGAACCGAGACTGGAAATTCAAATTTAAAAACGGTGTTTTTCTCAGTACGCAATCACGATTCAAAATATTTATTTTACTTTAAAATATAATGTTAGCATTAAAATCACTTCTATACCGCCTCTGATTGTTATAAAATGAATGTTGTTTCAAAATTCAAATTTTCCTTTTTTATAAAATTTTACTTATCTTTAAAATGAAACGTTCATTTTATTTTTCTCAAACTGTTCTTTTATTTTCATTAAAGATGCTCTTTCTGTAACAACCCGCATATTTATCGATTTTTATATTTAAATATTTTGTCGTTAATCGGATTTTGGTCCGAAGCTACTTTTTGCAAACGGTCAAATTAGGACTCGAGACCACTTCCATTGAGTTCGAAACGTCGTTTGCAATCTTCTAAGTATAAACATTGATATGTTTGGGGTTAGTGGAATTTCACCACTTTTTCACTCGAGCCTTTGGTTTGGACTTTTATCCCATTAGGCCCAAGTTCCACCCCCCTTCTTCTTCATTGCTTCATTTCATTTCCTAACACTAAAGCTTCAACAAAAATGGTGAATGGAATGAGAAATTAAAACTCCAAAGTCTTTGTTTTATTGCAACTCCAACATTCAACTCCAAATTCAAGAAGAAGACATCGGATTCAAGCTTGTGGTTGCTTCTCCATTTGCCTTCAAGCTTTGTTCTTCATTTTCATTGGGTTTTGGAGCAAAGGTGAGATTTTTATCTTACAAATCTAGTCTATAACTATATTGGACTGTTGGGAATGATTCCCTATCACTTTTGCATGCACATTTGCATTTGGTTTGGATTGGATTGGCAAAAAACTCCAATTTTTAGTGTTTTTGGTGAAAAACTGCTCTTAGGTCGTTCTGTCTTCATTAGGTCGCTCGGGGTGGAAAAGTCACGGCCTTCGTATTTGACTCACTCGGTTTTAGGTCGTAGGTCGCAAGCCTTTTAGGTCGTAGGTCGTATGGTCGTTAGGTCGCTCTGCTTTGACTCTGGTCATTTTTGCTCACTCGCAGTTAGGTCGCTCACGACCTAGGACTTAGGTCGCTCGCGAGTTAGTGGCTTAGGTCGTTGGGTCATATAACCCATTAAGTCGCGCTCCTTTAGGTCGCGCCTCTTTTAGGTCGCGCCTCTTTTAAATCGCCCTGCTTGTTTGAGTTAGGTCGCTCAACACACCGTGTCGCTAGGTCGCTCGACTCTGAACCTCATTAGCTCGCTCAACCGTCTACCTTTATAAGTCGTAGGTCGTCTCCGACCTTAAACCACTCGGCCGCATTAGGTCGCGTACCTTTTAGGTCGCGTGTTGCACTAGGTCGTATGGCCTTAGGTCGTTAGGTCGTATGGCTTTAGGTCGCTAGGTCGTATGACCTTAGGTCGTTAGGTCGTTTGGCTTTTAGGCCGCTTCCACGCTAGGTCGTTCGACTCTTAGGTCGTAACACTTAGGTCGCTCACCTCTTAAGTCGCTAGGTCGCGTGCCTTTAGGTCGCGTTTCTTTCTTAGGTCGCGTGTCTTTGTTAGGTCGCTGACCTTCTTAACTCGCATGACCTAACCCCTAGGTCGTTGGGCCTCGTTTTTTCTTAGGTCACTGCTTCTTATAGGTCGCTCGGCTCCTTAATTTCTTTAGGTCGTTTGAATGTTAGGTCGCGAACCCATTTTAGGTCGCATGACCTATACCCTTTAGGTCGCTGGACCACTAGGTCGTGCCCCTTAGACCCCTAGGTTGCAACCATTAGGTCGCTCGACCCTATCCCTCTTAGGTCGTTAGACCTCATTTTGTCTTCACTAAGTCGAACCCCGTAAGCGGTGGCGTTGCCCCCGCACCCCCACCTTGGGGGGTTGCCACCCCCCCTGGACCCCCCCTCCGTAGGGGATCTTATCTGAAAAATATTCAACAGAACTTGCTGAGCTGATTTCCTTGGATTTTTATCACATCTTCGAATGTGACCTTTGTGATTGATTGTTTCTACAATCGCTTCTGTGATTTGTCACTTTATAATATAAAGGTTTCAATACTAGTAGTAAATATCAAAACTCTTTCAACAAAATGATTTCAACTCTATTTTTAATAACAAAGCTCTTTTCTTAAACCGTTTTCCAATCTATTAGTATATACAAGCCTTTACCTCACTCGGATGAGAAATCTAATTAAACGACTTAGTAAAACAAGTGGTATGAAACGCTTGCGTTCACTTCGTCGGGTAATTCTTGGACTTGTTCGATTGAACCTCTTGTGACAATTTTATTAGTGAAGATTTACAGTTTGTTCGTAAATATTTAAGTTAAGCAAGTGGTTATGGGACATGAAGCTAAACTTCTATATTTACTAGCTTAGTGTAATTGACACTTCTCGTTGATCTTGATGATCGCTTTATGAATTAGACTAGCAATTGCGCGATGTCTCTTTCATTGCAAGGTTAGGCTAGACACCACTTGTGTGATTCCACTCACACATACCTTTTTGCTTTTTGGTTAGCCTTGACCTCATTCGGGTGACTCAGACTCATCCATATGGGGTAGCTCCCCATGGTCTTCGGACCGTCATGTGATAGGCCTCTTTCCCTTTTTATGATTTCTGGATTTCTTGTGTTGATTTCTGGAATTTATCTCTTTGACTTGTCATGAGTACAAGTTTAGGGTATGATGCCCTCTTTGGATCTTTGAGAAGGTTCTTGTGATATTGATTTATCTCTTATCGGTTGATCTCCTGTTGATCATTATTTGCATACTTATAGTAGTATGTCAGTATGGATATTTTATGTTTATGCCATATCTTTTATTTTATATCATGTCATCTGATATTTATAGCTAGACTGATCCGTTTATTATTTTCTTATAAATAATACTCGGGTCAGACCGAGATGTTACAGGTGCTACTGCTTGACTCCTCCCCCAGTGATTCACTACTCTGACTTTTGGCTACTTGTTTAGATTAGCAGCTTTTGTTGTTTACACTTGAGATATAGACTCATAGTTGTATTCTTTTGTATAGCACGCGTTGCTATTCTTTTGTATTATCGTGGATCTTTTTAGACCACTACTCTGATGTACACTTTTATGTGATATATATTCATATCTCTTTCCGCCTTTGTGATATGGATATCTGTGATGATTCGCATGTTATGCTTACTTCTATATTTGTTTCCGAAGATTATTTTATAGCCACCGTGTGATAAGAAATTACATGGATGGTCGCTCCTCAACAGCCTTATTCTCCGCGCTAGTTGACAGCACTACACCGTAGTGTTCTTGGCTAGCGTGGGTATTGAGGTGGGGAGTCACACTTTCTATTTAACCCAAAAATGTACGTTTCTTATATTGAATGCCATAAATTTCAATTTACCTCTCTTTCCTTTTAATTTAAAGATTCCTTATATGGATTAGATGTTGCAAATTCCACGCTTTCAAAGCTTTAACTTCTATTTCAATTGTTTATAGATTATACATTAATCTTCCAAAATTTTCAATGAAATTAGCTTTCCATTTATTTTCAGTACATTCTTCTTATTGTATAATTATTTTGTTTCATATCTATTATTCAATTCACTATTCTTAAACGGATAAAACTTTTCATTGCATTTGCAAACTATTACCATAATATTCTTACATTCCATCTAACTTTCTATTAACGTAGTAGTTAAGTGTTAGATTTCATTTATTTGCCATAAATCCAATTATTGAACTTTTCTACACTTCAATTAAATTAAAAATCTTGCTTTCCATTTTTTTAAATTCAGTCAATCATTATCTTATGGGTACATTTTACATTACTGTAAATCCAATTCAATAATATTTTCCAGTAATCAACTAAATTTATATCAACATAGTGATTAATTACGTTTATTTCAATGGATTTAGATCTAATTCACTAAATTATATACATAGGTAAACAATTAATAATTATCACAATAAGCCAAATATACTCCCATTCATACCCTATTATCAATTGAAAAAAATAAAATTTCTTACCTAACATTGATTATGTCAAATATATTTTACTGCGTATTATTTCATCAATTGAATTTATTTTCCAATTTGCTGATTTCAATCAATTAAACTTTACCATCGGTTTCAGTAAATTGGGTATACACAAATTTAGATATTCAAAATTTCAATTTACGGTACAATTATCATGGTTTATATCATATTGCATTAATATCCCTATTTTATCTTAGATTTCCTCTACATTTCCTTTAACATAAAATTTAACTATTATATTTCATTTATTCACAATAAATTCAATTATTGAAAGTTTTTTTTCTTTTCAATTAAATAAATCTAGCTTTCAGTTCTTTAAATTAGCCAATTGTCGTATTATAAATGAAATTGACGTTATTTTCAAATATTACTTTATATTAACATTAACGTCATAATTTATTTATATTTATTGCAATCGGTTACCAGTTATACTTTAATACACTAAATAAATGGTTAACCTAAATAATTGTTACCATTTAACATTTACTTCCATTTACAAACTATTATTAACACAAATATCGTCATTGACTTAGCTCTAATTAAGCAAATTAGATGAATGGGTAAAATTTAACAATTATCACTAAATGCCAAATTTACTCACATTCATACTTAAATATCAACGACAATTTATTAAAATTACTTACCTAGCCTTGATTCAATCACAATGCAATTTATTACGTACTATTTCTCAATTAACATAACCTTTGAATTTAATTCCCAATTTATTTAATGCAATCAATTATGACTTTTACAACTTAAATACATTCATTGGTTCATAGTTATTTCATCAATGCATGCTTCATTCCATACTATTTAGTTATATTTGCCAAGTATGTACACTAATTACTATTTATATTCTTAATCCATTTATTTTCTTGTATACAATTTATAGCCAAACATAAATTTAGATTATTTTCTATAATTGGAATTTTATGCAAGTTCATAAATCATTAAACTTAAATTTGCGTTGTTTCTATTAAATTTTCATTCACCTCCGTTACCCTTTTAATAATCATTGAGGTAACATATAATTTCAACAATGACCATTTAAAATTATGTTTCTAACATTTATTGTAATTGGTTTTCATAATTTGAAATTCGCTAATTTAGTTAGCCTTAACGTTATTACATTAAATCTACATTTAGTTTCAATTAATATAGAATTTAATTCTAATTACTTACCGTTTAGTTCATAAATTATTGATTACCTTCAAAATTAGATAAAATTTGATTTGATTGCCATCTTCACTATGTCCATTATTACTTAACTTCAAATTTACAATTTCATTCAAATATAACTTTACAAATTTTTTCCCAATTAATAGGTATTGCACAAATATCGTTGCTTATCAACTTGCATAAACCTTTTCACATACATTTTCATTCAACTACTATTCAATATATTTTATTTCAGCGTTCATTTTAATATTAACTTATAAAGTTTTTTTTTCTTTTTTATTGCATCTAAATTTAATTACTAGATTTTAATTTAAAATAACCAACTTAATTATTAAAATTCACGGGTCGTTACAGAGATTGTCTAATGAAACGACACGTTCCACTAGTACTTTTTCTATCCATTTTGCATCCTCCAAAATCCACATCACTATATGATATAAGTTCAAAGGAAGATCCACTCGGGTAGAATATTCCATAGTCTTTCGTGTTAGATAAATATCTCAAAATACGTTTGATGGCCCTTTGATGAGATTCTTTTGGTTTTGCTTGAAAACGTGCGCAAAGACAAACACTCATCTTTATATCGGGTTGACCTGCGGTTAAATATAATATCAAACCAATCATTTCTATATATTTTTTCTTCAAAATATTTTCCATTTTCATCTTTATCAAGATGAACCGTTGTACTCATAGGTGTAGGTTTACTAGATGTTTTATCCATACCAAAACGTTTTAATAGTTCATTACAATACTTTTCTTGATGTATAAAGATACCATTTTCTAGTTGCTTTATTTGCAATCCTAAAAAGAAGTTTAATTCTCCCATGTGTGACATTTCAAATTCATTTTTCATTATTTTAGAAAATTGTACACATAAATTTTCACTAGTTGATCCAAATATGATATCATTGACATAAATTTGAACTACTAAAATATCATCATTTTCTCTTTTAATAAATAGAGTCATGTCAATTTTACCAATTTGAAATCCTAATGAAATTAAATGATTTTTAAGTCTATCATACCATGCTCTAAGGGCTTGTTTTAACCCATATAATGCTTTATTTAATTTAAAAACATGATTTGGAAATTTTTCATATTCAAATAATGGTGGTTGTTTGACATAAACATTTTCTTTGATAAAAACAATCAAAAATGCACTTTTGACATCCATTTGATATAATTTAAAATTGTTATGATGAGCAAAAGCGAGTAGAGTTCGTATAACATCTAATCTAGCTACAGGTGTAAAAGTTTCATCGTAATCGATTACTTCTTCTTGATTATACCCCTGTGCTACTAAACGTGCTTATTTCGAACTATATCTATGATTTCATTAA
Organism: Allium cepa; assembly: GCA_030765085.1. NCBI lineage: Eukaryota > Viridiplantae > Streptophyta > Magnoliopsida > Asparagales > Amaryllidaceae > Allium > Allium cepa. Next base: position 432,294,652 of record CM060929.1, on the reverse strand, counting down.
CTTTATTTTTAAATACCCATTTAGTTTCGATGACGGATTGATCTTCTGGTCTTGGAACGAGTTTCCAAACATTATTTCATTCGAAATGATTTAATTCTTCTTGCATAGCTAAAATCCAAAAGTCATATTTAGAAGCTACTTTATAGTTCTTTGGTTCAAACTTTGAAACAAATGCAACGTGACTTATTTGATTAAGTTGATTTCGAGTTGCTCTAGAATTTAAATCTCCAATGATGTTATCTATGGGATGATTCTTTAAAATCCTTAGAGGTGAAACTAGATTATTATTTTGATCAATAGCTTCATTATTATCGTTAGGTGTGTTAGAGGAATCATTTGGATGTTTTTCTTCTTCGTCATTAATTTGTGTAGTTATAAAATTCTCATCTAAAGAAACATGTAAACTTTCTTCTATAATATTTGTCCTTTTGTTATAGATTCTATAAGCTTTGCTACGACCGGAATAGCCAACAAATATTCCTTCATCGGCCTTAGGATCTAATTTTCCTAGATTGTCTTTAGTATTTAATATGAAACATTTTGATCCAAATGTTCTAAAATATGATACCTTAGGTTTCTTACCAAAAAATATTTCATAACACGTGTTTTTTGACACTGGTCACAGTGTCACTCTATTCAAAACATAGCAAGATGTAGCAATAGCTTCGGTCCAAAAATGTTTTGGTGGATTACTACTATTTAATATTGTCCTTGCACATTCTTGTAATGTTCGATTTTTCGTTCAACTACACCGTTTTGTTGTGGTGTACGTGGATTTGAAAACTTATAATTAATTCCCTTTTTGTTGCAAAAGTTTGTAAAAAGTTCGTTTTCGAATTCTCCTCCATGATCAATGCGAATATTTTTAATTTTTAAATTCGTTTGATTTTTAATTCTTTTTGCAAATATTTTAAACGTACCAAAAGTGTCACTTTTATGTTTTAAAAACAAAGTCCATGTATATCTTGAGAAATCATCAACAATTACAAAAAATACTTGTTTTGATTTATTGATCTTACTTGAGCAGGACCAAATAAATCTAAATGCAACAATTCTAATGGTTGTTTTGTTGAAATATTATTTTTAGATTTAAAACACCTTTTTAATTTTCCAACTTGACATGCATCACATAAATCGTCTATTTTATAATTTATTTTTGGTAAACCTCTAACTAGTTCAAGTTTTGATAATTTATTTATATATTTGGAATTTATGTGACAAAATAGTTTATGCCATAGCCATGGATCATCAAGCTTAGCGGTCAAGCATAAATTCGAATTTTGTTTTATATATATACTTAAAATATAAATATTTTTATTTCGAAATCCTTCAAATAATAAATTTTATTATTATCAAATATATTGCATCGATTTTTCTCGAAGTTTATTTGAAAACCTTTATCACATAGTTGACTAATGCTTAGTAAATTATGTTTTAAATTTTCTACTAATAAAACATTAGAGATAATAGGAAAGTTAGAAATACCGATATTTATGACTTCTCCAATTCCGATGACATATCCTTTTGAGTTGCCTCCAAAGGTTACAGTGCCTCCATCGATATATTTTATATTTGAGAGCATCTTGGCATCCCTGGTCATGCGTTTTTTTAACAGCCACTATCGAGTATCCATTTCTCCTTGCTTTTATTTTTAGGTACCTATAAATTTTTTTATTCAATTGGTACCTACTTCTTTTATTAGGGTCCTAAATGTTAAGAGGGGAGGGTAGCCATACCCAAGTGGGTTTGGGTCGTTTCAAAACAAAATCATTGTTAAATACTACACTTGATAGAAAACTATCAGTATATTTTTGTCTAATTATCTTATTATTAGACTTTGGTATCCAAATTTTTATATTTTTAGATTTTACATCTTTACTTAACTTTGGTGTTTTTTTGAAGCTTTGATATAAGGTACTTTGCTTCATAGTATTGCCTTTTTTCTTTTGTGAATTCTTTTTAAATCCTAATCCATTTCGACTACCAGAGGGTTTCGAAATTTTTATTAAATTATCAAGATCTTGTTTTCCTTTCTTAAACTTTGAAATATTGTTAGTAATTTTTTCTAGTTTATCGTTTAATTCACAAATTTCATTTTTTGAAATTTCTACACTATTTTTTAGTTCAATATTTTTCTTAATCAAATTATTATTCTCAAGTTTTAACTTATCTATTTCACTAAGTTGTGTATCATATTCGATAGAGTTTTTACCTTTTTTGCGAAATTTCTTATTCTTCTTCTAAAATAACATTTTCATCCCTCAATAATTCAATTTCTAGTTCTAATCGATTTATTTTGGCTAAGTGTTCTTTATTCATTTTTTTGATTTGTCGAAACTTGTCATCAAGTTCAATACTTAACTCTAATAATTCATTATAGCTAAGTTCGGGGCATACCTCATCAGTGTTAGCCATAAAACATACATTAACTTATTCTCCATCGCTATCACTACCACTCTCAGAAGATGATGATGAATGAGAATCGTCCCAAGTGACTTTAAAAGCTCTTTTCTTCTTAAATTTTTCAAATTTGTTCTTTTTCTCATTGTTGAGTTTAGGGCAATCCTTCTTCATATGTCCATATTGATCACATTCATAGCATTTGATTGGAGATAGATTTGTTGTGTTGGACTTCCCTTCTTCTTGGAATTCGGTCATCTTTCTAAATTTCTTGAATTTGTTATAATTCTTGGCAATGAAGACTATCTCTTCTTCATCCAAATCCGAGTCATCATTCTTTGCTTGAAATGCTATGTTCTTCTTTTCAACATTTTGTTCTTTTCTAGTCTGTAAGTTAGCTTCATAGGACATTAAATTTCCATACAACTCTTCATCTTTGAGAGTAGAGAGATCATTAGCTTCTTCAAAAGCTAATACCTTCCTTTCCCAATCCGATGTTAAAGAGTTGAGTATTCGAGAAACTAAATCAAAATTAGTAAACTAACTACTAATGTCATAGATCATGTTGGATAGAATGAAATCTAAAATACATGTCAACAATAGTTTCATTTTACTTCATTTTGAATGAAGAAAATTGGTTTTGCAAAATTGAAATCTTAGTTTGTTTGACCTTTGTTGTACCTTCATGTGTAATTTGTAAGGCACGCCAAATGTCAAATGCAGTAGTGCATAACATGACACGTGAAAATTCATTTTTATCTAGAGAGCAAAATAAAACGTTCATAGCTTTAGCATTGTTTGATGCTAACGTATTTTGTGCATTAGTCCAAGTGTTCATAGCAGTGTCAGGTGCTTCATATTTATTTTGTGCAGCAGGCCATATTTCTAGACCATTGGCTTCCATAAAATGCACATACAAGTGGACCACTATGCATAGTTTGAGCCATTAAACAGTGGAGGACGTGCGGTAGACTGACCTACTTGAAAGATACTTGCCATATTAGTGATTCAAAAATTTGTTACAGTACTTTTAATCAAACCTTGCTTTGATACCAATTGAAATACTAACTTATGGCTGATCGATTATACAAATAACAAGTATATAACTAAATTGAACTATAGTGTAATAATTAGTAAAGAATGTAAACAAGAATAAACACACCAAGGTTTTTATACTGGTTCGGACCTCCCATCCTACGTCCAGTCCCCAAGCTCCTCTTCGGAATTTCCTTTTACCAAATAACCCTCACTTCACCCAGAGGAACAGGTTTACAATATCAGTGTTTCTTTGTCAACTATGTGTTCTTCTATTACATGGATTTTGACTATATAGTACAATTGAACTTCCAATATCTCTTGAGTGATTGAATACAATATTGTTCGAGAGAATATAGAAGTGTATGATCTCAAATTTAAGATTGGATAGCAAGTAGATGATTAGAACAAGAGATGATCAAGATAGAAAGTAAGTGAGTGAGTTAGTTAGTTAGTTGATTCATCTTGATTCTTGTTTATATAGTTGTAGAGAGTTGCTTCTAGTAGTTACATATCTTCCCCTTCAGTCTAGAGTCGTCACTATTCACTAGTGAAGAGTTGCGAAGGAGAGATGGAGTTGTGTCTCTTCGAAGATGACAGTTGTGATTTGAAATATTTGCCCCGAGCCCAGTTTCACACGTATGGATGTAGTTTTTAGACGTTTGGAACCTATTATTAGTTTTAGTCCAGTTTCTACGTTCAGACGTCTGAAGTTCTGTATTCAAACGTCTGAACCTATCAAGTGAGGTTTTTCTGGATTCATTCTCAAGTGTTTGTTACTTCGATCTTCGTGTAACTTTGTAGATGAATTTCTTTAATTCTTTAGTCATCGTCTTGTCAAGGTAGTGGTTTGTCTTGCTATGTAACTGTGTATGATATATATATATATATATATATATATATATATATATGTTTTCCATTGTATAGTTGTCATCGTCGAAATCATACACTAAGGGTTCTAACATGTACGTCGCTCCAGCGTTCTTGAGTCCGAAAGACATCACTTTGTAGTAGTAGAGTCCCAGATCGATGAAAAAGCTGGTGTGCTCTTGATCGAGTATGTGCATCGGTATCTGATAGTTACCAGAATAGTCGTCTTGAGTTTATCCACCTCTTCCTTAAGGGTAGCAGATCTCTCTGGATCCATAACGTGCACCTTCTGCTTGATGGGGACATGCTACGGGTCAATATTCAATGTATGGCACATGATGTTCGGCGAGATCCCACACATGTCTGAGTGTGTCCAGGTGAACACGTCGAGGTTTTCCAGAAGAAATTCAACCAATTCCTCTTTCATCTGTTGGCTTGGCTAAGACCTAATCTTTATCATTCTTGAGTCCTCATCATCATCGATCAAAACAACGATCGTCGACTCTACTACGGAAGCCTGGCTGTCTTAAACTTTCTCTTCGTTATCATCATCTCTTGGATCAAGATCTTTTAGGAATTGGTTGTGGCACCCACGCCTAGGCCTAGGCGTTAGCTATCAATCGTTTGTAAAACAAACGTATAGAGATTCCTCTACGTCCTTGCCCTACTCTTTCCGTTGCGCCTCCCACAACTCAGCAATATAGCAGGTACGTCTAGCCACTTAATCTCTTGAACAACTCCAACCTCGTTGTTAGTGGAAAATTTCAAAGTTAAACACCAAGGGGCAATAGCTGTCCTGAATTCGGCTAGGGACGGTCGGCCCAAGAAAGCATTGTGTGGCGAATTAATATCCAACACAATGAATTACAACATCTGGACTCTCCGGCGTTCTCCAATTCCCAATTCCTTTGGTAATTCCACCATCCCAATGGGTATAGTTGCACTTTCATTGAAACCATGAATGCGAGACTGACACGGCTTCATGTCCTTTGCTTCTACTTTCATTTGACCAAACACTCGCTTGAAAAAGAATATTCATGGAGCTTCCACTGTCCTAAGATCCTCTTCATTCAAGCAGGACCTATCTGAGTTGATATGACAAGTGGATCAATGGTGGGGGCTTCGAATCTATCTGCATCTTTGTCTTGGAAAATGATGTCGTCTATCATCGTCTTCCATTGTTTAGTCGGAGCCTCGTCATCAAGATTACTACAACACTCGAAGTCCGCATGCCTAATCGAACTGGCATACGACTCCATTTCCCTCCATCTCCAGTCCGCTGGATGAGGACCAACACTAACTATGTTTATAACTAACCTCCTACTAGTACGCTCGGGTTCTTTTGGTCTAGCCTGATTCAGTACTTGATTCTGGTTTGATGGACCCGCACCTTTAGCCTGTGGCGCCCGAACAAATTGTTCCAACTTCCTATCTTGGATTAACTTCTTAATAATATCCTGTAAGTGGAGACATTCATTGGTATCATGACCATAACTGTTATCCTGCTTTTTGACAAAGTCGTGATACCAAAAGATTGTCCGAAAAACAAAAGACAGTTCGTCTCAGAGATTGGTTGTACTTCACTTCGCTATGGATATCGATGAATTTTGTCCGAGCCCGGATCAGGCCACAATCAATAAGACATGACAAGCAAAGCTGTAGAAGCCAGCGTTTCAAGTTTCAAGTCAATCCGAGTTCGTATGCTCAAGATACGATGGTTTCAATTTGAGAAAGATAGCCCCTTGTTCGGTTCGAACCCATAGGGTACCCATGGTTCGAATCGATGGCCAGAGGTTATGTTCGAACCCATCATCTTCGAAACCATCTACTCCGAACCCATCCGCTATCCTTCCTTCGAACCTATCTAGCTCGAATCCATCAACCAGTGCCTGCCTCACAACCATTAACTTCGACTCCATTACCTTCGAAACCATCATCTTTGAATCCATCGAGTCGAGCCCATCCTCGTATACCTTAGGTCGAGTCCATCCTCACAAGTATGTTCGAATCCATTCAAGCCCACCAGCTTCGAATCCAAGTCGCTACGAATCGATCTTGTTCGAATCGATCGAGTTCGAACCCACGAGTATACCTTAGTTCGAAACGGTCGCGTTCGAACCCAGGAACATTCGCTTGTTCGTATCCACCAAGTCAACTAACTTGGATGGCGTGTCGCTCCACAATACGAACGAGGCGAAATCCATGGGTGCGAAGCGGTCAACTCGGAGATAAAACAGGATCGATGCGAGGAGTGCGCGCCACGTCACCAGAGATCCACGTGACCGATCGAGTCGAAGGGGATGGATTCGAAATGATGGGTTCGAATGCAACAGCCCTCACGAAAAACCACAACTTGAATCGATCATATCTCCTAAACCACTGATCCAAATGCAACGAAATTTTCACAGTAGCTTCCATTCAAGATAAAGGTTGTTCCTGCCAAGTTTCAGCCCGATTGGACCATTTCTTGATGGGTTCGAAATCACTTTGAATCGATGTCAGATCGAGTTGAAACTTGGTGGGGTCGGTCGCGTGGGCCCACTCACGTGCCAGAAGAAGTCTCCCGAAGTTTGAGCGAGATCTGGGCCTCCTGCGCCTATAAATATCATCCTGAAGCCTTCAGAAAAGGGGATCTTTCAAAGCTTCCACCATTGAACGTCCAGACTCTGCCGGATTTAATTCCATACCTCATTATCGCTGTTGTATTCAAGATTTCAAAGCTATTATCAACTGTAATCCATTGTAATCGATTAACATCATCAAGTGAATCAATAAAGAGAGAACCTTCAAAGTGGATGTAGGCAAGATCGCCGAACCACTATAAATCCTGTGTTTGTGATTGTTATCTGTGAATTATTGTGATTGTTGCTGCTTAGATCTGAATTCTATATTGATTGTTGCTGATTTGAGTTCATAAACGGGTGCTTCCACGATATCGGGTGTTTGTGACCAATTTTGGCACAAACATTTTGGTGCTTTCACCGAGAAAAGCTGATTCAGGATAATTTGAATTTGAAGACTTAAGAATTTAGATCTAAGAACCATGACGAGACAAACAAGTAAGAAACAAAGGCCAGAGAGAAGTGAACATCAAGGAAGTCAAGAGGCTTCCTCAGGAGCGAATCAAGCGTCGATCTTCATTACTAGGGACGAGATGGAGACAATGATGAAGAAACAAGAGGAGTTGATCCAAAGTTTATTTCAACAAATAGGACAACTTGGGGCACAGAATAGAGAAGCCAATGGAGTCCAGAACGGAGCAGGACCATCCGGCATAGCACCTGGATCAGGAGGCGCACCCATGGAGAATGTTGATCCAATCCCTGAGAGAGATAGAGATGCATCTACCCAAACAAGGAGTAGCAGGGGAGTGAACGCTCAGTCAAGGGGGCAGATCCCAGAATTCCCTCATGGACTCGGGGCGGCAGGTTGAAAGTAATGAACGAGGATTGCATCTTGGGGACAAAGATAAATTGGCCCAAATGGTTAGGCGAGCCATGAGAGGCGGATTAACGAACAAAGATCTTGAAGACGTAAACAGGAGTCCCTTTTCTCCTGCAATTACGATGGCTAGGAACCCACCAGAGTTTAAGTTGCCATCAATAGAGATGTATGATGGGAGGACGGATCCCGCAGTCCATTTGACAAGGTGCATGAGGCATATGGAGGTGCTGGGGGCATCACAAGAGGTTATGGCCCTGTGCTTTCCATTATATCTGACAGATATCGCAGCATTATGGTTTAGGAAACTAGAGAGCGGCTCCATAGGAATATGGGCAGACTTGACGGAAAGATTCATGAGACAATTTAGGGTTCACATCGCAAGACCCAAGAATGTGATGACTTTGGCAACTTTAAAGCAGAAGGCTGGAGAGACGTTGAGGAGTTTTCTGACGCGATTCAATGCGGCAGCAGCTTCGGTGGATCGACCAGATCCATCCATGGTTATGATGGCAGCTGTATCCGGGATAGCTGACGGAACGGAGTTCAAAAATTCATTAACTAAGGATCCACCCGTGGATCTAGGAGAATTCTATCATGAGGCATAAAAGTTTTTACGATTAGAGGATGCGAATGCAGAAAGAGAAGAAGGAGATGGGATAGAAGTTTATGCACTTAAAGACAAAAAGCCTCTTAAAAGGGACTCGGATAAGGATAAAGGTAAAAGAAAGAGTGAGAATGACAGGGACAGATCAAAGCGGCAACGGAGGGAGCCGCGATTCACCACATACACTGAGCTGAATGAAAGCTTGGAACGAATTTATCAGGATACCAAAGAGTAGGTTCCATATCGTAGGCCAATGCGAAGGGACCCAACTTCTGACAAAAGGAAATCAGATAAGTATTGCATATTTCATGAATTGAACGGTCATAACACTAATGATTGCAGGCATCTGAAGGACGAGGTGGAAGGACATATCAGGAACGGTATGCTCCTTCAGTATGTGAGGAAACGGACTCCAGCAGTGGAGCCAGAGCGCCCGCCGTCTACCTCAACTAAAGGTGGCCCTGAGTCGGGGCAACGTCTGATTATCCATTGATTGAATGAAACAATGATGAACAAGTCGTAAACCTCTTACTAATACGGTTAAATCATTTACACATGTGAGCGATCGTGCACGATCCATAGGCATGCTCTGAATGACTACCAACCGCATCATAGTGAGAGTTTACACTTTGACATCCCTGCTTTGCTTTCTGCTTTGATTTTGATTTGAACATTTAGATTCTGTTTGTGTGGACATTTCTGTTATGAGATTCGTATGATCATTGCTTTGATATTTGCAATTCCATGAAAGAATTTATCTTCATGCCCGTTGGATCGCGAACGGTCCACGAGCACCTTCTGTATGGCGATGAACCGCCAGAGTTTTGATTCAGAAACTCCCCCGAACATGAACTCCGGCATTGATAATACTAAGTCCCCCCCGGGCACACATAATTTGCCTCGAACGGCATACGATCGCGAACGATCACAATTTGCCTCGAACGGCACACGATCGCGAACGATCACAAATCGCCTCGAACGGCATCCGACCGCGAACGGTCACGATTCACTTATATGACAGTTGATCGCGAACGATCACTTTCTGCCTCAAACGACACCGACCGCGAACGGTCATGATTCACTTATTATGAAATCCGACCTCGAACGGTCACCATTCGCCTTGAATGGCACTTGATCGCGAACGATCACCATTTGCCGCGAACGGCATCGACCGCGAACGGTCCTATTCCATCCTTTGCCGCGAACGGCGCAGACCGCGAACGGTCCTGATCCACCTCAAGTGGCATACGATCCCGAACGATCGACGCATGGATTTATACGCTTGACCGTGCACGGTCGCACTTCACCTCGGATGACTCGATCACGAACGATCGTCATTTGAATTTAGGCGCTTGACCGTGAACGGCCGTGCTTCATCCCAAATGGCTCAATCCCGAATGATCGTCATTTGAGGACATATGAGACTATCAAGTTATTTACAGGTTAACGATAAGATATGAACATCCAACTCGAGGCATTACAAAACACACCTTCCTACCGCAAGGCATGTTTTGGGGGGCAAATGCTATCCCGCTTTTTGGCAAAGCCGTGATACCAAAAGATTGTCCGAAAAACAAAAGACAGTTCGTCTCAGAGATTGGTTGTACTTCACTTCGCTATGAATATCGATGAATTTTGTCCGAGGCCGGATCAGGCCACAATCGATAAGACATGACAAGAAAAGTTGTAGAAGCCAGCATTTCAAGTTTCAAGTCAATCCGAGTTCGTATGCTCAAGATACGATGGTTTCAATTTGAGAAAGATAGCCCCTTGTTCGGTTCGAACCCATAGGGTACCCATGGTTCGAATCGATGGCCAGAGGTTATGTTCGAACCCATCATCTTCGAAACCATCTACTACGAACCCATCTAGTTCGAATCCATCAACCAGTACCTGCCTCACAACCATTAACTTCGACTCCATTACCTTCGAAACCATCATCTTCGAATCCATCGAGTCGAGCCCATCCTCGTATACCTTAGGTCGAGTCCATCCTCGCAAGTATGTTCGAATCAATTCAAGCCCACCAGCTTCGAATCCAAGTCGCTTCGAATCGATCTTGTTCGAATCGATCGAGTTCGAACCCACGAGTATACCTTAGTTCGAAACGGTCGCGTTCGAACCCAGGAACATTCACTTGTTCGTATCCACCAAGTCAACTAACTTGGATGACGTGTTGCTCCACGATACGAACGAGGCGAAATCCATAGGTGCGAAGCGGTCAATTCGGAGATAAAACAGGATCGATGCGAGGAGTGCGCGCCACGTCACCAGAGATCCACGTGACCGATCGAGTCGAAGGGGATGGATTCGAAATGATGGGTTCGAATGCAACAGCCCTCACGAAAAACCACAACTTGAATCGATCATATCTCCTAAACCACTGATCCAAATGCAATGAAATTTTCACAGTAGCTTCCATTCAAGATAAAGGTTGTTCCTGCCAAGTTTCAGGCCGATTGGACCATTTCTTGATGGGTTCGAAATCACTTCGAATCGATGTCAGATCGAGTTGAAACTTGGTGGGGTCGGTCGCGTGGGCCCACTCACGTGCCAGAAGAAGTCTCCCGAAGTTTGAGCGAGATCTGGGCCTCCTGCGCCTATAAATAGCATCCTGAAGCCTTCAGAAAAGGGTATCTTTCAGAGCTTCCACCATTGAACGTCCAGACTCTGCCGGATTTAATTCCATACCTCATTATCGCTGTTGTATTCAAGATTTCAAAGCTATCATCAACTTTAATCCATTGTAATCGATTAACATCATCAAGTGAATCAATAAAGAGAGAACCTTCAAAGTGGACGTAGGCAAGATCGCCGAACCACTATAAATCCTGTGTTTGTGATTGTTATCTGTGAATTATTGTGATTGTTGCTACTTAGATCTGAATTCTATATTGATTGTTGCTGATTTGAGTTCGTAAACGGGTGCTTCCACGATATCGGGTGTTTGTGACCAATTTTGGCGCAAACAATAACAATCATGGAATCTACAAAAAAAATTCAAATTGAATTTGCTTTTCGGACGACTGCCTCGGAGCAGTCTTCTTGTATTGGCCGGTATTACAGGTTTGCAAGTACACATTATCCAAGGATGTATTCAAAGAGTATAGGTGTCAAAAATGGGTGCTCTACGTCGTAGTCCATGACTTTGATCCTACTTCTTACCCTGACTTCCATCACCTTTCTACTAATTCTGCTTAGGAAATCTCATCGGTTTGCTTAATAGCGATGTACTTTGAATTCCTTCCATACTGGACCTTGCATCATCCTTCTTCCTAGAATGTTTCACATCTTCCCTCCTTAATAACTTGGTTGCCTTGGAATAGAAACGGTCCAATGACGCAGGGTGATTCCCAGCCAACCAGTTGCCAAATCAGAATCAGAATCGATTCCTTTAGTCAGTGCCATAAATATGGAAATACCATTAGGGTTACTAATCTCCGCACAATCGACATGTAACCTTTCCAAATAATATTTGAGCGTCTCTCTAGGAGCTTGGGTGACGCTAGATAATGTGTTAACATCCTAAGGTCTTATGACATGCATAGGAAACTGTTCGATGAATTTCGTAGCTAACTGATCAAAGCATGAAACAGATCGGAGTGGTAGGTGAGCAAACCATATGGTTGCATACCCTCAAGGGAAATACGAAAACTTCTGCATTTGATCGAATTGTCAGCTTGTGCGGCATTCATAAGCCATTCATACTTTAAGATGTGATGGTTAGGTTCTGAACTCCCATCATAAACATGTAAAGTTGGCATTCTGAATTGGCGAGGCAGTTCAGCATAAGGGTGTCATCAGTGAAGGGTGTATGACTCTGGGAAATTCCCCAGTTGTCATTGGAAAGTCCCTGACTTTTGCAAATCATTTGACAAATCATGGTCGGGATGCCTGGCATCTAGATATTTTGAGCATGCCGAGCCAGGGTGTGGTCAGGTTCCACAATGCGAGGATGGCTCAGGCACGGTCGATGGTCCATACCTCGTCTCCTTAGTTCTAGGTCTTTGGGCACATAGGGTTCAGAAGTATGATTACGTTGATGAAGGGTCGAATCTGTTCGCTCTAGAATGATATCTTCCAAGTCTATAGCTTGTGGCGGTAGCACGATTATCAGTAATGTGAAAAGGAATTGTCCCTCCTCGGGAGGAGGATCCTGCCTGGTGACTGGCAGATGGACCGGGCCCTACTTGTCCAAGATTTAGAGTGAGCTGATGCCCAGGGGCTTACGCGTAGCTTCCATCCAGTCGTTGACATGTGGATCCATGATGGCAATTGGAAAAAGAAGAGCTCTCAATAGATGAGCAGGAAGCTTGATCCCTTCTGGACCTACTTTGTCTTTCTTGATTCAGTCGGTTGGTTAACTCCGGGTTGGCACGGGTCTGCTGGGTAAACTGCTGGCGGCTTTGTGTCTGTTCTTGCATCAACATTTGAAACTCCTCCCTGGTGACAAGGCCTTTGGATCTAAAGGTCCAACTAAGTTCTGACCGGTAGTGGGTAGTTGCATAGGATTCTGTCTATCTCTTCCTTCCTGATCCACAGAGGTTGAGGCAGTCCTTGTAGTAATCATGGTGAAGGGCGAAGCTTTCTCCTAGACTTGATACAAATCTAAATAGGATGGAAGAACTTCTGAATGTGAGATCCGGATCTTCTTCTTATATTCTTGCAATCCAATACCGATAGGAGATCCAAAGATAAAGAGAAAATCTGGGTTCTCTCAATGAAAGCACCAAAGTGTTTCTACCAAAATTGGATACAACACTCTTTGGGGGTGTTTGAAGAGATTAAAGTGAAGAATATAAATGGAAAATGAGGCTAACCAAACAAACACACCATAAACAAACAAACAGAAGTGTAGAAACACAAGGATTTAGAGTGGTTTGACGTTCTAGCCTACATCCACTATGGAAGGTTGTTGTTTATTGATGTCACTCGCTGGCTAGGGATGTTTACAACAGTACAATTGAGATACAACAATGATTTCAACAGAGCCTCGGCGTTCTAGAGTCAAAAGTCCATTTTCTGAAGCCCTTGTACTGCTATTTATAGGTGTAGGATGCAAATATCTTGCTCTAAACTCAGAAGACTCCTTCTCTCACGTAGGTGGACCTATGTGATCGATCCCTGGTCATTTTGACTTGATCCATGATCGATACGTATCTAATTTGTATTGATGAAGAAATGATTTTTTTCGGCCGAGATCGATCAGGTATATTCTTGAGGTTGTACGCAAGCTCCATCGACAATTTGGTGGCATTTGACTTATAGATTTTGAGTTATGATCGATGCAAGTTTGTGTTTTCAATGTGCAGCCGAGCTCGTATTGCTACGTTCGTATCACGTCCATCCATATCCCCGGGACGCAAGTGATTGCTAAATGATGTGGCGTTATCTTCTTAGATCTATCACTTTTTATGCCGAGCGACCGAGTCTTCCTTCTTTTAGGGCCTTGTTCATATCCGTCGGTGTGACTTTATTTGTATCCTTCATTACACTTCATTTCATATCGATTGGGTGTAGCCATTCCGTCTCATTTAATATGTGATCCTTCCATATCAGTTATAGGATGGTTGATTTCATATCGATAACTAATGAATGATACGAATCAAGTAAATAGGGAACCGATACGAAATGTGCTAATCATGTTGGATATGAAATGGGTCCAGATTGATGGACAGAAAGGATAGTATTGAGCGACCTATACAAACCAAATTATGTTCGTTCGATGAATATGTGCTCAAACTGATTGAGGGAGAGATATGAAATAAAGATTCACGAGTTGATGGTTACAAAGACCTCATGGATAAGAACGTGATTAGCGTTCTTGATTTTGATGGATATGGATTTGCATAGATAAGAACTGAGTTGTTTTCCTCAACCTTGACCGATAAATATCTCGTGCATATGACCTCCAATTGACTTGAAATTTGAGATGTTGGATTTGATAGCTTTGCTTGTCATACTATATCGAATGTAGCTCGATCCGGACTTAGACAAAATTTACCAGCATCCATCATGAACCTGTGCATAACCAATCTTTAGGATGGACTGTCCTTGGCTTTTAGTCAAATCCTTGGTGTCACGGCCTTGCCAAAAGGCAGAATAACAGTTCTTGACCTCTCACTATAATATGCATGTTTATATAGTTAAAAATGATATTTCCAACATGATTTTGACCCTAAATTATTTTCTAGCTTTAATCACATTTTAACGTACGTTTATGGCACATTTTAAAGTTTCTAAAGTGGGTTTTAAATGGCTTCGCAACTCCCTTTGTTCATGTTCATATGCTAGTGTAAAAGTTAGATTTAAACTTGGATTTGCTTGATTAAGTTGTTCTTATATATCGCATGTATGAAATATTGTGTGTGTATATATATATACACACAATATTTCATGTTCGTATATCATGCTTTGACATGGTTTGCTAGTGCTTTTAGGTAGTTAGGAATGAGATGGTCAAATTGGAATATTAAAGGCAAACATGGTCGAAATTGGATGAAATTTAGAGGAGGGGATCTGGAGCATTATGGGAGCATAGAATTCGAGTCGCATAAAAATTGAAGCAAAGTATAGAAGTCGGTACCAAGAGGTCGTGTCGGTATTGAGAGCTCCTATTTGGTGGAAATCATCTCGGTGGGTGATGGTTCTTCAAGTCAAGGCTAGGGGTGAGAAGTGAAGGCCAAGTGCAAGAAGTTGGCTAAGGGTTGGACTTTGTACCGAGAGCTTTGGAGCATATGCAAATAAGAGATTTTGGAGTTGGAACCAAATGCTTTGGAGTTGATGCTAAGAGCTTTTGAGCTAAGTGTTCGAGGTCCAAGCACATAGAAGATGGAACACTAGAAGAAGAGGTAGAAAGTTTTCCGGAGTTGGTTAAGTGTACCACTTTGTATCGAGAGGTCACTTTTAACACTACCAAGGTGGAAGTTCTAGAAGAGGGAATGTGGACTCTGCAAATCATGTTGAATGTGTTTGTTTGTTCGCTTAGGGATTGATGGCGATACAGTAGCACGATAGCTTTGGGACTTCGGTGATGGCAACTTGACAATGAATGGAGTTAGCTTCCGATGATGGTGGGTTGATGTTGAAAGGAGTCGTGAGAATGTTTGTACGTAAAGGGCAGGTTTTAGAAAGGGTGACCCATGAATAAAATGTGAGAATGGTTCTATCGTGGAATGGAGGAATGTGAAATGGTTCCTCGAGAATAATGGAAACTAGATGGAGTCCGGAAAGAGCTCGGAGATGCATGCTAAGGGATCGTTAATACTTGAAGTGTTTTTCTGATGTACTCTAAGTAAGGGTATTTTGGGCACACTCATGAGTATTTTGTTAGGCTACCTCGGATCGGTTGTTTGGATCCTTATACCCTAGACCGATGGATTTGGATCTAATGTCAGAACCCCGCTAAAGACAAGTACACTAAAACTTCGAACTTCCGTTAGACCTTGGCATATGAAAGACCATTTGAGTTGTCATATATCTAGAGCATATCGAGTGATAGTGAGGATTGTTTGATGGATGCTATGGTTGCTTTGCTTGTTTTCTTCCATAATCTATCACTATATGGATGTCACTAGAGATAGGTATTAGGGATATGGATACTTGGACATTTTTCATCTTACTTAGTTTGTATTATACCTTTATGATATTCATACAGTAGCATATTATGTTCGTTATGTGCTAACTCTTTAGTTGCAAGGATGGATCAGTATGGTTTGTATACCCTGGTTCTTTACTATGTTGACTTGTAGTATTTTGAGATACATTTATCGCTCACACCGGACTATTTTCTGAATCAAGATTTATGCTTTGCTTCTTATTATCTAGGGTACTTCTAAATGAGTAGACTAGATAGCAGGTCTAGGTGTGAAACAGTAATTATACAAAGGATGAGCTAGATGGAGCTATCTCATATTATATATGGATTTATGTGCTTATTCTATTGCGTAACACCGTGGAGCCTTAACAGTGCTTGCTTACTACTATTATTATGAGATATCTATTTGAGTCTATTTCTGTTTTGTATAAACTCTATTATTTGTTGTATAACTTTGTGGATTTTTACTCTGATATTTGAATCACTTAGTTATTATCGTCTCTCCTATTTTATATTTGTGATGTGTAATATATTTTATTCCATATGCAGTGAGGTATACTACAGGTTATGTATGATTGATTTCTTTTGTATTAACCCTTGATGATCGCCCTACGTCGACCGGGCACATCAACAGCGCACTATATTGTTACATTGGGTATCGGCGGTGTTGGGCGGTCGTTATATTTGATATGAGAGTTTAGGTTACATGATTAACTTTAGTTGACACCACATTAAAGTAGAGATAAGGGAGGTGCTATCACCCTAGACTAGATCAAGAGCACAAAAATATACGAGAGAATGCATACTTGTTATATATTTTTGTTTTCAAATCTATAGAGTAGTATATGTCACATATAAAAAACATGCACACACTAGTACCATAAACACAGTTCACTTTTTGAGAGGTTTATCATTCTTGTTACAGATCGAGAACTAGCCGGTAAACAAAAAACAATGTGCAGAACTCCATCTTCAGAGCCAAGACAGGAACGGGATCGGGAGTTGCTAAACCTAACTTGCAAGTTATGTTCAATGCAATGATGGCGAACATGCCGCAGAATTCCTAGGAGGTTGCTCCAAATTTAATTATTGGTGGTGATGCTCAGGTGAAGGCGCTGAGGGCTGACTTTACCAAGTTATACAAATATTACTCCACCTTGTGAGGTAAGCCATTCCTTGGAATAGAGTTAGGCATCGAAGTGCAGGATTGGTTGGACACCTACAAGCATATCTTTGATGACAAGGAAGTAGATGATTCGATGAAAATGAAGCTAGCTTTTGGATAACTTCAAAGGCAGGCCATGAACTGGTGGAATGCCATTACCATTGCTATACCGAAGGATCGGTTCATTTTGGACCAGTTCAAGCTAGGTTTAAGGAGAAGTTTGTTCCTGCTGCCCAAAAGTCGGTGCTATTTAGGAATTCACTAATCTAAAGCAGAGAGATATGTCTGTCTCTTAGTATATTACTGAGTTCGACGCTTTATCAAAGTACGGGTTGTCTTTTTTCGACACTCCATTGAGGAAGAATGAGAACCTTCTTATGGGTTTGGACAATTATTTGAGGGAGAAGTTGGTGAGTCACATTGATGAGCCATTCGAGAGACTTGTCGAGAAAGCTCTTCACTAGGAGAGTTTATACCCTATGTCCAAATCACCTGTTGTCGCAAAGGAAGAGCCAAAATTGCGACTTCTCCCTGAAAATGAAGGTAAGAAGAAATGGAATGGAAAGAGAAAGCAGTTTCAAGGGAAGAATTCTTAAAAAAGGCTAAATGGGAACTTGTTTATTTTGGTTATGGAGACGAGGGTCACCTGATCAGAGACTGCAAAGCTGATGGAAAGAAAAAGTGTTACAAATGCGGAAAGTTCGGATATACGCATAATAATTGTCCAAAACTAGCATAAAAAAGCAGGTTGTGAAGGCATATGCTTTGGACGTTGTTTTGACTTCGTCGAGTGCTCCTTCAGCGAAGGAGAAGGGAAAGAGCGTTATTATTCAAGGTATGCTTACCATTTGTAATGTGCCCATACATGTTTTATTCGATACCTGGGCTTCATATTCCTTCATATTCAGTGACCTAGTAGATAGATTGGGATTGAAAATCAAAATAGTTGACTGACCGTTAATTGTGACAATCCCTGTTAAAGGCTTAACTAGCCGGTGCATGATTTGTCGTGGTTTGGTCTTATCGAGTCATGGATTCTCTTTTGTTTGTGATTGCTTTATTTTGAATTTCATTGGGTTTGGGATTATTTTTGAGATGGACTGGCTAAAGAAGTATGTGGTGGTAGTGGATTACGAGATGCTGTTGATGATGATTGGGGCCGTGGAAGGGACGAATGATAGTGATTAGCTACCTTTCGGAGGAAAGGGTTATGGTTGCTTTCTATATTTGCTTAAAATTCCACATAATGGTTTGTCATATGTGCCTATCATTAGAGGGTATTAGGAAGTTTTTGAAGAAGTGACCGGAGTACCACCGCACTGAGAGATTGAGTTTCATATAGACTTAGCGAAGGATGTTAGACTGACAGTTGTGCCTATGAGGCGTATGGCCTAAAGAGCAAAAGGACTTGGAGGTGCAAGTAAATACCATATTGAATAGGTGGTTCATTTGTAGAAGTGTATCCGAGTGGGGTGCAACAGTAGCATTCATCCCTAATGAGGATGACTCTCTAATGTTATGTGTAGATTACCGTGAGCTGAATAAGGTGGCGAAGAAGAATAAGCATCCTCTCCCATGTATTGATGACTTGTTCGATTAGCTTTATGGTATGAAGGTATTCTTCTAATTTGATTTGGAGATAGGATTTCACCAGTTGAGAGTAGCGAAGGAGAGTGTGTCGATCACTGTGTTTCATACGCCATTAGGTTTCTATAAGTGGTTGGTTATGCCGCTTAGGCTAACCAACGCTCCAGCATACTTTGTTGATCTTATGAATTGGGTCTTCTAGGATTAGCTAAACAAGTTCATACTTGTGTTCATGGATGTTTTTCTGGTCTATCTAGGACTGAAGAGGAACACAAGACGCGCTTAAGGATTGTGCTTGAGGTGTTTAGGAGGCACAGGTTGAAAGCAAGAAACGTCACTTTTGGAGAAAGGAATTGAGATTCTTAGGTCATGTCATCTCTAAGCAGGACATCACAATATATCTTGCCAAGGTGGCATCGGTTCAGGATTGGAGCCAACCCAAGAATGCTACGAATGTGAGGAGTTTCTTAGGTTTGGTGGGATATTATAGACATTTTATCAAGGACACGTCGAAGATAGAAGCTCCATTAACCAATTTAATGAAGAAGAATTAAACTTTGGTTTGGGATGCGAAGTGTGAGCATGCTTTTGTGAGTCTAAAGGAGAGGTAGATGTGTGCATCGGTTTTGACCATTCTAAATGGGAATGAGGAGCTGATAGTGTACACAGATTCCTGTGGTACTGGATTAGGTGTGGTATTGATGTAGAAGGGAAAAATTTTCGCCTGTTCTAGTGGATAGCTGAAGCCGCATAAGAGGAAGTATCTTACTCATGATTTTGAATTAGTAAATTGCTTTGAAGAATTGAAGGCATTACTTATTATGAGAAAGGTTTGAGCTATTTACGGACCACATATCCTTGAAGTACCTTTTCTAACAAAAGGATCTCAACCTTTTTCGGCAGTCATGGTTGGAATTCTTGGCCACCTATGACTTTAGCATTTCTTATATGCCCGGTAAGGAAAATGAAGCCACCGATGCATTGGGTATAAGACGTGCTAGTTTGGGGTGATGTTCATGGAGTGGAAGCGGTTGGAGTGTATTACTATTTATGGCTTCAGAACTTATTCTAAGTTAGAGCCAGAGAAGTTGGCAAGTTTGACAATTAGACCTGCTTTGATTAAGCGGATTGGGACTAGCAGGGATCATGAAGAAAATAAAAGGAAGAGTAGAGCCTGAAGAATTAAAGTAATACAGACTCAATTGAGAAGGTTGGCACGGTAAGGATGGCATATTGCTTATCCCCGATGTTGATGGATTGCAAGACGAGGTGCTACGGAAGTGACACCATTCTAGGTTGACTATACATCCTGACGGTAATAAGATGTACCATGATATGAAGAAGACCTATTATTGGGAGGGGATGAAGAAGGATGTGGGACATTCATATCAAAGTGTATGAACTGCCAATTGGAGAAGGCAAAACATAAAAAGCCAAGTGAATTCTTGAGGTCGCTTGACGTTCCCGAGTGGAAGCGGAAGCAAGTATTATTGGATATTATTGATGACCGATCGAGGACACGAGCAGAGTACGACAGCATTTGGATCAAAGTCGATCGATTGACCAAAAACACTAGATTTATACCCATCAAGTTTAGTAGAACGACAGCCAAACTGGCCGAGTTGTGCATGACATGAGTTATACGATTTTGTGGTGTGCTGAAGAGCATTGTGAGCGACTGAGACCCATTGTTCACTAACCGATTTTGGAATATCTTACAAGAGGCATTAGAGACCGAGCTGCACCTTAGTACAACCTAACACCCACAAACTAATAGGTAGATCGAGAGAGTGAACCATAAATTGGAGGATCTCTTGCGGGCTTGCATACTTGATTTCGGAGGCTCGTGGGACAATCACTTTTATTTAGTTGATTTTGCATACAATAATATATATCAATCTAGTATAAGTATGGCACTATATGAAGCATTGTATGGCCAACCATGAAATTCCCCTCTATGTTGGTGGGTAGCCGACGAGAAACTGATACTTGGGCCAGGTATGATTAGAGAAACCTTGGAGAAGATAGAGATCATTCGACAACGAACGAAAGCTACTCAGGATAGGCAAATGAGCTATGATAATAGGAGACACAGAGATTTTGGGTTCTTCGTCAGTGATATGCTATATGTGAAGATTTCTCCTTTGAAGAATGTTATTCGATTTAGTAGTAAGGGAAAGTTGACGCCGAGATTTGTAGGTCCTTTTCCGATAGAAGAGAGCATTGTAAACCTGGCATATAACGTTGACTTACCTCAGAAGATGGTGAGTGTGCACAACATCTTCCATGTCTCTCATTTGCAAAAGTTTGTGCATGACTCAAACGTAAGGACTGCAACAGATCAACTTGATGATATCGAGATTGAATTAGAAGCTTTGAGACTTCATAGGCCGGTTTGTATTATCGAACACGATATGAAATATCTTTGGATGAAGATGGTGGAGTTAGTGAAAGTTCAATGGGGTGAAAATGAAGGCCATATATCTGAAGTTCTTTGTATAATAAGAGCTACTGTACATCGTATTTACTTTCACCATTAATATCATATAGGGTAGTCTAGTATCTTGCATGCTAGGATAGGCTTACCTACTTTACTGGTTGTGTGGCTACTTGTTTGATATGTATGATGATTGCACATGATTATTAGGCATGCAAGGTAACTATGTTTGATTTATTTAGGGATTTCGAGGGTGAAATTTCTAAAAGGCGAATAGTGTAATGACCCATATTTTACACATCGGAGGATCATAAAATATTTTTAGTTTATTCATAAGAGATCGTATGACTCTAAAATTTTGGAAAGTGCCTCCTAGGGACATTTTCCACATCTATGTTATTTTTGAATTTCTATGTGACTATTTGACCTTGAAAATCTTATTCGGACTATAAATTTTGGTAAGTGTCAATTTAGGGTCTCAAACCACTTCCACTGTTTTAGGACGATGGTTTCACATTTCGTAGAGTGGTCATAATAGAAAAATGAACTTACTGTTTGAAATTTACTGCTACTTTAATTTTTGGCTACTAATGACCTGCATTGGTGAGTAAGTAAGTAGGTCCATGCTTAGGCTCACTAACCCACCTCGAAAATTTTGTGAAGGGGAAGCTGTAGGAACCGATCTAAATTATTTCCATTTTTTCCAAAATAGCTCTAAACCTCCATTAACCCTGATTTCATCAAAAATACTATTTTTATTACTAATCTTAGCCAAATCATCACATAGAAGGGTGACCAACATATAGGAGCTTGATCTTACCATTTGGCTGATTTGTATTCCTCTTCCTTGATGCCCACTTTAAATCTAAGGGAAGGAATTAGTATTTTAGGTATTTGATGAGCGGTTCGTGACCTCTCACTATAATACGCATGTTTATATAGTTGATAATGATGTTTTTAAAATGATTTTTACCCTAAATTGTTTAATAACTTTAATCACATTTTAACATATTTTTATGACCGAATTTTAAATGTTTTAAGGTGGTTTTTAAGTGGCTTTGCAACTCCTTTTATTCATATTCATATGCTAGTGTAAATGTTAGATTTAGATTAGGATTTGCTTGATTATCATATTCTTATGTATTGCATGTATGAATAGATGCATAATATTCCATGTTCGTATGTTGTGCTTTGGTACGCTTTGCTAGTGCTTTTAGGTAATTAGGAAAGATGTGGTCAAATCGGAAAATCAAAGGCAAAGATGATTAGAATTGGATGAAACTTGGAGGTGGGGATTTAGAGCATTTGAGGAGCTTAGGATTCAATTAAAATTGGACCAATGTATGGAGTCGGCACCGAGAGCACTTGTTTCATGGAAATCGTCTAAGTGGGTGATAGTTCTTCAAGTCAAAGCCAAGGGTGAGATGTAAAGGCCAAGTGCACGAATTTAGATAAGTATTGGACTTGGTACCAAGAGCTTTGAAAGACATGGGAACTTGAGCTTTTGGATTTGGCACAAGGAGCTTTGGAGTTGATGTCGAGAGCTTTAAAGAGGAATGGTCAGGGTCCAAGCACTTAGAAGATGGAACGCCAGAAGAAGAGGAAGAAAGTTAGACAAAATTGGCTAAGTGTACCACTCGGTACTGAGAGGTCCGGTCGGCACCGAGAGGTCACTTTTGATGCTATCGGGGTGGAACTTCCAAGATGGGGAATATTGACTCTACAGGTCGTGCTGAAGATGTTTGTTTGTTTACTTGGTATTTAATGGAAATGTATTAGCACAATTAGCTTCGATACTTTAGTGATGGAAACTCGACGTTGAATGGAGTTACGTTTCAATGATGGCAGCTCAATGTTGAAATGAGTCATGAGAACATTTTCCCAAAAAAAACAAGCTCTAGGAAGGGTGACCTGTTGTTAGAACGTGAGATGGTTCTATTTGGAATGGAGGAATGTGTAATGGTTCCTCCAGATTAATGAAAATAAGATGGAGCAAGGAAATGGATCAGAGATGTGTGATAAGGGATCGTTACTACTCGGAGTGTTTTTTGATGTACTCAAAAGCATGGGTTTTATAGGGACTCTCATGGGCACTTTGTTTGGCTACCCTAAATCAGATGTTTGGATCCATATACCCTGGACCGTTGGATTTGGGTATAGTAATAGTTTCGGGCTAAAGATGAGTACACTGAAAACTGAGTTTTCCTGTAGTTCTTGGCATAAGAAAGGCTATACGAGTTATCATATATCTAAAGCACATTGAGTGATAGTGAGGATCGTTTGATGGATGCTGTGGTTGCTTTGGTTGCTTTCTTCTGTAGTCTGTCACTATACGGATGTCATTGGAGATAGGTATTAGGGACATGGATACCTGGGCACTCATCATCATACTTAGTTTGCAGTATACCATTATGATTTTCATATAGTAGAATATTATGTTCGTTATGTGCTAACTTTTTGGCCACAAAGGACATGTCAGATATGGTTCATATACCCTTGTTCTTTACTATGTCGACTTATATAATATTTTGAGATTCATTTACCGCTCACAACAGAATTTTTTTTGACTTGAGGTTTTATGCTTTGCTTCTTATTATCTTGGGTATTCTTAAATGAGTAGACAAGATAATAGGTCCAGGTTACTACTATAATTATGTAACAGCTGTGTAGAGGACGAGCTGGATGGAGTTATCTCGTATTATATATTGATTTCTATGCTTATTCCACTGTGCAATACTATGGAGCCTTAACAGTTCTTTCTTTTATTACGAAACAACTATTTGAGTTTATTTTTGTATTGTATAAACTCTATTATTTGTTATATAACTCTATGGATCTACACTCTTATATTTGTATCACTTAGTTATTACTGTCTCTCTTGTTTTATATCTATGATGTGTATTATACTTTATTCCATGTGCTATGCGATATAAAATAGGCTCTGTTTGATTGTTTTCTTTTCTTTTAACCTTTAACGATCGTCCTACATCAGCCGAGCACGTCAGCAACGCACTATATAATTACACTGGGTGCCGGTGATGTAGGGCGGTCATCACATGCATATACATAACTTGACTAAGACTTTCATCATACTATGCCAATACGACATGAAACTAATCCAAAGTATTGCACCTTTTCCATTGATCTGATAAATTTCCAAGGTATTTTGTGAGTGTGAAGGGCAGTGACGCTAATACTAATAAGATCCAAGCTATCCAGAACATGTAAGTCTCCCAAACTATAAAGAAAGTGGAAAGCTTGAAAGGGATGGTTGTAGCGTTAAGCTGGTTCATATCAAAGTCAACCAATTGGTGTTTTCCTTTCTTTGACCTCATCAAGAAGGGAAACCGTTCACCTAGACTGATGAATGCACAAAGGCATTCGAGGAGTTGAAGCAGCATTTGGCTACTTCTCCAATACAATCCAAGCTCATCTATGGGGAGGATATGTGCTTTTATTTTGCAGTTTTCGACCATGAAATCAGTGCTACCTTGATCGAAGAAGATGAAAAGGTTCAATGACCGATTTATATGTCAGCAAGAGGTTGATCTGCTCAAAAACGATGTAAACAAAGGCTAAAGAACCTTACTTCTTCCTGCTCATGACAACCCAAAAATTCTGCCTGTACTTTTAGGCTCATCCCATCAAAGTCATGACCTATGAACCTCTAAAGCAACTCCTTAGCCAGCCAACTACAACCAATCGACTACAGAAGTGGTATGTCATGTGTGTTGCACATCACATCTCTTTCCAACCTCGCACTTCCAAAAAGGATCAGGCCATGATAGATTTCATTGCCAAGTGCTCAAGCCTAGACAACGGCAAAAAGGAGATTTGTCACTAACCAATAAGCTTAGCACTTATATGTGGACATATCGACGAATAGGTAGGGGAAAGGGCTAGTATGATCCTTGTCACTCCTAAAGGAAGAGAGCTATGTTTTTTGGTCACCTTACTTTCAAAGGTGACTAATAACAAAGCAGTGTACAAAGCTGTCCTAACTGACCTTGGGATGGCAAGAGAATTGCATGTGAAGTCCATCCACTTATTCAATGAATCATCATTGGAAATCAGTCTGATCAGCGAGTGCTTTCAAGTAAAGGGAGAGGAACTGGCTTTGTATGTTACTGAGGCCAATAAGAAATCAGCACCATTATGAGTTCAAGTCAGAGCAAATACCAAAGAGAAGAACGGTAAGGCCAACCGACTACCCAAAGCAGCAAGCAACCCGAAATAAGTCACTCCCTGGGTCCTATTAGAGATTCAAGGCACCTTGTACTATGAGCTAGGGGAAACACCATGTAGATAGAGGCACTATTCATGGACAATTGGATGGTGTCCTTTGTCAAATACTTACCAATGAGGAACATCCAACCGGCCAAATGGAAGCCAAAGAAGGCTCTACGAGCTCCTCATTACACGATCATGGATGGGAAGCTTTACAAATTGCGCGGGGGGGAGGGGGGTACTCACACCACTTTAGTGGTACATGTACAAAAATGAGGTCGACCAGATCATGAAAGAGCCACATGAAGGATTTTGTTAGGATCACACAGGGGACAAAAAACCACCCGATAAGTCTACTATTAGCCTATAACGATACAGGAATCTATGCAATATGTGAAGAAATATGGTCATTATTTACAGTTCTCTAGGATACCTACCTCTTCCATAATCCTTACTCTTATGACTTCCCCATAGTTGTTTGACACGTAGGGATCGAATTAATCGAAAAGATGCCTAATGCTAAGGGCGGGTACAATTATGCCATAGTTGACATTGACTACTTCATCAAATAGGTCGAGGCCAATCCAAATACTAGGGTCACCACCCCCAATATTCGTAACATCATTAAGAACATCGTGTGCTATTTAGGCCCGTCGAAGGTCATCACTAACAATTGCACTCAATTTGAGAGCAGCCCATTCCTATACTTATGCTTAAGAAATAGAATCAAGAAAGTAATTATCTTTTGTTACCCATCTTCAAGCTAATGGAAAAGTTGAGGACATTAGCAAAACCATCAAGTCTACGCTCAAGTAATGCCTCACAAAAGCTAAGGGAAACTAGGCCGATGTAATAACGCTCATTCTTTGGTCCTATCACATTTCCAGCTGCACTCCAACCAATCATCCTCTTTTTAGCTATCCTTTGGGTATGAAATCATGACGCCCATAGAAGTTGATGTTCTATCCCCACAACGTTCGACCTTTGAGTCCAAGCAAAACAATGAGCTATTCAAGCTTAGATTTGACACTGTAGAAGAATGAAGAAACGAAGCCAAACTTTGCAATGAAGACTACAATAGAATGATCGACAAGAATTATAACCCAATAGTAAAGCTCTGTTAATTCATTATAAGTGATATAGTCCGACCCTAGGATTTCACAAATACAAAGAACCTAACCGAAGAAGTGCTTGGCCCAAATTAGGAGGGGCCCCGTTTTAACAAATGTTGCTTACCATCTCTCCCACCCAGACAGGACCTCTGACGCTATTAATAATGACGAATTTTCTATCGATTAGAAAATTTCCGTTAAAAATATTATCGTTAAAATACCACAATTGCACGACGTACAATTATTGTACGTATGAGAGTACGGGTCAATCTTCAGGGAAAGATTAATTTCAAAATTACTCATTCAAATTAGACCAAAGTGTTTGAAATTGTTTTAAGCTAAAAAATTTAAAAACTAAAACAAAAGTGAATGAAAATTCGAGATTAAGAGACAATTTAGAGGCAAATCCACTATCATACTTAAATATATCAACACAAAATTTAACCTATGATCTCTTATTTTGATCTAGTAGTATTAGTGATGTATTTTTCATAAGTATGATCTATTTATGTTATTAATTAACACAACTTAAGCCACCAAACTTTAATACAACACTAAAACTACTTTGTTAAATGTCATGAAAATGAATATGAGATTAAAACAAAACCTGCTTTAAGCATGATCTATTTACTATTTTTGATTTGTAACATAGATCATCAAATTTGATTCTATTTTAATTCCATGATCAAAATTAATTATTTAGATGTTAATGTATATTATGTTTATATCTGAGTAAGAATAGCCTATCTGTGATAAACAATGCAGGCAATCAAATTCACTAATAAACTTACATCGACATCTAACTATCCATGAAGTATAAAAAGAGATCATAAATTAGCAAATATGTTGAATCTACATGATTTAAGAGAACTTCATTACCCTTAATTTGAAAGGGGTTTAACTTATCATTTGTGTTATCATTTCAACAAATGTAAATTTCAACATAGAACAAAAAAGGAAAGTGCAAGCTAATTAAAATAAAAAGAACTAACTACTTGCATAAAAATAAAAATAAACTAAGTGCATAAATGGAAATCTAATCCACTAACATAAAAGGGAAGAGAGCGTGTAAATAAAAATGAGCATAAAATAAAATAAAAGCATGTAAAGAAGAAAGAAGAAGAAGATGATGATGATTAGGAAGCCATTTTATTTCTCATTAATTTTCTGGTTACAACTTGCATAATATGATGAGATAACAATCCCCATCACGTGAACATAAAAGGGTTATTTATACATGACTAAAACCCTAATCCAATTCTAGGAAACTCCCTAGAATGCCCTTGAGGTAGTGTGGCCTCTAAGTTATCATTACCATGAAATTAATCCTCCATTAAATATGCATGTGCCTTTAATCCCCACTAACATATGCATCAGCTCTTAATTGTGGTCCATTAGTTAGTAGGTAGGTGGGGTCCTTCATGACTACATGAATTCTTTTATTTCTTCATTTCTTTGGCTTCCAACTCTTGTACAAACATATTTCCATGAAGCTACTTCCAATTGAATCGAAATTCCTACAAAACAAATTAAAAGGTGCAAGTAATTTTTTTCCAAACTAATTCACACATGAAAATTACCATTATGCCCCTATGTGGATGAACGAATAATGACTTAAAAGCATTTTGAAATTTGGTTTTAAACATATAAAAACACCAAATTATGAAATTTATTTTACTAAAATGAGATTAAGTGTGTGAGTAAAAATATACATTTTTACATCCACATCAGACATTGCACCACTATAACCATACCATACAAGAGTATTACTAGGTAATACCATCAGATAATATGGAGGATAAGGCTATATGAGCTACACACATGAACATTTCCTTAGGCTAATACTGGTACGTGTTAAAACACAAAATAAATAACTCATCCATACGTGCATAGTATCGGCACAAAGCAATAAACACTTGTGCCTCCAGGATCGAACAATAAGCAATATACGGTAATTATCAGAGATCGCAGTGTTAGAATCATAGCTATAATATATAATACATAATATAGAGTGTCTGTTCAAGATACAATCTCAAGAACATACATCCCTGAAGTATATTATATAGAATAATATACAACTAAACTGTATAACTTGTCTCCACTAAACCTAGTAAACACAAGCTGGTCTTATCGTCCTTGTACCCTAAATGTCTCGAACTGACCCGAGTATTATATAAATAACACATGCATCAGACTATGTCTAAACCATAGGGTGGACAAATGCAAGTGAATTTAATGACCTATTTTTCATGTATCAAAAGATCGTAAAATATTACTAAATTCATATTGGGCCGTATGACCCTATAGCTTTGGACATTATCAAGTATTGACATTTTGACACACGGTAATTTTATCGGAAGATTTTATCCCAAACCTAATTTCTGCATTTTTGATAGTTACACGTATTACATCGATATATGTGCATCGACATGCAGGAGAATTTGGATGAACCTACTTCCCTTTTCAACTTTCTCATCCACTTTCTCCATTAATCGATCACCGTTTCATGCAAATTGTGTGAGTGTATACGCATCCTATAGGAAACTCAAAGTGTTCAA
Organism: Allium cepa; assembly: GCA_030765085.1. Classification (NCBI taxonomy): domain Eukaryota; kingdom Viridiplantae; phylum Streptophyta; class Magnoliopsida; order Asparagales; family Amaryllidaceae; genus Allium; species Allium cepa. The sequence continues at coordinate 432,265,616 of CM060929.1, read as the reverse complement.
GAGAGAGAAAAATGGAATAAAGAAAGTGATGTGGCAGGTAAACATGTGAGAAGAATGCCCGAGTAGGAGAATGGACAAGGTAATTAACTATTTAACTTTAGTTCATTATCCATTTAGTAAATAGAATAATTAGTTAACATATACATAACTAATTATATAATTCATATCTTTTACATACTAGGTCTATTTTGGACGTCCTTTCTCATGTTACGCTCGTAATGGAGAGCTCTACGATTATTATATAATTCATATATTTTCTTTCACCATACTATGATTCTTAGTATAGTAATAAAACTGTTTGCACCAAAATTGGCCACAAACACCCAATAATGGATGAAAGCACCAACTTACAATCGTAGATCACAGATAGACAATATGTAGAGGATATAAATATGAAGAACACTCAAAATTTTAAAGGAAAGCAGCAAAAAGACAGGTTTATAGTGGTTTGGCATTGTATCATACATCCACTTTGAAGATTATGCAATTTGTTGATGATTCACAACTGGTTCACAATGGTACAGTTGAGAGTATTTGAGTTACAACGGAGTTCCAGAAGAGTAATAGCGTAAAAGAGCCTAAAAGTCCCTTTTTAGAAGGCATTGGAGTGCTATTAAAGGTGTGGTCCGAAGATATCTGGCTTAGATCTCGGAATACCTCTTCTCCCACATGGGTGGGCCCATGTGATCGATCCGAGGTAATTTTGGGATCGATCCATATTCTTTAGGGCTGAGACAGATCACAAATGTTTTTCTAGCGGTATGCAAGCTACGGTGAAAATTTGAAGGCATTTGGACTTATAGTTCTTGAGTTATAATCGAACAAAAGTTGGATTTGTAGGTTGGCTGTCGAGTTCGTATTGATCCAGTTCAAATCGATCACTTTGTAACGATGCTTCTACGTATCGATCAAGTAACATGGAGCGATAGTACAAGAGAAATATACTTTTCATGCCGCAGACTGCTTCTTCCACTTGATTGTGTCTTCTTCGTACCGATCATATGTCACTCCTTTCGCATCGGTGCTGACATGTGCTTTACTTATCGATCATTTGTTGTTGTCTTCGTATCAATGACTATGGGCTGCTTTGTATTGATGGGAAGAGTTGGTTTCGTATCGATCATCTGGTTGAGTGATACGAAACATACATCCACATGGATCGATATGAAGTGAATGAATGTTGAGAAATGGGCCTTGATCGATAAGAGAGATGCGTCAGCCCGATGGATACGAAAGGAATGAGTGCAAACTTGATGGATACAAAGGAGAATGGAGGGTAATGGACATGAACTGAAGCTTCCTCGAGGGATGGATACGAATGAGGTTGACTTCCTAGATTTTGATCGATTTATATCTTGAGTATACGAACTCCGATTGACCTGAAATTTAAAAGTTGGCATTCATAGCTTTGCTTGTCATATCATGTGAATTATAGCTCAATCCGGACTCGGAATAAATTGGCCAGTATCCCTAGCAGCCCTGTGTATAACCGATCTTTGGAACTGATTGTCCTTGGTTTCCAGTCAAGTTCTAAGTGTCACGGCCTTACCAAAAGGCAGGATAATAAAAACAAGGTTTTGAAATGATTTATAACTTTAAAAGAATTTTACTATATTTAAACCTCCATATTATTTTGTAAAAGAATTTAAAAGTGTTTTAAAATGGTTTTAAATTAAATATCGCATTTTACCCACTGACGCACTATTTTGACGATATTGATATATATAGGATATTTTGATATTAATCCCACATTTGTTGCTTTAGATGGATTGCATTGTGTTATTATAGATGTATGTAGGCTACTATAGACCTTTCTATGCTTATTTGTTGCATGCCTACTTGTTTGCTTATTTTGGTTGAAAACGTTGTTCGAATGCGATATAGTATTAGAAAACATCCCATAGGATAGGATTTCATGCATAGAGTTTTATGCACATTGATTGATCTGTAGATAAACGATGGACTTAGGGACATGCTTCAAATTTTTGAATGAATGCTAGATGTTTTCATTTGGTTTGTATTTAACCACTTTTGGTTTAGTAAATGACCAAAGTAGTCGTTATCAATTACTCTAGTGGTCAATATCAACCACTATTGATGATGGTCGATTTGGCCAATTTTGACATAGACGATGGAGAGGCTTTGAGGGCATGATGTGATGGTTCGCTCGTTTGACATTTGGTTTTAGTATCACTTCTCTTCGACGAATGGTTTTGGAGGTGAAGCGAAGATGTGACGCTTCGATGGGACGACTTCACGATTTGACGATGATGATTTGGGAAGTGACGGCTACGATGATGGTTAAATGTGCTTCGAAATGTGGAGTGGTAGAATATGAGTCATATTGATACCTATGACGGGGCATATTTATAGGATAACGGTATATGAGGATGTGATCGGACTCCGTTGATGTTAGGGCTTGATCGGCCGTACCCCAGAGTCCGTTGACGTTAGGATCTAAGTAAGGTTATATATTATAGTCTGTTGACATGTGGATATAGTGATAGTATGGCAGAGTTCGTTGAAGTTAGAACCTATCTATACCCTCATGCATCGAGTGGCTGGGGACGTTAAGTAGTCCTTGATGACCAAAAGGAGTATTTGAGTATCATATATCCTACGCACCGAGTGAGTGAATGTGAGGATGGATGATGGATGTTATGTTAGCTTGATTATTTATCACCTTAGGGATGTCACATGATGTAGATATTATGGATGCATATATCTGGATATCCTTATTTGATGTATAGTATACCTATGATGACCATAATATGTAGTAACATATATTCGATGTCATGTTCTAACTCTCAAGATTTAGGGGTAGGTGATGTATGATTCTCCTTGCCCTCTTTTTCATATACTATAGCGATTTTTATAGTGTTTTCAGAGTATTTATTGCTTATATCAATTTGTTGTCTGACTCGAGATTTTATGTTTCGCTTCTTATTTTCTCCGATGCTCTTAAATAAGTAGACTAGGTAGTAGGTATAAACAGTACTTTGAGCTACACGGATGGACTAGTAAGAGGCGATGCTTTCTCATATTTATATATTGGACTTATTATTATTTATTATGTTATGTGATATTGTGGAGCCTTGATTGTATTAGCTTACTATTATTAGAGATATTTATCAATTGAGTTTATTTATCATTTGTATAAACTCTATTACAGTTCTGTATAACTTTACGAGTTTGTGTACTCTAATTATGTGGTTTATGTAGTTATTAATGTCTCACCTGTTTTATATAAGCGACGACTATTATATTTTATCCGATGTGTTGTTAGATATATGATAGGTTATGTGATTGTGTGATATTTTATTTCATTCTCTTCTCTTATATTCTTATCTCTTATTTTCCGTTCCTCTTCTTTACTTCTTTTTCTTTCACTTGACAATCATCCTATTTTGACCGTATGCTCCAGCGATGCACTATTCGATTATATGAGCATCGAAGGTGTAGGATGTCGTCGTAGTGAAATAGTATATACTAGGATAATGATGTGATACCACATCGTATCAACTCATGTCATTGATTACCATATATTATAATAAATATATAGAGGAAGACATATGTACAGTTTATAATTACAACTACTTAAAAGTTCATCTAAATATCCCATAAAATAAATTTCACGAAAACTATGCAGAATGTCATCATTTATATAAAATAATTCAAAAGAAATCAAGAATACTATATCTAATGGGTGAATCTTCCATATTATAAATCATCATCTTAGAACATGAAATCATCGAGTGAATCTGGCTAGTGCACATCAATACCCTAATATAATATCATAAAATCAAAAGTAATGTGAGATAACCCATCAAATCATCCAAATGATATCCAATACCATACAACCTACAAAAACAATCTATCACAATAAATAAATGAAGAATATCTCTAAAATATCAAATCTATAGAGTATGGATATACAGGGACTGACTACACTTTAGACACATAGTCCCTAGTATCTGTTCCTACAGTCATCGGTTACTATTACCTCTCCCCTCTTGGTATCATGACAATGTCCACCATAGGCTCGACAACACGTAGCCTTCTCGGCCATGACTACCAACATGTGCCCCTATGGTAACTGACTACTGGCCCATGAAACATAAGAGGCTATTAACTACCAGTCTTGATGTGCATCAAATACCATAAACAACTATGGTGTCGCAAATACAGGGTGCGATTCCATGATCAGGCTTCCAAGGTGGATATGGGCCAATCCGGTTCACTCCCAAATAATAAAGGGAGTTAGATACAAGTGGACGAAATGTAGTACTCATACCTATATCTACATATAGCACTAGACGTAAGCTGACACACGACTATATATAAGTCAACACAAGGCTATGATATATTAGAGCTCCAATCCTTTGTCGACACATGGCTTTACCCATAAGCCTATACATAGCTACAATACTCTCCATAACGAGTATTGTCACATACACATGAGTAATCCCCGTTCGAGTGACATTCACTAACAACGAATAATCAAATAAATAATATGATGGAATTCCATACCAACACATGTTATTCAAACAAAATATTCAGTTTTATAAACTACACTTGATCTATAGTAGATATTTCCATATGGAAAGTTCAATGAATAACCGAGAAAGTGTTACCGAAGTCCCATACTAGACGGCCTAACCCATTTATTTAAATTTCTCATCACACAGAAATAACCATCAATAAATCAAATAGAAAGGACGTCATCACTATATCATATTAGATCACTGAACAATTCCATATCAATGATGAACCATTCATATAATTCAATTCAATATGTAAAAGAAGAAAAATCAGAAGAAAAGAACAAGATAAAATGAAACAATCAAAAAGACATGTAAGAATAGAATAAATGAATCAATATCCAATAATAAATCAGTTGCAACATATAACGTTATATACAAAATTAATACTTCAAAATGGATAATAAATATATATATATATATATATGTATGTATGTATGTATGTATGTATGTATGTATGTATGTATGTATACATACATACATACATACATATATATATATATATATATATATATATATATAATTAACTAAGTAATTTACCAAACTCGGATATAATATATTCAATATAATAAATAACTAATTTCTTAATCCTTTACAGAATAAAGTTTTAGTTTTATATTCCTAACTAACATTTGAAAATTCATTTCTTTCTCTTAAAACCCAAAATGTTTATAAAGCTAAATGTTTCACACATGAATTCTTTCATATAATCCAATTCAATAAACAAGAAGAGTAATACTATAATTGATTATTCAAATAAGTTCATTTACAAAATTTGGAATATATATTTAGTTTTACACTTTTAAATAAAATGAAAAAGACTATTAAAGACAATTAAATAGTACAATTTTTTATATTAATTTGTTAACCTTATATTGCATTCATATATATAGATACACACACATCAATAATATCTAGTAAATATTAATATATTAAAGTTTAAATATCAATAATGTATAAATAGTTTAGCTATAACTACTAATATTTGCGTGCCTATAAAGTTGCATTCATATATAAAATTAAACAAAGCATATATCAATACAACCATGTTAAACTAGATACAATACAACATAAGTCTTGCAATTGTATATAGTCATGCTAAAAAGGCTAAACTCATAGAAAATACACCACCAAACTAAGTCAAATACTCTAGATATGTATAATAGCAATCAAAAAGCATATAATTAAGTAAATATACACTTTCTTACCTAACAACACTCAAAATCTCATATATTTACTCCTCAGCAAGCAAGTAGTAGACATACACATAAGCATACAATGCATGCACACTCATTACCACATATACACAGTAATACACATGCACAACTTCATATAGTTAGCCGCATATTGAAATAAAATAAACACAGCAGAAAACACCTAAAACAGAACACATCTAGGCATAGAAGCACTGGCTCAAGCTTGTACGAACGCACATGAAGAAAACGCAGGGGAGAAATCACCACCAGTCAACCTCAGGCCATCTTAAATCGAGTTGTGGAAGGGGAAAACTGCAAAATGGATCGCCAGTTGTTGGCGATTCCATCCTCTAATTCAACTGTGTCGAACTTAGCTCGATACACCCATTAATATCACTCACATGCACTCAAAAAATACATATTTCATGATTTACAAGATTGAAGCACAGTTGCTTGAGTAGCGTTTACTCATTTTAAAATGGCTCGCTCCTACTCTGGTTAAGAACACACTCATAAGGCTCATCCACAACAGTGCGAAATATTATTTGCTTTTGAATATAGATGCTTATGGATACTAAAAAATACATACTGAAATTTGATATATCATTATAACTAATTCTCTTTGATTTTTATTTTACAATGAGATTGGAGTTTGTTTTGAATTTCTTATGGAGGAAGATGAATGAATCCCTATTGAAGTAAGGATGCGCGATTATTTTAGGGAAGAGGAAATAATATTCTAGAAAAGAAAATTGGGCTTGGGGATGAAAGCTTAGGCCTTGAAATTATAAAGTAAAAAAAAAAAATATTTGTTGTCTTTTATTCTTATACTAAATTTTATTCGATCTAAGCAAATACAAGTTCATATCTAAAAAATCATTTGTTTTCCAGATTATTATTTTCTTTCATTTCTATCGTTTTTGATAAAATATTATTTTCGCATCTTCTAGCACATTTTTGATTATAAATATCATATTCTCACAATTTAAATCCTTTTATTAAATAATTTCAAAACCAATTTATCGATTAAATCTCCAAATTCCAATATAATTAATTAAATTATTATTATTAACTATAATTAATTATTACTTAAAAGTCGGGTTGTTACAGATTACCCCTTTAACAAAATTGTGTCCTCACAATTTTCCTATAAGGAGAAATCTATAACAGTTTAATTACACAAAACTTATTCATGTTATTTCCTATTTTTAATTTTTACAACAACAACAACTAAACCATTATTCGAAAACAAGTTGGGGTCGGCTAGAGAAGGAATCAAAAACTAAATGACAAAGTCAATTTAAAAGCCATAATAATAACAATAACAACAAAAACAATAAAATAAAGTCAAATAAGTAAATTAATAATAGTAATAACTAAGTAAAATATATATATATATATCTCTGTGTGTGTGTGTGTGTGTGTGTGTGTAAATATAATAACAATACTAATAGTGATAATGGAACTAATAGTAATATTGGTAAAAAAGACCAAATGCTACATCTTAGGCTCTTGTTCCCTAATTCTATAATCTAAAACTTATAAAACCCATAGCTCAAGGTTCCGGTACGTGGATCGCGAACTTCTACGCGCTCCTGTTGGACACTAGCACTTTGGATATAGTCCAATCCTTGATGTCACTTTTTACTACGTCCTTTCATATCGACCTTGGTTGACCACTACCTTTTTTGAGCATTCGACGCGGCATATAATTCCAGCACACACAAATGCCTTAGGTAGCCTCCATTGAAGATGTCCAAAACATCTTAAGCGATGTTGAATTAGCTTATCCTCAATTGGTGCTACCCCAAGTTTATCACGTATATCATCATTTCTAATTCGGTCTCTTCTTGTATGACCGCAACTCCATCACAGCAAACACATCTCTGCTATGCTTATCTTCTGGACGTATTGGCTTTTAGAGGCCAACATTCTACACCATATGACATCGCAGGCTTGATTGCCATTTTGTAGAACTTTCCTTTAGGCTTCAATGGGGCTTTCCTGTCACAGAGAATGCTAGATGCTTATCGCCATTTCACCCATCCCGCTCAAATTCTAAAACTAACATATTCATCAATCTCACCATTGTACTGCAACTTTGATCCTAAATTATCGAAAGGATTCCTTCTTGGGAATTATTTGTCCAGCCAGAATGACATCTCCATCCTCTAACCTGACACCACTGAACTCGCACTTCATATACTCTGTTTTAGTTCTACTAAGCCTAAATCCTATGATTCTAAAGTCTGACTCCACAGCTCTAGTTTCTTATTAACCCTAATCCTACTTTCATCAATTAGCACAACATAAGTAGCAAGTAACATACACTAGGGAATCTCACCTTGTATCCCTTCATAACCTCATCCATCATTAGGGCAAAAATGTAGGGGATCAAAGTAGACCCTTGAGTAATCCTATATTAATGGGAATGTCACTGTTTCACCATTGCATGCTCTGACACTAGTCACAACATCATTGTACATATCCTTGATAAGGGTAATATACTTTATTGGGACTCTCTTCTTTTCCAGAGCCCATCACATCACCTTTCGTGGGACTTTGTCATAAGCTTTCTCAAATAGATAAATACTATGTGTAGATCCTTCTTTTTCTCCCTAAACCTCTCCATAAGTTGTCTTATCAAGAAAATAGCCTTTGTGGTTGACCTTCCAAGCATGAAACGAAATTGGTTTTTTGAAATGCTTATCATTCTTTTTAATTGATGTTCAATGACTCTCTCCCAAAGCTTCATTGTATGACTCATAAGCTTAATTCCTCTGTAATTTGTACAACTTTGGATATCTCCTTTATTCTTAAAAATTGGAAATAATATGCTTCTTTTCCACTCATCTACCATCTTGTTTGATTTGAAAATATTATTGAACAACTTAGTTAGCCAGGCTATCCCTGCATCTCCAAGGCATCTCCACACCTCAATGGGGATGTCATAAGGCCCCAAACCCTTGCCTGCTTTCATCCGTTATTGCGCCTCCTTTAGCTTGGATTCTTGAATTCTCCGAATAAAATGTCTACTGGTGTCATCAAAAGAGTATTTATCTTGATTGTAATGCTATCACCAACTTCATTAAATAGCTTGTCGAAGTAATCTTTCGATCTATTTTTTTGTCTCATCATCCTTTACCAAAAATCTATTATTGTCATCTTTTATGCATTTAACTTTGTTGAAGTCTCTTGTCTTCCTCTCGTAGAGCTTAACTATCCTGTAGGCTTTTTTTCACCCTCCTTCGTACTTAGCTTATGATATAGGTCTTTATAGTTCCGACCCCTTGCTCCACTCACTGCTCGCTTTGCATTCTTCTTTACCACTTTATACCTTTTCACGTTGTCCTCGCTCCTTTGATGATGTAAGCACTTATAGCATTCCTTCTTCTCTTTGATAGCCTTTTTCACATCACTGTTCCACCACCATGAATCTTTAGGTTTACGTTTATTTCCTTTCGTTATCCCAAACACCCCAGTAGCCACTTTTTGAATGTGCGTTGCCATCTCATCCCACATGTGATTTTCTTTTTCTTCTATATTCCATGCCCCTTCCCCTATGACTCTATCCTTAAACACCCAAGAGGCGTCTCCTTTGAGCTTCCACCGTTTCTTCTGACTAATCTTGGCTCCTCTATGTTGTCGCACACGTATTCGAAGACGAAACTCAGATATCAACAGCTGATGTAGTAAGACGACACATTCTCTAGGTAAGATTTTGCAATCTACACGAGCTCATTTGTCATCTCTTCTAGTAAAGACAAAGTCAATCTGGCTAATGTGTTGACCGCTACTAAAAGTAACTAAGTGTGATTGTCTCTTTCTAAAGAAGGTATTAGCTATCATGAGGTTATAAGCAATAACGAAATTCAATATTCTTTCTCCTTCTTGGTTCCTATCTCCATATGAAAAACCACCATGAACTCTCTCAAACCACCCAATAGTTGTACCAACATGGCCGTTGAAGTCTCCTTCTATGATTTTTTTTGGCTACTAGATGCATTTCTGACCATGACATCTTGCTCTTTCCAGAAATTCCTCTTGACGGCTTCGCTTATGTAGGATCGCTTTCATCCTATAGAGAGATGGGGGTTAAATAGGGTGATACTAAAAATAATGTAGAAATAAAAATAAACATAGAAAGTAATGCGATAGAGATCACATACAGATTTACCCAGCTTCTGCAAAAAATTGCATATGTGTTGTTCCCAAGGTTTCTACTAGAAATTAAGTAATCAAATGCTTACAAAACACGTAAACTCGTGACACTCGTTAACTTGATTAACCTAACTCTAAGCTTAAAACTCTGCCATAACTCAGCTACTGAGTTGTGAATTCTCAAACTATACCCCGTAGTTTGTACCTAGTTAACAACTAGAAATGTACACACTTTTAAAAAGGAAATTACAAAAAGAAAAATGAAAACTAAACAAAACCCTATTTTTAGTTTTGAAGCCCAATAATAATTAAAAGTCGGCCCAAACAAATGATAGTGCGATAACAATTGAGAAATCCATTCCCTTTTCTCTTTTTCGAGGCCGCCTTGTTTCTTTATGAATCTGGAATTAGGGTATTATTCAAATTGAAGACACCGATTCAAAAATTAATCAATTGAGGTGAAAAATTCTCTTTCTTTTTCTTCGTTAATTGATCCCTAGCTTTGATTGTTTACGGCCACTCTAATTTAGTCAAGCTTGAATATTCGGTATGTAATTTTGCCCCTTTTCAATTTTGATTATGTTCGACTTCGATTCGAGTTTTGGATCTGTTTTCAGTTTTCTCTAAGCAAGCTCTATAGAATTTGTCTCGAGCTCGAATGAAAATTGTCGATGATGATCGGGTTCAATTTATAGGGATTAAAACCCTATTTTATCGTTCGTATTTTTTGGGTTTGAATTTTTCAAACACTTTTCTTGGCCATTCGGTTCTTGCTTGAACGATGTGATGATTTTTGTCTTGTTTATCAGTTGATATATTCAAAATACATTTGAATTTGTTCCTCTCTTTATTACTACGACTTGTTCAATGTTCTCTTCTAGCTTGGCGTTCGATTTTGAGATATATATTGGGTTAATTTTATTGACAGGTTCATCATTGACTTGCTGTTTCATTTTTTGATGGCAATTTTTGAACTGCTACGGACAATTGTTCAATACTTCAATGTGATTAACCATTTCGTTTTGAATTATGATCCATGGCTTCAATCAATAATTTTTGATTTCCCATTACTCTTTGAAATTGCTCCTTGACTTGTTCGAACTGCTACCGTTAATAACTGTATTATGAACCATGTAAACTGTTTCACTTCATTTTGATTATTTTTCCGAGTTCTTATTATTTCGTTTATCTCAACTTGGTAGCTTTGCATTGCTTTGAGTTATGATGGTCTGGTTCCATTGAAATATACATAAGTGTATGGTGCACTTTGTCCAGTTGCTTCGAGTTCATCCATGTTGAACTGCTTCACTGTCATTTCATTGCTCTTGACCACATGTGCTTCCTTGTATTCAAAGGTCTTGTCTGGTTACATGTTGTTGATGATTGGTTCGATTTCATGTTGCATATAGTCTTGTTATAGCTGCTTTGCATCTGGTTGAATGTGTGGATTTAGTTAAACCAGAGCATATCTGAAATGTTGTTTCTTTGTTGCATATACACATGTCTGAACTCTTGTATCCCTGACCATATCTTGTTAGCCTTTCATTGGTCTGTTTACTTGAGAACTTGCTTTCTAATGAACTTGTACATGTCTGGTGCCTTTGTTGGTTCTTTCTGGTTTCATGTTGAAATCTAAGTGTAGAATGTCTTGTGTACAGATTTGCTGGCCTCTGTTCCATGTTTTGCATTCCATTTGAACTATCTGAAGCTTGTTAGTCCATTTTCATTCATATTATCATGTTGTCCATGTTGAAAATGAATGCTTGCATATGAAGTCTGGTGCACTTGTGTCTAGTCTGGTTTTGAACTGCTGTGTTCATTCTTGTATACATATCCTTTGTACATTTGTTGAGTCTTCATGGGTATGTTCATGTAGTCTGCATTGTGACTTTGTGCCATTTGAGTTAAACTGATCTGGTCTAGTTGATTCTTGAATGGACTGTTCTGCAGATAGTTCAGATGCTGGATACAGGCTGAAACAGAGTTGAAGATTGAATACAAGTGATGAGTGAATATGCACAGAGGTGAATTGTATAGTGAAAATTGTGCTGTAAGTGAAGTTTTATTGTAATTGAAAATGTGTGAATGTAGTGGAATCTCAAATTTGCACTATTTGAATTTGTAATAAATATTTGTTTGAATAAAATATTTATTCAAATATGAATTATGAGTTATTTATTTTATTCAACCTATATTTATATAATTATGTGGAAAAATAAAATAGTACAACAAATACAATTAAGCGACTATATATATGTTTATTATCATCAAACAACAAAAATAGGCTATTGCATTTTACAACTTAGACCTACTTATAGGGCATAAGCACTTATGACGTTCAGAATCATATCGCCTACTACCAAGTTGACTAGGATGATCGTGGCCCTTTGTCTCCTAAAGTCGACCATTCCGTTTCTAAGGTTCTTGTCAATCAAGATGTCTACCTCGTTCTTGTTACGTTCTTTTCCCATGTACCATAACTTGAAGCCTGTGTTCTCCACCTCCTTCGCTTTTTGGTCCGTCCATTTGGTCTCCTGAATGCATAATATATTTACACATCTCCTAGTCATAGTATCAACTATCTCTCTTATCTTTCCTGTTAATGATTTTTCATTCCAACTACCTAACCACATCCTACTTTCATCAACTAGCTTCCTTACCCCTTGCACCCACCGAGTAAAGTGCGAAGACCCTTGTTCATTTATCACTACATCAAGGCGTCGATGTAGTGCGTTACTAAGGGACTGATATCCCAAGCCTTGCATATTTATCACCATTTTCGAGCCTTGATATGGTGCACCACTAAGAAAGTGGTGACCCAGCCCTTGCTCACTTTAGACCATACCCGAGCCTCGATATGGCACGTTGTCAAGAGGGTTACTCCCCAACGAAATATAATTAGGTTCCATTTCCATGAGAGATGCCGTGATTTTTACGTTGGCTCACCAAGCCTGTCACGGCCCTCCTCCTTTATCTTGAATTGAGACAGGCTGTAGAGAAAACTACATAGGTACAGTTCCATTTTTAATTTTTAACTACCAAAATATTTTATTCAAGGAAAATTAGTTTATAAAATTTCAAATTTTCTCGTTTAAATAAATTTCTCTTTCGAATAATGTATGCCTTGTACATTTTCCAAAAATTCCATTTTATTCTTATTCAAACTTGATTCAAATCAAATTCTACATCAAATAACTTTAAAATATTGTAACAAAAGCCAAAATTTCATTAATAAATTTTCACTATGATCTTCTTTTTCTTTTTAATACAACATTATTCAATACATTGTTTAACTTTTAACATTTCATTGTAACAAATTTATTTTCAAACTCTATTTTGCAAACTCTTTTCCATAAATTTATACAATTATTTAGCACCTTTAAGTTAAATCTAAGAGGAAAGTTATAAGTATATTTTCAAATTTTAACACTTCAAAAATAGTTCTATATTACTTATCAAAATAATTCACAAATAGATAATCCATTTTATTTCAAAGTCTTTTATGAAAGTGCAGTGTGGATCGTGTAATATGGATATATGATAATGCAGAGTATGCTAATGATAATAATACTATAAATAGTGCAGAATAAAAAGTAATATAGTAAAATGACACCAGATATTTTATACTGGTTCGGAGCATCGTCCTACATCCAGTCCCAGACTCCTTCTGGAATTTCACTAAACAACAACCCTCACTTAACCCGGAGGAACATGTCTATACACCCCTGAGCAGACGAAAAGGGACCTGAGCAGCAGAACAGGATTTCGTCTCAACAGCCGAAGAGGACTTTACTTCTTGCCTGAGCTGCAGAACCGGACTTCAACAATTTACAGGAAATAGTTTGACTGAGTGCTCTGATAACATGAATTTGTCCCTTGTAATACCCCTTCCTATAATCTTCTCCTCGAGTATAAATGTTTATATTTGAAGTATATGAAGAATAGAAATGTATAATTTGCTTTTATGCAGAATAAACGAGAGTATGATTGCAAATAGATTTCAGAAAGTAAGATCAGTGAATAAGAGAAATCGATTATGATTTGGTGATTTGAAACGAGTTTGGAGTTGTTATTTATAAGTGTTAGAAAGCTACAACTATTGGTGAAGAGTTTCGATCGAAGTGTTGCATCCGAATCCTTTCGTTGAATGTTCGCAACTCTTCACAAAAGTTGTGTCTTTTCGAAAATATTGCTGTAGTAGAAATTCAGTCGACTGGACTACAAGGTCAGTTGACTGAATATTCAAACGTATTTAAATATTCAAATTTAAATATACGAGCACCGTGCATTTTGCACATTTTACCCAGTGTCAGTCGACTGGACTAAAGGGTCAGTCGACTGACCTGGTATATTTTGTGCAATATGCATAGTTTAGTATATATATATATTTTAAACTTTTATAAATTAGTTATATGCTTATATAAACTAATATATATACTTATATAAATTAATTATATGCTTATATAAACTAATATATATACCTTTAACCGAGGAGAGATTTTAACAATATTAATCTAAGACTCAAACATTCAAAATATAAAATTGATGCACCAGTTTTGAAGTCTTGTCTCCTTATAGTATATATTCTCTTTTTGTAGTAGTCGTCAAAACTTTGTGTTGTAGATGAAAACCCTGTGTCATGAATCGAAACCAAGTCTCAACATTCTCCCCCTTTTTGATTGATGACAACCTGTAAATAGATGTAGATTTCGACTTTATATATAAAACAACATAAATACATACCCCCTGAATCTGTGACGCTTTGTATCCTGCATTGCAATAATATTTCTCCCCCTTTGTCATCGACAAAAAGGATTAAGCAATATGATATTGTAAATTGAAAGATAAAATGAAAATGAAGCAAGAAACAAACATTCGCACAGTTAATACCCATAGACAATAGTGTTTAAAGGCAAAATAAACTGGAATGGCTACTTAAGTTGTAACAACCCTGTATTTTCTGATTATTGTAATTGTATATTTTAATCATTTTAATTTAAATTCCTAATTTAAAAACTTTATTTTATTTATTAAAAGGAATATATTTTGTTATTGAAATATAAATGTTGATTTTGATGTGGATTAGAATTTCAATCATGCATAAATTGAATATTTCCAGAAAAATGAATTTTGGTCAAAATAGTCAAACTTTGACTTTTAAATTTAAAATTTGAAAGTTTAAAAATTTGAATTTTATATTTTATTATGAAAGTAAATAAAATTTTGAGAACACTGCTTTTCGTTTCGTTGAAATCTGATTTATAATGTGAAAGTTATGCCTTTTTAACTATTGTGTGAAATTTGTTGTATTTAACAAAATTGTTTATTTTAAATTATATAAATAATCTTTCTAATTGTCATATCTTATTCTAAATTGTATTATATGTTATGTTACATATATTTTTACCTTTTAAATATTTTTAAAGTGATGTTTGGATTTTTCTAAAGCTCATTGAATTTATTTTCTATTTTTAAAGGTTAGTTTCCATTTTTCTGATATTTTCTTCATTTAAATTATATTTAATTAAAAATTTATTTATTCATTTTATGTATGCATTTTATTTTTATGTTTTTATCTTTATTTATAAATATGTTTCATGTACATACAATTTTTCCAAAGTTCATTTCATTTATTTTCAAATTTTCAAGCCTAGTTTACATTTTCTTTGCAATTTTCTTAATTTAATTATATTTAATTAATATTTATTTATTTATCTTTGTTTATTTACTATATTTTCATGTTTTATCTGTATTTATACATATTTTACATGTATTAAGAATTTTAAAAGAAATTAGAAATTCAAAGAGACTAGACCTTTCATTTTCTAGTCTTTTCATCTCCTTGTCTCTTCATTTTCTTTTGGCTTTTAGTCTCCTTTCTTTTGGCCGTACACTACTTACCTATAGCCATGTATTTTCTCCAGAAATTCACGTGAAAATATTCTTCCCACCATCAAAAACTCATGGCATTTCAATTTGAGAAAAAAAATGGCAAGTTCATGGTCTTCTTCTTCTACTTTTCCTTCTTCTTTTCATTGTTTTGCCTAGATCTCTACCTAACTTTGCTTGGCCTCTACCACCCACCATCACCACCATACTCTCCACCATCACCAGCAGCAGCAACCACCACCTATCCCCTCCTCCAAATCAGGCCGTGACCATTGGATGAAGCCATAACCACAAAACTCCACAAAACATTGCAACACTCCTTGAAAACATTGTCTAGCCAAGCCTATCTTCACTATCTCCTCCATATCTTGCCTTGGCCACCACTCATCCACCACCACCTGCCTACATCACCTCTGACCATCAGCCACTCCACTGACCTGACCTGAAACAATGCATGGCCGAGCCAAATATTGACATAGGTCGAGTCTATGTTGCTCCAAAACCTTCCATCCATTGACCCTTTGCTTACCTTTGCCTCTCCATGCCTTTGCCTTCCATTTTCATGTACATAACCATATTTCATGACTCATGGCTGAGCACACATGACCTAGGCCGAGCCTAGGTGTGATGAGATCAAGCCCTTTTGCATTTAGGCCAAGCCTATGTGTCGTGTGCAAGTCTGTTCCTTCTAAGGTTCGATTATCTTTCATGTTTTGCCATTGTTTTGCAAACTTAAGTTGTTGATTATATTTGTATGTAAAATATTTATATTTTGCACTTATGTATGTTATATTTTGTGTATTGTTTACAAGGCTCTCCATCCATTCAAATTTAATCGTGCTTTTCGTGCCTTTGGAATCGCTCTTGTGTGTGTTGTTTGTCCCTAGCTTCGTAAAAGGTGAGTCTTTCTCACTCTGACATTTATACTTATGAAATAGTGAACTGATGACAAGTATTTAGTAATATAAAATGTTATGCAAAGTTAACATTGATCATATGATATGCTATACCATGTTATTACCATGTTAAAACTGTTAATTATAACCTGACATCTGATATATGACATTATATTGTGACATTGACATTGTTTATATTGTTTATGCATATATTCACACTGCAAGTTCCCTGTTAGAATAGAATCATTATGGGTTGCAACGATACATACCCGAACGGACTTTAGAATAGGAAAAAATCGTTATGGGCTGAAATGATAGGCCCGAGCGATTTTTTTTTGTATTTTATTTGGCTTGGGATTGCGGGTTTGAAATGATAAAACCCGGTTTCTTTGTAAATTACGGATTGAAATGATATATATCTGTATCACTTGACCTAGGTTAGAAAATTTTATACAGACCCCGTGGTATATTTTTAAATGATTTTTTTTAAATGTGTATTTTCAAAAGTGTGAAATTTTGATTTAAAATATATATATTATGGTTTTAAGAAAGTTAAATATTAAATCTTGAAATTGTGAATTTAAGTGAATTCAAGTATGTAAATTTGGAGTAAATGTGACGTTTGACTTTAAATTTTATTTTAAGATGTAAATAAATAATGGAAATTAAATTTAAAGTTTTGAAATTATATTTTAAGTAAAATTTTAAGTTTATTAAATATATAAATTAATAAATAGTGAATTTTGACTTAATAAATGAATGGAGTTTGCAAAATTGAATATTTGATCTTAAAATTTTATTGTGTTAAATCATATGTTATAATGATTTTAAATGTGAAATTTTGAAGTCTAGAAATATGATTTTTAAGTTGTATAATAAAAAATTTGGAGTTTTATTATTATTTTTGAAAAGCTAAAATGAAACCTGGAATTTTATAGCATTTTCAAAATGCTTTAGTCTTTTGACAGCATTTTAATGCTATTGCTTTGAATCTAACAATGTTTGAAATAACTAAATATCTATTACGACATTTTATAAATGTCGCTATTCTTGAAATAAACCATTTTGGAAAATATAAGCTACGATAACACTTTATAAATGCTGTCGTTGCTATAATTTGACAATGTTTTGAAATGTTATAGATTTTAACACTGTTTGGGCTATATTTTAAAGTTTTAAATAGTTTAACTTTTGAAATGGATTATCTGTGAAATTTTAGAAGTTTTGAATATTTAAATTTGAATTTTTAAGGAATTTGAATTGAATTTGAATTTAAATAAAGTTTACTTGGTTATGTGTTAAACGGAATTAAATGTAATATAATAAATGAATTTTTGAATGGAATTTTGGAATGTATTTTTGGTAATGATGTTTGAAATAATAAATGAATGACATATTTGATTTTTAAATGATATTTAACTTTGAATATTTGGATTTGAATTCAAATAATGATTTGATTATGAAGCTTTGAAAGGATGTAATATTTTAATGATTTTGAAATGGTTTGGAAATGATTTGATCTTTATTTTAATAAAGAATGTGAATGTTGAATGATATTTGATTTTTGCTTTATTTGATAAAGGAATATTTGAAGTTTATATTTGTATGAAAAGATATTTGGTTTAATTGTAATTTAAGTTTATTTTAATAATATTGGATTTATGAAATGAATACTTCAAAACTACATAATAATGAAATTAGATTCGAGATATGAATATATGGAATTATAAAGTTTAGTTTTGAAATGTGGGATATTAAAGTTTGGAAACATATTAAAATTGGATAGCTTATTTTGTAGATCAAATCTATATTTGAAATTTATAAGATTTGAAATGTTTTGTTAGAAAACTGAATTGAATTGAAATTGATGGTTTGATTTGAATTAAATTGGAAATTTAAAATTTTGAATTAAATTGGAAATAAATTTGTAAAATGTAAAGAATTAAATGAATGTTTCATGATTTCAAATGTATGATTTCAGAATGTTATGATTTTCAAAGTGTAATGATTTCAAGTATTTTGGTTTCGAAAGAGTTATAACTTTGAAAGTATTATGATTTTTGGAAGTGAATATAGGCTTGAGATGGAAATGATAAAGTATAAACTATTTTGATTTGAATATAGTTTTGAAATAAAAATGATTTTGGTTTCGAAGTATAAACTATTTTGATTGAATAAATAGTTTTGAAATAAAAATGGTTTTGGTTTCGAGGCGTAAACTATTTTGAAAGGAATATAGTTTTGAAATGAAATGATTTGATCCTTTTGAAATATAAACTATTTTGAAATGACCACGGCGTTATTATAACGCTTGGTTGTTAAAGAGACCGGGATCGGAAGTTGTCATACTCTCTGCCAACTCCGAAAACAACTTTAACAACCGTGTACGCGGTGGAGATTCCAGAATGAAGTAGGATGGTGGAGACGTTCTTGAGGTATATTACATGGACCTTACTCCCGTGAGTTGGCATAAGGTGGCTAAAACAGGAGCGATCTCGGGCCAAAGGAGGTAGCACCTCTGGTCGGACACATTCCTTCGATACTATACTCTTACTGGTGATTGATTAGATGGCCATCCTCCGATTTTGATTGGGAGTGTGTTCCGAGGTGGGCGTATGTGGCTGCTGCGTTACCACCAGCCCGTGTGCGTAATTGGTATATCTACCCTGGCATTGCCTTGTGTGCCGTGTCACCTACCATACCGAGGCTTTACTACGAGTTTGTTTTTCTCCCGTAGCCCGTGTGGTATCCTCTGACAGTCACCCAGAGTGGAGATGGCATGATATTGGATGGACTACTGGGACTATTATGTGTGAAGGGTGATATGGGTAGCCCGGAACGCTATTTAAAAGTATGTTTATTTTACTGTAGACATTATTATAGTAGCGCAATATTACTACATAGTAAATAGTTTAACGGATCCTTAAAGGATGGGCGATCCCAAGCATCCTTTAAGTTACTGATGCATTTTTGTTACCGTTCACTTGAGTTTATTTACAGTTCATAAGTATTTATGTCCTGACTCGAGTGTTTTGTATTTTGCTTTACGCTCGAGTCAGATTGAGTGAGTCAGCATTCAAGATTCACCTTCGGAGTTGCAGCTTTCCTTGAAGATCCAGCCATCTATTTTGCTTTCTCTATCCAGTGATTTTAGTGATGTATTCTGATTTGTACCTGATGTATCTTGTTACTTTTTGTTGTATCATGTTTAACTCTGATGTATCTTATTTTTATATAGTAGCTTCATGAACTACTATTTCTTTTAAATTCCGCTGCATTATTAAATACTCTGTGTCTGTGATCTGTGATTATGTTTTTACTGTATATTCTGAGATTTGCCAAATTTTATTTACAACACGGTATTTTGAGCAATTCAAGTCCGACATGTGCGGATGCGAATGGTTGAAAATATCGGGTCGTTACAGTTGGTATCAGAGCTTTGGTAGCTCAAGGCAAAACTCAGTATATAGGGTAAATGAAATTGCAGAATCACTTCCATTCGAGTTTAAATCTCTTCCTTTTGACTCAATTCATTTGAATTTTTGGAACATTCCCTGCGGGTCCAAGATCCGTTCGTGTCCCTCACTATTCATCTTCTTTTGATTTTGGAGTATCCCATAACTCCACTTCAAAAGGAACTTTATAATGAGTCGGCGGTCTCGCCAATCTCAAATTGATTTGTAATGGGGTGAAACTCCTTTACAACAGCATCGATTCACCAATTTTATATCCTCGGTTTAGACGCTAGTATCTCTTATTATCATAAACTCTATCTCTTGAAGTCGAATGTAGATTTACCCAGAAATCCACATCGAACTTATACTTTAAGTCACGGTTGACCCGGTTAAGGTTGCCCGCGATTTATATAAGCTTATCCATCTCCCTATTCTGTTATTTAATCATCTCATCTTTGTTTCCAACTTATCTTCAAATTATTCTTGAAGTGTATTTGTAAACTAATATTTAAAATGTTTTATATATTGTGTTGTTTGAGTTGTTGATGTTGATTTGGGTTTCTAATCGATTCGTCTAATCAACGCTATCGATAAGATTTCCAAAACACTTGAACATAGCAAACTGACACAATATGTTTTAAAATTTAGTAATGAAATAAATTTTGTGAAATAAATTTTGTAACTATATTATAATCTTTATCTGGATTTTATTTGAATTGGTTGTTAAGAAATAATATTTTATTTTATATATCATTTTCTATTATTTCATATATCTAATTGAACTATAAAACATGGTTATAAATTTATTTGAAAATTTAAAATGAATGTAAAACAAGAATTTGAGAATTTAATTTCCGATGGATTTCAAACTTTGTGTTTAAAGTTTTAAAGGATATATTATTTAAAGTATTTTCGAATAGAAATTTGTTTCCATAGAATTTTAAATTTAAATTTAGTGCTCTTCTCCTTGTCGCTGGAAAATAATTTCGGTGATGACTGCAGCATCATCGACATTCATTTTCGAGTTTCAAAGTGAAGAGACCATTCTGTAGTCTTGCTACAGTTTTGTTTTGGAAAATTTAATTGATTTTAATTTCTAAAATAAGAATGGATTTATAACATATGCTGATATATGATTTAAATTTAAATGGATATATATATATATATATATATATTTATAGTATATGAGCATTTATTTATCTCTAAATAGTTTGGAATTTATCGAAAATTTAATTCCTAAATTTTATCTTCAAAGATAATTTCTAAGTATAATTTCAAGATTTGGATAAATATTCAAGCTTGAAATAATTTAATTAGAAAGTTTTATTTGTATAATACACAATTTCATTCCAATATAACTTACCTTAATTTTCAGAAGTTGAATATGTAATTGGATAATGTACAATATATATAAAAAAAGATTTTATAAATAAAATTTGAGTGGTTATTATAAATGTTATACACTTAAATTTTAGTTATAAAAGGGATTAACAAAGGTAAATAAAGAAAAGGGTAATGGAATAATTTACAATATAAAACGATGTTAAAGAAACTGAGAATAAATTAAAGCAGTTATAATTAGTATAAATATATTTAACATGGGTGATAAGATATATTGAGAGAAGTAAACTTAATTTTAATTAGAAATGAGGAAGAATTAAATTTTATTTGGTACATTTTGAGTATAATAAAAGATTTTTCAAATACATGATTTTAGGGATTTGTTAATTTAAGATAATTGGATGATAAGATAATGAAATTAGAGATGCTTAAGATTTATTTGACTTATGTAAAATTAATTTTCAGTTGAAATTTTATGGTTTCAAATTTATTATTTTATTTTGTTTTTCAAACTATCTTTTGGTTGTCCTAATTTCCCTTATCTCGCTATAGAATGGGAGGCTATTGCATATACCAGTCTGTTTAGAAATCTTTCTATAATATTTAATAATCTTTGGTACTCATCTTTGAATCTAAGCACTGCTTGCCATGCACAGACCGTCGGTCAAACGGGAAGGGTGAATCAGATTCTAAAGGATTTTTTTTCATGCTTGTGTTCTTGAATTCTGGAAGATCTTGGAAAAATCATCTCCACATTGTTAAACTTACCTATAGCAACAGTTATCAGGCATAATTTTAATCTTCTTGTCATCTTGTCTTAATACTATTTCATTCTATCTTTTTCTGTGCTTTCCCGTACCTCATTCCTTTTCGGGGACGAAAAGTTTTGAGTGGGGGAGAGTGTAACAACCCTGTATTTTCTGATTATTGTAATTGTATATTTTAATCATTTTAATTTAAATTCCTAATTTAAAAACTTTATTCTATTTATTAAAATGAATATATATTTTTAATTTAAATACAAATGTTGATTTTGATGTGGATTAGAATTTCAATCATGCATTAATTGATTATTTCCAGAAAAGTGAATTTTGGTCAAAATGGTCAAACTTTGACTTTTAAATTTAAAATTTGAAATTTTGAAAATTTTAATTTTATATTTTATTATGAAAGTAAATAAAATTTTGAGAACACTGCTTTTCGTTTCGTTGAAATCTGATTTATAATGTGAAAGTTATGCCTTTTTAACTATTGTGTGAAATTTGCTGTATTTAACAAAATTGTTTATTTTAAATTATATAAATAATCTTTCTAATTGTCATATCTTATTCTAAATTGTATTATATGTTATGTTACATATATTTTTACCTTTTAAATATTTTTAAAGCGATGTTTGAATTTTTCTAAAGCTCATTGAATTTATTTTCTACTGTTAAAGGTTAGTTTCCATTTTTTTGATATTTTCTTCATTTAAATTATATTTAATTAAAAATTTATTTATTCATTTTATGTATGCATTTTATTTTTATGTTTTTATCTTTATTTATAAATATGTTTCATGTACATACAATTTTTTCAAAGTTCATTTCATTTATTTTCAAATTTTCAAGCCTAGTTTACATTTTCTTTGCAATTTTCTTAATTTAATTATATTTAATTAATATTTATTTATTTATCTTTGTTTATTTACTATATTTTCGTGTTTTATCTGTATTTATACATATTTTACATGTATTTAAAATTTTAAAAGAAATTAGAAATTCAAAGAGACTAGACCTTTCATTTTCTAGTCTTTTCATCTCCTTGTCTCTTCATTTTCTTTTGGCTTTTACTCTCCTTTCTTTTGGCAGTACACTACTTACCTATAGCCATGTATTTTCTCCAGAAATTCACGTGAAAATATTCTTCCCACCATCAAAAACTCATGGCATTTCAATTTGAGAAAAAAAATGGCAAGTTCATGGTCTTCTTCTTCTACTTTTCCTTCTTCTTTTCATTGTTTTGCCTAGATCTCTACCTAACTTTGCTTGGCCTCTACCACCCACCATCACCACCATTCTCTACACCATCACCAGCAGCAGCAACCACCACCTATCCCCTCCTCCAGATCAGGCCGTGACCATTGGATGAAGCCATAACCACAAAACTCCACAAAACATTGCAACACTCCTTGAAAACATTGCCTAGCCAAGCCTATCTTCACTATCTCCTCCATATCTTGCCTTGGCCACCCCTACATCCACCACCACCTTCCTACATCACCTCTGACCATCAGCCACTCCACTGACCTGACCTGAAATAATGCATGGCCAAGCCAAATATTGACATAGGTCGAGTCTATGTTGCTCCAAAACCTTCCATCCATTGACCCTTTGCTTACCTTTGCCTCTCCATGCCTTTGCCTTCCATTTTCATGTACATAACCATATCTCATGACTCATGGCTGAGCACACATGACCTAGGCCGAGCCTAGGTGTGATGAGATCAAGCCTTTTTGCATTTAGGCCAAGCCTATGTGTCTTGTGCAAGTCTGTTGCTTCTAAGGTTCGATTATCTTTCATGTTTTGCCATTGTTTTGCAAACTTAAGTTGTTGATTATATTTGTATGTAAAATATTTATATTTTGCACTTATGTATGTTATATTTTGTGTATTGTTTACAAGGCTCTCCATCCATTCAAATTTAATCGTGCTTTTCGTGCCTTTGGAATCGCTCTTGTGTGTGTTGTTTGTCTCTAGCTTCGTAAAAGGTGAGTCTTTCTCACTCTGACATTTATACTTATGAAATAGTGAACTGATGACAAGTCTTTAGTAATATAAAATGTTATGCAAGTTAACGTTGATCATATGATATGCTATACCATGTTATTACCATGTTAAAACTGTTAATTATAACCTGACATCTGATATATGACATTATATTGTAACATTGACATTATTTATATTGTTTATGCATATATTCACACTGCAAGTTCCCTGTTAGAATAGAATCATTATGGGTTGAAACGATACATACCCGAACAAACTTTAGAATAGGAAAAAATCGTTATGGGTTGAAATGATAGGCCCGAGCGATTTTTGTTGTATTTTATTTGGCTTGGGATTGCGGGTTTGAAATGATAAAACCCGGTTTCTTTGTAAATTACGGATTGAAATGATATATATCCGTATCACTTGACCTAGGTTAGAAAATTTTATACAGACCCCGTGTTATATTTTTAAATGATTTTTTTAAAATGTGTATTTTCAAAAGTATGAAATTTTGATTTAAAATATATATATTATGGTTTTAAGAAAGTTAAATATTAAATCTTGAAATTGTGAATTTAAGTGAATTCAAGTATGTAAATTTGGAGTAAATGTGACGTTTGACTTTAAATTTTATTTTAAGATGTAAATAAATAATGGAAATTAAATTTAAAGTTTTGAAATGATATTTTAAGTAAAATTTTAAGTTTATTAAGTTTATAAATTAATAAACAGTGAATTTTGACTTAATAAATGAATGGAGTTTGCAAAATTGAATATTTGATCTTAAAATTTTATTGTGTTAAATCATATGTTATAATAATTTTAAATGTGAAATTTTGAAGTCTAGAAATATGATTTTTAAGTTGTAATAATAAAAATTTGGAGTTTTATTATTATTTTTGAAAAGCTAAAATGAAACCTGGAATTTTATAGCATTTTCAAAATGCTTTAGTCTTTTGACAGCATTTTAATGCTATTGCTTTGAATCTAACAATGTTTGAAATAACTAAATATCTATTAAGACATTTTATAAATGTCGCTATTCTTGAAATAAACAATTTTGGAAAATATAAGCTACGATAGCACTATATAAATGATGTCGTTGCTATAATTTGACAATGTTTTGAAATGTTATAGATTTTAACACTGTTTGGGCTATATTTTAAAGTTTTAAATAGTTTAACTTTTGAAATGGATTATCTGTGAAATTTTAGAAGTTTTGAATATTTAAATTTGAATTTTTAAGGAATTTGAATTGAATTTGAATTTAAATAAAGTTTACTTGGTTATGTGTTAAACGGAATTAAATGTAATATAATAAATGAATTTTTGAATGGAATTTTGGAATGTATTTTTGGTAATGATGTTTGAAATAATAAATGAATGACATATTTGATTTTTAAATGATATTTAACTTTGAATATTTGGATTTGAATTCAAATAATGATTTGATTATGAAGTTTTGAAAGGATGTAATATTTTAATGATTTTGAAATGGTTTGGAAATGATTTGATCTTTATTTTAATAAAGAATGTGAATGTTGAATGATATTTGATTTTTGCTTTATTTGATAAAGGAATATTTGAAGTTTATATTTGTATGAAAAGATATTTGGTTTAATTGTAATTTAAGTTTATTTTAATAATATTGGATTTATGAAATGAATATTTCAAAACTACATAATAATGAAATTAGATTCGAGATATGAATATATGGAATTATAAAGTTTAGTTTTTGAAATGTGGGATATTAAAGTTTGGAAACATATTAAAATTGGATAGCTTATTTTGTAGATCAAATCTATATTTGAAATTTATAAGATTTGAAATGTTTTGTTAGAAAACTGAATTGAATTGAAATTGATGGTTTGATTTGAATTAAATTGGAAATTTGAAATTTTGAATTAAATTGGAAATAAATTTGTAAAATGTAAAGAATTAAATGAATGTTTCATGATTTCAAACGTATGATTTCAGAATGTTATGATTTTCAAAGTGTAATGATTTCAAGTATTTTGGTTTCGAAAGAGTTATAACTTTGAAAGTATTATGATTTTTGGAAGTGAATATAGGTTTGAGATGGAAATGATAAAGTATAAATTATTTTGATTTGAATATAGTTTTGAAATAAAAATGATTTTGGTTTCGAAGTATAAACTATTTTGATTGAATGAATAGTTTTGAAATAAAAATGGTTTTGGTTTCGAGGCGTAAACTATTTTGAAAGGAATATAGTTTTGAAATGAAATGATTTGATCCTTTTGAAATATAAACTATTTTGAAATGACCACGGCGTTATTATAACGTTTGGTTGTTAAAGAGACCGGGATCGGAAGTTGTCATACTCTCTGCCAACTCCGAAAACAACTTTAACAACCGTGTACGCGGTGGAGATTCCAGAATGAAGTAGGATGGTGGCGACGTTTTTGAGGTATATTGCATGGACCCAACTCCCGTGAGTTGGCATAAGGTGGCTAAAACAGGAGCGATCTCGGGCCAAAGGAGGTAGCACCTCTAGTCGGACACATTCCTTCGATACTATACTCTTACTGGTGATTGATTAGATGGCCATCCTCCGATTTTGATTGGGAGTGTGTTCCGAGGTGGGCGTATGTGGCTGCTGCGTTACCACCAGCCCGTGTGCGTAATTGGTATATCTACCCTGGCATTGCCTTGTGTGCCGTGTCACCTACCATACCGAGGCTTTACTACGAGTTTGTTTTTCTCCCGTAGCCCGTGTGGTATCCTCTGACAGTCACCCAGAGTGGAGATTGCATGATATTGGATGGACTACTGGGACTATTATGTGTGAAGGGTGATATGGGTAGCCCGGAACGCTATTTAAAAGTATGTTTATTTTATGTAGACATTATTATAGTAGCGCAATATTACTACATGGTAAATAGTTTAACGGATCCTTAAAGGATGGGTGATCCCAAGCATCCTTTAAGTTACTGATGCATTTTTGTTATTGTTCACTTGAGTTTATTTACAGTTCATAAGTATTTATGTCCTGACTCGAGTGTTTTGTATTTTGCTTTACGCTCGAGTCAGATTGAGTGAGTTAGCATTCATGATTCACCTTCGGAGTTGGAGCTTTCCTTGAAGATCCAGCCATCTATTTTGCTTTCTGTATCCAGTGATTTCAGTGATGTATTCTGATTTGTACCTGATGTATCTTGTTACCTTTTGTTGTATCATGTTTAACTCTGATGTATCTTATTTTTATATAGTAGCTTCATGAACTACTATTTCTTTTAAATTCCGCTGCATTATTAAATACTCTGTGTCTGTGATGTGTGATTATGTATTTACTATATATTCTGAGATTTGCCAAATTTTATTTACAACGCGGTATTTTGAGCAATTCAAGTCCGACATGTGCGGATGCGAATGGTTGAAAATATCGGGTCGTTACATAAGTACAAGCCATATAAATTTAAACAATTGTCTTGAATTAAAAGAAAAGGAAATAAATAAAATTCTTACACCATCGGACCCTTACCCCTACCACCATCTCCTTCATCACTAGTAGCTTGATCGTCTGCAGAAGAAGAAGTAGAAGACCATATGAATATAGGTTGCTTTCCCGGATCGCCCAAAGTAGATGTAGAAGTACCGAAAGAGCACGATATTGCTTTCCATAATTTTGTGAAAAATCCTTTCACTTTATCGAGCTTCTTATTAATTTTTTGAATGTTTGATTGAAGGATTTGTTGATTATGCACATGATATTGGTGGCGGTACGAGGTTGAAGTCCTTCATCCGAAATTGTGATTTCTTCTTGCTGACAGCGAGTGGTAGTTTGACGAGATGGTCAATGAAAGGAGTCGCCTTGTTGTGGTTGAACATGAGACATTTGACGTTGTGTCCATTCTTCAAAGGAGATTATAGAAGGGGGTCGGGCAACAGGTAACTTCATTAAAGCTAGTGTCCGAGCATTTAAGCATCCTACTGTAGAAACTGGTGAATCTGGTTCCGGAACTTCGCAAGCTTTGAGTAGATGTATAATATATTCTCAATGATAAATTATATTCATTTTTCCTTTGTTAAAGTTTAAAAGGTCATCAAGTATTAAACGAAGCCAATTGATT
This sequence comes from Allium cepa, assembly GCA_030765085.1. NCBI lineage: Eukaryota > Viridiplantae > Streptophyta > Magnoliopsida > Asparagales > Amaryllidaceae > Allium > Allium cepa. The sequence goes on along the minus strand of CM060929.1, from coordinate 432,237,293 downwards.
TTGATGTTTCCAAATATAGCATACAAGGCTCTAAAATTATGCTCATAGACGGGTTCATAACTCTCGGTTCTAGGAGTAACGGTTTTCATTAAGGCACGATGAATTATTCGGGCTTCTGGTTGTAAAGACATTTATTTTAATTGACGCAAATCGTCTTCAAGAAATAAATGGCTAACATGGTCTCTAACCACCAAATCGACATCAATAGTAGACAATTCAACAACACCATTGTCTATTTTTAGTATATGAGCCATACGATCTAGAGAAAAGAAGACGGGCTTACCACATACTAGGCTCCATATGCAATCTTCTTGGTTCGGAACATCTTGATGACCCAAATTGAGATTAGCGAAGAATAATTTAACCATAATTTGGTTAATCTTCTGTTTATTGTTGTTAATATCAATTAATGATTCCAAATTTCTACGGCGGGCTAATTTTTGAATATGATAAGGTGAGAAATCAGGAAAGTTAATGAATGAACCTTCGAATATTTTAGAATTTTCCATCCTTCTCCATCGCTTTATTGCGGTGTCGTCAAACAATCATTGCTGAATTTGTTCAGTTGAGGGTGGTTGAGATAAGGAGGAGGCTTGGCCTTTTCATTTTGGTGCCATTGAATTTTGATTTGAAGGAGAAAATTTTGAGTTTTGTACTGCTTAGGGTTTGGAGTAGTTGAAAAAACTGAATTGGGAAGAAGAGGAAAAGGGTAAAGTGAATATAAAGAGGGGTAAAAGGATAGGTGGAAGGTTAATAGCCTTTTAGATCTACGGCTCAGTCGACTTGTGCAGGCCTTCAGTCGACTGAAGTTGAAGGATGTTTAATTTTTAATTTTTGTCCTTCTAATCAGTCGACTGGCAATTATATATATTTCAATATTTCAGCGTCAGTCGACTAGTGTAGGCACTCAGTCGACTGGTGTAGAAGATTGAATATTTTCAGTCTACTGGTAGCCTGCACCAGTTGACTGACCTGTATAATTCTTGCATAATAAATTTTTTTTGTAATATAAAAAGTATATATACTATTTAGTGTCGTAATATAATTTTAATTTGTAGTTTGATGTGAATAAATTTTATTTTTAAATTGTTTGTTTATCGGACGGGAAATAATTTTTTACAAAGATATATAAACGTACATAGTAAACGAAATTTATTAAGCATACAACGAAAGAAATTATTAAACACAAAAATTATTTCTTTAGGCTTGGTGTTTTGAATTCTTTCAGCTGTTTTCGATGAATGTTCGACGTTTTGTTGCGATCCCATGAGTTTGGTGAGTATGGAGGTCGCGGAGGAGACGAAGTCGAAGGACGTCGAATCGGTGAAACAGCATTTTCGTCAATTGGGTGTGACGAAGCCCCGCAGAATTTCATTGCAATATGTTAAATTATACCAATACGTCTGGATTTAATTTTCTGCTCATAATATATCTCTCGTTGAAGCATTAGAGACTCCTGTTGATAATGATGAAGATCATCAATTTTTTTTGTATTTGGTGAGATATCTATGGTCTTTTTCCCTTTTTTCTTCTCAGGTGTGTATCCGGTATGGTAAGTTGATGATGGAGAACCTTAGTGCTTTGATGTTTTTGGGGAGTTTGGTGTGCGAGGATTTCAATAGAATCGGTAGTGGATGATGATGAAATTTATGTAAAGGCAGATGTTGAATGATTTTATATTTTAGAGAAACGAGTAATGTATTTTTTTGTGCTTAGTAATAGGAAAATGTTTCTATTTATAGTTGTATATGAAGAGAAAAAATAGGATTTGGATTGATGGATCTTATTAATTTTAGGCTAAATGTATGTAGGGGCAGTGAAATTCTGCTGGCTGTGGTTATTTGAGCAGTTATAATATGTATAAAGTTAATAATACAGTAGTATAACGATAATTGTTATATATAGAGTAGTATAAAATATACGTAATTACTTAATAAGATGGCCATAAGAGAGTAGAACAGAAAACATTAATAGCTCAGGTGGTTAAGACACTTGGGTTATTCATAACAGGTCATGAGTTCAATTCTCAGCATGGTTAGAATTTCAATTTTTTTTTTGAATTTTTTTTTATTTTTGACTTTTTAGTTAAAAAATTTATATTTTTATTTATATATCTTTACTTGAGATAATCCCGAGTTCACATCGCAATTTTATAAACGTATTTTCTAATAAAGGTTTAGTAAAGATATCTGCTAACTGATTTTCAGAAGGTATGCAATTTAGATTTATTATATCTTTTTCTATATTATCGCGTAAAAGGTGATGTCTAATATCTATATGTTTAGTTCTCGAGTGATTTACAGGATTTTTAGATAAATTTATTGCACTATAATTATCGCAGTAAATTGTTGATTTTGATAAATTTATTCCAAAATCTTTAAATGTCTGTTGCATATAAATCACTTGTGTGCAAGCTAGTGCTGTAGAAATATATTCTGCTTCACAAGTTGAAAAGGAGACACAGTTTTGTTTCTTACTGAACCATGAAATTAATGATTTACCGATAAAATGACATGTACCACTGTGCTTTTTCTATCCGTTCGTGATCCTCCGAAATCAGCATCGCTGTACGATACTAATTCGAACGAACGGTCTTTTGGATAAAATAGTCCGAAATTTGAAATTTTACTAAGATAACATAGTATTCGTTTTACAGCACGTAGATGTGATTCTTTCGGGTCTGCTTGAAATCGAGCGTATAAGCATACACTCATCATGATATCTAGTCTACTTGCTATTAAATATAGTAATGATCCTATCGTACTACGGTATAATTTTTGGTCTACAATTTTGCCGTTTTCATCTTTATCAAGATGTGTTATTGTACTCATAGGAGTTGGTTTGGCAGAAGTGTTTTCCATTCCAAAACGTTTAATAAGATTATTACAGTATTTTTCTTGATTAATAAAAATTCCATTCGAAACTTGTTTAATTTGAAGTCCTAAAAAATATGATAATTCTCCCATATGAGACATTTCAAATTCTTTAGTCATTATTTCCGAAAATTATTTACATAATTCATTATTAGTTGAGCCAAATATAATGTCATCGACATATATTTGAACTATTAATATGTCATTTTTAGATTGTTTTATAAATAGTGTTTGATCTACTTTTCCTATTTCAAATCCAGAATTAATTAAATAGTTTTTAAGACGTTCATACCAAGCACGTGGTGCTTGTTTTAACCCATATAAAGCTTTCTTAAGTTTATACACATGATATGGATATTTTTCATGAATAAATAAAGGAGGTTGTTCAACATAAACATTTTCTTTAATATCACCATTTAAAAATGCACTTTTAACATCCATTTGATAAGGTTTAAAATTATTAAAACACGCATATGCCAATAAGATTCGTATTGCTTCTAGTCTGGAAACCGGAGCAAATGTTTCTTCGTAGTCTATTCCTTCTTCTTGGTTATATCCTTGTGCTACTAGTCTTGCTTTATTTCTAGTTATATTTCCTAATTCGTCTGCTTTGTTTTTATAAACCCATTTAGTTCCTTTAACCATCTGATCGGTTGGTTTGGGTACAAGTTCCCAAACTTCATTTCATTCAAACTGATTTAATTCTTCTTCCATAGCAATAATCCAATTTTCATCGGATGATGCCTCTTTAGTGTTTTTAGGTTCTATAGTGATATAAATGCTATATTACTCATTAAGTTTAATTGACTTCTAGTTCGAATATTTGAATTTATTTCTCCAGTTATATTTTCTGTAGGATGATTTCGTAAAACTCGACGCGGAGATCTTATTGTATTAGTAGTATTTTTATTTTCTAAATTATGAACAATGTTTTCATCTTCTCTAGACAAAATGATATCGTCGTCATCGTTCGAATTATTTATACTTGTTTTTGTTTTATTGAGTAAGTCATTGTTATTAATTGAAGCAGAAACATCTTCGTCGAAAGATACATGAAGTGATTATTCGACAGTATTTGTTCGTTTATTAAAAATTCGATAAGCTTTACTTCGAATCGAATATCTAAGAAATATTCCTTCGTCACATTTTGAATCGAATTTTCCAAGCCGATCTTTAGTATTTAATATAAAGCATTTTGATCCAAATATTTTAAAATAAGAAATGTTAGGTTTTCTACCGTTACATAGTTTGTAAGGGGTATTTTTGGTAAGAGGTCTAATAGAAACACGATTCAAAACATAATAAGCAGTTGCAACAGCTTCTGCCCAAAATTGTTTTGGTAACGTGCTTTCATTTAATAAAGTTCTTGCACATTCTTGTAGAGTTTGATTCTTTCGTTCTACAACTACATTTTGCTATGGAGTTCTAGGAAATGAAAAATCATGAAAAATTCCTTTCTTTTTACAATAGTTATCAAATTGTATATTTTCGAATTCTCCTCCATGATCACTTTTGATATTTTTAATTTTAATACCTTTTAAGTTTTGAATTTGTTTAACACAAATTTTGAAATTTTCAAAAGTATCACTTTTATTTTTCATAAAAATAGTCCACGTATATCTAGAAAAATCATCAACTATTACAAATACATATTTATTATGATTTATGGATTGAATTTGGATAGGGTCAAATAAATCCATATGAAAATTCAAGCGGTTGTAATGTCGTGATAACTTTCTTGGATTGAAACGAGGATTTGGTTAGTTTACCTAATTGACATGAGTCACATATATTATCGACTTTAAAATTCATATTAGGTAATCCTTTTACAAGATTATTTTTAGAAATTTTGTTTATATTTTTGAAATTGATATGACAAAATCATTATGCCATATCCATGGATGTAACGACCCAACTTCCATACTCCAGAAAGTTGCATCATTAAGAAGAAAGAAAGGGATAGAAAAGAGAAAAGAAAGGAAAGAAAGAACAGACAATATCAGAATCTCACAGCGGAATCGAATAAATTATAATATATCACATAAAACTTTACACAGTATCATATACATCAGAGTTAAACGGCTAATACAACACAAACTAGACAGTTATAAACATCTGTCTAGCAATTACAATCCAAATACATCAGAGAAACAGATACAACTCAAACACAGCGGAACCACTACATATATCTACACGCTGAAGCCTCCTGCTCCATTATCTCCTCTAGAACTCGATCAAAGCAATCCTGAAACACTTGACTACTCATACATAATATGAGTACCCAAGAGTTTAATAAAACAGAAAATAAACACTCAGGTCAGACAGGGGTCTGGTGTGAGTAAACGGGGATAAAAGTTGCTTAACTTTAGAAAATCCTTTGAAAACAAAAGGTATCACGTAAGACTTCCCACACATAAACATGGAAAAGTTTTTACCTTACGCTAACCAAAACATTTGATAGGAAATCCAATGATATTATAATAGTGTCTAGGGTTTTCAAAATAAAATACAGAAATAGCTGGAATGCTTACATCTCACGTTCCAACATAGTTGGGCACAATCAAAACCGTACAGGCGCTTATTGGATTATGGATTCCATCAATGGCAGGGCTACTGGGGTACCGCCCGTCACAGTACGTGGCCTAGATCACCGTACCGAGGAGCCACCCTAACTCCCCTGCAACACAAAGCCGGACCCGTTCCTTACTGAACAGTTCCGAACAAGACAACCCCGCAGTTGGTGTACACTGACAACTGCCCACTAAGCCGAATAAAAAGGGACCTCTAGACAGGGATCAATCTTGCTCTCCAGTGGGGGCTACCCACGAAGCTTTGCTGCACCTCCCCTGTTTTAGCCATTCCCGGTTGATGAGGCTTGAGGCTACGATTACCTTTAGAGGACACATCTCTTAGAATGCTCATCGTCCACCTGACGATGTTCTGAAAGCATTCAATCCATACAAGTTCGTTCCGGGTTCGAACGAAACCGAAGGCATTATCTCGTTACACTCGTATTGGAATCACCCTCAGAGTTAACGACAATAACCCTTGCACTCTATATCAGCGTCTCGAACCTATAAGTACTATTCCGTCAAACTCATTACGGAATCACCCACAGAGTTATACTGACGTATAGCCCTTACACCTCGAGTCTTCACTTGCTCCACTTGGATTAACGACCTAACGTTTAATTGGAATCGATGTGGTTTTCGGAATTCCAAATATGGAAACCCGATCCCGGTCTCATCGAAACCAAACGCCATCTTAATGTCCAAGTTGTACTTAAGGGTTTTAAACAATTAACTTGTTTCATTGTTATCTAATTCATACAGATAGATAAACTATATCTCAAAATAGATAATCACATTCATATCATAAACAGACAATCTGTATCATCCATAAACAGATAATCATCCATCCAAATAATCCATCACAAACCATCATGGTTATCCAAACATTCATATCATACAGATACAATCATCTCATTTCTGAGATCACAACCATTTAATCAATAACATCCATAAGCAATGATTCATTAACCAACAATTATAATTAATTTAAAATGAATTAAATTAATTACAACCATCTCTAATTAATTTAAAATAAATTAAATTAATTACTTATTTAAATCCTGCTTAACAACTATTAATTAACCCAGTTAATTAATTCACTTCCTAAGTATTCAAATTGATTAAACAACTTTGATTAATCATTCACTAATTACAATAAGTAATTAGTCTTTAATTAATTTTATAAATTAATTAACCTAAATTATAAGTAATTAACATTAATTACTCATTTATTAATTGATTATAATTAATTATATTTGCCCTTAATTAATCACAATTAATTAATCACTTAATTAATCAATTATTACTTAATTAAACCATCCTTAATTACATCTTTAATATTAATTAATGATCTTAAATAAATTACTTAATTAAAATTAATTACATTTAGTAATTAACCTAATTATTAAACACCTTGATTAATAATTAACTATCTTAATTACTCATTTATAAATTAATTAACCAATAATTAATCATTAATTAATTCCTTAATTAATTACAAAAGTAATTAATCCAAATTACTAATTACATTTCAGTAATTATCATTATTACTTCTCTAAATAATCCTGCTCCACTAATTACATTAAGTAATTACACTCTTAAAATCATCAAATGATTTACTTAAATTAATTAAACTAAATTAATTTATTTAAATAAATCATAATCCAAATTAATTACAATAAGTAATTAATTACTTAACCAATTACAATTAATTAGATTTAATTAATTAAATCTAGTTAATTATCCAAAATTAATTTCTTAAATTAATTACTAAATTATCCTTAGATAATTATCATCATTTACACATTTCATTAATTATACTTAACAAAAATTTAATTTAGATTAATAAATCATTCCTAATTAAAATAAATCTAAACCATTATTTAAAGTCAAATAATTAAGTACATCCTTAATTATCTTAAATATTTTTAAAATATTTCATTTACTTAACAAATGACTCATTTACATTCAAAATGTATTAAAACAATACATTTCTAGAAATTAAATTCAAATTCCAATTTTATTTAAAAATTCAAATGTTTAATTATTAAACATTAATCCACATTAAAATAATTATAAAACCTTAAAATAAAATAAAAATGAATGTTTAAACAACATTCATTACTTAAATATAAAGAAAGATTTAAAACTAAATTACTTGATTATAATAAATCAAACTTTTGAAAATAAATTGGTTATTTCAGCTTCAATTTAAAATTAACACTTCATATCTACATTCAAATACTAAAGAGAACAAAATTCCTTCAGGTTTAAAAACTTATTTGAAATCAAATTCTTTCAAACATTTAAATATGTTCATTTCATTCATTTTTTTATTTTACTGTTTTGAAATCAAACTGGTTTCAAAGTAAATCTGAAAAAAATGTTTTAACTTGATTTCCAAACAAATTTAAATCTTGCTTAAAACTTTAAAATTTGTTCATAATTTAAAAACTTACAAAAATGTTTTGGATTAGAAGTCAGGTTTTGAAAGTAGTCCTGCAACAGTTTTTAAAATTGATTCAAAACTGAATTTAAAACTTGTTTAATATAAGACTTCATTTTTAAAAACCTTTGAACTCAAAGCTATATTTAAATTCAGATTCAGGTTATACTCAAATCAAGTTTCAACCTAAAAAAAAAATGAATTTCATTAAATTCAAAACTTCAAAAATGCAGACTCTAAAACCTGCAACTGATTTAAAACAAAATTTAAAACTTGTTTAAAATTTAAATTATTTCATTTTTAAAAACTTTGAATTTCAAACCCTATTTGAATTTCAGTTTCAACTTATACATGGATTAAACTTTTGCACTAGAATTTGATTCCCATTCAAAATTTTAAGAAAAACAGCAAATGCTCTCTGGTATACCACTGTACCCCACTTACCCGAGTACCCTAATATTTACTTCGAGTTTCCCTATCTCTTGCTTCGAGTCAGAAGCAAATCTACCCGAGTATTCCCCGAGTCAACAACCTGCACACAACTAATAGTTCCCTGAGTACACACTGCAACAAAGACCCCTTGTCAATCACCTAGAAACACCACCTCCAGCCACCATCATCGACACAACCTTGAATATATCTTCCATTACACCTCCTCTGCCATCTCACATAACCACTCCTCACTCGAATCATCACAGTATAACCCAGAAGCAAACAAAGCTCAACCACTCAATTTAGGGCTTAAACCTGGAAAAATCAAATTTTCCATCATCACCACCAACTGACACAACTGCTGACCCACATTCCCTGTTCTACCATCTGAATTCTACTTCCAGGAATACTCATAGCTACCAAATCCAATAGGAATACAAACCAATTCCCAAAAGTCTCAATTCTGTTCAAAACAGAATTGCTCCTGCCTCAGCAATTTTAAAATATAAATTTGTTTAAAGATTCATGTTTTTAAACATGAATTCAGATTACAAACTGTTTAATTGATCTAAGCTATTTTGTATTTGTTTCATTTTAATGATGATGGATTTTATTTGTAATGCTTACAGTTAAATTGGTTTCAGAGATAACAGAACTTGGATTTTTAACTTATTTTAACTAATCCATGATTTTCCAGAGCCTACACTTATACTAACAAACATATTTTGTTTTCATATAAAATTATTAACAGTAACAATAAAATGATAAAGATTTCTATTTTAAAAAAAATTTTATCTTAGTTTACAAACTAACTAGATCTGCATCTACAAGAAATCAACATATATACATATTCATAAATTCACCCACAGATCATTCATAAGTAAGTAATAACCACAACATAATCAATCAACATGCTTTCTTAAATCAGGTCACATGAACAACCATTTAAAAACAACCCTTAAAATTTGGGGAGTTATTCATCAAAATGAAGACATTGCTGTTCCAGGTCATAGCAGTTTGATTTTTATTTATTTATTGCAGTTTTGTTTGAACTTGATTCTAGTATATTACTTAAGCATTGAATTCAAAAGAAAGTTCTGTTTTTGAAAAAGAAGTTTACTCACCATAAGGAAGATGCAGAGAACAGATTCAGGTGCAGAGCAAACAGATGCAAATCCACTTTCCAGAGATGAATAATGAAATGCATGTTGATCTTGGCTTCATCTAGATTACAGAAATTGCTCTCCTGGTCTTAAATGCATGCAGACCCCAAGACTTCATATGCTCAGGTTTAATATTGCAGTAGATCTTCCAGTTTGATGAAGAAATATGGCATGCAGAGCCATATTCAAGTGCACAGATTTATATTGAAATTGAGCTTCAGATATGCAGTTGAATTTAGATTTGAAGGAATTGATTTGCAGAAATTTGAAGTTGATAGGTTTGCAGATTTGATTGAAGTTGTTTGTTTGCAGCAATTGATTTGTTTTGAAGATTGGTTTTTTTTCTAAATTTGATTTGTTATTTGCAGATTTGAGAATTTGATTGAAGATGGTTTGTAGAAATTTATTTGCAAGTTTGAAGATTGGTTTTAGAATTTCTGAAATTTGATTCTCAGATCTTTCAAATGAGAAAATGTGTTTTAATCCAAATGCTTTTGTTACATTTTCTTATCAATATAATTTAAACAATGAGATTTAAAAATCAATGCCACATGTTGTATTAAGATGAAATGAATTTACAAGTGTCAACTTATGTTTAAAAAGTTAACACATATGCATGTTAATATATAAAAGAGAATTTTAAATTACTAAATGTATTTGAATTTATCTTGAAACATTTCTACTTTGTTTTAGCAAGTTCAAAGTGATTTATTAACATTAGCTTTTAATTAAATACATATAAGCTCTTTATAAAACTATACACTTACATATTAATGTTTGTTTAATTATTTTTAAAATAATATTCTATATGAAACTAAATTTCAAAAGAAAAGAAGATTTTAAAATAAAACAAAACAAAATAAACCTTTATTATAAAATGAAATTTAAACTATATTTATTTTAAAAACAAAATAAATACATACTTACTTTTTAATAAAGATATAAGAAAGAAAATTAAAACAAACTTGAGAAAATTATACAATACTAATTTAAATCAAATTAATTAATATACAAATTATTCATTTATATAAAATAATTAGAAAATATTCTTTATTACATATAAAAAAAAAAAATTAAAACCAAATCTTCTATTTACAATGTATAAACATTTATACATTATAAATATTTTTAATCTTCGAAAAGATAATTATTTAACAAACTAAATAATTATTAATTTTCAAAAGAGATTTCCAGTTTAAATTAAATTATTAAAACAATATTTCACATTTTTAAAATAATTATCAATGAAATTATTAAATAATTATTGCCTCAAATTTTCGGGACATCACATTCCTCCCCCCTTAAAAGAATTTCGTCCCCGAAATTTAAAAGCAAAGGTAATTTAATAATCCCATACAAATTTTAAATTTTAAAAGAGCAATCATATACTATCAACCAAATACTAGCAATCATAGCAACCAATTCAAACAAACAATTCTAATTATTCAGACAAAATTCTGGATAGAATTCCCTAGAGTTTCCCAGGTATAAACACCAGGACACTCGCCCTACAGAATCTAAACTAGCAACACAACACAGATCTAGAGCTCCTATATATCTAGATCTACAAATCTAAACAGAATACAGAACTATAGACAAGTCCTGATCAACTCCTAAATCTCACAGAACTACTGATTCTAAAACCAGAGATAAACCATATACTTAACTCTTAAGAGAAAACAGAAAGATCCAATACTCATATTGATCCTGGGCTGCCTTCAACTTCTAGATCAATCAAACTCCACCACACAAACTCTACTACAGATATAAAACAATCAGGTCTCCGGATCCAAAATGAATATCCTGTAGAAATCCTTTGATCCAAGACAAAACTCAAATTCCCAAAGAATCGGATGCTCCTATTCTGGAATAGCCGCCACCATGCTTCCACTGCGCAACTCTGATTCGTGAATGCTGTTGATGAACATAAGTATAAACTTGATCAACTTATCCCGGAATATTGTTCATCAAATTCCATAAAATCCCAGTGACATATCCGATTCAGTCACAACCACCACAGCAAAAATTCAACCAGAAACCAGGAAACTGGATCCAATAAATTCTATCAACTTAAACAGATCATACTCAAAGAATTTCCTACAATGCTAAACCACCGGCAAAGCTCCAAGAACCAAGTCGATACAGAACTCAATCTTCTGATACGAATGCAAATCTTGATTCCTTCAAAGATATCCAGAAAATACCAAATCACCTTGATAACTCAAACATCCACTAAAGATGCTTCAATCCAAGCAAAGATCACACAGAGAACTTCTGAACTATCGCAAGTCACTTTTGCGATTCCACCTGGTTCAGATCCCAAGAAATTGTTCTCACTACAAAATCAGAACAGCTAAAGCCTTCAAAAGAAGAAACTAGTGGCCCACCTCTTAACCACTAACATCACACCCAACTGAGCTTTCAGAAGAAATGGACAAGCTCCACCATCTGCCCGGACTACTGACAGAAGAATCACAGAGATTTCTGAACCACCGAAGAACAGGCCACTCACTGCTGCTACTGCTGCCAAAGCTTCCTTAACCAAAAACTCATCGAACCTCAAAGCTACACCAGCCTTTTCACAATAGAGCCTTCAAAAGACAGATATCTCTCGGGAAACTCGCTCCCAAACCAAACTCAAAATACTCTGCCAAACTGAGTTTCAAACTCAAATATAGACAGAACTCCTTCTTAAGGTTGCCAAAATACCCTTGCTGGCTTCAGAACTCTCAACTAATCCAAACTCAAGAGAAACCACACACACGAGTGCTACCAAGCTTACAATCCAAAATAAACTCCGAATCTTGAAAAGATTTCCTTCATAGATTGGTGAAATCCTTCACACCAAACTGCCAAGCTACTCAAGATGCCCAACACTGCCCTAGCAGACCACATCCAACCTTAAACACTCAAACTCCAACTATTGGTAGTTGTGTTACACACACCACTACCCTATCTACCTTTATTACTTATATTGGAAACCCGAACAGGTAACCCAACAAATAGGCAGAAATATATATATATTAAAAATTACAAATACGCTCTCTCAAGAAAGACACCACTACAGAGCCTAGGTATTCACTCAACCTAACGCTCTGATACCACGTTGTAACGACCCAACTTCCATACTCCAGAAAGTTGCATCATTAAGAAGAAAGAAAGGGATAGAAAAGAGAAAAGAAAGGAAAGAAAGAACAGACAATATCAGAATCTCACAGCGGAATCGAATAAATTATAATATATCACATAAAACTTTACACAGTATCATATACATCAGAGTTAAACGGCTAATACAACACAAACTAGACAGTTATAAACATCTGTCTAGCAATTACAATCCAAATACATCAGAGAAACAGATACAACTCAAACACAGCGGAACCACTACATATATCTACACGCTGAAGCCTCCTGCTCCATTATCTCCTCTAGAACTCGATCAAAGCAATCCTGAAACACTTGACTACTCATACATAATATGAGTACCCAAGAGTTTAATAAAACAGAAAATAAACACTCAGGTCAGACAGGGGTCTGGTGTGAGTAAACGGGGATAAAAGTTGCTTAACTTTAGAAAATCCTTTGAAAACAAAAGGTATCACGTAAGACTTCCCACACATAAACATGGAAAAGTTTTTACCTTACGCTAACCAAAACATTTGATAGGAAATCCAATGATATTATAATAGTGTCTAGGGTTTTCAAAATAAAATACAGAAATAGCTGGAATGCTTACATCTCACGTTCCAACATAGTTGGGCACAATCAAAACCGTACAGGCGCTTATTGGATTATGGATTCCATCAATGGCAGGGCTACTGGGGTACCGCCCGTCACAGTACGTGGCCTAGATCACCGTACCGAGGAGCCACCCTAACTCCCCTGCAACACAAAGCCGGACCCGTTCCTTACTGAACAGTTCCGAACAAGACAACCCCGCAGTTGGTGTACACTGACAACTGCCCACTAAGCCGAATAAAAAGGGACCTCTAGACAGGGATCAATCTTGCTCTCCAGTGGGGGCTACCCACGAAGCTTTGCTGCACCTCCCCTGTTTTAGCCATTCCCGGTTGATGAGGCTTGAGGCTACGATTACCTTTAGAGGACACATCTCTTAGAATGCTCATCGTCCACCTGACGATGTTCTGAAAGCATTCAATCCATACAAGTTCGTTCCGGGTTCGAACGAAACCGAAGGCATTATCTCGTTACACTCGTATTGGAATCACCCTCAGAGTTAACGACAATAACCCTTGCACTCTATATCACCGTCTCGAACCTATAAGTACTATTCCGTCAAACTCATTACGGAATCACCCACAGAGTTATACTGACGTATAGCCCTTACACCTCGAGTCTTCACTTGCTCCACTTGGATTAACGACCTAACGTTTAATTGGAATCGATGTGGTTTTCGGAATTCCAAATATGGAAACCCGATCCCGGTCTCATCGAAACCAAACGCCATCTTAATGTCCAAGTTGTACTTAAGGGTTTTAAACAATTAACTTGTTTCATTGTTATCTAATTCATACAGATAGATAAACTATATCTCAAAATAGATAATCACATTCATATCATAAACAGACAATCTGTATCATCCATAAACAGATAATCATCCATCCAAATAATCCATCACAAACCATCATGGTTATCCAAACATTCATATCATACAGATACAATCATCTCATTTCTGAGATCACAACCATTTAATCAATAACATCCATAAGCAATGATTCATTAACCAACAATTATAATTAATTTAAAATGAATTAAATTAATTACAACCATCTCTAATTAATTTAAAATAAATTAAATTAATTACTTATTTAAATCCTGCTTAACAACTATTAATTAACCCAGTTAATTAATTCACTTCCTAAGTATTCAAATTGATTAAACAACTTTGATTAATCATTCACTAATTACAATAAGTAATTAGTCTTTAATTAATTTTATAAATTAATTAACCTAAATTATAAGTAATTAACATTAATTACTCATTTATTAATTGATTATAATTAATTATATTTGCCCTTAATTAATCACAATTAATTAATCACTTAATTAATCAATTATTACTTAATTAAACCATCCTTAATTACATCTTTAATATTAATTAATGATCTTAAATAAATTACTTAATTAAAATTAATTACATTTAGTAATTAACCTAATTATTAAACACCTTGATTAATAATTAACTATCTTAATTACTCATTTATAAATTAATTAACCAATAATTAATCATTAATTAATTCCTTAATTAATTACAAAAGTAATTAATCCAAATTACTAATTACATTTCAGTAATTATCATTATTACTTCTCTAAATAATCCTGCTCCACTAATTACATTAAGTAATTACACTCTTAAAATCATCAAATGATTTACTTAAATTAATTAAACTAAATTAATTTATTTAAATAAATCATAATCCAAATTAATTACAATAAGTAATTAATTACTTAACCAATTACAATTAATTAGATTTAATTAATTAAATCTAGTTAATTATCCAAAATTAATTTCTTAAATTAATTACTAAATTATCCTTAGATAATTATCATCATTTACACATTTCATTAATTATACTTAACAAAAATTTAATTTAGATTAATAAATCATTCCTAATTAAAATAAATCTAAACCATTATTTAAAGTCAAATAATTAAGTACATCCTTAATTATCTTAAATATTTTTAAAATATTTCATTTACTTAACAAATGACTCATTTACATTCAAAATGTATTAAAACAATACATTTCTAGAAATTAAATTCAAATTCCAATTTTATTTAAAAATTCAAATGTTTAATTATTAAACATTAATCCACATAAAATAATTATAAAACCTTAAAATAAAATAAAAATGAATGTTTAAACAACATTCATTACTTAAATATAAAGAAAGATTTAAAACTAAATTACTTGATTATAATAAATCAAACTTTTGAAAATAAATTGGTTATTTCAGCTTCAATTTAAAATTAACACTTCATATCTACATTCAAATACTAAAGAGAACAAAATTCCTTCAGGTTTAAAAACTTATTTGAAATCAAATTCTTTCAAACATTTAAATATGTTCATTTCATTCATTTTTTTATTTTACTGTTTTGAAATCAAACTGGTTTCAAAGTAAATCTGAAAAAAATGTTTTAACTTGATTTCCAAACAAATTTAAATCTTGCTTAAAACTTTAAAATTTGTTCATAATTTAAAAACTTACAAAAATGTTTTGGATTAGAAGTCAGGTTTTGAAAGTAGTCCTGCAACAGTTTTTAAAATTGATTCAAAACTGAATTTAAAACTTGTTTAATATAAGACTTCATTTTTAAAAACCTTTGAACTCAAAGCTATATTTAAATTCAGATTCAGGTTATACTCAAATCAAGTTTCAACCTAAAAAAAAAATGAATTTCATTAAATTCAAAACTTCAAAAATGCAGACTCTAAAACCTGCAACTGATTTAAAACAAAATTTAAAACTTGTTTAAAATTTAAATTATTTCATTTTTAAAAACTTTGAATTTCAAACCCTATTTGAATTTCAGTTTCAACTTATACATGGATTAAACTTTTGCACTAGAATTTGATTCCCATTCAAAATTTTAAGAAAAACAGCAAATGCTCTCTGGTATACCACTGTACCCCACTTACCCGAGTACCCTAATATTTACTTCGAGTTTCCCTATCTCTTGCTTCGAGTCAGAAGCAAATCTACCCGAGTATTCCCCGAGTCAACAACCTGCACACAACTAATAGTTCCCTGAGTACACACTGCAACAAAGACCCCTTGTCAATCACCTAGAAACACCACCTCCAGCCACCATCATCGACACAACCTTGAATATATCTTCCATTACACCTCCTCTGCCATCTCACATAACCACTCCTCACTCGAATCATCACAGTATAACCCAGAAGCAAACAAAGCTCAACCACTCAATTTAGGGCTTAAACCTGGAAAAATCAAATTTTCCATCATCACCACCAACTGACACAACTGCTGACCCACATTCCCTGTTCTACCATCTGAATTCTACTTCCAGGAATACTCATAGCTACCAAATCCAATAGGAATACAAACCAATTCCCAAAAGTCTCAATTCTGTTCAAAACAGAATTGCTCCTGCCTCAGCAATTTTAAAATATAAATTTGTTTAAAGATTCATGTTTTTAAACATGAATTCAGATTACAAACTGTTTAATTGATCTAAGCTATTTTGTATTTGTTTCATTTTAATGATGATGGATTTTATTTGTAATGCTTACAGTTAAATTGGTTTCAGAGATAACAGAACTTGGATTTTTAACTTATTTTAACTAATCCATGATTTTCCAGAGCCTACACTTATACTAACAAACATATTTTGTTTTCATATAAAATTATTAACAGTAACAATAAAATGATAAAGATTTCTATTTTAAAAAAAATTTTATCTTAGTTTACAAACTAACTAGATCTGCATCTACAAGAAATCAACATATATACATATTCATAAATTCACCCACAGATCATTCATAAGTAAGTAATAACCACAACATAATCAATCAACATGCTTTCTTAAATCAGGTCACATGAACAACCATTTAAAAACAACCCTTAAAATTTGGGGAGTTATTCATCAAAATGAAGACATTGCTGTTCCAGGTCATAGCAGTTTGATTTTTATTTATTTATTGCAGTTTTGTTTGAACTTGATTCTAGTATATTACTTAAGCATTGAATTCAAAAGAAAGTTCTGTTTTTGAAAAAGAAGTTTACTCACCATAAGGAAGATGCAGAGAACAGATTCAGGTGCAGAGCAAACAGATGCAAATCCACTTTCCAGAGATGAATAATGAAATGCATGTTGATCTTGGCTTCATCTAGATTACAGAAATTGCTCTCCTGGTCTTAAATGCATGCAGACCCCAAGACTTCATATGCTCAGGTTTAATATTGCAGTAGATCTTCCAGTTTGATGAAGAAATATGGCATGCAGAGCCATATTCAAGTGCACAGATTTATATTGAAATTGAGCTTCAGATATGCAGTTGAATTTAGATTTGAAGGAATTGATTTGCAGAAATTTGAAGTTGATAGGTTTGCAGATTTGATTGAAGTTGTTTGTTTGCAGCAATTGATTTGTTTTGAAGATTGGTTTTTTTTCTAAATTTGATTTGTTATTTGCAGATTTGAGAATTTGATTGAAGATGGTTTGTAGAAATTTATTTGCAAGTTTGAAGATTGGTTTTAGAATTTCTGAAATTTGATTCTCAGATCTTTCAAATGAGAAAATGTGTTTTAATCCAAATGCTTTTGTTACATTTTCTTATCAATATAATTTAAACAATGAGATTTAAAAATCAATGCCACATGTTGTATTAAGATGAAATGAATTTACAAGTGTCAACTTATGTTTAAAAAGTTAACACATATGCATGTTAATATATAAAAGAGAATTTTAAATTACTAAATGTATTTGAATTTATCTTGAAACATTTCTACTTTGTTTTAGCAAGTTCAAAGTGATTTATTAACATTAGCTTTTAATTAAATACATATAAGCTCTTTATAAAACTATACACTTACATATTAATGTTTGTTTAATTATTTTTAAAATAATATTCTATATGAAACTAAATTTCAAAAGAAAAGAAGATTTTAAAATAAAACAAAACAAAATAAACCTTTATTATAAAATGAAATTTAAACTATATTTATTTTAAAAACAAAATAAATACATACTTACTTTTTAATAAAGATATAAGAAAGAAAATTAAAACAAACTTGAGAAAATTATACAATACTAATTTAAATCAAATTAATTAATATACAAATTATTCATTTATATAAAATAATTAGAAAATATTCTTTATTACATATAAAAAAAAAAAATTAAAACCAAATCTTCTATTTACAATGTATAAACATTTATACATTATAAATATTTTTAATCTTCGAAAAGATAATTATTTAACAAACTAAATAATTATTAATTTTCAAAAGAGATTTCCAGTTTAAATTAAATTATTAAAACAATATTTCACATTTTTAAAATAATTATCAATGAAATTATTAAATAATTATTGCCTCAAATTTTCGGGACATCACAATGGATCATTTTTTTAGCTACTAAACATAAATCTGAGTTATGATTAACTTTCATATTTAAAACACAAATATTGTTATCTCTATTTCCTTCGAAAATAAGATTTGATTCTGATCAAGAATACTACATTTATTTTCAGAAAATGAAATTTTAAAACCTCTATCGGATAGTTGATTTATACTTACTAAGTTATGTTTTAAATTTTTAACTAATAAACATTTGTAATAAGAGGTAAATTAAATGTACCATAATTGCTCACATTGCCATTGTCGATGATATATCCCTTGGAGTTGTCTCCAAAAGTAACAAATCCTCCATTTGAGTATGTAATATTTATCAACATGTCCTTATCTCCTGTCATATGTTTTGAGCAACCACTATCGAGTATCCATTTTCCTCTTTTCTTGAGTGGGACCTGCAAAAAAATGAGATTATCGTTGGTACCCACTTTTTAATAGGGTCCTAAGAGTTAGATATTAGGAAGCCAAACACAGGAGGGTTTAGTATCCCTTTTATAAATATAATTTTTGTTATAATGTACATCTTTTATGAATGAACTAATATATTTCTTTCTTATTAGTTTGTTATTGGTTTTAGGTATCCATATACTTATGGTTTTATAAATTGGTCTATTCAAAGACATGGATACTTTATTAGATTTAACTTTGTTCAAATTACTAGCTTGAGACTTTTTAACTTCCTTCTTATATCCTAAACCATGTTTATTATTAACAGATTGTGAATTCTCAATAATTCTAGACAA
This sequence comes from Allium cepa, assembly GCA_030765085.1. NCBI lineage: Eukaryota > Viridiplantae > Streptophyta > Magnoliopsida > Asparagales > Amaryllidaceae > Allium > Allium cepa. The sequence continues at coordinate 432,217,944 of CM060929.1, read as the reverse complement.
ATTTTATCTGCCTTTATTAAAATTTGAAGCATTTTTATTGATTCCATCTAGTTTAATCTTTAGACTTGAATTTTCTAGTTTTACCATTTTAATATTAGTTTTTAAAACATGATTCTCATAAACAAGAATATCATTCTTTTCTTTTTGAGTTCTAATTTCTTGACTCAATAATATAAGTTGAGAATTAACATTAGAGAGAGATTCTTGAGTTTTCTCGAGTTCTTCTTTTTTCTTCTCATCTTTGAGCATATCTCTTTTGAATTCAGCCATTTTTTATTTTCTATAGCTTCTTTATATTTCTTTTTAAGACTCTTTAAGGTGTCTAATAATTCAGAGTTTATTTCTATCATATCATCAAAAGTAAAATCACTAACCTCATTAGCTTTAGCCATTAAACATACATTAGCTTGTTCATTATTGCTTTCACTTCCTGAAGAAGATGATGAGGAATCTGAATCATCCCTAGTGACTGAAAAAGCTTTTCATTTGAATTTGTTCTTCCTTTTATTTCGATGTTCTTTCTTTTGATCTGGACAATCTTTCTGCATGTGCCCCTTTTTGTGACAGTTATAACATTCCATAACTGATAAAGACGATGGTTTATTGTTGTTTAAACTTCTTGTAATATCCCGGAATTTATGGCAATTTAAATTTAATAATCTAAGTTTAAATTTAAAGTGAATTGGTGATTTTTGTTAATAAATTTGATTTGATTTAATAATCTTCTTTATTTAAATATTTAATTTGTGAATTTATTTTTAATAAACTGATAAAATTGTTTTTTATTTATAAAATGTATATTTATATATATTTTAAATAGATAAGTTGTTTTAATTAAATTAGTATAGCATAATTTTAATGTTTTGAAATTAGGAATTTTGATTTTATTTTTAATTTAAGCTTTTCAAAAATATTTAATAAAATACTATATGGTTTTTAAATATAAGAAAAATGTTTTAATTGGTTTAAAATTCATTTTTGACTTAAAGGTTGAATATTAAAATAAGTTACAAAATGTTTGTGTTAATTCTTTTTAAATGTTGATTGATAATTTCTATTTGTAAATTTAATTTGAAATTTAAAATACAATTTTAAATATGAACATGCATTCGTTAAGTTTAATTTTCTTTAACCTTAATTAAAATAACAAAACATTTAAAATACATGTGTAAACTTATCATCATTTTAATGTGACAAATGTAATAGCTTGAGACAAGTGTCATGTTTCAATTTTATTTTTCTTTGATTTCTAAATTAAATCAAAACATTGTTATAAAAACTTGCATTTTCTTTCCTTTTTTTATTCATTCTTCATTCTAAAAGGAAATCTGAAATTTTGTTCAAATGCATTTCTCAAACAAGTAAACATTTGCATTCAACTCCTCTCTTATTCAAACATTCAAAAACCTGCAAATCATTCCCTGTAAACACTTGCATTTCTCAAACCTGCATTACACAAGACCCTGTAACTCCTCAAACCCAAAATACAAACCTGCATGCAACTATGAAAAAGCAAGAAAACCTGCATATGTGTAAACTAAAGCATGCATCCATTTTTCAAAACTCTGGAACATGCATATGAATCTAAAAATAAATGCAAATGAGTCTGGAAACACAAAGGGGCCTGCATTTCATTTGCAAGCAAGAAGCCTGCATTCATGAAACTGTGCTCTGCATGATTCAAAAATCAAGTTCTTTCTACATGTTCAATCTGTGCTCTGCATCTATCACATGTGAGTAACTTTCTTTTATAAACTTAAGGTTAAAACTTGTTGCATGATAAATAAATATTTCCTAAGTTAAGCATACTGTCTGATGTGAGAACTGTATATTCATGCATGCTGTAAATTTGCAATGTTCTGTTTGATTCCTGGTTCAAATTATTAGTTTAGTTCTTACATCTTTAATTTGTCTTTGATAAATTTTAAGACTCAAATAAGATGTGTAGGGTAGCTTCAGAGATTAGATTTTAAAATTTTATTTAAGTAAATTTTAAATAAAAACTTACTGGAAGCAAGTAACAGAGCAATGGAAATTGTATCAGTAAAAATATGAAACACTGCAAAACAAAGTTTCAGAAATTCAACTCAAAACATATTCAAAATTAAGATTTTTTTTAAAAAATATATTACCATTTATAATGGAAGAAGCAAAGTACAGTTTTTAAAATTTACTGTATTTTACAATTTGGTCAAGAACAGTTGAAGCTTGCAACGGTTTTGAGTAAATTTGATTCTGGAGATTGTATAGTCATCATAGATTATAGGAAATTTTTTGAATGGTATTGCAATTCAATTTTGAGATGGTGATTTGGGAATTTCTGTTTTGAACCCTAGTTTACTTGGTTACTGTGTTTGCTCAAGTGTGATTCCCTCGGTTGATCGAGTTCAACCATATTTCGCATGTTGGTAGATGGTGGTTCGAAGGAGTCGTCGCCGAAGTTTGGGTGAAGATGGTGGCCGGAGGCGCGTGGGAATGGAGTTGACAGGTTTTAGGTGGAGGGGGTTCGACTTGTTCCAGGTTTGGTTATAAAACTTGGATTCAAATTCAAGTTGAAGTATGGGTATCTGAAGGTTGAAGGTTGTTGTGGGGTTGCTGGTGGATGGGGGATGGTCGTTTATAAGGACCGGAGATGGCCGGAGTTGGTGGTTGGGTGCACAGTACAGAAGTGTGCATGTTGATAGTTTTTTTGGGTTGCAGGGTTTCTACCTCGGGCTGGTCTCGGGAAAATTGGGATATGAGTCGAAGTTTGGAAGTGATTTACTCGAAGCAGATTATAGGATCGCTCGGGTTTATAATGTTTCAGGTATTTAACAGAAACCTGTTTTCCAGGTTTCAAAAATTTGAAATGAAAGTAAATTGCAAATTAAAATTTGAAACCAAATTTGAAAACTAGCTTGTAACCTGAATTTAGATATAAATTCAAATAATTTGAATCTTAGTCTTGTAATTATTGGGTTTTAAAATTTAGTTTGGGGTTTAAACTAAAATCAAAAACTGTACCTGTTTTTATTTAAATTTAAAAAGTAGAGTTTAAAATTTAAAGATGAAGTTCAATCTGAAATATTTAAACCTGAAACTTAAATATGAAATCAATAATTTAAATCTTGGATTTTGAAATCATTTTTGAACTCAAATTCAAGATGTTAAACTATAACAGAGAACTGTTTTCTGTTTTCTGTTTTAAATTGAAAAGCAAATTTTTAAAATGCAACTGAAAATTTTAAAATAAGGTTTAAATTTGGAAACAGAATTATGAAACTCAAGTTTAAATTTAATTTAAATCTAGAATTTAAATTTAGATTTGAACTTTTAAAATATAAAAGAACATTGATTTGAATTTAAAACTATAAGTTTTAAATTTATGAAATAAGGTTTAAGATAAGTTTAAATTTAGTTTTAAAACCTGAGATTTGACTTTAATGTCAGTTTTTTTTAAAATTTAATAGGTTTTTAAATTTAAATTTGTTTTAACTATTTTAGAAAGTTTAAATAATTTGAATTTGAAAATGAAGATAGAGATGTAAGTAAAGTTTTAAATTTTTAAGTATGAATCTGGAATGAAATTTAAAATTGTGTTTTAGTTTAAAATTTTAAAAAGAAATTTTTAAATTGAAATTTTGATTGAAACAAAGTGTTTGAAATATTTTGTAAAAGAAGAATGTTTCTTAATTTTGATCTTAAGAAAATTGATTTCATTTAAATTATTAAATTAATTTAAATGGAATATTAATTATTATTTAATATTTAATGTGGATTATTAATTAAGTAATTAGTAAATTTTGAGCTAATTAATTAAGATTTGAGATTAATTAATTAAGGTTAGTTAATCTATAATTAAGGATGATTAATTAAATTATAATTTATGATTAAGATTTACTTAATCAAGTGATTAATGATAATTAAGATTTTAATTAACACTTAATTGATTAATAATTAGAGATTAATTAACTTGTAATTAAAGATTTATTAATTAATTGATAATTAATAATGATTAATTTAAGTTAATCTCTTAATTAAGTAATTAAGAAAGGTTAATGAAGGTCATTAACTTAAGATTAATTAACAATTAATTTGATTAATTTAGGTAATTAATTAGATTAATTAATTAATAATAATCAGTTGTTTATATTAATTACTTAATGAAAGTAATTAATGAATTAATTACTTAGTGTAATTAATTTGATTAAGGTGATTAGTTTAGATTAATTAAGTTAAATTAATTTAAACATTTGTGGATTATTGATAATTACTTTATGTAATTTATGAATTTGTAATTACTTAAGGAAGTAATTAATTAATAATTACTGAATGTAATTAAGGATATTTATTATAGAAGTAATTTGGATTTAAATTACTTTGAAATTAATCAAGGGATTAATTTAGATAATTAATTAAGATTAATAAATTTATGGGATAGGTAATAAAAGCAGTTAATTACTGAATGGCTATTAATCAAGGGTGATTAATACATATGTTGTTTGAATTGAAGATTAATTACTTATGTAATTAATTTATATATAGAGATTGATTAAATGTAATCAGAAATCAATAATTAATTAATTAATGATGTAAATATGGAATTGATTAATTAAGGTATAATTAATATTAAATGCTAATTACTTATTGTAATTAGAGATAGTTAATCAATAAGGATTTAGTGAATTGAATGAATATTGAGACGATGATTTATAAATTGATTTGTAATCAATTAAAGATTAAGATAAGCAGAATTTTAATGATGAAGTAATTAATTTAATTTATTTTAAATTAATTAGAGTTTAGGAAATTAATTTAATTCATTTTAAATTAATTATAAATGGTGTGATCATTAGATAGTTGCTTATGTTTTGATGATTGGTATTGGTTGTCTAGAATGGTTTGTAATCTCAGTTATGAGATGAGTAATGTTATGTGATATGGATGCATTGGTTGCTTTTGAGATGATAATATGGATTATCTGATTATAATATGAATTATCTGTTGGTAATGATAAGATTGATTATCTATGGTATTGTGAATTATCTATCTGTGTATATTTGGATAATGAATTTAATGGTTTTAAACTTTAAAACAACTTGGACCTTAAAAGACACGCTTTGGATTTCGATGAGACCGGGATCGGATTTTCATATTTGGGATCCGAAAACCACATCGATTCCAAATAACGTTAGGTGGTTAATCCAAGTGGAGCGAGTGAAGACTCGAGGTGTAAGGGATATACGTCAGTATAACTCTGTGGGTGATTCCATAATGAGTTTGACGGAATAGTACTTATAGATTCGAGATGGTGATTCACAGTGCAAGGGTTATTGTCGTTAACTTTGAGGGTGATTCCAATATAAGTGTAACGAGATAATGCCTTCGGTTTTGTTTGAACCCGGAACGAACTTGTATGGATTGAATGCTTTCAGAACATCGTCAGGTGGACGATGAGCATTCTAAGTGATATGTCCTATAAAGGTAATTGTAGCCTCAATCCTCATCAACCGGGAATGGCTAAAACAGGAGAGGTGCAGCAAAGCTTCGTGGGTAGCACCCACTTGAGAGCAAGATTTATCCCTGTCTAGAGGTCCCTTTATTTTCGGCTTAGTGGTGCGGTTGCTGATCACAACTGCGGGGTTGTCTTGTTTGGAACTGTTCAGTAAGGAACGGGTCCGGCTTTGTGTTGCAGGGGATTGGGAGTAATCCTCGGTACGGTGATCTAGGCCACGTACTTTGACGGGTGGTACCCCAGTAGCCCAGCCATTGATGGAATCCAAAATCCAATAAGTGCCAACGGTTTTGATTGTATTACCCACTTTTGTGGCTAGTAGCTAGAATTTAATGAATGTAACAATTTCGGCTATTTCTTATTTACTTGAAAACCCTAGACACTATTATAATATCATCGGATTTCCTATCAAATGTTTTGGTTAGCGTAAGGTAAAAACTTTTCCATGTTTATGTGTGAGAAGTCTTACGTGATACCTTTTCCTTTCAAAGGTTTTACAAAAGTTAAGAAACTTTAACCTGTTACTCACACCAGACCCATGTCTGACCCGGAGTTATTTCTGTTTTTCTATAACTCTTGGGTACTCAAATTTTTATGAGTAGCCAAGGGAATTCAGGTTAGGATTCAGGTTAGCTTTGACGAATTGTGGAGGAGCATATGGAGCAGGAGGCTTCTGCGTATAGTTATATAGTTTTCCGTTGTGTTGATATCTCTGAGTGTTTCTAATACGTATTGAGTTGTAATAACTAGACAGGTGTTTATAACTGTCTAGTATGTGTTGTATTGACTGTGTAACTCTGATAATTGTTGTATACTATGTAATACTTATGTTATTAATATAATTTATTCGTTCCGCTGTTGAGATTCTTGTGTTGGTTCTTCTTTCTCTTCTTTCTTTCCTCTTTCTACCCCTTTCTTTCTTAAAGATGATGCGATTTTCCAGGAGTGGAAAGTCGGGTCGTCACATTTGGTATCAGAGCATTAGGCTGAGTGAATACCTAGGCTCTGGAATGGTGTCTATCTTGAGAGAGCGTATTTGTATTTTATTATATATGTATACATATATATATAATTGGTTCTACCTATTTGTTGGATTACCTGTTCGGGTTTTTCCAATATAAGCTATAAAGGTAGATAAGGTAGTGACCGACTACCATTGGTTGAAGTTTGATGGATGAGGTTGGAAGTGTATTGTTGAGACTGTAGAACTAATACCGTCTCGAGTGAGTTTTGCTTGGAGTAAGGACTTCATCGATCTCTGAAGGCAACCTGTAAAGGTTCGGAGTTCATCTTTGAAGTGTAGAATTGGGTTTTGTATCTTTCGTTTGGGCACAAGCAAGCAAGTGATGATATTTTGATATCTCAGGAAGTAGTAGCTGCGTGATGAGATGCAGTGACTATAGATATTTCCGAAGATGTTTCTTTGGAACAAGAGTAAGAAGTGAGTCAGCTCGGTGATGTGGCTGAGTTTAGCAGAGTGTTCTGAGTTGGTAGGAAGTCTCATGGCTGAGTAGTTTTTCTGAAGTGGAGTTCAGAAGCAGCAGAGTGGATTCATTTCTCTGGTAAGTTGGCTGGGCCAGCATAAGCTGTTCTGGTTGGTTGAGAGAGAGCAGTTTCTTTGGATTTAGGCTGAGTTGATCGCAAAAGTGACTTGCGATATTATGTTCTTCTGAATTGTTGGAGATTGTCTGGATTTCTTCCAGGAAGTCAGAGTTTGTCTGCATCTGGAGATCGAGTTTTCTTTCCAGGATTGGAACTGATAGTTCAGTTAATAGATGGATGGTTCCTTGAGATAGAAGTTGGTGAAGTAGCTCAGGTTTCGGAGGAACATCTGAGTTTTCTTATGGATATATGGAACCATATTTCTGTGCTGGGTTGTCTAGTCTGTGCTTGTGCTCTTCGTCAGCATTTTCTTCTGCTTCGGATCAGAGTTGTGCAGCGCAAGCAGTTTGGGGGTGTTTCTGTTTTTCCGGATAAGAAGTAGTTTGTTCTGTCTTTTGTTGTTGAGAAGCAGGGTTGTGTTCTTGGTTTTTGAGTGATCTTGAGGAGATCATTGGATTGTTTTGATCCAGTCTGTTTCTAATGGCATCAGCGTAGAGTAGAGCTGATCAGGATGGATGTCGGTAGCCCAGGATCGTCTGAAGAGTTTTTATGGATAAGAGACGGAGGAATTTGGATTTTGGAATCGGAGAGTTGTTTGGGATAAGTTTTTCTCTGATTCAAGGAGCTATAAGTTTGAGAAGCTAGCTCTGTAGTGTTTTGGTTTCTTCTGTGTTTTGGGTTAGATAAGTATTTTGTTTTCTAGAGTTGAATTGCCAGCTTGGATAACTGGGATTCAGGGTATTTCACGTATCTCTGAGGGAGTGCATGTTTGATATTTCTGGTTATAGAACCAGCAGTTTAGGATGGATTGGTTGTTGAGTCAGACTCGTTTGTAGTCTGATATTCTGTATAGAATTGTTGTTAGGAGCTCTATAGCTTGGTAGTATTGATTGATTGTATTCTATAGAGCGAGTATCCCGATATATATATACCGGGGAAACTCGTGAAGGATTTATCCAAAAATCTTTTGGATAATTAGATTTGTTCTGATTGTGTGAATTGGTTGCTTAGATTATTGGCATATGATTAACATATGCTGTGTTTTAAAATAAAATCTGTAAATAGATTATTAAATTATCTTTGTTTTAAATTTCGGGGACGAAATTCTTTTAAGGGGGAAGGATTGTAATATTCCGGAATTTATGGAAATTTAAATTTAATAATCTAAGTTTAAATTTAAATTGAATTGATGATTTTTGTTAATAAATTTGATTTGATTTAATAATCTTCTTTATTTAAATATTTAATTTGTGAATTTATTTTTAATAAACTGATAAAATTGTTTTCTATTATAAAATGTATATTTATATATATTTTAAATAGATAAGTTGTTTTAATTAAATTAGTATAACATAATTTTAATGTTTTGAAATTAGGAATTTTGATTTTATTTTTAATTTAAGCTTTTCAAAAATATTTAATAAAATACTATATGATTTTTAAATATAAGAAAAATGTTTTAATTGGTTTAAAATTCATTTTTGGCTTAAAGGTTGAATATTAAAATAAGTTACAAAATGTTTGTGTTAATTATTTTTAAATGTTGATTGATAATTTTGATTTGTAAATTTAATTTGAAAATTAAAATACAATTTTAAATATGAACATGCATTCATTAAGTTTAATTTTCTTTAACCTTAATTAAAATAACAAAACATTTAAAATACATGTGTAAACTTATCATCATTTTAAAGTGACAAATGTAATAGCTTGAGACAAGTGTCATGTTTCAATTTTATTTTTCTTTGATTTCTAAATTAAATCAAAACATTTTATAAAAACTTGCATTTTCTTTCCTTTTTTTTATTCATTCTAAAAGGAAATCTGAAATTTTGTTCAAATGCATTTCTCAAACAAGTAAACATTTGCATTCAACTCCTCTCTTATTCAAACATTCAAAAACCTGCAAATCATTCCCTGTAATCACTTGCATTTCTCAAACCTGCATTACACAAGACCCTGTAACTCCTCAAACCCAAAATACAAACCTGCATGCTACTATTAAAAAGCAAGAAAACCTGCATATGTGTAAACTAAAGCATGCATCCATTTTTCAAAACTCTGGAACATGCATATGAATATGGAAATAAATGCAAATGAGTCTGGAAACACCAAGGGGCCTGCATTTCATTTGCAAGCAAGAAGCCTGCATTCATGAAACTGTGCTCTGCATGATTCCAAAATCAAGTTCTTTCTACATGTTCAATCTGTGCTCTGCATCTATCACATGTGAGTAACTTTCTTTTATAAATTTAAGGTTAAAACTTGTTGCATGATAAATAAATATTTCCTGGGTTAAGCATACTGTCTGATGTGAGAATTGTATATTCATGCATGCTGAAAATTTGCAATGTTCTGTTTGATTCCTAGTTCAAATTATTAGTTTAGTTCTTACATCTTTAATTTGTCTTTGATAAATTTTAAGACTCAAATAAGATGTGTAGGGTAGCTTCAGAGATTAGATTTTAAAATTTTATTTAAGTAAATTTTAAATAAAAACTTACTGGAAGCAAGTAACAGAGCAATGGAAATTGTATCAGTAAAAATATGAAACACTGCAAAACAAAGTTTCAGAAATTCAACTCAAAACATATTACAAAATTAAGATTTAAAAAAAAAATATTACCATTTATAATGGAAGAAGCAAAGTACATAAAATTTACTGTATTTTACAATTTGGTCAAGAACAGTTGAAGCTTGCAATGGTTTTGAGTAAATTTGATTCTGGAGATTGTATAGTCATCATAGATTATAGGAAATTTTTTGAATGGTATTGCAATTCAATTTTGAGATGGTGATTTGGGAATTTCTGTTTTGAACCCTAGTTTACTGGGTTGCTGTGTTTGCTCGAGTGTGATTCCCTCGGTTGATCGAGTTCAACCATATTTCGCGCGTTGGTAGATGGTGGTTCGAAGGAGTCGTCGTCGAAGTTTGGGTGGAGATGGTGGCCGGAGGCGCGTGGGAATGGAGTTGACAGGTTTTAGGTAGAGGGGGTTCGACTTGTTCCAGGTTTGGTTATAAAACTTGGATTCAAATTCAAGTTGAAGTATGGGTATTTGAAGGTTGAAGGTTGTTGTGGGGTTGCTGGTGGATGGGGGATGGTCGTTGATAAGGAGCGGAGATGGCCGGAGTTGGTGGTTGGGTGCACAGTACAGAAGTGTGCATGTTGATAGTGTTTTTGGGTTGCAGGGTTTCTACCTCGGGTTGGTCTCGAGAAAATTAGGATATGACTCGAAGTTAGGAAGTGATTTACTCGAAGCAGATTATAGGATTGCTCGGGTTTGTAATGTTTCAGGTATTTCACAGAAACCTGTTTTCCAGGTTTCAAAAATTTGAAATGAAAGTAAATTGCAAATTAAAATTTGAAACCAAAATTGAAAACTAGCTTGTAACCTGAATTTAGATATAAATTCAAATAATTTGAATCTTAGTCTTGTAATTATTGAGTTTTAAAATTTAGTTTGGGGTTTAAACTAAAATCAGAAACTGTTCCTGTTTTTATTTAAATTTAAAAAGTAGAGTTTAAAATTTAAAGATGAAGTTCAATCTGAAATATTTAAACCTGAAACTTAAATATGAAATCAATAATTTAAATCTTGGATTTTGAAATCATTTTTGAATTCAAATTTAAGATGTTAAACTATAACAGAGAACAGTTTTCTGTTTTCTGTTTTAAATTGAAAAGCAAATTTTAAAAATGCAACTGAAAATTTTAAAATAAGGTTTAAATATGGAAACAGAATTATGAAACTCAAGTTTAAATTTAATTTAAATCTGGAATTTAAATTTAGATTTGAACTTTTAAAATATAAAAGAACATTGATTTGAATTTAAAACTATAAATTTTAAATTTATGAAATAAGGTTTACGATAAGTTTAAATTTAGTTTTAAAACCTGAGATTTGACTTTAATGTCAGTTTTTTAAAAATTTAATAGGTTTTTAAATTCAAATTTCTTTTAACTATTTTAGAAAGTTTAAATAATTTGAATTTGAAAATGAAGATAGATATGCAAGTAAAGTTTTTAATTTTTAAGTATGAATCTGGAATGAAATTTAAAATTGTGTTTTAGTTTAAAATTTTAAAAAGAAAATTTTAAATTGAAATTTTGATTGAAACAAAGTGTTTAAAATATTTTGTAAAAGAAGAATGTTTCTTAATTTTGATCTTAAGAAAATTGATTTCATTTAAATTATTAAATTAATTTAAATGGAATATTAATTATTATTTAATTATTAATGTGGATTATTAATCAAGTAATTAATAAATTTTAAGTTAATTAATTAAGATTTGAGATTAATTAATTCAGGTTAATTAATATATAATTAAGGATGATTAATTAAATTTTAATTTATGATTAAGATTTACTTAATCAAGTAATTAATGATGATTAAGATTTTAATTAACACTTAATTGATTAATAATTAGAGATTAATTAAATTGTAATTAAATATTTATTAATTAATTGATAATTAATAATGATTAATTTAAGTTAATCTCTTAATTAAGTAATTAAGAAAGGTTAATGAAGGTCATTAACTTAAGATTAATTAACAATTAATGTGATTAATTTTGGTAATTAATTAGATTAATTAATTAATAATAATCAATTTTGTATATTAATTACTTAATGGAAGTAATTAATGAATTAATTACTTAGTGTAATTAATTTGATTAAGGTGATTAGTTTAGATTAATTAAGTTAAATAATTTAAACATTTGTGGATTATTGATAATTACTTTATGTAATTTATGAATTTGTAATTACTTAAGGAAGTAATTAATTAATAATTACTGAATATAATTAAGGATATTTATTATAGAAGTAATTTGGATTTAAATTACTTTGAAATTAATCAAGGGATTAATTTAGATAATTAATTAAGATTAATAAATTTATGGGATGGGTAATAAAAGCAGTTAATTACTGAATGGCTATTAATCAAGGGTGATTAATACATATGTTGTTTAAATTGAAGATTAAGTAACTAATTTATATATAGAGATTGATTAAATGTAATCAGAAATCAATAATTAATTAATTAATGATGTAAATATGGAATTGATTAATTAAGGTATAATTAATATTAAATGCTAATTACTTATTGTAATTAGAGATAGTTAATCAATAAGGATTTAGTGAATTGAATGAATATTGAGATGATGATTTATAAATTGATTTGTAATCAATTAAAGGTTAAGATAAGCAGAATTTTAATGATGAAGTAATTAATTTAATTTATTTTAAATTAATTAGAGTTTAGGAAATTAATTTAATTCATTTTAAATTAATTATAAATGGTGTGATCATTAGATAGTTGCTTATGTTTTGATGATTGGTATTGGTTGTCTAGAATGGTTTGTAATCTCAGTTATGAGATGAGTAATGTTATGTGATATGGATGCATTGGTTGCTTTTGAGATGATAATATGGATTATCTGATTATAATATGAATTATCTGTTGGTAATGATAAGATTGATTATCTATGGTATTGTGAATTATCTATCTGTGTATATTTGGATAATGAATTTAATGGTTTTAAACTTTAAAACAACTTGGACCTTAAAAGACACGCTTTGGATTTCGATGAGACCGGGATCGGATTTTCATATTTGGGATCCGAAAACCACATCGATTCCAAATAACGTTAGGTCGTTAATCCAAGTGGAGCGAGTGAAGACTCGAGGTATAAGGGATATACGTCAGTATAACTCTGTGGGTGATTCCATAATGAGTTTGACGGAATAGTACTTATAGATTCGAGATGGTGATTCACAGTGCAAGGGTTATTGTCGTTAACTTTGAGGGTGATTCCAATATGAGTGTAACGAGATAATTTCTTCGGTTTTGTTTGAACCCGGAACGAACTTGTATGGATTGAATGCTTTCAGAACATCGTCAGGTGGACGATGAGCATTCTAAGTGATATGTCCTATAAAGGTAATTGTAGCCTCAATCCTCATCAACCGGGAATGGCTAAAACAGGAGAGGTGCAGCAAAGCTTCGTGGGTAGCACCCACTTGAGAGCAAGATTTATCCCTGTCTAGAGGTCCCTTTATTTTCGGCTTAGTGGTGCGGTTGTTGATCACAACTGCGGGGTTGTCTTGTTTGGAACTGTTCAGTAAGGAACGGGTCCGGCTTTGTGTTGCAGGGGATTGGGAGTAATCCTCGGTACGGTGATCTAGGCCACGTACTTTGACGGGTGGTACCCCAGTAGCCCAGCCATTGATGGAATCCAAAATCCAATAAGTGCCAACGGTTTTGATAATGAATTGAATTGTTTTAAACTTTAAAACAACTTGGACCTTAAAAGACACGCTTTGGATTTCGATGAGATTGGGATCGGATTTCCATATTTGGGATCCGAAAACCACATCGATTCCAAATAACGTTAGGTCGTTAATCCAAGTGGAGCGAGTGAAGACTCGAGGTGTAAGGGCTATACGTCAGTATAACTCTGTGGGTGATTTCGTAGTGAGTTTGATGGAATAGTACTTATAGGTTCGAGATGGTGATTCAGAGTGCAAGGGTTATTGTCGTTAACTCTGAGGGTGATTCCAATATGAGTGTAACGAGATAATGCCTTCGGTTTCGTTCGAACCCGGAACGAACTTGTATGGATTGAATGCTTTCAGAACATCGTCGGGTGGACGATGAGCATTCTAAGTGATATGTCCTATAAAGGTAATCGTAGCCTCAAGCCTCATCAACCGGGAATGGCTAAAACAGGGGAGGTGCAGCAAAGCTTTGTGGGTAGCACCCACTTGAGAGCAAGATTTATCCCTGTCTAGAGGTCCCTTTATTTTCGGCTTAGTGGTGCGGTTGCTGATCACAACTGCGGGGTTTTCTTGTTTGGAACTGTTCAGTAAGGAACGGGTCCGGCTTTGTGTTGCAGGGGATTGGGAGTAATCCTCGGTACGGTGATCTAGGCCCCGTACTGTGACATGCGGTACCCCAGTAGCATAGCCATTGATGGAATCCAAAATCCAATAAGTGCCAACGGTTTTGATTGTATTACCCGCTTTTGTGGCCAGTAGCTGGAATTTAATGAATGTAACAATTTCGGCTATTTCTTATTTACTTGAAAACCCTAGACACTATTATAATATCATCGGATTTCCTATCAAATGTTTTGGTTAGCGTAAGGTAAAAACTTTTCCATGTTTATGTGTGGGAAGTCTTACGTGATACCTTTTCCTTTCAAAGGTTTTTCAAAAGTTAAGCAACTTTAACCTGTTACTCACACCAGACCCATGTCTGACCCGGAGTTATTTCTGTTTTTCTATAACTCTTGGGTACTCAAATTTTTATGAGTAGCCAAGGGAATTCAGGTTAGGATTCAGGTTAGCTTTGACGAATTGTGGAGGAGCATATGGAGCAGGAGGCTTCTGCGTATAGTTATATAGTTTTCCGCCGTGCTGATATCTCTGAGTGTTTCTGATATGTATTGAGTTGTAATAACTAGACAGGTGCTTATAACTATCTAGTATGTGTTGTATTGACTCTGTAACTCTGATAATTGTTGTATACTATGTAATACTTATGTTATTAATATAATTTATTCGTTTTGCTGTTGATTCTTGTGTTGGTTCTTCTTTCTCTTCTTTCTTTCCTCTTTCTACCCCTTTCTTTCTTAAAGATGATGCGATTTTCCGGGAGTGGAAAGTCGGGTCGTCACACTTCTCTTCCCATTGTTTCTGTTTCCTTTTTTGTATTTCAAAAATTTCTTGAAGTTCTTGGCAATAAAGGCTAGATCGCCTTTGTCCGAATCTGATTTTTCTTGTTCTGCGTGAAATGCTATATTCTTTTTAACTTGAGCCTGAACTCTTTTAGCCTGCAAATTCACTTCATAGGACATTAGATTTCCAATAAACTCTTCAGGTTTTATGGTAGAGTGGTCATTAGCTTCTTCAATAGCCAAGACTTTTCTTTTCCATTCATCTGTTAAAGAGTTTAGGATTTTTGATACAATATCAAAATCAGTGTACTTTTCTCCTAATCCTAATAGTGAATGATAGATATCTTGAAATCTAGAATACATATCATTGATGGATTCATCTTGTTTCATTCTAAAGTTTTGAAATTGATTTTTGAGCATGGAAATTTTGCTTTGTTTAACTTTGTTAGTTCCTTCATGAGTGATTTTAAGTTCTCCATATTTCATAAGCAGTTTGACACACGCTTGCTAGTCCATGAGATGATGGTTTTGATGACAACAACCTTAGAATAGATTATAAAATATAAATACTAACATTATAAGTTTAGATAAATATGTATATGCAGGATTTAACCATGCAGGTACCAAGAATGAAGACTGTACAGTATAGAGATTCAAGATATCAAGATTTAAGACTCATGAGTATCAAGAATATCAAGAGTTGAAGAATTGAAGTAATTTATTCTTTAATTAGAAATTTTGTTAAAACTCATAGAAAAGCACTGGCATCGTAAAATCTAATTTATTCATCGAATGGAATCCACAACGAGCCTGTTAAAGGGATGGAGCCCTAAGTAGGATGGAACCTATGAAAAATCTAGTGGAACATTGTTTTGTATCCGCTAACTTTTTATTCAAAATGATTTTTCAAAATTATATCCTGTTTTCAAAATGTTTTCAAAACCTTCCTTTAAAAGCATCAAAACCTCTATCCTGATTTTAAATAATTTTAGCCTCAAAATTATCTTTAAATTCAAAGTCAAAATTACTCCTGATTTTAAACTATCTTTTAAAATAATATATTTAAATTTTAAATATTTATACTTAAGATTTAAATATAAAATTATAGTTAAATTATATATATATATATATATATTATTCTCTATATTTACTTATGTATTTAACCATAGTCAAATATATTAGAAAAGTTTAAAATAGTTTTAATACAACATAAAGGTTATTTTCAAAGAAAATCAAATCATCAAAAATTGCTTTGCGATGCCGACATGCCTATGGTGACCATGTCGACATGGTGTCAGTTGAGTTTAAAATTTAAATTTCAAAAGAAGTGTCTATTCGCCATAACTCTTCATGAATGGACATGGCTGTTGTTCTTCTATGAATAGGGGTTAGTTTCAACAAATTTTAGATCACATTTTCTGGTTTTTGCACTCCTCGTCTTCTTCTTCCACATTTCTTAATACATACTCTTACCATTACACCACCGAAATCAATATTGAATCACACTCGATTACTTCTAGTTTGATTCTCTATCACTATCTCAACAAGGTTCTCAGTGCTATTCAGAGTTATAGACTTCTTTGTAATCTATTAAGCGAGAAAGGTGTGACTGTGGCCTTGAAAATC
Source organism: Allium cepa (assembly GCA_030765085.1). Taxonomy (NCBI): domain Eukaryota; kingdom Viridiplantae; phylum Streptophyta; class Magnoliopsida; order Asparagales; family Amaryllidaceae; genus Allium; species Allium cepa. The sequence goes on along the minus strand of CM060929.1, from coordinate 432,201,542 downwards.
AATCAAGTGAGAAAAGGTATGATTGTAGCCTTGATGAATCAATTGGGTAAACTTGTGGCCCGGAAATCATTCTACCCAGAGGATTAAAATTGCGGAGGGTGTACCTCGTATCCTTGAAATCGAGGGTGTAATTGTACAATTTCTTTTGAAAGGAAATCCGTACTTGTGTTGTGGGATTGGATGTAGGGTAACTCCGAACCAGTATAAAATCCGGTGCGTTCTTTCCTTTACTGCTTTTATTTTATTTCTGCATCTATGTTTGTTTCTATGATTATCCCAGTATCTGTAGATTGCATACATCTGTGTCTAAATTAACAAAAACTCAAAAAGATTTAGTAATTCTTTATAAACACTATTCACCCCTCCTCTACTGTTAATCTTAGCCTTAAGATCTGTAATCCACATTTCTTTCAATTGGTATCAGAGCGAGGTTTTCAGAGTTTCATAATCTGATTTTTGAAAAGTTTTCAAAATGGCTACCAACACTGGTATTGTTACTAACACTAGTATTCCTGTCACTAGTTCATTTGTAGAAGGTCAGTCTACTATCAGACCACCACTTTTTAATGGCAGTAACTATGCATATTGGGCATGTAGGATGAAAATATACTTACAATCTATAGGATTAGACACTTGGAATATTACACAAACTGAATATTCTGAACCCATAACTGATTTTGCACAGTGGAGTACTGAGCAAAAGACTATTGCACAAAATAATTCTAAGGCAACAAATATTTTGTTTTGTTCACTAGATAGAAATGAATTCAATAGAGTGTCAGTTTGTAAGTCCGCATATGAAATCTGGAAAACTTTTCAAGTTACTCACGAAGGAGTAAGCAAAGTTAAACAGACCAAAATTTCCATGCTCACAAATCAGTTTCTATTATTTCAAATGAATCCTAATGAGTCTATTTCAGATATGTATAGTAGATTTCAAGATATTGTGCATTCTCTAATATCTTTGGGAAAGGAACTTTCTGAAGAAGATCAAGTCAGAAAGATTTTGAATTCTCTTACTCCAGAATAGGATCAAAAGACACTTGCAATCGAAGAGGCAAATGACATCTGTACTTTAAAGATAGAAGAATTAATTGGGAATCTAATATCGTATGAAGTTCAAATGATTGGGAGAAGAGAAAACAAAGCATCTGAAAAGAAATCAATGGCATTCAATGCATTGACCGATGGATCAGACTCAAAAAGCGATAATGATGAAGAGATAGCCTTTATGACCAGAAATTTTAGGAAATTCCTGAAATACAGAAAGATGAATAATCTCAAGAGAAACAACTATAAGAACTCTGGAAATCAGAATGTAGTGCCAAGACCTTCCGTATCCAAATATGCAAAATCCTCCTATGAACAATAATCCAACAAAGAAACGGAAGCGTGCATTTACTGCTACTCTTGATAACTCAGACTCGTCCTCAAGTGATGATGATCAGAAGATAGATAATGCGAATTTATGTTTCACAGCTGTTCACGACTCTGACGAACTCAAAGAAACAGACTCAGAAAAAGATACATGTTTACAATCAATTGGTTGAAATTGCTTGCTTAGAATTAGTTGCTTGATTGCTTGATTGATTAATTTTGAATTGGTGTGTTGTTTGAATTTTAATTTTTTTTTATTATTTTTTTATTAATTTTATTAATTTTTAATAGTATAATTTTCTGAAATATACTATAAATATTTCAGATATATATATATATAGACATTAAAATAATAAGTATATTTATATATATACACACACTAGAGAACTTAGGAAAAATAAATTATCAAAATTCACTGGAACATGACGACATGATCCCTACCATGATGTAGACATGGGTACCAGAATTTGAATTTCAAAATTTGAAATCAAATGTTTGAATTTCCCTCCACCTTTTCACTTCATTCAATTCTCTGAAAAGCTACCTTTTGGCCAGAGAATATGTTCTTTGAGAATCTATTTATTTACTATCTTTTATCATATCTTTTCACTCTCATTTTCAAATTCAAACTCTCTCTTCAAAACTTCAAGATCTCTACTCTATACTTTAATGGCTTCTTCATGCAACCCCTTCACCATGAGAATTTCCAAAAAAAATAAAAGAGCAATTATTCAATGATCCGGAGGCATTAAAAGCATACATCAATTATGCTAACTATGCCAAAGTCCATCCCAGAAAGTTTGCTATTTTTCAAGATTTCTCTTCTAATGAACTTGATTCTCTTTTTGAAAGCAATGGAGTTCTTAGTCTTATTGATGCTTCTCAAATTGATTTTATTTGCTATCCAAATCTTGTCAAAATTTTCTACGCTAATTTAAACCGAGGATTTTATCATGGAAATGAGGATGAAATTTGGAGTAGTGTCAAAGGCACTAAAATTGTTTTGAATTGTGATCTTTTGGGTACCATTCTCAATTGCAAGTGTACGGGAATGGATCTTTCTAATTTGAAAATCGATGAAAATGATCGTGAGACATTTCATCACATTTTCGAAGGGAATGATAATTTTGAATTCAAAAATCGAAATTTTCGACCAAAGGCAAGGATTGTCAATCTTCTTTTGCAACATACTTTGACTGAAAGATCGGGGAATTTTAACAATCCTACTTCAAAAGTTTGCAAAGCTCTTTTTGCTATTTTTGGAAATTATGGTATAAAGTGGGCGTAAGTTATTTTGGATGAACTTCGTCCAAAAAATCTTGAAATGGATGAGAATACTTTATATCATGGAATTTATTTCACTTGGATTTTTAACTATTTTGGAGTGGATTTCAAAGGCGAAGAATTTGTTTCTAGAAAAGTTTTCAATCATTCCAACATTTCGCTTATGAAAATTCCATTTTTTTTTCAATCTTATGAGACCCTTGCTGAAAAGGAAGAGCGTTTGGCTCATAAGAAAATGGAAGAAGAGGAAGAGGAAGAAGAAGAAGAAGGGGATGAAATAGAAATTGAAGAAGAAGAAGGTGAAACCTCTTTGGAAAGCATTGACTATCCTCTTAATCCATCCACCAAAACTCTTCTCAAAAATCAAAAGACGATTGTTGAGAATCAACGGATTCTTGAACGATCCGTTAGTAAGAAGTTGGACGAAATTTCATCCAATATGAACAAGTTCATTTCCATAGTCAGCAATAAACTTGGACTTTCTTCATCATCATCATCCTCTAACTAGTTTTATCTTTTCGTATCTTGTTGTATGTGTTTTAGTTTGTTTAATTCGAAAGTTTATGTAGTTTGGTGTGTGTTTAATCATTGTAACATCTTAGTATGCAATGAAATGAAATTTCTTTTCTGTTATCTACCTTATCTTATCTCCAGAATAAATGTTAGTATAATATATATATATATATATATATATATATATATATATATATATATATAGACACACATTTATTCACAAAATCAAATTAGTCATAATTTTTCACTAACCCATGTCGACATCCCTTCTATGACCATGTCGACATGTACTGGTCAGAAATGACAATTGATTTTGAATTTGAAATTTGAATAACAACCATATGTCTATTCATTTCAAACGAATTTCTACACCTATATATATACCTATTTATTCCAGAATTCTTTACTGAATTTTTTTTCCTATCTTCTAATTCTTCATTTCTTTCACAAATTCAACTATGGCTAATCCATTTCACAATTTATCCGAAAATCTTGAAGAAACTCTTAATTCATACAAGAGTATTCTCTCGTTCATTCTTCGTAACCAGCGACATTTAGAATTGAGTCAAATGCACATGATCAAGGAGCAAGAAAGGCATTTCGATGCAATACGATGGATGATTTTATCCCTACACAAGGATGGTAACGAAGCACATCCTCAAGTCTCTCTCACCAACGACAATGATAATTGGGATGCTATTAAGGCAGATCCAATCTTTGGAGAAGAAGGATGGGTGGAAGTTCCATGTAACATTTGATTTTTATTTGTTTGCTTTGTTTGAATTGTTTGTTTGAATTAATTTAATTTGGTTTGGATTGATACTCGGTGTGGATTGATTTCTTAAATTGGTTTGATGGTTGCTACATAACATGTATATATATACATTGAAATGTATATAATCCATGATTAATTATCATGTTCATAAGGATAATTATTTCTTAATCTTCTATTATATGTTCCACTGTATAGTTTATTAATATAGGTACTCTAGTCCAAGAATGAGGGGGAGTTAGTTTTTGTTGATGACGAAGGGGGAGAAATATAAAATATGATTGGTTAGGCATAAATTAAGGGGGAGTTATAGATTAAGGGGGAGTTATTAGGATAGAAGTAATATTTTATAAACAAAGGTTTTCATCATCAAAAAGGGGGAGATTGTTAGTCCGTGAGATGATGGTTTTGATGACAACAACCTTATAATAGATTATAAAATATAAATACTAACATTATAAGTTTAGATAAATATGTATATGTAGGATTTAACCATGCAGGTACCAAGAATGAAGACTATACAGCATAGAGATTCAAGGTATCAAGATTGAAGACTCATGAGTATCAAGAATATCAAGAGTTCAAGAATTGAAGTAATTTATTCTTTAATTGGAAATTTTGTTAAAACTCATAGAAAAACACTGGCATCTTAAAATCCAATTTATTCGTGGAATGGAATCCACTTTGAGCCTGTTAAAGGGATGGAACCCTAAGTAGGATGGAACCTATGAAAAATCTAGTGGAACATTGTTTTGTATCCGCTAACTTTTTATTCAAAATGATTTTTCAAAATATATCCCGTTTTCAAAATGTTTTCAAAACCTTCCTTTTCAAAGCATCAAAAACCTCTATCCTGATTTTAAATAATTTTAGCCTCAAAATTATCTTTAAATTCAAAGTCAAAATTACTTCTGATTTTAAACTATCTTTTAAAATAATATATTTAACTTTTAAATATTTATACTTAAGATTTAAATATAAAATTATAGTTAAATTTTATATACATTATTCTCTATATTTACTTATGTTTTTTAACTATAGTCAAGTATATTAGAAAAGTTTAAAATAGTTTTAATATAAGATAAAGGTTATTTTCAAAGAAAATCAAATCATCAAAAATTGCTTTGGGATGTCGACATGCCTATGGTGACCATGTCGACATGGTGTCAGTTGAGTTTAAAATTTAAATTTTAAAATAAGTGTCTATTCGCCATAACTCTTCATGAATGGACATGGCTGTTGTTCTTCTATGAATAGGGGTTAATTTCAACGAATTTTAGATCATATTTTCTGGTTTTCACTCCTCTTCTTCTTCCACATTTCTTAATACATACTCTTACCATTACTCTACCGAAATCAATATTGAATCATTCTCGATTACTTCTAGTTTGATTCTCTATCACTATCTCAACAAGGTTCTCGATGCTATTCAGATTTATAGACTTCTTTGTAATCTATTAAGCGAGAAAAGGTGTGATTGTGGCCTTGAAAATCAATAAAGCGTGAAAAGGTGTGATTGTAGCCTTGGTAAATCAATTGGGTAAACTTGTGGCCCGAAAATCAAGTATCTCTACCCAGAGGATTGAAATTCTGGAGGGTGTAGCTCGTAGCCTTGAAATTGAGGGTGTAATTGTACAATTGCTTTTGAAAGGAAATCCGTACTTGTGTTGCGGGACTAGATGTAGGGTAACTCCAAACCAGTATAAAATCCGGCATATTCTTTCCTTTACTGCTTTTATTTATTTCTGCATCTGTGTTTGTTTCTATGATTATCTCTGTATCTGTAGATTGCATACATCTATGTCTAAATTAACAAAAACTCAAAAAGATTTAGTAATTCTTTATAAACACTATTCACCCCCTCTAGTGTTAATCCTAGTCTTAAGATCCGTAATCCGTATTTCTTTCAATGCTAACGCGATTAAATTCATTTCTATCTAGTGCACAGAATAACATGTTCATAGCTTTAGCATTGGCAGTAGCATCTAATTTTTTTGTGTTCAACCAAGTGGAATATCCTCCAGTAGGAAGAGTGTATTCATTCTGTGTGGTATTCCACGATTCAAAACTATTTGATTGCATATAGATTCTCATACGGGTAGACCAATAATTATAGTTTAAACCATTAAAAAATGGAGGTCGTGTAGTGGATTGACCTTCAATAAAACTAGTGATAGTGTTGGTGTTGTTTTCCATATTAACAAGACATCAGATAACCATGTAACGGTTATAAGATGACCTTGCTCTGATACCAAATGAAAGTGCAGTGTGGATCGTGTAATATGGATATATGATAATGCAGAGTATACTAATGATAATAATACTGTAAATAGTGCGGAGTAAAAAGCAATATAGTAAAATGACACCATATATTTTATACTGGTTGGGAGCACCGTCCTACGTCCAGTCCCAGACTCCTTCTGGATTTTCACTAAACAACAACCCTCACTTATCCCGGAGGAACATGTGTATACACCTCTGAGCAGCCGAACATGGACCTGAGCAGCAGAACAAGATTTCGCCTCAATAGCCGAAGAGGACTTTACTTGCCTGAGCAAAAGAACAGGACTTCAACAATTTACAGGAAATAGTTTGACTGATGTGTTCTGATAACACGAATTTGTCACTTGTAGTACACCCTTCCTATAATCTTCTCCTCGAGTATAAATATTTATATTTGAAGTATATGAAGAATAGAAAGGTATAATTTGCTTTTATGCAGAATAAACGAGAGCATGTTTGAAAATAGATTTCAGAAAGTTAGATCAGGGAATAAGAGAAATCGATTATGATTTGGTGATTTGAAATGAGTTTGGAGTTTGTATTTATAAGTGTTGACAGCTACAACTGTTGGTGAAGAGTTTCGATCGAAGTGTTGCACCCGAATCCTTTCGTTGAATATTCGCAACTCTTCACAAAAGTTGTGTCTTTTCAAAATTATTGTTGTAGAAATTCAGTTGACTGGACTACGAAGTCAGTTAACTGAATATTCAAACGAATTTAAATTTTCAAATTTAGATATACGAGCACTGTGCATTTTGCACATTTTACCCAATGTCAGTCGACTGGACTACAGGGTCCGTCGACTGACCTGGTGTATTTTGTGCAATATGCACAGTTTTGTGTGTATATATATATATATATATAATTTTTTTTTAACTTTTATAAATTAATTATATGCTTATATAAACTAATATATATACTTTTATAAATTAATTATATGCTTATATAAACTAATATATATAATTTTAACTGAGGAGAGATTTTAACAATATTAATCTAAGACTCAAACATTCAAAATATAAAATTGATGCACCAGTTTTGAAGTCTTGTCTCCTTGTAGTATATATATTCTCTTTTTGTAGTAGTCGTCAAAACTATGTGTTGTAGATGAAAACTCTGTGTCATGAATCAAAACCAAGTCTCAACATTTTAAACTTCCTAAAATACTTCATTACCAGAATATTTCCATCCATCAAAAGAAAAATAAAAAAACGCATACCTTATTAAATCTTAAAGCGAAAATCATATCAGACTTTTACATCTAAATTATTTATACATATACTACAAAGACATTGTTCGTTCTTACATTTCAAATTATATCACAAAGTTATTAAATATACACACTTATATTCAGAAATTCTCAAATACTATATAATAGAGAGATATTGCCTCGCCTTGTATTATAAAGATTACTAATATCAATTGGCTGCAAAATTAACCACATAATCAATACTGCCTTGCTAGAGATCGTAACTGCACACAATATCAAACGACTGACTATCATCAAAATACATACTATCATAAAATATCCTTTACAAAACATTTGCCAAAATAATAAATATAAACTTTGGTTTCCAAATCCTTTACAAATATAAATCTCAAATACAGCTTTACCAAAATAATTTACTTTGCTAAATTTCCCACTTAAATATTCAACTTTATTTCAAAATACTTTAATCATCCGCAAGTTATTTATGTCTTTCTAAGCCATCTTGTCTAGATGTCTCATTCAAGAGTTTAAGAATATCTATTGAATACGCATTCACCCGCATCAACCAAAATCCTTAACACACACAACAGACAAGTTAATACAATTTTTATTTCTAGAAAGACATTTATAAGTATTACTTTCATAAATTATCAAACATACTAGTTTCTATAAAATAATTTCCTAATCTTCATTTAATACTTTACATATAGTATTTATTTTTCAAACTATTTCTAATTAAAACATTCACTTTACTACTAAAATTATTTGATAATAATAATAACCAATATTTTTTATAAGATAAACCTTTGTTTTTACTAAACACTCGTTAATTTTTTAAAACATTTCAAACAGTCTTTGTTTGCAACTAAATTGGTCACAAATATCCAGCAATAGTTTTTGTAGAGAAGCAAGTGAAAAAAATTAAACCGAGTAATGAATTAGTCAGCAATAGAGAATAGACTATAATTAGACACATAGAAATTTATATTAGTTCGACATTATATACCTATGTCCACTTTGAAGATTATCCTTTATTAATCACTTATAAATCTGATTATAATAGTAGAAAATTGCAAGTACATGTACAATGGAGTCTAGAGTAACAAGCAGCATATAGATCCTTAGAATACCCATCATACCAGTATTTATAGATGAAGATGACAAATTATCTCTCTAAAATCTGGGCTTAAGGATTTTCTAAACCATATGGGCCGACTAGAGGGATCGCTGGGCCTAATTTCCAAAGAGGAGGGATCGATACCGATCCATTATTTTTTTGAATTTTGGGGAGTGATCCCTATGGTGGTTTCTTTATGCAAAATATGCTTAGCCTCCAATATCCATGTCATTTTGATCATTGGAATTCAAGTTATTGCTTGATCTTTGATTCAACATGACTTGAATGCTGCCTTCTGCTGATCCCTCCCAAGGGATGTATATCGATCCCTCTAATTTTGTCATTTTGATGTGCGATCCCTCGGGTAGGTTCTCTAGGGTTCTTATATCTTGCTTCATAAATTTCATATGCTTTGGACTTATAGATCTCAAGATATTGATTTCTTTCTGCAAGAATGCTCTTGTACTTTGATGTATGCTGATCTCTCTTGTTGGAGTCAAACTATGCAGATCCCCTTTATGCATCGAACCATATCCCATACTTTGAACATTCTACATTGTGCATTTACCAATTCCATTCAATCCTGACCTCATATTACCGTATATACCTAACTTATGGGCCTCACAATCATCACTTTCAAATCATCGGCCTTAACGGCCGTCAAATCTAACTCGTGCAATCAATTCAATATAGCAGGGATAGAATGCTGGATAACACTAGCCCACCAAAGTACGTCTTGTAATGAACATGACGAGCTTTGAACCGTTAAGAAGATATCCATCTAGCTTCCCGTACGTTTTTCATTCCCTTGTCATATTGTTTTTCTAGATGTTGAATTTCCATTGATCATCATGACGCTTGGTCGATTTACCTCAGTATAAATCGAGGGTTATATCCGTCAACTGATATATAAATCCGGTGCCATAAGAATACTAAGCTTTGCTATCTGGTCCAGCCTCGAACATGGAGTTTCAGGTTTGATTTCAATTTCTGTTAATTTTAATAATTAAACTTTTAGATCATACACGTGTCTGCCTATATACACGTTTTTGTTGCTGGCTCCCGGACGTGTTCGTACACTCAAGGGTTATCGCCAATTTTTATGGCATTTTGTACGTACATGCTTTCAATAATTCTATGCCTATATTTATTTGCATACATATTTATAGTCGACCCCTATCATTCATCCCCCCAATTAAAAAAATGTGTGTATGGATTGGCATATGTTGAGCCGATCCCTCCTTTCCATTTTTATATCTACAGAAATCGACATACCTCTAGCCTATCCCTCTCTGTCTTTATATGCCCATGCATCTGCTCATGGGGATCAGCGTATGCATATCCGACCCCTCCTTTTAATGTCTTGTGCTCATAAGGATCGGTATATTAATAGCCGATCCCTTTTTTCTTGTTTATAACTATGGGCTGAACTCTTCTTACTTTACACCATGCCGACCATTCCTTTCTTTGTATAAGCCATCGCTATGCCTTTCTTACTTCACTTAACTAACTTTCCCAATTTCTTACCCTGCACCGAACCCTCTCCTTCTATTCACAAAACCGAACCCTCTAATCCTCAGCTCAAAATCCACCCGCAATCTAGCTTATCCCACGAACTAGTCTTTTCTCCCCTTCCAATTAGTAAATCTCCATACACTCACCCACACTCTAGCTCAAACACCCATAGAGGCAAGATTTTTAATTATACTTCTCGATTTCATGATATGATAAAGGATTCTATACTATCGATGACATTAATGGTACTTGATGCCACGATGGTCAAAGTAGCTTGGAGGACGTGATTCTTAGCATGTGAAAGAGTCTGGTAGGATAAATATGGAAGAAGGAATATGCCGATCCCTCGTTAAACGATGTGGGAAAGGGATCGGCAGGGAAACTTCTTAGGAGCATGACTTAAATAGTGAGGTTGGAGGGATCGATGAAGTGAATTCATATGGAAGGACTAAGGTTGGAGATTTAGTGAAAGGTGGTATAGTAGAGGGATCTGTAGGACTAGGGATCAATAAGCATCATTAAAGTAAAGGGATTGGTAGTGTTTTACTTGAAAGAGGGATCGGTGGGATTTTTTGAGAAGAAGGGATCGGTACCATTAGGTTATGGAGAAGGATCGATTAAAATACCTCAGGATAGGGATAGGTACAAAGTGTTCGACATATAGGGATTGGGATACACGCTCTCTGAATTTGCAACTAAATCTAAACTGACTTGTTTGAACAATTACTACCAATTCACCTTAACGGACGTAAATATACGATGACAATGAACAATAGAATTTTCATATTCACTATCGAACTTTAGATTCAAACAATCAAATCCTTGGAACTTTCAACATGAACTTAAACTTAGCACATGGACTTGAATGACAAATTTTGCACTTTGATATGCTGATAGTCGATCCCAAAGCTTGCACAGCTAATCAATATCCTCGCCAGTTGAGACGGTCAGCGATGACTATCACTCTGGTTGGAATTCAAAGTCCCGTCATTTAACTTCATTCTCTTATTTAAACTTATGTATCTCTATTATACACCACACTACGCTGCACTAGTTCACACTTAGCACAGGGGAACATGTGAGTTTTTCTAATCTTGATTATCTATAGAGTATAGTTAATATGGAGTTCAAACGCTTAGAACATTTATCTACAATGTCTTCTGAACCTGCCCATAGCGTAGCCACCACAAAGCAAAATGGAGCTCCGCAACTAAATCTGGCAGGCTCTTCTAGTCATCAAGCTGAACGAACGGAAGTTTCTGACTCGTTAATCAACCGTTTTCCAAATGTTCCAGTCCACTTGGTGGACGATGTAAGTCCTACTCCCAATGCAGTAGAAAGCGCCATTCTCATAGATAACCAGATAGATTCTCATGCCTCCCAGATTGGTGAGGTCACCCTTCACAGGCTGTGTCCATTCATAGATGTCCTGGTTCCTTCGATAAATGACAGGCCTCACTTGACTCCAAAGGGGTACACAACGTGCAACAAATTCATGTGTTGGACCGGATGCATGCCGCCCTTCAATTCGTTTATTTGGGAAATGTTAGGATATCTTGGAATAGCTCCCACTCAACTTCACCCGAATAGCTACACCTTCCTCCATGGAACTTTTTTACTATTTATGAGCACTCTATTTCACCCACCAACTCCCAAGGATATAAAGTTCATTCATAACTTCAAACGACGATCAGGAAGTCCTTTTTACGTCTTCCTTGAGCCTTCACCTAACTGCTAAGTCTTAACGGGCGCTTGGAATAAACTCTCTTTTCAATCACGAGCGGTTTATGTTCATTGTTTGTTGGGTTCGCAAGGTGATGGTTGGAAGGGCGTAAGTGTTATCTTCACTTCATTGTTTAAACCGTTAATCCAAATCATATTTTAGCCACAACACGTTGAATTTCTATAGGTGTCCGCCCATGTCCTGAATATAACACCCTGCAATTTTAGATAATTAAATAACGATGAATAGTGAAAATAAGCATTTTTAGCATTGTCAGAGTGTGTTCGTGGTGATATTTTGATTAATTTCCATATATGGCTTGTCGAAATCCGAGTTAAAATGAAGAAGTTACGAGAGAAATAAAAATCAGAAGAAAAAAACAAAGGGGTAGGTCGACCTATAGGTCAACCGCATAAATGTAACGTCGACCCATAAAAGAACATAGGTCAACCCCCGTCCTTCCCAAGTCGACCTGTATAGCACTTAGACCGACCCGCACTTTTTCGGAGCCGAAGTTTGTTCTGGTGACCTCTTCGCTTCATTTTATTTGATCAGAGCTGTACATTGATAGATCTGATGGCTCCAAACGACCCTATGACATGATAGCTTCATATTCAATCTGCCAAATCCAACGGTCTCAGATCCCTAAACACCACTATGAATAGGACCCTAGGCCTAGCTATTTTCTCACAATCAAATTTTCTCCCAATTGGGTTCATTGCCTAAGGCTGGTCCCTATAAATAAAATGTTTCTATGGAGAATATCTTTTCAATAAAAAATTAGACACCTTAGAAGGGAATCCAGGAAGGCCAAGGAGCAAAGCAAAGGACGATGGGTGAGTGGATTTTAATTATATCAATTTTATGTTCATGATATATAATATCGTTAGATTCTCGTTAAATATTTAATTCAACATTTATTTCAGTAATTAGTTATACTAATTAGTGGGGCCATAGCCACGTAGTGAAAAGAGATAGACTAAATAGAATAATTGTATTGCAAGCCTAATGAAGCGGATCTTTACAGATATAGAAAATCTCCGATCGAGTTTCGTACAAGGTAGATCTTGTTGGCGGAATTCAAGGAGTAGACAGAACGATTACATGTAGTCCTCAAGGTTCGCACTGGTAGTTACATTGTAGATGTCCGACACTAGTATAAGCTAGTGCGGATGCAGTTTCATGTTTTTCTAGCAGACGACGAAACATTTGTATTGTAGGCCTCATGAAGCTGTCCTTTACAGATGTAGTTACAGTACGCTTTATTAACGAGATGACGGTTTCAAAGAGGATACAAAAGGTACTATGGGTGGTACCTAGGATCGATGAGGTCTTCGGGCATGTAGCTACATATATATTGCTTATTAGGTCTTAATTTACTAAGGAGTAGATGGGTACGATTCATGCACATAGGATAGAGTATTATAAACCCAATAAACCTAATATAACAGAAAATGAAAATAGAACGGTATATGTAGAATTATGCTTAGAAGTGCATAATTTATACATTCACTAGAACTTTAGTTCTGACCCCCTCTTCATAACATCCCATAGGTTAGACAGAAGGCATAGATTTTCCAACTTTGTGACACTTGTTAAGAAAGTTTTACTACCTTGGTAAGTATTTACTCACTACTATATTTTAGTCATTTCCGCCGTGAGATATTTATTTGATCCAATATATTTATCTTTGCCTATTTGCAAGATACCCGATACCCAACTCGAGCTTCAGTGGGCTTGGATTTTAGCATTTTTGCGAAAAATCAAGACCCATTGGAATTCTGTTGTTACACTGAAAGAGTTAATTTTTTAAGAGCGATCTCTGCTATTCACGCTACCCTTGTCAAAGATAGGGACATCAAACTTCTCATAACTGGTGAGTTATTATCTCTATTCAGGCTGTTGGAAGAGGGTCGCAACATTGGGCTCCTCGTAAGTACAGCATTACTGATAAATATTATAGGGCAAGAAAGGGATATCAATAATCCTATCATGCCCCTAGTCGAGGGGACCCAAGATGACATTGAAGAAGGTGAGATTAAGGACACCCAGACCAATGAGCCTAGCGACACTGACGCAGCTCCAGGCGAGGTGCCTGTTGTCGAACCATCATAGGGCGTGCTATCCTAAACGCCAACGAAGAGAAGAAAGAAGCTGGCATATGAACTTCATAGAAGAAAAACTGCTACAGAAGAATTTGTCATCACTTTTGTTGACGAAGAATCATCTTCCCAACAATTAGAAAGTTCACCAAAAGGATTTTCGAATCTCCAAATTCCCGATGATATTATGACCTATGACTTCCTAAAAACCAATATCAAGGGGCTTAATTCCCTTACCATGAGTGGTGAAGGCATTCTTCCTACTGATAGAGGAGAGAAAACACCTATAAGCAAGGCTACAACTACTGGTTTGTCGGGGGGAACACTAGGACACTCACAATCACGTGTACTTCACTACATACTCTTCATCAATCTATTACATAATGGTTACTTACATGTTCTCATTTGGCCTTTGCAGGTGCAATAACTCAATCTCAGGCTTTTGATCTCCTATGGGGCTCTTTGATGCATTATGGATCTAGCTGTGGCTCAGAATCTAGCAAGCGTAGTGAAAATGACGGCGGACGAGAAAAAAGCTATCGTCAAGGGAATCTTCTTCTTTCAGGCGTAAGTCCCAGTCTCATTCATCTCACCAAGGAGACCAACCCAATATTCCTATTTATAGCGGAGACCATCCTTCCTTTCGTTGGCTTCAAATTGCCACGCCACATTAGCAACACTAGTTCTTCCAGCTTTAGGCAATCTCACGACCGTAGATCGAGCAAGTATCCAATTGCCACTTCCGATCCATCATTGTCGACCGCTGTTCTTGACACTTCTATAGCATAGAAATTTTTCGAATTTAAGGCCACTTTCCCAAAAATCTACTTCGACGGGCTTAAGTTCCTTCCTATAATTCATATGATCCAAGGGCACATCAAAGTGAGCTCTCTCGCATGTGTTAACGACGTTTTCGTGTAGCATGAGTCATTCTAGCACTTAGCGAAAAAAATCTCCTAAGTTCAATTGGGCAACGATATGAAATAGATCGCCTCAAGCGATAGGCGATCCACGATAAAGACATAATCAAGCACCAAGATAATGAGCTATCAGAGTTGTTGCTGAGGATGAAAAGAGTGCCAAGGAAACATCAGAGGCAGTGCGTCATTTGGAAGCTTCTCGTAAGAAAGAACTCGATGTTACCCTCAATCGCAATGACGCACTTGCTTCGGAAAGGTCTCCTTGCAAAAGGTGAAAGATATCTTGGCCCACCGCATCGAGGGGTTAGAAGAGCTTCTTAAGAAAGAAAGTGGAGAATATTAAGGCTCGGAAAGAATCACAAAGGTACGGCGAAGAGGATGTTAAAGCCAGGAGCCTGAAAATCAAATTTGACGAGAAATTTGCCAAAATAGAAGCCCTTAAAGAAGAGGCACGAGAGGAAGGCCATAAGTAGATGATGGAATAAAATGAAACCCGAGTCGAAGATGCTAAAGAGTCCGGTCGGAATGAAATTAAGGACATGTTTGATCCATTGATCATCGAATACAATGCTAAATTCCTCATCCACCATGCCTTGTGTCTTCTTAGTGAAGGTTATCTTGAGTCACTCGCTGAAGCCTGGGAGTGCATCGTCGAGATGAAAAAGAGGGAGCTGGGGGAAGCTTAGTTAGATGAATAGAAATTGGTGTAGGAGATCCTCCATGAGAATGAACCCCTAGACCTTTCCACCGCAATACTATGGTGTTTCAACATTTTAGTGCCTTCCGGTAAAGGGAAGAATATTGGTGAATCCTCGAAAGCCGATCCTAAGGGCCTCTCTTCTCTCCAAGAAATTGGAGCATCGATTTCTTTTGGCCCGGGGTAAGGCCTGAGCTATGATCCAGATAAACCCGGTTATCAATCCAAAGTATTGACCCCTATTTTGGAAGGGTGCACTTCAGTGACAACTAAGAGCTAGCTGGATGCTGGTATTCCACTTTACTCAACACTCTACGAGAAGTTTTTTTCTTCTTTCCCAATGGTTTTAGGCTTATATCCTTATTTTGACAAATTTGCAGGTCTTTTGGGTCCTGGCCAGAATCCTAAAAGTGACGCTGCCGTGGAGTTACAAGAGAAATTAACAGAGATTCCGATGGCCAACGATATCCCAGGGACCGATGCTGAAGTCATCGGAGCACTCGAGGACGATAAGAATGAAGATTCATTACTGGTGGATGAATCTGATGAGGTCGTAGTTACCGGCACCTCCAAACGCACTGATGAGATCGACCTAAAGGAGCATATTGAGAAGGAGGAGTTGCTGAAGCAAAAGGCCAAAGCTAAGCCCACCAGGGTGGACATTGATAATCCACACCTTATCCTATTACAAGTTATTCCGTCCAGTGGTTCGATTCCCAGAGAACTCCCTTCAAGCTTCAAACATTCTCTCATCAAAGGTGGTAAGGGATCAAAGAAGAGAACAAGCGGATGTTCAAACAGCGCTACTCCCAAAAAATCTAAAAAAAGAGAGAAAATCAAAGAAATAGCCATTGTTTTGGCTCAGTATGTGCATAGTTCACACAGTTGTTTGTTCTTCATTTTCTTTATTAGTCATGGTTGTACAGGTATGACTCCTAGTTTTTTGAAATAACTTGTACCATAATTTTGAAACTTATCGTGTGAATAAAAGTTTTCGTTTCCCGTAGAGCTTATGTGAACTATTTTTTAAGTAGTTGAACTATTACTTTCCATTCAATGTACTTGTAATTCATTGTTTATTAATTCCGATAACAATCCACCGGCTCTATCCCAAGGCCTCTATGTGGTCATGGCCTTGAGTCGTATCAAATGCTAGGCCCAAGCCTTAGTGTTACTCGTCGAATTCAGCATTTTGAGTAATTATACTCCTGCCCCCAGTCTCATGTTAGGGGAGTTAGACGTTGGATGGTCGAACCCCATCCCTAGTGGGTTTATACTCCTTTTGTCGGTTTCAGGCTAGAATTTAGGGAACAATGAATGGTTGAACTACACTCGTCTATTTGTTTATATTCATATCTGCACTTTGAGGATAATAATTAGTTGTTGGGTGGTCGACTCGCACCTAATTTATGTTTATACTCTAAAAGAACTTTACGGACTAGGAGTTATTTTAATGGTCGATTCACACCTGAATTATGTTTATACTCTAGTCCGCACTCTGATGACTTAGAGTTATTTCGGAGAGCAGTATGATCGTGCTTTCCTTGATTGAATAATTTGTCCCCCAACGTCTGGGTTTGATTTAGCGAGGGATCGGTCATGTCAAGATCACTCTTATTTTATTTTAGTCCCATCGTTTGGCGGGATTTTTCTGATTGTTGGATGGTCGAGTCACATCCATTCCTCATTATGTATCTCATCCATTGGGTTATGAATGGGAGTTATCAAATGAACGGTCGGACCAGCTCATCTTGTTTTGTTCCATTGGGAGCTAACATGATTGATTAATTCTAGAATCTAGGAACCTATTTGGACATATCAACATCAATCAGTTCCATAATGTAATTAAAACATAATGCACAACAAACATAAATATAAAGGAAGTTCAAAACTTTATTTGCTAAATGGAAAGGAATGACATAATATGTCTTATCACATATCTAGAAAGTCAAATGCTAAAGCCAACTCCAAAAGCAAATACAACTAAAAGAAAAAGAAATAAACTAAGTGATATAGCGTCGCATATGCTTGCCATTTCATGCCTTTGGGAGTGTGATGCCACCAACAGTCGCTAGCTAAAAGTTCCCTCTCCAAGCCTCTGTTCAATGACATACGGTCCTTCCTAGAATGGATTCATGTTCGATGGGGCAAGAAAAACCCGTTTTAAGACAAGATCGCCGATTTCAAAGACTCTAGGTCAGACTTTGGTGTTGTAGAATCGGGCGACTCAATACCGGTGCGCAACTGCCCTCAAATCGGCTTCTTCACGCTTCTTATCTATAAAGTCATGAGATTCTAAGAGAAGATCTTTATCCTTTCTGGGATCATAGTAAGTCACTCGATGAGAAGGAACTTCAAGCTCAACAAGATTAATGGCTTTGAAATTATTAGAAAGGGCGAATGGAGTATGGCCCATCGTGGACTTGTCGGTGGTCCTATATGCCCATAGTGCTATTGGAAGTTCATCCATCCACTTTCCCCTAGCCTTTTCCAAATGCTTCTTCAAAATGGACTTTATGATTTTGTTCACACCTTCAACTTTCCCATTCGCTTGAGGGTGAGCGACCGCAGCAAATCTCTTTTCAATATGATACCTTCGGTAGAAGTCTTTGATTTCAGCGCTATCGAATTGAGTCTCATTATTTGTTACAATAGTTCATGGAAGACCAAAACGACAAATGATGTTCTAGACGATGAAGTTGATTACTTTGTTGGTTATGATTGTGACTAAAGGTTCTACTTCGGCCCATTTGGTGAAGTAATCAATTGCAATGATATCATACTTTGCACTACCTTTAGAGATTGGTAAGGAACCGATGATATCTATACCCCACATGGAAAATAGCTATGGGCTGACCATTTATGTGATTTTCGTCGGTAGAACTCTTGGAACTTTTGCATATGTTTGGCACTTATCGCATCGTCTTACATAGTCAGAGGCGTCTCATTGACAGTGCCCAATAATATGCGTAACAGAGTATTTCCTTTGCTAGAGTTTAAACCCCATGTAATCGCCACATTCCCGTTTATGAACTTCTTTTAGGACACATTTTATCTCATCATGAGCGACGCACCAGAGTGAGGGAACAGAGAAACCTTTCCTACACATAATTCCTCCTTGCATGACATATCACAAAGCTTTACGAAGGACCAGTCGCTTTTCATTCCTTTGATCTGGTAGGACTCCATGTAGCAAATAATCTTTGATCAGAGTCATCCACGATTCCATTTTAGGCTCCGCCTCTAGTATCCTATCGATTTCTATCATGTTTATACTCGGGGCATTTAATACTTCGACCGAAACCATGCCCATATGTTGTGCATCGCCAATGCTAGTGAACTTTTCCAATGAATCGGCCTCTCTGTTTTGATCCCATGGAATATGCATGACTTCATAGTATTCAAATTCAACCAACAACTCTTAGACTTGGGTAAGGTATGGGGCCAGCTGTTTCCCTTTAGCTTGATAATCTCCCTTGATTTGGTATACTACCAACTACGAATCACAAAAGATTTTAAGAGACTTTATTCCCAATTCTCTAGCGAGTTTAAGTCCAGCAATCAGAGCTTCTTACTCAGCTTTGTTGTTTTCCACTGGGAAATCATGCTTTAAAGCATAACGGATTGACGATCTTTGGGAGGTAGAAGCATAATTCTAGCTCCAGAACAATAATCATTGGGTGCTCCATTAGTATACAGTTTCCACCGTATGGTAGGGATTTCATTGCTCTCCAGGGAATCATCCTGCGCAGTGATTCCTACTATAAAATCTACCAGTGCATGACCTTGGATAGCCCTTGGAGGGAGATAAGTGATATCAAATTGACTAAGCTTGATATTCCACTTAAGTAATCTTCCAGACGTCTCAGGTCACTACAGGACCTATCGTAATGGCTGGTCAATGCAACATTGATCGTGTGAGCCTAGAATTACGGGTGGAGCTTTCATGATGCAATTAGCAAGAAATATGGCAGTTTATCTATTTTCTGATAGTTCCTTTCAGCTCCCGTCAATAGCTTGCTGATGTAGTAAACCAGTTTCTGAATTCGATTCTCCTCATGAAGTAATGCGACGCTTATAGCGTCTACCGACACGACCAAATAGATGTATAAATCTTCATGATCCACCGGCTTTGACAATATGGAGGGTCTCTTCGAATGATTCACCGAAGCCGGAAATGTGTCTTTACAATCCTGTGTCCATTCAAAGTTTCTTTTATCTTTCCTAATCAAGTTAAAGAAAGGAATTCATTTATTGGTAACTACGGAAATAAATCGGCTTAAGGTAGCAACTTTCCCATTCATACTCTGTACTCGTTTGATAGTCTTGGGCGCTTAGATATCGCGGATAGCCTGAATCTTCTCAGGAGTAGCTTCGATTCTATGGACGTTGGCAATAAAGCCCATGAATTTCCCCAACGCTACATGAAAAAGAACACTTCATAAGATTAATTTTGTCTTATAATATCGGAGGATGCCGAACATATCTACTAAGTCTTTAATGTGGTCACTTGATCGTCGTGACTTTACAAGCATATCATCCACCTATACTTCCATTGCCTTTCCAATCTAATCTTTAAATATTCTATTGACTAGGCACTGGTAAGTAGCTCCTACATTCTTTAGTCTAAACGGCATCACCACATAGCAATATAATCCAACATCGATAATTAGACTGGTGTGCTCTTGATCGGTAATGTGTATCGGGATTTGGTTATATCTCGAGTACGCATCCATGAAAGATAGAAATTCATGTCCCATGGTTGAATCCACTAGCTAGTCGATCCTCGGAAGGGAAAAACTGTCTTTTGGAAATGCATTATTCAAGTCTGAGTAATCAATTCACGTTCTCCATTTCCCATTCGCCTTCTTCTTAAGTACAGGGTTAGATACCCACATAAGGTAGAGGGCATCATGGATAAAACTATTGTCTTTGAGTCTACCCACTTTCGCTTTGAGAGAGGCAGATCTCTCCAGATCCATGTCGCATCTTTTTTGCTTCACCAAGACATGCCTTGGGTCAATATTCAATGCATGGCTTGCAACAGCAGGCGAGATTCCATACATTTCGGAGTGATACCATGCGAACACGTCTAGATTCGCTCGGAGAAATCCATAATTTTCTCATCATCGGGGGGCTGAGCTCCAATCTGATCTTTAGGACCCATGACGGATCGTCGTGGCTGACTATGATATTAATCGACAGCTCAACCGGTACAGCCTTGGTCTCTTTGGGCTCCTTCGGATCTATATCTCTATAGAATCAACCATGGCACCCAAGCCAAGGCTCAGGTGCCAGTTGTCAATCTTCAGTAGCTTGGATAAGGACAGTCTTCTCCATACCCTTACCTTTCTCTTTGCGCCGAGCATCCCTTAACTCAGCTACATAATAGGCACGTCCAATCACCTGGTCACCGTGAACAGCTCTAACACCATTATCTGTCGGAAACTTCAAAGTCAAACACCATAGGGGCCGCCCGAAATTCGACTAGGTCCGGTCAGCCCAAAAAACATTGTAAGGAGAGTCAACATCAAAAAAAACAAATGGCAAGATTCGTACTCTCCTACGGTCACCTTCTTCCAACTCTACAAGTAATTCAACATAACCAACGGCCTCAGTAGCAACAACGTTAAAACCGTGTATGCGGGCTTTAAGTCCTTAGCTTCCATTTTCATTCGATCATATGCTTTTTTGAAAATTATTTTACAAAACTTCCACAATCAATCAATATCTTTCTCACCAAGGAGGGTCCAATCAAGGTCGAAATGACCATTGGATCGATCGTCGGAGCCTCCATCTTGTTCGCATATCTATTTTTAAACATGATTTCATTTGTCATTGTATGTTGTTTCTTTTCCAAAGCTCCATTTTTGTAATTGAACAATATTCAAAATCCACATGGCTAATCGCGCTATCATAGCACTCCATCTCTTACCAACTCTTATCTGCTGGGTGTGGTCCTCCAGCTATCGTATTTCTCACCAATCTTCCCCTATTCATGCAGGACCCTCAACACTGCGCGGTACTTGTCCTCGGTTGGGGTTGAATGTCCCATGTCCGCCATCCTGTAGGTTTTTTATAAATTGCTACAACTTCCTTTCTCGAATCAGCTTTTTGGTAATGTCCTGGATATACCAACATTCATTCATGCCATGTCCATAGCATTCGTGGAACCGACAATATTTTTCGGTTTGTTTATGCTCATCAGTTGATTCTTTTAGAGGGGACTTCCTATATTGCATGATATTTCAAGTACAAAAATAGATATTCTCCAAGGACGTATTCAACTGTGTGTAAGTATCGAACATCAAAGTCCTAGGCTTCCTTCTTCCAGAATCCCTCTTTCATTCTCGGCCCTTATCTTCGACTTTCTTTTGCTGATTCGGCTTGTTTCAAATTCACTTGAACTTTTCCTGAGCTATCATCAGACTACTTTATTGTGATGTTACTTTGTACTACCTCTCTGCTCGGTCCCATAATATTCATTTTCCTGAAGAACCCGACTTCCTCCTTTCTCAAATACTGAGCTGCCATTGCATAAATTTGCTCCAACATTACGTGCGGCTTGCCACTAACCAATCGTCAGAATAAATATTCTGGACCTATCCCTCTCGTCATGGCCATCAATATAGCATAATCGTTCGCATTACTGATTTCCATAACTGTTGTATGAAATCTCTCCAAATAATATTTCAATGATTCTCCTAAAGCTTGAATCACGCTGGACAGAGACATCACATCCTTGGGACGAGTTGTGCGCATCTGGAACTGCTCCACAAACTTTGTTTCCAAATCATCGAATCTTGAAATTGATCATGGGGATAATCTTGTGAACCATATCATCGCTATTCTAGAGAGTTATGGGAAAGCATCTACACTTGGTTGTATCATCCGCTTGTACAGAATTCATCAGCCATTCGTATCTCATAATATGCTGCCTGGGGTTGATTTTTCTTTGTAGACGGCCATTGATGGCATGTTGAACCTTCTTGGATATGCATGTAGAGCATTATTAGTGAACATGGCATGGCCTCTTGAGATTCCCCAATCATCGTTAGTCAAGCCTTGGCTCTCTCTTACTAACTGTCTGACCATTGCCGATAAGTCCAGTGTTTTGATGGTTGGTGCTAAGCGGTGGTCATGCTCCACCTTGCGTGAATGGTCCGATCGATGTCTGCGAGCCATTTCACACCTTCATGATTCGCCATCTTCCTGATTTGTACCTTGCAGATTCACTTCATCGTCATTCCAGGGAAGGGTTTGGTCAACATTTAATTGAACTCCACAATCCAAACCAACTGAAGCAATTCCAACTTGATTTCCAAAAGGCATGGGTAGATTCCCCTTCTGGTGGAGGGATCGGTACCGGTCTCTATGGAGGGATCGACATCGATCGATCCTGGCAGACCACGATGGTCTATCGGTTGATGTCCCAAAGTTTCTACACGATATTTGTTTTTTTTGCGATTCCTATGCCTGTGACACTCATCTCATGAGCTAGAACTCTTGAATGTCGAGTAAGGAGTGGTGTTCTCCTAGCTTTCCCCCATGGTTGCTGATTGAGTTGGTTCATCAAGTTGATATTGGTTTGAATTTGTTAGATTAGTTATCAGTGGCTCTCCAAAGCTCTCTCACTAAATTATGAAATTCAGCTCTTGTAGTAGAATTAGTAGGATTCTAAACTTCAACTGGTTCATCACTCACATCCATTGGTTAATTACTTGGGTCTCCTTGCTCGATGCTAGTATTCCAATTTCCCTTCACTATCTGAGAAGTAGATCTAGTATTTCTCACAATTATTGATTGCTTTACTTAGATTTCCACAAATTTGAGTAGTATGAGCAACTTCTTGAAGATAACTATAGATCTTCTTTGGGGGATTTATCTAATCCAGTAACGACAAAGGGATCCTAATAAACTTAGAATCAAGGTTCTCAGTGAAAGAACCAAAATGTTTGCAACTAAATTAGTCACAAACACCCAAGAATATTTTTTGTAGAGATTTATGTGAAGAAAAATAAAATTAAACAAAGTAAATTGAATTAGTAAGTAACAGAGAATAAACTATAATCAGAGATATAGAAATTTATAGTGGTTCGGCGTTGTACTCCTACATCCACTTTGAAGATTATCCTTTATTAATCACTTATAAATCTAATTACAGCAGTAGATAATAGCAAGTACTTGATTACAATGGAGTCTAGAGCAACAGGCAGTGTAAAGCTCCTCAAAATGACCCATCAGGTTAGAATATATAGACGAAGACAACTAAGTATCTCTCTAAAATCTTGGTTGAAGGACCTTCTAAACCATATGGGCGAACTAGAAAGATCGTTGGGCCTAATTCTCAAAGAGGAGGGATTGGTGCCAATCTCTTCTTTTGTCTAATTTTTGGGGGGCAATCCCTGTGGTGGCTTCCTTATGCAAAAAAATGCTTAGCCTCCATTTTCCATGTCATTTTGGTCAATGGAACTCAGATTGTTGCTTGATCTTTGATTCAACATAACAAGAATGTCGTCTACTACAGATCCCTCCCAAGGGATGTATAACGATCCCTCCAATTTTGTCCTTTTGATGTGCAATCCCTAGGGTAGGTTCCCTAGGGTCCTTATATCTTGCTTCTCAAATTTCATATTCTTTGGACTTGTAGATATTGGGATATTGATTGCTTTCTACAAGAATGCTCTTGTACATTGATGTATGTTGATCCTTCTTGTTGGAATCAAACTATGTCGTTCCCTTTTATGCATTGAACCATATCCCATACTCTAAATATTCTACATTGCACATCTTTCAATTCCATTCAATCCTGACTTCATATTACCATTTGTATCTAACTTCTAGGCCCCACAATCATCACTCTAGAATCATCGTCCTTAACGACCGTTGAACCTAACTCATGCAATCAATTTAATATAACTAGGCTAGAATGCCAGATAACAGTCTTTAAAACACACACACATACACACGCGCACATATCACTTAAAAAGCCATTTCAAAAGGCAACTTATAATAACAAACAAACACTATTTACATTTATTTACAATAAGTATAAACCAAATAATTTAATTCATTTCTTATCTTTGATAATTGTACACAAATCCTAAAATCAAATTCAATTCCTGCAACTTCATATTTTCAAATAAACATAAGAGACTAAATAAAGGTACTCAATGAAAACCAATAATTCCGTCATACACACTGATAAAAACAAGTCAAAACTCAACTACACTATCTCAAACTATACATTACAATGCAATATCAAACCGTCCAAAATTATGAATACAAGTACTGCTGGCTAGAACTCCATTCGTCCTTTCTAATCCAGCCATTTTATTACAAACTCAAAAGAAATAATTTAAAAGTAACTACATAATTTCAAAATATCAATTATGTCCCTTGATGATTACCCCAAGTAATCGTCCTATATATAGCTACTACCTAACACACCCAAGGGGACAAGGACTCAAAGTTTCATCTAAGGTCTCGACTCGTGTCTCTGATAAAAAATGTATTGTTTTAAACGCTCACTGATACCATTTTGTAAAGGTGTCTTTCATGGGTATGGGATCCACTGTGGTCACCATGGGTACCTTAGACACTGGTTTTATAGCTAGCTTCTTGACTAACCCACATAGTAACAAACTGTAAATAGGACATGTGGGGTAAGAGTTAAGGCTTCACCAATAGTCACAAGGTGAGAACCCCCACCATGTGCACATAAAAACCAGCTCTGATACCATTTAATGACACCCCACCTCTATACCTATACTATGCAAGAGTATTACTAGGTAATACGATCAGATACTATAAAGAACGAGCATATATGAGGTACACACATGAATATTTCCTTGGGCTAACACTAGTGCATGTTAAAACATCGAATATATATATCTTGCCTATATGTACATAGTATCGGTGCAAAGCAATAAACACGTGTGCCTCCATGATAGAACAATACACAATATACAATAAATACCAGAGATTACAGAGTCAAAATCGCAACAATAATATATAATACATAATATACAATGTCGATTCAAGATACAGTCTCAGGAACATACATCCTTGAAGTACATCGTATATAATAACATACAACTAAACCGTAGAACTTTTTTCCACTAAACCTAGTAACCACAATCTGGACTGACCGTCCCTGTACCTGAAATGTCTCGAACTGACCTGAGTATTATAAATATAACACATGATTCAGACTATGTCTAAATCATAGGGTTGATAAATGTGAGTGAAACCGTATATACTAAGATACTGATGTGATACCACATCATATCAGCTCATGTAACGACTCATAAATTTCGATAATTAAATTGGTTAATTTATTAAGATTTTTGTAATTAAATTTAGAAAGAAATAAAAAAAGTTTATAATTTATAATGAAGCGAATGTAAAAAATGAAATGTAGCAATGGTAATTAAAACTAATTATTGACAATTGGAGTGAAATCCCAATAATGAAATAGTGTAAATTGTTGCACTTAGTTAAAATAAGTAAATAAAAGTAAGTATTGAATTAACCAATGAAATAATGCATTGACTAATAGTAATTGAATGTAAATTAAGGTAATAATGTTAATGCAAGTTGATAAATAACTAATTTAGTGCAATTCGAATTAATTGAAACAATTGTAAAGTTATAATCGATTGTAATTAGTAAATTGGGAAATAAATTCAAAGTTATATTAATTGATGAAATAATATGTAATAAATTATAATTTAGTAAAATCAATGCTAGATAAGTAATTATAACAATTGTTGGCTAATAATAAAGTATGAATGGGATTGAATTAGGCAAATGGTGATATTTAATAATTGTTTACCCACTTATTTAATTGATTGAATTAGATCTAAAGCCATTGTAATTAAACGTAATTAAATACTACGTTAATATGAATTCAGTTGATGACTGTAAAAATATTAGGGTAATTGGATATACTAATGTTAAATTATCCATAAGATGATGATTGATTGAATAAAGAGATTGAAAAAAAATTGAATTAATTTATTTGAAATTAAAAATATAATTTAGTTGAATTTACTTAAATTGAAGGTAAACACTATAAATTTTGCAATAAATCCTTATTTGATTGATATGGAAATTTTGGTTAATGAATTTTAAGTTTATTTGTAATCAGAAATGATAGAAATGGTAAATGATTAAATTTGAATTGAAGAAGTGATAAATAAATTTAATAACAAATTATTTAAATAACCTGAAAGATAGCAATTTTGGCCACGACTCGGATTTCGACGAAAACAGTTTCATCGGATCCACAACGGTGAATTGTTGTAGGATTTCAAGTTTCGTAACGATCGGACTTGTCGTTTGATCATAAGGGCTTGAAACGCATAGAAATAAATTAAAATCAATTTGAAATAATCTAATTTTAACGTAACTTCTTCATACGATGGAATATGGACTTGAAACCTATTCCATTGATTTTAAAATATTCAAAAACATATATTTTGATATATAGGTTGACCCATTTCCGTTCCGGAGATAAAACAGGCTTTTCGGGTCAATTATCGTTCAAAACCCAAATCAATCGTATATGCTTCTCTATTTTCAGCCCTACCTATATACGTCTGGTTATAAACCCTAGCAGACTTTCTATTTCTCATTTCTGTATGTACAGAAACTTCTGTTTCTCCTCTTCCTCAATGGTTGTAAACCCTAAATTTTCCAATTCATTTCTAATTCAAAATCCAACAACAAAAATTCAAACTCCTCAAATAATATCAAATTTTATATTGATCTGAAGCTCTCAACGAGCGCATCTCAGATTTGAGATTCATTCTTCAATTTGAATCATCAGTTTCCCAGAAATCGATGATCAATCCTCGAACATTCATCACGTGACGATCAACTTCCACGGATCGCCGATTTAAGGGAAGCGTATTGTAGAGGGGGCCGAGTGTTGTTCATCGGTGGGGTTTGCAGGTGGTATTGACGATTGGCTCTATGACAGAAATTCGATTAGGGTTAATAAATTAAGGCGGCGGCGGCACGATTTTTGGAGTCGCGTGACTCGTGGAGGGTGCGACCGATGGTGCTGAGCTATAAGGGGATGGGCGACGATCATCGGCCAAGGTAGCGGCAGGCTAACGCGGTGGTCAACGTGGAGCGAATTCGGGTGCTACATGTTTGCATGTTCGAGCTAGGCAATGGTTAGGGTTTAGACGTGGGAGCAGAGTGAGGACGTGGCAGCTTTTGATTGGTTGAATGTGGGTATGGTTTTGTTTATTTTAATTTAATTTAATCTAAAATTTCATAACTTCTAATCAGCGTAACTTTTACTCACGAGGTCCAATTCATGCGCGATTTCTTTCGTGAAGTTCGTATTGAAATTTTGAACATTTTGACGCTGGTTTGAATGAATTCCGAGGCTATTTGAATTTTGGGTTTAAATTGGATTTAAATTCAAAAGGTGAGTGTTTTAACCCACTCGCAACTTCTAAAATTTCTTATGTTTGTAAAATTTAATTCATGATGTGATTAGGAATTTATTTATGACTGTTTAGTATATTTTTAATCATCATCTCAGTTAAATTGAATTTATTTGAATTAAATTGTTATTTAGTTTATTATTTTATATAAACTGCCGGTTAATTACCTGTTATTTAGTATCAGTTTCTATATTAATATTTATGGATTGTTTTGGATGATGATTATGATGGATGTTTGATTATTGATATTGGATGAATGGATGTTGTATTTTATATTTTTATAAACTGCATGTTTGTTATGGATTTTTATTTCACTCGGGATTGCGGCTTGAAATGATATATAACCGCATTTATATTATAAATTGCGGATTGAAATGATAAATATCCGTATCACTTGACCATATGATAGAAAATTATATACGGACACCGTGGTCTATATATAAGAATACTTTGAAATGATTTCTATGGTTTTGTAAAGAAATATATGGTTTTATATAAATATTGATGTTAGATACTATATAAACGTTATTTTATTCTTGATTTTAAGCTATGTATGAATTTGTTTTAATATAGAATAAGCTTAAAAATAAGTTTGATTTTTATTGAAGATAATATGATTAAGCATTGAAATTTTATTTTAAAATAGAGTTTATAATGATTTAAATTAATTAAGGTTGGAAGATAAATTTGAAATTTATTGAATTTGAAATTTTAAAAGGTATGATTTAATCACTTGATTTTGGGTCAAAGTGAATTAAATGAATATTTCGAGTATGAATAAATTGAAGGAAATATTTAGTCATTTAAAATTTAGGTTGTGTTTAAATGATGATGGATTTATTAAGCAAAATATTTCAAACTAAATAATATAAAATTGAATTTGATATATACACACACACACACATATATATATATATATGAAATTACCAAACTTAGTTTTGAAATTGTTGAATACTTAAAGTTTGAAATATTTTGAATTTGGAATGGTTTACTATGTGGATCAAATCTGTTTTGAAATCAATATAATTTGGAATAGTTTATTTGAAAACTGAATTGAATTTTAATTTATGATTGGGGATTTGGTTAAATTTAAAATTTAGAAATTCGAGTTATTTTGGAATTGATTTTGTGAAATTGAAGAATCTATTTTATTATATAAAGTATTTTAAATATTTAAACCTATTTTTCAAAGTTATGAGTTTCAAGGTATTATGATTTGAAAGTGTCAGATTTCAAGTGTTTTGATTTCAAAGTGTTATAACTTTGAAAGTGTTATGATTTTGGAAAAAGGATATGTTTGAAATGAAAATGATATCGTATTGATTTGGTTTTGAAAAGGGTATGATATTTGGTTTTAAAGTATAAACTATTTTGAAAATGATAGCGGTGTTATAATAACGTTTGGTTGTTAAAGAGACCGGGATCGGAAGTTGCCATACTCTCTGCCAACTCCGAAAACCACTTTAACAACCGTGTACGCGGTGGAGATTTCAGAATGAAGTAGGATGGCGGCGGCGTTCCTTTGAGGTATGTACGTGGACCCGACTTCCATGAGTTGGCATAAGATGGCTAAAGCAGGAGCGATTCTGGGCCAGCAAGGTAGCTCTTCTTATCGAACACACTCCTTCGATACCATTCTATTACTTTGCGATTGATTGGGCCCTTTGATTTTTTTTGGAGGGGTGTGGCTCGAGGTGGGCGGTAGCTGCGAGCTATGTGTCACCACCAGTTCGGATAGTAATTGGTGTATCTACCCTAGCATTTCCTAGTTATGCCGTGACACATACCCTAGCGCACTTTGTACGAGTTTGATTTGTGTCGTACCTATGGAGTATCTTCTCGTAGTCTCCCGATCAGGAGATATGCAGGTACTGTAGAGACTACTGGCACTATTACATGTTAAGGGCTATATGGGTAACCCTTTAATGCTATTTAAAAGTAATTTTATTTCACTATTATACAGTATTATAATAGTGTATATTACTACATAGTAGATAGTTTAATGGATCCTTAGGAGATGCGAATCCCGAGCATCTCATAAGTTACCACGCTCACTTTAGACACTGGATAGGAGGTGTCAAATCCCGTAAACATCTCTAACGCCGTTCCACTCATATTATTTACCGTTGATTTAACTTACATAAGATCTTTTAGTTTTGAATCGAGTGTTTTTTCTTATCAATTCGCTCGGGTCAGTCTGAGCATTTCAGCGTTTGAAGACCTTATCTTTGGAGGACGAAGACAAAGATTGTATTACTATTATTTACTATATTGTTCCACTGCATCACATTATTCCGCTACATTGTTATTTATTATTCCTTGGTATATGTAACTCTGATTCTGTGTTGTATAAATATAATCAAATGTTTTGTTAAACAGCTTCATGAACTGTTATTTGACTATTACATTTTGTCATTCCGTTGTGAGATTCTGTTTTGCTTTATTTCCTTCTCTGTTTTCTTATTTACCCCAATAACAGTCCGCCCTTCTGCATGGATTGAGTTGACACGTGTGTCTGCTTAAGCGTACAAAAAGGCGGATGTTACATTTGGTATCAGAGCTTTGGTTTAGCAATAAACCTTAGCTTTGTGGGGTCTGACTCTTTATTTATAAGGTAGTAATACCCTATGACGAGTCGCTGAGTGTATATATATGAGAGAGCGTATTTGTTAGTGTTATAAAAAGGTTTTGATATTGTGTTAATTTGTTCCGTTTTGTATTTATAAATTCTGGTTGGTGCATAGGACGCTATGACATCAATAGGTATTTCTAAACACTTAATAGGACCGACCGACACAATATTTGTTTTGAAATATAGGTAAATGAAATAATTTTGCCTATTATATTTTCGTATATAAAGTAATAGATTTTATAAAGGTTATATTTGGTTGTAATATATTCGTTGTAGGTAGTGAAATTTATAAATATTGGTTGTAAAATAAAATTCACAAATAAAAATAAAGTAAATTGGAAATTTTAGAACTTAAGTTTCAGGATTTTGAAAATTTCTTTCGAGTGATTTTGGAATATAATAATAATATTATTTAAAAGTATTTTCTGATATAAATATTTCAATAAGATTTGAAAGAATTATTTAAAGAAAATTTTGGAAAGAAATAAGTTCTATACTCCCCTCTCTTTCGTTGAAAAATAATTTCGGTGACGCGTGCATGCATCATCGACATTTATTTTTGAGTTTCAAAGTGGGAAGGCCACTGTAGTAGCTTTACTACAGATTTATTTTGATAAACAAATATAAATTTCAAATTGATTTAAATATAATCGGATATATAAGTTGTAAGTATATAGGTTTATCTATTATTTTAAAATGATTTGAAATTTAACCCGGTATTTAGTTCTTTAGTTTCCGTTAATTAATATTTTCAATTATTATAGTGAAATGGAATGTAAAAAATTAATAATTGGAACTTCTAATTAAAATAAGAGATTAAATGCTAGGTAATAAATGAAATTTCACGAAAGTTGAAATTTGTAACCTATAAAAACAAAGGATATGATTTCTGAACATTAAATTAATTTAAAAGAAATGAGATAAACTTTTGTAATTTTCAATTACCTTCTTAAAGACACATATATAACTTGATTAAAAGTTGTAATGTTTAATAAGAAAATGTAATAGGACATTCTACAAGTAAACTTGAGCTAATGAAAGTATTCAATGAAACTCTAATAAATAAGTATTGATGTTATAGAGTTATAAACTTAAGTTACAATTGAAGTGTTACTATAATAAAATATGATAGAAGGTAAATGTTGTAAGTAGATGATTTTAAACTTAAGTAAATGAAACTGATATGCCAAATAACTAAATTGAACATGAATTGTATGGATAAATGAAAATGAATTTATGTAAGTATAAGTGCAAATAAGTGAAATAAACACTGAATCAATGGATGGAAATGAAAATTTGCAAGAAATAAACGTAAATTAAAAAGATAAATCATTATACGAATGAAAAGGAAATCAAGCAACAAATGTATGAAATGAAATTAATAAGAATGGACTTGATCTATTGTCTGAAATTTTTGTTTGTTTGGTTTATGGTTGTTTGGGCAAGGATACTTAAAAATTGTTTGGATGTATGAATAATCTATTTAGTTTCATCTAAGACTATGAGTAAATGGTGCACTTGATAGTTTATTTTCATTATATAAAATTTAAAGTTTTTGAACCCGAACAACCATTTGTTTTGTTTGATATGGATGGATAATTGAATTGTGTTGATTCTGTATAATGATTGTATGCTGTGGTTGCAAGTGATTATTGTTGTTTGACATTGATTTATTTGCTAGTGGATGAAACAAAATGAATATTTCATTCTATATAATTATTAACTCTCTTGGATTATATAAGTGAAATACAGGTTATGGAAGCAATTGCTACTGCTTTTGGTTTCACAAAATAAGCGGTAATTGCCCGTTAAATAAGTGCGTTTTTGGATTACGGTTTTATAGTGCTATTATATTGTTTTCCCTTTGTTGGGATATATTATTTTGAAACATTGTGATATATATTGTTATATTTGATATTATATTTTCTTCTGAGCCTCTCCGTGCAAAGGAGACTCTACCGAAATTTTTCGAAACTTTTGGACTTAGAAAATTTTTGAAAAATATTTTCCAAACTTTATTAATTTGAGTGTAAATAGATTAAATGGTTATAAATTAGTATATTTTATTCAAATTAATTAATTTTGTAAATTTAATTGTTTATAAAGTTAGTATTTTTGAATAAGATGCACTGTTTACTTAATTCTTTCTTTGCCCTTCTTTTTCCTTTTCAGGGATGAAAAGTTTTGAGTGGGGGAGAGTGTAAAGACCCATAAATTTTGATAATTAAATCGGTTAATTTAATAAGATTTTTGTAATTAAATTTAGAAAGAAACAAAAAACTTTATAATTTATAATGAAGCGAATGTTAAAAAAATGAAATGTAGCAATGGTAATTAAAACTAGTTATCGACAATTGGAATGAAATCCCAATAGTGAAATACTTTAAATTGTTGCACTTGGTTATAAAATTTAAAATAAGTAAATAAAAGTAAGTATTGAATTAACCAATAAAATAATATATTGGCTAATAGTAAATGAATGTAAATTAAGGTAATAATGTTAATGCAAGTTGATAAATAACTAATTTAGTGCAATCCCAATTAATTGAAACAACTGTAAGGTTACAATCGATTGTAATTAGTAAATTGGAAAATAAATTCAAAGTTATATTAATTGATGAAATAATACGTAACAAATTGTAATTTGGTAGAATCAATGCTAGATAAGTAATTATAATAATTCTTGGCCGATAATAAAGCATGAATGGGATTAAATTAGGCAAATGGTGATATTTACTAATTGTTTACCCACTTATTTAATTTATTGAATTGGAACTAAATCCATTGCAATAAAACGTAATTAAATACTACGTTAGTATGAATTTAGTTGATGACTGTAAAAATATTAGGGTAATTGGATATAATAATGTTAAATTATCCATAAGATGATGATTGATTGAATAAAGAGATTGAATTGAATTAATTTATTTGAAATTAAAAATATAATTTAGTTGAATTTACTTAAATTGAAGGTAAACACTATAAATTTTGCAATAAATCCTTATTTGATTCATATGGAAATTTTGGTTAATGAATTTTAAGTTTATTTGTAATCAGAAATGATAGAAATGGTAAATGATTAAATTTGAATTGAAGAAGCGATTAACAACTTTAATACTAAATTATTTAATTAACCTGAAAGATAGCCATTTTGACTACTGATTCGGATTTCGATGAAATCGGATCCATAACGGTGAATTATTGTAGGATTTCAAGTTTCGTAACGATCAGACTTGTCGTTTGATCTACGGGCTTGAAATGCCTAGAAATCGATTGAAATCAATTTGAAATAATCTGATTTTAACGTAACTACTTCATACAATGGAATTTGGACTTGAAACATGTTCCATTGATTTTAAACTATTCAAAAACTTATATTTTGATATATAGGTTGACCCATTTCCGTTCCGGAGCTAAAACGGGCTTTTCGGGTCAATTATCGTTCAAAACCCAAATCAATCATATCCGCTTCTCTATTTTCAGCCCTACCTATATATATTTGGTTATACACCATAGCAGCCTTTCTATTTCTCATTTCTGTACGTACAGAAACTTCTGCTGCTCCTTATTCGTCGATGGAATTTTATCGTTTAGAAAACCGTCGAACGAATTTTGAAATAAAATTTACCGCAAGCGCACGATGTACGAATGTAGCACGTGGCGAATACGGGTCGATCCGCGGGGAATTGATGATTTAAATTTCCTACTCAATCAAATTATACCAAAGCCGAGAGTGTATTTAAGCTAGAAAATGAGAAAATAAACTAACTAACAAAAAGAAAAGAAATGCAAATACGAGAGTTAAATGTCAATTTAGAGAATAAATCCACTCTCTAGATCATGTAGTTCAACACATGAAATCATGATCTCTCTTTCATGGTCATTAGTGTTTTAATTGATGTGTTTATCATAAGTATGACATATTTGAGCTATTAATTAGCCAACATAAGTCATCAAACTATAACACACCCCTTAAAACACTTACTAACTTTCATGAAACTTAACAAAGAAAATGAAAATGAAATCTATTTTAAGTATGGCCTATTAACTATTGATTAGAAACATAGACCATCAAATTTTAATTTCAAATCACTTTCTTATGCCATAATCATATATTGATGAAGAGGCATTTGTGTTAGTGATTGTTTAAGCATAGCCTATTTGGTGTCAACAATATAGACTATCAAATTCAAGGCAAAAACAACAAATAAAACCACTTCTATCATCATCATTAAGCACAAAAAGAGAGCATGAATTAACAAAATGTTGAAGCTACATTAATTAGAGAGTTTCATTACCCCTAAATTGAAGGGGTTTAGCTTCTCATATTTGTCATCTTATTAACAAATGTAGCTAACAACATGAAAGCAAAATGAAGAGGAAAAAGAGAGCAAAATGAAAAACAAAAATTATTCAACTTGCATAAAAGAGAAGAGATCTACACTACAACATAAAAAAGAGGCATGTAAAAGGAAAGAGAATGTATTAATAACATAAAAAAAAGGAAAATTACATGAAAATGAAAATGGCTAAGTAGCCATGAAAAAAAAAAGAGCTTTCTTTTATTTGATCTAAACTAATGAAGAGAAGAAGGCCTAAGAGAGACTAAGAGAAGAGATGTTAGATTACATGAAACATATGGAGTTATTTATGCAAGCATGAAACCCTAATCCATATTTTTTGGGAATGTCCAAAATGCCCATGAAGTAGTGTGGCCACCATGTAATCATTAGAATGTCATAATCCTCATTTAAGTGTACATGAAGCCATTAATTCCATAAGCATGTGCATTAGCCTCTAGTTTGTACATTAAAGTGGTGGGTAGGGGGGGTCCTCCATGATCTTCACTTTGAATTATTTCCATCTTCATTCTTTTATATTCATGTTGTGCATGCATGTGTCTTCATGAAACCACTCCTATTTGAGATCAAATTTCTACAAAAATATATATAAATTTCCAATTAATTTATCTCAAATAAATATATGCACACAAATGACTGTTTTGCCCTTATATGAAGATGGATATGTGACAATTTGGAATTAATATGGATTTTGGTTAAAACAAGTTAAAATACCCCATATGATCATTTATTTAGTTTAAATATAATAAATATAATGGCAAAAATATGCACATTTACGTGCATATCACTCCTCTTCTTTAATGGCCGTAAACTCTAAATTTTCCAATTCAATTCCAACTCAAAATCCAACAACAAAAATTTAGACTCCTCAAATGATATCAAATTTTATATCGATCTGAAGCTCTCAATGAGCGCATCTCAGATTTGAGATTCATTTTTCAATTTGAATCATCGGTTGCCCAAAAATCGATGATCAATCCTCGACTGTCCATCACGTGATGATCAACTTCCACGGATCGCCAATTTGAGGGGAGTGTATTGTAGAGGTGGCTAGTGTTGTTCATCGGTGGGGTTCGCAGGTAGTATTGACGGTTGGATCTACGACAGAAATTCAATTAGGGTTAATAAATTAAGGTGGCAACGGCACGATTTTTGGAGTCGCGTGACTCGAGGAGGGCACGGCCGGTGGTGCTGAGCTATAAGGGGATGAGCGACGATCATCGGCCATGGTCGCAGTAGGCTAATGCGGTGGTCAACGTGGAGCAAATTCGACGGTTACGTGTTTACACGTTCGAGCTGGGCACTGATTAGGGTTTAGACGTGAAAGCAGAGGGAGGACGTGGCAGCTTCTGATTGGTTGAATATGGGTATGGTTTTGTTTATTTTAATTTAATCTAAAATTTCATAACTTCTAATCAGCGTAACTTTTACCTACGAGGTCCAATTCAAGCGCGATTTCCTCCGCTAAGATTGTATTGAAATTTCTGACATTTTGACTTTGATTTGGATGAACTTTAAAGCTGTTTGAATTTTGGGTTTAAATTGGATTTAAATTCAACTTAAATTCAAAAGATGAGTGTTTTTACCCACTCACAACTTCTAAAATTTCTTATGTTTGTTAAATTTAATCATGATGTGATTAGAAATTTATTTATGATTGTTTGGTATATTTTTAATCACCATCTCAGTTAAATTGAATTTAGTTGAATTAGATTGTTATTTAATTTATTATTGCATATAAACTGCCAGTTAATTGCCTATTATTTAGTATTAGTTTCTATATTGACATTTATGGATTGTTTTGGATGATGATTATGATGGATGTTTGATTATTGATATTGGATGAATGGATATTGTATTTTATATTGCTATAAACTGCAAGTTAGTTATGGATTTTTATTTCACTCGGGATTGCGGTTTGAAATGATATATAACCGCATTTATATTTTAAATTACGGATTGAAATGATAAATATCTGTATCACTTGACCATATGATAGAAAATTATATACGGACACCGTGGTCTATATATAAGAATAACTTGAAATGATTTTTATTGTTTTGTAAAGATATATAAGGTTTTATATAAATACTAATCTTAGATATTATATAAACGTTATTTTATTCTTGATTTTAAGCTATGTATAAATTTGTTTTAATATAGAATAAGCTTAGTAATAAGTTTGATTTTTATTGAAGATAATATGGTTAAGTATTTAAATTTTATTTTAATATAGAGTTTATAATGATTTAAATTAATTAAGGTTGGAAGATAAATTTGAAATTTATTGAATTGGAAATTTTAAAAGGTATGATTTAATTACTTGATTTTGGATTAAAGTGAATTAAATGAATATCTCGAGTATTAATAAATTGAAGGAAATATTTAGTTATTTGAAATTTGGGTTGTATTTAAATAATAATGAATTTATTAAGTAAAATATTTCAAACTAAATAATAGAAAATTGAATTTGATATATATATATGTATGTATGTATATATATGAAATTACCAAACTTAGTTTTGAAATTGTTGAATACTTAAAATTTGAAATATTTTGTATTTGGAATGGTTTATTCCGTGGATCAAATCTATTTTGAAATCAATATAATTTGGAATAGTTTATTTGAAAACTGAATTGAATTAAAATTTATGATTTGGTTAAATTTAAAATTTAGAAATTCGAGTTGTTTTGGAATTGATTTGTGAAATTGAAGAAGCTATTTTATTATATAAAGTATTTTAAATAATTAAACCATTTAAGTGGTTGAAGTTATGTTTCAAAGTTATGAGTTTCAAGGTATTATGATTTGAAAGTGTCAGATTTCAAGTGTTTTGATTTCAAAGTGTTATAACTTTGAAAGTGTTATGATTTTGAAAAAAAGGATATATTTGAAATGAAAAGATATCTTATTGATTTGGTTTTGAAAAGGGTATGATATTTGGTTTTAAAGTATAAACTATTTTGAAAATGACCGCGATGTTATAATAACGTTTGGTTGTTAAAGAGACCGAGATTTGAAGTTGTCATACTCTCTACCAACTCCGAAAACCACTTTAACAACCGTGTATGCGGTGGAGATTCCAGAATGAAGTAGGATGGCGGCGGCGTTCCTTTGAGGTATATACATGGACCCGACTCCCGTGAGTTGGCATAAGGCGGCTAAAACAGGAGCGATTCCGGGCCAGTGAGGTAGCTCCTCTTATCGGACACACTCCTTCGATATCATTCTATTATTTTGTGATTGATTGGGGCCCTTTGATTTTTTTTGGGGGTGCCGCTCGAGGTGGACGGTAGCTACGCGCTATGCGTCACCACCAATTCGGATAGTAATCGGTATATCTACCTTGGCATTACCTAGTAGTGTCGTGTCACCTACCCTAGCGCGCCTTGTACGAGTTTGATTTGTGTCGTATCTATGGAGTATCTTCTCATAGTCTCCCGATCAGGAGATATGCATATACTGTAAAGACTATTGGAACTATTACGTGTTAAGTGCTATATGGTTAACCCATTAACGCTATTTAAAAGTAAGTTTATTTTACTATTAGACATTATTATAATAGCATATATTACCACATAGTAGATAGTTTAATGGAATCTTAGAAGACGTGAATCCCGAGTATCTCTTAAGTTACTATACTCACGTTAGACGTTGGAAATGAGATGTCAAATACCATAAACATCTCTGACGCTCTGACGCCGTTCCACTCATATTATTTACCGTTGATTTAACTTACATAAGATCTTTTAGTTCTGACTCGAGTGTTTTGTCTTTTTAATTCGCTCGGGTCAGCTTGAGCATTTCATGGTTCGAAGACCTTATCTTTGGAGGACGAAGACGAACACTATATTACTATTATTTACTATATTGTTCCATTGCATCACATTGTTCCGTTGCATTGTTTCTTATTATTCCTTGGTGTATGTAACTCCGATTCTGTGTTATATAGTATAATCAAATGTTTTGTTAAACAGCTTCATGAACTGTTATTTGACTATTATATTTTTTCATTCCGCTGTGAGATTTTGTTTTATTTTATTTTCTTCTCTGCTTTTCTTATTTACCCAAATAATAATCCGCCCTTCTGTATGAATTGAGTT
Source organism: Allium cepa (assembly GCA_030765085.1). NCBI lineage: Eukaryota > Viridiplantae > Streptophyta > Magnoliopsida > Asparagales > Amaryllidaceae > Allium > Allium cepa. The sequence continues at coordinate 432,162,468 of CM060929.1, read as the reverse complement.
GGCACGTGTGTCTGCTTAAGCGTTAAAAAAGGAGGATGTTATAGCCCATGTCAATGATTACCATATATTACAGTATAAATATAAAGAGGAAGACATATGTATAGTTTATAATTACAATACCTTAAAAGATCTTTGAAATATTTCATAATCTAAATTTCACCAAAACTATGCAGAAGATGGCATCATCAATATAAAAAAATTCAAAAGAAATCAAGAATACTATATCCAATGAGCTAGTCATCCATACTATAAATCATCATCATAGAAAATGAAATCATCATGTGAATCGGGCTTGCACACAGCAATGCCCTAATATAATATCAAATTATATAATCAATAGATATTGTGAGATAGCCCATCAAATCATCTAAATGATATCTAATATTACAACCCACAAAGACAATCTATCACAATAAATAAACAAAGGCTATCTGTAAAATACCAAATCAGAAGTGTAAGGATATACGAAGACTGACCACATAAACACACAATATCTAGTATACCTAACTTATTGGATGGTGACATAATATATGCCAATCCACAACACACTCATAACCCTAAAGTAGAAAGGAAAACTGATAACACATAGCATGCTCCAGGAACCTAGGGTCTACTAGCTTCTCGCTAATAGGTGGATATTTTCCTACAGTCATTGGTTACCATTACATCTCCCCTCTCGGTACCATGATAATGAATCGATAATCTACTATATGCTCAACAATACGTAGCCTCTTCGACTACGACTCCCGACATATGCCCATATGGTAACTGATTGTTGGCCTATGCGACACAAGGGGATACTACCAATCCGTGATGCACATCAAATACCATGAACAACAACGGTGTTACAGATCTGGAGCGCAACCCTACGATCAGACCACCGGGTGGATACTAGCTAATCTGATTCACTCTCGAATCATAAAGAGAGCTTGACACAAGTAGACGATATTTAGTGCTCATATCATATATTTATACATAGTTCTAGACATAAGCCGACACACGACTATGTATAAGTCAACACATTACTATGATATACTAGAGCTCTAATCCTTCACCGACACACAGCTCTACCCATAAGCCAACACATGGCTAAAATATACTCTCCACAGCAAGTATCATCACGTATACATGAGTAATCCCTGTTCCAGTGACATTCATTAACAATGAATAATCAAACAAATAACATAATAGTGTCTCATACCATCACACGTTACTCGAATAATTATTCAATGTTTATAAACTACACTCAATCCACACTAGATATCTCTATATGACAAGTCCGATAAATAATCAGAAAAGTATTACCTAAAGTTCCATACTAGACGGTATCACTAATCGTTTATTTAAATTACTCTTCACACAAAAATAACCATCCATATATCAAACAAAAAGGATGTCATTACCGTATCATATTAAATCACCGAACAAATCCATATCAATAGTGAATTATAGTATAATTCAAGTCAATATATAAAAGAAGTAAAATTGAAAACAAGAAGATAAAATAGAATAATCAAAAAGACATGTAAGAATAGAACAAACGAATCAATATTCAATAATAAATCAATTTTAATATATAACCTTATATACAAAGTTAATACTTAAAAATGGATAATAATATATATGTATGTATATACATATACATATACATATACATATACATATACATATACATATACATATACATATACATACATACATACATATATATATATATAGAATTAACCAAGTATTTACTAAACTCGGATATAATATATTCAATACAATGAATAACTAATTTCTCAATCTTTTATAAAATTAAACATTAGTTTTGTATTCCTAAGTAACATTTGAAAATTCATTTCTTTCTCTTAAAATCCAAAATGTTTACAAAGCTAAATGTTTCACATAAGAATATTTCATATAATCCAATTCAGTAAGTAAGAAGAGTAATACTAGAATAGATTATTCAAATAAATGCATCTACAAAACTTGGAATATATATTTAATTTTACACTTCAAAAAAAAAACTATTAAAGACCATTAAATAGTACAATTAATTTTATTTAATAATTTGCTAATCATATATTACATTCATTTTTTTTTTTTGAAGGTAACCATTCGTGTGTGTGTAATACCTAGTAAATATAGATATATTAAAGTTTAAATATCAATAATATATAAATAGTTTAGCTATAACCACTGAAATTTGCATGCCTATAAAGTTAGGTTCACATATAAAATTAAACAAAGCATATATCAATACATCAATATTAAAGAAGATATGATACAACATAACCTTGCAGTAGTATACTAACAAGGCTGAACACATAGAAAATACACCACCAATCTAAGCCAAATACTCTAGATATGTGCAGCATCAAACAAAAAGCACATAATTAAGTAGACACACACTCTCTCTCACCTGGCAGCATTCAAAACCTTAAATATTTACTCCCCAGCAAGCAAGTAGTAGCACATACACATTGACGCACAACGCACGCACGCACACTGCCACATAGACACACTGATACACACGCATAGCCTCGTACAATTATACGCACACTAAAATAAAATAAACACAGCAAAAAAGCATCTAACAGAACATATATAGGCATAGAAGCACTGGCTCAAGCTTGCACGAATGCATACGAAGAAAACACACGGGAGGAACCAACACTGGTCAACCGGAGGCCATCTCAGGTGCAGGTCAACCAGTCGAAGAAGAAAACCGCAAAATGGATCGCCTGTTGCTGGCGATTTCATCCTCTCCTTCAGCTGTGTTAAACTTCGCTCGATAACCGGTCGAAGAAGAAAACCGCAAAATGGACCGCCTATTACTGGCGATTCCATCCTCTCCTTCAGCTGTGTTGAACTTAGCTCGATACACATGTTAATATCACTCACATACACTAAATAGAATACATATTTCATGATTTATAAGATTGGAGCACAGATGTGTGAGTAGGGTTTACTCACCTGAAACTTGCTCGCTCCTACTCTGCTCACGAACGCACTCATACAGCTCACCAACGATAGTGAAAAAATTGATTTGCTACTGAATATAGATGCTCCTGGATACTGAAAAGTACATACTGAAATTTGATGAATTTAGATAATTTATTCTCTTTAACTTTTAATTTACAAGGAGATGGGAGTTCGTTTTTAATTGCTTGCGAAGGAAGATGGATGAATCCCTGTTGAAGTAAGGATGCGCAATTATTTTAGAGAAGGGAAAAAGAAATTTCTGAAAAAGAAAAATGGGCTTGAGGATGAAAGCTAGGGCCCTGGAATTATAAAGTTAAAAAAAAAAAATATTTGTTGGCTTTTATTCTTAAACTAAGTTTTATTTGATCTAAATAAATACAGATTCATTTTTAAAACCCATTTGTTATCGAGATTATTCTTTTATTTCATTTCTATCTTTTTTATAAAATATTATCTTCACAACTTCTAACACATTTTAAATTTTAAATATCATATTCTCATAATTTAAATCCTTTCATTAAATAATTTCAAAACCAATTTATCGAAAAAACCTCCAAATTCCAATATAATTAATTAAATTACTATAATTTAGCTATAATTAATTACTACTTAAAATGGGTTCCCACATTTTCCACACTCTGAACCAGTTCACCTTGAGGCCTATCACATTTAAAAGTCGACCATAATTATAAGGATGTTTAATACATCTTTTGTGAAGAGTACATCAAAGACTCCAAAGCCAACATTGTTCCACCCTCTCACCCAGGCTATCCAACGATGGATGAGTTATTATGTGCTATCGTACCTTGTTGGAGATTGTCGACCTTTGCTGCCAAGGGCTTAAGATCCATGTTGCACTTCTTTCCGACTAGCTATCCACAAGGATGAATTACCATACATTCACCTCCTTCTCGGGGACAACCACCAAGCATTCAAGTTCGTGACTGGCCCGTGTGCCACACTAAACTGGCAACCTGCCTCCTTGGATAACCTTCGAATAGCCCAAGATATCCAATGAAGGATGAGTTATTATGTGCTTATTTACCTTGTTAGAAACTGCAGACCTCTGCTGCCAAGGACCTGCAAGGGTCATACTCCTCTGCTTTCTAGCCGGTTATCCATGAGGGTGAATTATCGTGCACATTTCCTAGTCGGGGACTGCCATCCAACATCTAGGTTTGTACCGGGCCTATCTTCCACACTCAACTAGCAGCCTGTCTCCCTAGAGAACGTTCAAACAACCCAGACTATCCAACCAAGGATGAGTTATTGCGTGCTCATTTACCTAGTTGGGGACTGCCGACCCCTACTTCCAAGGACGTACGAGCGATGCTCCTCTCATTATCGGCCATCTATCTGTGAGGATGAATTGCCATGCATTCACTTCCTTATCTAGGACTGCCATACAGTGTTCAGGTTCGTGCTAGCCCCATCTGCCACTTTCAACTAGCAACATGTCATCCTGGAGAACCTTCGAACAACCAAACCTTTCTTGCAACATGTCGCCCGAGAGTAACTTTCAAGCCACTTAATGCTTAGGTTCATCCTGGGACCACCTACACTCGTTTTTTCAACGTATCACATGAGAGTAACCTTTAAGCCACTCAATACTTAGGTTAATGCCGGGACTGCCTTCCACTCGTTCTTTCAGCGTGTCACCTGAGAGTAACCTTCAAACCACTCAACCCTTAGGTTCGTGCCAGGACCCTCGACAAAAAACCACATAAGTAAGCTTGGCTATTATATGTCGGCTTCGGTGCCTAGCAAACAATCATGTTACATTGTCAATTCTTGTATCTGAGTTCATTAATCGGCCTAGCTTATCAACTATAATAAGCTGATCAAACAAAGGGACTTTCAACTTCTCAAAGCATGCCACACTACAAGATAAGCACAAAAAATAAGAGCAGATATAGCTATCAAATACTTAGAAAATTTTCAACAAAAGCAACTCTAATCATTTCCAAAAATATGGGGAACATAGCCTGCTCTGCTTGGCTTATAGAAAAAGAGAAGAAAATTACCTATAAGGATGGTTCCTCATCAGCTCAAGTAGTCAATCTCCCTAGCTAAAACGGATGGCACGGCCTTCCCAGCCGATTGTATCTTAGCAGCAACTTCAGCCCAAGTCGCTATAAAGGTCTTGGCATCTAAGAGGCTTATAGTTATAGGTAGATTTTAATTTTCCCTAAGTAGGGCCTTTGTAACGACCCAGAATTTTTGATAATTAAAATATGAATATTTAATTAATTTTAAATATTAATAAGTGAATTTATAAGTCGAATAAATTTTTATTTGAATTTTTAGATTTAATTGGATAATTAAATCGATAATTTAATATGTTAAATTATGGAAATAATTGAAAATTGGGTTAAATATGATTGAAAATGATTTGTAAAATTTTATTTTATCATGTTAGAGTTAGAATGATATTTTAGAACTTTTAAAATCGAATTTAAAGTTAATTTGTGAAAATTGAATATTTTAATATTTAAATCGACTAGTGAAAATAGTCAATTTTTGAACAGTCTCAGAATTGAACGAAACTAGTTCCATTGGATCCGTAATAGTTAGTTATTACCGGATTTCAATTTTCGTGTCAATCGGAGTTATCGTTTGATCGTAGCAGCTCGAAACGCATCGATTTGTTTTTAATTTAAATTTGACGAGTGAAAATAGCCATTTTTCAAAAAGTCTCGGATTTCGACGAAACCAGTTTCATCGGATCCGTAATGTGATATTATTGTAAGGTTTCAAATTTCGTGTCAATTGGATTTACCGTTTGTCCTGTACAAATTAAAACGCCTAGAAAATCGCTTAAATCGGTTTAATTTAAATTGAACGTTTGTAGCCATAACTCGCACAGATGTCCGAATTAGCTTTCGAAACCTGTTCCATTGTGTCCGGAACGCGGGGTAAACCCTAGAAACACTAGTTACGGCGCGTAAATCGGAGTTCGAAATTTCCGGATGAATAGTGTTCGATTTTTCTTTATAAATAGACATGAGCCTTCATAATTTTAGAAAAAAAAAATAAAAACCTAAATTATAACCCTAGCCGCCATTCACCCCTTCAATGGCCAGAAACGCTCGACCTTCCTCTCTCAATCACTCACGATCCATCAACAATTAGAAGAAATCACCAACTAAGAAGTTGTAGAGGGGAGTGTGTTCTTCAGATCCATACGGTTGAGATCTGAAACGACGTCGCATAGGAGGAGAAAAAGGGGCCGACAGGGGGGGAGCTGCGCACGCATTTCTAGGCGCTGGGGGGTGCCGCGCGTGGCCGGTCTTGGGCCGATGGTGCGTGGTGGAAGGGGCTACGACATGATGCTAGTTGATCGAATTATCATGCGTCGAGGAGGCTCGAATTTGGAGCCCTAGTTTCGAGCATGGGTTGGGTTCTTTACTGGAGCTTATGCGTGAAGAGTAGAAGATAGGGGGGACGGCCAGATAAGATGCAAGAAGAAATGAACGGTCATGATGAGGGAATGGTGAAAATTTAAATTAAAGTTGTAATTATAGTTATAAAATCGTGTACAAACTTCAAAAATTGATATCTTTTTCATACGAGGTCGAAAACGCGCGAAACCAGTTGCGTTGGAATCGTATGGACGAGCACTACGCGATGGAGTTGATTTGGAGTCGTTTGGAGTTAGTGAGAATTTTGGGTAAAATTAAACGTCCGTTTAATTTTATTCGAAATAAATCGCTAAAACGGAATTTAAAATCAAGGTGAGAACTTTTCACTCAATCGAATCAGTTTCGATTTTATTTTAAATAGTTAGATTTAAAATATTTGAATGCATGTTTGAATGTTGATTGATATCTATTGATTGTTAAAATAGACATTATACGCCGTTAGTAAGCGGGTGTTATTTATTAAAAACATGTACCGCGAATATTTCATAAACAGTGAAATTGGTATTATATATATAATAGCAATATATATATATTGGCATATGTATATATTGGAGTTGTTGATTTCCCGCATTTATTTGTTTAGCGGATGAGACCCTATTACGCCGTTATTAAGCGGATAATATTTAAATCCCATATACCGCGATAATTTCGTATTGGAGCGAAATTGGTATTGTGCTAATGTTTGTGGATGCAGGAAAACAGGTTGGAGGGATCCAACTGGATTCCTCAACAGTATTTATTTGATTTCAGATATTTTGATATTTGATGGATTATCATATTGATATATGATATCGTTGTTGTCGTGATTGACTATTTGGTGTGTAGCATCATTGGACCAAATTTGGAATTTTAAAATTATTTTAAAGTGATTTTTGAGAATATACTATATTTTGGAATTGATCCATTTTATATAAATAAACGTTATAATTTTTAAAGTTATAAAAATTATGATTTTTAAGAAATATAGTTAAAAGCTGATTTTTGAAAATAAGGAATTAATGACTTTATAAAATAGTTAAATTGGGATTTCTGAAATAATTGTGAAAAGTTTAAATATAGGATTTATAAAATTTAATTATTTTATGAATCAAAATGGTGAAATAATAAAGGAGATTAAAGAAGTTTTAAAAGAATAATATAAATTGAATTATATTAAGAGATTTATAAATGGATATTTATAAATTGAAATATGGACATTATAAAACGAGTTTTTATAAGTGTTTGAATGAAGTGAAAATGAATTTCATTAAAGAATGAAATTTATAGAATTATAAACGGTGAAGTTATAAATGAAATTTATAAATAGTAAGAATTATAAATTTGTGAAGTTATGTGAAAGAATAGATTTGGTTAAATAAATGAATCTTATAAGTTATAAGATTTATGGTTTGGAAAGTCTTTAGAGGAACGATTTTGTAAAATAATCGTTTTATAAGTATTTAACTTATAATATGAACTTTTAGTTTATAATTGAGTTATAAACTAGAATAGGTTAATAAAAGAATTTATAAAAAGGAAGTTTTTATAAATAAATAGAAATGGAATTTATAAACGTTGTTTTATAAATTCGCAAATGACTTATTTTGACAAGAAAATTTGTTGAAACCTATAAATGGAGTTATATTCACATTTTTGAATAGTGAATAATCCTTTGAATTAAAATGAATAAAAGGATGAAATTGTTAATGAGGTATATTCACGTTTTTGAATAGTGAATAACACGTTAAAGAAATTGTTTTGGATTTGGATGTTTTAAATAGAATTAAAACGATCTAACGAAGTTTTAATTGTGTTGAGATTCGAAACCATAGATTTCAACATTAATTGTTGAAATAGACGTTTTCGAGAAATGAAAAGGAAATAGTGGACTATAACACTGTTGTTATAGTAAATGATTTCCGAAAGGAAATGTTTTGCATAGTATTGGGATTTATATATCTATTTTAATTTCGAATCCCTATACTAGTGATTTTGGGTTGTCGTAACGATGTTTTACGTAACATTCGTTTTGGCCCAAATAAATATGTTTAAGAGAATGATTTCCTTAAAGAATGAAATATATACTTATTTTTGATTTAAGTATATTGAATATTTTCCAAGTGTTGAAAATAAATAAAATTTGTGAATTACTTATTAAATAAGTATGGAATTGTTTTCCAATATGAAGTGATATTTAGAATTTATCTTTTTGAAGATAAATTGAAAATGGATAATTGAAAACGTATATCAATAGATATTGTGAAATATAAATTCACTATTGAATTTATAAAGGAAAGGAGAATTTGTTTAAAAGTAAATATTAATTTATTTTTGAAGTATGAAATAATATATCTTGTAAAGATATTTTGGAAAATAAATAATTTGGAAAATTATTTGGAATCTGGTGATGTGTGCATATCCATTGATAGTTCAATAATCGACTATCAATATTTCCCTTTGAATGGGTAATTGATATGATTTGTTTGAATGTGAATGCTACACTTATTTTTGAATAAGCGCTCACTATTCGGGTTAACCGGGAAAGGACCATGGGGTCGTATAACCCATTCCGAATATGTGATACGTTGTTATAATTGCATTGAAGATCGGTGTTGAAGACCCGGTATTTACGAGAGCGATAGGATGACCTGTCGATTGTCTCTGCACTGAGTTGCAGCGGTATAGAGACTCCCTAAGTGATGGGAAATCCGATCAGGATTGTGAATATCCGGATTGCAAGGACTTCTTTGTAAGTGCCTTCGGTTTTGTTCGAGCCCGGAACAGACTTGTATGGATTGTATGTCTGACATTACAAGTTGAGATATAAAGCCGATTTCATTCAAATATATTTCTGTTGGTGGCGAAGAATTTATCTTTTTAGCTTAACACCCTTCTCTGAGACGTACGAGCTCAGAGGTTATATAGTTGAAGTTATCAGCGATATATTCCCAATTTGGTAATGTGACATGCTGAGTGTTGCTGAAATGATCATTGTGTTGATTATTGTGATAGGATCGTTTATTTGATCGTCTATCTTGGTGATCATTGTGTTGATCATTTGTTGACCCAAAGCATGGCTTTTGTATAAAGTATGTTTTTGTGGACGTGACTTCGTCGAGCCTCACACCCCGGAAATGGTCAAAACAGGAAAGATGCGGCAAGGTTATGAGGGGTAACTCCCTTTAGGGTATGTACATTTCCTTCTGGATAGAGGTGGTATCATGGTATGGAGCCCAGATATTTAACCTATGTGGTTACTGCGAATTTATTACTTTGTGGTTGTTGGTTATCGGGATCCCGTGAGAAAGGTCGTTTACGATCGGGGAATGGCGTGCTCGTGTCAGTAGATACCCAGTTAGGGGTAACCCGGCCTTGTGTTGGCAGAGTTCCGGTTTGGTTCTCGGGGATGTCTTTCCAGAGGCATTCTCATGTGGCAATGGGAAGTTCCTTGGCCTGACCATTTGTTGGAAATCCAAAGAAACAATACGTGACTTCTACGGTTTTAGTTGTAGAACCTGCCATCTAATATGGTAGCTATTAGTAGGCATAATATAATGGTACCTATGCTGGCTAAGATTTATATTCTACTTTCGAAATGAATTTTTCTCTACACTATGCACTAGTAATAATATCAAATGTTATTTTTAATGCGTATCAAGCATCTTTGACTATCATAAGGAGAAATCTCCTCCGATTCTGCGTTTGCATTGTGTGTGTGTGCGGGAGGCCTTATGGTAGTCTCATTTTTAAAAGCATTGCGAATTGAATTAAAAAAATATTCCTCTATTTTGATTTTAAAGATAAATAAACTGTTTTGAGTTCTCACACCAGTCACATGACTGACTTGGAGTTTATTGTTTTCCTTCCTAAACTCTGGGTGCCCACCAATTTCCACACGGGCAGTTAAGAGTTAGGTTTATCAGGATATTCTGGATATTCAGGAGTTGCTGGAGGCAAGCTGGATGGCATGGCGTATTACTAGTATATAGTATTTCTTTTTCCGCTGCACTGTTTGATGTTGTATATTGTTGTACACTCTGATGATATGATGTAATGAAATGTAATGTATAAAATGTAATAACTGATATAGTTCTTTGTTTAAAGATTATTCATTTATTATTATATGTTGTTCCGCTGCGAATTGTGAGATTCTGTTGTTGTTCTGTTGCTTTCTGTTCCGTTCTATCTTTCTATTTTGTTCTCTATTCTCTTTTTCTTCTATTTTAATATTCTCTCTAATTTCTAATTTTCTGTTTTCTTTTCTCCCTCTATCTTCTACCTTTCTCTCTTTTCCTAAATTTTTCTTAAACCCCTAAGGGTTCGTATTTTCGTTCATCTTGAATTAATCAATGGAGATTAGTGTCTATTCAAGAAGTACGGATTTACGGGTCTTTACAGTTGGTATCAGAGCTTATGGTTAAGCGACAACCATGGTTCTGTTGGGTATTTCTCATTAGAGATAGAGTCAGGAGTACTCTAGAGTGAGTTGTTGAATATGCGCTTATATGATTTTTGTTTGATGATAATAAACATATATACATTCGTTTAAATGTATTTGTTAATATACTATTTATTTTCACAGATTAAATAAATATTTGCTGAATAAAATAAATAACACAGATTTTAAATTCAAACGAATATTTTATTCAAACAAATATTTATTACAATTTTGAATAATACAATTTCAAGCTCTCACTATACTATACAACTTTGATTACAATTACATCACATTTCACATTTACATATTCACCTCACTACATATCACTCACACTCGTATTTTTATCTACAACTGCATTCCAGTTTGAATCCAGCATCTGAGCAATCTGCAAAAATATTCACTAACGCAGTAAAATTGAAAAGAAAATATTTTTGCAATTCAAAATAAAAGATGATTTTGAAAACATTGTTTGCCTCAGTTATTTGGGTTGTTCTTCATAATTTAAATTTGAATTCATCATACACGAACAACTTGTGACATACACAGTATATTACTGTATATGCCACAAGGCCGTGCACACCGATATATACACTTGATTGATTTACAGGGACAGGTGAGCACAGGTCAAACCCAAATAAAAAGTCGGGTTCAACTCACGTGCAATAATATAAATGTCACAATTCTCAGCACAAGGTCAAACCCGAGTGTTTGAAACTGGATTCAACACAGGTGCAACTGCAAATGCACACATGAATGCAATGATCAAAGTATGCATGTATACTTATCGACCAGCAGCAACATGGACCACAGCTGTTACTCAACTCAGTGATACAAAAGACAATGCACCAGACAAGACTACACCAGAGGCAACACATGCAACAGAGACCAGGCTACACAACATCAAGGTGGAAACCAAGTACGCAAGTGCAAAGATAAATGACACAGTGTAAATGTAAATTCGACAAGCTGCTGACCAGAGGTGCAGACAACCCTAAGCAACATGAAGTAAATCAACTGCATGTACATCAGGTACAAGTGAACCAGATTGGAGCAGAGACAAGAAGATGCATACACATATAGGACTGCAATGGATGCAACAATAAACACAAGATTACATGAACACTATAGGCCGTAACAAATTGCAACAGCACCAATGCAAGTAACTGCAAATGCACCAGTATTTCAAGTCAAATGAACCATCAACTACAAGCAAGAATCTCGGCAAACAAAACAAACTACAGGAATTCCAGTTACAACAAAGTACAGGTGCAAGTGTACATAAGAGAAGTACAAAATGACCTAACAGCAAGTTCAAACCAAAGCACAAAAGTGCACAGCATCATCACTGCAGTGGATAGCAAAGACAACATGCCACAAGACATAGTAATGCAACAGTGGCTAACCAGTAGTGAAAATGCAAACATATGTACATCAACCCAATAGTGACAATGCAACAATCAACTCAACTGAGTACAGAGAAATGCACAAAAGCATGATGCAAACTGAACAAATATGCAACCATACAGCAGTCATGTATGCAATAGGTTCAAGGGCAGAAGGTGGAGACAACTCAAACGAACACAATGTTCACAAATGCAAAAGAACAGTGAAGCATGTACAAACTGTAGTGAATACAGACAGTAAACCAAGCTTCACAATAAATATCTCATGAATATAAGATGTCGAAGCCAGCAGTATCAATGACTATATGCACTGAAGTCATAATCAAAACATGAAGTGAATGCATCAGTACAGGAATGCAAGAAAGGACTCGTATAAGCCGTGAACAAAATTTCAAATTGATCAATTTACAGTGAAGATGGTCATGCCATAGTCAACAAGAAAGGCAACGCAAAAATCATTGACCAAGTTAAAATTCAAAGCCGAGAAAATTCAAGCCAAGTCAAGAATTCCAAGCCGTGGTCATCACGTAATGATTCAATATCGTGAATGTTAAGCAACCAAAATATATACGTGAATTGAAGAAGTCAGCAATCATCTCAAACATCCAAGCTAAAATCAACGGCCGAACAAATTAATTGACAAATTCAAATTAATCTATACGAACACAAAAATAGGAATTGGATTCCTATATAAAACCCTACATCATCATCGGCAATGATTCATTGAGTTCAAGCACGAAAAATCAAAAGAAGAAAAAGGCACAAATTACATACCGGAGAAATCGAACTCAATCATCAAAGAGCCGAAGTGAGCAACAACCAGAAATCGATCGAGCAAGGCAAATCTAGAACAATCACAGATTCGATCGAAGTAGTAACGGTTCTTCAAAGCCCTAATTTGAATCACGAACGAAAGCCCTAAAATTGAAAGAGGAACGGCCACCATTGTATACGCAACCAAACAAAGCAAAGAAAATAAAGAGACGGGTCGAATTGAAGAAAGGGCCGGCCTATTGTTTTAAAAGGGAGAAATATTTTTTATAAGGGTTTTTAATTAGGGTTTAATTTTAATTTGCTTTTTAATTTGTAATTTTCCTTTTTAAACCGTTTTAATTTTTCTAGTCGTGTGACTAGGGTGCAAACTACGGTGTGTAGTTTGGGAATTTGCAACTCGGTAGTTGAGTTGTGGTCAAGGTTTTGAGCGTAGAGTTAGATTAGTCAATAGCGGGTATAGCGAGTTTACGTGTGTAAGCGAGGGACTATCTAATTTCTAGTAGAAACCTTGGGGGCAGCACGTAGGCAGGGTTTTGCCGAAGCTGGGTAAATTCTGTGTTGTTCTGTTCTGCATTTTATTATTCTGCTATTTATTTCTGTGCTGGTAATATTCTGTGATCTGTGTTAATATTAGTTTATAAGCTTCCGCGATTAATTTTTATAATTATCACTATCACCCTATTCACCCCCCCCTCTAGGGTGAAATCGATCCTACAAGTGGTATCGGAGCTAGGAATAGAAGTCAACATTTGTTTTAAAAATTCTATTTTTTATGAAAAAAATCAGTTTTTGTTTAAAAATTCGAATTTTTAAAATGGCTTCTTTTAATAATGCTTTTGCAGAAGGTCAATCCATAGTTAGACCACCAATGTTCAATGGTGAATATGCTTTTTGGAAAAATAGGATGAAATTTTTTTTGAAAACCATTGACGCTTGGGATATTGTTGAAACAGGTTATAGGATACCAACTATAACTGTAGATAATCAGGAAATAGAGAAACCAAAGGAACAATGGAAAGAATTAGAAAATAAATTACAGAATACTAATGCCAAAGCTATGAATTCTATTATCTGTTCATTAGATCAATTTGAATTTAATCGTGTCTCACATTGTCTAACTGCGCAGGAAATATGGCACATACTAGAAGTGACTCACGAAGGAACATCTCAAGTAAAAGAATCTCGCCTTGCCATGTTAAGCAGCGAATACGAGAACTTTACAATGGCAAAGGAAGAAAATGTCAAAGAGATGTACGGTCGACTTTCCAACATCGTATACAAATCAAAAGCTCTCGGAAAAACATACACCGAATTGGAAATAGTCCGTAAAATCCTCAGAGTTCTTCCACGAAGCTTTGAAGCAAAAGTAACTGCCATTCAAGAATCGAAAGATTTAAAACAACTCAAAGTCGAAGAACTCATCGGAAATCTCACCACTTATGAGCTAGAAATGAAATTCAAGGAAGAGCGTGAAGGTGGAGATACTCGAAAGAAATCAATAGCTCTCAAAGGAACAACTGAAAGTGATGATGAAAATGATGACGATGATGATGGAGCAGCAGAGCTAGCGCTACTAATAAAGAAATTTAAAAAGTGGAATCGCAAATACGGAAATCCAGCTCGAAATCATGAATTGAAAAATAGAATAGGCAAAGCACTAGACAACCCAGAAGATCAGAAAATCATCTGTTACAAATGCAACAAACCCGGCCATATCAAGCCACAATGTCCTCAAAAACGATCAAATCAAGGAAAGAAACTAAAGAAGAAAAGCTTTGCGGCTACTTGGGATGAAACTGACGAAGATGAAAGTGATAACACCGAGAGTGAGAGTGAAAAAGCAAACATGTGCCTTCATGGTGAAGTTACAGACAGTGATGATGACGAGCCAAGCGAGGTATCAAAACTCACTCATTCTAAATTACTTATTTATTTCCATGAAGTAAATGGCTGTTATGAACGACTTAGGGAAAAATACGCCAAACTTGAATCTCAAAAGAATACTTTGATAGAATGCAATGAACAACTTGATCAATTAGTTAAGAACTATCAACGTAGGATCCCTAAGTGTGATAAGTGTCCAACATTTGAAGAAGAAATTAAAAAATCGGAAAACAATATAAAATCACTTGAAAATGAAATTCTGATTTTAAAAGAGAATGAAAATACTAGGAGAGAGAATTCTATTAAAAAGTGCACACAGTTGTTAAACGAAAATGAATCTCTCAAATCACAAGTTCAACAATTGTCAACGACTTTAGATAAATTTTCAAAAAGTGAAAAATCGTTGAATATGCTATTAGGAAAGCAAACTATTAATACGGTTAGACAAGGACTTGGATATAATAATTCAAAAATTGTTGAAAACAAGATTAATCAAGTTAATTCTATGTGCACAATTTGTAGAAAATTTGGACACGGTCACAATAATTGTTGGTATAGACCCAAACATGTGAAAACTATACCGATTTGGGTTTCAAAAGGCACAAATATAAAATCTCTCAAAGTTAAACAAATTTGGGTGCCAAAGGGAACAATTATAAATAGTTTTGGGTCTACACAAAATCATTTTTCAAAATTTTCTGCCACTAACAACCATGGACCTATAAAAACAAATAGGTCACTAAACTCTCTTTTCGTGTAGGTATGCTGGCAGGCTAAGGAACAACAGCAATGGTACTTGGATTCTGGCTGTTCCAGGCACATGACAGGCGATAAATCGAAGTTCCGTAGCCTAGAAAAGTACAAAGGTGGCAGAGTCACAATGGGGAACAATGACAAGTGTAAAATTGTCGGTAAAGGTAAAGTAGGTAACAATACATTTACCTTAAATGACGTTTTATATGTTGAAAATCTGCACCACAATTTGATATCAATCAGCCAGCTATGTGATAAAGGTATGAATGTTATCTTTGATTCTGACATGTGCAAAATTGTTGACAAATCATCAAAAGAAATCTTATTTTCAGGAAAAAGGAAAGGTAATATATATTCTCTATCTTTTGATGATCTCATCCTCTCTAAATGCTTGGTAGCTAAGGATATAGAAGTGAATTTATGGCATAGACGTTTAGGGCATGCTAGTATGAACTTATTAAACAAATTAAAAAGGAAAAGTTTGGTAAGAGGGTTGCCATCACATGAGTTTGAAACTGAAAACATCTGTAAAGCATGTACTTTGGGAAAACTTAGAAAATCATCGTTTCATGCCAAAAACAATGTAAGCACTTCTAGAGTTCTTGAACTAATTCATATGGATCTATTTGGACCTAATGACATTGCTAGCTTAGGAGGCAAGAAATATTGCTTTGTGTTAGTTGATGATTACTCAAGATATACATGGGTATACTTCTTAGCTAAAAAATCAGAAACTTTTTCATACTTCACAAGATTCGCAAAATTCGTGCAAAATGAAAAAGAAGTCTCTATTGTTTCGTTAAGAAGTGATCATGGTGGAGAATTTGAAAATTATGAATTTGAAACTTTCTGTGATGAAAACGGAATCAAACATGAGTTCTCTGCACCACGTACTCCACAACAAAATGGGGTAGTTGAGAGAAAGAATCGTACTTTACAAGAATTGGCTAGGTCTATGTTAAATGAATATGAACCACCTCTGCATCTCTGGGCAGAAGCTGTAAATACAGCATGTTATGTAATGAATAGAGTTATCATCAGACCGATTCTTAACAAAACCCCCTATGAGTTATGGTTCAACAAAAAACCAAACATCGCATACTTCAAAGTGTTTGGATGTCCTTGCTATATTCTTAATACAGGTGATCAGTTAGGAAAATTTGAAGCAAAGGCTGATGATGGCATCTTCATGGGTTACTCTTCGAGAAGCAAAGCTTATAGAGTCTACAACAAAAAGACTAAAACAATCGTAGAGTCAATCAATGTGAAATTTGATGAAGGCATTGACGAACAGAATACATCCAAAAGCAACGTTGAAGAAGAGAAAGAAAAAGATGAATTTGAAAAACCAAAAGAAACTGCTGATGCTAGAGAAACTACCACAACTCCAGAAGTCAGAAGAAACCTGGATCCAGAAAAGCTGAAATACAAAACAGACCATCCACCAGAATTGGTAATTGGAAACCCTATAGCAGGTATACAAACTCGTTCATCCTTTAAAATTCTATGTGATCTGTGCTTGTATAGCGGATTTATTTCAGAAATAGAACCAAATAGCATAGATTCAGCCCTTAATGATGAAAACTGGTTCATGGCCATGCAAGAAGAACTAAATCAGTTTGAATGAAATAATGTTTGGAGTCTAGCACCTAGACCTAAGGATTATCCAGTTATAGGAACAAAATGGATTTTTAAAAATAAATATGATGAATCTGGAAATATAATTAGAAATAAAGCTAGACTAGTTGCTAAAGGATACAATCAAATTGAAGGAGTTGACTTTGATGAAACCTTTGCACCTGTAGCTAGACTAGAATCAATTAGAATATTGTTAGCTTTTGCTTGCTACAAAGGATTTAAACTAAGACAAATGGATATTAAGAGTGCTTTTCTTAACGGAGTTTTAAAAGAAGATGTGTTTGTTGAACAACCAGAAGGTTTTGAAAGTCATGAATATCCAAACCATGTATACAAACTAAAGAAGGCATTATATGGATTAAAACAAGCTCCCAGAGCTTGGTATGAATGTCTTACTTCTTATCTCCTTGAAAATGGGTTCAAAAAGGGATGTGTAGATACCACACTATTTCTGTTGCATGAAAACAATGATATTTTGATTGTTCAAATATATGTTGATGACATCATTTATGGTGCTACTAACAAGTTATTGTATGAGAAATTTGAAAAAGTCATGCAGGAAAAGTTTGAAATGAGCTTGGTTGGAGAGTTAAAATTCTTTTTAGGATTTCAAATCCAACAAAGCAATAAAGGCACATTCATTTCTCAAACAAAATATATTAGGGAACTTGTCAACAAATTTGGATTGAAAGATGCTAAACCAGCAAGAACTCCCATGAGTACAACACTTAAACTTGACAAAGATGAAAAGGGTAAGACAGTTGATCAAAAGCTGTACAGAGGTATGATTGGATCACTCCTTTATCTTACCGCCTCTAGACCTGACATCATGTTTTCTGTCTGCTTATGTGCGCGTTTTCAATCTAACCCAAAAGAATCTCATTTAAAAGCTGTTAAAAGAATTATAAGATATTTATTGCACACCCCACGGTTTGGTCTTTGGTATCCATCAAATGATAATTTTGAATTGAAAGGTTTTTCAGATGCTGATTATGCTGGAAATTTGGTTGATAGAAAAAGTACTAGTGGAGCATGTTTTATGTTAGGACATTCATTAGTTGCATGGTCGAGTAGAAAACAAAATTGTATTGCATTATCCACAACAGAAGCAGAGTATATTGCTTTGAGCGGTTGCTCTGCTCAAATCTTATGGATGATACAAACTTTGCATGACTATGGCCTAAATTTTAAACGTGTACCACTAATGTGTGATAGCAAAAGCGCAATTGATCTCACAAATAATCCTGTACATCATTCGCGAACAAAACATATAGATGTAAGACATCATTTTATTAGAGATCATATTTCCAAAGAAAATATCTGCATAAATTTTATTTCAACTGATTCTCAATTGGCAGACATCTTTACAAAACCCCTACCAGAAAATAGTTTTTGTAAACTACGACTCAGTCTAGGTGTTTTAGAAATTTGCTGAATATTTAACATTTTTTTTTCTCTCCCTACAAATTATCGAAAAAAAAATAGTGATTGAAAAAAAAGTGATGAGTGTTGATATTGATTATATATTATAACTCGAGAAAGTATAATTAGAAAATTTCTTTAGAAATGTAAACAAGAGTTATAAAACTTTTTGTTGGTAAAAATTCCATGACCATCTCTATACCTATCATATTTCTATCAACCATCATTCATCAAAATTCTATATAGTTTGTCGATATGTGGTACTTTAAACAGGAATCGTTCGTTTTTCATTTTCACATTTAAAAAAAATAATAAATAATAAAAAAAAATAAAAAAAAAAATAAAAATAAAAAAAATAAAAATAAATAAATACCAAAGTATTCACTCTCATTTAAAAGTCCTCACGGTTATGCATGGGTGAATTACTTGGAATTTGTTATGTGCTTCCATGCTCATTTAAAAGTCCTCACGGTTATGCATGTATGGAACGCATATCAAAAGTTGATTTTTTTTTTCTTTCTTTTAAAATAAACAAGTTGATTCTAATCCCATTTAAAAGTCCTCACGGTTATGCGTGGTTAGAAGATACTTGAATTCATTTTTTTAAAAAAATAAAATTGGAATACTACTAATCTCATTTAAAAGTCCTAACGGTTATGCATGATTAGTAGATATTCAAATTCCTGATATAAAAATACCACAAATAGACACAATTGTATGGTTTTATATGATGACATCATCTCCATCATTCTAAAAGTGGAATATGCGCCCAACAATATTTTTATGATTTTTGTTTGATTTTCTATTGAAATTTAATATTTATATTAAATTGAGTTTTTAATGTTTAATTAATACCGATCACTATATCTCTACTTTCTATTACTATTATTCTTTTGCTGATAACAAAAGGGGGAGAGAAAAGTTAAGATTTTGTAAAAAGGGAGAGAAAAGGTCAAAGAAGTTTTCAATATGCATATAGACTCATTTGCACATTTTATTTGTATGCATATATGTAGGGGGAGTCATATATGTACATTTTATTTGTATGCATATATGTAGGGGGAGTCATATATGTAGGGGGAGTATCATATAGAAAGGAAGCATTCAAATAGGGGGAGCAATTGAAATTATCAAATACATTTAATATATTCAAAATCGTAAATATATGTTTGTTATCATCAAAAGGGGGAGATTGTTGAATATGCGCTTATATGATTTTTGTTTGATGATAATAAACATATATACATTCGTTTAAATGTATTTGTTAATATACTATTTATTTTCACAGATTAAATAAATATTTGCTGAATAAAATAAATAACACAGATTTTAAATTCAAACGAATATTTTATTCAAACAAATATTTATTACAATTTTGAATAATACAATTTCAAGCTCTCACTATACTATACAACTTTGATTACAATTACATCACATTTCACATTTACATATTCACCTCACTACATATCACTCACACTCGTATTTTTATCTACAACTGCATTCCAGTTTGAATCCAGCATCTGAGCAATCTGCAAAAATATTCACTAACGCAGTAAAATTGAAAAGAAAATATTTTTGCAATTCAAAATAAAAGATGATTTTGAAAACATTGTTTGCCTCAGTTATTTGGGTTGTTCTTCATAATTTAAATTTGAATTCATCATACACGAACAACTTGTGACATACACAGTATATTACTGTATATGCCACAAGGCCGTGCACACCGATATATACACTTGATTGATTTACAGGGACAGGTGAGCACAGGTCAAACCCAAATAAAAAGTCGGGTTCAACTCACGTGCAATAATATAAATGTCACAATTCTCAGCACAAGGTCAAACCCGAGTGTTTGAAACTGGATTCAACACAGGTGCAACTGCAAATGCACACATGAATGCAATGATCAAAGTATGCATGTATACTTATCGACCAGCAGCAACATGGACCACAGCTGTTACTCAACTCAGTGATACAAAAGACAATGCACCAGACAAGACTACACCAGAGGCAACACATGCAACAGAGACCAGGCTACACAACATCAAGGTGGAAACCAAGTACGCAAGTGCAAAGATAAATGACACAGTGTAAATGTAAATTCGACAAGCTGCTGACCAGAGGTGCAGACAACCCTAAGCAACATGAAGTAAATCAACTGCATGTACATCAGGTACAAGTGAACCAGATTGGAGCAGAGACAAGAAGATGCATACACATATAGGACTGCAATGGATGCAACAATAAACACAAGATTACATGAACACTATAGGCCGTAACAAATTGCAACAGCACCAATGCAAGTAACTGCAAATGCACCAGTATTTCAAGTCAAATGAACCATCAACTACAAGCAAGAATCTCGGCAAACAAAACAAACTACAGGAATTCCAGTTACAACAAAGTACAGGTGCAAGTGTACATAAGAGAAGTACAAAATGACCTAACAGCAAGTTCAAACCAAAGCACAAAAGTGCACAGCATCATCACTGCAGTGGATAGCAAAGACAACATGCCACAAGACATAGTAATGCAACAGTGGCTAACCAGTAGTGAAAATGCAAACATATGTACATCAACCCAATAGTGACAATGCAACAATCAACTCAACTGAGTACAGAGAAATGCACAAAAGCATGATGCAAACTGAACAAATATGCAACCATACAGCAGTCATGTATGCAACAGGTTCAAGGGCAGAAGGTGGAGACAACTCAAACGAACACAATGTTCACAAATGCAAAAGAACAGTGAAGCATGTACAAACTGTAGTGAATACAGACAGTAAACCAAGCTTCACAATAAACATCTCATGAATATAAGATGTCGAAGCCAGCAGTATCAATGACTATATGCACTGAAGTCATAATCAAAACATGAAGTGAATGCATCAGTACAGGAATGCAAGAAAGGACTCGTATAAGCCGTGAACAAAATTTCAAATTGATCAATTTACAGTGAAGATGGTCATGCCATAGTCAACAAGAAAGGCAACGCAAAAATCATTGACCAAGTTAAAATTCAAAGCCGAGAAAATTCAAGCCAAGTCAAGAATTCCAAGCCGTGGTCATCACGTAATGATTCAATATCGTGAATGTTAAGCAACCAAAATATATACGTGAATTGAAGAAGTCAGCAATCATCTCAAACATCCAAGCTAAAATCAACGGCCGAACAAATTAATTGACAAATTCAAATTAATCTATACGAACACAAAAATAGGAATTGGATTCCTATATAAAACCCTACATCATCATCGGCAATGATTCATTGAGTTCAAGCACGAAAAATCAAAAGAAGAAAAAGGCACAAATTACATACCGGAGAAATCGAACTCAATCATCAAAGAGCCGAAGTGAGCAACAACCAGAAATCGATCGAGCAAGGCAAATCTAGAACAATCACAGATTCGATCGAAGTAGTAACGGTTCTTCAAAGCCCTAATTTGAATCACGAACGAAAGCCCTAAAATTGAAAGAGGAACGGCCACCATTGTATACGCAACCAAACAAAGCAAAGAAAATAAAGAGACGGGTCGAATTGAAGAAAGGGCCGGCCTATTGTTTTAAAAGGGAGAAATATTTTTTATAAGGGTTTTTAATTAGGGTTTAATTTTAATTTGCTTTTTAATTTGTAATTTTCCTTTTTAAACCGTTTTAATTTTTCTAGTCGTGTGACTAGGGTGCAAACTACGGTGTGTAGTTTGGGAATTTGCAACTCGGTAGTTGAGTTGTGGTCAAGGTTTTGAGCGTAGAGTTAGATTAGTCAATAGCGGGTATAGCGAGTTTACGTGTGTAAGCGAGGGACTATCTAATTTCTAGTAGAAACCTTGGGGGCAGCACGTAGGCAGGGTTTTGCCGAAGCTGGGTAAATTCTGTGTTGTTCTGTTCTGCATTTTATTATTCTGCTATTTATTTCTGTGCTGGTAATATTCTGTGATCTGTGTTAATATTAGTTTATAAGCTTCCGCGATTAATTTTTATAATTATCACTATCACCCTATTCACCCCCCCCCTCTAGGGTGAAATCGATCCTACATGAGTTTGAGTGTAATAATAGCTATGAGAGCGTATTTGATAGTGAATATATAAAATTGTTTTATATTGTGATGATTGGTTTGTTGAGTGGTATATGAACCTTCGTCGGCGCAGCTTCGAAACTGAATCGAAGGGTTTTCTAAACACTTGAATAGAACAATTCGACACAATATTGTTTTAAATTGGGTAAATGAAATAATTTTACCTTGATTTTATTTTATATATAAAGAAATAATTTTTCAAAATTATTAAAGTGTATATAAGTTGATTGTTTAGTTGAATTGAATAATCTAAATTGAAGAATAATTGTATAAGTAGAAAATTATAAGAATTGAATTATAATTAAAGTGATCTACAATTGTGAAATAAACTTATATATATGAGAAGTGAAACTATATGGATATATATATGAATATGAGTTGTAATAAAGAAATGAAATTCAACTTTAGAAATTGAATTGGATTGAATGTAAATCAATTAAATGTAAATTTAAGTTGATATGGAATAATGAATATAAGTGTTAATTCATTTAAAATATAATGTTATTAAAAGTTGAAAGATTGAATGAAAATCAATTTAATTAAACCAATTGAAAGTGATGGTGTTAAACCGAATTGAATGAATTGTAAGCAAAAGAATTTGGTTGTAATTAATATACATTGATTGTTATATGGTTGTTAGTTGAGTGATTGTATATAATTCATTAAGAGTTAATGAAATGGAAAGCTAAAGTAAATTGAATTCAAATTAGAAGTAAGTAAATTTGAATAGAATTGAATTTGATTTGGTAGTGAACCAACTTGAATATAAATTAGTGAATATAAACTAATTGAGAATAAATGTTAATAAAAACATCAACTGTGAATGAATCGAATGTGATTAAATTGAAAACCTATTTCATTGGATATGAATGAGAATATGAACATTTGTTGGATGATAGTTGGTTGATGGTTGAATATATTGCTTTTCATACATTTGCTATGTTGGCATATATAATTATTATGTTGCTATATGTTGTATATTGAGATTATTATCTATATGCATGATTCTCATGTTGTTTGTTGAGTAATTAGTAGGTGCGGATCGCGTTTGCTTCGCATTTGGAGCTCGCTTTCACGCTATATTAGCCGTATATGCTCGCTGATAAAATATAAGGTACATATCTCGGATTACATACCGTACTTTTACAAATTTTTCCCTGCGGGATGCCTCATTACTTGATGAGATGTATATTTGTGATATATATACTGTCATTTTTTTCGGATCGAGCCGCGCAAAGGAGACTATGGCGAATTTTTCCGGAAATTTAAGGTGTTAGAAAATTTTTGAGAAAGTTGGAAAAGTTTGAAAACTTTAACTTTGATTTTGAATTGAAAGTTAAATGATATAGTTTGTTTTTGAAAAGATAACTAAGTATGATTTCGAAAACTTAGTAAAGATTTGTAAGAAGTTTAACGATGGATTTTGGAAAATTAATAAATTCTCTAACTTTTCTTACTTGATAATTTCGAGGACGAAATTCTTTTAAGGGGGGAAGATTGTAACGACCCAGAATTTTTGATAATTAAAATATGAATATTTAATTAATTTTAAATATTAATAAGTGAATTTATAAGTCGAATAAATTTTTATTTGAATTTTTAGATTTAATTGGATAATTAAATCGATAATTTAATATGTTAAATTATGGAAATAATTGAAAATTGGGTTAAATATGATTGAAAATGATTTGTAAAATTTTATTTTATCATGTTAGAGTTAGAATGATATTTTAGAACTTTTAAAATCGAATTTAAAGTTAATTTGTGAAAATTGAATATTTTAATATTTAAATCGACTAGTGAAAATAGTCAATTTTTGAACAGTCTCAGAATTGAACGAAACCAGTTCCATTGGATCCGTAATAGTTAGTTATTACCGGATTTCAATTTTCGTGTCAATCGGAGTTATCGTTTGATCGTAGCAGCTCGAAACGCATCGATTTGTTTTTAATTTAAATTTGACGAGTGAAAATAGCCATTTTTCAAAAAGTCTCGGATTTCGACGAAACCAGTTTCATCGGATCCGTAATGTGATATTATTGTAAGGTTTCAAATTTCGTGTCAATTGGATTTACCGTTTGTCCTGTACAAATTAAAACGCCTAGAAAATCGCTTAAATCGGTTTAATTTAAATTAAACGTTTGTAGCCATAACTCGCACAGATGTGCGAATTAGCTTTCGAAACCTGTTCCATTGTGTTCGGAACGCGGGGTAAACCCTAGAAACGCTGGTTACGGCGCGTAAATCGGAGTTCGAAATTTCCGGATGAATAGTGTTCGATTTTTCTTTATAAATAGACATGAGCCTTCATAATTTTAGAAAAAAAAAATAAAAACCTAAATTATAACCCTAGCCGCCGTTCACCCCTTCAATGGCCAGAAACGCTCGACCTTCCTCTCTCAATCACTCACGATCCATCAACAATTAGAAGAAATCACCAACTAAGAAGTTGTAGAGGGGAGTGTGTTCTTCAGATCCATACGGTTGAGATCTGAAACGACGTCGCATAGGAGGAGAAAAAGGGGCCGACAGGGGGGGAGCTGCGCACGCATTTCTAGGCGCTGGGGGGTGCCGCGCGTGGCCGGTCTTGGGCCGATGGTGCGTGGTGGAAGGGGCTACGACGTGATGCTAGTTGATCGAATTATCATGCGTCGAGGAGGCTCGAATTTGGAGCCCTAGTTTCGAGCATGGGTTGGGTTCTTTACTGGAGCTTATGCGTGAAGAGTAGAAGATAGGGGGGACGGCCAGATAAGATGCAAGAAGAAATGAACGGTCAT
The DNA here is from genome assembly GCA_030765085.1 of Allium cepa. Classification (NCBI taxonomy): domain Eukaryota; kingdom Viridiplantae; phylum Streptophyta; class Magnoliopsida; order Asparagales; family Amaryllidaceae; genus Allium; species Allium cepa. The sequence goes on along the minus strand of CM060929.1, from coordinate 432,136,933 downwards.
GATGAGGGAATGGTGAAAATTTAAATTAAAGTTGTAATTATAGTTATAAAATCGTGTACAAACTTCAAAAATTGATATCTTTTTCATACGAGGTCGAAAACGCGCGAAACCAGTTGCGTTGGAATCGTATGGACGAGCACTACGCGATGGAGTTGATTTGGAGTCGTTTGGAGTTAGTGAGAATTTTGGGTAAAATTAAACGTCCGTTTAATTTTATTCGAAATAAATCGCTAAAACGGAATTTAAAATCAAGGTGAGAACTTTTCACTCAATCGAATCAGTTTCGATTTTATTTTAAATAGTTAGATTTAAAATATTTGAATGCATGTTTGAATGTTGATTGATATCTATTGATTGTTAAAATAGACATTATACGCCGTTAGTAAGCGGGTGTTATTTATTAAAAACATATACCGCGAATATTTCATAAACAGTGAAATTGGTATTATATATATAATAGCAATATATATATATTGGCATATGTATATATTGGAGTTGTTGATTTCCCGCATTTATTTGTTTAGCGGATGAGACCCTATTACGCCGTTATTAAGCGGATAATATTTAAATCCCATATACCGCGATAATTTCGTACTAGAGCGAAATTGGTATTGTGCTAATGTTTGTGGATGCAGGAAAACAGGTTGGAGGGATCCAACTGGATTCCTCAACAGTATTTATTTGATTTCAGATATTTTGATATTTGATGGATTATCATATTGATATATGATATCGTTGTTGTCGTGATTGACTATTTAGTGTGTAGCATCATTGGACCAAATTTGGAATTTTAAAATGATTTTAAAGTGATTTTTGAGAATATACTATATTTTGGAATTGATCCATTTTATATAAATAAACGTTATAATTTTTAAAGTTATAAAAATTATGATTTTTAAGAAATATAGTTAAAAGCTGATTTTTGAAAATAAGGAATTAATGACTTTATAAAATAGTTAAATTGGGATTTCTGAAATAATTGTGAAAAGTTTAAATATAGGATTTATAAAATTTAATTATTTTATGAATCAAAATGGTGAAATAATAAAGGAGATTAAAGAAGTTTTAAAAGAATAATATAAATTGAATTATATTAAGAGATTTATAAATGGATATTTATAAATTGAAATATGGACATTATAAAACGAGTTTTTATAAGTGTTTGAATGAAGTGAAAATGAATTTCATTAAAGAATGAAATTTATAGAATTATAAACGGTGAAGTTATAAATGAAATTTATAAATAGTAAGAATTATAAATTTGTGAAGTTATTTGAAAGAATAGATTTGGTTAAATAAATGAATCTTATAAGTTATAAGATTTATGGTTTGGAAAGTCTTTAGAGGAACGATTTTGTAAAATAATCGTTTTATAAGTATTTAACTTATAATATGAACTTTTAGTTTATAATTGAGTTATAAACTGGAATAGGTTAATAAAAGAATTTATAAAAAGGAAGTTTTTATAAATAAATAGAAATGGAATTTATAAACGTTGTTTTATAAATTCGCAAATGACTTATTTTGACAAGAAAATTTGTTGAAACCTATAAATGGAGTTATATTCACATTTTTGAATAGTGAATAATCCTTTGAATTAAAATGAATAAAAGGATGAAATTGTTAATGAGGTATATTCACGTTTTTGAATAGTGAATAACACGTTAAAGAAATTGTTTTGGATTTGGATGTTTTAAATAGAATTAAAACGATCTAACGAAGTTTTAATTGTGTTGAGATTCGAAACCATAGATTTCAACATTAATTGTTGAAATAGACGTTTTCGAGAAATGAAAAGGAAATAGTGGACTATAACACTGTTGTTATAGTAAATGATTTCCGAAAGGAAATGTTTTGCATAGTATTGGGATTTATATATCTATTTTAATTTCGAATCCCTATACTAGTGATTTTGGGTTGTCGTAACGATGTTTTACGTAACATTCGTTTTGGCCCAAATAAATATGTTTAAGAGAATGATTTCCTTAAAGAATGAAATATATACTTATTTTTGATTTAAGTATATTGAATATTTTCCAAGTGTTGAAAATAAATAAAATTTGTGAATTACTTATTAAATAAGTATGGAATTGTTTTCCAATATGAAGTGATATTTAGAATTTATCTTTTTGAAGATAAATTGAAAATGGATAATTGAAAACGTATATCAATATATATTGTGAAATATAAATTCACTATTGAATTTATAAAGGAAAGGAGAATTTGTTTAAAAGTAAATATTAATTTATTTTTGAAGTATGAAATAATATATCTTGTAATGATATTTTGGAAAATAAATAATTTGGAAAATTATTTGGAATCTGGTGATGTGTGCATATCCATTGATAGTTCAATAATCGACTATCAATATTTCCCTTTGAATGGGTAATTGATATGATTTGTTTGAATGTGAATGCTACACTTATTTTTGAATAAGCGCTCACTATTCGGGTTAACCGGGAAAGGACCATGGGGTCGTATAACCCATTCCGAATATGTGATACGTCGTTATAATTGCATTGAAGATCGGTGTTGAAGACCTGGTATTTACGAGAGCGATAGGATGACCTGTCGATTGTCTCTGCACTGAGTTGCAGCGGTATAGAGACTCCCTAAGTGATGGGAAATCCGATCAGGATTGTGAATATCCGGATTGCAAGGACTTCTTTGTAAGTGCCTTCGGTTTTGTTCGAGCCCGGAACAGACTTGTATGGATTGTATGTCTGACATTACAAGTTGAGATATAAAGCCGATTTCATTCAAATATATTTCTGTTGGTGGCGAAGAATTTATCTTTTTAGCTTAACACCCTTCTCTGAGACGTACGAGCTCAGAGGTTATATAGTTGAAGTTATCAGCGATATATTCCCAATTTGGTAATGTGACATGCTGAGTGTTGCTGAAATGATCATTGTGTTGATTATTGTGATAGGATCGTTTATTTGATCGTCTATCTTGGTGATCATTGTGTTGATCATTTGTTGACCCAAAGCATGGCTTTTGTATAAAGTATGTTTTTGTGGACGTGACTTCGTCGAGCCTCACACCCCGGAAATGGTCAAAACAGGAAAGATGCGGCAAGGTTATGAGGGGTAACTCCCTTTAGGGTATGTACATTTCCTTCTGGATAGAGGTGGTATCATGGTATGGAGCCCAGATATTTAACCTATGTGGTTACTGCGAATTTATTACTTTGTGGTTGTTGGTTATCGGGATCCCGTGAGAAAGGTCGTTTACGATCGGGGAATGGCGTGCTCGTGTCAGTAGATACCCAGTTAGGGGTAACCCGGCCTTGTGTTGGCAGAGTTCCGGTTTGGTTCTCGGGGATGTCTTTCCAGAGGCATTCTCATGTGGCAATGGGAAGTTCCTTGGCCTGACCATTTGTTGGAAATCCAAAGAAACAATACGTGACTTCTACGGTTTTAGTTGTAGAACCTGCCATCTAATATGGTAGCTATTAGTAGGCATAATATAATGGTACCTATGCTGGCTAAGATTTATATTCTACTTTCGAAATGAATTTTTCTCTACACTATGCACTAGTAATAATATCAAATGTTATTTTTAATGCGTATCAAGCATCTTTGACTATCATAAGGAGAAATCTCCTCCGATTCTGCGTTTGCATTGTGTGTGTGTGCGGGAGGCCTTATGGTAGTCTCATTTTTAAAAGCATTGCGAATTGAATTAAAAAAATATTCCTCTATTTTGATTTTAAAGATAAATAAACTGTTTTGAGTTCTCACACCAGTCACATGACTGACTTGGAGTTTATTGTTTTCCTTCCTAAACTCTGGGTGCCCACCAATTTCCACACGGGCAGTTAAGAGTTAGGTTTATCAGGATATTCTGGATATTCAGGAGTTGCTGGAGGCAAGCTGGATGGCATGGCGTATTACTAGTATATAGTATTTCTTTTTCCGCTGCACTGTTTGATGTTGTATATTGTTGTACACTCTGATGATATGATGTAATGAAATGTAATGTATAAAATGTAATAACTGATATAGTTCTTTGTTTAAAGATTATTCATTTATTATTATATGTTGTTCCGCTGCGAATTGTGAGATTCTGTTGTTGTTCTGTTGCTTTCTGTTCCGTTCTATCTTTCTATTTTGTTCTCTATTCTCTTTTTCTTCTATTTTAATATTCTCTCTAATTTCTAATTTTCTGTTTTCTTTTCTCCCTCTATCTTCTACCCTTCTCTCTTTTCCTAAATTTTTCTTAAACCCCTAAGGGTTCGTATTTTCGTTCATCTTGAATTAATCAATGGAGATTAGTGTCTATTCAAGGAGTACGGATTTACGGGTCTTTACAGCCTTGATCATGTCGGTCAGCTAGTTCTACCACACATCCTCCTCCCACTACCAGCTATCCCCCATGTTTGTATTCAACTTGCACTCGGTGTTATGTTGTGTCAGGTTCCCCTTAACCTCCTCCAACTTCCCTTTAAGATCCGCCATCTCTTTTTCATCCTGATCCCTATCCCCAACCACCTCCTACGTTATCTTCTCTGCCACTGTTGCTGCTTGCTTAGCCTCCCTTTAGGCTTGCTTAAATTATCGGACCCCGTACTTAGCATAAAGTATTCGTCTTGGATGAAAACATAGTAGAGGGTGGCCTACAAAATAGATCAGTTAGAATATTCAGTAAAGCCGGTGAAAGGTCTAAATTAAGGAAACTACAACCAGGGTGTCTCGAGTATGCGAATCGATAACATCCTCCTTAGAGAGTTGGCTCCATCTAGATCAGTTCTTGTAGTCAGCGTTGTGATCTTGACTGACTTAGTCTAAAACGAGCTCAATAGGAGCTCTAGGTCATCATGGTCTGGAGCAGAATAGATCTCCGAGGATATGTGCCCCATTGTCATCGCCTTATCCCCCTTATGTACCCCCTCCTCATCAAAAATAGGTGGCTTTCTTTCAAGATAGCTAGGTCTCGATAGATGTCCTTTCTTTAGCCTTCTTCAATTTGAACTCCTTCTTTAAGGGCAAGTGCTCACGGTTGGGGGAACTCGATGACCTCCATTAGTGCTTTGGACACGACAATCACATTAGCTTTGTTATCGAACCTAGACTGGTTGAAAGTGGAAAAGTTGAACTTTCCGGCCACTACAACAACAAAGAAAAAAAATAGTTAGTCAAAATTTAAGTAAAAAGAAGACAAGTGAAAATAAGCTACCATTTATACTATCCTGGCTGCTAATTCTTACAAGGGGCTGGTATGATGAAGCTAAGCTTCCTATACTACTCTATCCTTCCTTGCCTGAGAATTGCCCAGAGTCCCCTCTTTAGTATCCAAGATATGAGGGGTCATATGCTGAATTTTTCTCGAAGGAGGTACTAGTGTACCCACAGACACCCGACTATTGAATCCCTCCCCCAAAGCTGCTTTCCTTAGAGCTCATAACATATCCCTCGAGAAGCGGCTCATGATGAGGGACCGGAACATCGATTAATTATTGTGGGTCAAATTCTTCCCACTATGGAACCAAGAAAACATCACTCAGTTTATCATGATCAACATGTTTCCACTCTTCTTTCTCCTCACATATAACCGTATCATCATATCCTTGATTTACATCTAAGATCGTCTTAGCGTCATCAAGAAATGGACTTTAGATTAGCCCCACTTTAATGGAGCCGGCTTCTTTTCTATAACTGCCTTCCTTGCCAACATCCTTCATGGCTGGGTTCACTCGCTACCATTGTTTGGTCTTGCCTCATCTATCAAACCTAGTGGAGGTTAACATCGGTCACTACAAGTCTTAGGTCCCTATGGTTAGGGGCTACCGTCTTTAGCAAATTTTGGTGCTCATTCAATGTTAAGAATTTGACATCGAGAAAATCAAGTTCTTCTCTATCAATAGACGATTTAAGGAAAGGAAAGTAGAGAAAGAGATGAAGAGATGAGAAAAGAAGCAAAGACTTACTAGGAGATTCGAAGTTGATGTTCTCAAGCTAAGGTTGACTCCATGAGGAGTGAATAAGTATCTGGTCATCCAACCAGGGAAGATTTGCTATGAATGCCCAAAAAGATCATAAGCTTAGTGTTGACTTGGAAGTGATATTAAGTACCATTTGGATACCCGGCCTCTTTTATAGATGGAAGACCATCTCAAAAAGGTTAACTACTGGCATTGGAATGTTGAGCGCCATACAAGCAACATAGACGCTGCACAAGAACCGGTAGAAATTGGGGGTTTGCTTATCGTTAGCAAGTCTGTAAGCATTGAGGATAGAAATGAAGTATAGGTCGAGCGGAAGTATAACCCCCAACTTGTAGTAGCCCATAGAGAAGGTGAAGTGAGCTAGAGGGGGTTGATCAGGACGATCAGTAAAAGTAGGGTAACATACCATCCCCGTATTTCATCCATGGCCGGTTGGAAGCTTGGCTAGTCAATCTTTCCGTGTTCTAATTTGGAGGCCTTTAATGGACCAAGCGAAGTCGAATGATTGGTAGAGGTGAATCCAGAGGCTATCATCTAAAATAAAAATGGCTAGATAACCAAGTCTACAGAAGCCTAGATGTAAGCCCCTTGGAAAGTGATGGAAGATCGACGACTGTCTTCAAGCTATGCCCGTTCCAGGCACCTTATGAAGGCTAACTCATGACTCAATCCTAAGCTAATATTAGGCCCTACAGCCTCTACCTGATTCCTTCATTTTACTAAAACCCCATATGGGCTTGAACCATGAACTATTATCTAAATAAATGCTAATATCTTTGCTTAAAATTTGTAGGCCCATTATAGCCCATCAACGTTGATTGACACTGCTGACATGGCAACGATAGATAATCGACGTGGATATATGGCCAGAGAAGAAAAATTCAAACCATAAGAAAATTCATAACGTATTGAAAGCATCATCGCCGGTAGTGTGACAGCCCGCAAATCCATACCCCTTGAATCAACACTATACTACCTTTATTAACTCAAGTGGCATAGAATTACGAACCATTAGGGTTAAAGAAGAAGAGATAGAAGAAGAAGGAACTAAACAATATCAGAATCTCACAGTCGCAGCGGAATAAAATATAATAGTAAATATAAAACTTTACACAAAATGAAAACTATCACTGTTTTATACATCATATCATCAGAGTATCTCATACAACAACCAATACCAATCAGACATACCATACAATCATAGCAGCGGATATATATATATATACGGATAATACGTCTCGGACTCCAGCTCCTCTCCAGCTCCATAACAACCTATCCTGAACATATAATACTCGGTCTGACCCAAGCATTATAATGAAATAACACCCGAGTCAGTCCGGAATACCAGCTGATAATAATGCATCCAAATTGATTATTAAAGTTTCAAAAATCCCTTGAAAACAAAAGCATCTCGTAAGACCACGCCACAAATAAACATGACGGGTTTTACCTTACGCTAGCTAAAACACTTTTTATAGAAATCCTTTGATATTATAATAGGGTCTATTTACAAATACTTATTAAATAGCCGAAATTGTTACATGATTAAATTCCAGCTACTAGCCACAAAAGTGGGTAATACAAACAAAACTCGTACAAGGCTCGTAGGGAGAATGGATTTCCATCAATGGCTGGGCTACTGGGGTACCGCCCGTCACAGTACCTGGCCTAGATCAGAGTACCGAGGAGTACGCCCGCTCCCCTGCAACACAAGGCCGGTACCATTCCTTACTGAATAGTCCCGAACAAGATAACCCCGTGGTTGGCGCGACCAACCACCCACTAAGCCGAATATAAAGGGACATCTAGACAGGGGAAAATCTTGTCCTGCTTGGGCATGACCCACCTAACCTTGCTGCACCTCCCCTGTTTTAGCCATTCCCGGTTGATGAGGCTTGAGGCTACACGTTACCTTTAGAACGTTTTCACTTAGAATGCCCATCGCCCACCTGACGATGTTTCGCAAGCATTCGTCCATACAAGTCCGTCCCGGGTTCGAACGGAACCGAAGGCACTACTCCTACTACATCCATTTTGGAAATATCCTCAGGATTAGTAGCGACTAGCCCTTGCACTTCACTGCTCCATCTTCGACTCCGAACACGTTTTTCCACGAAACGTACAAACCGGATCGAAGTGGTTTTCGAGAAATAAATCTCGATCCCGGTCTCTTCGAAACGATCAACGCATTTGTCCAATATTGATAGTCGGCGATTTAACTATCAATTTATATTCATAAACATCCATAAGCATCCATCACACAATAAATAATTTCCACATTATTTATTTGCCTCAAATATCTTTAAAAGATATACTTTCAAATTTCCAAAACTCGTTTGGAAACAATTTCCCAAAATTCTTCCTTTACAAGGTAAATCCTTTATTCATTAATTCCCATTGGAAATAACCAAGTTTAAAACAATTTGGAATTAAAACAATTAAACACTTTATCCTGAAATATACTTTAAAATGCGTAAATTTACTTCTAGTTACTTAATCAAAAATATAAATTTAAAATAAGTGAAGTAAAACTATTTATTTAGATCTAAACTTGGTTTTTACATAAAGTTTAGTTAAACTAAATTTAAAGGTAGAGTTGTAAAAAGGATTCATAATAATTCAAATACTTTATTCAAAACTAGCCTTTAAATAAATCCATTTGTAAAAATAATTACTAAGATATTCATACAAATTTACTATTGCTAATTTATAAATAGTTACTTTAAAATAATCATTTTCAAAACACTCTTTAAAACAAATTTGAACTTTAGACTTCCTTTTTGATAAAATCTGTTTAAAATTCGAACTAGGTTTTTCCCAGGGAAACTCATTTCCACTTAAAATCCCAGAAATCCTTCTTATAATTTCTGTCGATTTATTCAATTCAGATTTATGATTTAATAATCATAAATTTACTTTCCACGTTTAAATAACTACTTACGAAGCTTAACCACATTTTCATTCCCGGATATTTTTACTTTCAAAGTGTAGGTTTCAAAAATCCTTTTTTATTTATTTATTTATTAAACTATTATAAATTTATTTAATGAAATCATATTTAATTTCCAGGAAACATTATTATCCAAATAACCCCATTGTTATTTTTAACCATTTATAATTTCTTATCAAAATTATCACCAGAAATCCATACTTTCACATTTATCAACTACTAAATGTTCCACTTATTTATGTTCTCAAATTTCATTCTTCACTCAACCCAGATTCCAAATTTATTCCTTTAAATTCTTTATTTATCAATTCCTTTATTTCATTAAAAATCCAATTTATTTTACTTTATGTTTTAACATTCTGTGTATATTCTTATCCAACAATATCACAGTACAATTAATTCAGAGTTATCAATCACAATATATAACAGGTTACAACATCAATTATAAAGATAATTACTATAGTGTGAGGAATCCAGTTGGATCCTTCCAACCTGTTTTTTCCTGCATCCACAAATATTAGCACAACAGCATATATATCAATCCAGGCTGATATAAATAAACATTTCAACCAATCACACAATTATTTAAATATTAACTACTAAAATCAGCTAACATTCCAGATGTGAGTGAGATTAACTCACCTTGAGTTCGGCGAGCATTCGAAATTTAAATTAAATCGAACGACGTTCGATTTAACCCAAATTTCTACTTGCTCGGAATGACTCCGGATCTGCACCATCTCGTAGTGTTCGTTTCTGCGATCCCGGCGTTACCAAATTCGTTGAAATCTGATGTCGTACGAACAAGTTATTAAAATTTAAAGTTTTGCATATAAATTTAAAACAAATTATTATTTTTTACCAAAGAAAACGCGGCCCACATTTCTTCTCCCTCCTCAACTTCACGCACGCGAACATCAGGATAGTTCGAACCCAACTGCCGAAACTAGGGCTTCAAACCGCACCTCACACGAACATCGAGAGGACAAACAGACGTCGCCGCCACCATCGCCTCCACCGTCTCTACTTTCGCCTGAGAGCACGCGCAGCTCGGTTACTGCTTGGCACAAAAAAACGCGCTCGAACTCACTGCAGACGAAGTCAATTCGCACCTCCAATCGACAGCTTCAATCGAAATCAACCGTTGGATCTATAGATCCCTCAACGATCTACAACTTTCATTTAGAAAGTTTCTCAATTTAAATCATGGATTGAGATATTTTAGAGGGGGAATGAAATCAATTTTCGGCCATGAAAACATAAGGAAGCGGCGGCCCGTGGAATGAAAATTAGGGTTTGCAAACGTTTTAAGTTATATAATATTATTTTATTAATATAATTCTCAATTTAACATCGTATTGCAAACGAACTCCAATTCACACGAACCAACAGGCGTTCCTAGGGTTTTTCCGCATTCCGGACATAATGGAACAGGTTTCGTAAGCTAATTCGATCATACGTGCGAGTTACGGAATTAAACGATCAATTTAAAATTAAACCGATTAAATCGATTTCTATGCGTTTCGAGCTGCCACGGTCACACGACAAATACGATTGCTACGAAAATTGAAATCCGATAATAACTAACTATTACGGATCCAATGGAACTGGTTTCGTCGAATTCCGAGACTGTGCCCCGGAAGGCTATTTTAACTCGTCTATTAAATCGAGCAAATTTCAAAATTAACGAAAATGCTTAAAAGTTCACTTTTAAAATTTTAGTAACCTAATACTAAATCATATAAAATTTATAAACACATTAAAAATCATTCTGGCTCATTCCGGACTAAAATATGACTAATTGCATTTTAATAATATTAAATTCATTTTTAAATTAATATAAAATCTCAAATATTAATTTATCAACTTTAAAATTCTTCTGAAATTTCCACCACGCTATTTATACTCAATAACAAAAAAAAATTAAACCATTTTTAGCACTATTTACATGCAGATTTACTTTTATTTCAATTCCGAATATTTAAATTATTATTTTCCCATTATTCAAATTCAACCGGAATTACTATAATTAAAAATTATAGCTTATTTCATTGATTGAACCCGAATCCATTCATTTCAAAATCAATTAAGAATCCACATTAAACATTTAAAATGAATTTAATGCTCAAACTCAAGGGCTTAAAAATACGGGATGTTACATTCCTCCCCCTTATAAAAATTTCGTCCCCGAAATTTGTTAAGGTATAAACTATGCTCAAACTCACTTACTCATCCAATTTGCTTAGTTAAAAGCTTATATTCACTTCCAAAATCCTTTAGCTCAAATCCAAACTCACTTGCTTTATTTATATTCAAAAGCTTTTGTTTCACCTTATTTCAAAAATAACTTTCCAAGTTATTAAATTTTTCCAAAAATCCCAAAAATTTTCTACCTCCCAAAATTTTCGAAATTTTTTGGCAGAGTCTCCCTTGTATGGAGGAGCTTTCGTGATATCGCGATACAGATAAATATATATACATCGACGCACACGGTCGGAAACCAAAGTATATCACAATATATTTATCATTTTCCCAATTATATTAGCGTAGGCGTACCTTTTTAGCAAATTTTAATAGCGAGCGGCTAATATAACGCATATACGCACTCCAACTCTCTCTAATATCTTCCGTACCTGTACTAAACTCAAACAAATTCATCAGTTTCCCAATATGAGCATTTTAATAATATTTCCAATGTAAATGCAAGTCAAACATACCTATTTCATAACCAAACCAAACAACTTCATAATTATGCATGTTAACCTCCTTTATAAACAATTTCACAATTCCGACATTTAAAATTCTCTTTACAAACCCAACCTTCATAGTTTAACAATGTTAACCATATTTATTTCAACAATCCAAAGATTTCAATCACTTTTTAATTTCCTATTCAAATCCAAACTCCATTTTTATTTCAATATGATTAACATGTGCTTTATTTACATTAATCTATTCCATTTTAATTCAAAGTTGATTCACAATTCAATTCTTATTCTGAATTTGAAGTATTTGCATTTCTTTTATAATCCATTTTCATTCATATGTAAACATTACTTATTAAAATTTCAATCCATTCCAATTTATTCAAAACAAATTTCATTAGATTCCTTTAATTCATTCACTTAAGTTTAATGACTAATTTCTATGCAGGTTGTGGTTATTCAACCAAGTATCCAATTCTTAAGCTTATAACCATTAACATTAATTTCAACATAGATTCATATTAATTTCATTAAATTTTTGCATGGTTCATAATCCAAGCATTCTTGTCACATTGCAATTATTAAATTAAATTCTTCCATTACATTTTTATTTCATTAACTAAGTCAAGTTCATTACCCAACTTGAATTTATATTAATATCATTCCATTCTTATTTACAGCTCTCACCATCTTTAATTCATACTTTCTTATTCCATTTATATACAACTCATACATTTTTATTACATCTCAATAAGTAATTAATATCATTTCACTTGCAATTCAATTTCATCATCTAAACAAAATCTATCCAAGACAACATTATAAGCTCAATCACAAACATTTTCATTTTCTTCTCATAAATCAAATTTTATTTTCAATTGATCCTCATCCAAATCAAATTCCAATCCATTTACAAATTTTAATGCACTTTGCTTATTTATTCAATCCATTTTTAGAATTATTTTATTAGCAAAGAAACCACTTTAAATTATTTCCTTCCGTTGAATTTATTTACAATTCAAACTATCACCATTATAATTTAATTCCATTAGTCATTCACACTTCCAATATTTATTACCACAAATTTAAATCCCATGCTACAATTGGATTTTTATTTACTTTCCAATTTTTTTATGACCAAACTGTCAAACTTACATCCATTACAATACAAATCCCATTTAATTGTAATTCAATTTAGTTTCTAACCTAATCCATATTAGGTTTTAATACACTTTCCCAATTAATACTGAACTTATTTACAATACGACCAATTTCAAATGTTCTAAACAAGAACAAAGTTCCATTTTACCCTTCAATTATTAACAAGCTTCCAAAATTATACCCATTCCAGTACTATTTTCATTTAAGTTAGCTTATACTAAATTCATCTTCAAGCTTCTCTTTATTTAATTCAGCTTACGCTAAATTCATTCCCAAATAATTCCTTCGAATTTAGTTGACTTAAAATTTAATTCATACAATATCCCTTCAGCACAATTAGATTTCTTCCAATTCAAGTCTTTCCAAATTTAGATTCAAGTTGTAACTAAATTTATTTAGCCATCTTGAATTCATTTCATTTTTCCCTTACCATCTTAAATAAGGATTTAATTCCACTCACTTTTATTCATAACACAATTGAACCTTGTTTTAATTAATCCAAATTCAACTCAATTCCATTTAATCAAAGTTAAATCCAATCAAATCCAAATTTTAATTCTCTATGTACAAGTTCAAAACTTGTTTACTAACTGAAGTTCATTCACTTCCTTTATCTCTTACTTTAACTTATTTCAATTTAAATCTTTTGAGATTAAGTTGAATCCACCATACCATTTCACTATTTCCCAATTGTGATTATAATCTCACTTCCTATTTATAAGTTCACCGACTTATTTATTTTAAAGCTCATATTGCTCTTCTAATCCATCTACATCATATAATCACAATTTCAAATTTTATATATATGTGTATCACTGAATTTTTAAGGATACAAATCTTCTTTTAATTTAATTCCTTGCAAATTCTAAATCCACAATTTCAAACTACAAGCATAACGTTTAATAACTCATGGGTACTATTCATTTCACAATGACTCACAATTTCAAGTCATCTTACATTTCAATTTAACCCAAACCAATTTAATTCTAATTCCCAATTTTATTTAACTTATCCCAAGTTAAATTCAACTTTCCATTCATTTCAATAATTTCATTTACCTCCATTTACCCAAATTAATTTTAATTTCAGGATTAAAATTTTATTCCCTTTCTTACTTAATATCAACTCCAATTTTTTTTAAATCAACTGTATTTACAAGTTATATAGTTGATTCATTTCAACTTTCACATTTTTATTCTAAACAGAATCTCCAGAATTCAATTTGCCCGGATTTATTTCAAAACCAATTTGAAACAAAAATCAACACATTCCCATTTGATATTTAAATCAAATCAATTCCCAAATTCCAAACAACCTGCTTTTACCAAAATAAGTTTCCTTATTGAAAATTCTAAAATCGCTTATTTCTCAAACAAGTCCAAACAAATACCATAATCACTCACATGGTAGCAATCCATCACTTTAGAAACTCGAAAATGAATTCTAATGATGTGGCCAGCATCATCAGGATTATTTTCCAGCGACTGAAGTGAGTTCAATGCTTCCTTACTTTTCCAAATTCATTTCAAAACAGTTTTCCATTCAAACTTATTACCCAAATCAATATTCCAGTATACCCTTCAAACATCTTAGAAAACATTTCAATCTTTCCCAGGATTTTAAATTTCCAAACTTTGTTTTCAATACATTTAAAACCTTTTTCAAAATCTTCGGGATTTAAATTCTGGTTTAGTTTAAATTTAGTTATTCTCTTTTGTATAATTTATACTTACAGAATTTATTTGATTATAACCATTTCAAATTTAAGATTAACTTTAGATTCTTATTTGATTCAGGTATTAACAATCAAACAATCAAATATATAATAATTTCAGAAAATTATTCCCTTTATATCAGAATATAATTTTGGGTAAAATTATTTCATCTACCCACTTTAAAAACAATACTATGTCCGTTTATCTTGTTCAAGCGTTTAGAAACCCCTATCGATACGGTTGTACTTCCCGCACCGACCAGAATTCATAAACACTCAACCGGTAAATCAACACAGTACAAAAACAATTTTATATCCACTAACAAGTACGCTCTCTTAGCTATTATTACTCTCAACTCATTATAGAGTACTATTGACTCTGTTTAATGAGTAATTTCCCCACCAAAGCTTAGGTTGTCGCCAACCTAAGCTCTGATACCAAGTGTGACAGCCCGCAAATCCGTACCCCTTGAATCAACACTATACTACCTTTATTAACTCAAGTGGCACAGAATTACGAACCATTAGGGTTAAAGAAGAAGAGATAGAAGAAGAAGGAACTAAACAATATCAGAATCTCACAATCGCAGCGGAATAAAATATAATAGTAAATATAGAACTTTACACAAAATGAAAACTATCACTGTTTTATACACCATATCATCAGAGTATCTCATACAACAACCAATACCAATCAGACATACCATACAATCATAGCAGCGGATATATATATATATATATATATATATATATATATATATATATATATATATATACGGATAATACGTCTCGGACTCTAGCTCCTCTCCTGCTCCATAGCAACCTATCCTGAACATATAATACTGGGTCTGACCCGAGCATTATAATGAAATAACACCCGAGTCAGTCCGGAATACCAGCTGATAATAATGCATCCAAATTGATTATTAAAGTTTCAAAAATCCTTTGAAAACAAAAGCATCTCGTAAGACCACGCCACAAATAAACATGTCGGGTTTTTACCTTACGATAGCTAAAACACTTTTTATAGAAATCCTCTGATATTATAATAGGGTCTATTTACAAATACTTATAAAATAGCCGAAATTGTTACATGATTAAATTCCACCTACTAGCCACAAAAGTGGGTAATACAAACAAAACTCGTACAAGGCTCGTAGGGAGAATGGATTTCCATCAATGGCTGGGCTACTGGGGTACCGCTCGTCACAGTACCTGGCCTAGATTAGAGTACCGAGGAGTACGCCCGCTCCCCTGCAACACAAGGCCAGAACCATTCCTTACTGAACAGTCCCGAACAAGATAACCCCGTGGTTGGCGCGACCAAACATCCACTAAGCCGAATATAAAGGGACATCTAGACAGGGGAAAATCTTGTCCGGGTTGGGCATGACCCACCTAACCTTGCTGCACCTCCCCTGTTTTAGCCATTCCCGGTTGATGAGGCTTGAGGTTACACGTTACCTTTAGAACGTTTTCACTTAGAATGCCCATCGCCCACCTGACGATGTTTCGCAAGCATTCGTCCATACAAGTCCGTCCCGGGTTCGAACGGAACCGAAGGCACTACTACTACATCCATTTTGGAAATATCCTCAGGATTAGTAGCGACTAGCCCTTGCACTTCACTGCTCCATCTTCGACTTCGAACGCGTTTTTCCACGAAACGTACAAACCAGACCGAAGTGGTTTTCGAGAAATAAATCTCGATCCTGGTCTCTTCGAAACGATCAACGCATTTGTCCAATATTGATAGTCGGCGATTTAATTATTAATTTATATTTATAAACATCCATAAGCATCCATCACACAATAAATAATTTCCACATTATTTATTTGCCTCAAATATCTTTAAAAGATATACTTTCAAATTTCCATAACTCGTTTGGAAACAATTTCCTAAAATTCTTCCTTTACAAGGTAAATCCTTTATTCATTAATTCCCATTGGAAATAACCAAGTTTAAAACAATTTGGAATTAAAATAATTAAACACTTTATCCTGAAATATACTTTAAAATGCGTAAATTTACTTCTAGTTACTTAATCAAAAATATAAATTTAAAATAAGTGAAGTAAAACTATTTACTTAGATCTAAACTTGGTTTTTACATAAAGTTTAGTTAAACTAAATTTAAAGGTAGGGTTGTAAAAAGGATTCATAATAATTCAAATACTTTATTCAAAACTAGCCTTTAAATAAATCCATTTGTAAAAATAATTACTAAGATATTCATACAAATTTACTATTGCTAATTTATAAATAGTTACTTTAAAATAATCATTTTCAAAACACTCTTTAAAACAAATTTGAACTTTAGACTTCCTTTTTGATAAAATCTGTTTAAAATTCGAACTAGGTTTTTCCCAGGGAAACTCATTTCCACTTAAAATCCCAGAAATCCTTCTTATAATTTCTGTCGATTTATTCAATTCAGATTTATGATTTAATAATCATAAATTTACTTTCCACGTTTAAATAACTTCTTACGAAGCTTAACCACATTTTCATTCCCGGATATTTTTACTTTCAAAGTGTAGGTTTCAAAAATCCTTATTTATTTATTTATTTATTAAACTATTATAAATTTATTTAATGAAATCATATTTAATTTCCAGGAAACATTATTATCCAAATAACCCCATTGTTATTTTTAACCATTTATAATTTCTTGTCGAAATTATCACCAGAAATCCATACTTTCACATTTATCAACTACTAAATGTTCCACTTATTTATGTTCTCAAATTTCATTCTTCACTCAACCCAGATTCCAAATTTATTCCTTTAAATTCTTTATTTATCAATTCCTTTATTTCTTTAAAAATCCAATTTATTTTACTTTATGTTTTAACATTCTGTGTATATTCTTATCCAACAATATCACAGTACAATTAATTCAGAGTTATCAATCACAATATATAACAGGTTACAACATCAATTATAAAGATAATTACTATAGTGTGAGGAATCCAGTTGGATCCCTCCAACCTGTTTTTCCCTGCATCCACAAATATTAGCACAACAACATATATATCAATCCAGGCTGATATAAATAAACATTTCAACCAATCACACAATTATTTAAATATTAACTACTAAAATCAGCTAACATTCCTGATGTGAGTGAGATTAACTCACCTTGAGTTCGGCGAGCATTCGAAATTTAAATTAAATCGAACGACGTTCGATTTAACTCAAATTTCTACTTGCCCGGAATGACTCCGGATCTGCACCATCTCGTAATGTTCGTTTCTGCGATCCCGGCGTTACCAAATTCGTTGAAATCTGATGTCGTACGAACAAGTTATTAAAATTTAAAGTTTTGCATATAAATTTAAAACAAATTATTATTTTTTACCAAAGAAAACGCGGCCCACGTTTCTTCTCCCTCCTCAACTTCACGCACGCGAACATCAGGATAGTTCGAACCCAACTGCCGAAACTAGGGCTTCAAACCGCACCTCACACGAACATCGAGAGGACGATCAGATGTCACCGCCACCATCGCCTCCACTGTCTCTACTTTCGCCTGAGAGCACGCATAGGTCGGTTACTGCTTGGCACAAAAAACGCGCACGAACTCACTGCAGACGAAGTCGATTCGCACCTACAATCGACAGCTTCAATCGAAATCAACCGTTGGATCTATAGATCCCTCAACGATCTACAACTTTCATTTAGAAAGTTTCTCAATTTAAATCATGGATTGAGATATTTTAGAGGGGGAATGAAATCAATTTTCGGCCATGAAAACATAAGGAAGCGGCGGCCTGTGGAATGAAAATTAGGGTTTGCAAACGTTTTAAGTTATATAATATTATTTTATTAATATAATTCTCAATTTAACATCGTATTGCAAACGAACTCCAATTCACACGAACCAACATGCGTTCCTAAGGCTTTTCCGCGTTCCGGACACAATGGAACATGTTTCGTAAGCTAATTCGGTCATACGTGCGAGTTACGGAATTAAACGATCAATTTAAAATTAAACCAATTAAATCGATTTCTATGCGTTTCGAGCTACCACGGTCACACGACAACTCCGATTGCTACGAAAATTGAAATCCAATAATAACTAACTATTACGGATCCAATGGAACTGGTTTCGTCAAATTCCGAGACTGTGCCCCGGAAGGCTATTTTAACTCGTCTATTAAATCGAGCAAATTTCAAAATTAACGAAAACGCTTAAAAGTTCACTTTTAAAATTTTAATAACTTAATACTAAATCATATAAAATTTATAAACACATTAAAAATCATTCTGGCTCATTCCGGGCTAAAATCTGATTAATTGCATTTTAATAATATTAAATTCATTTTTAAATTAATATAAAATCTCAAATATTAATTTATCAACTTTAAAATTCTTCTGAAATTTCCACCACGCTATTTACACTCAATAACAAAAAAAATAAATTTTTAAAACCATTTTTATCACTATTTACATGCAGATTTACTTTTATTTCAATTTCGAATATTTAAATTATTATTTTCCCATTATTCAAATTCAACCGGAATTACTATAATTTAAAATTATAGCTTATTTCATTGATTGAACCCGAATCCATTCATTTCAAAATCAATTAAGAATCCACATTAAACATTTAAAACGAATTTAATGTCCAAACTCAAGGGCTTAAAAATACGGGATGTTACGTTGCCGGTTGTATCAACATCAAAAAGAAAATCAAAAGAAAAGTTAAAAAACATGGAAAAATGGTGAAAAGCTCGAAGCTTTGCCGTGGCGACAACGCCTATGACGGTGATGACGAGGTGGAGGAAAAGGCACTCATTTTTTATTGAAGGGAGCCATGAAAGTTGGAGGTTGTTTGAAGATGCTGAAGATTTTTAGTGGTAATAACAATTTTCTTATTCTTAGTAAAGAGTGAAAGAAGGGAGAAAACTTTATAAACCTACCATATCGATCTCAGCCGTTGCATTCAAATCACCTTCAGATCTTGACCCTTTAGGTGCAATGAATGCAACTATCACTTTGTCCACGTTAGAAGCATAAGCCGTTTTCCAAGTTTGAAAAAAACCACCACAACCAATAGCACAATGCCACATGGGCCATGCATTAAATGCATAGTAGTGGACTCGGACGTTTGTATCTTTGCGAAATGATAGGCCTGCCCCTGCTCATATAGAAGGGATTGGGGGTAATATGTTACTTAATTTTTTCGTAAGTAATTGGCAAGCCAATCCAAGCACATTTGACCCAATCAACGCCAACCTAGCTAATCTTTGACCATTCTACCTCTATAGTTCTTAGCTTAGGCTGGCCCCAAGCCAGCCCATCCGTTTATTAGCCCATCAGGTCGATGAACGACAAGTTCAACACGAAGCAACTTCTATTGCCTACTAATAAAACAAAGATAGAACTAAGCCTAACCCATCCTTATCCACATCGGCCCAGCTCTCTAGTGATAGGCTCTCTCATGCCGGCCCATACTTGGTATGGCTTTGAGTCAACCCACATATGCAGCAACGGTCCAAGTCAATTGCCAACCAGCTCTTTGGACAAGGTCCGCTCAAGCACAAGCCATCTTTGACCTGGCTTTATCACAACCACCTTTGACTAGTCTCAAGCAGCCTGTCTCATCATCTCATAGCCGGCCTGACTCCTCCCTTATAACTTGGTCCCACCTGTCGACTCTTAATAGGGATTAAGCAATCGACCCATTCATGGCGGCCTGCATCCAGTTTACCTCTAGGCTAGCCCATCAAGACCGGCTCTATAGCCTACCGTCACACTCAAGATGGCTTCAATAATAGACTCATCGGTCAAGATTTCCTAAAGTATGACCCGTCTCTGACCCGACATTACCACAACCTATCCTGTCATATCACAATCGACCTGGCATGTTCTTTACACCTAGGTCCTTAGTGATAATCAACTCCCAATATCACTAGCAGCCCGGCCGATGTTACCTGTAACACCCCGTGAAATTTACGGTAATTAATAAAGAATTATTAAGGCTTAAATATGGAACTTGAGAAAACGTTGAAATTGATCAAGAATTACACCATAGCATTCGTGGCAGTTTTCCAAGCAATGTTCATGTTTGGAGTTTTGCGATTGGAATTCAAACGAAGAAGTGATCAACGTTTGAAGTTTTCAAAACGAAAATAATTAAAAAATGAAAATAGGAAATAAATAATATTAAACATGGACCCCACCAGTCGACTCCCCCTCCTTGGGCCGGTTGACCGCTAGTGGTCGAATGCCTATAGGGAAGCAGTCAACCGGGCATGGAGTCACGGCTAGGGTTGAACCTTGGTCGAATGACCTAAGTTTAATTATTTTAATCTAATGGGTACGATTGATTCGAGCGCCTATAAATACAAGCATAATCCATAACTTCTCTTCGCACATTTTCTTATCAAAGTGGCAAAGCTCTACCACTTACCCTTCTCCATTATTTCTAGAAATTATAAAATTATACACACACATATACACAAAAATCGGGGAAAGGCGGAAATAAAAGAGAGGAAGAGAAGGAGCGAATCAATTTTCTAAAGAACAAGGTAAATTTCATTATTATAAATCTATATTCCCCTTACCCCAAATCTCTTCTCAGATCTATAATTCTAATAATATGTATATACCTTTTTATACATATTCTTTTAGATTGGAAAGGAGAAGTAGTAAATAACAGGAATGCATTCAGATTTGGGAGTTGGAAAGCTTGAAAGGTGAGTGGGAATTTTTTTTAATTTATTTATAACATTGAAATTTATATCATTGAAATTTATTTAATTATTGTGCCTATAGAAGATCTGATGACTTACAAACTTAAAAGGAAAGTATAGGAATTTTGCTTACATATTCTGTAAAATAGGCTATTGGAATAGGAATGTTTTTTACACCATAATCTGGAAATATGAAAATTAGCTCCTAAATTTATTAAAATTGAATGTTAATAAACTTGTAAAGTTTATTCCAAATTTATAATTGGGTTGTAAAATATTCGTACCGATTTAGATTGCCTTAATTTGACTTAAAATGTGAATTTTCGTGTTTTACTTTATTGGGAGTAGGGTACAATTTAGTTGTACCGAATTTCGTGTAATTTCCATAAATTATCTTATTCCGTAAATGTATAAAAAGTGTGTCATTAAAAATAATAATAAAATATTCCAAAAATGAAATAGATGTGTAAAGTATGGATGTTCTCCTCCATAGTTTATACTGTCTATTTTTATAAAAGAAAAGGAATAATTCCTTGTAATTTTGAAGAAAGAAAGTTCTAACTTTTGGTTAATTTAATGGTAATCCTTTTGTAAGTATAGCTCTAGCAAATTAAAATATGGAAAGGAGTTTCTTATTTAGAAATTAGTAATCAGAAATAGGAGAACATAATCAAACACACGTGTGTGCGCGGACACACACATAACCGCTCTTACCGAATAAATAAATAAATATATACATATATAGCATAATTTATGATGATATTCATATTAGTTACAATTAGGACGTTTATTTATATATAACGTAGTAAGTTATAGGATTAGGAGGTGTAGATGGAAAAGTGATAGTAACTCCTAAATTAATAGGGAGACAGATATGCTGTTAATAGAGAATTACATGAATTAAATGAGGACATAAATGTGGTTAATTAGATTGGTTAATGGATTTAATATGACATTTATAAGTAAATGAAATTGGCACACTAGGTTAAATTAGAACAAATAAATAAATGTTATCAGAGATTGTCCTATTAGAATAATAATGACCATTTACTATGAAAATAAGCATATAAGATAGTAATTAAAGGCTTGAACCAGTATAATTTCCATAGTGGGAAATTATACGGCCTTAATTATATGTTTAGAATAAATGTGAATAAGCATATAACCTAGAAGCTATCGGTAGTTGCATATACTTAGTACTGATGTGGGACATCTCCAACCGTTGGACCTGTAGGGAAAGGGATATGCGTTGTGGAAAAGGTAAGGAAAAATATACCAGGGTTCGCCTCTGATTTGAAGTATTAAATGGCCCAATACATTTAAGAAAATTGGGTCTCCTTCATTTTTAATAAGAGGTATCAAGTAACTGAAAGGGGAATTTTCTTTGACTTAGGTTAGTATAAACGAGATTTCGGCCATGGAAGGACGGCGGGCTATGTCAGTATTGTTGTTGGATCGGTATTTAGTAGTTAGACTGACGTATGGGGTATGACCCCTAGCGGTCCTAAGCGGTCGGTAGTAAAAAATCGAGTTATTCCCTGAGGATTTTTCTTCCAACTAATGTAGAATCCGTATAGGATATTCAAGGACCTCAAAGTTTAGATAGTTCATTTTTTGTTTATTGGAGGTAGGCTAGTTAATCCTTAGACGAGTCTTTGAGATGCGTTAGTAATACAGTAATTAAATTATTAAGCCGTATTTAAGGATCATCGGTCTCTGTAGCTAGAACCGATTGACTAGTGATTACATTACGAAAGTTGGAACGATGTTCTATTGGACAATACAAATGACGAGGCAGGTTGTAGGCCGCAAGTTGTCTGGCCTCCATATACCGACGGCTCCAAGAAAGATCCATTGTAAAATCTTTGCTCACGGCTGCAGGACTAGCACCGATCCTCAACCATGACAATTTTGAGTGGGAGTGCTACCTACGCTCCATGAGGATGTTTGAAACAGATTTGCTATACCAGTTTGATGAAGATGCCTGTATTCTCATATCGAAGGTGAAAGGGGTTGCAATTGATCCTTCGGATGATGATTTCAAGAATATTATGGGGCGCGGAAGGAGCAGATTTGGCATATATTAAGACTACCGATCTAGAGATTTGCAATGGATCTTTCTTGGAGCCGTTGGTATCTGAAGGCCAAACAACTTGCAGCCTACAGCTTGCCTCATAGTTTGCATTGTCTAGTAGAACATAATTCCAAAGATGGGGAGCTTTGACCAGATTTATTCGCTGATGTAGAAAGCCACTTATGCCATCATGAGTGGTACTGTAGTGAATTGGGCTTGAGCAATCATGATCAATTATGTGGAGCAAGGAGTAGGGCCTCTGCAGAGTTACATTCCATACTGCCAACTTTTCACTCGCATCTTTAGGCAATACGGAATGAACCTCTATGAAGAGAAAGTTCAGAAGAAGGCCCCTACTCCATTTTATAGAGCCTCACTTAGGAGTCACTAGGTTAAATTATAATGAATAAATTAATGTTATTAAAGATTGTCTCGTTAGAATAATAATTATCATTTATTACGAAAATAAGCATATAAGATAGGAATTAAAGGCTTGAACCAGTATAATTTCCATAGTGGGAAATTATACAACATTAATTATACGTTCAAAACAAGCATGAATTAGTGGGCCTAGCCCAACATTTAAGCTTAGGATGGTTGTTTTTGTTTAGTGGGTTGTGATGCAAGGTCATCAGAGTTACACAATAGAAGTATGCCCTTCACCTAGAGGCTGCAAGCAATTGTGTATACTTACTACTAATGTGGGACATCTCCAACCATAAGACCCATGAGGAAAGGGGTATACATTGCAGAAAAGGTAAGGGAAAATATACCAAGGGTTTGCCTTGGATTTGAAGCGTTAAATGGCCATATGCTTTAAAAAAAATGATGCCTACTTTAATTCTAATAAGAAGTATTAAGTAAATGAAAAGGGCATTTTCCTTGAATTAGGTTAGTGTAAACTGGATTTCAGCTGTGGAAGTTTAGCGGGCTATGTCAATATTATTGTTGGACCATATATAGTAGTAGGGCTGGCATAGAGGTTGTGACCACAAGCGGTCCTGAGCGGTCAGTAACAAAGATTTGGACTATCCCTTGATGGATTTTTCTTCCTAATAGTGTAGAATCCATATGGGTATGCACATACCTCAAAGTTTAGTTAGTAGTTTGTTTGTTGGAGGTAGAATGGTTAACCCTTAGAAGAGTCTTTGAGATACGTTAGAAATATGATAATTAAATTATGAAGCCATATTTAAGGGTCATCGGTCTCCGTAGCTAGAACCGATTAACTAGCGATTGCGTTACAGAGGGCCCACTTTAGGGTTGAGGTATTAAATAGCCGTTGGATCTGCCTCCTCCCTATCCAAGAAGTATTAAATGATCGGGGTTTTTAGGTAGTATATGTTTGTATTTATATATATTTATGTGTGTATGCATATATATATATATATATATATATATATATATATAATTATACCTCGGAGGAGGTTAGGCATATCGTACGCGCACATAGGATTTAACGGTTTAGCTATAAATGATAGGCATAACACTTAAATGGAAATCAATTGGAACAAATTAGTGTTATGGGCGAAGTGTGTAATTTTCATCACTAGAAAGTTGTTCTGACCCTCTCCTCATTACAACCCATATGATAGACTAGAATGACATGTTACTGGAACAAGCCGAGAATGGTAGGTGGAGAAGTCTTCTTAGTCATGTTAGGTGCTAACAATGCAATTAGATATCCAAGGAATATTATAGATTCCAAGCTAGTAGCCTTAGTATGTATTTATGTTCTATTATATTTTTCAGTTCCGCTGTGAGTTTTTGTTGATCGATCTCTAATATATTTATGTATATTGCAGGTTTCCAAAACCAATGATGTGAGGTCCCAACTTTTCAATCCTTAGAAATCGACACTAATACATCCACGTTATTTATGTGCCTTAATCCCAAGTGCTGGAAAGGTAGATTACCAAGGGTAGGAAGAAAAGAAGAAAAAATAGAATCTTACTCGAATTGAATAACATATATCATTTCAATATAAAATCTTTACAGTGGAAAATCTTTTAAGTCGTTTACTTAGGAAAATTTAATTCCTAAGCTAATATAAATTTCATATTTTTGAAACATATCTTAACTAGGTCAAAAAGAATGTTATTTAAGACTTCATTTACCAGTAAACCCGAACCAGTTATACTGAGTAAAAGATCAGACTAATCATACCCAAACTAATTTCTGTATTCAACTCGTACTATTCGTGGAATAACAGTGAAAAATCACCTTTTAAATTCATGTGGATAGTATAAATTCCCACCTAGGAACTTAATACAGAGTTAGACTAGAACATTCTTTATACTACTAAAATTTTGTTTTACTCTTTTTATCTTTGAAAATCTTAAATATGATCCTTTTATTTAGAGCATTCGGGCTTTCCTTTCGATATATTCCATCCCTCGCCTACAAAGAGAAAACAGAGATCAGGTAAGTTTAGCGCACTGGTTGCTCCATCTATAACCTTAGTTACACACCTCGTTTAACCTTTCTAAATCTAAAGGGTGGAACAAATGTACTAATCGTTTCTGCATACTCAATTTATTATTACATTCCATACTTCTTAAGAAAAAAATCCAATTATTGTTCAAGTGTTATAAACAATTTCACTTAACCATTTATTTAAACTCTTACTAAAAATTCCAAATCATCTTTAAAATGCAAAATTGTTTACTTAAATACATTTATAAATGATTCAGAAAAGAATAGTTAAGTTTAAATCTATATTTCTAAAGTTTACTGAAACTGCTAGAAAAGTGATGCGGATAGTGTTTTAAAAGCTTATTTGACTGAAACAACTTTTTTATCATTTTGAAATCCATATTTATAACACAAATCTCTTTTTAAAACATTTTCACATATTTATCAAATTTATTTCATATTTTTAAACATTAAAAAATATTCAACTTAAACGAATTTTACACTTTGGTCACTTGCTGCAAAAAGCGCGATTTTCCGGAAAACTGATTTGGTCATATCTTAAAATCTACGAGATGATATCTTGATTTTTCTTTTTCATTTGAAAACTATGGTTACAAGGATCTGAAAAATTCTTATTTTAAGGAATTCTAACTCCGTTTTCATCTGTATATTCGTTTAACTTTTCCGACGTGAAATTGTGAACTGCCGTTATGCGATGTGTCTTATTTTGACTTATTTTTCAATATTTGCAAAAACTTCTTCGAATTGAGTTTTGTTATTTATAAAACATTTATAAATCATTTTGAATTAATATTTTACTATTTTATTCACTAAAAACCCATTTCCGCTTTATTTTCAAAATATTCCATATTTCATTATTTTAATATTCAACTTTCTATCTTTTAAACTTCTTAAATCATAAGCTATTTATCTTTTTCCCTATTCTAAAACTTTAGAATTCATTAACTTTAAAATCTTAAAACGTTGACTTCCATTTTAATAACAAATTAAAACATTATCTTTGATTCTTCGCTTTCAAATCAAATTTCTATCTTTTCCAAAATGAGTTCTTTTTATATAGTAAATTTGAAAAGAGACTAAACTTGTAACGACCCAGAATTTTTAGAAATTAAAACTTGAATATTTAATTAATTTTAAATATTTATAAGTGAATTTATAAGTCAAATAAATTTTATTTTGAATTATTGAATTTAATTGGATAATTAAATCGATAATTTAATATGTTAATTTATGGAAATAATTGAAAATTTAGTTAAATATGATTGAAAATGATTTGTAAAATTTTGTTTTATCATATGGGAGTTAGAACGATATTTTAGAACTTTTAAAATCGAATTTAAAGTTAATTTGTGAAAATTAAATATTTTAATATTTAAATCGACTAGTGAAAATAGTCAATTTTTGAACAGTCTCAGAATTGAACGAAACCAGTTCCATTGGATCCGTAATAGTTAGTTATTACCGGATTTCAAATTTCGTGTCAATCGGAGTTATTACAGAATATACATGCAGCCGCCTCCACATACATGTATGGCCAGAAACTCACGACCTTTCCCCCTCGATTACTCTAAATCCGTCGACAATTAGGCTAAACTTCCTGAAGCAAAATCGAAGAGCATAGTGAGATCTTGGAGATCAACGGTTGAGATCGTGTTTGGAGCATCGGAGGAGGAGCTAAGGGGGGCCGTCACCTGCAGGTTGCGCACGCAACCCTAGGCACCAGGTGGGGCCGAGCTCTATGAGCTTATGGCCGAGTGTAGTTCTTGGCAAGGCGCACGTGATGGCACATCTCGATCGAGTTCTCGTCGAGTGTAGCGAGAGCAAATCGAAACCCTAATTTGGTGTTGATGGGTTTGAGTTGCGTGTTCAATTACTGGAGAAGGGGACGCGGGTTTGGGAAGATGAACGAGAGGCATTGGATTTGGATCCAAGGGCTAGGATTGATTTTGGTTAGAAAAAATTTAATTTAAGTTGTAATTAGTTATATATAAACTCGTGTAACTTCAAAAATTGATAACTTTTTCATACGAGGTCGAAAACGCGCGAAACCAGTTGCGTTGGAAACGTATGGACGAGCACTACGCGATGAAATTGGATTGGAGTCGTTTGGAGTTAGTGAAAATTTTGGGTAAAATTAAACGTCCGTTTAATTTTATTCGAAATAAATCGCTAAAACGGAATTTAAAATCAAGGTGAGAACTTCTCACTCAATCGAATCAGTTTCGATTTTATTTTAAATAGTTAGATTTAAAATATTTGAATGCAAGTTTGAATGATGATTGTTATATATTGATTGTTAAAATAGACATTATACGCCGTTAGTAAGCAGATTTATTTATTAAAAACATATACCGCGAATATTTCATAAACAGTGAAATTGGTATTATATATATAATAGCAATATATATATATTGGCATATGTATATATTGGGGTTATTGATTTCCCGTATTTTTTGTTTAGCGGATGAGACCCTATTGCGCCGTCTATTAAGCGGATAATATTTTAAATCCCATATACCGCGATAATTTCGTACTGGAGCGAAATTGGATTGTGCTAATGTTTGTGGATGCAGGAAAACAGGTTGGAGGGATCCAACTGGATTCCTCAACAGTATTTATTTGATTTCAGATATTTGATATTTGATGGATTATCATATCGATATATGATATCGTTGTAGTCGTGATTGACTATTTGGTGTGTAGCATCATTGGACCAAATTTGGAATTTTAAAATGATTTCAAAGTGATTTTTGAAAGTATACGTTTATAAAATATTTTTGGAAATTGATTTATTTTAAATAAATAAACGTTATAATTTTTAATGTTATAAAAATTTTGATTTTTGAGAAATATAGTTAAAAAACTGATTTTTGAGAATATGATGCTAATTATTTTATAAAATAGTTTAATCGGGATTTTAGAATTTATTGTGAAAAGTCTAAATATAGGATTTATAAAATTTAATTATTTTATAAATCAAAATGGTAAAATTATAAAGGAGATTAAAGACGTTTTGAAATAATAATATAAATTGATTTATATAAGAGATTTATAAATGGATATTTATAAATTAAAACGTTGGAATTATAAAACGAGTTTTTATAAGTGTTTGAATGAAGTGTAAATGAATTTCATAAATGAATGAAATTTATAGAATTATAAATGGAGAAGTTATAAATGAGATTTATAAATAGTAAGATTTATAAATTTGTGAAGTTATTAAAAGAATAGTTTTGAATAAATCATTGAATCTTATAAGTTATAAGATTTATAATTATGAAGTTTAAAAGAACGATTTTGTAAAATAATCGTTTTATAAGCATTTAATTTATAATATGAACCTTTAGTTTATAATTGAGTTATAAATCGAATAGGTTAATAAAGGAATTTATAAAAGGAAGTTGTTATAAATAAATAGAAATGGAATTTATAAACGTTGTTTTATAAATTCACAAACGACTTATTTTGATAAGTAAATTGTTATGATTTATTTATGGAGTTATATTCACGTTTTGACTGTGAATAATCCTTTAAAATAAAATGTATAAAAGGATGAAAATTTGTTAACATAGTATATTCACGTTTTTGAATAGTGAATAATATGTTGAAGAAATTGTTTTGAATGTGATGTTTTAAACAGAATTAAAACAATCTAACGATGTTTTAAACTGTGTTGAGATTCGAAACCATAGATTTCAACATTCATTGTTGAAATAGACGTTTTCGAGAAATAAAAGGAAATGGTGGACTATAACACTGTTGTTATAGTAAATGATTTCCGAAAGGAAATGTTTTGTATAGTATTGGGATTTATATATCTATTTTAATTTCGAATCCCTATACTAGTGATTTTGGGACGTCGTAACGATGTTTTACGTAACATTCGTTTTGGCCCAAATAAATATGTTTTAAGAGAATGATTCCTTAAAGAATGAAATATATACTTAATCTCGATTTAAGTATATTGAATATTTTCTAAGTGTTGAAAATAAATAAAATTTGTGAATTACTTATTAAATAAGTATGGAAATGTTTTCCAATATAAAGTGAATATTTTGAGAATTTATCTTTTTGAAG
The DNA here is from genome assembly GCA_030765085.1 of Allium cepa. Taxonomy (NCBI): domain Eukaryota; kingdom Viridiplantae; phylum Streptophyta; class Magnoliopsida; order Asparagales; family Amaryllidaceae; genus Allium; species Allium cepa. Next base: position 432,107,165 of record CM060929.1, on the reverse strand, counting down.
ATAGATTGAAAAGGAAAATTGAAATGAATAATTGAAATCATATATGCATGGATATTGTGAAATATAAATTCACTATGGAATTTATAAAAGGAAGTGGAACTTGATTAAAAATAAATATTGATTTATTTTTGAAGTGTGAAACAATATATCTTGTAAAGATATTTTGAAAAATAAATAATTTGGAAAATTATTTGGAAACTGGTGATGTGTGCATATCCATTGATAGTTCAATAACCGACTATCAATATTTCCCTTTGAATGGGTATTTGATGTGATTTGATTGAATTTGAATGCCACACTTATTTTTGAATAAGCGCTCACTATTCGGGTTAACCGGGAAAGGACCATGGGGTCGTATAACCCATTCCGAATAGTGATACGTCGTTGTGAATTGCATTGAAGATCGGTGTTGAAGACCCGGTATTTGCAAGAGCGATAGGATGACCTGTCGATTGACTCTGCACCGAGTAGCTACGGTATTGAGTTCTCCATATGTGATGGTGAATCCGATCAGGATTGTGAATATCCGGATTGCAAGGACTTCTTTGTAAGTGCCTTCGGTTTTGTTTGAGCCCGGAACAGACTTGTATGGATTGTATGTCTGACATTACAAGTTGAGATATAAAGCCGATTTCTTTCAAATATATTTCTGTTGGTGGCGGAGAATTTATTCTTTTAGCTTAACACCCTTCTCTGAGACGTACGAGCTCAGAGGTTATGTAGTTGAATGTTATCAGCGATATATTCCCAATTTGGTAATGTGACATGCTGAGTGTTGCTGTAAATGATCATTGTATTGATTATTTGTGATAGGATCGTTTATTTGACCGTCTATCTTTGTGATCATTTCTATGATCATTTGTTGACCCAAAGCATGGCTTTTGTATAAAGTATGTTTTTGTGGACGTGACTTCGTCGAGCCTCACACCCCGTGAATGGTCAAAACAGGAAAGAAGCAGCAAGGTTATGAGGGGTAGCGCCCTTTAGGATGTGTGCATTTCCTTCTGGAAAAGGGTGGTATCATGGTATGGAGCCCAGATACTTACTCATGTTGAAAACACTTTATGATTGTGTGAATTGATTGCGAGCGCTCGGTGAAAGGTCCCAAAGGACCGGGGGATGGCATATTCGGTCAGTTGTTACTCAGTTAGGGATAACCCGGCCTTGTGTTGGTAGAGATCCGGTTTGGTTCTCGGGGATGTCCATCCAGAGGCATTCTCATGTGGCAATGGGAAGTTCCTTGGCCTGGTCATTCGTTGGAAATCCAAAGAAACAATACGAGACTTGTACGGTTTTAGTTGTATAACCTGCTATGGAATGTGGCGGTAACCTGCTATTGAACATAGTTAGCTATAGTAGGCATAGTTCGGAATGTCTATGTTGGCTAAGATTTATATTCTACTTTCGAAATGAATTTTTTTCCTACACTATACACTAATAATAATATCAAATGTTATTTTAAATGCGTATCAAGCATCTTTGACTATCATAAGGGGAAATCTCCTCCGATTCTGCGTTTGCATTGTGTGTGTGTGCGGGAGGCCTTATGGTAGTCTCATTTTTAAAAGCATTGCGAATTGACTTTAAAAATATTCCTCTATTTAGTTTTCAAAGATAAATAAACTGATTTTGAGTTCTCACACCAGTCACATGACTGACTCGGAGTTTATTGTTTTCCTTCCTAAACTCTGGGTGCCCACCAATTTCCATACGGGCAGTCAAGAGTTAGGTTTATCAGGATATTCTGGATATTATGGAGTTGCTGGAGGCAAGATGGATGACATGGCGTATTACTAGTATATAGTATTTCTTTTTCCGCTGCACTGTATGTTGTTGTTGTTGTTGTACACTCTGATGATATGATGTAATGAAATGAAATGTATAAAATGTAATAACTGATATAGTTCTTTGTTTAAAGATTATTCATTTATCTATTATATGTTGTTCCGCTGCGAATTGTGAGATTCTGATGTTGTTCTGTTGTTTTCTGTTCCGTTCTATTTTCTCTATTTTCTTTCTGTTCTCTTTTCCTATTCTCTTTTCCCTCTATCTTTTCTACCTTATCTATTTTCTATCTTTCTATTTTCTTTTTCTCTCTCTTTTTCTGTCCTTTTTCTTTTTCTTAAACCCTCAATGTTCGGTTTTCCGTCCTTCGATTGCTCGGCAGTTGATAAAGTGAGTATCGATGTTGAATTTTCGGAAGACGAAGAATCGGGTCCTGACAATGTGGTATCAGAGCTGTTGGTTAAGCGACAACCATGGTTCTGTTGGGTATTACTCATTAGAGATAGAGTCAGTAGTGCTCTAGAATGAGTTTGAGTGTAATAACAGCTATGAGAGCGTATTTGTTAGTGAATATATAAAATTGTTTTATATTGTGATGATTGGTTTGTTGAGTGGCATATGAACTTTCGTCAGCGCGGTCTGCAAAACTATGCCGAAGGGGTTTCTAAACACTTAAATAGAACAATTCGACACAATATTGATTTTAAAATTGGATAAATGAAATAATTTTACCTTGATTATATTTTTATATATAAAGAAATAATTTTTTCAGAATTATTAAAGTGTATATAAGTAGATTGTTGATTGTTTAGTTGTTTGAATAATCTAAATAAAAGAATATTGTATAAGCAAATGAATTATAAGTATGAAATTATAATTAAAGTGATTTACAATTGTGAAGTAAACTTATATATATAAGAAGTAAAATTATATGAATATGTTTATGAATATGAGTTGTAAATAAAAAATGAATTTAAATGTTAAATGGAAATTTACTTTAGAATTGAAATCTGAATTTATTTACAAGTGGGAATTTAAGTTAAGTAAAACAAAGTGATGTTTATTAAATGGAATATAACTTAAGAGATGTTGAATGAAGTTGATATTGGTATCAAAATAAATTATTAAAGTTAAGTGATGAATATAAACTTGAGTTATATAAATGAATTGGAAATTGAATTGGATTAAAGGATTGAATGTTAATCAATTGAATGTAAAATAAGTTGATATGAAATAATGAATATAAATGTTAATTCATTAAAATCTAATGTTATTGGAATTTGAATAATTGAATGAAAATCAATTTAATTAAACCAATTGATAAGCAAAGGAATTTGGTTGCAATTAATATACATTGGTTGTTATATGATTGTTAGTTGATTGTATATAATTCATTAAGTGTTAATGAAGTTGAAAGCTAAAGTAATTGAAATTCAATTGGAAGTTAAGTGAATCTTAAATAGAATTGAATTTGATTTGGAAGTGAACCAACTTGAATATGAATTAGTGAATATAAACTAATTGAAAATAAATGCTAGTAAATCCAATGTTAATGAATCAAATGTGATTTAAATTGAAAACCATTTCATTGAATATTAATGAGAATATGAATGAATATATTTTGGTTATGAATGTTAGTTGGTTGATGTTTGCATTTGTTGTTTGTTTCATTTGCTATGTTGACATATATAGTTATTATGTTGCTATATGTTGTATATTGATACTATTGTCTACATGCATGATTCTCATGTTGTTTGTTGAGTGTTTAGTAGGTGCGGATCGCGTTTGCTTCGCATTTGGAGCTCGCTTTCGCGCTATATTAGCCGTATATGCTTGCTAATAAAATATAAGGTACATATCTCGGATTACATACCGTACTTTTACAAATTTTTCCCTGCGGGATGCCTCATTACTTGATGAGATGTATATTTGTGATATATATACTGTCATTTTTTTTTCGGATCGAGCCGCGCAAAGGAGACTATGGCGAATTTTTTCGGAAATTTAAGGCGTTAGAAAAATTTGGGAATATTGGGAAAATTTTGAAAACTTTAACTTTGATTTGGAATTGAAAGTTAAACAATAGTAGTTGTTTTTGAAAAGATAACTAAGTATGATTTGAAAACTTAGTAAAGATTTATAAGAAGTTTAAACTATGAATTTTGGAAAATTAATAGATTCTGTAACTTTTCTTACTTAATAATTTCGAGGACGAAATTCTTTTAAGGGGGGAAGATTGTAACGACCCAGAATTTTTAGAAATTAAAACTTGAATATTTAATTAATTTTAAATATTTATAAGTGAATTTATAAGTCAAATAAATTTTATTTTGAATTATTGAATTTAATTGGATAATTAAATCGATAATTTAATATGTTAATTTATGGAAATAATTGAAAATTTAGTTAAATATGATTGAAAATGATTTGTAAAATTTTATTTTATCATATGGGAGTTAGAACGATATTTTAGAACTTTTAAAATCGAATTTAAAGTTAATTTGTGAAAATTGAATATTTTAATATTTAAATCGACTAGTGAAAATAGTCAATTTTTGAACAGCCTCAGAATTGAACGAAACCAGTTCCATTGGATCCGTAATAGTTAGTTATTACCGGATTTCAAATTTCGTGTCAATCGGAGTTATCGTTTGATCGTGGCAGCTCGAAACGCATCGATTTATTTTTAATTTTAATTTGGCGAGTTAAAATAGCCATTTTTCAAAAAGTCTCAGATTTCGACGAAACTAGTTTCATCGGATCCGTAATGTGATATTATTGTAAGGTTTCAAATTTCGTGTCAATTGGATTTACCGTTTGTCCGGTACAAACTAAAACGCCTAGAAATCGATTTAAATCGGTTTAATTTAAATTGAACGTTTATATCCATAACTCGCACAGATGTCCGAATTAGCTTCCGAAACATGTTCCATTGTGTCCGGAACGTGTGGTAAACCCTAGAAACGCTGGTTACGGCGCGTAAATCGGAGTTTGGAATTTCCGGATGAATAGTGTTCGATTTTTCTCTATAAATAGCCCAAAAATTCACAAAAACAAAAGAAAAAAAACAAAACCCTAGTTCAACGTGCAGCCGCCTCCACATACATGTATGGCCAGAAACTCACGACCTTTCCCCCTCGATTACTCCAAATCCGTCGACAATTAGGCTAAACTTCCTGAAGCAAAATCGAAGAGCATAGTGAGATCTTGGAGATCAACGGTTGAGATCGTGTTTGGAGCATCGGAGGAGGAGCTAAGGGGGGCCGTCACCTGCAGGTTGCGCACGCAACCCTAGGCACCAGGTGGGGCCGAGCTCTATGAGCTTATGGCCGAGTGTAGTTCTTGGCAAGGCGCACGTGATGGCACATCTCGATCGAGTTCTCGTCGAGTGTAGCGAGAGCAAATCGAAACCCTAATTTGGTGTTGATGGGTTTGAGTTGCGTGTTCAATTACTGGAGAAGGGGACGCGGGTTTGGGAAGATGAACGAGAGGCATTGGATTTGGATCCAAGGGCTAGGATTGATTTTGGTTAGAAAAAATTTAATTTAAGTTGTAATTAGTTATATATAAACTCGTGTAACTTCAAAAATTGATAACTTTTTCATACGAGGTCGAAAACGCGCGAAACCAGTTGCGTTGGAAACGTATGGACGAGCACTACGCGATGAAATTGGATTGGAGTCGTTTGGAGTTAGTGAAAATTTTGGGTAAAATTAAACGTCCGTTTAATTTTATTCGAAATAAATCGCTAAAACGGAATTTAAAATCAAGGTGAGAACTTCTCACTCAATCGAATCAGTTTCGATTTTATTTTAAATAGTTAGATTTAAAATATTTGAATGCAAGTTTGAATGATGATTGTTATATATTGATTGTTAAAATAGACATTATACGCCGTTAGTAAGCGGATGTTATTTATTAAAAACATATACCGCGAATATTTCATAAACAGTGAAATTGGTATTATATATATAATAGCAATATATATATATTGGCATATGTATATATTGGGGTTATTGATTTCCCGCATTTTTTGTTTAGCGGATGAGACCCTATTGCGCCGTCTATTAAGCGGATAATATTTTAAATCCCATATACCGCGATAATTTCGTACTGGAGCGAAATTGGATTGTGCTAATGTTTGTGGATGCAGGAAAACAGGTTGGAGGGATCCAACTGGATTCCTCAACAGTATTTATTTGATTTCAGATATTTTGATATTTGATGGATTATCATATCGATATATGATATCGTTGTAGTCGTGATTGACTATTTGGTGTGTAGCATCATTGGACCAAATTTGGAATTTTAAAATGATTTCAAAGTGATTTTTGAAAGTATATGTTTATGAAATATTTTTGGAAATTGATTTATTTTAAATAAATAAACGTTATAATTTTTAATGTTATAAAAATTTTGATTTTTGAGAAATATAGTTAAAAAACTGATTTTTGAGAATATGATGCTAATTATTTTATAAAATAGTTTAATCGGGATTTTAGAATTTATTGTGAAAAGTCTAAATATAGGATTTATAAAATTTAATTATTTTATAAATCAAAATGGTAAAATTATAAAGGAGATTAAAGACGTTTTGAAATAATAATATAAATTGATTTATATAAGAGATTTATAAATGGATATTTATAAATTAAAACGTTGGAATTATAAAACGAGTTTTTATAAGTGTTTGAATGAAGTGTAAATGAATTTCATAAATGAATGAAATTTATAGAATTATAAATGGAGAAGTTATAAATGAGATTTATAAATAGTAAGATTTATAAATTTGTGAAGTTATTAAAAGAATAGTTTTGAATAAATCATTGAATCTTATAAGTTATAAGATTTATAATTATGAAGTTTAAAAGAACGATTTTGTAAAATAATCGTTTTATAAGCATTTAATTTATAATATGAACCTTTAGTTTATAATTGAGTTATAAATCGAATAGGTTAATAAAGGAATTTATAAAAGGAAGTTGTTATAAATAAATAGAAATGGAATTTATAAACGTTGTTTTATAAATTCACAAACGACTTATTTTGATAAGTAAATTGTTATGATTTATTTATGGAGTTATATTCACGTTTTGACTGTGAATAATCCTTTAAAATAAAATGTATAAAAGGATGAAAATTTGTTAACATAGTATATTCACGTTTTTGAATAGTGAATAATATGTTGAAGAAATTGTTTTGAATGTGATGTTTTAAACAGAATTAAAACGATCTAACGATGTTTTAAACTGTGTTGAGATTCGAAACCATAGATTTCAACATTCATTGTTGAAATAGACGTTTTCGAGAAATAAAAGGAAATGGTGGACTATAACACTGTTGTTATAGTAAATGATTTCCGAAAGGAAATGTTTTGTGTAGTATTGGGATTTATATATCTATTTTAATTTCGAATCCCTATACTAGTGATTTTGGGACGTCGTAACGATGTTTTACGTAACATTCGTTTTGGCCCAAATAAATATGTTTTAAGAGAATGATTCCTTAAAGAATGAAATATATACTTAATCTCGATTTAAGTATATTGAATATTTTCTAAGTGTTGAAAATAAATAAAATTTGTGAATTACTTATTAAATAAGTATGGAAATGTTTTCCAATATAAAGTGAATATTTTGAGAATTTATCTTTTTGAAGATAGATTGAAAAGGAAAATTGAAATGAATAATTGAAATCATATATGCATGGATATTGTGAAATATAAATTCACTATGGAATTTATAAAAGGAAGTGGAACTTGATTAAAAATAAATATTGATTTATTTTTGAAGTGTGAAACAATATATCTTGTAAAGATATTTTGAAAAATAAATAATTTGGAAAATTATTTGGAAACTGGTGATGTGTGCATATCCATTGATAGTTCAATAACCGACTATCAATATTTCCCTTTGAATGGGTATTTGATGTGATTTGATTGAATTTGAATGCCACACTTATTTTTGAATAAGCGCTCACTATTCGGGTTAACCGGGAAAGGACCATGGGGTCGTATAACCCATTCCGAATAGTGATACGTCGTTGTGAATTGCATTGAAGATCGGTGTTGAAGACCCGGTATTTGCAAGAGCGATAGGATGACCTGTCGATTGACTCTGCACCGAGTAGCTACGGTATTGAGTTCTCCATATGTGATGGTGAATCCGATCAGGATTGTGAATATCCGGATTGCAAGGACTTCTTTGTAAGTGCCTTCGGTTTTGTTTGAGCCCGGAACAGACTTGTATGGATTGTATGTCTGACATTACAAGTTGAGATATAAAGCCGATTTCTTTCAAATATATTTCTGTTGGTGGCGGAGAATTTATTCTTTTAGCTTAACACCCTTCTCTGAGACGTACGAGCTCAGAGGTTATGTAGTTGAATGTTATCAGCGATATATTCCCAATTTGGTAATGTGACATGCTGAGTGTTGCTGTAAATGATCATTGTGTTGATTATTTGTGATAGGATCGTTTATTTGACCGTCTATCTTTGTGATCATTTCTATGATCATTTGTTGACCCAAAGCATGGCTTTTGTATAAAGTATGTTTTTGTGGACGTGACTTCGTCGAGCCTCACACCCCGTGAATGGTCAAAACAGGAAAGAAGCGGCAAGGTTATGAGGGGTAGCGCCCTTTAGGATGTGTGCATTTCCTTCTGGAAAAGGGTGGTATCATGGTATGGAGCCCAGATACTTACTCATGTTGAAAACACTTTATGATTGTGTGAATTGATTGCGAGCGCTCGGTGAAAGGTCCCAAAGGACCGGGGGATGGCATATTCGGTCAGTTGTTACTCAGTTAGGGGTAACCCGGCCTTGTGTTGGTAGAGATCCGGTTTGGTTCTCGGGGATGTCCATCCAGAGGCATTCTCATGTGGCAATGGGAAGTTCCTTGGCCTGATCATTCGTTGGAAATCCAAAGAAACAATACGAGACTTGTACGGTTTTAGTTGTATAACCTGCTATGGAATGTGGCGGTAACCTGCTATTGAACATAGTTAGCTATAGTAGGCATAGTTCGGAATGTCTATGTTGGCTAAGGTTTATATTCTACTTTCGAAATGAATTTTTTTCCTACACTATACACTAATAATAATATCAAATGTTATTTTAAATGCGTATCAAGCATCTTTGACTATCATAAGGGGAAATCTCCTCCGATTCTGCGTTTGCATTGTGTGTGTGTGCGGGAGGCCTTATGGTAGTCTCATTTTTAAAAGCATTGCGAATTGACTTTAAAAATATTCCTCTATTTAGTTTTCAAAGATAAATAAACTGATTTTGAGTTCTCACACCAGTCACATGACTGACTCGGAGTTTATTGTTTTCCTTCCTAAACTCTGGGTGCCCACCAATTTCCACACGGGCAGTCAAGAGTTAGGTTTATCAGGATATTCTGGATATTCTGGAGTTGCTGGAGGCAAGATGGATGACATGGCGTATTACTAGTATATAGTATTTCTTTTTCCGCTGCACTGTATGTTGTTGTTGTTGTTGTACACTCTGATGATATGATGTAATGAAATGAAATGTATAAAATGTAATAACTGATATAGTTCTTTGTTTAAAGATTATTCATTTATCTATTATATGTTGTTCCGCTGCGAATTGTGAGATTCTGATGTTGTTCTGTTGTTTTCTGTTCCGTTCTATTTTTTCTATTTTCTTTCTGTTCTCTTTTCCTATTCTCTTTTCCCTCTATCTTTTCTACCTTATCTATTTTCTATCTTTCTATTTTCTTTTTCTCTCTCTTTTTCTGTCCTTTTTCTTTTTCTTAAACCCTCAGTGTTCGGTTTTCCGTCCTTCGATTGCTCGGCAGTTGATAAAGTGAGTATCGATGTTGAATTTTCGGAAGACGAAGAATCGGGTCCTGACAATGTGGTATCAGAGCTGTTGGTTAAGCGACAACCATGGTTCTGTTGGGTATTACTCATTAGAGATAGAGTCAGTAGTGCTCTAGAATGAGTTTGAGTGTAATAACAGCTATGAGAGCGTATTTGTTAGTGAATATATAAAATTGTTTTATATTGTGATGATTGGTTTGTTGAGTGGCATATGAACTTTCGTCAGCGCGGTCTGCAAAACTATGCCGAAGGGGTTTCTAAACACTTGAATAGAACAATTCGACACAATATTGATTTTAAAATTGGATAAATGAAATAATTTTACCTTGATTATATTTTTATATATAAAGAAATAATTTTTTCAGAATTATTAAAGTGTATATAAGTAGATTGTTGATTGTTTAGTTGTTTGAATAATCTAAATAAAAGAATATTGTATAAGCAAATGAATTATAAGTATGAAATTATAATTAAAGTGATTTACAATTGTGAAGTAAACTTATATATATAAGAAGTAAAATTATATGAATATGTTTATGAATATGAGTTGTAAATAAAAAATGAATTTAAATGTTAAATGGAAATTTACTTTAGAATTGAAATCTGAATTTATTTACAAGTGGGAATTTAAGTTAAGTAAAACAAAGTGATGTTTATTAAATGGAATATAACTTAAGAGATGTTGAATGAAGTTGATATTGGTATCAAAATAAATTATTAAAGTTAAGTGATGAATATAAACTTGAGTTATATAAATGAATTGGAAATTGAATTGGATTAAAGGATTGAATGTTAATCAATTGAATGTAAAATAAGTTGATATGAAATAATGAATATAAATGTTAATTCATTAAAATCTAATGTTATTGGAATTTGAATAATTGAATGAAAATCAATTTAATTAAACCAATTGATAAGCAAAGGAATTTGGTTGCAATTAATATACATTGGTTGTTATATGATTGTTAGTTGATTGTATATAATTCATTAAGTGTTAATGAAGTTGAAAGCTAAAGTAATTGAAATTCAATTGGAAGTTAAGTGAATCTTAAATAGAATTGAATTTGATTTGGAAGTGAACCAACTTGAATATGAATTAGTGAATATAAACTAATTGAAAATAAATGCTAGTAAATCCAATGTTAATGAATCAAATGTGATTTAAATTGAAAACCATTTCATTGAATATTAATGAGAATATGAATGAATATATTTTGGTTATGAATGTTAGTTGGTTGATGTTTGCATTTGTTGTTTGTTTCATTTGCTATGTTGACATATATAGTTATTATGTTGCTATATGTTGTATATTGATACTATTGTCTACATGCATGATTCTCATGTTGTTTGTTGAGTGTTTAGTAGGTGCGGATCGCGTTTGCTTCGCATTTGGAGCTCGCTTTCGCGCTATATTAGCCGTATATGCTTGCTAATAAAATATAAGGTACATATCTCGGATTACATACCGTACTTTTACAAATTTTTCCCTGCGGGATGCCTCATTACTTGATGAGATGTATATTTGTGATATATATACTGTCATTTTTTTTTTCGGATCGAGCCGCGCAAAGGAGACTATGGCGAATTTTTTCGGAAATTTAAGGCGTTAGAAAAATTTGGGAATATTGGGAAAATTTTGAAAACTTTAACTTTGATTTGGAATTGAAAGTTAAACAATAGTAGTTGTTTTTGAAAAGATAACTAAGTATGATTTGAAAACTTAGTAAAGATTTATAAGAAGTTTAAACTATGAATTTTGGAAAATTAATAGATTCTGTAACTTTTCTTACTTAATAATTTCGAGGACGAAATTCTTTTAAGGGGGAAGATTGTAACGACCCAGAATTTTTAGAAATTAAAACTTGAATATTTAATTAATTTTAAATATTTATAAGTGAATTTATAAGTCAAATAAATTTTATTTTGAATTATTGAATTTAATTGGATAATTAAATCGATAATTTAATATGTTAATTTATGGAAATAATTGAAAATTTAGTTAAATATGATTGAAAACGATTTGTAAAATTTTATTTTATCATATGGGAGTTAGAACGATATTTTAGAACTTTTAAAATCGAATTTAAAGTTAATTTGTGAAAATTGAATATTTTAATATTTAAATCGACTAGTGAAAATAGTCAATTTTTGAACAGCCTCAGAATTGAACGAAACCAGTTCCATTGGATCCGTAATAGTTAGTTATTACCGGATTTCAAATTTCGTGTCAATCGGAGTTATCGTTTGATCGTGGCAGCTCGAAACGCATCGATTTATTTTTAATTTTAATTTGGCGAGTTAAAATAGCCATTTTTCAAAAAAGTCTCGGATTTCGACGAAACTAGTTTCATCGGATCCGTAATGTGATATTATTGTAAGGTTTCAAATTTCGTGTCAATTGGATTTACCGTTTGTCCGGTACAAACTAAAACGCCTAGAAATCGATTTAAATCGGTTTAATTTAAATTGAACGTTTATATCCATAACTCGCACAGATGTCCGAATTAGCTTCCGAAACCTGTTCCATTGTGTCCGGAACGCGTGGTAAACCCTAGAAACGCTGGTTACGGCGCGTAAATCGGAGTTCGGAATTTCCGGATGAATAGTGTTCGATTTTTCTCTATAAATAGCCCAAAAATTCACAAAAACAAAAGAAAAAAAAACAAAACCCTAGTTCAACGTGCAGCCGCCTCCACATACATGTATGGCCAGAAACTCACGACCTTTCCCCCTCGATTACTCCAAATCCGTCGACAATTAGGCTAAACTTCCTGAAGCAAAATCGAAGAGCATAGTGAGATCTTGGAGATCAACGGTTGAGATCGTGTTTGGAGCATCGGAGGAGGAGCTAAGGGGGGCCGTCACCTGCAGGTTGCGCACGCAACCCTAGGCACCAGGTGGGGCCGAGCTCTATGAGCTTATGGCCGAGTGTAGTTGTTGGCAAGGCGCACGTGATGGCACATCTTGATCGAGTTCTCGTCGAGTGTAGCGAGAGCAAATCGAAACCCTAATTTGGTGTTGATGGGTTTGAGTTGCGTGTTCAATTACTGGAGAAGGGGACGCGGGTTTGGGAAGATGAACGAGAGGCATTGGATTTGGATCCAAGGGCTAGGATTGATTTTGGTTAGAAAAAATTTAATTTAAGTTGTAATTAGTTATATATAAACTCGTGTAACTTCAAAAATTGATAACTTTTTCATACGAGGTCGAAAACGCGCGAAACCAGTTGCGTTGGAAACGTATGGACGAGCACTACGCGATGAAATTGGATTGGAGTCATTTGGAGTTAGTGAAAATTTTGGGTAAAATTAAACGTCCGTTTAATTTTATTCGAAATAAATCGCTAAAACGGAATTTAAAATCAAGGTGAGAACTTCTCACTCAATCGAATCAGTTTCGATTTTATTTAAATAGTTAGATTTAAAATATTTGAATGCAAGTTTGAATGATGATTGTTATATATTGATTGTTAAAATAGACATTATACGCCGTTAGTAAGCGGATGTTATTTATTAAAAACATATACCGCGAATATTTCATAAACAGTGAAATTGGTATTATATATATAATAGCAATATATATATATTGGCATATGTATATATTGGGGTTATTGATTTCCCGCATTTTTTGTTTAGCGGATGAGACCCTATTGCGCCGTCTATTAAGCGGATAATATTTTAAATCCCATATACCGCGATAATTTCGTACTGGAGCGAAATTGGATTGTGCTAATGTTTGTGGATGCAGGAAAACAGGTTGGAGGGATCCAACTGGATTCCTCAACAGTATTTATTTGATTTCAGATATTTTGATATTTGATGGATTATCATATCGATATATGATATCGTTGTAGTCGTGATTGACTATTTGGTGTGTAGCATCATTGGACCAAATTTGGAATTTTAAAATGATTTCAAAGTGATTTTTGAAAGTATACGTTTATAAAATATTTTTGGAAATTGATTTATTTTAAATAAATAAACGTTATAATTATGTTATAAAAATTTTGATTTTTGAGAAATATAGTTAAAAAACTGATTTTTGAGAATATGATGCTAATTATTTTATAAAATAGTTTAATCGGGATTTTAGAATTTATTGTGAAAAGTCTAAATATAGGATTTATAAAATTTAATTATTTTATAAATCAAAATGGTAAAATTATAAAGGAGATTAAAGACGTTTTGAAATAATAATATAAATTGATTTATATAAGAGATTTATAAATGGATATTTATAAATTAAAACGTTGGAATTATAAAACGAGTTTTTATAAGTGTTTGAATGAAGTGTAAATGAATTTCATAAATGAATGAAATTTATAGAATTATAAATGGAGAAGTTATAAATGAGATTTATAAATAGTAAGATTTATAAATTTGTGAAGTTATTAAAAGAATAGTTTTGAATAAATCATTGAATCTTATAAGTTATAAGATTTATAATTATGAAGTTTAAAAGAACGATTTTGTAAAATAATCGTTTTATAAGCATTTAATTTATAATATGAACCTTTAGTTTATAATTGAGTTATAAATCGAATAGGTTAATAAAGGAATTTATAAAAGGAAGTTGTTATAAATAAATAGAAATGGAATTTATAAACGTTGTTTTATAAATTCACAAACGACTTATTTTGATAAGTAAATTGTTATGATTTATTTATGGAGTTATATTCACGTTTTGACTGTGAATAATCCTTTAAAATAAAATGTATAAAAGGATGAAAATTTGTTAACATAGTATATTCACGTTTTTGAATAGTGAATAATATGTTGAAGAAATTGTTTTGAATGTGATGTTTTAAACAGAATTAAAACGATCTAACGATGTTTTAAACTGTGTTGAGATTCGAAACCATAGATTTCAACATTCATTGTTGAAATAGACGTTTTCGAGAAATAAAAGGAAATGGTGGACTATAACACTGTTGTTATAGTAAATGATTTCCGAAAGGAAATGTTTTGTGTAGTATTGGGATTTATATATCTATTTTAATTTCGAATCCCTATACTAGTGATTTTGGGACGTCGTAACGATGTTTTACGTAACATTCGTTTTGGCCCAAATAAATATGTTTTAAGAGAATGATTCCTTAAAGAATGAAATATATACTTAATCTCGATTTAAGTATATTGAATATTTTCTAAGTGTTGAAAATAAATAAAATTTGTGAATTACTTATTAAATAAGTATGGAAATGTTTTCCAATATAAAGTGAATATTTTGAGAATTTATCTTTTTGAAGATAGATTGAAAAGGAAAATTGAAATGAATAATTGAAATCATATATGCATGGATATTGTGAAATATAAATTCACTATGGAATTTATAAAAGGAAGTGGAACTTGATTAAAAATAAATATTGATTTATTTTTGAAGTGTGAAACAATATATCTTGTAAAGATATTTTGAAAAATAAATAATTTGGAAAATTATTTGGAAACTGGTGATGTGTGCATATCCATTGATAGTTCAATAACCGACTATCAATATTTCCCTTTGAATGGGTATTTGATGTGATTTGATTGAATTTGAATGCCACACTTATTTTTGAATAAGCGCTCACTATTCGGGTTAACCGGGAAAGGACCATGGGGTCGTATAACCCATTCCGAATAGTGATACGTCGTTGTGAATTGCATTGAAGATCGGTGTTGAAGACCCGGTATTTGCAAGAGCGATAGGATGACCTGTCGATTGACTCTGCACCGAGTAGCTACGGTATTGAGTTCTCCATATGTGATGGTGAATCCGATCAGGATTGTGAATATCCGGATTGCAAGGACTTCTTTGTAAGTGCCTTCGGTTTTGTTTGAGCCCGGAACAGACTTGTATGGATTGTATGTCTGACATTACAAGTTGAGATATAAAGCCGATTTCTTTCAAATATATTTCTGTTGGTGGCGGAGAATTTATTCTTTTAGCTTAACACCCTTCTCTGAGACGTACGAGCTCAGAGGTTATGTAGTTGAATGTTATCAGCGATATATTCCCAATTTGGTAATGTGACATGCTGAGTGTTGCTGTAAATGATCATTGTGTTGATTATTTGTGATAGGATCGTTTATTTGACCGTCTATCTTTGTGATCATTTCTATGATCATTTGTTGACCCAAAGCATGGCTTTTGTATAAAGTATGTTTTTGTGGACGTGACTTCGTCGAGCCTCACACCCCGTGAATGGTCAAAACAGGAAAGAAGCGGCAAGGTTATGAGGGGTAGCGCCCTTTAGGATGTGTGCATTTCCTTCTGGAAAAGGGTGGTATCATGGTATGGAGCCCAGATACTTACTCATGTTGAAAACACTTTATGATTGTGTGAATTGATTGCGAGCGCTCGGTGAAAGGTCCCAAAGGACCGGGGGATGGCATATTCGGTCAGTTGTTACTCAGTTAGGGGTAACCCGGCCTTGTGTTGGTAGAGATCCGGTTTGGTTCTCGGGGATGTCCATCCAGAGGCATTCTCATGTGGCAATGGGAAGTTCCTTGGCCTGATCATTCGTTGGAAATCCAAAGAAACAATACGAGACTTGTACGGTTTTAGTTGTATAACCTGCTATGGAATGTGGCGGTAACCTGCTATTGAACATAGTTAGCTATAGTAGGCATAGTTCGGAATGTCTATGTTGGCTAAGGTTTATATTCTACTTTCGAAATGAATTTTTTTCCTACACTATACACTAATAATAATATCAAATGTTATTTTAAATGCGTATCAAGCATCTTTGACTATCATAAGGGGAAATCTCCTCCGATTCTGCGTTTGCATTGTGTGTGTGTGTGCGGGAGGCCTTATGGTAGTCTCATTTTTAAAAGCATTGCGAATTGACTTTAAAAATATTCCTCTATTTAGTTTTCAAAGATAAATAAACTGATTTTGAGTTCTCACACCAGTCACATGACTGACTCGGAGTTTATTGTTTTCCTTCCTAAACTCTGGGTGCCCACCAATTTCCACACGGGCAGTCAAGAGTTAGGTTTATCAGGATATTCTGGATATTCTGGAGTTGCTGGAGGCAAGATGGATGGCATGGCGTATTACTAGTATATAGTATTTCTTTTTCCGCTGCACTGTATGTTGTTGTTGTTGTTGTACACTCTGATGATATGATGTAATGAAATGAAATGTATAAAATGTAATAACTGATATAGTTCTTTGTTTAAAGATTATTCATTTATCTATTATATGTTGTTCCGCTGCGAATTGTGAGATTCTGATGTTGTTCTGTTGTTTTCTGTTCCGTTCTATTTTCTCTATTTTCTTTCTGTTCTCTTTTCCTATTCTCTTTTCCCTCTATCTTTTCTACCTTATCTATTTTCTATCTTTCTATTTTCTTTTTCTCTCTCTTTTTCTGTCCTTTTTCTTTTTCTTAAACCCTCAGTGTTCGGTTTTCCGTCGTTCGATTGCTCGGCAGTCGATAAAGTGAGTATCGCTGTTGAATTTTCGGAAGACGAAGAATCGGGTCCTGACAAAACTATGTCAAGTATGCCATATATGATTTCTAAAAAAGTGTGGTCTCAAATCAACCATAACTAACTATAACGAATAATGTAATCAAAACTAAATTTAATTAAGGTGTCGATAAAATCAACATTAACAATCACAAATTCATCCATACAAGCAAATCTATTTCTAACATCCATATCACAACTTAATGGTGTTAAATCAACATGTTATCATAGGGTATAATCATGGTTATCATAGCAACAAGCAAGAATAGAATTAAAAATAAAGGAGCTCACTTTCATCCGACATGTTTAACTATATTTTACTTCTTACTTCTTAAGTAACCCTCAACCATCATTAGTTAACCGACCAAACATCATAAGCACTTTTATTATTCATGCTAATAATTTAATAATTAATTTCAAATTATAAGAATTATGTATTTTAATCGAATTCTCACCTTTACTTCCACTCTACCTAACTTTATTGAACTTTCTTGAATCAAATCTGATTGTAGTCCAACAGCACTTCCTTCCACTATTTTTACTCCGGAGCTTCCCAAACTCCACTTTATCCAAAAATCATCTAAAACTATCGTTCTTCCTCTTAAGCTATATGTCTAAGCTCTCCTTCCCCTTTTTTGCTCATGGCCACCATCCTCGACCACCATTGCTCATGCCAACACCTCCGTCGCCTATATAATATTATGCCTCACCTGCTCTACCTCCCCCTCCCCCTCCATTATTCTTCAAATTCTTAGATGCTAAATCATATTCGAATGGTATTCTAAGGTCTTTGGAAAAGTTTGGTGGGATTTGGAGTTGGTTTGATATGTTTTTAAGAAAGTCAGTAAGAGAGGAGAAGAACCTGGATTTCAAGAAGAAGAAGATGAAGAAAACTAAGAAACGAAAGAATGAAGGTGTGAAGAAATGAAGCATAAGCATCACTATTTATAGCCTTAGGATCCTTAACTCTTGAGTAAAGTATTTTTACCAAAATACCCTTCCATAAAATATCACTTACCCACCACATCATCAAAAGCAAACTTAACATCACATTGTCCTTTGTTTCCTTACTTAAAGTGTGACGACCCGGAATTTTTAAGCATTTGAAATTGGAATATTTAATTGATTTTAAATATTTAAAAGTTAATTTTTAACTTGAATTCAAATATCACTATTCATTTGATAATTGAATTCTTGAATTTAATAATTTAAAGTTGGGTAAAATGTTGAATCGGGAGTTTTAAGCATGTTAAAAATAATTTGAAGGCTTGTAAAATTTATATTGATAGTGCTGAGGACAATAAAAGTTTTTAAAATTGAATTTAAGACTGATTTGTTTAGTTTTAAAAATATATCGTTTAAATTTGATATTTAAAAATAGCCTTCCGAGGCACAGTCTCGGAATTCGACGAAACTAGTTCCATTGGATCCGTAATATTGTATTATTATCGGGTTTCAATTTTCATAGTATTTGCAGTTGTCGTGTGATCGTACGGTTTTAAATGCGTTGAAACTTATATTGAGACGAATTAAATTTAAATAAAAGTATACATATATTAATTGACTAGTCAATCCTTACATTCAGTTGTATTTCTTTTGCTTCAAAACATTTTTTTTCAATACCTCAAATCACTGTTTACCCACTGCTTCACGCAATCCTCATTTCACCTCAGTCTTTTAAAGCATGCTTCCCCTCTCTAATATTAACAGTCGAGTAATTAAAATGGATCGAATTCGATGTTTCAGAAATGGCCGAGCAATTTTATTAAAAAAAAAGAAGAATCAAAGTCTCCCTCCTTTGAGATATGACCTGTGAAATTTTTTTTTCACCTTCTTCGAATCGAATTCCCCTTCTCCAATAATATTAAGGCAAATCGAAATAGAGGGGGGTTTGATCAAGGAATCGGCGGCGAAGTCTCGATAGGATTGGGGCTGTGCTAGTCTCGTATTCGAGAACGGGTTGGGCATCGGACTCAGTGGAGATTGACGAGAGGGTGAGGTTGCGGTTTTAGGTGGTGCGTTTTGGCTCGCGATTGCATTCGCGAGGAGTTGGTCAGGTTGCGGATTGAGGAAGGATGGAGTTGGCAAGGGTTTCAGGTCGTGTGGGTTTTCATGATCGTAGAAATGGATTTTCGCAGCTTGGATTGGACGGTGGATTTGATTAGGGCGCGGGTTCGAGCAACAGTAGAAATAGGGCAGAGCTTGCAATTTGGGGTAACGCAGAGATGGCGGCGCTGATGAGAAGGGGAGGCGAACGTAAGGCGATCGATGGAAGAAGGCCGATGTGGGTTTTGTTGTGATGGTGACGGCTTCGAAGGCGATGCAGTTCCGTGAGACAGTGAGGTAAATCGTCTTTTTCAGATTTATATACATAAAAAAAAATTACTACAGCAAAATATATATATACACCCAGTTTACATATTTCGAAATTTAATAAATATATAAAGATAGATATATGGGTATGTAGTAAAGTAGAAAAGCTTATATAAGATTTGAAAAAGAAATAGGGACTTTAAAATGTTGAAAGTTATATAAAAATCAGATTTTAACCCATATAGATTATTTTTATAGGTGTGATTTCAAAGAAAATAAATACACACATTTTCATTTATCAGTTTGTTTCAAATAATTTATTTAGGTGATTAATTCGTTAGATTAATTATTTGTTTATTAAAACCAAATTATTTGTTTCAATTAAATAAGTAAGTAGTAATTAACCGTTCAAACAAATTAAATATTAACGAATCATCTAATGTTTATACAAGGTCTGAAAAATCATGGAAAACAAGTCGAGATGGATTGGATTTGCAAACAAAAATCAAAGGTGAGTTAATCTCACTCATCTGTTTTGATTTAAATTTAAATGGTTAAATTTAAATAATTGTTGAATAATTGAATTGATTTATGTGCTATATTATAGTATATAATACATCTTGGAATGATTGATTTCCTACAATATATAGCGGATGAGACCCTATGCGCCGCATAATAGTGGATGATATTATATTAAAACCCATATGCCACGATATTCCACCTCGAAGTGGAATTGGTATTTTATGTTGTGCTAACATCTGTGGATGCAGGGAAACAGGTAGGAGGGATCCAACTGGATTCCTCAATATTTATTTAGATTATTTAATATTCTCTGTTATGATTATTTGGATATGCTATGATGAATTATATTGGAATATTGAATGCTATAGTTTGCTTGAATATTTCGGTACTCTGAATTATCTAAATATATAGAATTGGATTTTGAAAAGAAAATAAAGAGTGAACTTTTAAGTAAAATAATTATAGAAAATTTGAATAAATTTAAGAATAAATTGGAAAAGAAATAAAGTGGTTTTAAAATTCTAGTAAATAAATTCCGAGTAGGAAAACGGGATTTGAATAAACAGAGAAATAATGAATTTTAAAACTTAAGTGACCTTATTTAAAGGAATAAAGAATTATTTTAAAATTCAAGGTTTAAATTTATTTAAAAGATAACAAAGGAAATTTTGGAAATCTAAAATTGGTATTTTTCAGTTAAAAAGGTTTTAAATCATAAGTAAGAAATAAAAATTTGAAGTTAATGGGTTTTTGTGACTCCCCACCTCTATACCCACGCTAGCCAAGAACACTCCGGAGCAGTGCTGTCAACTAGCATGGAGAATAAGGCTGTTGAGGAGCGACCATCCATGTAATTGCTTATCACACGGTGGCTATAAATAATCTTCGAAAACAAACATAGAAATAATCATATCACAAATCAGTCACAGATATCCATATTACAAAGGCGGAAGAAGATATGAATATATAACTAACACATGAAAGTGTACATCAGAGTAGTGGTCAGTAAGATCCACGATAATACAAAAGAATAGCAACACGTGCTATACAAACGAATACAACTATGAGTCTATATCTCAAGTGTATACAACAAAAACTGCTAATCTAAACAGTTAGCCAAAAGTCAGAGTGATGAATCCCTGGGAAGAAGTCAAGCAGAAGCACCTGTAACATCTCGGTCTGACCCGAGTATTATTTAAGAAAATAATAAACGGGTCAGTCTAGCTATAAATATCAGATGACATGATATAACATAAAAGATATGGCATAAACATAAACATCCATAATGACATACCACTATAAGTATGTAAATAATGATCAACAGAAGATCAATCAATAAGAGATAATCAATATCACAAGAATCTTCTCAAAGATTCGGAAAGGGCATCATACCCCAAACTTGTACTCATAACAAGTCAATGACATAAATTCTAGAAATCAATGCAAGAAGTCCAGAAATCATAGAAAAGAGAAAGAGGCCTATCACATGACGGTCCGAAGACCAAGGGGAGCTACCCCACATGTGTGAATGGAATCACACAGATTAAGGTCCAGACTAACCAAAAAGCAAAAAGGTTTGTGTGAGTGGAATCACACAAGTGGTGTCTAGTCTAACCTCGCAACAAGAGACATCGCACAGTTGCTAGTCTGAAGCATCAGAATGATCGTCATGATCAACGAGAAGTGTCAATTACACTAAGCTAGTAAATATAGAAGTTTAGCTTCATGTCCCATAACCACTTGCTTAACTTAAATATTTACAAACAAACTGTAAATCTTCACTAATAAAATTGTCACAAGAGGTTCAATCGAACAAGTCCAAGAATTAACCGACGAAGTGAACGCAAGCGTTTCATACCACTTGTTTTACTAAGTCGTTTAATTAGATTTCTCATCCGAGTGAGGTAAAGGTTTGTATATACTAATAGATTGGAAAACGGTTTAAGAAAAGAGCTTTGTTATTAAAAATAGAGTTGAAATTGTTTGTTAAAAGAGTTTTGATATTTACTACTAGTATTGAAACCTTTATATTATAAAATGACAAAACACAGAAGCAATTGTAGAAACAATCAATCACAAAGATCGCATACGGAGATGTGAATAAAATCCAATAAAATCAGCTCAATGTTTTTGAGATAAGATACCCTACGGAGGGGGGGTCCAGGGGGGGTGGCAACCCCCCAAGGTGGGGGTGCGGGGGCAACGCCACCGCTTACGGGGTTCGACCTGCCCGGTCAGGTCGCGGGGGTCCAGGGGGCAGCGCCCCGACCAAAACGGTACGACCTAGTGAAGACAAAATGAGGTCTAACGACCTAACGACTCAAGGGTCATACGACCTAACGACTCATGGGTCATACGACCTAACGACTCATGGGTCATACGACCTAACGACTCATGGGTCATACGACCTTACGACTCAAGGGTCATACGACCTAACGACTCAAGGGTCATACGACCTAACGACTCAAGGGTCATACGACCTAACGACTCATGGGTCATACGACCTAACGACTCATGGGTCATACGACCTAACGAGATAAGGTCCAACGACCTACGAGTTAAGGGTCCAGCGACTTATCGGGATAACTCGTAACCGACTTAAGGGTTGCGTGACTGAAGGGCTGCACGACTTAAGGGTTAACTCGTAAACGACTCACGACCTATGGATGAACGACTTAACTCCGAACGAGCTAAAAATGGCCAGAACGACCTAGGGTTAACTCGTGAATGACTCACGACCTATGGACGAACGACTTAACTCCGAACGAGCTAAAAATGGCCAGAACGACCTAGGGTTAACTCATGAAGGACTCACGACCTATGGACGAACGACTTAACTCCGAACGAGCTAAAAATGGCCAGAACGACCTAGGGTTAACTCGTGAACGACTCACGACCTATGGACGAACGACTTAACTCCGAACGACCTAAACAATGGCCAGAACGACTCAAGTGCAGAAAATTCAACAAAACGCTAAAAATTGGAGTTTTTCGCCAATCCAATCCAAACCAAATGCTAACATGCATGCAAAAATGATAGGGAATCATTCCCAACAGTCCAATATAGTTATAGGCTAGAATTGTGAGATAAAAATCTCACCTTTGCACCAAATATCAATGAAAATGAAGTTTTAAGCAAGCAAGGATCAATCCTTCTTCTATCTAAGCACAAGAAGCTTGAATCCAATGTCTTCTTCTTGAATTTGGAGTAGAAAGATGGATTGCAATTGAATTTGAGTTTTGGAATTTTAATTTCCCATTCCCTCCACCATTAATGCCAAAGCTTGATTAGTTAGGAAATTTATGAAGAGTGAGGAGAAGAGGGTTGGAACTTGGGCTTAATAGGCTAAACTAACCCAAAGTCCAAAGCGGGAAAAGTTAGTGAAATTTCACTAACTCCAAACCTATCGATGTTTATACTTAAAAAAATTGTAAACGACATTTCGAACTCAATGGAAGTGGTCTCGAGTCCTAATTTGACCGTTTGCAAAAAGTAGCTTTTCGAACCAAAATCCGATTAACGAGTTAATATTTAAATAAAATATTTAAATACAAACTCGACAAATATGCGGGTTGTTACAGTTTTGGAATAAATTGAGTAAGTGAAGACATTTATTCAAAATGAAGTAAATCGGGAATCAATTTGGGAATTTATTCAGGAATGGGTAAATTTGGTTAAAAATAAACAGTGATTTATTTTTAAAGATGGAAAGAGAAGAGTATTTCCCTGGATAGCCAAGTACGTTTTCAATGTAAATTTTTAAATATAAGTTAAAGCTTTAATGTTGTTTTAAAAAGAATGTTCTAGAAAATTTATTATTTCTAAACATTTAAATTCTAAAGTAAGTATTTTCTTTTAATCTATTATTGTAGTAATTATTTAAAAGTGACTTGGTATTTGTTTTTAAAGAGAAAATCTAGTTTTATATTTTATAAAGTAGCCTCATTTTAAATATTCCTAATATATATATATATATATATATATATATATATTTAATAAAGTATTGAAATAGTTTCAATCTAAATGTTAAATTATATCTTATAATAAAGTGTTTTAAATTATTTTCAAAATCTAAAGTTTTTGTGCTTGGTTGTTTTCAGTGGAAATAAATATTTGGGAATTTATTCCATGAGAAGAGTGTGGGTTGAAAAATGTTTTCAAAAAGGGTTTAAAAGTGGAAATATACTTGCGAAGATATTTTGAGGTTAATAAATAATTTGGTGAAATTATTTATGATTGATGGTTGTTTGTGAATGTTAATTGATAGTTAAATAACCGACTATCAATATTGGCCAATGCGCTGATCGTTTCGAAGAGACCAGGATCGGGATTTATTTCTCGAAAACCACTTCGATCCGGTTTGTACGTTTTCGTGGAAAAACGAGTTCGGAGTTGAAGATGGAGCAGTGAAGTGCAAGGGCTAGTCGCTACTAATCTTGAGCATATTTCCAAAATGGATGTAGTAGGAATAGTGCCTTCTGTTCCGTTCGAACCCGGGACGGACTTGTATGGATGAATGCTTTCAGAACGTCGTCAGGTGGACGATGGGCATTCCAAGTGAAACGTTCTAAAAAGGTAACGCTTAGCCTCAAGCCTCATCAACCGGGAATGACTGAAAATCAGGGGTTATGCAGCAAGGCTTGTGGGCAGCACCCATTTTTGGGTGAGGTCATCCCTGTCTAGATGTCCCTTTTATTTCGGCTTAGTGGTGTGGTTGCTGATCACGTGGGGTGATCTTACTCGGGATTATCCAGTAAGGGATAGTCTGGGTCTTGTGTTGCAGGGGGTCGGGAGTGATCCTCGGTATGCTGATCTAGACCAGGTACCGTGACAGGTGGTACCCTAGTGCCTAGTCATTATTGGAAATCCATTCTCACTACGCGCCTTTTACGAGTTTTGTTTGTATTACCCACTTTGTGGCTAGTAGCTGGAATTTAATCATGTAACAATTTTGGCTATTTTAATAAGTATTTGTAAATAGACCCTATTATAATATCAGAGGATTTTAATAAAAAAGTGTTTTAGCTATCGTAAGGTTAAAACCCGACATGTTTATTTGTAGCGTGGTCTTACAAGATTCTTTTGTTTTCAAAAGGATTTTGAAATTTTAATAATCAATTTGAGTGTGATTTCTCAAACTGGTTTTCTAGACCGACTCGGGTGTTATTTAACTGTAATGCTCAGGTCAGACCGAGTATTATAGGATACATGATATGATGCTGCGGAGCTCAGGAGACGAGCGGGATGACGATACGTACTTCCGTATTTGATTATTGTTCCACTGTGTATCCAGTTGTATGTTATTGATGTTGTTGAACTCTAATGATGCACTCTGATGATGTATGTATAAACAGATATAGTTTTCTTTTGTGTAAAGATCATTGAATATCTATTATATATTATTCTGCTGCGATGGTTTGATTCTGATGCCATTTTCTGTTTTCTCTTCTTCTACCTCTTCTTCTTTAATCAAAATGGTTCGCATTTCTGTTCATCTTGAGTCGATTGATGTAGAATAGCATTGACTCAAGGGGTACGGATTTGCAGGTCGTTACATAAAGCTTAAGGGGTGTATTTGGATGGCAAATTGGATTAAGTGAAGATTTGTTTTGATTTTGATATGATTTGGTTTGACATTTGCTTTTGGACTTTTCTATAAATATCTTACTTACTTACTTTCTTTAATTAATTACGTACTTAATTTAATTAATCTTATTAGTGTTAAATATGTTCCTATTTGTTAAATGTGTATATATGTACAAATGTGTGCAACAGTGTTGCAACAACTTTCGTTTGACAAAAAGTTGAAAATCAGAAAAACGATTGTGGGTCACATTTTCAGTTTTTAATCAAACTATTTAACAAAACTCAAAAATAATTTTTTTTCATCTTGTAACGACCCGTAAAATTTTATTTATTCTAGTAATATATTTAACTGATTTTTTTTGAAATTTTAAATAATTGAATTTTGAATTAAAAATTTGATATTTGCAATACATCTGTATAAACATAACAAATGGTAAACTTTCATAAGAAATTATGGAAGTTTATTTTCTTGTCTAATTTTATTTCAATTTAAATCAGTTAATATTAGATGATAATAAAATGTTTTCCAAACCTGAATATTTTTACATAATAAATATGTAAATCATCTTCTGAGTGAGACGTCATATTTTGTTTCTCCAAATTTGGACTACTATTGCCCCATGTATCTTAATTTTGGCATTTTACCAGCATTTTCAGTACAGATTATTGATTTTGATAAGATGATCGTACCATCGATATCTGCATATCGTTTAAATCGTCTAGTCATGCTGATCCCCATAGTATATCCAATTGTAGATTTCGAAGTCTGGGAAACAGCGAAATCTACAGAACGATTTCTGTATCGGTTCCACAATTTGTCTTTTGAATTTCAGTGACCATTCATTTACTCATCTGTTGGAAAACCAATGGTCACTAGCCTTTTTGCATGCCCAGATATTTGTGCTGTTCAAATTGACACTGATATTCCCTATCTCTTTTCATTGATTTTCGTTTTTCAAAAAGAAAAATTTATGTAATAAAAATATACCTATATGATCAAAGGCTGCTCATCTTCTTTCCTCAGCCATTTGTACATCTCCTCACCGAGACACCTAGCAAGCCCACCTCGCATTTGTTACATCATGAACTTAGGCTGCACCTCCCCTATAGCCTTGCCGCTAGCACAAACTCCACATCTGTCGGAATCGCCACCCAAGTTTGCTTCCACCTTCCTCATCTTCCCACCTCCACTTCGGCCAACCACCCTTCCTTCTCTTTAACTTCACCCACGTCCACAGCCATTCACCGCCTGTTCAACCTCTTCATCAGTGAACCCAAGCCTTGTGCTCGCTTCATCAAACCTCCTCCCTAGCTTGGCCTTCACCCTGTTGCCGCGGACGCCATTCCATCTTCCTCCATGTGCACGCTGGCCGCATCCTCCTCCCTCTTTATTTGTACATTGGTAATATATATATATATATATATATATATATATATATATATATCTGTGTGTGTGTGTGTGTGTGTATGTGTTTTGTTATATACATTGTTGTTAGGTATAAGCATATTGCATGTATATATAAAAGACAGAGGATTTATTGAAAATATAATTCTATCTAGCATATATATATATATATATATATATATATATTATTCGTACATAATAATATACATTTGTTGTCATATTTAAAGTTATATGTTAGTCTATACGATTGTTTATATCAGTATCATTTTCTTTTGGTTGTTGTTTATATATTACTTATATATATAAAAGTATACATTGTTTGGTTGTAGTTTCTACATGAGTATACATAGTTTTGGCCAGTTGTATTGATTTATAAAAAGTGTTGATTTTATAATATATATGATGTATGAAAGTGTGTGTATATATATATAAGTATAATTTGTTTTAGGTTTATAGATTTTAGCATATGTATAAAGTTTATATAAGTTTTGTTGAAGATTTCTTTTATAGTTAGTATATATACATATGTCTGTTATATTTATAAAGTATGTTTATATATATATAATAAG
This sequence comes from Allium cepa, assembly GCA_030765085.1. Taxonomy (NCBI): domain Eukaryota; kingdom Viridiplantae; phylum Streptophyta; class Magnoliopsida; order Asparagales; family Amaryllidaceae; genus Allium; species Allium cepa. The sequence continues at coordinate 432,079,680 of CM060929.1, read as the reverse complement.
TTTATAATATAGTATATACACATATTTTTACATTGCACTTGTAGCATTGCACCTTTGTTCTGTTTATATATATATATATATATATATATATATATCATGATTACTTAGACATGTATATATTGAAGGTAGTATGTATATTTTCTGTGTACATACAATTTTATTTTCATATATAAGTATGTCTTTGCATGTTGGTTTTATAAATTTTATTTACATAGTGGCTGTTTGTAAACACATATATGTTTATGGATATATATATATATATATATATATATATATATATATAAAATGTTATCTAAGTTATCTATCTAAATCATATGTATATATGTTTAATTTCAGTATGTGTTTTGATTTAAAATAATGATTTTGAAATACAGATATATATTTGAATTTAAAATATGTTTGAATTTAGAATATGATATTTTTTATTTGTAAATAGTTATATACAGATATATATATATATATGTAAGTTTACTTATACCATTTATCTACATCAATCCAGTTTTGATTTGATTTCGTCAATTATAAGCTTTCAGCACTGCATGTCAAATTCTTGTCAATCTTGCGTTGCTTTGGATTTCGTGATTGGATTCGTAACTCATTCCATTGTCGAATCTCTCTAGCTTCGACAGGTGAGAAATCACTCACGATTAATATTCTTATATTTATTAAATTTGACTTCAATTGAAACGACAATTAAAATATGCTGCTGTTAATTTTTTAAATTGTTAAATATATACTATTAAATCGATCTATTCACCTGTGACATCTGATACCATGATCTGTTATTTATTTTGTCACCAATGATGTATGCCTGTTCCTGGTTGTTATATTTTTATCATATATGTTTCACTCTGCAAGTTCCCTATTAGTTTAGAATTCCCTACGGGTTGAAATGATACATACCTAAACGATCTTGTAGAATAGGAGAAAATCGTTATGGGTTGAAACGATAAACCCAAGTGATTTTCATTGAATTGAATTTTGGGATGACGGGTTGAAAAGATGTATACCCGTAGATAATTAAATTTCGGATTAAAGTGATAAATATCCGTATCACTTGACCATAGGATAGAAAATTTTATACAGACACCGTTGGTCTATATATATATTTTAAAATGATTTCCAAGGTTTTGAAAAGAAATATATATGGTTTTATATAAATATCGATTTAAAAATATTATACATATAAATGTTATTTATATTTGTTCAAATTCTTGATTTTTCAAATTTTATGTTTGGAAAATTTAAAGTTATAAGTAGCTTGAAATTATAAATTTTAAGAATTTACTTATAATTTTACTTTTTTAAATATATAAATAGATTAATTAAAAATAAATTTTATAATAAGATTTGATTTTTAATAAAGTTTGATTTAATTAGTATAAAATATGCTTTACGTATTTATTTAAAACTTTATTTTAAAAGATAGATTTATATTAATTTTTATAAATTGAGGTTCGAAAGATAAATTAGAAATTGGTTGGAAATTGTATTTATTTAAGAATTATACTCAAATAATTTGATTCGAAATTTATTAAATTCGAGATTTTAAAGATATGATTTTATAACTTGATTTTTTGAGTAAAAATTATTTAAATGAATATTTCAAATTTACGTAAATTGAAATGGGATATTTAGTTTATTAAAATTTGTAATTTGAAGTTTTATTTAAATTTTATTGGAATGATTAAGTAAATATTTCAAAACTATATAATAGTAAAGTAAATTTGATATATATATATGTGTGTGTGTGTGTATATATATATATGTGTATATATATATGAAATTGTCAAATTTAGATTGTAAATGTTTAGATATTTAAAGCTTTTGAATCTATTGAAGTTGAAATGGTTTAATTTGTAGTTTATGTCTAAATTTGAAAACGATATAAAATGGTTTATTGAAATTTGAATTGAAAGGAAGAACTGTGATTTAATTTAATTGAATTTTTGAATTCGAATGATTTGAATCCATTTGTGGAATTTGAGGAAAATATTTTTATTATATAAAGTATTTTAAAGCAAATTTAAAACTATTTTAATATTTTACTTTATAAATTAATTTAATATAAACTATTTTTAATTTTTAACTATTTTAATATACTAATTATTTTAATTTATAAACTATTTTAATTTTAACTATCTTTAATATACTAATTATTTTAATTTATAAACTAATTTAATTTTTAACTATTTTTAATATACTAATTATTTTATTATATATAATATTTTATTTTATAAACTATTTCATTTTATAAACTATTTTATAATATATATACTAATATTATGTTTCCAAAGTATTATGATTTCAAAATTATGTTTCAAAGTGCTATGATTTCCAAAGTGATATAATTTTAAAAGGGTTACAGTTTCGAAAGAGTTATAAATTTTGGAAAGTATTATAATTTTGGAAATATTATTTTAAGTGATAAATGATATCGTATTGATATGGTGTTGGAATAGATATGATATTTTGGTTTTGAAGTATGATATTTTGAAATGACCACGGTGCTATAATAACGATTGGTTGTTAAAGAGACCGGGATCGGTTATTATCATACTTTCTGCCAATACCGAAAACCACTTTAACAACTGTGTAGGCGGTGGAGATTCCAGAATGAAGTAGGATGGTGGCGACGATTCTATATGAGGCATATACGTCTAACTCCCATGAGTTAGCATAAGGTGGCTAAAACATGAGAAATTGACGGGCCAAGTGAGGTAGCTCCTTCGATCAGACACACTTCGTCGACACCATTCTATTGTCTTGTGATTGATTGGGTGCACCCTTGGATTTTGGGAGTGTGGATCGAGGTAGACGGTAGCTGGGCTATGCATTACCACTAGGTCGAAAGTGTAATTGGTATATCTAACCTGCCGTGTCACCTACTATATCGAGACCACTACGAGTTCGTTTTGTGTCGTACCTATGAAGTGCCCTCTGGTAGCCTCCAGTTTACGGGGGTATTACGGTACTGTATAAACTATGACACTATAGAATGTGTTAAGGGGGATATGGGTAACGACTTGGCGCTATTTTAATCGTTTACTTTACTATAGACATATTATAATTGCGTATTGTACTACATAGTAGATAGCTCCACAGATCCTTAGAGGATGGGTATCCTAAACATCCTTTGAGTTGCTTGTATTTCAGTTGATATTTCACTTGAGTTAGATTTATTGACATAAGAATGTTAATCTTGACTCGAGTGTTTTGTGTTTTGCTTTATGCCCGGGTCAGACTAAGTGTCACAGCATTTGAGGCTCACCTTTGGAGTTGGAGCTTCACTTGGAAATCCAGCTATCTATTCTTCTTTTAGTTATTCAGTTGACTCCAGTGATATTCAGATTTTGTCATTTGACTATTATATTGAGACTTCTATGTATTCGAGACTTCTGTCGTATCTTGTTTTAACTCCGTTATATATATATATATATATATGTATGTATATATATATATATTAGCTTCATGAACTGCTATTCCTTTGTTTCCGCTGCTTATTGTTATATTACTCTGTGTCTGTGATTCTGATTATTTTATTTACTGTATTTGTTGAGTTTTGCCAAATACAAATTAACAATCTGATATTTTGAGCAATTCAATTCCGACACGTGTGGATGCGAATGGTTGAAAATATCGGGTCGTTACAGTTGGTATGAGAGCTCTGGTATAGGCAAAACTTAGCATATAGAGTAAATTTAATTACAGAATCACCTTCGTTCGAGCTTGAGTTCCTTCCTATTTGATTCGGATTTCCTTTGAATTTTGAAAATTTCCCCTTCGTTCCGAAATTCATTCTTGTCTCTTCCTATTCATGTTTTGTTAATTCTAGAGCATCCCGTAGCTCCACTGTATGATTTGTAAAGGGTGAAACTCCTTTAAAACAGACTTTGATTCACTAGAAATTTCTGTATCCTCGGTTTTGATGCTGCCATCTCTTGTTGTGCTCGAATTCTATCTCTTGCGATCGAATGTCGATTTGCCTTAGAATTCTGCATCGATTTCATTTTGAAATAACTGTTGACTCGGTTAAGGTTGCCCGCTATTAACATCAGCATATCCATCTTTTCTTTTTTTGAATTTAATTATCTCATCTCCCATTCAAGACTATCTTCTAGTCAGAATTCTCTTTGATTAGGGTTCCCTTAGATTTAGATCTCTGTCCTTGCTCTGAAATCCATTCTTGAATAATCAAATGAAGGAGTGTATTTGTAATTAATATAATTGTTTTATATATTGTGTTGTTTGAATTGTTCAGTTCATTTAGATTTCAATCAATTCGTTTGATCAACGCTATCGATAGGAATTCCAAAACACTTGAATAGAGCAAACTGACACAATACTGTTTTTAAATTTGGTAAATGAAATAATTTTTGTATGATTATACAATATATATAAGAATTTTTTTTCTGAAATTAAATTGTTAAATGAATTGGTTGTTAGAAATGAAAATATTTGATTTTCATTTATTGTTTTGTAAACCATTGACTATTGCAACATAATATAAATAAATGAAAATATAAAATATGGTTTATAAATTTATTTGGAATTGAATTATTTTAAATTAAGGATTTAAGAATTAATTTGCGGTATTTTAGAAAATTTTGGTTTTAATTTTTAGGGTATATTATTTATAGTATTTTAAAATAGAAATCATTTTCATTTTTTTAAAGTTTTAAATCAGTATTCCATCTTTTGTCGCTGGAAAATAATTTCTGCGATGGCTGCAGCATCATCGACATTCCTTTTCGAGTTTCAGAGTGGAGAGACCATTAGTAGCTTTGCTGCACTTTTATTTTTGGAAAATGAATTTAATTTGAATTTCTTATGTATGACTTGATGTATAATATATATATATATCTATGTATGTATGTATGTATGTATGTATGTATGTATGTATGTATATAGGTATATGTTTATAGATTTGATTTGATATATATAATATGTATGTATCCATTTATATCTAAATGGTTTGAAGTAAACTGGAAATTTAACTCTTAGATTTTGTTCAGGGATGATTTTAATTATTAAATGAAGCCTAAATTTTTGAATAAATATTTAAAATTTGGAATAATTGAATTAGGGAAATTTTTACTTGTATAATACTTGATTGCATTCCAACTAATATATATCTTACCTAATCATTTAGAATTTGGTTATGTAATTGAATAGTTTACAATATAAATTGACGATAAAGGAATTTATAAATAAAATTTGAGTGGTTATAATAAATGCTTTACACTTAAATGTTTTTATTATAGATAATGATTAATTGAGATGAAATTTAATAATAAGATAATAAATTAGATAAGTAAAATAAATTCTGTTTTGAAGGAATTAATAAATTGAAATTAAATCCACTTAATGAAATACCTTAAATTAAAATCAATTATTGAATATTAATTAATTTAAATTTAAATTTAAATTTATATGGTTTAAATTAGTTGGTTTATTTTATATATCAAATCTATTTTTCTTTCTGGCTGTTTCCATTCTCCTACTTTCTTCCTTTTCGGGGACGAAAAGTTTTGAGTGGGGGAGAGTGTAACGACCCGTAAAATTTTATTTGTTCTATTAATATATTTAACGAAATTTTTGTGAAAATATGAATAATTGAATTTTGAATTAAAAATTTGATATTTGGAATACGTCTATATAAACATAATAAATGGTAAATTATCATAAGAAATTATGGAAGTTTATTTTCTTGTTTAATTTATTTCAATTTAAATCAGTTAATATTAGATGATGATAAAATGTTTTCCAAACCTGAATATTTTTAAATAATAAATTTGTAAATCATCTTCTGAGTGAGACGTCATATTTTGTTTCTCTAAATTTGGATTGCTATTGCCCTATTTATCTTAATTCTGGCGTTTTAGCAGCATTTTCGGTACCGATTATTGATTTTTGATAGGATGATCGTACCACCGATATCTGTATGCCATTTCGATCATCTCGTCATGCTAATCCCCACAGTATATTCAATTGTAGATTTTGAAGTATGAGAAACAACAAAATCTATGGAACGATTTTCGTATCGGTTTCGCAATTTGCCTTTTGGATTTCAGTGACCATTCATTTACTCACCTGTTGGAAAACCAATGGTCACTAGTCTTTTTGCATGCCCAGATATTTGTGCCGTTCAAATTGCCTCTGGTATTCCCTATCTCTTTTCTTTGATTTTTGTTTTTCAAAAATAAAAATTTATATAATAAAAATATATCTATATGATGAAAGGCTGCTCATCTTCTTCCGTCAATCGTTTCTACATCTCCTCACCGGGAAACCTAGCAAGCCCACCTCTCATTTGTTACATCATGAATTAGGCTGCTCCTCCCATTTAGTCTCGCCGCTAGCACAAATTCCACATCCATCGGAATCGCCACCCAAGTTTCCTTCCACCTTCCTCATCTTCCCACCTCCACTTCGGCTAGCCACCCTTCCTCCTATTTAACTTCACCCACGTCTACAGCCATTCGTCGCCCGTTCAACCTCTCCATTGGTGAACCTGAGCCTTGCGCCCGCTTCATAAAACCTCCTCCCCTAGCACGACCTTCACCCCGTAGCCGCGGATACCATTTCATATTCCTCCGCATGCATGCTGGCCCCAGCCTCCTCCCTCTTTATTTGTGCATTAGTAGTATATATATTTGTATGTGTTTTGTTATATGCACATATACATTGTTGTTAGGGATAAGCATGTTGCCTGTATATATGAAAGACAGAGGATTTGTTGAAAATATAATTCTATCTAGCACACACAAATATATATATTATACGTACATAATGATATAAATTTGCTGTTATATTTAAAGTTATATGTTAGTCTATACATTTGTTTATATCGGTATCATTATCTTTTGGTTAATGTTTATATATCAGTTATATATATAAAAGTATACATTGTTTGGTTGTAGTTTCTACATGAGTATACATAGTTTTGGCCAGTTGTACTGTTTTATAAAAAGTGTTGATTTTGTAATATATACGCTATATGAAAGTATATATATATATATGTATATAAGTATAATTTGTATCGGGTTTATAGATGTTAGCATATGTAAAAAGTTGATATAAGTTTTGTTGAAGATTTCTTTTATAATTAGTATATATACATATGTCTGTTATATCTATAAAGTATGTTTATATATATAAGTTTATAATATAGTACTATATGCATATGTTTACGTTGCACTTGTAGCATTTCTCCTTTGTTCTGTTTATATATATATATATCATGATTACTTTGACATGTATATATTGAAGGCAGTATGCATATTTTCTATGTACTTACAATTTTATTTTCATATATAAGTATGTCTTTGCATGTATGTTTTATAAATTTTATTTACATAATGGCTATTTATAAACAAATATATTTTTATGGATATATATATATATATATATATATATTATGCTATCTAAGTTATCTTTCTAAATCATATGTATATATGTTTGATTTCAATATATATGCTTTGATTTAAAACAATGATTTTGAACTATATATATATATATATTTAAATTTAAAATGTGTTTGAATTTAGAATATGATTTGTATATATGTAAATAGTTATATACATACACACACATATATATATATATATATATAACTTCACTTATACCATTTATCTTCATCAATCCAGTTTTGATTTGATTTCGTCAGTTACAAGCTTTCAGCTTTGCTTGTGAAATTCCTGTCAACCTTGCGTTGCTTTGGAATTCGTGCTTGGATTCGTAACTCATTCCATTGTCGAATCTCTCTAGCTTTGAAAGGTAAGCGATCACTTGCGATTAACATTCTTATATTTATTAAATTTGATTTCAATTGAAACGACAATTGAAATATGCTACTGTTAGTTGTATAAATTGCTAAATATATGCTATTGCCTCTATCTGTTCACCTCTGACATCTAACACCATGATATGTTATTTATTTCATCACCGATGATATATGCCTGTTGCTGATTGTTATATTTTTATCTATATGTTTCACTCTACAAGTTTCTCGTTGGTTTAGAATTCCCTGTGGGTTGAAATGATACACAGCCGAACGATCATGTAGAATAGGAGAAATTCGTTATGGGTTGAAATGATAAAACCAAGCGATTTTCATTGAATTGAATTTGGGATTGCGGGTTGAAAAGATATATACCCGTAGATATTTAAATTTCGGATCGAAATGATAAATATCCTTATCACTTGACTATAGAATAGAAAGTTTTATACAAACAAACACCGTTGGTCTATATATATATTTTAAAATGATTTCCAAGGTTTTAAAAAGAAATATATATGGTTTTATATAAATATTGATTTTAAAATATTATATATATATATATATATATAAATGTTATTTATATATGTTTAAATTCTTGATTTTTAAAATATTATTTTGGAAATTTTAAAGTTATAAGTAGTTTGAACTTATAAATTTTAAGAATTTACTTATAATTTTACTATTTGAAATATACAAATAGATTTAATTTAAAATAAATTTAATCATAAGATTTGATTTAACAAAGTTTGATTTAATTAGTGTAAAATATCTTTTAAGTATTTATTTGAAACTTTACTTTAAAAAGATAGATTTTATATTAATTTTAATAAACTGAGGTTGGAAAGATAAATTAGAAATTGGCTTGAAATTGTATCTATTTAAGAATTATACTCAAATAAGTTTGATTTGAAATTTATTAAATTTGAGATTTTAAAGATATGATTTTATAACTTGGTTTTTTTAGTAAACGTGATTTAAATGAATATTTCAAATTTTCATAAATTGAAATGGGATATTTAGTTTATTTAAATTTGTAATTTGAAGTTTTATTTAAATGTTATTGGAATGATTAAATAAATATTTCAAAACTAAATAATAGTAAAGTGAATTTGATATATATATATATATATGAAATTGTCAAATTTAGTTTATAAACGTTTAAATATATAAGCTTTGGAATATATTAAAGTTGAAATGGTTTAATTTGTGGTTTATATCTAAATTTGAAAACGATATAAAATGATTTGTTGAGATTTGAATTGAAATGGAAGAACTAAACTTTAATTTAACTGAATTTTTGAATTCGAATGATTTGAATCCATTTGTGGAATTTGACGAAACTATTTTTATTATATGAAGTATTTTAAAGTATATTTGAAACTATTTTATTATTTTACTTTATAAATTAATTTAATATAAACTATTTTTAATTTTGAACTATTTTAATATACTAATTATTTTACTTTATAAACTATTTTTGATATACTAATTATTTTAATTTATAAACTATTTTAATTTTTAATTATTTTTAATGTACTAATTATTTTACTATATATACTATTTTATTTTGTAAATTATTTTATTTTATAAACTATTTTATTTTATAAACTATTTTATTATATATATGTACTAATATTATGTTTCCAAAGTATTATGATTTCAAAGTTATGTTTCAAAGTGCTATGATTTCCAAAGTGTTATAATTTTAAAAGGGATATAATTTCGAAAGAATTATATATTTTGAAAAGTGTTATGATTTTGGAAATGAATATTATTTTAAGTGAGAAATGATATCGTATTGATATGGTTTTGGAATAGATATGATATTTTGGTTTTGAAGTATGATATTTTGAAATGACCACGGTGTTATAATAACGATTGGTTGTTAAAGAGACCGGGATCAGTTATTGTCATACTCTCTGCCAATACCGAAAACCACTTTAACAACTGTGTATGCGGTGGAGATTCCAGAATGAAGTAGGATGGTGGCGACGATTCTATATGAGGTATATATGTGGATGTAACTCCCGTGATTAAGCATAAGGTGGGTAAAAAAGGAGCAATTGATGGGCCAAGTGAGGTAGCTCCTCCGATTGGACACACTTCGTCGATCTATTCTATTGCTTTGTGATTGATTGGTTGCACCCTTGGATTTTGGTAGTGTGGATCAAGATGGGCATTAGCTGCAGCTATGCGTTACCACCGGCCCGGAAGTGTAATTTGTACATCTACCCGGGCATTGCCTAGTTGTCACCTACCATATCGAGACCACTACGAGTTTTTTTGTGTCGTACCTATGGAGTGCCCTTTGGTAGCCTCCAGTTTACGGGGGTATTACGATACTGTATAGACTATGGCTCTATAAAATGTGTTAAAGGGGCTATGGGTAATGCCTTAACGCTATTTTAATAGTTTACTTTACTATAGCAAATCATAACAGCATATTGTACTACATAGTAGATAGTTCTACGAATCCTTAGAGAGTGGGTATCGTAAACATCCTTTGAGTTGCTTGTATTTCAATTGTTATTTCACTTGAGTTGGATTTATTGATATAAGAATGTTAATCCGAACTCGAGTGTTTTTAGTTTTACTTTATGCTCGGGTCAGACTGAGTGTCACAACATTTGAGGCTCACCTTTGGAGTTGGAGCTTCGCTTAGAGATCCAGCTATCTATTCCGCTTTTAGTTATTCAGTTGACTCCAATGATATTCAGATTTTGTCATTTGACTATTGTATTGGGATTTATATGTATTCGAGGCTTCTATTGTATCTTGTTTTAAATATATTATATATATATAGTAGCTTCATGAACTACTATTCCATTATTTGCGCTCCTTATTGTTATATTACTCTATGTCTATGATTCTGTGATTATTTTATTTATTGTATATGTTGAATTTTGCCAAATATAAATTAACAATCTGATATTTTGAGCAATTCAATTTTGACATGTGTGGATGCGAATGGTTGAAAATATCGGGTCTATACACATCTTTAATTAATGAAAACAAGATTATTTAAGTTATAAAACCATATTAAATAATATTAAAATCCAATTGTAAAAATATGACGCTGATTTGCCAAAGTACGACAAAATTTGTCCATCGTTATGAAACAAGTGTGTATATAGTAATAAAACTTTTATCAACTAGTTAATATCATTATATAACAATTTTAAAAGGAGTCTATTATCTTTTAATACAGTCATTGAATGTATATCCCATTTTATCGCAAACCGACTTTTATCACTTTTCAACGAAAATCCAAACTTCTTGATTTTGTAATCAAATTCTAAAAATAAGTTTATCATTCTTATTTATCATATAAAACATGATTATTTAAGTTTGAAAATTCTATATCCAAATATTTAATTTATATTAAATATTTCAGTTTTAAAATGGTAAAATTACGGATCGTTACATACTTCCCGCCTTAAAAGAATTTCATCCCAAAAATTAAACCGAACCTAAAACCCAAAAGTGTTTGCCTAAAACATTATTTCACAAACTTAAACCCATAATATGTATTCAATTCATCCATATAAAATATCTGATTCGTTCTCCTATTTTAATACACAACTTTCCTTTCGAACTAGTATTGATCACCCGATCCTCTAGTGCGGACTTTGATCAGGCTCAAAAACTTTTATTTTCCTTGCATAGCTCTCAATGACGATATAAAACTCAAGTACCCAACCACAAATCCTCATCAAAATTTGCCGGCAAGAATCAAATGATATATTCTTTTTTGAACCGATGTAAACACATTAAAGTTGCATTCTCGAATCTTAGATCAAATTCATGCGACGTAATGATCTACGTATAACTTACGTATTTATTCCTATTGGTTTTTTTCTTAACTATAACAAATTCTTTTTGTTCACATTCTTTATTATTCACATTTTTTTCTTAGTATGCTGATAACACTTAGGAACCCTTCCTTAAAATTTTTACTTAGTTTATACACCAACAAACACAACTTTGGTTTAATCAACCCTTTAAAACTTAAGTTTCATAACCATTTACTTCATACTAAATCCATTTTATTGAATTATCTCTTACAACATTAATTAAGTGTGTATATAGTTCATGACCTAAATCTATATTTGTGTAATATACACCTTTACATCCTAAGAGTATATATACAAATCCCAAATTTCAAATTGGTTTTACTTAAATCGGGGTGTTTAACAAATTTAAAACTTATTGAAATTTACTATTATCTCAAATTCATAAGTTATAAAAACTTTATCACTTATATTTTTAGAAAACACTTAGCTTCCATTACCATATCAAATTTTTGGAAATCTCGACTGGCGAAAAATCCTCGAAAATTCCATTTTATCCTATCAATTTGTGATTCAAAATTATCTTTGGCTTAAACATTTTTATAAAGATACTTCTATATTACTAATAAATTTATTAATTAATGATTCACATTATCTTTTAACTTAAGAAAATTATATAGATCAAGTAACTCCAAAATGACACCAAGAAACTGGGTACCACCAATAGTATCATATATCCCCTTAACTAGAAGGGTAATACTTAAGAGAAGTGTTTACCATCGGAACACATCTCCTGCCTATGTTTTTGATACTTTCGAGCCAAATCGAAGTAGTTATCCTAAGATACTTATTTTTGAATCCTTTATTTGAAATAATAACATACGTATCCCTTACTTTTAACCAGTTATTTACTATTACTTTTTGTTTATAAAAGCCCCATTTAGAAATCCATTTCTTAAAAACATCATAATTTCCTTTTAATCGTATTAAACTTTCAAATTCTTTTCCAAAATACTAGGATTTAAATTCTCAAAATTTTGTATAAAATACCTTGCACATTTATCTTCTACAAAATCATTTTATTGGTAAAACATTCTCATAATTTGTTTATCTTAAATAAATTTCTTGACCTTAAACTAATATTATTATTAAACATCTTATTGCCAAATCGTTAAACTTAATTCACAAGTTATTTGTACCTAAACTTTTAAATCAAACAATCAATCTATTAGTGATAGTAACTAAATATTAGCATTCCTTAACAACCAAATAATTAATAAATAACTATATCATTTTTGAAATATATTTTATATCTAAATATAATCCTAGGTAAGATTATTTCATTTACCAATTTTTTCCTAAAAAATCATTTTATATAACATAAACAAGTATGCACTCGTATATATAGTAGTCTCAACCCATTCTATGGTATCACACACTCTATCTCTAATAAGTTATTCATCCTAGGGTATTACTAACCATATCTCAGTTGAGTCTTTACCCTTATCAGGCGTAGATATTTGCTCAACCTAAGCTTTGATACTAAATGTGACGACCCAGGTTTCGACCCCTAGAAATCGACCCTAATACACCCATGGTATTCACTTGCCGCAATCTCAAGTGTCAGAAAGGTAAATTGTCATGGGTAGATAGAAAAAGAAGAAAGAACTGAATTATTCCTAATCTAATAAAAATTTCATCTTTATGAAACATGTCTTAACCGGGTCAAAAACAATGTTATATAAGACACTATTTACTGTAAACCCAAACCAGTTATATTGAGTAAAAGGTTAGACTAATCATACCCAGTTTAATTTCTATATTCAACTCATACTATTCGTGGAATAACGGCGAAAAATCACCTTTTAAATTCACGCGGATTGTACAAATTCCCTTCTCAGAACTTAATACAGAATTTGACTGGAACATTCTTTATACTACTAAAAGCTTGTTTAACTCTTTTTATTTTTGAAAATCTTAAATATAATCTTTTCATTTGGAGCATCCAGGCTTTCTTTTCGATCTATTCCACCCCTCAACTACAAAGAAAAACAGAGGCCAGGTAAGTCAAGCGCACTGGTTTCTCCATCCCAAACTTCAGTTACACACCTCTTTTTACCTTTTAAGATCTCACAGGCGAGACAAATGTACTAATCGTTTCCGTATACTCGGTTTACTATTACATTCCATATCTTTTAAGGATAAATTCCAATTATTTTTTAAGTGTTATAAACAATTTCTCTTAACCATTTATTTAAACTCTTATTAAAACTTCTAAATTATCTTTAGAAAACTAAATTGTTTATTAAATATATCTATAAAAGATTGAAGAATGAATAGTTAAGTTTAAATCTATATTTCTAAAGTTTATTAAAACTGCTGTAGAAAAGTGTCGCGGATAGTGTTTTAAAAGATTTTTTGAATGAAAAAACTTTTCTATCATTTGACAATCCATATTGTAACTAAGATCTCTTTTTAAAACATTTGAGCATATTTATCAAATTTATTTATATTTTTAAACATTTAAAAACATTCATTTTAAAGAATTTTACATTTTGGTCACTTATTGTAAAAGCACGATTTTCCTGAAAATTAGATTTGACATCTTAGAATCTATGAGATGATATCTTGATTTTTCTTTTTCAATTGAAAAGTATGGTTATAAGGATTTGAAAAAATTTTATTTTAAAGAATTCTGACTCTATTTCTATCCTATATATTCATTAACTTTTCAGGCGTAAAATTGCGAACAACCGTCATGCGACGACGCGCCTAATTTTTACTTGTTTTTCAACATTTACCAAAACTTCTTCAAATTGAGTTTTATTTATAAATCATTTTGAATTAATATTTTACTATTTATTCATTAAAAACTACTTTCAGTTTATTTCCAACATATTCCATATTTCATTATTTTAAATTCAACTTTCTATCTTTTAAACTTATTAAATCATAAGCTATTTATCCTTTTCCCATTCTAAAACTTTAGGATTCATTAACTTCAAAATCTTAAAACTCTGACTTTAATTTTTTCAAAACAATTTCAAAATTTTATCTTTAAATTTTCGTTTTCAAATTAAATTTCGATCTTTTTCAAAATGAATTTGTTTTCTATAGTAAATTTGAAAAGAAACTTAACTGTATCAAGCATACCACATATGATTTCTAAACATGTGTGGTCTCAAATCAACCGTAATTAACTGTCTAATAATGTAGTCATAGCTAACTTTAATTAAGGTGTTGATAAAATCAACATTAACAATCACAAATTCATCCCAATTCATTCATACAACAAAATTTATTTCTAGCATCCATATCACAACTTAATGGTGTTAAATCAACATATTATTATAAGGTATAATCCTGGTTATCATATCAATAAGCAAGAATAGAATTTAAAATAAAGGATCACACTTTTGTTAGACATGTTTAATTATAAATATTACCTCTTACTTCTTAAGTAACCTCAAGCATTATTAGTTAACAAACAAACATCATAACTACTAATATTCATGCTAACCATTTTATAATTAATTCAAATTATAAAAAGTATGTATTTTAATCGAGTTCTCACCTTTATTTCCACTCCATCTAACTTTATTGAACTTTCCCGAATCAAATGCGGTGGTATTCCAATAGTACTTCCCGAACTCCACTTTATCCAAAAATAATCTAAAACCATCTTTCTTCCTCTTAAACTAGATATCTATGATATCCTTCCCCTTTTCTACTCATGGCCACCGTCCTCTTCCACCATTGCTTATGCCAATATTTCCCTTACCTCCATATTGTACGAGCCTACCATAATCCACCTCCTCCTCTATCATTCTACAACTTCTTAAATGCTAATCCATGTTCTAATGTTATTCTAAGGTCATTAGCAAAGTTTGGTGGAGTTTGGAGTTGGTTTGATATGTTTGTAAGAAAGTTAATAAGGGAAGAGAAGAGGCCTAGAATTTCAAGAAGAAGAAGACTAAGAAAGGAAAGAATGAGTGTGTGAAGAAATGAGAGCATACGCATCATAATTTACAGCCTTGGGATTCTTAACTCTTAAATAAAGCATTTTTACCAAAATACCCTTCCATAAAATATCACTTACCCACCCATCACATCTTCAAAAGAAAACTTTACATCTCATTGTCCTTTATCTCCTTATTTAATGGTTAAGGGATATATTTGGATGGAAAAGTAGATTAAAGCGAAGATTTATTTTGATTTTGATGTGATTTGATTTGACATTTGCTTTTTGATTTTTGTATAAATATCCTACTTAATTTCTTTCTTTAATTAATTACATACTTAGTTTAATTAATCTTATTAGTGTTAAATACATTCCTATTTGTTAAATGTGTATACATGTACAAATGTTTGCAACAATGTTGCAACAACTTTTGTTTAACGAAAAGTTGAAAATCCAGAAAATGGTCGTCGGTCACATTTTTAGTTTTCAATCAAGCTATTTATTTATGTAAAAAAATTAAAAATAAATTTCTTGTCATCTTTAAATAATTAAAAAAAGATTATTTAAGTTATAAAACTATATTTAATAATAATAAAGTCCAATTGTAAAAATACGACATTTATTTGTCAAAATGCAACGAAATTCGTCAATCATTATAAAACAAGTATATACGTATAGTTATAAGAATTTTATTAACCAATTATTATCATTATATAAAAATTGTAAAAGGAGCTATTTATCTTTTGAAACAGACATTAAATATATATCCTATTTTATCGCAAACTGACTTTTGTCACTTTTCGATGAAAATCCAAACTTCTTGATTTTGTAATCAAATTCTGAAAATAATTTTATCATTCTTATTTATCATATAAAACATGATTATTTAAGTTTGAAAATTATATATCTGAATATTTAAAATAAATTAAATATTGCATTTTTAAAATAGTAAAATTACGGGTCATTACAAATAATCTATGCTCTAATGGATCTGGGCTTTGATTTAGTCGAAATTCTGGCCCATTACGGTATGGGTTGTAACTTCACCCATCTTCGTTTCCATATAATGTAAACAAAAAGCTGTACGACCAACTATACGAGGTACTGTAGTAAAGCGGCCAGTTGTTTGCCTACTTCTATAGCTTGTCCTCAGCATTTAATGTGCATTAATTGCAAAATCTACGCCTTTTACAGATGGACAATTGGGATGCTTCTCGGCCAATCATTCCTTTCCACCTTTACGACTATCTTCCATCAGTCCATCTGACTAGATCAATAATCGGGCAAGATTCCCGCCTATTTTACTACACGATCTTAGCCATTCATTATCTATTACAGCCATGATAAATACCTCATCCATTTCCACTTCAAAGGGGTTGAAACTATTAAAATTCGTATTATTATCTCTTTCCAAAGATCTCCTCACAACAAATTAAAGCCCTAAGTACTTAAAATTACCTATCTTTTTAGTCTTAAGTGCTTTATTTGTTTTCATTCTCTTGTAATTCCTTGTAAAGGGAGAGTATAGTAAGAGATCGTCGTAGCATATGTAAGCAGGCTTGTTGAACCACTCTACAATTGGTGTCATTTACTTTGCTTTGCTTTCACAATGCGTTCGGCTTATTCTAAGGTTGGCTAAATCTGTGGTCAATACTATTATTTTGGGTTTCAACTTGATTTAACTTAATTACTGTATTTATTAATGATGGGTTACTAGCCTTGATTACCATTAGTAGATGTTAGATGGTTGATTGCTTATTCAATGACTGTTTGAATTTAATTATATATGGTTGAATGGTATGCTATATACTATGATATTAATTGTCTTAGATGGTAGAAATTTAACTAAAACAAGAAATTTGAATTATTTATCTAAAATATAAGAGTTAAGATATTAGTAATGAGATATTGAACTCTAACATTTCGATATATTAATGATATTGAATTATATAGGATATCAAAATATAAATTGAATTGATAAATGATGATTTAATGTCGAATTTGATAGTTTACTCATTTTTATATTAAAATGAAAAAGCAATTTAAGTAAAATTATTTGCCAAGTTGAATTGATTTTGATTGATTTTTTATACCTTTTCCGATTATTCTAGCACTTCTAAAACTATTTCTACAAAATTATTTATAATGGTAATTATATTTTTGTTTATTAGTTCCCACTTTTGAATTTTTCTAAATGTATTTGAAATATTAAATATATTTGTGTAGAAGAACTTATAATGCTTTTAAAGAAAAGAAGTGCGAATACCATTCGAAATGATTTTTATTTAGTTTATAAATTTGAAATAAATAATTTTTATGAGATTTTTATAGCAAAGAAATTTTATTTGAATTACTTTAAATTGAAAATAGTGAAAGTTAAGTTGAATTTGAATTATTATTATTTTAAATAGAAAGTAAATAAATTTAAAATCTTTACTTTCTATTTATAATAATAATAACTCAAAATGATTTTTCTTTGGTTTATAAATTTAAAATAAATACCATTCTGGTAATGTTTGTCACACCCAATAGCTCTGTTAAAATATGGAAAAATATTTTAAGTATTCAAATTCGACTCTCTAGGTTGTTAAATATTATAACCAACCACCTTTCTGACTCCTAAAGACGACATTAACATACATCCACGGTATTCATGTGTCGATCATTTAAGCGTCTAAAAGACAGATTGTGGGGGTGCAAGAAAGTAAGAATTGGAAGAAAGAACAGAACAATAATATCGCAAAAAATAAAAGGATAATATAAATTTAGCAACAAGTAACTCATTTGATTACTCTCAAAATACAAGTTTTATCATAGTTGTGAATATATACTAATTTTTTACCTGGATAGTTATAACAACTTGTCATTACATATACTGATAGTGTAGTAGAAACAAAATATCTGATAACTTCAAAAGCCATCTACTTGCCATCCATCATCTCTAAAACGTTAAAAACATAATCTTCCTTTCTTAGCCTACTCAAATGAACATTAATAGTTTAAGGAAATATGAACTTCGAGTCAAACTGTAACGGCCCGCTATTCTGGACTATTCACATCCGTACATGTCGGACTTGAATAATTCAAAATACTGAATTGTTAATTTGAATTTGGCAAAACTCAGATATACAGTAAATAAATAATCACAGAATCACAGATACAGAGTAATAATATGCAGCGGAAGCAAAAAGATAGTAGTTCATGAAGCTACTATATAAATAACAGAGTTAAATAAGTTACAACGGAAATCTCAAATACAATAGTCAAATACAAGAATCAGAATAAATCACTGGAATCAACTGAATATCTGAAAGTTGGATAGATAGCTGGATCTTCAGGCGAAGCTCCAACTCCAAAGGTGAGTCTCAGAAGCTGAACCACTCAGTCTAACCCGAGCGTAAAGCAAAACACAAAACACTCGAGTCAGGATTAACATTCTTATATCAATAAATCCAACTCAAGTGAAATAACAATTGAAATACAAATAACTCAAAGGACGTTGGAATAACCATCCTCTAAGGATCCGTTAAACTATCTACTATGTAGTAATATACGCTAAATAGATAATGTCTATCAGTAATATAAATATCAAAATAGTGTTAAGGCATTACCATTATTCCTCTTAACACATTTTATATATGCGTTATAGACTATACAACAATGTAAACTCCACCGTAAACTGGTGGGATATCAGGGATTACTCCATAGGTATAACACACAAAAAATTCATAGTGGTCGCGTATATAGGGATACAAGTATGACAAGGCACATGAGGCAATACCCAAGGTAGTGAAACTACCGTTTGCCTGATTCGGACTGGTGAGAACGCATCGCCGCAACGATCGCAACACCACGAAACAACACTCCCAAAATTACGAGGGTGCACCAGTCAATAACAAGTAATGAGTAGTTTACGAAGAAGTGTATTCGGCCCGGCCCGGCTCCTGTTTTAGTCATTTCCAATTTGACACAAGTGTCAAGGCTATCCATTATCGTTCTCTTTCTTCGGTCAACACGTACATCATTCCAACCAGTTCATTCTGGATCACAACTCCGTGTATAGTTATTAAAATGGTTTTCGGTTTAGACAGAGAGTATGTCCATAACCAATTCGGGTTTCTTTAATAACTTTCGTAATTTTTACCCCGATTGGTCGTTTAATAAATTTCAAACCAAATCAAATTCAATTTCAATTAGAATTTGTAAATCAACATTCCGTTCATCCTTCTAAATCACTTTCCAAAATTTACGTTTCAAACTTCTAAATTACCATTTCAAAATCTTATAACTCAATTTCAATTTTTATTTAAACAATTCAAATATTGATTCAAGTCCGTATATAAGTTTTCATTCCAAAATCATTTAAATTAATTTAATTTAACATCAAATCAATTTAAATTCATTTATCGATTTCATTCAATATTCGTTAAGTAAATTTATCATTCAAAACAATTTCTATTTAATTTCTAATTCGTTAAATCAATTACTTACTTCAACTTTATTATATCAAAACTTACAAATTGCATTAAATTAAATTCGTCAAATCAAATTCTTTACATTGCAAGTCTCAGAAATCGTACTTTATTTCTTGTTAAAGAAAACAATTTTCTTATTTACTTACTTAGTTACGATTTCAAAACTCAATTAATAAAGAAACTAAATTTCACATATTCAAGAAGTTCAATTTCACTTATTAACTTACTTAAATAAGTTTCCAAAACTTAATAAATAAAGAAATCCAATTTCATTTATTAACGAAGTTCAAAATTCACTTATTCAAAAATTCAATTTCTCTTATCAAAGAATTCAAATTTTATTTAATTATCAAATAATTCAATTTCATTTAATTGTTAAACAATTTCAAAACTAAATTAATCATCTCAAATTTAATTATCAAATAAATTCCAAAACCTTATTATTAAATAATTCCAATCTTAATTATTAAATAATTCTAAACTTAATTATTAAATAATTTCAAACCTTAATTATTAAATAATTTCATAACTTAATTCAATCATTTCTTAAATTAAACAACGTTCTTTCATCAATTACTACGTTAATATTTTGTTTCAAATTTCAAATATTCATATTTCTCTTCATTAAAATTTTAAATTCCAATTTTATTTCAAAACTTTATTATTATTCAAATAAAATCTTTATTTATTTAAATCAATTTATTGACCAATCGGGTTTAATTTAATTCTCTATCCTAAGTCAAGTTCATTTGGGTATATATCATTTCAACCCGATTCCAATTCAATTCAAAATCAAGCATAACAAAGGGAACTTCCAGTGTGATAACTGGGATGGTGTCAAAGTAAATAAACAAGCAATAGCATTCATACATAACAATTCAATAATCAATTCAAATAATCCCGAAGTAATCGTATTAATTCAAATTGTTGTTTGTGCAAATTAATATAATTATTTCTAGAATCTACACTATCATTTCATGTAGATTAAAGATTATTCACTTATTATTCTATGCAATTCTACACTTTACATCAATTATTCAATTTCATACTTCATCAATTAATATAACATAAATTCAAATGTTTCAAGGGTAATTAACTATTTCTACATGTCAAATAATTAAACATTTAAGGGGTCATATTATACAAATTTAACTAATCAATTTCAACACATATGTCGATTCAAAATTTTTACTATCCTACGTCAGATTCAATTGCATAATATTTATCACTTTATATATTACAATTTTAACGACCAATATAAACAACAAACAATCAAACAATTATCAACCAAACTGTATTATCGTCGCATAAATAATTAACAGATAATGGTGTCAGATGTCATAGGTGAACAGATACAGGTAATAACAGTGTACATAACTAACAACAACATATTTCAATTGTCGTTTCAATTGAAATCAAATTTAATAAATAAAAAAACATTAATCATGAGTGATTGCTCACCTTTCGAGGTTAAAGAGATTTGACGATAGAGTGAGTTGCGATTCCAAGCGCGGATTCCAAAGCAGAGTTGGATTGGCACAAATTTGACGGACAAACTGATAGATACGAAATCGATGAGAACGAATGAAGTCAATTCTTATATCAACTGAAAATATATGAATTATCATCTTATTATTTTCCCTAAAACCCATATTCGGTTAAAAACACATATTTAAAATTTATATATACTACATGTAATTTAAAACCAATTGTCCAAATAAAACCATTGTACTACATTTCAAAATCAATATTTATTATTATGTTATATATAAGTTCCTATGCATAATTACCTATATATAAATAATGTATATTTACACATTAAAACCCAAATAGATGGTAGATATAGGTATACCAGCATATATATACACAACTCTAAAACCTGAAATAACATTTAACTTACATATGTATATAAGTCTGTAACAGTTTATATTATACATAACTTATATGTACAACTAATATATATAAATATAATTTCAGTAAAGATAAGTAACAGGAAACTACAAAATACACATAAACTTCTTAACGTATTTCATTTCAAAATTTAAAATCATACAGTGCTTATATACATTTATAAGTTTCATTGCAAATACAATTGATAAAATCTATAACTATGTAACTTATATAAATTCAAATATATATATATATATATATATATATATATAACTACATAAAACAGTACACACACAGTATGGAGCTGAATAATATATATATATATATAAAAATATTAATATAAGCTAATTGAATGTACTCACCTTCCGCAACTAAAGACACAGATTAATATTTTAAAACAAAACTTATATAACTTGTATACTCGAATCAATAGAACTCTAATATTTTATATAGAACAATAGTTAAAATAAAGTTTATACTTTTTACAGAACAAATCAAACTAATAGCTAATATATGAACAGAAGTTTATAAGCAATATGAATAAGTCAGATAAAATAAAATTTCAAAACGAAGCTGACATTATATAAACTATGCAGACAACATATAATAAACTTTCATCATACATATAGACATATATAACATTGAAAACATATATATTATATAAAACAAAAGTATGTAAATGTGTTCTAACACAATTTATAAACGTATACACACGCATGCATAACTAACAGATTTATATATTCTATACAACTTGTACATAAAGAAAACAAGCAACTTCCATACAACAATAAAAATATTTAAAATCTGCAAATATTATATATCACTATATGAATGAAGGAGGTTGCGTGCTTCGGTTTAAGGAATCAGAGGGTTGCGCTAACTATCTCGATGGGCGGAGGAAGAGTGAAGGGAAAGAGGTCTCGGATCTTGGCCGAAAGATTGTCGCGGCGTTGAGGTCGGTTGTTTGAAGAGGGTGATAGCGGCAAGCTTCGGTAGTCGGAGGGGCGGTAGTGGTGGCTCGACAAAATACTGGGAAGCAGAGAATGTGGAGAGTAGCGGAGTTCGAGCCGTGGGAGGCGCGGAGCCGTGGGGGGTGCGTGGGGCGTCGGGTTTGGGTCGGCTTCGTCTTGCTGGGTGGAGGAAGGATGAGGCCGAGGAAGGAGGAGATCGGGTTGGTGGGCGAGCAGGCGGTGGGATTTGGCTCGGGTTGTGCGGAGGTGGGGTCCAGTCGCTGTGTGGGGAGGATGGAGGCCGGTTCGTGTATATGCGAAATATTTCGCTGGAGCTTTTTGCTCTGTTTCAATTTTTTAAGTATATGCAAAATTTATATGATATAATAATTTTTTTAGAGAAGCATGAATCAAAATGAAACAAAAGAGAAGAACAAAAGTCGAGGTTGGTATGGAATGGAAGGAGAGTGTAGGATGGGTAGCCATGAGTAGAGGAAAAAAAAATATTGAAGGGAAAGGATGAAGAAAAGAAGTTGAAGGAGAAAGTATACAACCCAGACAATATAATTTCTCAATCCATTAAAGCAGAGCTGAGTACCGAGAGACCTACCAACAAATTCCAATAAAGAATAACAAAAGTCAGAAATTTATTTTGACAGATAAGAATGGGGAAACCAATAGTTGAATTATAATGGTAAACGGCCATCAGGTTCATACATTGAGAAATGAAAAGGCATATATACACAAAAGACGGAAACAGTTATCGATACGGTTACCGATTTGGCGGTTTTACCGCGTAACGGAATTCAAAACACAGAATTGAAAATATCGCACTGATCAGCACGACGAGACGATCAGAACGGTATACAGATAGTAGTGATACGATTGAATTATAAAAATTCAAATTTTCTACTAGCGGAAAATGCATGAAAAACATAGAAAAATAAGATCGACGGAGCTAAAGATGTTCGAATTTGGAAAAACGAAAAATAACGTTTGCTTAGAAGATGGTTTAGAATTTTTCTATGTAAAAATATTTAGGTTCCGAAAACATTTTATTTTCATCGCTTTTTAACTGATTAAAATGAAGTAAATTTACGCACGAAATAAATTTTCATATTTTCGGATGAAAATTTACCAGTTGCTATGTTTAAGTAGACGCATTCCAAATATTAAGTTTTTATTTCAAAATTTTATTGTTTAAAATTTCACAAAATTTCAATTAAATATATAAACAAAACAAATAGAATTATTAAAAATTTATGGGTCGTTACACGAACATAGTATGGTATTAGAAACTCAAGAAATATGCATAAACATATAGTAGTACATTGTGAGACCATGCCATTAATAGTGTCTAATATGTAAAAATAATACGGTTGTGATGCTTGCATCTCACATCACAACAGTATTTAGGTATACATCTAAATTCGTAATGGTGATGTTCGATAAATGGATTTCCAAGGAAGAGTCATAGTGCTTCGTGAACTCTTTCCATCATGATAAGGACAGGGGCTTCCCTATCGAATGTACAATATATCTCTAGGGTGAATATACCTAAGAGCCTACATAATTTATGTGACTATCGAACGTGACGGAGCCGACTCTTTGCTATCATACGTAACTCAAATATATCATATCTACGTGCATATAATAGAAATTTGCTCTAGAAAAGATATGGCATGCCTAATGGTAGCGATCCACATAGCTCGACCCTTGTGCCCTGGTTTTAGTCATTTCTTGAGTCTAGGTTTTCGTTCGAATCATCTATCCAATAAAATAAAGGAATGCTAATCCTACTCTCTCCCTTGGAATACCATTTGGATAGGCAGTACGACAGGTCTAGCGAACCAAAAAAATTAAAAGGATGTTAACACTGCCCTCTTCTTCGAAATCACTGTCTTGATAGGCAGTACAAAGGTTCAACATCTTAATAATAATTTTCTCCATAAATCTTTGAAAGTATCTTCATTTGACTTAACTTTCTTTAAGTTATGAAGTGAATTAAGTTAAGTATACTTATGTATGGTTACCTGATTCTAGATTTTACACAACTGTTGTACCATGGATTTTCGTTTAACCCAATTTCGTTTCTTTTGAAAATAAATGGATAATTTATAAGGTAGCGGCCAATTGGAAGGATATCCTACACTTTTCCAATGAGAAATGAGTTTATATGTATGATAGAGCCTCATTGGGAGGATATCCATATCGTATAAACTTCACATCTTTTTTCATATTTCTAAAGTTAAAGGTATGTTCAATAGTTAAAAAATCAACTATTTGATATGTCCTAAAAAGTAAAGATCTATTATCACTTTCATTTATCCATGCAATATTTTACTTACTTTTATAACACTTATATATAATAGTAAAATTTAAAGATCAACCTTCTAACTTACTCTATCCAACTGGCCAAGTCAGTAGTCAGGGAGGAGAGAATACTAGTTATTCAACCCCATGGCTAGACATAATTATTCTTTGACACCTATCAGACAGAGAAGTTTATTAATTGGTTTCACATATGAATAAATGTCACCTTAATGTATAAACCATTTATTTATAAAAAAATTCTATTAAACCTTTGTTATCAAAACATACATATCTTTTATTCAAATTAACAATCTTTTATTTCAAATTATTCTAATACTTTAAATTACGTTAAAGTATTCTTACTAATGATACAAGTATGTATAAAAATTTATTTGCGAAGGTAATACACTTAAAATTATATATAAGGAGATTAAAAAAATTGCTATTAAAACATATTTTATTATAAACCCCTTACCTCTTGTAATAAATTAATCATTTCCAAAGCTTTTCATAGTCAAATTTATTTTTAAAATATATTTAAATATTGTGTAACTACTCCCCTAAATATCTTGCAAAGATAATGTACTTAGAATTAATTATAAAGATTTAAATAAGGTATACAAAAAATGCTATTACAAAGCCCTATAAATAGTGCTTAACTAAGCTATATATTATTCTATATTTTGCTAGTTTTTCTTTATAACTTTAAATATTTTATAAACACATCATTTGATGTAAAATATACTAATTTGAGTCAATAATACATTCATATAATAATTTATAAAAATATACTATTATAGCATAACTTTAAAATGATTTAAAATACGAGTATTTCAAAGTGCATCTATAGTGACTCTTTCACTTTCAAACTTCAAATTATTGGCTATTATTTTATATACAACTTCTAAAAACTTGAAATTACATGTATATCCATAACATAAGTTTTGGAAGGTGATAGAATTGAAGTTATAGCATATAGAGATTTCATATAATTATTAGAAGTAAGATGGTCCAAAGTTAACACCTTCATTAATTATGGTTTATACTACCATAATAACTTGCATATAAATCGTATTTTATCACTAAAAAATAGCGATAATTTCAACTATACTCTGGTTAAGTCCTAGATTAGGCCTCTAAAGTCCTTAGAGGCTTGCTACCAAGTCCTAGAGCAAAGCAAAGATCACCTCCTTCCTAGTTGCTCTTATCTTCCCTTCTAACCCTACTTTTTATCCTTTTCTCCAAACGTTTTCAAAGGGGTCATGCTTTTGCGGATGAGTAGAAAGTGGTATAAAGAGAGGAGAAAATTTGTGAAACTAACTTAACTTGTAATTAATTTTCTCCTTCTCTATGGCTTAAGCTATTTATAAGTAATCCAATGGAGGGTACTTTGTTCATTTTCCAACCCCCCTATGGTCAAATTTGATTCGATCACTCTTTGGTCCAATAGCAACCATCCTTATCAACTACATGTTTGTTTCATTTGACCACCCTTTGGTCTAATAGCAACCACCAATAAACTATGCATTTATTTGATCGGATCACTTTTTAGTCCAATAGCAACTACCCTTATCCATTAAGCATTTAATTAGAGGTTGCTGCCTTGTGGCAATAGTTGTACCCAATATAGGCCTGGCCGAATGGGCCAGGTTCCCTTAATTAAATATAATTTTGAAAAAGTAATATATAGTTGTTTTTTAAATATAATTTTTAAATGTTCATGTTTACAAAAGAAGTTTTGAAGTGTAGGTAAAAGATGCTTTGATAATGAAAGTAAACGAATTATTTTCAAAAGGAATTGTTTTACGAGAAGGGATTTTATGTTTTACTTTTATTTATAATCGATTGCTTTAAATTATTCAAATTTGGAAGATGGTTATGTATTTAAAATTGTATAAAAAATAGTAATGGCTTTTAGGAAAAAAATGGACAAATGAATTTCAATGAATTATTATTGTGGATATTGTGAGAAGTTTATTACGTTTGAAAAGGATATCTTTGTCCAAAATTATAATAAAACGTTAATTTGATGATTAATTTAGAGAATAAAATAGGAATTAATTTTAATGATAAGTATATAATAGAAGATTGCGCATACATGGGGCTACCAACATTCACATTTATAATAGAAGTCTGCACATTAGTGTGACTACCAACAGTTAAAGATTTGGCAAAAATTTTCAAGAAAAATAATTAAATACAAAATTTCCAAATCTCACTAAAAACTTTCAAAATTGAAAATTTAAGAAATAATTTAAATATTGGATTTTAAATCCAAATTTGGATTTTCAACCAACAATAAAATTTTGGAAAATAATTTAGTAAGTGGATTTCAAAACCTAAAATCGTTTTCCTAGTTAATAATGGAAATGAAAATAGATAAATAATGGACACTGAATCTAAAATGATTTTCCAATTTAATATCAGAAAATATGAAATATTTTAATTAATGGAATTTAAATCCAAATTGATTTCCAATTTTGGAGATTTGAATTATTGTAATTTTTGAAATTTTAATCCAAATTTAGTTATCCAATTAGTAATGAATTTAGGAAAGTAATATTTTAAATGAAAATATATTTTTAGTTACATTTCATTGAAAATTTGAAATGGGATTTAATAAGAGATCTAAAATGATAAATTGGTTAGTTCCAAAGCAATAAAATTCCATGAGAAATATGGGATGAAATAAACAAGGAATAAATCCTAAATTCCTATTAAGCAAGGGAATGATCCAAAATGGGGAAGATTGAATAAGTCAAATTAGAAACTTTTTTGCCTTTGTATGCGTTGATTATTATCTAAGATGATTACGGACCTCTTATTGTTGGCGATATTTATGTTCTCACTTTATATGTTGAACTTTACCCTTAAACAACAATTAGGATTTGAGTTAAATAATAATAATAATAATGGGATTATTATTATATGAGTGAGTATGTCGAGATAGACTTTGGTATGACTAGAGTCGCATTGAAGGAGATCTTGTGAGATCCAACCGAGATAGGTGATTTACGATGAAAATTAATAAAATGAAACTTGATACATTTAATACTAGAAAGGAAAACATCCTTCGTAGCTGATTGATTGGGGGGAAGTGCCTTAGGTCTGCGACAAGTTAGCCATATTATCACCAGTCAAACGGTCTGTTATTCGGGCGTAAAGATATATCACTGAGTAGAATGATTGAGTATACGAAATTGATGTAAATATAAGAATATATGGTTTAGTGTTATTTAGTGTAAAAAAAGACCATGTGGGGATGCTCACAATATTATCTAATGAGTATCTTCTCTCTATCTGTGCTCATCTTTTGGTGTTGTTGTGTTATAAACCTAGCGATAATTATATACTTTTGAAAAAGGAAAATTTGACAACCTGCTACCTAATAGGTATGGACACTAGAGATTGACATGTGTATTATTACTATATCGTAAAGATTGGGGGTAATTTATGAGTTTGTGACTTTACTCTATTATGGTTGATGTGCATTGTTGGATGATTACATCATACAAGGCCAAATGGGAACATACCCTATTATTGTGTGCTAACTCTATCTTAACAAGAGGAGCAGGTTTCGGTATGGTTTCATTATTTACGTGTTTTATATGGATGTTATATATATATCCTTGATGTTGTTCATAGTTCTGACTACGACCAGAGCCAAATTTATGGAGTGGACTGACTATGTTGCAATCAACATGTTGTATTATTATGCACTATATTATATTTTACATAAATAATTTTGCTCAAGTCATACCTATTTTAACCCATGTGTTATTTTCCCAAGGAATAAAATAACTGGGTTGCACGAGGAGTTTACATGTTTTATAAGAGTGGGCAATGGATGTTGGAAGACTACCATGTATATTACATATCCTACGTATTGTATGTTCTACCCTTTGGTATGGCACTTGTATATATGAAATTAATGATGTAGTCACATGTGAGACATTGTAGACCTTTTCATGTATGTTATATTTATCAGGTGTGTTTGAGATATTCCTTGTCTTATGTGCTTATGTTGTTTTGTTCTATGAAACTCCTTCGTGTCGAGATGAGATACGTGTATTGAGTTATATTGAGATGTATTTATCATTGTTAACATGTGTCCATATTGGCCCTAGAGAATGTGTATAAAGGAGTGCTCATATAGTGTCTTATTCTCTATGCTCTTGGACAGTTTTGGCTCTTTAATTGCATGGGTATTGAGGCCGGCGTCATTAAGTGAAATATACTAAACAAAGTATGATCAATATCCATACCTTTGCTCTCTCTTTTTCTCCTACCTACAACTTTACAAACACACACAAAACAAAGGGAAAAGATGATCAACTATGTTTGGACTACAACTTATCCTATACACTTCAACCATAGGCTCAATATCTATTGCATAGGGAATGGCTGCCTATATACCCTTTTTAGGATCAAGAACACATAGTTATGTTTCCTCGCAATGTCACATTTGCATCTAGGACCAATGCTGCCTTATCTTTTGTCAGCTACCCTAGACTACCACGAACCTAGCCAATCACCCAGAATGGACCACCAGATTGCGTCTCTCCTCTCTAAAAACATCTGGCTACTTACTTGTTGCCTTAAAACGCCAAGATCCAAACTCAAATTTCGCAACTTCCAACTAATTTTCCAACCAATCCACCTATCTCACATATAATCTAACCACATGGATCGACTATACCAACCGATCTCTATACAACACTACCCTCCAATCATCCTCTAATCATGGTTTGCAAAACAACAAAATCCATGACCATCATTTCTTCTTTGATTTTTGATCATATGGTGCAACAATCTGGAAAATGTATCTCATTCGTCTCTTTGCTTCATCGAGATTTTCAATTGGGTATATAATATGTAAGTGTTTAGGATTATAATTTTTTTGATTCTAGTTTCTGTAATTAACATATCTAATCTTCATTTGAGTGGAGAGGTTAGATCAGAGGGGGAAGAGGACATCTGAAAAATAAAAACTAAGGTGGAGGCTGCTAGGGTATCTTTACAATACTCTATTTATAGATAAAAAACCGTGTAGGCCAAAGTGATCATAAAAGCCCAAAAAAGCCCATCTTCAAATGCCAGCAAAGCATATCATGCTCTATATTAAAATATAGGTTTACAATATCTCTTAACGCAATAGAAGCATCAAAATGCACAAAAAGATAATTCTACTCAAAATTACCTTTTATCATCGACTTAATTTAAATGCCTATGAATAATTAATTACTTGATAATGTTTCAAATTTGTAGGTCATTACATTCTCCCCTATAAGAATTGAGCCTCCACAATTCCCAAAAATAACCCTCTGCCAGGTTAATAAAACATCATCATGGGTTTCCTTATTTAATATGGAGAAGTATTCTAATCGTAAATTAACTATCATTAATGTAGTACATGACAATTGTAACGACCCGTAAATTTGACGCTTTTAAATTTAAAGTCATTAAAAATGAATTTTTAATGTGAATTAGGTGTCGTATTTGTAGCCATTGCAAAGAGCCTTTCGAGCTACTTAGTTTGATACACAACTTTAATGCATTTTGAGTTATGTTTTGCGTAATAGTGGCGTTATAGTGTTTAAATAGTGTACACAGCTATTTTTAGGCCAAGCTGGATTAACAATCCAAACCCAGCCTAAGGACTATATAAGTGAGGCCACGAAACCTTAGCCGTCACCTCTATCTTTATTTTTCTTCTCTAATCCCAAAATTCTCTCTAATATCCTTCTAGTGGAGATTATCTCCAATTTTCTTCACTAGTTACAAAATACGATACATTAGAAATAACAAATCAATTTGAAAGTATGCCTTATGATATGTCATTTAATATGGCAATGAGGGAGAAGCAGTGGTGAAGTGTGTTTCTCAAAGTTCAATTGTATCTAGCCTGAATATTTGATAAAAGGTGTGGAATCGATAGAAAATCCAAAGCTATCGAAACTAGGGTTTTCGATTCAACAGTGAATTTGTGATCAAACGATGATTGGGAGGATACATTACGTAGGAACGATGAACGGAGTGCATCTACAATATTGAATCTTCTTAGGTCGACCTCGATTGCTTGGAAAGTCTAAAAAAAGCAGCTAAGAAGGAGTGGCAGTGGATGTGTCATGGCGGCGGCAGAGGTGTATGCATAAGGTTAGGCTGGTTAGCGACGGTAAGGAAGGTCAGTGGTGGTCTCTACTTGCTCCTTTGTGGCCTATGGTGGCAGTGACAATCATGGGATGGTGTTAGCTATGGGAGGGCTCCTCATGTTTGGGGTTTGGGGAAGAAGGAAAATTTTCATTTTAAGCCCCTTAGATTTTACTAATTACAATTTAAACCCCAAAATTTCTAATCTCTATAACGTTTGCATATAATCTTCGTTTCATATGCGGTTTGTTCTGTTGGACTCATCGTAGAATTTTTGATGATTTGGCACTGGATTTGCTAAGTTTTGATGAAATTTCCAAAATTACATTAGTATAGGTTTTTTATTTTAATTAATTAAGATTTAAAATATTAAATGCATATCCGTCGATGAAAATCTATATTTATTGGTATTAGGTACATTCTATTAATGATTATTTATTTATTACGGTGTTTTCGATGCGTTGTAAATCAGTTGGATTTTAATTGTGGATTATTGTGTTATTGGATGTTAAATTATAATTGACTTTGGAATTGAATTAGAAAAGGAATTAATTAAAATAAAATGGAAGAGACAGAGCAATAATGTGAAAATTAGATAAATAAATGATAAATATGGTTATTTACAAATTTTGGATGATATTTGTAAATAACGATGATCTAAGGAATTATATGGTAAATAAATGTAAGAAATGTGATAAAGTTATTATTTATGAATTTATGGGGAAATTCGTAAATAACAACAAAAGGTCTATTTTCAAACCAAATTGGGAAGTTTATTATTTTTATAAACTAAAGTGAGATTTCATAAATAATATTAAATTGGTTTTGGAAAATATAAAAGTGGTTTAATATATATATATATATATATATATATATATTATGAGGTAAAATAATGATATTATTTCTTTAGAAATTAATTTGTTGTAAATTACCATTTTTTATGTAAAACACAATATTTTATGAGATTTGAAGTAATAGATTTATAATAAAGTATATTGAAATATATTATCATTTTGAAAGATTTATTATTATTTTGAGATAAATAATGGAATTTACATAATAAACAATAACAAATGATTTATACCTAAGAGAAAACGATGGTCATAAATATGATGCTTTGGATGGATGTAATATGTAATTAATGGTTGATTTAAATTATCACATGTTGTTTTATGATGACGAAATCATATTGGGTTTATGTGCGATATTTTGCCATTATTATTACGTTATGTGTAGTGTAGTTAGCTATCGTTTTATTATGTTGATGGTTGCGTTAATAATGTACTGGATTAGTATACATTTGATTGATTTATACTTGCACGATGGAATATTACTAATAGTTAATAATCAGTATATGTGAGTATATGTTATGATTAGTTTATTTGATGTTTATAGTTGACATTGTGTGTTGTCAAATTCCCGTAATATTTGATAGCTAAGTGCACTATTATTATTGTTACCCATATTTATGATTATTAATTGGAATGATTTAGTAGGAATAACAATTCCTACTTGCGTTTGTTGCATTAGTTGTATTGGTTGCATGGATGTTGTTAATCCACCTTTTGCCGAGGCAGTACACATGCAGATTTAACCCAATAGACTCCACGACTATCAAGGTTAGTAGCCTAGAGTGATGATTGTGAAGTCTAGAAATCAAGTGTAGACAATGATATGAAGCAACAGTCGACCGAGACCAAGAGATAGACTCTCCAAAATATTCTATGCACAAATTAGTACCTCCCACAGGCAGGGGATCAGTGTCTATCCCTTCCCTTAGGGGATCGGTACATGTCTTCAATTTTTGTCCCAAACTGGGTGAGACTGGTATAAAGTGCTAAGGAAGGCCCCACAAGGCTACATTTTAAATTTCAAGTCATTTAGAGTTTGTATGCTCAAGTTATGGGTAAATTACTTCACCTAAAAAGGGATCGGCATAAATGGGATCGGTATAAAGGGATTGTGTAAAAAGGGATCGGTATAAAAGGGATCGGTATAAAATGGGTCGGCATATTTTAACCAAGCAAGTACAACTCAATGGAAATCAATCGATATCTCAACATCTACACATCCGATTGACATGAAACTTGGAGCAGAAGCTAACTACAACGTGTTCAACACCCCATAGGGATCGCACATCATTTGGAGCAAGTTGGAGGGATCGGCCACTATTCATCCATAGGGATCGGCTATAATCAACCTTCGCACCATATTTCAACAAAAATTGATTAATAACTCGAGTTCTACTAGTCTAATTGGCATGAAATTGGGGACTATACATAATATAGCATGGAGAAGCTCCTCTAGGGATCGCATGTTATTCTAAGGAGTTTGGAGGGATCGGCCCCTATCACTCCAAAGGGATCAGCTTAAATTAGAATGTATGCAACTCCACTTCACGAAAAATGCGATATCTCACAAACCGTAAGTCGAAATGACACGACATTTGGAGAGAAAGTAGCTAACATCATGGGAAACCCCCTAAAGGGATCGCACCCCATTTGGACACAATGATAGGGATATGTACCTATCCCTATTGTGGGCCCCAATGGGCTTGAATATTCTTGGGTGACCTCGTCATGGGCTGGAGGTTCTTCTACCAAAATTTTAGCCCGTCCGTGCACGTCTTCCTCTATAAATACAGTTGGCATGGCGTCAGAAAAATGTTCTTCTTTCTGCTTCTCTTTATCTTGTACCTAGGCTATACTTTGTCAATTTTATTCTTGGATTTTGAATTGTAATGGTAAACAAACTACAATATTATAAAAAGGATTATTCTGGAGCGGATGTAGGCCATAGTTAGCCGAACCACTATAAATCTTGTCTCTTTTTACTGGCTTTCATTTTTATTTTGTTTATAATTTATATTATATTATATACATTAGATACTATCTGAGCTCCGTGACTTGGATCTAGGAAGCAATGGCTAAGCAATCAACAAGGAGAGTGCTGCCAGAAAGGAGCTACCATGGTGTGAGTCAGGAGGCTTCCTCGGGGGATGGAGCTAATCAAGCATCTATCTACATCACCAGGGATGAAATGGAAACGATAATGGACGCTATGCAGGAGAGGATGCAGAAAAGACAACATGAGATGATGTAGAATTTACTTCGACATATTGGTCAAGCTAGAACATAGAATTAAGGAAATAGAGCAGCAAGAGCTAATGAAAACTTAGATTAAGGAGTTGAAGTAGCAGGAATAATGGAAAATCAGAACAGGAAACATGGAAATGGATCCAATGGACGAAGGAATGGAACAGAGCAACCGAGAGTAGTCCTCGGCCATCTTAGAGGGATCGGCACCGATCCCCAAAGGCTAGGAGGCATGCCCTTAGGTCTGGTTGATTGAGATGCTGGAGGACCTACGATCAATCCTGTGGCGCTTGGTGCGAATCAAAATTTGGATGCTCATTCAAAGGAATATGTTCCAGAATTCCCTCTTAGACTCAGGGGGCAACTTGGACATGATGATAGAAGACTACAATTAGAAGACAACGACAGGTTAGTAGAGATGATCAAGCGAACTATGCATGGAGGATCGGTGAACATGGATCTGAGGATGTAAATAGAAGTCCATTCCCTCTTAATATTAGGAATGCTAGGAATCCACCTGAATTCAAACTACCAACATAGGAAGTTTATTATGGAAAGTTGGATCCGACTATGCATATGATGAGGTATATATGACAAATGGAAGTACTGGGGCATCAAAAAAGTCTTGGCACAATGCTTCTCCATATACTTAACAAATGTAGCTACACTATGGTTCAAACAGTTGGAAAGTAGTTCTATTAGCACGTGGACGAAATTGGTCGAAAGATTTATGAAGCAGTTTTGGGTTTACATAAGGAGACCCAAGAATGTGATGATATTGAGATCAGTAAAGTAGAGGGTAGGAGAATCGCTCAAGAATTTCTTAACCAGGTTCAATGCCGTAGTTGTTTTAGTGGATCGACCAAATCCATCGATGGTTTTGATGGCAGCACTGTCAGAGTTGCAGGTATTTCAGATTTTAAGATATCACTAATATGGAATCCACCAATGGATCTTGAGGAATTATACCATGAAGCAGAAAGTTCTCTATGACAAGAAGATGAGAAAGCTGATAGAGAGGCAACAGAGGTTAATACGATACGGGATGGAGAACCGCTTGGTGAATGCTTAGGAAAGGACAAGATTAAATGGAACATGAACTATAGCTTCGATGGAACGAAGTGGTAGAGGGGAGAATTCAAATTCTCTTCGTACTCAAAATTGAAAGAAACCCAAGAACAGATATATCTAGATAATCGAGGATGCCTTCTATATCGAAGGTTGACAAGGAGGGAACCCTCCGAACATGAACGGACATCTGGAAAGCGCTGCCTATTCCTTGAGGATAGGAACAATACAAATGGTTGCAGGCATTTATGGGATATCATTGAGGAACATGTGAGGAACTGTCATTACAACAATACGTAAGGACTCGGGCTACGACGGTGAAACATGAGCAGCCACCATCCACCTCGAATGAAAATAGAACTGGATCAAGGCATCATCATCAACTTGTCATCCATTGATCGGGATGGCATTGAATAAGTAACAAACACCGTAGTAGGACAGATAAGTCACTTAATCATGTATGGGATTGAGGACGGTCTCTAGGCATGCTCTGAGATGATGATAAACCGCAGTGCCCAGGCTTGTGAAATTTGGTTTTTTTCTTGTTTGCTTCGAATTCTTGTTTTCTAGTTTTATCCGAACTATGGTTTATTGGTTGTACAGACTCTTATATTATATTTTGACAAATTGACTTAGGAATACTTAAATTTGGATTAGTATGATAGATAACATAGATCGCAGTTGTGGTCCTATCCGGAAAGATAGAATAACAATCGCAAGGTACGGGTCATTTCGTCGGGGCAAACATGAGGAAATAGACTCATGCATCATGGATTAAGTCCTCAATTGGGTATCGAGGCTGAAGAATAAAACCCAATAGATCGTCGGGTATGGACTTATGCCTGGCAAGTGGTAGGTCGCTTCGCTCAAATGCGGTGGATCGACCTACTCAGGGCATCGAGTATGAATTATGCTTGGCAAGGATCCAAAGAGATCAAGATCATCAGGTATGGACTATGCCTAGCAAGGGGTAGGTCGCTTCGCTTGAATGCGATGGATCATCCCACTCAGGTCATCGTGTACGAATTATGCTTGGCAAGGATTCGATGAGATCAAGGATTGGATTAGGATAACAACACGAAGAGGTCATAAATTTGGAAATTAGTTTTGAACAGCAATGGATTTGGCTTTAGATGGATGCGAATTCGAATTGAATGATCCGAAGAGACAGTGGATTTGGATTGGATTCTGACTGGAAAATATGGCGATAATGGATTATAGATTTTGGATTTCGAATTTATGGCAATTCAAAACACACCTCCCTATTGCAAGGCATGTTTTGGGGGGAAAAGTGTTAACACACCTTTTTCCAAGGTAGTAGAAATGCGTATTTAACCCAACGGATTCCACGTTTATCAGGGCCAGTAGCCTAGATCAATGATTGTGAGGTCTAGAAATCAAGTGCAGGTAATGATATGAAGCGACGATCGACTGAGACCAAGGGATAGATTCTCTAGAATATTCTAAGTATGGATTAGTACCCCCCCCCAAGCAAGGGATCGGTGCCCATCCCTTCCTTAGGGGATCGGTATATTTCCTCAATTCTTGTCTCAAACTGGTGAGATCAGTATGAAGTGATAAGGATGGCTCCACAAGGCTACATTCCAAATTATAATCTGTTTCGAGTTTGTATGCTCAAGTTACGGGCAAATTACTTCACTTAAAAAAGGGATTAGTAAAAAAGGGGTCGGCATATTTCAACCAAGCAAGCACAACTCAATGGAAAACAATTAATATCTCAGCATCTACATATTCAATTGACATGAAACTTAGAGGACAAGCTAACTACAACATGTGATATACCCCATAGGGATCGTGCATCATTTGGAGCAAGTTGGAGGGATCATCCCCTATCCCTCCATAAGGATCGGCTATAATCAACCTTCGCACAATATTGCAACAAAGATCGATCAATAACTCGAGTTCATCTAATCTAATTGACATGAAACTTGGAGGCTATACATAATATAACATGGAGAAGCTCACCTAGGGATCACATGTCATTTGGAGGAGTTTGGAGGGATCGGCTGAAATCAGAATGTATGCAACTCCAGTTTACGGAAAATGCTATATCTCGCAAACCGTAAGTTAAAATGGCACAAAATTTAGAATTCAGGTAGCTAACATTATGGGTAATCCCCTAGAGATCACATCCCACTTAGAAATAATAAAATGGATCAGTGCCGATCATTATTGTGGGCCCCAATAGGCCTGAAAATTCTTGAATGGCCTCGTCATGGCCTGGAGGTTCTTCTGCCAAAATTACAGCCCGATCCATGCCATCTTCCTCTATAAATACAACTGATACGACATCAAAAAAAGGATCTTCTTTCTGCTTCTCCTTATCTTGAACCTAGGCTACACTCTGTCAATTTTATTCTTGGATTTTGAATTATAATTGTAAATAAACTGCAGTATAAAAAAAGATTATTCTGGAGTGGACGTAGGCCAGAGTTAGTTAAACTGCTACAAATCTTGTCTCTTTTTACTTGCTTTTATTTTTAATTTGTTTGTTCTTCATATTATATTCTCTACATTAGATACTGTTTAAGATCTATGATTGGATATTAGTGCTTTCACTTAACTGGGTGTCGGTGGCCAATTTTGATGCTAACGGATAATGTGTTTGTTATGTGCTAATAAGTATTTAGACGTAGGATATGAGCAGGAAATAGAACTACATAGGCTTGATCCCCCAAAAGGGGTATGTAGGCAGTCTTTTTCTATATAATCGCTATCGGTTCCCTTGAGATCGTAGTGTATTGAAACTATAGCCCCAAAAATAATTAACACCATTTCCATTTATTTAATAAATCTATATATTGCGAAGTTGTAGGTAGGAGTGAAAAAGGGAATGGAAAGATAGAGGTAGGCTATGGATAGTTGATTTCGTATATTTTTTTATATCATTATTATGTTGTTCATATTTAGAGATAATTGATGTATTGAGATGTGAATTGATGTGATGATGTTGTAAAATAATTATATTATTGAGTTAATGTTCATTTATATTGATAATTGATTTCTCTATGAGATTTCTTTTTTTCTTTCTTAGTTATTGAAATTTGAAACTATAAAATTAAAGATCTACTGCTCTTAATATCAGAAATTAGTTGCAATCATATTTTACAGAACTTGTAATTGATTTTAGACATTAAAATAGTAGGACTTCACATTTGGTATTAAAGCTTAGGTTTTGCGACTCCCAAAGCGTTAGGTAAAATTAACCATTTAGGGCAGATTAATTTATACTTTTGGTTAGGTTAAAAATATAGAATAAGATAGCATTTTTATATTGTAAATTCACATAACTAAATAATTAAATTAAAAATGGTAAAAATCACAATTTCACATAAATGGCCGTGTAGTAAATTTTTATAGGAGTTGGAATTAGACATTAGAACCTTTTCCATTATAGAATATTTTTTATAGTCAGAAAACATATAAAACTTGCTGAATTGGTTTAACGAGTTAGAAATTAGAAGTCAAACCCAATGACATTTTTGTAATATATTAATTTTGAGATTTTAGGCTAAACATGAGTTATTTCAATAGAAAGTTAAACCATATTCTCTATTCCTACATGAGCCTAAACATCTTACCATTAGTCTTCATCTTCTTCTTCTTATCTCCAAAAAAAATCAAACTTACTTCATATCAAATCAAATCTAAATTAAATTAAATAAATATATAACCGATCGACACAAAGAGAGCTAGGTAAATATGTCAAAGCTACCAAGAAATTCGACATTTTCAAGGTAAGGAATTTCTAGAGAGTGACGGAGAAGGAGGATTCACCTCGGATCGGAGAAGACGCGAGGCTGATCGGTGAGTGGTATTCACCCTATTCGTGTATATATTAGTAAGATATAGTAATTCGTCTCTTATGCCCGTAAATCATGGTATGAGCGATGTAATTGAAATTTGAAAAGTGATTTTTTTAATATAAACTTGGTTAGGGTGTAGTACACTGTGGCTAATGATTAATAAAGTGAATTTTATTGATTGTAATTAGCGAAGTTAGTCACTCCTTAATTAAAAAGTGCAAAATACAAAATTGTTCCAAACCAGACATATTATATATCAAAATTGTAGTTCTCAATGACATGAATACATCGGCGGTATTTGCGCATCGATTAGATGTACGAATTGATCAAAAAATGCAATAGAACTTTGGTAAAAATAGACTTTCTTTTTCGATCCAATGGAGGAACAATGACGATATGACAATTAGAGGGTGTCATTGTGTAAAGAAGGTCAAATAGGGTTTCAAGCCATTCTCCAATCATGGTAGCTGGTGGTATGGTTGCACAAATCTAACCATGAAGCTTAGCGACATATGTGGTTTTTTGGTTATCAAAAGTGAGATAGACCATGTCGTTAATGACGAATTGGCTTGAGGATTCCATTAGTGAAATTAGATTGGGGCAATTCCACCTGTAGTAGTGGCGATGACGTATCAAAAGTGGCACTGGGTTGTATGATCAGGATATCGGCCTTGCAAAGCACTTTAGCAAACAGAAAGGGAAAAAATTAAATTATAAATTAAATAATTATGATAATTCCCCTAAAATTTTAATGCTTAAAATTCTCACATACAATTTCTGTTACATGCATAATTCCCGACAATAGGATCGTTGTGAGATGAGAAACACTTTGGTATATTTTTTGTTGTGTTTTGACCTACCTCATAATGGTGGCATATCTTAGTCTATTCTTTATATGTGGTTTCTATTAGAATGTTTCCGTACACATGTGGGGAAATTAGTCCTTAGTTGTACTAGTGGCATTTGGAGAAGATAAGTAGGGTTTTGATCGAGTAGCCTCATAAATGGTGGGGCGATGACGAGTTTTGGGCTTGATCCCAATAGTGACGTTGATTGTTAGGAGAATGTCTAGCATGTACTTAAGACAAAGACACAAAGACTCATGAGTTCAATGAAAAAGAAATGAATATCTCAAGGTTATAATTTAATGTCTAAAGTCAATAGTAAATATTGTCGAAGTCCTTGATAGCAATTTCTGATCTCTATCTCCAATTTATGATCTATGATATTTTAAACAAAAACAAGTTAGTTAATTTCAAAAATATATTTTAAATATTTATAAAAAAGTTAAAAGTTCAAAAATACTTAAAATCTATGTTCAAAATATTTTATAAAGTATAATATTTTCAAAACATTTTAACGAAAACAATCTTCATTTTTAACTAGCATATATCGGCATACATATCTAGGACATGTTGACATATATGCCACCAAATGGATTTTCAATTTTTAAATGAAAGTGTCTATTCGACACAATCATTCACGAATGGTACATCTATTCAGTCACTATATATAGGGGAGTGCAAAACAAATTTTTAACTGCTAATTACTTACTTTCTTCGCACTCCTTACTCTCTTGAAAATTTTCATGAAAAATATATTCTATTCTCTTCAAAATCATATAGAATCAATTCGTACTTCATTGTATCAATTCAATACTACTTTCTTAATATTTTGGAAACATCTCTCTTTCATTTTAAAGATCAAGGTGCTATCCAAAAGGATATAGGATCCATTGTATCCAAAGTACAAAAATCTGTCTTTTGAAAGATTATCAACTCTACTCGTGTTTGTTTGGGTGTGCTTGTAGCCTTTTCAATCAAGTGGGTGTGCTTAATAGCCCATTCAAATCTAGCAGGCATGCTTCTAGCCCATTCAAATCAAGTGGTTGTGCTTAGTTGCCCATTGAAATCTAGTGGGTGTGCTTGTGGACTAGTCAAAGTGACTTTATCTTAGACTCAGAATACAAAAGGTGTGTCTCGTAGCCTCAAAATCGAGATTGTATTCGATTTTTCCTTCTATCCGATAAAGATTGGTATGTGAAAAACATATGTATAAGCAACTGTATGGGACTGGATGTAGGAGAAATTCGAACAAGTATAAAATCCCCGGTTTCATCTCCCCAACTCTTACTTTACATTATTGCTTTTATTTTGATTTGAGATTGCATATCTGGCTGATTGTTAGTATAATAATTCTGTGTCGTTAGTCTGTGATTAAATATTAACCTTGAAAGAAAACTAAAGATATTTACATAAATTAAAAAACACTAGTCACCTCCTCTAGTGTTAAATTAGTCTTAAGATCCATAATTCCGCAACCCCTTTAAGTTTTGAAAAACTCATAATTTGATTTGATTTATTTGAAAATTTTATATGGCTAACAACACTGTTAGTAGTCATTTTAAAACTTCTATAGAATTTTTTTTGTGAAATCAATATGTCATTAGAAACTACGTATTTTGACAGGCCACTTGATACGTTGGAAATGTATAATGTTGTATTGCCGGAACAAGTATGTTATATCACTGGGGGTGAACAGACACTTGATATTCATTCATCACAAATCAAGAAAGAAAAATGGATACTGGATAGTGGATGCTCAAGACATATGATTGAAAATCCAAAGATCTTGAAAGATAGTGTTTACAATAATGGTGGATCAGTTAACTTTGAAGACAACTCTAAAGGATATGTGATTGGTATGGACAATGTCGGTAACTTTAAAACTCCTACTATTTCTAACGTTTTGCTACTTAGGAATTTAAAAAATAACCTACTTAGTATTAGTCAATTATGTGATAAGATTTTAACATAAAGTTTGAAAAAGATGTTTTCCACATCGAAGATAATGAGTCAAACATTATCTTTGAAGGTATTAGGAAATGTTATATTTATATTTTAAATATAAATGCGTTCGATTATAATATGTGTCTTCTAGCTAAATCTAGCGACCCTTGGGTTTGGT
Source organism: Allium cepa (assembly GCA_030765085.1). Taxonomy (NCBI): domain Eukaryota; kingdom Viridiplantae; phylum Streptophyta; class Magnoliopsida; order Asparagales; family Amaryllidaceae; genus Allium; species Allium cepa. Next base: position 432,037,410 of record CM060929.1, on the reverse strand, counting down.
ACAAAAGATTTGGTCATTTAACATTTAAACATCTATCTAAAGTTGCTAGATATGAACTTGTTAGAGGTCTCCTTAAAATAAGTTTTAATGTTAGCAAGTTATGTGATGCTTGTCAACTAGGAAAACTTCAGATAAGTCCTTTTAAATCAAAAGTTATGATTTCTGCTTCTTAACCTCTTGACCTAGACCTTTTCAGACCCTTGCAAATACAATCAATAAATCATAATAGATATGTTTCTGTAATTGTAGATGATTTTTCTAGATTTACATGGACAATTTTCTTAAAACATAAAGTAGCATTTTAAAAACTTTTGTAATAAGAAAGGGACCACACAAAAAATTTCAATCCTAAGAATGCCCGAATAAAACAGAGATGTAGAATGTAAAAATAGAATTATACAAGAATGTTCTAGAATGATGCTAAACGATAGTGATTTACCTAAAAGTTTTTGGGCAGAAGCGGTTGTACATCATGCTATATTTTGAATAAAATATTAGTAAGACCTTCGATAAAGAAAACTCCTTACGAATTATTTTATAATAAAAGCCTATAGTATCTTATTTTGGAGTTTTTGGTAGTAAATTTTTTATGCTAAATACAAAAGATAATTTAGATAAATTTAATGATAAATCGGATAAAGGAATTTTTATTGGTTATTCTAATAGAAGTAAAGTTTATAGAGTTTTTAACATTAGAACAACATCATTGAAGAAACATTAGATATTTCGTTTGATGGAAGTTTTAAAATCAATTATACTAGTTTTGATGAAAAGGAAATATTAATGATATTACGAATAATGAAACCACTAATAATTAAAGTAATAATAATATGAAAATTTACATCCAAATAAAAGAACAAAATATTTGAAAGATCATCCTATAGAAAATATTCTAGGAAATACAGAGTTGGTTGTAAAAGCAATAAATCAATTAAATAAAATGACTATTGTAGCATTTACCTCAACTAACGAACCAAAAATCTAAAGAAAGCATCATTAGATGTTTCATGGATTTTTGTCATGCAAGAAGAATTGAATCAGTTCACCAAAATTAAAGTTTAGGAATTAGTTCCAAGGCTTGAAAATAAATCTATAATGGGAACTAAGTGGGTCTATAGAAATGAGATGAATGAATAAGGAGAAGTCATTAGAAATAAAAACACGTTTAGTTTCTCAAGATTAAATTCGACGGGAAGGCATTGATTTTGTTGAAACCTTTGCTCCTGTAGCTAGATTAGAAGCTATTGGAATTCTATTTGCTTTTGCAAGTCATAATAATTTTAAATTATTTCAAATGGATGTCAAAATTGGCTTTTTAAATGGCTTTACTAAAGAAAATGTCTATGTAGAACAATCCCTATTTTTTGAAAACGAAAAACTTTCAAATCATGTTTATAAATTAAAGAAAGCCTTATATGGTTTAAAACAAGATCCTAGAGCATGACATGATAAATTAAATCCTATTTATTACAATCTAACTTTGAAATAGGAAAAGTAGATAGTACCTTTTTATTAAAAGAAATAATAATGATATTGAACTTATACAAATATACGTAGATGATGTTATCTTTGGGTCAACAAATGAACAATTAAATAAAGAATTTTCAGATATAATGACTAAGGAATTTGAAATGAGTCAAATGGGAGAACTAACTTTCTTTTTAGGATTACAAATAAGACAATTAAGTAATGGTATTTTTATAAGTCAAGAAAAATATAATAAGAATTTAGTTAATAAATTTTGTAACATCCCATAAAATGGACAATTAATAAATAAATAAATAATATGATAACGGTTGGAAATGGGAATTTTATAAAAGGTTGAATTGACCATGAAAGCTATTCCGTTGCTTTGTGGAGAAATTCCGATCTGTTTCTATATATAATATGCTGAAAACGAAGTTCAAACAAAGAAGTTATGAGCATTTGACGCTATTAGATTTAAACTAATTTAGTTTGAATTCAAATTCAAATAAGAAGTCAAATCTAGGATTTAAATTTCAAAAGTTAGCTTTGGGGCTATGTAAACGATTAACTAAGACTTAATTCTAAAAGGTTAATTAGGGGAAAAAATAATTCGACAACGGAAACAAAAGTAAACGCCCTAGAATAAAAGAGCGATCGACTTGAATAGGTCAACCGGTCGACTATAGCGGTCGACCGATCGCCCAAAGGCAGTCGACTGCTTGGCAATGATAGTTGCCAGTGGCGGCTAGGGTTTTATGTTACGTTCTATTGTGCACTTCAGATTTACCAGTTTCCTAACTACTTCCATTCTACAGTTCAGATGTGTCTCAACTCCTATAAAAGAACCCTATCATCTCTAGTTTTATTCATATTATTTTAGGGAATAAGATGAAAATCTACCATTGCTATTTCTCTAATAAGATTCAGAAACTCCATAGAGAATTCAGGTAAGGATTCAACCTATTTCCTATTTGTTTCTTCTTCCTCCATTCTTATCTTATTCTTCTCCAATTATTCTTAATCTAACGAATATACACACACACACCTCTTCTCTTATGTGTTTGTGTGTGTGTGTGTCTCTCTCTCTTTCTATATATATATATATATATATATATATATATATCAAAAGAGAAAGATTCAGGAAGAGATCGAAAGGCTAGTATTTCTTTTCAGCAATTGTTTAGTGTATTTCTTTCGGATTTGAATATGCCTTGGGGATTTTGGGATCTCGAAATTATGATAGATAAAATCCTCCAAAATTCCTTTTTATTTCAAAATGTCAGTTCTATGTTGAGAGTTTCAATTATTTACATTAATTTGATGGAATTTGTTTCATTTATGCAATTTTTGATAATTTTATAGTCCATTCCACTTCTCCTTCTTCTTTTGGTCAAATTATGATCCTTCAATACAATAAAGAGTTTGAATTACAAATTCAATTCGTAGTTTACACATCTTATCCATGCCTATTTCTTTGTAAAAAAAGGAGTTGCATAGAATATGGGGTTTAGATAGCAATTCTTATTGTTTATGATATTCCATTGAGTTGGTGTAATAAATTGAGTTTCTATTTTATTTACAAATCTGTTATTGCAGTTTTGATTATGAATATTTATTCCCAGTTTGGACATTAGAATTCCACAAAACCTTCGGAAATTGAAGAAAAATGATTTGTAATAATAATTGGTTAGGGATTGACATTTAACGCTAGTTTAGGGCATAAAATTCATGCATTTAGAACCTAATAACTATTAATATATATTTATTTCTATTTACGTAATTAACATATAATTATTGCGTATATGGCGTAGTTCATTAGGCATTTATTTACATTTATTTTTCCCCATTAGGAAGGTGATTGATTTTGAGATGAAAATAAGTGGAAACTCTTACATAGCCTAATTATTATTTTAAGGCATAATAAGGAAGATTCCTTATAAAGCCTTCTTTATGAAACGGTGAGTTGAGTATGTACCTATATATAGTAATTAATTTATGGCTAAGTTATGGGGATGCAAGGCCAGTAGAGTTACATGATAGAAGTCTACCTATCACTTTGAGGCTACCAACAGTTATTCACACTTTTATTGATGTGAGGTATCCTTATGATAAATATTTGTAATGACACAAGGTTAGTTCCAAATTCTATAGGGTAAATTTGCCCAGCTAATATGGCTGCCAGTTCCTACGAATAGAGGACTAATGTGAGACGTCATTATAGTTGTTAACCCAAAAATTGATCAACACCTAGGATTGAATGTCAAAGCACCAGCCTTGTTTATCAAGGAAAATAAAATAGAAACAAGGAATAATAACTTGTAGATAAAGTAAAGAGACAAGATAATTTGATTTGATCTTGTAAGCTAGATCAAGTCACCGGTGTTAGAGTTCATTGGAGAATCACAGTGAATTCTTTAGATGACTATTCTATGGGAGGAGAAGAGTGAAGAATAGTTTCTGCCGAGTCTTCGCAACCAGTCTAGAAGATCCCCTTTATGTTGAAGGTAGGATTGTATTTATGAGGCTGGATAGCAACTAGGCCAAAGCTGCTTTGCCAGAGACTTACATATGAAGGTACAAAGATACACGAGAAATTTCACAACGAAGCGACCCAATATGATGGATCATTAGCTATCCATAAGACATGGATCGCTAGCGATCCATGGAGTTAGTGTGTTTTATGCTCGTTTTAGTTGGATCATGTTCCCTGCCATGTGTAGATACTCTCCATGTAATTTCTTTACTAGATTTCTTGTTTTGATGATGGTTTATGCACTAGTTGCATCGAATTATTGTTGGAATTAGATGAATGCTCACTTCTCGGTGTAGCTAGCTTGGAACATCGTGAAACTTAGCAGGCGTGCCTAGAAAAGATCATGCTTCATGATGGAAGAAGAATGGACAATCCGTGGGCAATATTTATGGATCGTTAGCAATCCATCTTCTTTGGCAGTTTTCTCCTTTTTCCTCTTGTCTCCTCCTTGGTTTCTTCATTTGATCCATCTAGTTGGTTCTTGAGTTATTTTGACTTGACGTGGATGTTCTAACTTCCTTTGAATTCTGCTAAGTCAAAAACTCAGACAACATTTTCCCCTTAGAGTATGCTTTCATTGGAAACAAAGCGTGCTCTGGAAGTAACTGCTTACAGGTTCCCATTTTTTGAAGTTTAATATATCGCGTTGAGGCTATTATACGAATTTGGCTTTGGTTATCCAACCATTTATTGAGTTCTGACGTGAATCTTTGCTACTCATCATAATAAATCAATTTCAATCCCACAACTTTCAAAGTGCTTTCTAAAGATAGTTAGATCATGCTTGGGGACTTTGGCAAAATTTAATTGCAATTATATGAATCATTAGCGACCCGTAGTCCATGGATGCTAACTATCCAAGGACTTAGCGTATTTTTCCTGTGCAATGTCTTATTTAGTTCATTTGAGCTGACCTTTTTTCATTCATATTTTCATTCACGAAACGATCCTTCAACCTTACGACCTGACCTAGAACATTCAAACCCTAAATATTCCTTTGCCATCACCATCGCTGTTCTTCACCACCAGTGTTTCTCGCCTACAACCATACTTGACTTTGCCATCACCTTGACCTAGCCCTTAGTTCCCATTACTCCATTTTTTGGTTCTATCCCCTTGGATTGCCACCGAACTTACCTGCTTTAGGTCGCCAACATCCTCAGTTTAACCGTGTTCTCCTTTTGATTCTTTCCTAGAGGTGGGTACGCAAATTTTGGAATTTGTTTAGCAATTCGACGATAAGGTTGTATTAGTGGTGATCGTTATGGAGAATTCGAGTTGATTGCGATTTTGTGGAAGAAGATAGTAAATCAAGCCTTGAGTTCTTCATGGAATGAAACTCGAGCTTTGCACTGGTGCTTGACATGTTTTATTATCTTTGTCCATAGAACACTGGGTAACATTATTAATCCGACATAACATATCCCGGATTGGTTTTGGTTTTTTGGGGGGTGACAATAGCTTCGGGTAGCGTCCCGTATGCAGCTTATGCTGTTATCACCTTCCGGAGAGCTAAAATCAACATATGTTGAGAATTATCTACTTGTTTGGACCCATTAATCTGGTTGCTCACTTCGGATTAGTGCCATTATTGCACAATCAGTATACCTAGAATGGTATGAGCTTCCCGCGTCGCTTTGGACAACAGATCCGTTATCTATCGTTGATCGACAATGGGTAATTGTTGGAGAAATAAATTTGATAAATGATGCGAGAAGCTTTTTTCTTTCTTCATTGCGAGTGAACTATCTACACATGATAGAGCATATGTAGTATTTAGGATGCTAAACCGATCCCATATAGATAACAAACTACACTTGCTTCAGTCAACACTTGGAACCCGATATGTCAGCAAAGATCGATATTTTTTCGTAGTTCAAGTATCGTAGGGGGGACTTTTTGTTAAAGATAGAATTACCTGACTGCATTAGGTACAAGTTCTGTTGTATAGAATGAAGCATCGTCCTCTTGTCATAAGTTTAGCAGAGGAAGTCCAACACTTTCAAAAGATGAATCGTTATCAGTGGTGCCTTCGCAAACAATTTCCGTAGCGCTTACTTCTTCAGTATCGCGTGCTGAATAGGGTCAATTGGATTCGGTTGGTCTGGTTGTAGACTGGACTCCTCCATATTTTAGAGTGCCACTCAATACACAAGAGAGAGCTTCTTATGTAATCTCTGCTAAAGTTCCCCATAACATTTTCTTACAATATGGCATCCCAACAATGATGTGTGCCTTCCATCGAATAATGAGTTTGCACATCTGTCGCCTTCGGGGTATGCCGCTTTCCACAAGTATATGTCCTTAATGGAGCAGTGTCCACTTTCAATCACTTCTTGAAAGAAACTTTTCTGAACTTTGGGATTGCTCCATTTCAAATTCATCCTAATGGGTACGCGATCTTGACTTGCCTTCACATCTTGTTTATGTGGACATTTAATCATGCCCTGAGTTTCGATGAATTCAGATATTTTCTCCATCCCTTGTCATCATCGAGGCCTAAAGAAACCGTAAGATCATGCTGCAACTTCAAAACAACACGTCTACATTCAAGACCCAATATTTCTTCATCAGTTGTCCTAAGGGATTTAATCAAATTTGGACGACGAGGGGTAAGTTTTCACTTTTACTTATTGAGATTTAATATGTCGTTATAGGATTTCTAATAGGTTGAATACATCTTTTAGTTATTCGAAAACCGAACAAAGATCCATCACTCGATCCAATTTTCCGCAGTCTGAAAGTCGTAGATGTGAGAAATTCGGATTACAGATCTTAAGGCTAAGATTAACACTAGAGGGGGGGTGAATAGTGTTAATAAAGAATTACTAAATCTTTTTAATTTATGTTAATTTAGACACAAAAGTATGCAATATACAGACACATATATGATCACAAAAACAATCACAAATGCAGAAATAAAATAAAAGCAGTAAAGGGAAGAACACACTGGATTTTATACTGATTCAGAGTTACCCTACATCAAGTCCCGCAACACAAGTACGGATTTCCTTTCAACAGCAATCATATAATTACACTCTCGGTTTCAAGGCTACGAGGTACACCCTCCAAAATTTCGATCCTCTGGGTAGAGATACTTGATTTTCGGGCCACAAGTTTACCCAATTGATTTACCAAGGCTACAATCACACCTTTTCCCTTTTGATTGATTTCCAAGGCTACAATCACACCTTTTCTCACTTAATAGATTACAAAGAAGTCTATAACTCTGAATAGCACTGAGAATCTTGTAGAGATAGTGATAGAGAATCAAACTAGAAGTAATCGAGTATGATTCAATGTTGATTTCGGCAGAATAATGATAAGAATATGTATTAAGAAATGAGGAAGAAGAAGAGGTGTGAAAACCAGAAAAAGTCATTAGAAATTCGTTGAAACTAACCCCTATTTATAGAAGAACAACAGCCATGACCTTTCATGAAGAGTTATGGCGAATAGACACTTCTTTTGAAATTTGAATTTTTGAACCAAACTGTCAACAGGTCGACATAGTTATGCTAGGCATGTCGACATCCCAAAGGATTTTTTGGTGTTTTGATTTTCTTTGAAAATAACCGTTATCTTATATAAAAACTATTTTAAACTTTATAAATATACTTGACTATAGTTAAAATTCATAAGCAAATAGAGAGAATAATAAATATAGATTTTAACCATAATTTTATATTTAAATTTAAGTATAAATATTTAAAAATTAAATATATTATTTAAAAATATAATTTAAAATCAGGAGTAATTTGACTTTGAAAATAAAGATGTTTTTGAGGCTAAAATTATTTAAAATCAAGATCGAGGGTTTTGAATCTTTTGAAAGGAAAGTTTTGAAAACATTTTGAAAACAGGATATAATTTTGAAAAATCATTTTGAATAAAATTTAGCGGATTCAAAACAATGTTCCACTAGATTTTTTGTAGGTTCCATCCTACTTAGGGTTCCATCCCTTTAACGGGCTCGAAGTGGATTCCATTCCACGAATAAATTGGATTTTAAGATGCCAGTGCTTTTCTACAAGTTTTAACAAAAAATCCTAATAATAATAAAAAATACTTATCCTTGAAATCTTGAACTCTTGATAGTCTCGATACTCATTAGTCTTCTATCTTGATATTTTATCTTGATATCTTGAATCTCTATACTGTACAGTCTTCATTCTTAGTACCTGCATGGTTAAATCCTGCATATACATATATATCTAAACTTGTATTGTTTTTTATTTTATAATCTATTCTAAGGTTGTTGTCATCAAAACCATCATCTTACGGACTAACAATCGCCCCCTTTTTGATGATGGCAACCTTTGTTTATAAAATATTATTTCTATTCTAATAACTCCCCCTAAAACTAACAACTCCCCCTTAATCTATACCTAACTATCCTATTTTATATTTCTCCCCCTTTGTCATCAACAAAAACTTACTCCCCCTTATTCTTGGACTTCAGTACCTGCATTGATAAACTATACAACGGAGTATATAGATTAGGAAATAACTATACTTCTAAGCATGATAACTAATTTAAAGATTATATACATTTCAATGTGTGTGTGTGTGTGTGTGTGTGTGTGTGTTTTACACACCAATCTTCAAATCAATAAGAAATCAATCCACACAAAGTATCAATTCAAACCAAATCAATTCAAACAAATCAAACAAAGTAAATAAAAAATCAAACGTTATGTGGAACTTCCGCCCATCCTTCTTCTCTAAAGATTGGGTCTGCCTTAATAGCATCCCAATTATCATTGTCATTGGTGAGAGAGATAGGAGGATGTGCTTCGTTATCATCCTTGTGCAGAGAGGAGATCATCCATCGTATCGCATCGAAGTGCCTTTTTTGTTCCTTTATCATCTGCATTTGACTTAATTCTAAATGATGCTGGTTTCATAGAATAAATGAGAGAATATTCTTGAACGAATCAAGAGTTTCTTCAAGATTTTCGTATAAATTGTGAATAGGATTAGCCATAGTTGAATTTGTGAAAGAAATGGAGGATATAGATGATATGAAATAAATTTCAGTGAAGATTTCTGGAAGAAACAGGTATATATAGGTGTAGAAATTTGTTTGAATTGAATAGACATGTGGTAGTTATTCAAATTTCAAGTTCAAAATCAATTGCCATTTCTGACCAGTACATGTTGACACGGTCACATAGGGGATGTCGACATGGGTTAGTGAAATGTTATGACTAATTTGATTTTGTGAATAATTGTGTATATATATAAATTTATATAATATACCAACATTTATTCTAGAGATAAGATAAGGTAGATAACAGAAAGGAAATTTCATTTCATTGCATACTACGATAATACAATGATTAAGCATACAACAAACTACATGAACATTCGAAATAAAGCAAACTAAAACAAATACAACAAGATACGAAAAGATAAAACTAGTTAGAGGACGAAGATAATGAAGATACTCCAAGTTTCTTGCTGACTTTGGAAAAGAACTTGTTCATCTTCGAAGAAATGTTATCCAATTTTTTACTAATGGATCGTTTTAGAATTTGTTGATTCTCCACAATTAACTTTTGGTTTTTGAAAAGGGTTTTGTTGAAAATGGATTGGAAGGATATTCAATGCTTTCCAAAGACGTTTCTCCTTCTTCTTCTTCTTCAATTTTCATTTCATCCCCTTCTTCTTCTTCTTCTTCAACTTCCTCTTCTTCCATTTCCCCATAAGCCAAACGCTCTTCCTTTTCGGTAAGTGTCTCATAAGGTTAAAAAACAAATGGAATTTTCATAAGCGAAATGTTGGAATGGTTGAAAACTTTTCTAGAACAAATTCTTTGCCTTTGAAATCCACTCCAAAATAGTTAAAAATCCGAGTGAGGTAAATTCCATGGTATAAAGTATTCTCACCCATTTCAAGATTTTTAGGACGAAGTTCATCCAAAATAACTTGCGCCCAATTTATGTCATAGTTTCCGAAAATAGCAAAAAGAGCTTTGCAAACTTTTAAAGTAGGATTGTTAAAATTTCTCGATCTTGGGGTCAAACTATGTTGCAAAAGAAGATTAAGAATTCTTGCTTTTGGTCGAAAATTTCTATTTTTAAAATCAAAATCATCATCTCTTTCGAAAATGTGATGAAATGTCTCACGATCATGTTCATCGATTTTAAAGTTAGAAAGATCCATTCCCGAACTCTTACAATTGAGAATAATACCTAAAAGTTCACAATTCAAAACAATTCCAGTGCCTTTGACACTACTCCAAATTTCATTCTCATTACCATCATAAAATCCGTGATTTAAATTTGCATAGAAAACTTTGACAAGATTAGGATAGCAAAAAAAATCATTTTGAGAAGCATCAATAAGGCTAAGAACACCATTGTTTGCAAAAAGGGAATCAATTTCATAAGAAGAAAAATCTTAAAAAATAGCAAATTTTCCAGGATGGACTTTGGCATAATTAGCATAATTGATGTATGCTTTAATTGCCTCCGGATCGTTGAATAATTGCTCTTTGATTTTTTTGAAAATTCTCATGGTGGAGGGGTTGCTTGAAGAAGCCATTAGAGTAGAGAGTAGAGAGCTTGAAGTTATGAAGAGAGAGTTTGAATTTGAAAATGAAAGTGAAAAGATATGATAAAAGATAGTGAATAAATAGATTCTTAAAGGGCATATTCTCTAGTCAAAAGGTATCTTTTCAGAGAATTGAATGAAGTGAAAAGGTGGAGGGAAATTCAAACATTTGAATTTAGATTTTGAAATTCAAATTCAGGTAGCCATGTCGACATCATGGTAGGGACCATGTCGACATGTGCTTTTGAATTTTCATGAATAGATCTTTCCTAAGATTTCTAATGTATATATTATTATTAATGTCTATTGTATATTTCTGAAATATTATTACACTTATAATATATTTCAGAAAGTATTAAAAATAATAAAAATAATAATAAAAATAATAAAAATAGAAAATAAATTTTAAAATTCAAACAACACACCAATTCAAAAATGTAACATTCCTGAAAATTAACTACGATTAATATGGCAATTAATTTAATTTTGAAAATAAAATTGTGAATTTGTTCATGAATTAATTAGGAAATTTGTTGAATGATTTTAAAATTTTAGATTATAAGTAGGATTTGGGTTAAAATTTAGAGATAAGTAATTTATAAATAAATAAATAAATAAAATTGATTTAAAAATAAATATGGATTTAAAGATAAATAGTAAATTGATTTGGAAAAATAAGAATAAGTATATATCAACAAATATTGGATATAGAAAAATAAAATGTATTATATTTAGATATATTTGGAAGTTGAAACAAAATGATAAACAAAATGCATGAATATAAGATGTATAAATTTATTGTATATAGACATAGTGGGTAAAATAAACAAAAATTTGAATGTGAAAACAATAGAGATTTTTATTTGTGAAAAATATAAATATAAATAAAGATATAAACAACTTTAAAAATTTAAAGCATATGCATATATGAAAACATAACTATATGAAGGTTTAAAACAAAAGTTACAAATTAAATTGAGTCAAAGGGATTCAAACATAAATTTCCCTACAAACTACAAGTGTTCAACATGCAAAAAGAAAATGGACAAATGGCATTCAATTTTTGAAAAAAGGAAAAAATATAATAAAATAGTAATTAGGCCATTTAGCTTCCCAAAACCTGAAATAAGAAACCAGAAAAGGAAAGAAGGTAAAAGTCAGGTTTCATTCTTCTCGAACCTGGAAAAAAAAAAAAGAGAGGAAGCAAATGCAAATTTCAGTTTCCAGATGCAAAACAAAGATCTGATCAACAGAAACCAGATCAGACTCATCAACCTGAGATTGCAAAAAAATTCAAATTTAAAACCTGGAAGTAGCAGGGCAATGTATCAAGTGGTTAACACTGGAAGCAAGCTACAGATCAAAGAAGTAAAGCAGGAGTTCAAGAGCCAGATTTAAAAAAAAAAAAAAAAGAAAAAAAAAAAAAAGAAAATTTCAAGTAGCAGACCCAAAGTTTTCCCTGTCTCATCTAAAACAGAAACTATTCAAAAGAATCAAGTAAAACCTGGAACACTTGCAGTTTCAAAGAAAAAAAAGCTTTCAGAATCTCAAATTTGTCCTCTGCTCTTCAATTTTTGTTCTCTGTTCTTCATCCAAGTCAGGTGAGCAAAACCCTTAAAATCTTATGTATGCTTGAAGTTGTTTGTATGTTTTGTGGATGTGCATGTATGACTGTGTGAAATATTGGTCTGTAAACAAAGACATGAGCCCTGTTCTAGATTTCAGGTTTTCAAACCCTGTTCATAAAACCAAATCCCCTTCTCAACTTCATTTTTGATCTTAGAATGTAAATAAAATTTGTTTACACAAATCCAAATCCAAGTTTAAAAGTAGTGTTAAGATAAATTTGAGGATAATTTGTATGGGAAGAAGAGAATCAGTAGAGCTTTAAAACATGAAAAAAAAATTTCAGTTCTTAGTTTTTCTTCAAAGCTGGGTAAGAAGATTTTTTTAAACCTGTATATGTGAATCTTGGCTCGTCTGTGATAATGCATGTATGTTAGTTATAAGTACAAATACATATGTATAAATTCAAAAGGTTACATGTACATGTATGTAATACATCATTTTATATACCCTGTTCTTATTTTCCAGGGTTTAAAACAAAGCTAAAATTCAAATCATTTCATTTAAAAAATTCTGATAATTTGTGGTGTTTAAATGAATTATGATTGTTTAATCATAAAACAAAGATTTAAAAATTATTTTTTTTAAACATAACCAGTTTGAGTTTATCTGGAAGTTTAAAAAAAATAAAACACAGTGAAATGGGGAAAAGTGCAAAACTTTGTTGATAAAAAAAAAAGTAAAATTTGATTTCATAACCCTACTCCCCTTCACGAAATACGAATTTTAAAGATGAGATCAAATTTTTTAAGCTTGGGACTGTCATGTTATTTTGAGTTAAACAGAAAACCATTTGTTGTGAATTGGCGGTGATTGGTGAGATGATGATCCACGTGATTTAGGCAGGGGGTTGCCAGAAGTCAAGGGATCAATGGAAAAATACAAGAATTTTTTTTAATTCATTTTAGTTCGAGATATGAATCGAAATAAGGTTTCAGGGCATAGTGGTGTCAGTGATGTTCTCGAATCGATTTTGGGGTCAATTGCGAACCGAAGTGGACCGGACTTCGAGAGAAGATGTGGTGGATGTAGGAGCAGCTGCGGGGTTGGTCGCACGGTCGCCGGTGGCCAGAGGTGGTCACGCGGAAGGTATTTGTGGAACTGGGTTTGGTTGCCTGGGTGTTGAACAAGTCGATTTCAAATTGGTGGCCGTTTGAGTTGATCTGGGTACATGGGAGGCTAGTTGGTGTTGTCGGCGACTTGTTGGAGGAGGTGGTGATGATCAGATCGTAGTTGATCGCGTGTACACGTGTACGTGTATCCGATGGTGGCTGAGATAAAGGAAGTCTCGAAGAAGAAGAAAAAGAAGGAGTTTAACTCGAGTCAGGCTCGGGAGTGTGGGGTTGTAGCTCGGGTTTGGTCCCGAAGTAGCATGCGAGTGTTTTAACTATGCAGTATGGTCTGAAATTTGACAGTGAACAAAGTATGAAATGGAAGAGGGGGAGTACTCGGGGAAAGGATCGGGTAACCCAGTGCGTCACTCGAAGTTGAGTTCGTGCATTCTGGGGGTCATCTCGAGTTAAATTTGATTACAGATTTTTAATAACTAAAACCTGTTCTGTTTTTTTTTTATTATTTAAAAGTAGAAGTTAAAAGTTTTGAAATAAAGGATTTTAAAAACAATTAAGTTTTAAATTTACATTTCTAACAAGTTATTTTAAATGAAACATTATAAATGATTTAGAAATAAAAAATCAAATGTTTTAAAAACTTTAACTTAAAAGTAAGTGAATTTATATCGTTAATGATAATCAAGTAAATAATGATTAGTAATTAAGATTAATTCATGAATAATTAAGAAAATCAATTAAAGGATAATTAGTTATAATTAAATTAATTAATAATTGAGGATTTATTAATTAGATTATATTAATTTGTAATTTAAGTTAATTAATAAAGTAATTAATGAATGATTAAATTAAAATAGTGATTACTTGGTGAAAGTAGTTAAGGGAAGATAATTAAAGATTTATGATTAATAAGTTAATAATTAGGGGTTTATTAATCAAAGTAGTTAATTAAGGAATAAATTAATTGATAAATATAATTAAGATTTAATTAATTGTAATTAAGGGTTAACTAGTTAAGTTAATTAATTTAGAAATGATTAATTAATGAAAGTAATTAAGACTAAATTAATTGTAGTTAATGATAATTAATCATTGATTAAAGATTACTAATGAAAGCAATTATGTGGTTGATAAATTTAAAAACCGCCTCAATTGTTCATCTTAATTGTAGATGTTTGATTGTTATTGAATGCTATATGGTGGATTGACATATTTGATATGTGATTGCGATGCTATGTGATGCTTTATGCTAAGCTGTTTGATCTGTGATGAATATATTGTTATATGGATATGCAAATCCTTTGACCCAAAAACGACATTTGAATTTCGATGCGACAGGGAGTCGGATTCCAATTGGTTATCCGAAACCCACATCGAATCATATTAGTAAATCTTTGTGATTGATAAATTTACTTTATCTATGAATCTGTGAATGAAGATAAGCGTTATGGGTTATACCGCTTATCAATATACCTGTGATGATAGATGTGTGCACTATTGTGTAAAGCCCCTTGGACTACACTATACACACACAAATATGGATTGCACGTGGAAATTGGTTAAGTCACAGATTTTTGAAATAGTTTGTAAAATTGAATTTTTAAATCTAAATGATTTTGAAAATAGGTCGGGTTTTAAAATGAAAAGCTTTTGGAAAAGAATTCCTAAAATAAAGGTTATTTTGAATAACTTAATAAAGTTTTGAAACTTAATAATTCAATTTAAAATTGAATTCAAATCTGAAATTAAATTCTATTTTGAGAATTTATGAAGTAAAAGGTCATACAAGTTTATATGGGTTTTTAAACCAATTTCGAAAGTGTTGTTTTGAGAATTAAATTTAACCCAAGTTTGAGAAACTTTAACTTGTATAATTGAAATCGAATTTTTCCAAAGTGAAAACTGTTTGTTTTCAAATGATTAAAGCTTTCATATAAGAAATGAATTTCCAAATTGGTATAGGAATTTCAAATTTGAATTGAAAAACAGTTTTCCAAGTTATGAATGAACTTTTGGAAATGGTTTTTGAAAGCCATAAGTTAAATCATTGATTTAAAGATTAAATGGATTAATCCACCCGAAATGGAAATTGTTTTGAAATCCGTAAATGGAACTTTGTGAAACTTTGTGAAATAAATCTTTTTGTTCAAAGATTTGAAATGGTAATTTGTGTAAACCATTTGAAATAGTTTTGAATTTAAGTTGTGACTTAACTGAAATCCATATCCATATGTTTTAAAGATTTTGCGCTCGTTATTCGGTTTAGCCGGGAGAGGACCTTGTGTCATATAACCCATTCCGAATAATGATACGTCATTGTGGATAGCAATTGAAGACCGGTGGTGAAGACCGGGTATTTGCGAGAACGATAGGATGACCTATCGATTGTCTCTGCACTGAGTAGCTACGGTATAGAGATTCCTTAAGTGATGGAAAGTCCGATCGGGATTGTGGATACCCGGATTGCAAGGGCTTCTTCGGAAGTGCCTTCGGTTCTGTTCGAGCCCGGAACAGACTTGTATGGTCGTGTGTCCGACACTACACTTTGAGATTTAAAGCCGATTCCTTTCAAATACATATATGTTGGTGGCGGAGAATTTATTCTCTTAGCTTAACACCCTTCTCCGAGACGTACGAGCTCAGAGGTTATGTAGTTGAAGTTATCAGCGATATACTCCCAATTTGGTAGTGTGGCATGCTAAGTGCTGCTGTGTGATTGACGATCATTTGTTGATCATTTGTGATCAAAGCATGGCTTTGTGAAAAAGCGTAGCTTTGTGGATGAAACCTCATCGAGCCTCACAAACCGGTAATGGTCGAAACAGGAAAGATGCGGCAAGGTTTCAGGGGTAGCTCCCCTAGGGTATGACCATTCCTTCTGGAAAAGGGTAGTATCATGGTATGGAGCCCAGATACTTACTCATGTGGGCACTGTAGTATATATCTATTACTGTGTGATGTTGTTGGTGTAGAGGATCCTCGGTTAAAGGTCCCAAAGGACCGGGGGTGGTATATCTCAGGTTTTATTCCCCGGGAAGGGGGTAGCCGGCCTTGTTTAGCAGAGAGCCAGGGTGGTTCTCGGGGCGTCCCGCCAGAGGCGTTCCCATGTGGCAATAGGAAGTTCCTTAGCCTGACCATTTGTTGGAAACCCATTCATCCAATACGCGCCTTGTACGGTTTTAGTTGTATTACCTGCCATTTAAAATGGCAGCTATAGTAGGCATAGTTCGGAATGTCTATGCTGGCTAGGATTTATATTATACCTTCGAAATGGTTTTTATGCACTTTGCACTTATAGTAATAATATCAAAGAAATTTCCTCGTATCAAGCATTTCTGACTATCATAAGGAGAAATCTCCTCCAATTCTGCGTTTGCATTGTGTGTGTGGCGGGAGGCCTTATGGTAGTTTCATTTTCCAAAAGCATTGCGAATTTCAAAACTTTAAACCTTCTGTTTGTTTTCAAAGATCAAATGTTTTTTGTTTGCTCATACCAGTCCCACGACTGACTCGGAGTTTATTGTTCCCTTTCTAAACTCTGGGTGCCCACCATTTTCCACACGGGCAGTCTAGAGTTTGGTTTTTCAGATAGTCAGGTAGTAGATATCGTTTTGGTAGCCTTCAGCTTTCTATTTGATCATTTTGGAGTCTTTTGAGTCCACGGACGGACTTGCTTATCTTGGTGCAACCTTTATGGTGGATCGAGCTTGGAGTTTGGGAGCTTTGTCTTTGGAGCTTTTGGATCAGAGTTGCAGTATTGGATTCTGTGAAGACTTATCATATTGTATCATGTTCCGCTGTATTTTTGTATTCTCTGATGTTGATGATTATCATTGTATCAAATTGATGTATTTGGATATTGTATTCATGTTGTATCAGTGATATCATCTTTTATTTTTTTTCCGCTGTGTTATTTATCATCTAATGTTGTTGCAAGCTCCGGCGATACGAATTTGATGTGGTTTGTCGGACATCGAGTTCGGGTCGTCACAGTTTGGTATCAGAGCTAAAGGTTGAGTAAGAACTTTAGCTACGGAGTGTAACACATTAGATGGCTCATTAGAGATAGGGTGAAGTATGCCCTAGAATGAGTATAACCAGTGAAACCAAAATCCAAATTCTCAGTCTATTCTCTTTATCTGTTGTTATTCTCTAAGATATTTCGTCCGAATGCCTAAATCGGGTTTCTTACTATTACAGATAGTGAGAATGAATGGAAGAAGAGGACGAGATTGGGGACAGGCAGGTACCACTTCAACTGGTCAAGGCCCTCCAACGACAGATATTCCCATTCAATCTCAATCAAATCTAGCTGATTTATATCGAAGTTTTTCTAGACTTGGTGGAAAGCCATTCACTGGCAAAGAAACCGTTATCGAAGCACAAGCCTGGATTCGATCGTGTGAAAGGATTTTTAAAGGACTAAAATTGGAAGATGATCAGATGCGATTGATAGCTACTTGGCAACTCCAGGAAGAGGCTTTAGCTTGGTGGGAAACTATTACATTAGATGAACCGGTGGATGAATTTACTTGGAGTCGATTCAAGGAAGTGTTCGAGCAGCGATATATGCCATCTGCTGGTATCTCTAGAATGTACCAAGAGTTTATAGATTTGAAGCAAGGAAGTTTATCATTTGAAGAGTATTTGAACAAATTCAACGAGTTATCTCGATTTGGTCCAGAATTGGTGAATACACCATTAAAGAAGAATGAAAAGTTTATTCGAGGAATGAACGAGGAATATCAGGAGAGAATGACTATTCACGTTAAGGAATCGTTTTCTGAATTAATTGATATGGGTTATAGATATGATACTCTGGATAAACAGGAAGTTCCAGAGGAGGATGGAGATACAAGCAATCTGAATTGGAGGAAAAAGAAGTTTGGTGGAAAGAAATCAAGGAAAGATAAAGAAAAAAAGAATTCTCGAAAGAAAAAGCTGAAAGAAGTCACTTGTCTCAACTGCTTGGAAAGAGGTCACTACTCGGATAAATGCAAGAATCCTTGGAAGCCAGGATTGAGAGAGCCATTTATGAGGCCAGATCAGGAATCTACGGGATGCTATCATTGCCGCAAGCCAGGACATAGGATCAATGACTGTCCAGCAAAGAAGCAAGCTCTAGTAGCAAAGAGGTATGCAGTCAAGGGTGATTCTTCAACCTCAAAGGGCTGATAAAGGAAATTTTATAAGGTAACCTTCTCGTTTACGATTAAATTTTCGAGTTTTGATTCGTTATAGGAGCTACACCCAGTTTTATTTCTTAGCAAATCATAAATAAGTTAAATTTTGAATCTGAATCATAGTAGAATCTATTTATGTCTATTTCATTGGGTTTCGATGTAATCTACGAATGGTTAGTTATCCCTTCGAACTAACCAATACCCCTGTATATTTCGTAGATCTAATAACCCAATTATTTCATAATTGAATGAGTTGATTCTCATGTTTGTTGATATTCTGCTTTGGTAAGCCAAACGCAGAATAAATATTTCGATCCGATTTGATCAATCGTTCTTTATCTATCGTCTATTCTTTCTCGTCTCCCTAGCAAATTTCGGGGACGAAATTTCTTTAAGGGGGGGAATCTGTAACATTCCTGAAAATTAACTACGATTAATATGGCAATTAATTTAATTTTGAAAATAAAATTGTGAATTTGTTCATGAATTAATTAGGAAATTTGTTGAATGATTTTAAAATTTTAGATTATAAGTAGGATTTGGGTTAAAATTTAGAGATAAGTAATTTATAAATAAATAAATAAAAAAAATTGATTTAAAAATAAATATGGATTTAAAGATAAATAGTAAATTGATTTGGAAAAATAAGAATAAGTATTTATCAACAAATATTGGATATAGAAAAATAAAATGTATTATATTTAGATATATTTGGAAGTTGAAACAAAATGATAAACAAAATGCATGAATATAAGATGTATAAATTTATTGTATATAGACATAGTGGGTAAAATAAATAAAAATTTGAATGTGAAAACAATAGAGATTTTTATTTGTGAAAAATATAAATATAAATAAAGATATAAACAACTTTAAAAATTTAAAGCATATGCATATATGAAAACATAACTATATGAAGGTTTAAAACAAAAGTTTACAAATTAAATTGAGTCAAAGGGATTCAAACATAAATTTCCCTACAAACTACAAGTGTTCAACATGCAAAAAGAAAATGGACAAATGGCATTCAATTTTTGAAAAAAGGAAAAAATATAATAAAATAGTAATTAGGCCATTTAGCTTCCCAAAACCTGAAATAAGAAACCAGAAAAGGAAAGAAGGTAAAAGTCAGGTTTCATTCTTCTCGAACCTGGAAAAAAAAAAAAAGAGGAAGCAAATGCAAATTTCAGTTTCCAGATGCAAAACAAAGATCTGATCAACAGAAACCAGATCAGACTCATCAACCTGAGATTGCAAAAAAATTCAAATTTAAAACCTGGAAGTAGCAGGGCAATGTATCAAGTGGTTAACACTGGAAGCAAGCTACAGATCAAAGAAGTAAAGTAGGAGTTCAAGAGCCAGATTTTAAAAAAAAAAAAGAAAAAAAAAAGAAAAGAAAAGAAAATTTCAAGTAGCAGACCCAAAGTTTTCCCTGTCTCATCTAAAACAGAAACTATTCAAAAGAATCAAGTAAAACCTGGAACACTTGCAGTTTCAAAGAAAAAAAGCTTTCAGAATCTCAAATTTGTCCTCTGCTCTTCAATTTTTGTTCTCTGTTCTTCATCCAAGTCAGGTGAGCAAAACCCTTAAAATCTTATGTATGCTTGAAGTTGTTTGTATGTTTTGTGGATGTGCATGTATGACTGTGTGAAATATTGGTCTGTAAACAAAGACATGAGCCCTGTTCTAGATTTCAGGTTTTCAAACCCTGTTCATAAAACCAAATCCCCTTCTCAACTTCATTTTTGATCTTAGAATGTAAATAAAATTTGTTTACACAAATCCAAATCCAAGTTTAAAAGTAGTGTTAAGATAAATTTGAGGATAATTTGTATGGGAAGAAGAGAATCAGTAGAGCTTTAAAACATGAAAAAAAAATTTCAGTTCTTAGTTTTTCTTCAAAGCTGGGTAAGAAGATTTTTTTAAACCTGTATATGTGAATCTTGGCTCGTCTGTGATAATGCATGTATGTTAGTTATAAGTACAAATACATATGTATAAATTCAAAAGGTTACATGTACATGTCTGTAATACATCATTTTATATACCCTGTTCTTATTTTCCAGGGTTTAAAACAAAGCTAAAATTCAAATCATTTCATTTAAAAAATTCTGATAATTTGTGGTGTTTAAATGAATTATGATTGTTTAATCATAAAACAAAGATTTAAAAATTATTTTTTTTAAACATAACCAGTTTGAGTTTATCTGGAAGTTTAAAAAAAATAAAACACAGTGAAATGGGGAAAAGTGCAAAACTTTGTTGATAAAAAAAAAAAGTAAAATTTGATTTCATAACCCTACTCCCCTTCACGAAATACGAATTTTAAAGATGAGATCAAATTTTTTAAGCTTGGGACTGTCATGTTATTTTGAGTTAAACAGAAAACCATTTGTTGTGAATTGGCGGTGATTGGTGAGATGATGATCCACGTGATTTAGGCAGGGGGTTGCCAGAAGTCAAGGGATCAATGGAAAAATACAAGAATTTTTTTTAATTCATTTTAGTTCGAGATATGAATCGAAATAGGGTTTCAGGGCATAGTGGTGTCAGTGATGTTCTCGAATCGATTTTGGGGTCAATTGCGAACCGAAGTGGACCGGACTTCGAGAGAAGATGTGGTGGATGTAGTAGCAGCTGCGGGGTTGGTCGCACGGTCGCCGGTGGCCAGAGGTGGTCACGCGGAAGGTATTTGTGGAACTGGGTTTGGTTGCCTGGGTGTTGAACAAGTCGATTTCAAATTGGTGGCCGTTTGAGTTGATCTGGGTACATGGGAGGCTAGTTGGTGTTGTCGGCGACTTGTTGGAGGAGGTGGTGATGATCAGATCGTAGTTGATCGCGTGTACACGTGTACGTGTATCCGATGGTGGCTGAGATAAAGGAAGTCTCGAAGAAGAAGAAAAAGAAGGAGTTTAACTCGAGTCAGGCTCGGGAGTGTGGGGTTGTAGCTCGGGTTTGGTCCCGAAGTAGCATGCGAGTGTTTTAACTATGCAGTATGGTCTGAAATTTGACAGTGAACAAAGTATGAAATGGAAGAGGGGGAGTACTCGGGGAAAGGATCGGGTAACCCAGTGCGTCACTCGAAGTTGAGTTCGTGCATTCTGGGGGTCATCTCGAGTTAAATTTGATTACAGATTTTTAATAACTAAAACCTGTTCTGTTTTTTTTTTATTATTTAAAAGTAGAAGTTAAAAGTTTTGAAATAAAGGATTTTAAAAACAATTAAGTTTTAAATTTACATTTCTAACAAGTTATTTTAAATGAAACATTATAAATGATTTAGAAATAAAAAATCAAATGTTTTAAAAACTTTAACTTAAAAGTAAGTGAATTTATATCGTTAATGATAATCAAGTAAATAATGATTAGTAATTAAGATTAATTCATGAATAATTAAGAAAATCAATTAAAGGATAATTAGTTATAATTAAATTAATTAATAATTGAGGATTTATTAATTAGATTATATTAATTTGTAATTTAAGTTAATTAATAAAGTAATTAATGAATGATTAAATTAAAATAGTGATTACTTGGTGAAAGTAGTTAAGGGAAGATAATTAAAGATTTATGATTAATAAGTTAATAATTAGGGGTTTATTAATCAAAGTAGTTAATTAAGGAATAAATTAATTGATAAATATAATTAAGATTTAATTAATTGTAATTAAGGGTTAATTAGTTAAGTTAATTAATTTAGAAATGATTAATTAATGAAAGTAATTAAGACTAAATTAATTGTAGTTAATGATAATTAATCATTGATTAAAGATTACTAATGAAAGCAATTATGTGGTTGATAAATTTAAAAACCGCCTCAATTGTTCATCTTAATTGTAGATGTTTGATTGTTATTGAATGCTATATGGTGGATTGACATATTTGATATGTGATTGCGATGCTATGTGATGCTTTATGCTAAGCTGTTTGATCTGTGATGAATATATTGTTATATGGATATGCAAATCCTTTGACCCAAAAACGACATTTGAATTTCGATGCGACAGGGAGTCGGATTCCAATTGGTTATCCGAAACCCACATCGAATCATATTAGTAAATCTTTGTGATTGATAAATTTACTTTATCTATGAATCTGTGAATGAAGATAAGCGTTATGGGTTATACCGCTTATCAATATACCTGTGATGATAGATGTGTGCACTATTGTGTAAAGCCCCTTGGACTACACTATACACACACAAATATGGATTGCACGTGGAAATTGGTTAAGTCACAGATTTTTGAAATAGTTTGTAAAACTGAATTTTTAAATCTAAATGATTTTGAAAATGGGTCGGGTTTTAAAATGAAAAGCTTTTGGAAAAGAATTCCTAAAATAAAGGTTATTTTGAATAACTTAATAAAGTTTTGAAACTTAATAATTCAATTTAAAATTGAATTCAAATCTGAAATTAAATTCTATTTTGAGAATTTATGAAGTAAAAGGTCATACAAGTTTATATGGGTTTTTAAACCAATTTCGAAAGTGTTGTTTTGAGAATTAAATTTAACCCAAGTTTGAGAAACTTTAACTTGTATAATTGAAATCGAATTTTTCCAAAGTGAAAACTGTTTGTTTTCAAATGATTAAAGCTTTCATATAAGAAATGAATTTCCAAATTGGTATAGGAATTTCAAATTTGAATTGAAAAACAGTTTTCCAAGTTATGAATGAACTTTTGGAAATGGTTTTTGAAAGCCATAAGTTAAATCATTGATTTAAAGATTAAATGGATTAATCCACCCGAAATGGAAATTGTTTTGAAATCCGTAAATGGAACTTTGTGAAACTTTGTGAAATAAATCTTTTTGTTCAAAGATTTGAAATGGTAATTTGTGTAAACCATTTGAAATAGTTTTGAATTTAAGTTGTGACTTAACTGAAATCCATATCCATATGTTTTTAAGATTTTGCGCTCGTTATTCGGTTTAGCCGGGAGAGGACCTTGTGTCATATAACCCATTCCGAATAATGATACGTCGTTGTGGATAGCAATTGAAGACCGGTGGTGAAGACCGGGTATTTGCGAGAACGATAGGATGACCTATCGATTGTATCTGCACTGAGTAGCTACGGTATAGAGATTCCTTAAGTGATGGAAAGTCCGATCGGGATTGTGGATACCCGGATTGCAAGGGCTTCTTCGGAAGTGCCTTCGGTTCTGTTCGAGCCCGGAACAGACTTGTATGGTCGTGTGTCCGACACTACACTTTGAGATTTAAAGCCGATTCCTTTCAAATACATATATGTTGGTGGCGGAGAATTTATTCTCTTAGCTTAACACCCTTCTCCGAGACGTACGAGCTCAGAGGTTATGTAGTTGAAGTTATCAGCGATATACTCCCAATTTGGTAGTGTGGCATGCTAAGTGCTGCTGTGTGATTGACGATCATTTGTTGATCATTTGTGATCAAAGCATGGCTTTGTGAAAAAGCGTAGCTTTGTGGACGAAACCTCATCGAGCCTCACAAACCGGTAATGGTCGAAACAGGAAAGATGCGGCAAGGTTTCAGGGGTAGCTCCCCTAGGGTATGACCATTCCTTCTGGAAAAGGGTAGTATCATGGTATGGAGCCCAGATACTTACTCATGTGGGCACTGTAGTATATATCTATTACTGTGTGATGTTGTTGGTGTAGAGGATCCTCGGTTAAAGGTCCCAAAGGACCGGGGGTGGTATATCTCAGGTTTTATTCCCCGGGAAGGGGGTAGCCGGCCTTGTTTAGCAGAGAGCCAGGGTGGTTCTCGGGGCGTCCCGCCAGAGGCGTTCCCATGTGGCAATAGGAAGTTCCTTAGCCTGACCATTTGTTGGAAACCCATTCATCCAATACGCGCCTTGTACGGTTTTAGTTGTATTACCTGCCATTTAAAATGGCAGCTATAGTAGGCATAGTTCGGAATGTCTATGCTGGCTAGGATTTATATTATACTTTCGAAATGGTTTTTATGCACTTTGCACTTATAGTAATAATATCAAAGAAATTTCCTCGTATCAAGCATTTCTGACTATCATAAGGAGAAATCTCCTCCAATTCTGCGTTTGCATTGTGTGTGTGGCGGGAGGCCTTATGGTAGTTTCATTTTCCAAAAGCATTGCGAATTTCAAAACTTTAAACCTTCTGTTTGTTTTCAAAGATCAAATGTTTTTTGTTTGCTCATACCAGTCCCACGACTGACTCGGAGTTTATTGTTCCCTTTCTAAACTCTGGGTGCCCACCATTTTCCACACGGGCAGTCTAGAGTTTGGTTTTTCAGATAGTCAGGTAGTAGATATCGTTTTGGTAGCCTTCAGCTTTCTATTTGATCATTTTGGAGTCTTTTGAGTCCACGGACGGACTTGCTTATCTTGGTGCAACCTTTATGGTGGATCGAGCTTGGAGTTTGGGAGCTTTGTCTTTGGAGCTTTTGGATCAGAGTTGCAGTATTGGATTCTGTGAAGACTTATCATATTGTATCATGTTCCGCTGTATTTTTGTATTCTCTGATGTTGATGATTATCATTGTATCAAATTGATGTATTTGGATATTGTATTCATGTTGTATCAGTGATATCATCTTTTATTTTTTTTCCGCTGTGTTATTTATCATCTAATGTTGTTGCAAGCTCCAGCGATACGAATTTGATGTGGTTTGTCGGACATCGAGTTCGGGTCGTCACAAAAAATCAATCAATCAAACAATCAAGCAACTAAATCTAAGTAATCAATTTCAACCAATTGTATTGTAAACGTGTACCTTTTTCTGAGTCCATTTCTCTGAATTCATCGGAGTCGTGAACAGCTGTGTAACATAAATTCGAATTATCCGTCTTCTGATCATCATCACTTGAGGACGAGTCTGAGTCATCTAGAGTACCAGTAAATGCACGCTTTCGTTTCTTTGCTGGTTCATTGTTCATAGGAGGATTCTGTCTATCTGGATACGGATAATCTCTTTTGAAGTGGCCTGGTTTATCACAGTTGTAACACTTGTCATTATTTGGCACTATATTCTGATTTTCAGAATTCTTTTAGTTATTTCTCTTGAGATTATTCATCTTTCTGTATTTCAGGAATTTCCTAAAATTTCTGGTCATAAAGGCTATCTCTTCATCATTATCGCTGTTTGAGTCTGATCCATCAGTCAATGCATTAAATGCCATGGATTTCTTTTCATATGCTTTACTTTCTCTTCTTTCGATCATTTGAACTTCATACGACATTAGATTTCCAATTAATTCTTCTATCTTCAAAATACTAATGTCATTTGCCTCTTCGATCGCAAGTGTCTTTTGATCCCATTCTGGAGTTAGAGAATTTAAAATTTTTCTAACTTGACCTTCTTTAGAAAATTCCTTTCCCAAAGATATTAGAGAATGCACAATATCCTGAAATTTACTATGCACAATATCAGAGACGTACATTGATAGATCTAATAGCTCCAAATGACCCTGTGATGTGGTGGCTTCAAATCCAATCTACTAAATCTAATGGCCTGAGATCCCTAAGCTACACTATAAATAGAACCCTAGGCCTGACTATTTTCACACAATCAGATTTCTCCCAATTGGGTTAATTGCCTGAGGCTGAATCCTAAAATATAAAATATTTCAAGGGAGAAGATCTTCATAATAAAAATATTAAACGCCTTAGAAGGGGATCCAGGAAGTCCATGGGGCAAATCCAGAAAGATAATATTTTAAGTAACCAAGTACTTTTGAATTTAGTAGAAACTTCAAAGTAACACTTCTAAAGGCAAGAATTTTGGGATTTGATGTTTCAAAAATTTAGAAGCTCTAATTTTGAAATGAAATGATAACTACCAAACCAAACTTTTAATTATGGAGTAGATAAGAATCATTTCCTAGGTGTGATGGGAAAAGAATAAGGCTATGTCGGAGATAGCATTGATTACTTTTAGTAGTAATAATAAAAGTTCTCGTAAAGTGTATAGGACTCTAGTGAGAACCTAGGAATGTTGCTTCATGTGTGTAGACTATAGAAGAATAGTGAATTAATATTAGTAAGATAGTAAGACACACGTGGTTGGTATAGGTAGACCTTAGTTGGGGAAAATGAAAGGTAAAGAGAAAATTTCCCCAAAGCTTAGTTTCCTTTTTAGATCGAGACTACATAGATTGAAATTCTTATTCGTTGTAGTAAATAAGAATCAGTTATTTCATTTTGAGCATGGAATGGAAGTGATGAATAGATCTTATCCATCGCGAGAAATATAATTTAAGTTAGTAATGAGTGGTAGGTGGTAGGAGGAGCATATGAGTTACTTGGATTTCTAGAGTAGGACCTTTTTGTGTTATAGTTGAAATGGTCTAAGGCCTCCAAGCCCTAGATGATAGTTGTGTTTAGCTGCTATATTTATCTATCTAGTATCACTTTGTAGTAGGACTTGTTTTCTCTTTTAGTTATGAGATTTTACTCCTATGTAAGCATATAGTTCCTGTTGTAGTAAATCAGTGATAATTAGTATGATGCTCTTTTTCTGTGATGTTCACAAGAAGAGAATAAAAACATAGGATGTAAGTAATAAAAGAAAAGTAAAAGCCAAAAAGAATAACTAAAAGGAAAACAAAAAAAATTTAAATAAAGCGACAGAAACGTTAACAGAAAAATTTGAAAAGAAAAATTTTCTTATGCGAACTGTGCTTGAGAAAGCAAATAGAGATTTTTATAGAATACTGGCATAAGTTCCAAGTATGGGGAAATAAGTGAGAAAAAGTGAAACGTAGAAATGTGAGGTTTTTCCATTTTCTACCTTCTTATGACATAAGAAATCGAGTTTGAAGAATTAATTTTTTTTAGAAATTCGAATAACAAAAGTTATGTGGTAGGATTTGGATGTAAAATTCGTTGAACTACGCCCCTATTCAGTAGAAGTGTGGGAAAAATTAGATGAAAAACGTTTTGAGTTTTCAAAAGATTGCATTCATATAAAAATTGCAAGTATAGTTAGGATGTGTGCATCATTATAAAAATGAGTTTTTAAAGAAGAAAAGCGTTCGTATAAGAGGTACCGCTTAGAAATTCATGTACATACATATATTTTATGTTGAATAACACTTTGCACAAGGACATGGATGGTTGAAAAATTAGATGTGCATAAAAGGGATGTTATTGATCCAAGGAATTACATAGTTTTACCCTTGTCAAATTTCAGGGACGAAATTTCCTACAGGGTGGGAGGATGTAACGCCCCGCATTTTTAGATAATTAAATAATCAAATAACGATGGACAGTGAAAATAAGAATTTTTGAAATTGTCAGAATATGGCTTTGAAACTTATACCATTGTGTTCGTGGTAATTTTCTAATCAATTTCCATATATAACTTGTCAAAATCCGAGTTAATATGAAGAAGTTACGAGAGAAACAAAAATTAGAAAAACTAAAGAAAAAAATAGAAAGGTCCATATAGGTCGACCCTCATCCTTCCCAGGTCGACCTATAGGTCAACACGCAATGATGTGGGGTCGACCCGCACTTTTGTGAAGTCGAAGTTTGTTTTGGTGACGACTTCAGTTGATTTTATTCGATCGGAGCCGTACGATGACAGATCTGATGGCTCCAAACGACCATGTGACGTGGTGGCTTCAGATTCAATCTGCTAAATCCAATGGCCTAAGATCCCTAAGCTACACTATAAATATAACCCTAGGCCTAGCTATTTTCTCACAATTAGTTTTTCTCCTAATTGGGTTCATTGCTTGAGGCTGATCCTAAAATAGAAAATATTTCTGGGGAGAAGATCTTCTTAATAAAAATATTAAATGCCTTAGAAGAGGATCTAGGAAGGCCATGGGCCAAAGCTAAGTACGACAAGTGAGTGGATTTAAATTATATCTCTTTTTGGTTTATTGTCGTTAAGTTTCCGTTAAATATTTAATTCAACATTTATTTCAGTAATTAGTTCTATATTCAGTTATGTTGAAATTGTAAATTATAAGTGAAGTGTACTTATATTTAAATGTTATTTATATGGAAAAAGAAAGGAATCCAATTAAATATAAATAATTTTAGACTTAAAACTTTTAGAGAAAGGCATAAGCCTAAAAGTGAGAAATTTACAGTAAATTATGTTAAAATGAGGGAAATGGATTAAAAAGGGAAAAATCTAATAACTTGATTTGAAAGTTAGTGATAGATTAGTTAGTTGGTTTAGAAAAAGGAATACATTTCCATAGTTTAATATTGTAAGAATAACGATAAATGTAATTGCAAGAATAAAAGCAAGAAAAAGGGAATTAGTGCAAAATAGAGACATTACTATATTTTGCATTACCGAATAATTAAAGAAACAATAAAAGAAATATTTTGCAGTTACAAGTTATTATTTATAGCATTATTTGGATTTTTAGTACAGTTTTTTTAACCAACCAAATATAATAGAACTACTTCCTAGAATAAAAGAGAATAACGTGAAGCATCAAAGAAATTAAAGATGAGGAAGTAATCAAGTTAAATATTTGACAAGACTAGAAATAATAAATAGAAAATGTGATTAGATCTGTAATTACAATGCAGATAGTAGAATAAAAAGTAAAGCAGTTATTATGATAAGTAATTTATGATAGTTGGACGAAGTCCCAAGCTAAGACTATCATATAATATAAAAGAACTAAAGAGAATTTGGTATTATAATAAAAGAAGACAGAATAGAAAAGAGACACTTGCAATTACATTTACAATATGTAGGTTATAAAAGAAAGAAAATAACATTAAAGTGACAATTGCTAGTATAATTGTAACACGTAGGTTATAATTAAAAAGAAAGAAATAGAAGAGGCATATTTATCAAATTTAGATCTTGGATTAAGTAAATAAGAAAAATAATAGAAGTTGCCCATACCAGCAGCATTCCCTTTCGGGTTTAGGACTAATGGTCTCACCCATGGGTGGAGCTGGGCATACTGATTAGGATAATTAAGTTGGCAACAGAATAAGAAAAGTAAACTAAATACATAGTAAAAGATTAGATATAGGGGCTATTAAAATGGTAAGGTGCGTTTAGAGCAGCCCGAAAGAGAATCTGGATAAAGAGCCTAACGAAGCAGTACATCGTAAATTTTTAGTATAGAAAGAGCACGTCCAACTTAGTTATTTTAGGCTAGAAGGAAGTACGAGACTACAACGGGACGTGAGGATACTCTAGTATGGCCTACTGGGGTATGCCTAACAAAGCTGCACCCCCGGAAGCAGGTCAACAAGTATTCCATCAAGAGAGTATGCCCTGACTGCTTTTGCATTGCACGACTAACTAAGCGGACCTTTGTAGGCAGTCAGAAGGTTGATGATGGAGTAGGATATTCGTATGACACCATACTTTAGTTTGCGAGTAGGTTATAGTGGGGAGGACCCAAAAGGATGGTCGCATGAGATCAGCCACCATCAGTCAGGGCGAGTTCGAGAAAGACTAGTGTTAAACCAACATGCCAACAATTCATCTGATTATTTTAAACTTATGATAAAATAGGTACTCTTGTTATTATTATATTTTATCCTTTCGGTGTGAGATTTTGAATATATTGATAAATAGCTCTGTATTGTTCATTTTATCAACCAACAACCACCTTTGAGATAGTTCTAAGTTTCGATAGGCATCTGGATTGGGATTTAGGCCCATTTCAGAGCGGGTTGTTACAAATATGTTCTTTCTCTAAAATATAGGTATAATAGTGTTTAGTTCTAAATTTAAAAAGAAAATAAAAATGTTGAAGTTCCTTACATATATCGACATACTCTCTTCTTATATGTCGACATACACTGCAGTTTTCTAAAAACTGATTTTCCCTCTTATATTCAAAATTCCAAATATGATTATATAACTACCAAATTTCAAGCTCTATCTCTATCTTCTTCCTTTTGTATACTCCAAATAAAATAAAATTTAGTGGATCCTTCAAGTTCCAAGAGATTAGGAGAAGAGATCACCGCCTTAAACTACAATACCACCACTCTAGGCACCTTCCAAAACACCACCACAGCTGAAGTTATCAAAATAGAAGATGATAAGAAGCATGTCCTCAATATGCTTTCAGAAATAGAGGTCTTCCAAATACGCCTCTTAAAGGAACAAGAATAGAAAGGGCGAATCCTTCATAACCTTAAGAAACATCTATTGGATAATGAAGCTAGTCCAATAGTAATTAAAGAGGAAACTCCTAATCTTTTCATTCACAATCCCATGGATGATGAGGAGGAGGAGGAAGAGGACGATGTTGCTAAAGATGATGACGAAGTCAAGTGTGTAGGAGAGGTTTCCTTTGATTGCGATGGTAATCATATAGAACAAAAAGTAAATTTTTGTCTCCACTATCTCTTTTATCCAATCCATAAGTCTCCCATGGTAAAAAAGAAGCATTAGTTCATAAGTTTAAGTTTGGCTTGTCTAGGTTTGGATTGTTAATTTTAGTAGGTTTTGATTTGATTTGGTATGTTTAGATTTGTATGCTTGGATTGTTAGTTTGGTTTGTACAGTTTGATTTGAATAAATAAAGATTGTCTTATCTTATTTATTTATAGTCTCTATATATTAATCATCACTTATATGACATAATTGTATCATAATCATA
Organism: Allium cepa; assembly: GCA_030765085.1. Lineage (NCBI taxonomy): Eukaryota > Viridiplantae > Streptophyta > Magnoliopsida > Asparagales > Amaryllidaceae > Allium > Allium cepa. Next base: position 432,006,406 of record CM060929.1, on the reverse strand, counting down.
TTTAGTATTATTATATAAGCTTTAATTGTTTAAATCCAAATTTATTGATTTTGACTTCACAGTTCATAAGTATTTCATTTAGGGGGAATTTTATTTTTCATCCATTTTTGTTGATGACAAAGGGAAGAAGAACATAAGAAATACACATTCATATTATAACACCCCATAATTTTAACGATTGAATATATAAAAGTTTTATTTAAATATTTAATCGTTAAGCAACGGAACACGTATTATAGTAGATTTTTACAAGTGAGCGAATTATGACTCGATACACCCGTAGTTGAGTTTGCTTTTTCGACGCAAGTAAAATGAGTATAAATTTGACTATGTTCGGAGTCGATGAATTTCAGAGATGAATAGTGCCAGATGAAGAGAATTGGGCTAAGCCCATTAGCTTACCTCTAACTTAGCATATATTAAGCTTAGCTCTTCATTCATTTATCATTCATGCTTCATTCTTCTCCTTTTCCTAATCAGTTCCTTAGTTACCTTTTTATCCCCAAACCTTAAATCACTAATTCACGCTTAAATAAAATTGTATAAAATCTGCTAAAATAACCATACATCCTCTCATGCTATTCTCCACATAACTACCAGAGGAATTTTCCTAATTCGAAGATTAGATATTTATATTGGATTTTAAGAGAGCTCATTTATGGGTTTCGGTGATTTGGGCTTGTTTTAGGGAAAATCATGGTGAGTGAGATGATTCTCCTATTGAATTTGTGTATTTTACTTCATTAACTTATTTATTTATAATTATGAAGTATTATGGAATGATTATGATATTTCTGTGCTAAGGTTTAGAGTCGTGTTCATAGCGATCTGAAATTCTGGTTAATTGATTTTGAATATTTAATTAATTTTAAATATTGAATAAATCATTTTCAATGGTTTAAACTTGAATTCAAATACAGAGATTATTTAAAATATTTGAATTCATGAATTTATGTGAAAAGTGATTCAAATATCTGAACTTTAAATTGAATATTAATGTAATGGACTAAATAGCTTTATTTAACTCCTTTTTATTATTAAATAATAACGGTGAATCCATTTTGTTAATTTATTTGCAGTAGGAAGCGGTTCAAATAAATAATCAGAAATTTTATTATTATTTCACGACTCGGCTTTTGTTGATGTATTTTTAGTTATGAATTTTCCATAATTTTTAACTTGGGAAATATTGAAATTATTCTTTGACAATTTATCGGGAAATGTTAGCGTTTTTATGATTTTATAGAATCCAGTAACTAGTGTATATTATTATTGTTTTAGAGTAACATTACTGTCCTAAGCGTGACCGTATTTTATTTTATCGTTTAGAGTTCATACGTGAGACGAAAATTTATGCGACCCAATGCCGTAATTTGTATATTATATATGTACATCAACACTTAACTCAAACATCAGTCTTACTCTCCTCTATCCACCGCACGATTCCTTGCTTTTGGAAGAAAAAAACAAACAAACAAATCCACTCCTTCTAAAAATCAAAAAAATTGAAATAAAAATCAAAAAATAGAAAGCTTGCTACTTTGTAGTGTTAGGACCTAGATCTACAAGATGGCACGTGTTTGAAGTTGTTTGGCTTCAAGATAGAGGATACGGTAGTTAATAGTGATGAGGTATAGGAAAATTAAAGCTAGGCTTAGTTTTTCTTGGAATCAAAGTGGATTTAGCTTGTTTTGAGTTTGTATTTGGGTTCGGTAAGGCAAGTAGCAGCTGCAAGTCGAGGTTCGTAAGGTGTGGTCGACTCTAGAGGAGGTCGACGGTTGCATATGACGGTGAGGGGGCTGGGTGATGCGTTTTGCTTGAGGGCGACGTGTCGAAGGAGATTGGGTGAAGGATGATGCTCAGGCGAAGAGGGAGTGAGTGGTGAAGTCGGATTTGGGTTTAGTGGATGGAAGGAGGATGTCTCGGCGGTCAAAGTTGGGTCCTGGGAATGGTGGCACTGTAGAGTAGGCATGATTGCTTTAAGTTTTGTAGAAGAAGGGTTTTATTTTAATTTGGGTAAATAATTTTTTTAATCAAGTAATTAATTTATATTTAAAAATCATTAAATTATAAATTTAATATCTTGCTCATAAGAAGACCAATCAGGATGAATTTTTTTCATTGCACTCATAATGAAGAAAGCTTCACGACGGAACTAGTTTGGTTGAATTTAGAGCAAGCTGAAATTTAGACTAAAATTGGACACCGTTCGATTTTGGTTCAAACCAGAATGCTTTGATGCCAACTAGAATTCAGTGAGTATAACTCACCTCTTTGGATAAATCAGTGTATTATATAGTTGATAGAATTTGCTGTTTGTGTTTGGTTGAAATTATTGGCAGTTGGTTAAATATTCACTTTTACAAGGATAGGCATTTAGAATTGAAATACAAGAAAAGTGATGAGAATTCCGGATTTCTCAACGGGGTGATTTATAATTTCCAGTTATTAGCTGTTGGTTTATTTCAGTTATACATCTGTGATATAGATTGTTAAATGCTTAAAATTTAACTAGTTGGCCATATTTTATGTGACACCGATATATGTGAAAATTGAACCGTTTTAGTAGGAAATGGAAGTTATAGCATTTGTTAAGTACTATAGTAACCATGGCCCTCGATTTAGTGTTTTGGAATACAATTAATTTTTGATTTGGTTTGGAATTAATTTGATGTGGGAAGTGATTTAAATCTTACTGTTTTGGGATTTCTATGATATTTTAATATAAATGTGTAATGACCCTCCTTTCGTTCCACAAAAAGATGCGTCATTAATAAGAAAAAAGGGATAGAAAGAGAAAAGATAAGGAAGAAAGAACTAAACAATATCAGAATCTCACAGTGGAACGAATAAATTATATTACATCACATAGTTATTACAATGATATACAACATCTATCAGAGTTACACAGCTTAATACATCACAAATTAGACAGTTATAAGGTCCTTTTCTAATCATTACATCTGAAGTGCATCACAGAGATATAGGCGCAAATACTAGCATAGCGGAACCACAATATCTATAAACGCTGAAGCCTCCTGCTCCATATCTCCTTCAGAATTCATCAAGGCTAACCTGAATCCCTTGGCTACTCGTAAAAATTTGAGTACCCAAGAGTTTAAGAAAACAGAAAATAAACTCTGGGTCAGACATGGGTCTGGTGTGAGTAAACGTTTTAAAGTTGTTTAACTTTGAAAATCATTTGAAAACAAAGGTATCTCGTAAGACCACGCTAAAAAATGAATATGTCGGGTTTTTACCTTACGATAACCAAAACATTTGATAGGAAATCCAGTGATATTATTGATGGTTGGATTGCATACAATGGCAGAGCTACTGGGGTACCGCACGTCACAGTACGTGGCCTAGATCACCGTACCGAGGATCCATCCTGATCCCCTATAGCACAAGGCCGGAACCATCCCTTACTGGATAATCTCGAATAAGACAGCCCCGCAGTTGGCGCGCCCAACTGCTCACAGCCGAATAAAAAAGGACCTCTAGACAGGGGAAATCTTATCCTCCTTGGGTCCTACCCACTTAGCCTTCCTGCACCTCCACTATTTTAGTCATTCCCGGTTGATGAGGCTTAAGACTACGATTACACTTTTAGATCACATATCTTAGAATGCTCACCGTCCTCCAATGACGATGTTTTGAAAGCATTCAATCCATACAAGTTCATTCCGGTTTCGAACGAAACCGAAGGCACTATCTCGCTACACTTATTTTGGAATCACCCTTAGAGTTAACGACAATGGCCCTTGCACTTTGAATCTTCATCTCGAATTTGAGAGTACTATCTCCGTTAAACTCGTTTTGGAATCACCCTCAGAGTTTTAACATCAAATAGCCCTTACACTTCAAGTCTTCATCTTGATCTTCATTAGAGATTTCACGACCTATCGTTTAATTTGGGTCGATGTGGTTTTCAGATATCCAAATTTGGAAATCCGATCCCGGTCTCACCAAAATCCAAAATGCCGTTTTTTAAGGCCAAGTTGTTTAAGTTAAAACAATTTAATTTATTACATATATTCACACAGTTAAATGATTCACATTACCACAGATAGAAAAACTATATTATCACAATTCAACCAAAGCATCTCATATCACAGACCCTCACATATCACATATCAGAGATATCAAATAATCCAAGGCATTCAATATCATTTAATCATTCATAAGCAATGATTAATCAACCACACCATCCCTAATTAATTTATTTAACCACCAATGAATTAAATTAATTACTTAATTACTTTTAAATCCTACTTACTTAGCATTCATTAATTACAAACCAATTAATTAATCATCCTTTAATTATCCATCTTAATTAATCATCCTCAATTGATTATTCTTTAATTACATTCAGTAATTAGCCTTTAATTAATTACACAAATTAATTATCCTTAACCATTCACATTAATCAACCTTTGATTACTCTCATTAATTATATTAATTAATGATCCTCTAATTACTTTCATTAATTAATTATTCTTTTGATTAATCACATTTAATAATTTGTCCTTACTTTCATTAATCAACCTTAAGTAATCACATTCAGTAATTAACTATCCTTTAATTACTTACATTAATTAATTAACTCCTTAATTAAGTATATTAATCAATCCTTTAATTAATTACACTAAGTAATTAATCCTTAATTACTTTCACTTAATTACCTCCATTAAGTAATTTTCCTTTTATTAATTACGTTTAGTAATTGTTCATTAATTACTTACACTAAGTAATTACACTTTAATAATCGCATTAAGTGATTATACTTAATCAATTTCATTAGTGATTATCCTTAATTTATTATATTAATTAATTAACTTTAATTAATTACATCAACTAAATAATTAATCACACTTAGTAATTTCTTCCTTAATTACTTCCATTAAGTAATTACTCTTTAATTAATTAGCCTTTATAAATTAATTAACCCTAAATTAATTAAGTAATAAACTATTCTTAATAAATCAATTAATTACCTTAATTTAATTACATGAATTAATCATCTTAGTTAATTAAGTAACTATACAAATTATTTTTATTACTAAGTCCATAATTAATTAAGACAAACCATTTACCTTAATTAACCACTTATTTATCATTAAATTAAATGCTTGGAAACAATTAATTTATACAAAGATCATTTTAGAATTCTTGATTATTAAGGTTAAATACCCTTACTTTAATCACATCCTAATAACCTAATTAAATCATATTTGAAAAACACTTAGATATTGATTTACAAAATTAATCCAAGATATAATTACTTTAAAACAAACAAATTTTAATCACTTAACTTTTATCTTGAAACTTGAAAACTTGTTGATACTTACTTTGAAGCTTCCATTTAATTAGCTTTTAAAAACTTAATCATTCTCCTTGCTTATTTTAAAAATTGATTAAACATTTATATTGATTAAAACTTGTTAATACTTGAAATTTGGATTCATTTTACATACTTAAACTTGATCTTCCATTTTAAAACCCGATTATTACTTCACAACATGTTTCTACTTTTGTTTTGAAATCTATTCCATTTAAAATTAAAAAACTATACATGTTTATTTTTAAATTTTTATAAAACAGGTTGTATAAATATCAACCCGAGCCAACTTCGACTCTCCCCTAAGTAAACCCCCAAGCAAACAACGATACACTCACGAACCATCTTCTTCCCGTCCCTTGCTTCGAGTCAAACACAAGAATACTTCAAGATTTCCCCAAGCTAGCTCCTTCTTCCCCAAATGATCAAACAAACACAGACACACTCGAACTACTTGTGCATGTGAACACGCAACCCAGTCGCCTCCGACCAGTGCTATGACCACCAGCAAGTCGTTGTTCCTCCCCTCAGTCGCCACGATCGCTCAGATCATCGAACGTCACGGCCAAGCGAAAACGAACCAATACGAGCACCTAGAACCAAAACTCGATCGAAGAAAACCACTCCGCGACGCTACCTACGACCACCAGTCAACATACCGGCTCGTCCAGAGTTGCTTCACGAACCCTAGCTTCGATCCCCCTCCTCCACTTCGGTGCACATCCGACGTCGCAGGAACCCCGACCATCAACATGACCAAAACAGCAACACAATCCCTACATTGACTCCGACGAGCCGCCACAATCATTAGAAAATTCTTCACTCATTTTTTCGATGATCATCAACCTTCAAACTATCCTCGACAACGAATTCGATGACAATCACCATGTCGATTGACGAAAATCGAAGATAAACCCAAATCTGTTCAACTCAGATTATCTCAACAAATTCAATACTAAAAATCAAGATTTGTATCTCTAAATTCATCATTTGCAATAACAATCATGGATTCAATTCAGGAAATTAAAATGTCTGATTTTTCTGATCAAATTGATTTCCACTGTAAAAACACATTTTCGAAATATTAACTAAATAATTCCACCTGAAACTATTTTTAAAAAAGAATTTACACTGTTATAATCATTTCCTTTTTTATGATCATAGCTAGATACAGACTGGGAAGAAAAGAATTTATTTTTGAACTTATTTCCTAGCCTGTTAATCAAAGCAGAGAGATGTACTTCTATATACAGGCATGCATAAAGATATATACACAGGCATAACATATATACACACACATGCATTCACATTCATAAACATATGCAACCATATTCCTACAACAATCCATCATAAGCATCTAGTTATAATCATAGATTTAAAAATGTTTTTAAATAACGGTTTACTCACCTAAAACAAAGGACAGAGGACATGCTCTCAGGTTTTATATATGGGATCTTGTATTTGATTGATGATCTGGAGCTTATTTGTTGATTTGATCTTCTTAAATGTTGAATTTGATTTGTACTAGATTTTGAAACTGATCTATGAAACATCACTTGAATTGTTGAGTTTGAAGCTTGATCTTGCAGTAGTTGAAAATTTGAAAATTGTTGTTGACTGTTTTGGTTTTCTTTTGATTATAGTTTTCAGTTCTCTTTTAAATTTGAAAAGATGAAAAAAACTGAGACAGTTTCAAGGAGATGAGAGAAAGATCAGGTTATTCTCTAATACCTATTATTTATAAATTAAATTTTAAAGAGACACAAATTGCCATTTGTTATTATACTTGCTACTTATCTTACAAATGTAATTTGCATCTTATTATAGTCCTACACATGTTTAAACCCTTTTATTTTATTATTAAATGTTTTTCTTATTTTTTTAAATAAATTTGTGTAGTTTATATTCTCATTAATATATCTCTTTATTTTTTTAGGTGTTATGTTTCTAAATTATAAATAAATACATATTATGTTATGTTTCAAATATAAAAAGTGAGTTTTAAATCTTTTCTTAAATCTTGTTCTATTATAGCCATACAATCCATATTTATTCTATGTAAAATTGGAAAGAAGGCAAAATAAACTTTTATACTAAACCTTATTTCAACTTAAGCTATAATACTTTGAAATAAATAAATATATAGATAATATCTTAAGTATTTGAAAATATAGAGTTAACTTTGACTAGCCTTAGAATTATTATATTGAAACTATAGCTTCCAAGTTATAATATATATATATAGTTTGAAAACATATCTTTTTATTAAATTCAAACTAAATCCTTCTATTCACAATATATACATATATATATATATATATACATTATAAATAGAATACATTTTTTTGCTTTGAAAATGATAATTTTGCCAATTAAATATTATTAGCTTTTTGAAAAAGATTAATTTTACCAAATTTAAATAATTATTAATTTTTAAAAGATAAATTCTGTTAAATTAAAAATTAGATTATCAACCAATATTGTCAAATTCAAATTATTATAGATGAAGATTATCAAATCGTTATTGCTCAAAATTCCGGGTCATCACATTCCTTCCCCTTAAAAGAATTTCGTCCCTGAAATTTAAAAGCAAAGATAATTTAATAATCCAGCCAAAGTTTTAATTTTTAAATAGCAAGCATATATTATCAACCATATACTAGCAGCCATGGCGACCAATTCATCCAAACAAATCTAACTATCCTAACACAATTCAGGATAGGACTTCTTAATACTATCTAGAGTTTCCCAGATACAATCACTGGGATCCTCGCTCTACTGAATCTAAACTAGCTACACCACTCTGATCCTGAGCTTCTTCTCAACTTGATCTACTATCATAACAGGGTATCTAACCACAACAGGTCCAGCTCAACTTTCAAAATCTCCCGAACTGCTGGTTCTAAAACCAGTAATGGATCATACATGTACTCCCTTGGAGATACGTGAAATATACTATGAATCCCAGCCATCAGAACTAGCAATTCAACCCTGTAGGCCAAAACACTTATCCTCTCGAGAATACAAGAATGTCCAATATACCTCAGAGCTAGCTTCCAGTCTTACCAAATCTTACTGCTCCCTTTACCAGAGAAACCTTAACAACAACGAAGTCTCCACCTTCAAATTCCAAACTCCTATGTCTCTTATTCACAAAATTCTTATGACGATCCTGGGCTGCCTTCATCCTTCCTTGATTAGTCCAACCCTTGCAAACGCCTCTCAAAAAAAATCTGGACCAAGAATAAGACAAATCTCTGAATTCTACTTGGAAGATGGTCCTCTCAAAATCTACAGGAAATCCAGAACACAAACTCTACTTCACAAGCATCAATAGACTAAACTTATTTCCCCAATCCAGAATAGCAAAACAGGAGCACTAGACAACCTAGCCGTTAGATCTCGAATGAACTTCCTGTAGAAACCCTCTAATCCAAAACAAATGCGAACTTCCGTAGGATTCTGTGGCTGCTTCCACTCTAGAACAGCTGCCACCTTGCTTCCGCTGCGCAACTCTGATTTGGTGTAGATGAAAATGTCGCTGATAATCACGAGCATAAAGTTGCCCAACCTATCCCGGAAGGCACGGTTCATCAGATCCATAAAAAGAGAAAACACAAAAGTTCCATGGAATCCCGAGCTGCTTCTCCAAATCCTCTCTCTTGAGCTATCCTTCTACTTAGCTGAACCACCGGTGTTGCTCCAAGAACCAAGTTGATATGAAAACTCAATCTCCAAATGGGCAAACTTTTGACTTCCTCGAAGATATCCGGAAAATCTCTAACCACTTCTATAGCTCCAACTTCTTCTTGAGACGCCTCGATCCTATGCAAAAGATTACCCAAGAGAACACTCATCTATCACAAGTCACCTTTGCAATCTACTCGGCCTAATTTCCAAAGATACTGCTCTCTCTTCACAAATCAAAACAGCTTATACTTAACCAAATGACCTTCCTGCTGGCACACAGAACACTCTGAACTGTACTGCTGCCTCCTGATGCCAAAGACTTCCAATCCATAAGCTCTTTAAACCTTGAACCATATCAACCATTCAACAAAGAGCCTTAAGATGGACAGACATCTTCCTAAGAAACTCGGTCCTCAAACCAAGCACAAACATCTCACTCTCCTTAAGGGGTGTGTCAATAAGACCAGGTCCGTAGAGAAAACTTGGTGAACTCAGCCTCATATTCCAATACAGACAACTCTCTTGCTTGAGATCCAGAAAATTCCTATACAGCCGAGTCTTCTCTATGGTAGGCTTAACTGCTCCTCAAATACTTCCATAACTTACTCCAAGAGAAAACATCTTTGGGTACAATCCATGGCCACTGCGTCTCACCATGTAGCCGCTCCGTCCTGAAGTTGCCAAAATGCTATCATTCGCTTCCGCACATCCAACAGATCCAAACTCTTGAAAATCTGCTCATACGAGCGTAACCAAGCTTGCACTTCAATGATCGACTTTGTACCTTTAAAAGACCATCATTCGAGATTGGTGAAATCCTTATACCATGCTGCAAAGCTCACTCGAGGCAGTATTAGGTTTTACAGCCTCGACAGATACACTTCCAACCTCAACTCTCGGACCTCTTCCATTAGTGGTAGTCGTGCCACACACAACACTACCCCTCCTGCCTCTAGAACTCATATTGGAAAATCCAAACAGGTAACCCAACAAATTAGGGGGAAACCCAACAAATTAGGTAGTTACACACACACACACAAACTCACACACGTACACTCTCTCAAGATAGGTTCACTCCAAAGCCTAGGTATTCTCTCAACCTAGCGCTCTGATACCATAATGTAACGACCTAGGCTTTTCAACCATCGACAGCGGCCACTCTCCGCTGTGGCATACAGTGGTACCTCCAATTTGCTTTTACGGCCAGCCTCTCGACTCGCAACCAACTCATCAAGGCCTTATACTACCTCTTAGGAACATGTAGGGGTAAGAGTCTCCCGCTCGCCACCGAACACGAAGCGAGAACATCCTATCATGATGTACCGAAGCAAATCCAATCCCGATCTCACCGAAATCCAAAACGCAGTTTTTTAAGGCCAAGTTGTTTCAGTTAAACAATTTAATTTATTATCTATATTCACATAGATAGATGATTCACATTATCATAGATAGAAAATCCATATTATCACAATTCAAATAAAGAATCTCATATCACAGAACAACACATATCACATATCAGAGATATCGATTAATCCAAGGCATTCAATATCATTCAATCATTCATAAGCAAAGACTAATCAACCACACCATCCCTAATTAATTTAATTAACCACCAACGAATTAAATTAATTACTTAGTTACTTTTAAATCCTGCTTACTTAACATTAATTAATTACAAACCAATTAACTAATCATCCTTTAGTTATTCATCTTAACTAATCATCCTCAATTAATTATTCTTTAATTACGTTTAGTAATTAGCCTTTAATTAATTACACAAATTAGTTATCCTTAACCATTCACATTAATCAACCTTTAATTACTCTCATTATTTATATTAATTAATGATCCTTTAATTAATTTCATTAATTAATTATTCTTCTAATTAATCACATTTAATAATTTATCCTTACATTCATTAATCAACCTTAATTAATCAATTAAGTAATTAACTATCCTTTAATTACTTACATTAATTAATTAACTCCTTAATTAAGTATATTAATCAATCCTTTAATTAATTACACTAAGTAATTAATCCTTAATTACTTCCACTTAATTACCTCCATTAAGCAATTTCCCTTTTATTAATTACATTTTGTAATTATCCATTAATTACTTACACTAAGTAATTACACTTTAATAATCACATTAAGTGATTATACTTAATCAATTTCATAAGTGATTATCCTTAATTAATTATATTAATTAATTAACTTGAATTAATTACATTAATTAATTAAATTAATCACACTTTGTAATTTCTTCCTTAATTACTTCAATTAAGTAATTACTCTTTAATTAATTGACCTTTAATTACTTAAATTAATTAACCCTTAACTAATTAAGTAATTAACTATTCTTAATAAATCAATTAATTACCTTAATTTAATTACATAAATTAATCATCTTAGTTAATTAAGTAATTATACAATTTTTTTCTCTTAATAAGTCCATAATTAATTAAGATAAACCATTTACCTTAGTTAACCACTTATTTATCATTAAATTAAATGCTTGGAAAAAATTAATTTATACAAAGATCATTTTAGAATTCTTGATTATTAAGGTTAAATACCCTTACTTTAATCACATCCTAATAACTTCATTAAATCATATTTGAAAAACACTTAGATATTAATTTAAAAAATTAATCCAAGATATAATTACTTTAAAACAAACAAATTTTAATCACTTAACTTTTACCTTGAAACTTGAAAACTTGTTGATAGTTACATTGAAGCTTCCATTTTATTAGCCTTTAAAAACTTGATCATTCTCCTTGCTTATTTTACAAATTGATTAAACATTTATATTGATTAAAACTTGTTAATACTTGAAATTTGGATTCATTTTACATACTTAAACTTGATCTTCCATTTTAAAACCCGATTATTACTTCACAACATGTTTTTACTTTTGTTTTGAAATCTGTTCCATTTAAAATTTAAAAACTGTACATGTTTATTTTTAAATTTTTATAAAACAGGTTATACAAATATCAACCCGAGCCAACTTTGACTCTCCCCCGAGTAAACCCCCAAGCTAAACAATGATACACTCACGAACCATCTTCTTCTCATCCACTGCTTCGAGTCAAACACAGGAATACTTCGAGATTTCCCCGAGCTAGCTCCTTCTTCCTCAAATGATCAAACAAACCTAGACACACTCGAACTACTTATGCACGTGTAAACGCAACCCAGTCTCCTCCGACCAGTGCTACGACCACCAGCAAGTCGCCGTTCCTTCCCTTAGCCGCCATGATCACTCAGATCACCAAACGTCATGGCCAAACAAAAACGAACCAATACGACTACAAGCGCCTGGAACCAAAACTCGATCGAAGAAAACCACTCTACGACGCCACCCACGACCACTAGTCAACACGCCGCCTCGTCCAAAGTTGCTCCATGAACCCTGGCTTCGATCCCCCTCCTCACGATCCACTCCGATCCACAGCCGACGTCGTAGGAACCTCGACCGTCAACACGACCAAAACGGCACCACAAATCATACATTGACTCCGACGAGCCGCTACAATCATCAGAAAATTCTTCACTCATTTTTCCTGTGATTGTCAGCCTTCAAAATTTCCTCGACAAAGATTTTAACGACAATCACCATGTCGATCGACGAAAATCGACGATAAACCCAAATTTGTTCAACTCGGATTATCTCAAAAAATTCAATACTAAGAATAAAGATTCGTATCTCTAAATTCATCATTTGCAATAACAAATCTGATCATGGATTCAATTCAGGAAATTCAAATGTTTGATTTTTCTGATCATATTGGTTTCCACTATAAAAACACATTTTAGAAATATTAATTAAATAATTCCACCTGAAACTATTTTTAAAAAAGAATTTACATTGGTATAATCATTTCCTTTTTTATGATCATAGCTGGAGAAAGATTGGGAAGAAAAGAATTTATTTTTGAACTTATTTCCTAGCCTGTTAATCAAAACAGAGAGATGTACTTCAATATAGAGGCATGCATACAGATATATATACACAGGCACATCATATACACACACATATGCATTCACATTCATAAACATATGCAACCATAATCCTACAACAATCCATCACAAGCATCTAGTTATAATCATAATTTAAAAATGTTTTTAAAATAAGGGTTTACTCACCTAAAACAAAGGACAGAGGACATGCTCTCAGGTTTTAAATCTGGGTTCTTGTATTTGATTGATGATTTGGAGTTATTTGTTGATTTGATCTTCTTAAATGTTGAATTTGATTTGTACTAGATTTTGAAATTGATCTATGAAACAGCACTTGAATTGTTGAGTTTGAAGCTTGATCTTGCAGTAGTTGAAAATTTGAAAACTTTTATTGACTGTTTTGGTTTTCTTTTAATTATAGTTTTCAGTTCTCTTTTAAATTTGAAAAGATGAAAAAACTGAGAAAGTTTTAAGGAGATGAGAGAAATATCAGGTTATCCTCAAATACCTATTATTTATAAATTAAATTTTAAAGAGACACAAATTGCCATTTGTTATTATGCTTGCTACTTATCTTACAAATGTAATTTGCATGTTATTGTAGTCTTACACATGTTTAAACCCTTTTATTTTATTATTAATTGTTTTTCTTATGTTTTTAAATAAGTTTTCGTAGTTTATATTCTCATTAATATATCTCTTTATTTTTTTAGGTGTTATGTTTCCAAATTATAAATAAATGCATACTATGTTTTATTTCAAATGTAAAAGGAGAGTTTTAAATCTTTTCTTAAATCCTATTCTGTTATAGCCATAAAATCCATATTTATTCTATGTAAAATTGGAAAAAAGGCAAAATAAACTTTATATTAAACCTTATTTCAACTTAAGCTATAATACTTTGAAATAAATAAATATATAGATAATATCTTAAGTATTTGAAAATATAGAGTTAACTTTGACTAGCTTTAGAAAATTATTATATTGAAACTAAAACTTCCAAATTACAATATATATATATATATATATATATATATATTAAAGTTTGAAAACATATCTCTTTATTAAATTCAAATCAAATCTTTCTATTCACAATATATACATATATATATACACACATTATAAATAGAATACATTTTTATTAGCTTTGAAAATGATAATTTTTCCAATTAAATATTATTAGCTTTTTGAAAAAGATTAATTTTGCCAAATTTAAATAATATTAGTTTTGAAAAGATAGATTCTGTTAAAAAAATAATTAGATTATCAACCAATATTGTCAAATTCAAATTATTATAAATGAAGATTATCAAATTGTTATTGTTCAAAATTTCGGGTCATCACAAAATGAGTTTTTAAAACTTTTCTATTCTATTTCAAAATTTCTTTATTATTCTTCCTTATATATATAAGTAAATTTTAAAATAGTTATTTTGGAAGTACTGGTTTTTATAGAAAAATTATTATAATGATAAATGTTTAATTTTTAAAAAGTAAATAAAAAGCGGTTATCTTTTGTTTAAAAGTGATTTTTGATTCAAAGAAGATGGAAATATTTTGAAATAAAATATTATGAGACATTTTATATAAAATTTTAGAAATAAAAGAATAGATTATAAATGGTATTATATAAATTTAAAGAGAGTCTTGTAAATGAAATTTTATAAACGGGAAAATATTTCCAATTGATAAATTTGAGAAATAAATCACATTTGTGGGTTTATAATAATAGGTGGAATGGTCGTTTTAGAGAAAGTAGTTGGATCTATTTTGGAAACTAGAAGTGTGATAAATTTGGAAATGTATAAAAGGTGTTTTATAAATATGAAAGGAATGTTAAAAAGGTAATTTTATAAATATAAAAGAGTTCCAATTTATAATTAGAGTTTGGTTTTACTTTGGAGTTTGTTTTATAAAAGGAGTTTTGTCTTATAAAGTTGTTGTCTAAAAGGACTTTAAGTTTTATAAAATGAGTTTATAAATATTATTTTATTAAAGAAGTTGTAGAAAAGGGTTTTATAAATAATATAAAAGGATGTTTATGATGGAGATATTACATGAATTTGGATGTTTATAAAAGGAGGTTAAAATTATGTTATATATATATATATTTACAAAGATTTATAAATAAGATTTGTGGAAGGAATTCTAAGATGAATTTGAGTTATAATTATGAAAGGGATTTTTATAAAAAAGTCTATATGAAATAGAGATGTGATTTCCTCGAATGGCCATCTTAATTTTGGTGGTAAGAAACATTCTTTCCCCACTTAATACCGAAGGAATAGTGTTTGGGTTACTATTATTTCTGTTTTTAATGACTCCGCTTTAACACAATTTTAAGAGCAGTTTTGGAATAAGAATCTTTCTTAAGATTTGCAAATATACTTATACCGTTGAAATAAGTATATGAGTTCATTTTCTAAGTACTAAAATACAATGATTTATGCATATACCTAAATCATTAATATAACTTTATGGAAAAATTAAATGTTTTGAAATATATCTTTGTAAAAGATATTTAATATAAGTATTTAAAAAGTGGTTTAGATTAATGAAAAATTAATTTAAGGGCTTGGGGTCTCTTTATACTTAACCACTGTTATTTTTCCTTAGGGAATTAAACCTTTGGTTATATTTTTCTGTTTATTTGATAGTTAAATAACCGACTATCAAATGTTAGCCTGTTTTAAAACTATCATTGTCGTTTCGAAGAGACCGAGAACAGCTATATTATTCGAAAAACAATTCGAATCGGCATAAGCATCTCGAATTTGAACATCCGAAGATGATCGAAGATGGAGCTCTATAAGGTGCAAGGGCTACTTACTACTAATCCTGAAGGTGATTCCAAAATGAATGTAGTAGAAGTAATGACTTCAGTTTGTTCATATCCTAAACAACTTGTATGGATAAATGTTGGCACTGTGTTGCTGTTTGGAGGGTAGTGTTATCTATGATGACCCGTCTCCTCGATCCTTAGAAATCGACATTAATACATCCATGGTATTCACGTGCTATAAATCCAAGTGCCAGGGAACAAATTATCAGGGGGGAAAAGAAAATAAAGATAGAAGATAACACAATAATACAATCTCACATCGCAGTCAGCATTTTAATTATACATAAATGATCAGAGTCAAAAACAAATCCAGTGGGATCGTTATAACTGTCTATCCGTACATATGCTAGAAAATGCATACTACATAACACGGCGGAAAATGGGTAGATATTTACATAGGGTATTTCATCTTCGTAGCTCCAAAAGTCTTCTCCAAAATGCTCCTAAGGTATCCTGACTATTAGGCTACCCGAAAAATGGGGCACCTAGAGTTTAAAGGGAAAAACAAACTTTGGGTCAGTCATGGGACTGGTGTAAGAACTCAAAGTATGATGTTCTGAAAACAAAATGGTATCTCATAAGACCACACCGCACATAAACATGGAATGGATTTTTACGTAAAATTTAGGGTTATCGTTATTAATGGCATTCTTGAAAACATTTGCATATAAATTTATTAATCTTAGACGTCATTGATACCATTATTAAATTCCAGCATACTAGGTTCTACAAACAAAACCGCAAGTTCTTATTGGAGAATGAATTTCCATACAAATGACCACGTGAAGGGACTACCTTCCGATGGGTACACATCTAGATGGATGTCCCGAGGAACCATCACAAAACTCCTCTACCAACACAAAACCGGCCTATATCTATTACTAGATAGTATCGAATATATCATCCCCCGGCCATTACCGACCTTTATCCGAGAGCTCTTTTCGCATACGTCCACATTAATTTACATCCCAAATGTCATCGCGGGAAGAAATATATCTAGAAGGGAATGATCATACCATAACTGGGAATGACCCACTTAGCTTGCCGCAACTAACCCTATTTCGGTCATTTTCGGTTGATGAGGCCCGAGGCAAAAATTATCTTTTCTCATAGCATATATTCTTTCACTTTGAATGCCACATTTCCATTCCACATTCACACCACTGATTTCTATGAATGTATAACTTGCTGAGCTCGTATGTCTCGGGAATGGGTGTTAAGCTAAGTGAAGGTGTCTTCTCCACCACCGACTGATATACTTTTATAGAGGTCACTCATTGTGATTTGGAATGCAAGGTCAGACATTCATCCATACAAATTCGTTCTGGGACTGAACGAAATCGAAGGTACTTTCCTCGACCATTACTAGGCGATAAGTCCTTAAATTTTTCATAACAAAGAGACCACCACTACAATATAATGAATCGGGAGGTCATCTCCAATTAATCGACAAGTAGTCCCTCAATATTATTCATCTCAATATCTCGTCTTCAAACATCTTCAGTCTTCGAACACGTAAATTGGTTCCTAATGTTTTTCAGATATGAATCACCCAAATCTGACCCAGGTTCCTTCAAAATCCAATCATCGATAAAAATGATGTAATTAGGTGATTGTTTTCCAATTTATTCATTTTCCTTTACCAAAATTTCCTTGAGAGATATATATTTTCAAAATATTCTTTTAGTTAATACAGAATCATTTAAACCTCTTTTTGAATATTTCTCCAATCATTTTTAAAGAGTATCTTTTGAGAAAATAGGATTATAGAAATCGTTCTACTTTTATTTAATATCAACTTTCGTATACAAGTGCTATGGACGGAATAACAGTGAGATCACGTTTTAAATTCCACGAATCGGACAAGTTCCCTATTCAAATTTTAATAATGAGTATAAGAAGATTATTTCTGTAAAATCCAAGTTGAGCATCCGGGCTTTCCTTTTGGTATGTTCCACCCCTCGCCTAAAAGAGAAAACCAACGCCATGTAAGTTTAGGGAATTGGTTGCTCCATCCATAACCTTAGTTACACACCTTATTTTCACTTATAGATCTCACAGGCGGGACTAATGTACTAGTCGTTTTCGCATACTCAATTTCGCTTTTTAAATCAATTAACTATATGTTTAACCATCATTGAAATAATTTTGAATTGTTCAAATCTCTTTTTGTCTAAATACTTTATTATTTACTTAAATTTCTTTTGCATAAGACTTGGGAAAAAATTGTTTAGTTCCAACCTTTATTTCAAAAGTATTGAATCGCGTCGTGAAAAGGTGTTGCAAATAGTGTTTTAAAAGCTATATTCTTTAAAATGACTTTTATTTCATTTAGAAATCCATCTTTGCAACTTTTATCACTTTTAAAACATTTTAAAACATTTTAGAATTTATTTCATATGTTTAAAACATTGATTTTCTCAACTTTCAACTTTGGTCATTTAGTGCAAAAACTAGATTTTTTTGTTTAAAAATGATTTTGCCATATTTCAAAATATATAAGATGAAATATTAATTTTCTTTTTTCATTTGAAAGATATGGATAAAATAATTCGGAAATTTTTTACTTCAAAGAATTTCGAACTGCATTCCACTTCGTATGTTTATTTGAACTTTTGATGCAAAAACACGAACTACCATTACGCGGCGCATCAAATTTTAGGCGTAATTTGAGGTTCATATCCAAACTTTGCCGAGACAAGTTTAAGAACTTAAGAATCATTTCTAATGCATATTCAAACATTTTTCAAAGGTATAAATGATTCCATATAACATTTCAGTTTAGTTTGGAAAGTGTTTTCCATGTGATTAAATATCGTGTAAATCCTTGACTTGTTTCAACATATATATTCAATATACAACTAATAAACATCCAAAATAATATTTATAACCATTTTAACATATCCTAACATGTCATATGAACTTCCATATCAATTTATCAACTTTTTCAGCACATGTCACATGATTTTCATTTATGTACATATTTGCTTACTAACTTTTGCAAATGACTTAAAAGTGGTTGCTTTCTTTTTCGAACACTTATCAAACATCATTGTTAACTTCCAAACAATGTTTATAACTTGGAAAACATCATATAAACCTTTCCTACTTAAAAATTTAGAGTTCTCACCTTTTGTTGCTTTCAAACTAGTTTTAAACTTTTCTAACTTTGCTAAACTTTGCCTTGAGCTTTTAAAACTTGCTAAACTTCCTTATACTGGCCTTAGGAGGCCGTGGCCAAGCTTGAAGGGGAAGATGTGCTTGACCAAGTGGAGAAAGGGGAGGCATGAGCAGTACGAAAGGGAAGGAGGAGTTTTGAGGTGGTTCATACGGAGTTTTGTTGATATTTTTCTTTCTTTTATTTTTGAATTTTTTTGGCATTATTTAGTTATGTAATGAAGCCATTAAAGGATGTAAGAGAGCTTAAGAATGTAGAGAAGAAATAGTGTAAAAACGAAGAAGAAGAGGATGGACATTTATAGTAAATATTTGAGATTAAAATATAGATTTGTGTTTTTGCTTTAATAAACTTCCTTAAGAATTAAGTAAACTTATTTAATTCAACACTAACCGTCCATATCACATCACACTTTTAAAACTTAAGAGTTAAGTAAATAATAAGAATGATTACTTTACTTTATGTCACATGTGATGTGACATGTGTTTTGTATTTTTTAGTTTACTTTTGCTAATTACTTTCTAGAATTTTCTAAGTGTGATTATTAAAAGTAACGTTGTTTAGTTAATTGTTAACTACCTTTATATGCTATCACGTTTATTAGATTGTGTACATAAATGTGCAACAACGTTGCGACAACTTTAAATCGAGAAAACGTTGATTTTTGACAAAATGTTTTACAGTCATATTTTAACGTTTTAGTTAAACTATTTATTTATGTAAACCAAATTTAAAAATAAATTTGTTTAATGTTATTTATAAATATAAATACTCATAAATAAATTAAAATTATTATTAAAACATTTAAAATTACTTTTCTACAATCAGGATTTTGTCACTTTTGTCGATATGAGAAAATATTACTATTTTTGTGTATATTTCTATTTTCAAATCCTATCTAATATTATTTGAATCATAAATCCTTTTATATTTTATATTTAAAATCACTTTAAATAGTGTATTTTAAAGCGGTCAAATTCTGGGTCGTTACATTCTCCTACTTAAAAGAATTTCATCCTCGAAATTAGGTAAGAAGAAAATAGCTCAAAAGAAAATATATATTCAATAAGATGGAATATATACAATAAGCGACTACACCACATGCGGTTAGTACGCTCAAACGATAGATAAAGTCTATACACCGATCCTAAACTCGAGATATGTTTTTCTCATTCTATCTTATATTTCCCATGTGCAATCATCAGCATCCTCGCTCCATTTAACTTTGAACAATCGTACTACCTTTCTTCTCAATTGTTTTTCATCTTGATTCGTAATTCGAATGGGCTTTCTGATAACCGCTAAGTTTGGTTCTATCTCCAAGGCATCCTGAGCAGCCGTGTCTATGACTTGTTCTTGGTCATATACATGCTTTCGTAAATGTGATATGTGAAAAACATTGTGTACACCAGATAATCTTTCCAGCAATTGTACTCGATAAGCTAGTGGGCCAGTTTGTTTGAGAATGGAAAAAGGTCCAATATATCGAGGTGCTAACTTCCCATCCCTTCCAAATCTTACTACTCCTCTCATTGGAGAGACTTTTACAAAGATCGAATCTCCAATTGAGAATTCCAAATTTCTATGCCTTCGGTTTGCAGAACTCTTCTGTCTACTTTGTGCTTCTTTTAGCTTCTTTCTAATCATATCAACTTTCTCTGAAGCTTCTCGTATCATATCTGGGCAAGCACTAACCGATCTCCGGTTTCTATCCAACATGTTGGCGATTTACATGGACGACCATATAGTGCTTCATACGGTACCATGTTGATACCAGCTGATAGCTATTATTATAGGAGAACTCTACTAAATGTAAATGATTCTCCCATAAGCCTCTAAAGTCTAGAATACATGCTCTCAAAAGATCTTCTAAATCGCGGTTGACTCTTTTTGTCTGTCAATCGGTTTGGGGGTGATATGCAGTGCTTATACTCAGCTTGGTTCCCAAAGTTGTCTGTAGTGCTTCCCAAAACTGACTAGTGAAAATTAGATCACGATCGCTTACTGTACAGCTCAGAACTCTATGCAATCGGGCAACCTCCTTCTTGTACATATCCATAAGGCTTGCTGCAGTTCTTGTTGGCTTAACTAGAATAAAGTATGGAACTTTGGTTAATCAATCTATGATAATCCAAATGCCTTCGTTTCCTTTCCTTGTTCGAGGCAAGCCATCAATGAAATCTATGGATAATTGATCCCACATCCAAGTTGGAATCTCCAATGGTTGAAGTAATCCAGCCGTCTTCTATCGGTCACTTTTGATTCTTTGGCAATTTTCACAACGGCTGACATAGATAGATATGTCCCTCTTCATACTTTTCCACCAAAATGTACGCTTCATCTCCTTGTACATCTTATGAATTCCCAGATTAATGCTAAGTTTGGCTGTTTAGCATTCAGCTAGTACTTCTTGCCTATGATTTCCAATTTGGAACACAAATTCTTCCATTTAACCACAATACTCCAAGGTTATCTATTTTAAATCTTGAATGTCTTCCTTCTTCAGCTGCTTTGTATTTCTCAAACTGTTTACCTTCTCTCTATTTACTAGCAATTCTTTCCAGAAGATTTGGAGTTACTACCAAATATGAAATAGTAGCTAACTTCCTACTCCATGCGTTAGCTACTACGTTGGCTTTCCTGGGTGTATATAGATTACCTAAATCATATGATGCGAGAAATTCTAGCTAGCGTTGCTATCTCATGTTCAAATCCTTCTGGATGAAAAGATACTTCAAAGATTTATGGTCCGTGAAGAGTTCAAATTTTTCACCTAAAAGATGGAATATTATTTACTAAGGTCAACTCAAAGTTTTATCGAAATAAACTGTGAAAGATTCTTACCCAGCAAATAATGTCTCCATATCTTTAGAGCGAACACAACGGCTAATAATTCTTAGTCGTGTGTTGCATAATTATTCTCATGCATCTTCAACTGTCTACTGGCGTAACCAATCACCATCCCATCTTGCATTAAAACTGCACCAACTCCTTCTCCACAAGCATCTGTATAAACGATCAATCCACTATTTTCATTTATAATTGCTAAAACTGGAGCAGTTGTCAACCTCTTCTTTAGTTCTTGGAATGCTTCTTCACGCTTAGGAGTCCAGATAAATTTAGTGCCCTTTATTGTCAACTTCGTTACGTGATAGGAAATCATAGAGAAGCCTTGAAAAAATCTTCTATAATATCTTACCAAACCTAAGAAGCTACGAATCTCTTTAGGAGTTTGTGGTTGCTTCCAATCTTGAATAGCTGCAACTTTTCCTAGATCCACTGAAATTCCATCCCTTGATATAATATGTCCAAGGAATCTTACGTTCTTTTTTCAAATATGGCGCTTTGAGAATTTGGCTTTAAGCACATTGTTTCTCAATATCTCCAACATAGCTTCTAGATGCCTTGCGTGTTCTTTATCTGCCCTTGAGTAGATAAGGGTATCATCGATAAAGACTAACATGAATTTGTTTAGCACATATCTAAACACTCTATTCATAAGGTCAACAAAATAAGCTGGTGCATTAGTCAGCCCAAAAGGCATAACTAACCACTCATAGAAAGTGTTCAGAATTTTGAATGCAATTAGATGGATGTAATCTTCTACGATCCTTAACTAATGGAATCCTGTAGCTCCGTCCATTTTAGAAAAAATTCAAGCTCCGTGTAACTAGTCAAACAAGTCATCTATTTGGGGGTAAAGGATACTTGTTCTTAATGGTTTGCTTATTTAGATCTCGATAGTCTACACACAGTCTCAATGATCCATCTGACTTAGCAACAAAAACTACAACTGGTCCCCAACTTGAATGGCTGGGTCTTATCAATCCTTTCTTTAATAGCTCTTGGGTTTGGTTATTCAACCCATCCCTTTCTTTCAGAGCCATCCTTCTATCATGTTGTTTAATTGGCTTCGCACCAGGAACTAAATCTATACGGAACTCGATTTCTCTATATGGGGGAAAACTTTTTTACTTCCTCAAAGACATCTACAAATTCTTTAACAATAGGTATTGTTTCTAATCCTGTCTGAGATGTATTTAAAGAAAAAAGAAAACTATCCCTTCTTGGACTAGGACCTTCATAAGATATTCCTATAATTTTCACAACGACTATCCACAAAGATATCGTTCTATTTTCACAATCGAGCATAGCTTTGTACATAACCAACCAATCCATACTGAGTAAAATTTCAAATTCAATAAAATCTAAGATGAAAAGATCAAAAGGAAAGTGATGGGGAGGATAGAAAATTGGGACATTTTCACAGTGCATACAAAGATTAGTGGAACCTCCTTTAGGATACGTCATGCAGATAGGGTCAACAAAAATTTTAGGTTCAAGTTCTTATTCTTCTATAATTGTTTTAGAAATAAAACCATGAGAAGCTTCCGTATCAAATAATACTCTAACTAACACATCTTTGATAGAAATTTTGCCTTCCAACTCTCTTGTTCCCTTCACATCTTGGGGGATTGAAGGCACATCTTTGATAGCATAAACTTTGGCTTGTTCTCCATCTTCACTAGGGGACAATCCTTTATCATGTGTCCCGATTGATGACAATTAAAGCAGCTTCTTGGTACTGATCCTTGAGTTCCTTGAATTTTGGATTTTCCACAATGAGTTGATAGGTGGGCCTTTTGTTCGCAATTGTAACAAGTGACATCTTTGAACCAGTTATCCTGAGATCCTCCTTTGGATTTTCCTTGCCATGGTCTCTTACCATTGAACTTCCTCTTCTTCCTGTTATTGTTGTTGCCTTCTTGTACTATGGGTGGATCTATCTTATCCAAAGCTTCATATCTGTATCCATGTATATTAAGTCTACAAATGGTTCTTTCACATGCCCAGTCATTCTGACATGGTATTGCTTCTTCATTCTAGAAATAAGTTTTTCATTCTTTTTGAGGGGCGTATCTATCAATCCAGGCCCAAAACGAGATAATTCGTTAAACTTGTTAGCATACTCCTTAAACGACATCTCCTCCTTTTGTTTAAAATCCATATAATTTAAGTAAAGATGGGATTTTTCTGCTTTCGGCATATACTGTTCCTCCAGAACTTCTTTGAATCGTTCCTATGAGAAATTTTCTTCTGACTCATTCTGTGTAATAGATTCCCACCAAATTAGTGCACGGTCTTGTAGTTTCCAAGAAGCTAAGAATCTCTTCTGCTCATCTCCAATATTCAGTCCTTTGAAAATTCCTTCACAAGAGCCGATCCAAGCTTGTACTTCAATGATGGTTTCTGTTCCTTTGAAAGGTTTACCACCAAGGCTAGTATAGTTCTTGCATAAAGTTGCAAAGTTGATTTGGGGTTGTACTAGAACTATTACTTCCTCGATTACTGTAGCTACGGGAGTTTGACCATTTGTGGTATTACTTCCTCCCCTACCGTACTCTTCTTCCACTCATTTTCTACTATCTATATATAGTAAGAAAAAGAACTTTCGGACATATAGACGAGATATCTTAGGGAATGCTATACAGTATGAATATACTTTTTCATGTTAAAAGTTTTAGTTATGCGCTCTCACAAATTAAGCACATTCTAGGGCATTACTAACCCTATCTCTAATGAGTCATACCCAACAAAGCCAAGGTTCTCACTTAACCTTCAGCTTTGATACCAAATGTGATGACCTATCTCCTTCATCCTCAGAAATCCATACTAATACATCCACGGTATTCACATGCTGTAAATCCAAGTTCCGGGAGGCAGATTACAAGGGTGTAAAAGAAAATAAGGATAGAAGATAACACAATAATACAATCTCACATCACATTCAACATTTTAATTATACATAAATGATCAGATTCGAATACAAATCCAGTGGGATAGTTATAACTGTCTATTTGTACGTTTGTTGGAGATACATAATACATGACACAGTGGAAAATGGATAGATATCTACATAAGGTACTTCGGCTTCGTAGCTCCAAAAACCTCCAAAATTCTCCACAACATGCTCCAAAGTGCTATTAAAGTATCCTAACTACTTGGTTGCTCGAAAAATAGGCACCTAGAGTTTAAAAGGAAAAAGAAACTCCGGGTCAGTCGTGGGACTAGTGTGAGAACTCACAGTACGATGTTTTGAAAACAAAAAGGCATCTCATTAGACCACGCCACACATAAACAAGGAACGAGTTTTTAACTTATGATAACCAAAACTCTTTATTACGTTAAATTTAGGGATATTATTTTTAATGACATTCTTGAAAACATTTTCAAATAAACTTATTAATCTTAGCCGAAATTGTTACCATTATTAAATTCCAGCATACTATGTTCTAAAAACAAAACTGCAAGTTCTTATTAAGGAATGAATATCCATACAAATGACCAGGTGAAGGGACTGCCTTTCGATGGGTACTCCTCTTGATGGATGTTCCGAGGAACCATCACAAAGCTCCTCTACTAACACAAGACCAGCCTATCTCTATAACTAGAGAGTATCGAACATGTGATCCCCCGGTCGTTACCGACCTTTATCTGAGATCTCTCTTCAAATACATCTACATTAATTTACATTCCGAACGTCATAGCGGGAAGAAATATATCTAGAAGAGAATAATCATACCCTAATTGGGAATGACCCATTAGCCTTACCGCATCTAACCATGTTTTGGTCATTTCAGGTTGATGAGGCTCAAGGCAATGGTTGCCTTTTCACATAGCACATCTTCTTTTACTTTGAATGCCACATTGCCATTCCACATTCACACGATTGATTTCTACAAACGTATAAGTTCATGAGCTTGTATGTCTCGAGAAAGGGTGTTAAGATAAGAGAAGGTGTCTTCTCCGCCATCGACAGATATACTTTTATAGAGATCACTCATTGTGATTTGGAATGCAGGGTCAGACATTTATCCATACAAGTTTGTTCTAGGACTTGTGAGAAATGCAGAATACGGATCTTAAGGCTAGGATTAACACTAGAGGAGGGGGTGAATAGTGTTTAAAGAAATTACTAAATCTTTTTGAGTTTTTGTTAATTTGAACAAAAATGTATGAAATATTCAGACACAGATATGATCATAGAATCAAACACAGATGCAAAAATAAAGTAAAAGCAATAAAGGAATGAACACACTGGATTTTATACTGGTTTAGAGTTACCCTACATCTAGTCCCGCACACAAGTACAGATTTCCTTTAAAATAAATTGTACAACTACACCCTCGATTTCAAGGCCATGAGGTACATCACTCCAGATTCACAGTCCTCTGGGTAGAGACACTTGATTTCAGAGGCAATAATTTAACCCAATTGATTTCCTAGGCTACAATCACACCTTTTCTAACTTTATTGATTTCCAAGGCCACAATCACACCATTTCTAACTTGATTGATTTTCAAGGCTACAATCACACCTTTTCTCGCTAAATTGATTACAAAGAAGTCTATAACTCTGAATAGAACTGAGATCTTGTTGAGATAATGATAGAGAATCAAATCAGAAATGAACTAGTTAGATTCAATGTTGATTTCGGCAGAGTAACGGCAAGAATATGTATAAAGAAATGTGGAAGAAGAAGAGGAGTGGAAACCAGAAAAATATGAATAAAAATTCGTTCAAAACCACCCCTATTTATAGTAGAACAACACCCATGTCCATTCGTGAAGGGATATGACGAATAGACACTTCTTTTGAAATTCAAATTTTGAAATCAACTGCTATCATGTCAACATGGGGTACTTGAGTATGTCGACATGCCAAATGAAATTTTGGTGATTTTTTTTCTTTGAAAATAACTTCTATCTTATATTAAAACTATTTTAAACTTTATAAATATACTTAACTATAGTTAAAATACATACCTAAAAATAGAGAATAATATTTTGGTATATATAAAATTTTACTATAATTTTATATTTAAATCTATGTATAAATGTTAAAAATTAAATATATTATTATTAAAAGATAGTTTAAAACCAAGGATAATTTGATTTTGAAAATAAAGATTATTTTGAGGCTAAAAGTATTAAAACCAGGATAAATGTTTTTGATTCTTTTAAAAGGAAGATTTTGAAGACATTTTGAAAACAAGATATAATTTTGTAAAACATTTTGAATAAAAGTTAGCGGATACAAATTAATGTTCCATTATATTTTTCGTAGGTTCCATCCTACTTAGGGTTCCATTCCACGAATAAATTGGATTTTAAGATGCCAGTGCTTTTTTAGGAGTTTTAACAAAATTCCTAATTAAATCACTTATCTTGAAATCTTGATAATCTTGATACTCATGAGTCTTCAATCTTGATATCTTCAGTCTTAAATCTCTATACTGTACAGTCTTCATTCTTAGTGCCTGCATGGTTAAATCCTGCATATACATATATATCTAAACTATAATGTTAGTATTTATATTTTATAATCTTATTCTAAGGTTGTTGTCATCAAAACCATCATATCAAGGACTAACAATCTCTCCCTTTTTAATGATGACAACCTTTGTTTATAAAATATTACTTCTATCCTAATAACTCCCCTTAAAACTAATAACTCCCCCTTAATCTATGCCTATCTATCCTATTTTATACTTCTCCCCCTTTGTCATCAACAAAAAACTAACTCGAAACTATATAACTCCCCTTAATCTAATACTATGTGATTATAATGATAGTGTTATCATAAATAATCAACACTTAATTCTAAAACTAAAATTTAGTCCTAAACTACTAACTTTCCTAAGAATCTACGATAATACTTATGAGAAATCAAATATAAGCACACAAATTATTTATTAATTATGTTGTTATATGTACATTGGCGTAGAGAACATAGGTAAAAACAAACAACAATAAGAAAGAATGAAAAGAAACAAATGCGTGTCCTTGAAAATGGGAGATCTATGAACCGAACAATTTGGATAGTGGAAACAGAAATTTCCACGTTGTTCAAAAGATTTCCATCTTTGTCAAAGCACACTTCGCCAATGCAAACGACTTCGTAGCCATCTTCAGCATGCTCTTCCATGAAGACTTCTTCTTCCTCGCTGTCCTCTTGCACTTAATCTCTTGAAGACTTTTCATCAATCAAGATTGG
The DNA here is from genome assembly GCA_030765085.1 of Allium cepa. Lineage (NCBI taxonomy): Eukaryota > Viridiplantae > Streptophyta > Magnoliopsida > Asparagales > Amaryllidaceae > Allium > Allium cepa. Next base: position 431,978,330 of record CM060929.1, on the reverse strand, counting down.
ATTAGCGTGATTATCCATTAGAAATTTTTGCAAATTTCTAGGGATTTTGCCTTGATGTTCTTGTTCTTTTGCCATTCTAAGTTGCATCACTTGAATTTCAATCATTAGTTGCAGTGCATCCTTCAAAGAATCCTCCACTTTCGTTACTCGTGCATGCGTAGTTCGTTGAAACGGTCCAGAAGTAGGAGAAGGGAAAGAAAAGGTTGAATTTTTGTTTGATTTGGAAGAGGAGGTCATAGTTTTATTGATTTCAAAAGTTAGAACAGAAAGGAAACAGAAAGAATGATAAAAATTTCGAAAATAAGAAGAATATATAACCACTTATTTGAATTTTGGTGGGAAAAATTTCAAAAATAAATTTTTTTTATATGTCGACATGGGTATAGGGGGATGTCGACATGGTGCTTGAAATTTTTACTATTTGATTTGTTTTGTTTTAGTTTTTAATTATAATTTGTTATTTATATTTTATATTTCAGTTATCGAACAAATACCTAATTCTCTTCTTAATTTAGTAAATATAGGTTCGTTTAATGGTTTTGTTAATATATCAGCAATTTGATTCTTAGAATTGATATAATCGAGTGTAATTACTTCCTTACTTATATTATCTCTGGGAAAATGGTGTCTGATATCAATATATTTAGTTCGAGCATGATGAATAGTATTTTTGGATAAATATATTGCACTAGTATTGTCACAATAAATTGAAGATTTTGAGATATTTAAACCAAAATCTTTTAAAGTCTGTTGCATATATATTACTTGAGAACAAGCTAAAGCAGCAGAAATATGCTCTGCTTCGGTTGTTGATAAAGAAACCGTGTTTTTCTTTTTACTAAATCAAGAAATCAGAGAATTCCTCAAAAAGTGACAAGTTCCACCTGTACTTTTTCGGTCTGATTTACAACCAGCATAATCAGCATCACAGTAAGATATTAAGTCTAAAGAATCAATTTTAGGGTAAAATAAGCCATAATCAGAGGTGTGTTTAACATATCTTATGATACGTTTTACGGCTTTTAAGTGGGTTTCTTTAGGTTGAGATTGATATCTTGCACAGAGACAAACACTACGCATGATATCAGGTCTACTAGCAGTGATATAAAGTAGTGATCCAATCATTTCTCTATATAATTGTTGATCTACATCTTTCGAGAGATCTTCTTTACTTAGGTACTCATTGGTTGCCATGGGAGTGGGTTTTCCACTTGCAGTAGACAAACCAAATTGACTAACTAGGTCTTTAGCATATTTTTCTTGACTAATAATGATACCATTATCTAATTGTTTTATGTGTAATCCTAGAAAGAAGTTTAATTCGCCCATATGACTTATCTCAAACTCTTTTGTCATTATTTCAGAAAATTCTTTATTCATTTGAAAATTAGTTGATCCAAAAATGATATCATCTACGTAGACTTGTACTAGTTGAATACCATTTTTATTTGTTTTAATAAAAAGAGTATTATCTACTTTACCAATTTCAAAATTTGATTGTAATAAGTAAGATCTTAGTCTATCATATCAGGCTCTAGGAGCTTGCTTTAGACCATATAGAGCTTTCTTAAGTTTGTAAACATGATTTGGTAATTTTTCGTTCTCAAAAAGTGGTGGTTGTTCAATGTATACTTCCTCTTTTACAAATCCATTTAAAAAGGAACTTTTAACATCCATTTGATATAATTTGAAATTAATATGATTTGCGAAAGCAAGTAGAATCCTAATGGCTTCTAATCTTGCTACGGGAGCAAAAGTTTAATCAAAATCTATTCCTTCTTCTTGACAATAACCTTGAGCGCCTAATCGGGCTTTATTTCTAACAACCTCTCCTAGTTCATTCATTTTATTTTTATAAACCCATTTATTTCCAATTATAGTTTTATTTTTAGGTCTAGGAACAAGTTCCAAAACATCATTTCTATTGAATTGATATAGTTCTTCTTACATAGCCAAAATCCATGAATCATCAGTTGATGCTTCTTTTGGATTTTTGGGTTCAATAGTTAATATAAAGGCAACATTGCTCATTTTACTTAGTTACTTTCTAGTTTTAACAATAGATTGCATATCTCCTAGTATATTTTCTATATGATGATCTTTTAAAAGTTTAGTGCTTTTATTAGGATGCTTAATTTCATTATTAGTTTCAGTTGACTCTTGATTTTGAGTGTTTAAATCTTCTTCATCATTTGTATCTTCAAAAATTTTGTGATTTTCATCGAATGAAACATGCATTATTTATTCGATGTTATTAGTTCTTAAATTAATCACTCTGTACGCTTTACTTTAATTAGAATATCTAATAAAGATACCTTTGTCGGATTTAGGATCAAATTTATCTAAGTTATCTTTTGTATTTAAAATATAACATTTGCTTCCAAAAATTCTGAAATAAGATACTTTAGCTTTCTTTCTGTAAAGAAGTTCATAAGATGTCTTATCAGTTAAAGGTCTAATTAAAATTCTATTTAAAATATAACAGGCGGTAGAAACAGCTTCTGACCAAAAATACTTTGGTAATTTACTATCTGAAAGCATAGTTCTCGCACACTCTTGAATCGTCCTATTTTTACATTCTACTACCCCGTTTTGTTGTGGAGTTCTTGGAAATTAAAAATTATGAGTTATTCCCTTTTTATTGCAGAATTCCTCAAACTTTTCGTTTTCAAATTCACCACCGGGATCACTACGTATGGTTATAATTTTTAGAGAAAGTTGATTTTGAATCCTTTTTGTAAAGTTCTTAAAACATTAAAAAGTATCACTTTTATGTTTTAAAAATATTTTCCACGTAAATCTAGAATAATCATCTACAATTACAAAAATATATTTACTATGATTTATTGACAGAATTTGAGATGGACCAAGTAAATCAAGGTGAAGTAATTCAAGAGGTTTTGAAGTTGAAATCATATCTTTTAATTTAAAGGAACTTTTTCTAAGTTCTCCTAACTGACATGCATCACATAGGCTATCTACATTAAAATTCATTTTAGGGAGACCTCATGCTAGATCATGTTTTGACAGTCTAAATAAGAGTTTGAAATTCAAATGCCCAAATCTCTTATGCCAAATCCAAGGGTCACTTGTATTTGCCAAAAGACATAGGCTATCATTTGAAACTTTCATACTAAGAATATAAATATTCTTTTTCCTAATTCCCTCTAATATTATGGTTGAATTATTATCTTCAATGTGACATTTATCTTTTTCAAATTTAATTTTATATCCTTTATCGCAAAGTTGACTTATACTTAGCAGATTATGTTTTAGATTCTTAACTAGAAAAACATTAGTAATAATAGGAGTTTCAGAGTTATCGACTTTGCCGATGCCAATCACATATCCTTTTGAATTATCTCCGAAATTAATCAGTCCTCCGTCTTTGTATATTACATCATTTAGCATATCTGAATTACCAGTCATGTGTCTAGAGCATCCACTATCGAGTATCCATTTATTCTTTTTGATCTGCACAATTTGTCCGTTGTGGATTGATTCCTCAACCCCCACAAAGCATGTTTCCTACAAATCAAACAATCTTTGTAGACAACTTGAATTTGAATATCGATTATATGCAGACTCTTGAGACAATAATGATCTGAATATTTCTAAACTAGTGTTAACAAAAATTTTAAACAAAGCCATTTTAAAAACTTTTTCAAAAATCCGATTACAAAACTTTGGAAACCTTGCACCGATACCAAATGTGAGAAATGCGGAATACGAATCTTAAGGCTAGGATTAACACTAGAGGGGGGTGAATAGTGTTTAAAGAAATTACTAAATCTTTTTGAGTTTTTGTTAATTTGAACACAAATGTATGCAATATTCAGACACAGATATGATCATAGAATCAAACACAGATGCAGAAATAAAGTAAAAGCAACAAAGGAAAGAACACACCGGATTTTATACTGATTCGGAGTTACCCTGCATCCAGTCCCGCGCACAAGTACGGATTTCCTTTTAAAAGCAATTGTACAATTACACCCTCGATTTTCAAGGCCATAAGGTACACCACTTCAGATTCACAATCCTCTGGGTAGAGATACTTGATTTCAGGGGCAACAAGTTCACCTAATTGATTTCCTAGGCTACAATCACACCTTTTCTAACTTGATTGATTTCCAAGGCCACAATCACACCTTTTCTAACTTGATTGATTTCCAAGGCTATAATCACACCTTTTCTCGCTATATTGATTACAAAGAAGTCTATAACTCTGAATAGCACTGAGATCTTGTTGAGATAGTGATAGAGAATCAAACCAGAAATGATCTAGTTAGATTCAATGTTGATTTTGAAAGAGTAATGCTAAGAATATGTATAAAGAAATGTGGAAGAAAAAGAGGAGTGACGACCAGAAAAATATGAATACAAATTCGTTCAAAACCACCCCTATTTATAGTAGAACAGCAGCCATGTCCATTCGTGAAGGGATATGACGAATAGACACTTCTTTTGAAATTCAAATTTTGAAATCAGCTGCTACCATGTAGACATGGGGTACTTGAGTATGTCGACATGCAAAAGGAAATTTTGGTGATTTGTTTTTCTTTGAAGATAACTTTACCTTATATTAAAACTATTTTAAACTTTATAAATATACTTAAGTATAGTTAAAATACTTAAGTAAACATAGAAAATTATATTTTGGTATATATAAAATTTAATTTAAATTTATATTTAAATCTAAGTATAAATATTAAAAATTAAATATATTATTATTATTAAAAGATAGTTTAAAACCAAGGATAATTTGATTTTGAAAATAAAGATTATTTTGAGGCTAAAAGTATTAAAACCAGGATAGATGTTTTTGATTCTTTTAAAAGGAAGGTTTTGAAAACATTTTGAAAACAAGATATAATTTTGTAAAACATTTCGAATAAAAGTTAGCGGATACAAATCAATGTTCCACTAGATTTTTCATAGGTTCCATCCTACTTAAGGTCCATCCCTTAAACAGGCTCGAAGTGGATTTCATTCTACGAATAAATTGGATTTTAAGATGCCAGTGCTTTTCAAGGAGTTTTAACAAAATTTCTAATTAAATTACTTATCTTGAAATCTTGAACTCTTGATAATCTTGATACTTATGTGTCTTCAATCTTGATATCTTCAGTCTTGAATCTCTATACTGTACAATCTTCATTCTTGGTGCCTACATAGTTAAATCCTGCATATACATATATATCTAAACTATAATGTTAGTATTTATATTTTATAATCTTATTCTAAGGTTATTGTCATCAAAACCATCATCTCAAGGACTAACAGGACTGAACGTAACAAAAGGTATTTTCCTCGGCCATTACTAGGCGAGAAGTCCTTGTGGTTCTGAGATTTTTCATAACAGAGAGACCACCGCTACAATATAGTGAATCAGGAGTTCATCCCCAATTAATCAAAAAGTTGTCCCTCGTTGTTATTCGTCTCAATATCTCCATCTTCAAACATCTTCAATCTTCGAACATGTAAATTGGTTTGAAGTGGTTTTCGGATAGCAATCACCCAAATCCGACCCCGGTTCCTTCGAAATCCAATCATCGATAAAAATGATGTAATTAGGTGATTTTTTTTCAATTCATTCATTTTCCTTTACCAAAATATCTTTGAGAGACATATATTTTCAAAATATTCTTTTAGTGAATATGAAATCATTTAAACCTCTTTTTGAATATTTCTCAAATCATTTTTAAAGAGTATCTTTTGAGAACATAGGATTATAGAAATCATTATACTTTTATTCAATATCAACTTCCATATTCAACCAGTGCTACGGACGAAATAGCAGTGAGATCACATTTTAAATTCAACGAATACGACAAGTTCCCTCGTTGGATTTTAATAATGAGTATAAGAAGATTATTTCTATAAAATCCAAGTTGAGCATCTGGGCTTTCCTTTTGATATGTCACACCCCTCGCTTAAAAGAAAAAACTGAAGCCAGGTAAGTTCAAAGCACTAGTTGCTCCATTCCCAACCTTAGTTATACACCTTGTTTTCATTATAGGTCTCACAGGTGGGACAAATGTACTAGTCGTTTCCGCATACTCATTTTCCCGTTTTAAATCAATTAGCTATTTGTTTAACCACCTTTGAAATAATTTTGAATTGTTGAAATCTTTTTTTCTAAATACTTTATTATTTAATTAAAAAATTTTGCATAACACTTGGGAAAGAATTGTGTAGTTTCAACCATTATTTCAAAAGTTATTGAAAAGTGTCGCGAAAAGGTGTTGCAAATAGTGTTTTAAAAGCTATATTCTTTAAAACGACTTTATATCATTTAGAAATCCATATTTTAAACTTAAATCACTTTTAAAACATTTTAAAACGTTTTTAGAATTTATTTCATATTTTGAAACATTAATTTTATCAATTTTCAACTTTGGTCATTTAATGCAAAAATTGGATTTTTCTTGAAATTGATTTTGACATATTTCAAAATATACAAGATGAAATCTTAATTTTCTTGTTTCATTTGAAATATATGGATAAAATGATTCAAAAAATTCTCACTTTGAAGGATTCCAAACTATATTCCACTTCGTATGTTCATTTGAACTTTTGATGCGAAAACATGAACTATCGCTACGTGAAGCGCCAAATTTTAGGCATATTTTGAGATTCATATCCAAACTTTACCAAGACAAGTTTAAACACTTAGGAATCATTTCTAAAGCATATTCAAATATTTTTCAAAGGTATACATGATTCCATATCACACTTTATTTTATTTTGAAAAGTGTTTTCCATGTGACTATATGTCGTGTAAATCCATGATATGTTTCAACATATATATTCAATATACAACTAATAAGCATTCAAAACAATGTTTAGAACCATTTTAACATATCATAACATGTCATAAGAATTTGCAATCAATTTAACAACTTTTTCATTACAATGTCACATGAGTGTCATTTATGTACATATTTGCTTACAAACTTTTGCAAATAACTTAAAGATGGTTGCTTTCTTTTTCAAACACTTATCAAACATCATTATTAACATCCAAACAACATTTACAACTTATAATACATCATATAAACATTTCCTACTTAACAATTTAGAGTTCTCACCTTTTGTTGCTTTCAAACTAGTTTTAAACTTCTCTAACTTTGATAAAGTTTGCATTAAGCTCTTAGAACTTGCTAAACTTTCTCGTTGCCTTAGGAGGTCACGGCCAAGCTTGAAGGGAAGATGTGCTCGACTAAGTGGAGAAAGGTGGGCATGAGCAATAAGAAGGGGATGGAGGAGTTTTGTGGTGGTTCGGATGGAGTTTTGTTGATAATTTTATTTCTTTCATTTTTGGGAAGACTTTGGCATTATTTAATTATGGAAAAAAGCCATTACAGGATGTAAGAGTGCTTAAGAAAGTAGAGAAGAAATGGTGTAAAAATGAAGAAGCAGAGGATGGGTATTATAGAAAATATTTGAGATTAAAATATAAATTTGTGTTTTTACTTAAATAGCCTTCCTTAAGAATTAAGCAAACTTATTTAATTCAACACTTACCATCCATATGACATCACACTTTTAAAATTCAAACACTTAAGAGTTAAGTAAAGAATAAGAATGATTACTTTACTTTATGCCACATGTGATGCGACATGTGTTTTGTATTTTTTAGTTTACTTTTGCTAATTACTTTCTAGAATTTTCTAAGTGTGATTATTGAAAGTAACATTGTTTAGTTAATTGTTAACTACCTTTATATATTAACATGTTTATTAAGTTGTGTACGTAAAGGTGCAATAACGTTGCGACAGCTTTAAATCGACAAAACATTGATTTTTTAACTAAATGTTTTACGGTCATATTTTGACGTTTTAGTTAAACTATTTATTTATGTAAACCAAATTTAAAAATAATTTTTTGTAACGTTATTTGAAAATATAAACACTCGTAAATAAATTAAAATAATTTATTAAACCATTTAAACATTCTTTTCTGAAATCAGGATTTTGTCACTGTCACGACCCGACTTTCTACTCCCATAAAATCGCATCATGAATTAAGAAAAAAAAGGATAGAAGAAGAAAAGAAAGAAGAGAAAGAAGAAACAACACTAGAATCTCAACCCTAGACCCATCACCTAACCCTCCAAAATGCTTGGCACTCGATTAACCCTAGAGGATGAAATGCCTGAATTTCCAACTGTACCCAAGACTAGGGTTGCAGAAACCAAAACCCTTATCACAGCTAATTCCAAACATTATTCATTAATGTTGATAATTTTTTTATAATGAACCTGATCATAAATCTTCATTCACCAGAAACTTCAGACCCTCCCCCCCCCCCCCAAAGTTCCAAATCCTTAAATTTCCAAAAATCATTCTTTAGCCTATCACAACACTGCTTCCCAAAATTACAACTTAAATATTACGATTTCTGCTCTGAAAATCATGTTTTCATATAGGCTTTCAATTTATAATCTTAAATCAAGAAATTAGGGAATTTATATTTTAAACACATCATGTTTTCAGGTCATTATGATTTCCAGAGAAGTTGATTTCAATTTACCTTATGTTAAGTTCTTATGCTACAGATTTATTTTTAATAAACAAATTTGTTTGTAACTTGATCAAAATCAATGCCATGATACAGTGATAGGGGTATAAATTTAAAAGCAAAACTGACTTTTAAATGAGAAACAGAGGATCGAAGATAACATTCACACATTTCATCAAAGTATCTACTGTCAAATTGTAGATATATATATATGCAGAAACCTACTTATCACAGCAATAAACTATGCAACCATCTTACTTAAATTATTTTAGCAAAAATGTTACTCACATATACAGGAGAACAGAGCCTTCTTATGTTATCATTCATGAATGCAGACTTGCAATTTAAACTCTGACCAATATTAGATGCATGCAGTGATTTCATAACTGTAGTTTGATGCTAGTGAGTTTCAGTGATGCAGCTATATGCATGCCTGATTTTCCAGAGGTGAACTGCAGTGAGCTTGATTTACTTTGAGTTTTGAAAATGCAAACAATTGCCTTATTAAACTGAACTACAGGTTGCTTGCTTTTCAAAGCAGAATTGAGGAAAATGCAAGTTGATATTTTGAGGAGTTACAGATCTTATTTTTGAATGAGGAGTTTCAAAAGTTAGAATTTCTTTTGAAATGAATTTGCAAATATGTTTTTGAGGGGTTTCAGATTTTTAGAGATGACATGCAGGAATTTATTCTTTTCAGGTTAATTCTTCTTTGAAGAATTCAGATTGTAAATGCAATGTTTTCTTGATTTGCTTAGCTTTGGTTTGAAAAGAGAATGAGGAATAAAATGAAAAGTTTATAAGGCTGAAATTACTTTAATCAAAATGAAGAAAAATATAATGACACTTGTCTTAATGAATTAACATTTGTCAACTTGCTTTATTCATTACTTAACACATGTATTTGATTTGTTTAAGACTTAACACTTGTCTTGTTTAATTAAGTTATATATTTAAATGTTTATATAGGTTTTTCTTTAGTTTATTTTATGTTTGAATGAATATGTATGATTTTCTTATTTAAAAGTAAATGTAAATAAAACAATTTATAATTTAAGACTTATACAAATGTTTTAAAGAATCAATTAACTTGGATTTCAAAATAAAATTTCAAATCAATTAAACTTTTGAAATTAAAATTAGAATCTATTTATTTAATTTAGAAATGAAGACTCTATTTCCTTATCTTAATCCTTCTTTATATTTAAGAAAAATAGAATATTTAAATCAATTTACAATTTTATATGATTTATAAAGAAATTATAAATCACTTTTATATTTAAATGAATTTAAATCATATGCTACCTTACATAAAATATACTCAAATCATATTTATCAAATAAGAAATAAAATCAACTTTTATTTAAATTTAAAACAAATGTTAAGCTAAGATAAAAAATTTAAACAATATAACATTTATTATAAATATTATCAAACCATAAAGTTATTAATTTAAATAGATTTTTTAAAATCTTATTATTAATTTAAAACATAATTTCCTAACTACTCAATATTTAATTAGAATTTAAAAAACGAACTTCTTTTATTAATTAAATTCCAAAACAAAGATAAACTATAATATATATACAAATATATATATACATTATAATTTAAATATTTATTTTAGCTTTTAAAGGATAAATTCACAAATTAGATATTTATTTATCCTGATTATTAAACCAAAACATATTTTATTAATCAATATTGTCAATATCAATTTAATTTTATATAAAGATTATTAAATTGATATTGTCAAAAATTCCGGGATATCAAATTCCTTCCCCCTTAAAAGAATTTCGTCCCCGAAATTTAAAACAAAGGTAATTTAATAACCTATTTTAGATTTTAAATTTTAAAACCATGCATATGTCAAACATATGCTAACATCCATAGCAATCAATTCATCCAATCAAACAAAATTAACTATCCAGACAAAATCATGGATAGAGCTTCCTCGAGTTTCCCAAGTAAACACTGGGATACTCGCCCTATAAAACCCAAACAATCAACACTACTAAGCTACAGAACTCCTACTCATCTATATCTATAACTAACAAGACATCAGACTATAGACAAGTCTGACTCAACAACAAAAACTCCCGACAGCTGATTCCAAAACCAAAAATAGATATACACGTACTCCCTCAGAGATACGTGTAACACAACGAATTCCAGTTGTCCAAACTGGCAATTCAATCCAGATAATCAAACACTTATCCAAAATAGACTTCAGATCCACAAAACTCTTCGGACGATCTCGGGCTGCCTACATCCTACCTGATCAGCTTAATCCTTGCTGATGTCTCTACAAACAATCTAGACCAACCCATCCGAATGATCCTCCATGATCAACCAAGATCAAAAACAACTCTACTCACAACCATCAGAAGAAAACAACTTCTCCTGTCCGGAGAAGAAAAGAAGATGCACTCCCAAACTGCTTCCGCTGCACAACACAGATTTGGAGTAGAAAAGAACACAAGCACAACTGGACAGCAAAACCAAGAAGATCTCTAATAACCAAGATAACATTCAGAATTTCCTCAAATCCTGAGTTGCTTCAACAAACTCCATCTCAAGGATCCAACCCTCAAATAGTTGAGCCATCGGTACCACTGAATCTCTAGATGAAGACAAACTCTGACTTCTCTGAAAATATTCAGAAAAATCTCCAACAACCCAAGAGAACACTCAACTATCGCAAGTCACTTTTGCGATCAACTCAATCTAATTCCAAAGAAACTGTTCTCTCTAAACCAATCAGAACAGCTTATGCTGGTCTAGTCAATCCATTTAAGAAATGGATTCTACTCCACTGCTTCTGAACTCCATCTTCATAAAACTGCTAAGCCAGAAAATCCTGCCGACATACAGAACACTCCGGGCTGCTCTGCTGACACCAATGCCAAAGAATTTTCAATCCAAAGCTCTTCGAGAAACTCAGACTTCAAATCAAACAGAAACATCCTGCTGAACTCAGCCACAACACCGAAGCAAACTCACCTCCTTAAACTTGTTCCAAAGAAATCATCTTCGGAAACATCCATAGTCACTGCATCTCATCACGCAGCTACTATTTCCCTGAGATATCGAGATATCATTACTCGCTTGCTTCTGCCCAACCGACAGATCCAAACTCTACTCATCCAACTTCAGAGATGAACTTTGAACATCAACAGGTTACCTTCAGAGATCAATGAAGTCCTTATACCACTGCAAAACTCACTCGAGACGGTATTGGTCTACAGTCTCGACAAATACACTACCAACCAACCATTCAAACTCCAACCAATCGTAGTCGTGTTATTCACACCACTACCCCATCTACCTTTATAACTTATATTGGAAAACCAGAACAGGTAACCCAACAACAAATAGGTAGAATATATATATATATATATATATATATATATATTAAAAATTACAAATACGCTCTCTCAAGATAGACACCACTCCAGAGCCTAAGTATTCACTTAACCTAATGCTCTGATACCAACTGTCACGACCCGACTTTCTACTCCCAGAAAATCGCATCATGAATTAAGAAAAAAAGGATAGAAGAAGAAAAGAAAGAAGAGAAAGAAGAAACAACACTAGAATCTCAACAGCGGAACGAATAAATTATATTAATAATATAAGTATTTACATAATATACAATACCAATCAGAGATACACAGCATACACATCACATATACTAGACAGTTATAAACACCTGTCTAGTATTTACAACTCAATACAACACAACTCAGAGAAAACACAGCGGAACTATATCTAACGCGGAAGCCTCCTGCTCCATTGCTCCTCCATTATTCGTCAAAGCTAACCTGAATCCCTTGGCTACTCGTAAAAATTTGAGTACCCAAGAGTTTATGAAAAACAAAAATAAACTCCGGGTCAGACATGGGTCTGGTGCGAGTAACAGGTTAAGGTTGCTTAACTTTTAAAAACCTTTGAAAAGAAAGGTATCACGTAAGACTTCCCACACATAAACATGGAAAAGTTTTTGCCTTACGCTAACCAAAACATTTGATAGGAAATCCGATGATATTATAATAGTGTCTAGGGTTTTCAAGTAAATAAGAAATAGCCGAAATTGTTACATCTATTAAATTCCAGCTACTAGCCACAAAAGTGGGTAATACAATCAAAACCGTTGGCACTTATTGGATTTTGGATTCCACACAATGGCAGGGCTACTGGGGTACCGTCCGTCACAGTACGTGGCCTAGATCACCGTACCGAGGAGCCACCCTAACTCCCCTGCAACACAAGACCGGGACCATTCCTTACTGAACAGTCTCGAACAAGACAACCCCGGCAGTTGTTGCAATCAACTGCCCCACACAGCCGAATATGAAGGGACTTCTGGACAGGGGTAAATCTTGCTCTCTAGTGGGAGCTACCCATGAAGCCTTGCTGCACCTCCCCTGTTTTAGCCATTCCCGGTTGATGAGGCTTGAGGTTACGATTACCTTTATAGGACACATCACTTAGAATGCTCATCGTCCACCTGATGATGTTCTGAAAGCATTCAATCCATACAAGTTCGTTCCGGGTTCGAACGAAACCGAAGGCATTATCTCGTTACACTCATTTCCTCAGAGTTAACGACAATAACCCTTGCACTCTAAATCACCATCTTGAATCTATAAGCACTATTCCGTCAACTCATTACGGAATCACCCACAGAGTTATACTGACGTATAGCCCTTACACCTCGAGTCTTCACAAAGCTCCATTTGGATTCACGACCTAACGTTATTTGGAATCGATGTGGTTTTCGGATATCCAAATATGGAAACCCGATCCCAGTCTCATCGAAATCCAAAGCGTGTCTTTTAGGGCCAAGTTGTTTTAAAGTTTAAAACAATTCAATTCAATATTATCTATATACACACAGATAGATAATTCCCAACATCATAATCACATCACATAATCTATATTATCAACTCAAACAGATAATTCATATTATCAACTCAATGCAACCATAGCATCCAAATCACACAACAACATTTATCTCATAACTGAGATTCCAACCATTCAGGGTAATAAATATCAATCATCATTCATAAGTAAAGACTTATCAATCCAATTTATAATTAATTTAAAATGAATTAAATTAATTACTTCTTCCTTAAATTAATTTAAAATGAATTAAATTAATTACTCATCCAAATAAATCTTGCTTATACATCAAATAATTATTCTTAACAAATTACCCTAATTAATCATCTTGATTAGTTATTCTTTAATTACATTCAAGTAATTAATCTCTAATTAATTTCACAAATTAATTAATCCAAACCAATCCATGTAATTAACCTGTAATTACTTCATCAATTAATTAAACATAATTAATTACATTAATCCTTAATTAATTACATTAATTAATTCTTTATTGATTAATTATTTTTAATTAATCAATCCTTAATTACATCATTAATTATTTAAAATTAATGATCCCAAATTATTTTATTTTAAATAACTCCATTAAATTAATCATTCAATTATCTCTATTGATTAATCATTCTTGATTAATCACATTATAAATTAATTACATCTCTTAACCATTTTCAAATAACTCAATTATCTAAGCCTAAATTAATTACACTAAGTAATTAATTATTAATTACTTACTTAAGTAATTATACAATTACATATTAATTACACAAAGTAATTAATTTCCAAAACTCCTCCATTAAATTACATCTAGTAATTTATTTCCTTAATTACTTCACTAAGTAATTTTCCATTTTTAATTACATTTGTAGTTACTTCTCAAATCAACCAGTGATTAAATTAAATTAATTAAACTTAACTAATTAACTTAATTAATCAAAATAAACTTAATTAATTACAATTAGTAATTAATTTCCTTAATTACTTTCACTAAGTAATTCTACTTAACAATTCAAATGATTATCTTAAATAAATTAATCCAATTAATTATTTAAAATTAATTACATTAATTAATTATAAAATAATATTAAGTTAATGACCTTCATTAACTCATAACAAACCTTTAATTATTTTTCAAAGTAAGTAATTGAATTATTCAATATTAATTCTTAATTTATTTACAAAACTCATTAATTAATTCCTAATTATTAAATTAATTTCTAAATCACACTTTAATCAAATTTAATTAACTTACTTAAACTTTTAATTAATTAAATAAACCCTTAATTATTTAATTAATTAACCCAATTATTAATTAATTAAATTAAATAAAATCTTAATTACCTTGATCAGATAATTAAGTTTTCAAAACAATAAACAAGATCATTTATCTCATTAATGATTAAATTATCATTATTAAGGTCATTTAAAACAAATTACTTTAAAATTTCTAAATTCCATTTTAAATAAAAATTTAAAATGAAATCAAACTTAACAAGATTTTAAACATTTAAAAACTCTTAAATTTTCATTTTAAAGGATCACTTATCTTTAAAGTATTTTTAAAAGAATAGTTTAACTTATCCCACATTCAAATTTAACAAGTTTAAATACTTTAAATAATTCAAAGGATATTGAACATATAAATTTCAAATTTTATTTATATTACAACCAAGATCCAAATCATGTTTCTGGTTTAAATTCAAAGATTATAATTTAAAACTCTGTTTTTTTAAATTTATTACAGATTTTATAAAACACAAGTTAAACATTCTTAAAATATTCAAACTAAATTATTACATTTGAATTTGCCAACCTATTTTCCTTTTTGAAACTTTCAGGTTCAAATTCAAATTAGAATCCAGGATTCTAAATTCAGATTTAACTTAGAATTTAAATCTTGTTTTAAATCAACATCTAAAATTCAAATCTATTTAAATTCATAGTTTTAAATCCTGCTTTAAGTTTAGACTTAAACTTGCTTAGCTTTTTTTTTCAGATTCAATTTACTTTTAAAAAATTCAAAACCTGAAAACCGTTTCAGGCTACAGGAAACATAATACCTGAGTCAAAGCCATTTTATCTTTTATAAATTTATTCAAATTTTCAAAAACTAAATTTCAAATTACATTTTGAATCCATAATTTAAACTGGCCTCAATTCCTATTTAAAATCAGGCTCTGCTTTTCTTTATTGTTTAAATTTACACAAACCTAAAACTATCAGGTTGCAGGAAACAACACATTCTAACTAAACTACCCGAGCACAATTCTATCTTGCTTCGGGTCACTCTGGCCTTAACTCCGAGCAAAAACTGGAATTACCCGAGACATACTCGAGTATACTTCACTCCTGCTAAACCTGGAAACCATTGTGTTAACCCAAACCAACCTGTCAACAGTGAAATCTCCTTCCTCTGGCCATCGTTCAGGCTACAATTCAGGCCACTTACTCCCCTTGGATCCATCACCTAACCCTCCAAAATGCTTGGCACTCGATTAACCCTAGAGGATGAAATGCCTGAATTTCCAACTGTACCCAAGACTAGGGTTGTAGAAACCAAAACCCTTATCACAGCTAATTCCAAACATTATTCATTAATGTTGATAATTTTTTTATAATGAGCCTGATCAGAAACTTCAGAACCCCCCTCCCCCCAAAGTTCCAAATCCTTAAATTTCCAAAAATCATTCTTTAGCCTATCACAGCACTGCTTCCCAAAATTACAACTTAAATATTATGATTTCTGCTCTGAAAATCATGTTTTCATATAGGCTTTCAATTTATAATCTTAAATCAAGAAATTAGGGAATTTATATTTTAAACACATCATGTTTTCAGGTCATTATGATTTCCAGAGAAGTTGATTTCAATTTACCTTATGCTAAGTTCTTATGCTACAAATTTATTTTTAATAAACAAATTTGTTTGTAACTTGATCAAAATCAATGCCACGATACAGTGATAGGGGTATAAATTTAAAAGCAAAACTGACTTTTAAATGAGAAACAGAGGATCAAAGATAACATTCACACATTTCATCAAAGTATCTACTGTCAAATTATATATATATATATATATATATATATATATATATATATATATATATATATATGCAGAAACCTACTTATCAAAGCAATAAACTATGCAACCATCTTACTTAAATTATTTTAGCAAAAATGTTACTCACATATACAGGAGAACAGAGCCTTCTTATGTTATCATTCATGAATGTAGACTTGCACTTTAAACTCTGACCAATATTAGATGCATGCAGTGATTTCATAACTGTAGTTTGATGCTGGTGAGTTTCAGAGATGCAGCTATATGCAGGCCTGATTTTCCAGAGGTGAACTGCAGTGAGCTTGATTTACTTTGAGTTTTGAAAATGCAAACAATTTCCTTATTAAACTGAACTATAGGTTGCTTGCTTTTCAAAGCAGAATTGAGGAAAATGCAGGTTGATATTTTGAGGAGTTACAGATCTTATTTTTGAATGAGGAGTTTCAGATGTTAGAATTTCTTTTGAAATGAATTTGCAAATATGTTTTTGAGGGGTTTCAGATTTTTAGAGATGACATGCAGGAATTTATTCTTTTCAGGTTAATTCTTCTTTGAAGAATTCAGATTGTAAATGAAATGTTTTCTTGATTTGCTTAGCTTTGGTTTGAAAAGAGAATGAGGAATAAAATGAAAAGTTTATAAGGCTGAAATTACTTTAATCAAAATGAAGAAAAATATAATGACACTTGTCTTAATGAATTAACATTTGTCAACTTGCTTTATTCATTACTTAACACATGTATTTGATTTGTTTAAGACTTAACACTTGTCTTGTTTAATTAAGTTATATATTTAAATGTTTATATAGGTTTTTCTTTAGTTTATTTTATGTTTGAATGAATATGTATGATTTTCTTATTTAAAAGTAAATGTAAATAAAACAATTTATAATTTAAGACTTATACAAATGTTTTAAAGAATCAATTAATTTGGGTTTCAAAATAAAATTTCAAATCAATAAACTTTTGAAATTAAAATTAGAATCTATTTATTTAATTTAGAAATGAAGACTCTATTTCCTTATCTTAATCCTTCTTTATATTTAAGAAAAATAGAATATTTAAATCAATTTACAATTTTATATGATTTATAAAGAGATTATAAATCACTTTTATATTTAAATGAATTTAAATCATATACTACCTTATATAAAATATACTCAAATCATATTTATCAAATAAGAAATAAAATCAACTTTTATTTAAATTTAAAACAAATGTTAAGCTAAGATAAAAAATTTAAACAATATAACATTTATTATAAATATTATCAAACCATAAAGTTATTAATTTAAATAGATTTTTTAAAAGCTTATTATAAATTTGAAACATAATTTCCTAATTACTCAATATTTAATTAGAATTTAAAAAACGAACTTCATTTATTAATTAAATTCCAAAACAAAGATAAACTATAATATATATACAAATATATATACATTATAATTTAAATATTTATTTTAGCTTTTAAAAGATAAATTCACAAATTAAATATTTATTTATCCTGATTATTAAACCAAAACATATTTTATTAATCAATATTGTCAATATCAATTTAATTTTATATAAAGATTATTAAATTGATATTGTCAAAAATTCCGAGATATCACATTCCTTCCCCCTTAAAAGAATTTCGTCCCCGAAATTTAAAACAAAGGTAATTTAATAATCTATTTTAGATTTTAAATTTTAAAACCATGCATATATCAAACATAGGCTAACATCCATAGCAATCAATTCATCCAATCAAACAAAATTAACTATCCAGACAAAATCCTGGATAGAGCTTCCTCGAGTTTCCCAAGTAAACACTGGGATACTCGCCCTATAAAACCCAAACAATCAACGCTACTAAGCTACAGAACTCCTACTCATCTATATCTATAACTAACAAGACATCAGACTATAGACAAGTCTGACTCAACAACAAAAATCTCCCGACAGCTGATTCCAAAACCAGAAATAGATATACACGTACTCCCACAAAGATACGTGAAACACAACGAATTCCAGTTGTCCAAACTGGCAATTCAATCCAGATAATCAAACACTTATCCAAAACAGACTTCAGATCCACAAAACTCTTCGGACGATCTCGGGCTGCCTACATCCTACCTGATCAGCTTAATCCTTGCTGATGTCTCAAGAAACAATCTAGACCAACCCATCCGAATGATCCTCCATGATCAACCAAGATCAAAAACAACTCTACTCACAACCATCAGAAGAAAACAACTTCTCCTGTCCGGAGAAGAAAAGCAGATGCACTCCCAAACTGCTTCCGCTGCACAACTCTGATCTGGAGTAGAAAAGAACACAAGCACAACTAGACAGCAAAACCAAGAAGATCTCTAATAACCAAGATAACATTCAGAATTTCCTCAAATCCTAAGTTGCTTCAACAAACTCCATCTCAAGGAACCAACCCTCAAATAGTTGAGCCATCGGTACCACTGAATCTCTAGATGAAGACAAACTCTGACTTCACTGAAAATATTCAGAAAAATCTCCAACAACCCAAGAGAACACTCAACTATCGCAAGTCACTTTTGCAATCAACTCAATCTAATTCCAAAGAAAACCGTTCTCTCTAAACCAATCAGAACAGCTTATGCTGGTCTAGTCAATCCATTTAAGAAATGGATTCTTCTCCACTGCTTCTGAACTCCATCTCTAGAAAACTGCTAAGCCAGAAAATCCTGCCGACATACAGAACACTCCGGGCTGCTCTGCTGACACCAATGCCAAAGAATTTTCAATCCAAAGCTCTTCGAGAAACTCAGACTTCAAATCAAACAGAAACATCCTGCTGAACTCAGCCACAACACCGAAGCAAACTCACCTCCTTAAACTTGTTCCAAAGAAATCATCTTCGGAAACATCCATAGTCACTGCATCTCATCACGCCGCTACTACTTCCCTGAGATATCAAGATATCATTACTCGCTTGCTTCTGCCCAACCGACAGTTCCAAACTCTACTCATCCAACTTCAGAGATGAACTCCGAACATCAACAGGTTACCTTCAGAGATCAATGAAGTCCTTATACCACTGCAAAACTCACTCGAGACAGTATTGGTCTACAGTCTCGACAAATACACTACCAACCAACCATTCAAACTCCAACCAATCGTAGTCGTGTTATTCACACCACTACCCCATCTACCTTTATAACTTATATTGGAAAACTTGAACAGGTAACCCAACAAATAGGTAGAATATATATATATATATATATATATATATATATATATGTGTGTGTATATATATATTAAAAATTACAAATACGCTCTCTCAAGATAGACACCACTCCAGAGCCTAGGTATTCACTCAACCTAATGCTCTGATACCAACTGTCACGACCCGACTTTCTACTCCCAGAAAATCGCATCATGAATTAAGAAAAAAAGGATAGAAGAAGAAAAGAAAGAAGAGAAAGAAGAAACAACACTAGAATCTCAACAGCGGAACGAATAAATTATATCAATAACATAAGTATTTACATAATATACAATACCAATCAGAGATACACAGCATACACATCACATATACTAGACAGTTATAAACACTTGTCTAGTATTTACAACTCAATACAACACAACTCAGAGAAAACACAGCGGAACTATATCTAACGCGGAAGCCTCCTGCTCCATTGCTCCTCCATTATTCGTCAAAGCTAACCTGAATCCCTTGGCTACTCGTAAAAATTTGAGTACCCAAGAGTTTATGAAAAAAAAATAAACTCCGGGTCAGACATGGGTCTAGTGTGAGTAACAGATTAAGGTTGCTTAACTTTTAAAAACCTTTGAAAAGAAAGGTATCACGTAAGACTTCCCACACATAAACATGGAAAAGTTTTTACCTTACGCTAACCAAAACATTTGATAGGAAATCCGATGATATTATAATAGTGTCTAGGGTTTTCAAGTAAATAAGAAATAGCCGAAATTGTTACATCTATTAAATTCCAGATACTAGCCACAAAAGTGGGTAATACAATCAAAACCGTTGGCACTTATTGGATTTTGGATTCCATACAATGGTAGGGCTACTGGAGTACCGCCCGTCACAGTACGTGGCCTAGATCACCGTACCGAGGAGCCACCCTAACTCCCCTGCAACACAAGACCGGGACCATTCCTTACTGAACAGTCCCGAACAAGACAACCCCGGCAGTTGTTGCAATCAACTGCCCCACACAGCCGAATATAAAGGGACTTCTAGACAGGGGTAAATCTTGCTCTCCAGTGGGAGCTACCCACAAAGCCTTGCTGCACCTCCCCTATTTTAGCCATTCCCGGTTGATGAGGCTTGAGGTTACGATTACCTTTATAGGACACATCACTTAGAATGCTCGTCGTCCACCTGATAATGTTCTGAAAGCATTCAATCCATACAAGTTCGTTCCGGGTTCGAACGAAACCGAAGGCATTATTTCGTTACACTCATTTTGGAATCACCTTCAGAGTTAACGACAATAACCCTTGCACTCTAAATCACCATCTCGAATCTATAAGCACTATTCCGTCAACTCATTACGGAATCACCCACAGAGTTATACTGACGTATAGCCCTTACACCTCGAGTCTTCACAAAGCTCCATTTGGATTCACGACCTAACGTTATTTGGAATCGATGTGGTTTTCGGATATCCAAATATGGAAACCCAATCCCAGTCTCATTGAAATCCAAAGCGTGTCTTTTAGGGCCAAGTTGTTTTAAAGTTTAAAACAATTCAATTCAATATTTTCTATATACACATGGATAGATAATTCCCAACATCATAATCACATCAGATAATCTATATTATCAACTGAAACATATAATTCATATTATCAACTCAATGCAACCATAGCATCCAAATCACACAACAACATTTATCTCATAATTGAGATTCCAACCATTCAGGGTAATAAATATCAATCATCATTCATAAGTAAAGACTTATCAATCCAATTTATAATTAATTTAAAATGAATTAAATTAATTACTTCTTCCTTAAATTAATTTAAAATGAATTAAATTAATTACTCATCCAAATAAATCTTGCTTATACATCAAATAATTATTCTTAACAAATTACCCTAATTAATCATCTTGATTAGTTATTCTTTAATTACATTCAAGTAATTAATCTCTAATTAATTTCACAAATTAATTAATCCAAACCAATCCATGTAATTAACCTGTAATTACTTCATCAATTAATTAAACATAATTAATTACATTAATCCTTAATTAATTACATTAATTAATTCTTTATTGATTAATTATTTTTAATTAATCAATCCTTAATTACATCATTAATTATTTAAAATTAATGATCCCAAATTATTTTATTTTAAATAACTCCATTAAATTAATTATTCAATTATCTCTATTGATTAATCATTCTTGATTAATCACATTATAAATTAATTACATCTCTTAACCATTTTCAAATAACTCAATTATCTAAGCCTAAACTAATTACACTAAGTAATTAATTATTAATTACTTACTTAAGTAATTATACAATTACATATTAATTACACAAAGTAATTAATTTCCAAAACTCCTCCATTAAATTACATCTAGTAATTTATTTCCTTAATTACTTCACTAAGTAATTTTCCATTTTTAATTACATTTGTAGTTACTTCTCAAATCAACCAGTGATTAAATTAAATTAATTAAACTTAACTAATTAACTTAATTAATCAAAATAAACTTAATTAATTACAATTAGTAACTAATTTCCTTAATTACTTTCACTAAGTAATTATACTTAACAATTCAAATGATTATCTTAAATTAATTAATCCAATTAATTATTTAAAATTAATTACATTAATTAATTATAAAATAATATTAAGTTAATGACCTTCATTAACTCATAACAAACCTTTAATTATTTTTCAAAGTAAGTAATTGAATTATTCAATATTAATTCTTAATTTATTTACAAAACTCATTAATTAATTCCTAATTATTAAATTAATTTCTAAATCACACTTTAATCAAATTTAATTAACTTACTTAAACTTTTAATTAATTAAATAAACCTTTAATTATTTAATTAATTAACCCAATTATTAATTAATTAAATTAAATTAAATCTTAATTACCTTGATCAGATAATTAAGTTTTCAAAACAATAAACAGGATCATTTATCACATTAATGATTAAATTATCATTATTAAGGTCATTTAAAAAAATTACTTTAAAATTTCTAAATTCCATTTTAAATAAAAATTTAAAATGAAATCAAACTTAACAAGATTTTAAACATTTAAAAACTCTTAAATTTTCATTTTAAAGGATCACTTATCTTTAAAGTATTTTTAAAAGAATAGTTTAACTTATCCCACATTCAAATTTAACAAGTTTAAATACTTTAAATAATTCAAAGGATATTGAACATATAAATTTCAAATTTCATTTATATTACAACCAAGATCCAAATCATGTTTCAGGTTTAAATTCAAAGATTAAAATTTAAAACTCTGTTTTTTTTTAAAATTTTATTACAGGTTTAATAAAACACAAGTTAAACATACTTAAAATATTCAAACTAAATTATTACATTTGAATTTGCCAACCTATTTTCCTTTATGAAACTTTCAGGTTCAAATTCAAATTTGAATCCAGGATTCTAAATTCAGATTTAACTTAGAATTTAAATCTTGTTTTAAATCAAAATCTAAAATTCAAATCTATTTGAATTCATAGTTTTAAATCCTGCTTTAAGTTTAGACTTAAACTTGCTTAGCTTTTTTTTTTCCGATTCAATTTAGTTTTAAAAAATTCAAAACCTGAAAACTGTTTCAGGCTACAGGAAACATAATACCTGAGTCAAAGCCATTTTATCTTTTATAAATTTATTCAAATTTTCAAAAACTAAATTTCAAATTTCATTTTGAATCCATAATTTAAACTGGCCTCAATTCCTATTTAAAATCAGGCTCTGCTTTTCTTTGTTGTTTAAATTTACACAAACCTGAAACTGTCAGGTTGCAGGAAACAACACATTCTAACTAAACTACCCGAGCACAATTCTATCTTGCTTCGGGTCACTCTAGCCTTAACTCCGAGCAAAAACTGGAATTACCCGAGACATACTCGAGTATACTTCACCCCTGCTAAACCTGGAAACCATTGTGTTAACCCAAACCAACCTGTCAACAGTGAAATCTCCTTCCTCTGGCCATCGTTCAGGCTACAATTCAGGCCAATTACTCCCCTTGGACCCATTACCTAACCCTCCAAAATGCTTGGCACTCGATTAACCCTAGAGGATGAAATGCCTGAATTTCCAACTGTACCCAAGACTAGGGTTGCAGAAACCAAAACCCTTATCACAGCTAATTCCAAACATTATTCATTAATGTTGATAATTTTTTTATAATGAACCTGATCACAAATCTTCATTCACCAGAAACTTCAGACCCCCCCTAAAGTTCCAAATCCTTAAATTTCCAAAAATCATTCTTTAGCCTATCACAACACTGCTTCCCAAAATTACAACTTAAATATTATGATTTCTGCTCTGAAAATCATGTTTTCATATAGGCTTTCAATTTATAATCTTAAATCAAGAAATTAGGGAATTTATATTTTAAACACATCATGTTTTCAGGTCATTATGATTTCCAGAGAAGTTGATTTCAATTTACCTTATGTTAAGTTCTTATGCTACAGATTTATTTTTAACAAACAAATTTGTTTGTAACTTGATCAAAATCAATGCCATCATACAGTGATAGGGGTATAAATTTAAAAGCAAAACTGACTTTTAAATGAGAAACAGAGGATCAAAGATAACATTCACACATTTCATCAAAGTATCTACTGTCAAATTATAGATATATATATGCAGAAACCTACTTATCACGGCAATAAACTATGCAACCATCTTACTTAAATTATTTTAGCAAAAATGTTACTCACATATACAGGAGAACAGAGCCTTCTTATGTTATCATTCATGAATGCAGACTTGCAATTTAAACTCTGACCAATATTAGATGCATGCAGTGATTTCATAACTGTAGTTTGATGTTGGTGAGTTTCAGAGATGCAGCTATATGCAGGCCTGATTTTCCAGAGGTGAACTGCAGTGAGCTTGATTTACTTTGAGTTTTGAAAATGCAAACAATTGCCTTATTAAACTGAACTACAGGTTGCTTGCTTTGCAAAGCAGAATTGAGGAAAATGCAGGTTGATATTTTGAGGAGTTACAGATCTTATTTTTGAATGAGGAGTTTCAGATGTTAGAATTTCTTTTGAAATGAATTTGCAAATATGTTTTTGAGGGGTTTCAGATTTTTAGAAATGACATGCAGGAATTTATTCTTTTCAGGTTAATTCTTCTTTGAAGAATTCAGATTGTAAATGCAATGTTTTCTTGATTTGCTTAGCTTTGGTTTGAAAAGAGAATGAGGAATAAAATGAAAAGTTTATAAGGCTGAAATTACTTTAATCAAAATGAAGAAAAATATAATGACACTTGTCTTAATGAATTAACATTTGTCAACTTGCTTTATTCATTACTTAACACATGTATTTGATTTGTTTAAGACTTAACACTTGTCTTATTTAATTAAGTTATATATTTAAATGTTTATATAGGTTTTTCTTTAGTTTATTTTATGTTTGAATGAATATGTATGATTTTCTTATTTAAAAGTAAATGTAAATAAAACAATTTATAATTTAAGACTTATACAAATGTTTTAAAGAATCAATTAATTTGGGGTTCAAAATAAAATTTCAAATCAATTAAACTTTTGAAATTAAAATTAGAATCTATTTATTTAATTTAGAAATGAAGACTCTATTTCCTTATCTTAATCCTTCTTTATATTTAAGAAAAATAGAATATTTAAATCAATTTACAATTTTATATGATTTATAAAGAAATTATAAAATCACTTTTATATCTAAATGAATTTAAATCATATGCTACCTTATATAAAATATACTCAAATCATATTTATCAAATAAGAAATAAAATCAACTTTTATTTAAATTTAAAACAAATGTTAAGCTAAGATAAAAATTTTAAACAATATAACATTTATTATAAATATTATCAAACCATAAAGTTATTAATTTAAATAGATTTTTTAAAAGCTTATTATTAATTTGAAACATAATTTCCTAATTACTCAATATTTAATTAGAATTTAAAAAACGAACTTCATTTATTAATTAAATTCCAAAACAAAGATAAACTATAATATATATACAAATATATATACATTATAATTTAAATATTTATTTTAGCTTTTAAAAGATAAATTCACAAATTAAATATTTATTTATCCTGATTATTAAACCAAAACATATTTTATTAATCAATATTGTCAATATCAATTTAATTTTATATAAAGATTATTAAATTGATATTGTCAAAAATTCCGGGATATCACGGTCAGTTTTGTCAATATAAGCAAATGTTACTATTTTTATGTATATCTCTATTTCCAAATTCTATCTAATATTGTTTGAATCATAAAATCTATTATATTTTGTATTTAAAATCACTTTAAACAGTATATTTTAAAGGGGTCAAATTCTAGGACGTTACAATAGTATTCCAAGTGGGTTTCCTAGATAAAAGGTATAACATAGCCTCTAGCCTCACCAACCGGGAATAACTAAAAAAGGGATATGCAGTATGGCTAAGTGGGTCGCTCCCATTATAATGTATCATCACCTTTGTAGGTATGCTTTCATTTTATGGATTTGGTTAGAGCTCTCGGTAAAGGTTGCAAAGCAAACTGGGGTAATGATATATTCGGTACTATCCAGGAAAGGTTAGGCCGGTCTTGGAGCAGGGATGGAAGATGTTCTTGTTAACCTCGATACATTTTTCTATAGGTGTACCATAATAGGCCGTACCCCATTAGCCTTGTATTGATGGAATCCGTTCTCTAATACGTGCCTTTATTGTTTTAGTTGTAAACCTGTTATGTTGAAATGTAACTAATGTAACAATTTTAGCTAAGATTAATATGTATTTGTACCCTAGACACCATTATAATATAATAGAATTTCACATAAAAATCTTTTGGTTATCATAAGGTAAAAACTCATCCTTATTTATGTGCGGCGTCGCCTTGCAAGACATCTTTATTTTTGAAAGGGTTTTTATGACATTAAAATCCAACCGAGGTGTGTTTCACACATTAGTTTACCAGATTGATCTGGGAGTTGTTTTCTTATAATGCTTGGGTTAGACTGAGCATATTTACAGATCTAGTTCGGATGCTTTGGAGCTTCCAAAAGACAAGTTTGGATGCCTCCAAGACGTATTCACATATATTCTTTTTCTGCTGCATTTCTTATTTATTTTTATCAACATTGTGAGGACAGTTCATTGTAACTGTCTAGGCTGAGAATTAGTTGATTAGTATACTCTGATTGGATGTATGTGTACTACTTTTTCCTTTCTTTTGTAAAGATCTATTTCATATTGCATGTAATTCGTCATGTTATGAGATCCTATTCTATTTTTCATTTATTTTCCCCAACTATCTTTCTTTCTGGCACTTGAGTGCTTGGCACATGAACACCATGGATATATTATTATCGACTTTTGAGGATTGAAAAGTCAGGTCGCTGTACATGGTATCAAAGCTTAGGTTGAGCGAACACCTAGTCTTTAATGGGGATTAACTCATTTGAGATAGGGTAAGTGAGACCCTAGGATGAGTTTGAGTGTGTGTGTATTTGTGAGTGCGTATTTATTAATGCTATAAAATGTTTTATATTCCGTTGATTTATCGATTGAGTAGCTTATGCATTCTAGTCGATACAGAAGGAATACCTGTATCGATAGAGGTTCTAAAAACTTGAACAAGGTAAATTGACACTATATTGTTTTGAAATTGGATAAATGAAATAATTTTACCTAAATTATATTTTATATAAGAAATACTTTTTAGAAATCATTATAATTATATATTGTGTGTTTGGGTGTTAGAGAATGATAATATTCAATTATTATCATTTATTGTTCATTAGTTGTTCTCGGATAGTTAATGGGCATTTTGTTTTTTTAAATTAAGTACGACTACCTTGTGGATTCAGTTTCATGGTTTGACTATAAGGTGTTCGATGGTAATATTGAGCTGAACTTAATTATAATAAAAGCTATTTTTTAATTTATAAAAAATGAATCAATTATGATCTTATATAAGAAGTTAAATTATATAGGTATGTTTTATAAATAGAGTTATAAATAAAAAAATGGATTTAAACCGAGAATTTGAGAATTTAAATCGCAGTGGTTTATAAATGAACTCTCTTTAGTCATTGGAAAATAATTCTGATAATGCCTGCAACATCATCGAGGTTTATTTTCGAGTTTCTAAGTGACAGATTGCTACCATAGAAGTTTGTTTTGGAAAAAACAAAGTTTTTTTTAGATTTCAAAAAGTATGATTTGATATAAAAAAGTGATATATTTATATTATTATTTCAAAAATAATTTGAAATAAAACAGGGTGCTTAGTTCTGAAATTTCTAATTAAGATATTTATAAACTCGTGTAACTTATCCATTTGGGTAATTGGGTTAGTGCATCTCATTATGATATGTTGTTTGATAATTTTCATTTTTAAAAAAGGAATCTTGGATGATTTTGGACAATCAGAAACTTGTGAGTCAATTGAGAAAATTTATACTAAGTGTTTTTGAGAAAACATAAGGAAATAAGTTGTACAACTTATAAATTTGAGAAATAGCAAGTTAAACAATTTTTAAATTTGTTGAGCATTCTAGTTATGTAAAAAAATTTGAAAATTTTATATATATACCCTTTTAGATATAGGAGAGTAGTATATTGATGTGGACTTATGTTATGAAATGGAACTTAACTTAAGTAAAATCAAATGGAATGATTTTAGGAAATGGATAGTAGGAAATTTTAGTATTGAATAAAATACTATTGTTTTTATAAATCACTACTGTAAGTCTATATGAGTGGATCGTGTGATATATGTGTGCAAGTATAAGTAATCTACAGTAAAACTAGATAGATAAAAGTAGTAAAGTAAATTAAACTAATCACACCAGGATTTTATACTGGTTCGGACCTCCCGTCCTACGTCCTGTCCCGAAGCTCCTCTTCGGAATTTCCTTTCACTTGTTGAATATGCGCTTATATGTTTTTGTTTGATGATAATAAACATATATTCATTTGAATGTATTTGTTAATGTACTATTTTATTTTTCATAGATTAAATAAATATTTGTTGAATAAAATAAATTACACAGAATTTGAATTTGAATTCAAACAGAACAAGTTAACAGAATTTGAATGGAATTTGAATTCAAACAGAAATTTTATTCAAACAGATATTTATTACAATCTTGAATAGTACAAATTCAAGCTCTCACTATACATATACATTTTTGAATACATCACAATTTGATTTACATTAATAACCTCACTACATATCACTCACACTCGTATTTTGTCTTCAACTGCATTCCAGTTTGAATCCAGCATCTGAGCAATCTGCAAAAATATTCACTAACGCGGTAAAATTGAAAAAGAAATGTTTTTGCAATATAAAATGAAATATGATTTTTGTAAATATGATTTGCCTCAGTTATTTGGGTTGTTTGTCATCATTCACACTTGAATTCATCACAAAGTCGTGCACATAGATATATACACTTGATAACGCATCAGGGACAAGGTAATCATAAGTGGCTGCAATACACACGTGTACATTCATACACGTGTGCACTGCCTCGCCAACTCGTGTGCGCAGCCAACAAGAGCAAGTGTACAATAGTGTCAAGTTGCAAACAGTTCAAAGCTTCAACAAATCAGAACAGCCATACATGAAGTGAATCAAGTTCAGCAGTACAATGACCAAGCATTGACCAATGAACAAAGAACATGTCAACAGCAATGACACAGCAACATGACAGTGAAAACTCGAGTCACAGTACAGACTCAATAGAACAACAATGCCACTGCAGATACAAATAATGCACAGCAACCAAAGTAGTACAGTATGCACAAAGGCATAGCAACTGCCACAAGATACAGTAATGCAACAGTGACCAACCAAAGGTTCAAGTAAATCAAAGTGTGCAACTCGAGAACAGTCTAAGTGCAGACAACTCAAATGAACACACGAAAATGGAGTGCAACTACAAAGATGCAAGCACGCTCAAACCAAAAGTGCACAAGTAACATGACAGCAGACCAGAGTGACGATGCATGCTACATGAACCAAAGTCCAAGCCCAGTGAAGTACAACATCATCAGAGATAGGTGCAAGCTCAACAGTCAATTATGATCAGGTTAGTTGCAAGCTGCAAACACCAAGTGACAAAATATCCAGAGCAACTCAGTGAGTATATGACGAAGTCGGAGACAAGTAGCAGTATACAAAATGGAGTGAACGCAACATGGTAAACAACAAGTATTGCAGTAATAAACAATATTAGAAAATCAAGTTCAAGGCAACAGTGACAATGCAGACAACTCAAATAAACAACATCAATGTCAACAGAAAACATGGCCATAGACTATAGTTCACAGTGAGGTCGAAAAGCAGTAAACAAGCTATAGTTGAAATCATGGAAGCAATGCTCCAGAAAGTGGAAGGAAAAAAAAAGACATAACAGTGAAGCCAACCAAGCAATTCACGAGAAGAAAAAATGATGATGAATATTCGCCTCTACTCGAAGTCGAATTCAAAATTCACAAATGAAAAAATAATCTAGTGCATATCGATTATTCTTTGAAGTAGTCAAAGTATCAAAAAGAGGAAAGTTTTAATGCCGTATGAAATAAGAAAATCGAACGCATAAAAATCAAAGCCGTGAGTATCAAGCCAAAATTATATCAGGAAAGACGTGCGCATCAGGCAATTGCAATTTAGGAAAGTATCAAATTGATACGAAGGAATTCAAGTATCACGAATTCATATAAGTACAAAACCCAAACTATCATCATCGGCATCGAGTTAAAAAGCAAGCAATCAAACGAGCAACAAAAGAAATTACATACCGAAATCATCAACAACTCGATCATCAAAGAACGAGCTAGCAACAAGCATCAATCATCAGAGAACAAGCGCGAGTAAGAGCTTCATCAATCAGATCGAACAAAGCCTCAATTCTGATCGATAGCACAAAGCCCTAATTCGACAAAGGGATCGGCCGCAATTGTTTCAGAAGGAATAGAAAAGGACCGAAGCCCTAATTCGACAAAAAGGAACGGGCCAAGCAAAAGAAAAAGGAGAGGCCTAAGATCTTCACAGTGGATCGGGTTGAAGAATAAGGGGCTGGCCTTATTTATAAAAGGGGATTATTTGGTTTTAGGGTTTTAATTGAAGGGTTTTCTTATTTTTATTTGAGCAAAAATTACGCATTCAAGTTCGTATTTTAATTTTTGCTCCTGCGGTTATTTTTGAAGTTGTTTTTTCTTTTCGAGTCAAAGAATTTGTAAATCACCACCTAGGTTGTAGGTAGTGTCAGATTGTCTAGTTAGAATTAGTTCAGTGAGCAGGGTGTGCGAGTTTGCAAAACTCTATAGGCGGGAGCAGTGTTTGCGAGTAAGCGAAACTCTATAGGCGGAGCAGGGTGTGCGAGTCTAGTAGAGTGTTTGTGAGCGTGAGCAAAATGGTCTGCGAGTCTAGTAGAGTGTTTGTAAGCGTGATACTGTTTAATTCTAATAGAAATCTGGGAATGCAGCAGTAGGCAGGGGTTGCCGAAGCTGGGCAAATTTTGTGTGTGATTTACTTTTCAGCATATTTATTTCTGCAGTTTATTTCTGTGTTTAAATCGAGAAAATTTGTTATAACCCTATTCACCACCCCCCTCTAGGGTTAATCTAGATCCTACAAGTGGTATCAGAGCACGGTATTTTTCTTTAACTCTAGAGTCATGAATTTATCAAATAATGCTTTTTCTGAGGGGCAATCTATTGTTAGGCCACCCATGTTTAACGGGAATGATTATGCTTATTGGAAAGTTAGGATGAGTATTTATCTTAGTTCCATTGATTATGATGTTTGGGATATTATTGAAACTGGCTATAAACCTCCCACTATAACCGTTGGTGATACTGAGATTCCTAAACCTAAGGATAGGTGGGATGCTAACGATAAGAAATTAAAAACTATAAATGCCAAAGCAATGAACGCTTTGATCTGTGCTCTTGATAAAAATGAATTTAATAGAATTTCTCATTGTACAACAGCATATGAAATTTGGCACACTTTGGAGGTGACACACGAAGGAACTTCTCAAGTCAAGGAG
Organism: Allium cepa; assembly: GCA_030765085.1. Classification (NCBI taxonomy): domain Eukaryota; kingdom Viridiplantae; phylum Streptophyta; class Magnoliopsida; order Asparagales; family Amaryllidaceae; genus Allium; species Allium cepa. The sequence goes on along the minus strand of CM060929.1, from coordinate 431,946,568 downwards.
TCTCGTCTAGCCCTATTCAGCAATGAATACGAGAACTTTGTGATGGACAAAGGCGAGAGCATAAAGGATATGTTTGGACGCTTTTCAACCTTGGTATACAACGCTAGAGCACTTGGGAAAGTATTCACTGAGGTAGAGCTTGTAAGGAAGGTGCTACGAGTTTTACCGATGAACTTTGAGGCAAAAGTCACGACAATCCAAGAATCGAAAGATTTGAGTAAACTAAGCATGGAGGAGTTGATTGGCAACTTGATGACATATGAGCTTGAAATAAAAGCAAAAGAAGAACGCAACAACTCCGAACCAAAGAAGAAGACGATTGCCTAAAAGAGCAAAGAAGAGAGCGATGAAGAAGAAGAAGATCCAATTGAAGAGCTTGCAATGGTTGTCAATAATCTTAGAAAATGGTCAAGATTCAAGCCACGCAAGAAGAAAACAAAGGGTAATAGGTCAAGAGATTCTGACAATTCCGATAATGAACTGACGTGCTATAACTGCAACAAGCCTAGCCACTTCAAACAAGAATGCCCACTTCTCAAATACAACAAAGGAAAGAAAAAGAAGAAGAAGGCTTTTGCAGCGACTTGGGATGATGAAGAAGGAGAAGAAGTTTCGGATAGCAGCTCAGAGGAGGCTAACTTGTGTCTTATGGCAAAATCGGATTCAGAAGTAAGCTCAGAGGAATCTAGTGAGGAAGGTGAGTATTCCTATAGAGATCTTGTTTTTATGTGTCTTGATCTCACTAAAGTGGTTGATCCTCTTGAATCTAAAATTGAAAAACTGAAATCTGATAGGAGAGAACTTGCTCGTGAAAATTTTAGGTTAGAAACTGAACTTGAAAATATTCAAAACCTAGAATGTAAAAAATGTAAAATTTTAGATTCAGAATTGACAAGACTTAAGAATAGCTTTGAGAATCTTGAAAAAGAAAACTTGAATCTTAAGGAAACCATCGACACCAGGAAAAAGGATTTTATAAATCGATGCACCTCACTTGTCACTGAAAACACATCACTTAAAACCAAAGTTCAAAATCTTGAGAAATCTTTGAATAACTTTTCAAGAGGCGAAAAATCTTTCAACATGCTATTGGGAAATCAAATTTTTGCTAACAACAGAAAGGACTAGGTTTTGGGAAAACACAAGTTAAGGATAATGCAAAAGGGAAGGGTGTCTTTGATAGATGTGAAATAATTGGACATCGTTTTGAAAATTGTAGTCATAGGAACAAGAACACAAAATTTATACAAGTTTGGGTTCCTAAGAATTCTACAAACAAATTTCATGTCTATTGGAACAAGAATGAAAGGACTAAACAAGTTTGGGTTCCAAAAGATTTGTTTATTCATAATGCTTCTGCCACTAACAATCATGGACCTATAAAAACAAATAGGTCACAAAAATCTTCCATCGTGTAGGTATGGTGACAGGCTAAGGAACAACAACGGTGTTCTCTTGATTTTGGCTGTTCCACAAACACAACGGGCAACAAAGCAAAGTTTCTTAGCCTAGTACAAAGGTGACAGAATCACAATGGGCAATCACGTAAAATTATCGTAAAGGTAAAACGGGTGAAGGTATATTTCTGTGATAATCTGCACCGTATTCTGAATGAAATCAGCCAATATTGAGATGATTGTAGAAATGATAATTTTTGATTCTGACTTGTTCAACATGCTGGCTCTATATTCACGGTTTTCTGATTGTTTACATGGCTTCAATTCAAATCCAAAGAATGTCATTTAAATTGTTGCTAAAATTGTGTTTGAAATTTTTGATGCACACTTCATGGTCTGGTTTATCAATTTTAGTTAGTGATAGTTTGGATTGAAAGAGAAACTCAGATGCAGATCACACTGGTGATTTAGTTGATAGAAAAATTACTAGTTGAACGTGATTTTTGAGACGTTTAGTAACTGCATCGTTTTTCAAAGAAAATTTCAGCATATTGTTCATTTTAAATAATTTTCAAATAGCAGAAATTATTTTCTTATATAACCCCCTCGAGAAAATCATTTTTGACCATATTTTCAGATTAGTCATTTTTATTTGATTTTAAATGACAAATTTTGACTAATCTAACTCCCTAATGATTATCGAAAAGTTAAACAGTGATCGGAAAAAGTAATGAGCGTTGATATTTTTCATACATTACTCAAAAGAGTATATTTTGAAAATTTCTTTAGGAACTAAAACAAGAATTATAAAACTTTTTGTTGGGTAAAGATTCCATGACCATTTCTATATCTATCATTATTTCTATCGACCATGGTTTATCAAATATTCAATATAGTTTGTCGATATGTGGTACTATAATCAGGAATCATTTGTTTTTCATGTCACATTTTTTTAAAAAATAAATAAATAAATATCCAAAGTATTCACTCTCATTTAAAAGTCCTCACGGTTATGCATGGGTGAATTACTTGGATTTTTGATTATGTGCTTCCATGCTCATTTAAAAGTCCTTACGGTTATGCATGTATGGAACGCATATCAAAATTAATTGATTTAAATAGACAAGTTGATTATAATCCCATCTAAAAGTCCTCACGGTCATGCGTGGTTAGAAGATACTTGATTTCATTTTTTAAAAATTAAATTGGAATACTACTAATCTCATTTAAAAGCCCTAACGGATATGCATGATTAGTAGATATTCAAATTCCTGATATAAATGTACCACAAGTTGATACAATTGTATGATTTTATATGAGAACATCACTTCCATTATTTCTAAAAATGGAATATGCGCCTAACAAGGGTAGTTATGATTTTTGTTTGATTCTTATTGGAGTTTAATATTTATATTCAATTTGAGTTTAATGTTGGATTAATATTGATCACTTAATCTCTATTTTTCTCTAACACTATTATTCTTTTGCTGATAACAAAAGGGGGAGAGAAAAGTTAAGATTTTGTCAAATAGAATCAAGCAAAGGTCAAATAATTTTCCATTTGCATATAGGCTCATTTATATATTTCTATTTGTATGCATATATGTAGGGGGAGCATCATGTAGAGAGGAAGCATTTAAACAGGGGGAGCAATTAGAGTATATAATTGGTCAAATACACGGTCAAAATCTTAAATATATGTTTGTTATCATCAAAAGGGGGAGATTGTTGAATATGCGCTTATATGTTTTTGTTTGATGATAATAAACATATATTCATTTGAATGTATTTGTTAATGTACTATTTTATTTTTCATAGATTAAATAAATATTTGTTGAATAAAATAAATTACACAGAATCTGAATTTGAATTCAAACAGAACAAGTCACACAGAATTTGAATGGAATTTGAATTCAAACAGAAATTTTATTCAAACAAATATTTATTACAATCTTGAATAGTACAAATTCAAGCTCTCACTATACATATACATTTTTGAATACATCACAATTTGATTTACATTAATAACCTCACTACATATCACTCACACTCGTATTTTTGTCTTCAACTGCATTCCAGTTTGAATCCAGCATCTGAGCAATCTGCAAAAATATTCACTAACGCAGTAAAATTGAAAAAGAAATGTTTTTGCAATATAAAATGAAATATGATTTTTGTAAATATGATTTGCCTCAGTTATTTGGGTTGTTTGTCATCATTCACACTTGAATTCATCACAAAGTCGTGCACATAGATATATGCACTTGATAACGCATCAGGGACAAGGTAATCATAAGTGGCTGCAATACACACGTGTACATTCATACACGTGTGCACTGCCTCGCCAACTCGTGTGCGCAGCCAACAAGAGCAAGTGTACAACAGTGTCAAGTTGCAAACAGTTCAAAGCTTCAACAAATCAGAACAGCCATACATGAAGTGAATCAAGTTCAGCAGTACAATGACCAAGCATTGACCAATGAACAAAGAACATGTCAACAGCAATGACACAGCAACATGACAGTGAAAACTCGAGTCACAGTACAGACTCAATAGAACAACAATGCCACTGCAGATACAAATAATGCACAGCAACCAGAGTAGTACAGTATGCACAAAGGCATAGCAACTGCCACAAGATACAGTAATGCAACAGTGACCAACCAAAGGTTCAAGTAAATCAAAGTGTGCAACTCGAGAACAGTCTAAGTGCAGACAACTCAAATGAACACACGAAAATGGAGTGCAACTACAAAGATGCAAGCACGCTCAAACCAAAAGTGCACAAGTAACATGACAGCAGACCAGAGTGACGATGCATGCTACATGAACCAAAGTCCAAGACCAGTGAAGTACAACATCATCAGAGATAGATGCAAGCTCAACAGTCAATTATGATCAGGTTAGTTGCAAGCTGCAAACACCAAGTGACAAAATATCCAGAGCAACTCAGTGAGTATATGCCGAAGTCAGAGACAAGTAGCAGTATACAAAATGGAGTGAATGCAACATGGTAAACAACCAAAGTGCAACAAGTATTGCAGTAATAAACAATATCAGAAAATCAAGTTCAAGGCAACAGTGACAATGCAGACAACTCAAATAAACAACATCAATGTCAACAGAAAACATGGCCAGAGACTATAGTTCACAGTGAGGTCGGAAAGCAGTAAACAAGCTATAGTTGAAATCATGGAAGCAATGCTCCAGAAAGTGGAAGGAAAAAAAGACATAACAGTGAAGCCAACCAAGCAATTCACGAGAAGAAAAAATGATGATGAATATTCGCCTCTACTCGAAGTCGAATTCAAAATTCACAAATGAAAAAATAATCTAGTGCATATCCATTATTCTTTGAAGTAGTCAAAGTATCAAAAAGAGGAAAGTTTTAATGCCGTATGAAACAAGAAAATCGAACGCATAAAAATCAAAGCCGTGAGTATCAAGCCAAAATTATATCAGGAAAGACGTGCGCATCAGGCAATTGCAATTTAGGAAAGTATCAAATTGATACGAAGGAATTCAAGTATCACGAATTCATATAAATACAAAACCCAAACTATCATCATCGGCATCGAGTTAAAAAGAAAGCAATCAAACAAGCAACAAAAGAAATTACATACCGAAATCATCAACAACTCGATCATCAGAGAACGAGCTAGCAACAAGCATCAATCATCAGAGAACAAGCGCGAGTAAGAGCTTCATCAATCAGATCGAACAAAGCCTCAATTCTGATCGATAGCACAAAGCCCTAATTCGACAAAGGGATCGGCCGCAATTGTTTAAGAAGGAAGAGAAAAGGACCGAAGCCCTAATTCGACAAAAAGGAACGGGCCAAGCAAAAGAAAAAGGAGAGGCCGCATTTTTCTTCACAGTGGATCGGGTTGAAGAATAAGGGGCCGGCCTTATTTATAAAAGGGGATTATTTGGTTTTAGGGTTTTAATTGAAGGGTTTTCTTATTTTTATTTGAGCAAAAATTACGCATTCAAGTTCGTATTTTAATTTTTGCTCCTGCGGTTATTTTTGAAGTTGTTTTTTCTTTTCGAGTCAAAGAATTTGTAAATCACCACCTAGGTTGTAGGTAGTGTCAGATTGTCTAGTTAGAATTAGTTCAGTGAGCAGGGTGTGCGAGTTTGCAAAACTCTATAGGATGGAGCAGTGTTTGCGAGTAAGCGAAACTCTATAGGCGGAGCAGGGTGTGCGAGTCTAGTAGAGTGTTTGTCAGCGGGAGCAAAAGGGTCTGCGAGTCTAGTAAAGTGTTTGTAAGCGTGATACTGTTCAATTCTAATAGAAATCTGTGAATGCAGCAGTAGCCAGGGGTTGCCGAAGCTGGGTAAATTTTGTGTGTGATTTACTTTTCAGCATATTTATTTTTGCAGTTTGTTTCTGTGTTTAAATCGAGAAAATTTGCTATAACCCTATTCAACCCCCCCTCTATGGTTAATCTAGATCCTACATCACTAACTAACCCTCACTTGACCTGGAGGAACAGGTTTACAATAGCAGAGTTTCTTTGTCAAAGATGTGTTCTTATAACACTGGTGTTGACTGTTGAATACAAGCGCTTCCAATATATTTATCTAGAAAGTGTTGAATGCGTAATCTAGAATATATGAAAGTGTAAGTAGTTGATTACTTTGAGAACAGATGTAAGTTAGAGTATAGAAAATAATTAGCATAGGTAAGTAAGTATCTCTTTCTTTGCATTGCTGATGCTTTTTATACTGATGAAGGGTTATCTTGTATAGTTTTATCCATTGTAATCTCCCTAAAGTCGCTTCTGATGATGATGAAGAGTTGCGGTAAGAAGAAGCAGATGTGTCCCTTCGAGTGTGACAGTTGGAGTTTGAAAATGTTCTGCCGAATTCAAAATCAGACGTCTGAGAGCATGTTTCAGACGTATGCCCTTCATATATATTTTTGTGTATGGTTGTTTTTCAGACGTCTGATTTTAATACCAGACGTCTGATTTCTTCTGAAATATAGAATCAGAGAATATCAGCAGACGTCTGGTATTTTTATCAGACGTCTGTTTTATATTGATTTGCAATACAGAGGAATAATCCAGACGTCTGATAAGTGCACTCAGACGTCTGAAAGTGTGTATTTTGCTTTTTTTGTGTCTTGTGCATTTCCATTTCAACTTTCATTGATTTGTTTGCCTTTTGATTCTTGTTTCTATCTCTTTGGTGATGCTACTTCATCAACTACCTGTAAATATAGATATATACATACATACGATTTCCATTGTATAGTTGTTATCATTGAAACCGTAGAATAGATTTCCTAACAATCTCCCCATTTTTGATGATGACAACTTTTTCAATGTACTTATATATAGATTTGAAATCTCCCCCTGAATATATGCTTATATTGTTTTATGAGAATATTAATATTTCTCCCCCTTTGACATTATCAAAAAGAATTTTTCGCAAATAAGCCAATATGTCAAAAAAATATTCATTAATAAGAAAAAGGTTACATGCATTGTTATATGGTAAAAACAGACGTCTGAGATCTTTATTAAGACATCTGGTTGTTAGTTTGCGTATAATATTTTGAAGCAGAGAACAATTTCAGACGTCTGAAGTTTAAAGCAGACGTCTGTTTTGGTTTGAGATTGAAACAGAGGACTTATACAGACGTCTGGTTATCATTCCAGACATCTGAAATGGTCATAATTTTAGTTTAGAGTGGGCAGAGGCATTTTTCAGACGTCTGGCATTATTTCAGACGTCTGATATATGCACATATCAACAGTTTTAGTATTATATCATAGAATCAGACGTCTGGAAGATGTTTGGCAGACGTCTGCAGATTGTAGATTGACAAAAAATGATAGAAATTTTATTTATTGAATGTAAATAATAAATTTCCTTATTGTTATTAAAAACACGTATACTTATAGATACGTACATCACTAAATATAAATAATTTATTTAGATGGAGACGGAGTTTTCATGGTTGAATTAGAGACCATATATTTCAATGTTCGTGTGTTTGTGGAGAGCCAGAATATCGTCTAGGTGAAGGGTCTGAAGGAGTACGATACGAAGAAGATGGATCCAATGAACTACAAGGTTTTGGAAGTGGTTCATGAATATCTTTCTTGCGTGACGAACAAAACTTCATTGCAACTTTCTCGAGAAAGTTTAACCTCCGTGCCGTAACTTTTTGTTCGAAATAAAGTTCCCGTTGAAGATCCATCTGTTGTTTTTGGTAATGATGGATTTCATTGATTTTCTCCTTTGTGTTAGGAGATGTAAACAAAGATTTTTTAGCTTTCTTATTATTTGGTGTAAAACCTGTGCGATACAAAGACCACCTATGAGTTGGTTCTTGCTTTGAGGTAGGCGTTGGGAGTTGTTGTGTCAACCGCGCTATCCGTCGAGGGTGTTGATATGGAGATGGATATATAGGAATCTGGTGAAGACATTGTTATATATATAAAAAAAAATTAATTGGTTGAATAAAGTTGTTCTATTTGGCTATATTTATAATTTGGAAAGTATATAAATATAGACAAATTAAAGAATTTTAAAGGTGCAGAAATAAATAACCAAACTTGTGGTTGTTATTTTTCTGAACATCTTAGAAGTGCAGAAGTCAATAATATATCGTGTTGTTAGTATTTTGGTAACTAAATATAGCTTTTAAATTTTTTATATGTAATGTATTAAGGAAAAAGATCATTTAGTGAACAAAATCCTAAACTTCGTCGAAGCTTAGAAAAAGTTTGTTCATTTAATGGTTTAGTAAAAATGTCGGCTACTTGATTTTCGGTACTAACGTATTCTAATGAAATGGTTCCTTTTTCAACATTGTCTCTTAGAAAATGATGTCGTATATCTATATGTTTGGTTCTTGAGTGATTAATTGGGTTTTTGGACAGATTAATTGCACTTGTGTTATCACAATAAATTGAAGACTTAATGATAGTTTTACCGAAATCTGTTAGTGTTTGTTGCATGTATATTACTTGAGCACATGCTAGTGCTGCGGAGATGTATTCGGCTTCGCAAGTTGATAAGGAAACGCAATTTTTTTTTTGCTAAACCAAGAAACTAATGATTGTCCGAAAAAATGACAAGTTCCACTAGTACTTTTACGATCTGTTTTACATCCTCCAAAATCCGCATCACTATATGAGATAAGTTCAAATGAGGATTGTGACGACCTGGATTTTTGGACGTCTGTTGATCGGGAAATTAATTGATTTTATTATTGAAATATTAATATTAACTAATCAAACAAATGAATTTCTGATAATTAAAGATATTTGAATGTATATGTTGATTTGAAAACTAAAATAAACATTGAAAAAAGAAAAACTATATTAAATATTTAATTTTTAAAATCTCTGGGTGTGATAAATCCTATAGAAAAGGAAAATAAACTTTTGTATAGATAAACTTCACCATTTAAATTGAGATAAGATATCCATAAAATTTAGATACGAGTTAGATGATATATGTATATGTAAATATAAGTGTAAATATACAAATATTGGAAAGTTGTATGAACGTGAATAAATATATAAAGAAAAGCAATGTGTATGAATGTAGATGCATGAGCATGAGGACAAATATAAGTAAGTAAAAATATTTGTATGTATGTTACAATATAAAAAAAAATCAAGCATACAAAACAAATGGATATTTATACATACCTCAATTCACATAAATACATGTAAACAAAAGAGGAGATAAGCTTTTAGGCCTAGCATACAATACATCATTTTCAAGCACATAAAACATATAAATCAAGTCAACAAAATTTTGTATCAGGTCAAATAAATCAAGCTATAAAAAATGTATATATATAAAGAAGCTTGCTATGAAAGCTGCAGCCTATTTTGTTTTGCATACCACACTTACTTCCATTTCATCCATTCGTACAAACTGAAGTAGATTTACAAACATAAAAGAGACCCTTGCATTTAATGCTAGCACAAAAAGAGTCATTTCGCAACCTATATAAAATCATTTTAGGGTTCAAAAGTCTTGCCTGGTCAATAAAAAAATGTAAACTGTTTTCTATATAAAATACCTATTAATTCCTATCTGGTTCATACCACTCGCACAAGTTCTTTGTTTTAAAATAAAGCAAAGAAGGTCAGAGACTCATGCAGGAGCATAACCAAGCTTCCATTAAGGATTTAAGAATAAATGCAGAGAAGCAAAAGCAGTACTCTGTTTAGCAAAGAAGGTGAGTAACTCTAAAACTGCTGGAATATTTTAAAGTTGCATATGATGATCTTGGGAAAATATAACATGAACGATGCTGTACATGTTTGTTTGGTTATAAGTATATATATGTCTGTAAAAAATTGGATACATGACCGATCAGTGGATAAACTTAAATCCAATCCATTTAAACTTTGTTCAGGTAATAAATGTTGAAGTGATAGTTAATGAATATCAGCGTAAATGTTTTCCTGATCACGCGAAGATGAGTGAATGTAATTATATATATATTCCAGTTTAAAAGCGAATCATAATTCAGTTTCAAGTAGCAGGTTTTAAGGAAATCATGTCTTTCCTTTTCCTGGTCAATAAAAGAAAAGAAAAATAGTAAAACAGAAAATTTGAAAAAAATTGAGTAAACTACATCCTTTAAATGTTGATCTGATGCATAGTATTTTGGGTACAGGTTTGCATAGAATACTTCATATGTAGATGAATATTGAGTGGAAGAATATGTGCATATCTGCTTATATATACATATATGCCTCTGTTAATTATACAGTAGTTTTCAAGCTCTGTTCAAATATATTATAAAAGTGAGTAACTTTTTAACTAAAGAACAGGTTTAAATCTGGTAGATGCTTGTGATGAATACGGTAGGGATATAGTATAATGTTTACAGGGATGGTTATTTAAATACATGATGAAATAGGATAGATGCCTGTGCAAAGTCTCTATATAATATGATCACGGTTATTTCCAGGCTCTAGGTCAGTTCGAAAATCATTTGCACATGATCCAATCTTTGTTAAGACTTATGTCTTGGACAAATATGATTGTTATACCATAGAGTTTAGCTCAAAATTTTGTTAAGTTAAAATAAATTTGTATTTTTATCTGGACAACAAAAACAATAGAGCAAACTAAAAATAAGTCAAAACTAAATTTTCATGATAGAGAAATTCAGGGATATACATCAACTACTTAGACTAAAACTTTATTTTTGAAACCAAGATCTTGATTTTTAATAAAGGGATTTGGGTGTGATTATGGTTTGACCAGAAAATTGGGTTTGAGTAATCCCTGGCGTTATGGTTGATCTGGGGTGTTGAGATTCTTCGTGGAGGTGGAAGAGTGGTCGGAGAATCAAGTAAAAATATTGATTGAAATTTCAGATGATCGTGGAAGCGGCAGTGACTGTTTGTAGTTCGTAAACCTAGTTTTGACTAGGTTGAGTATTTTGATCGGCATGACCTCTTAGCTTGATCGAGTTCAACGGGGTTTTGGAGGTGGGTTCGAGGGTGAACCAAGATGAAGTGGCCGGAGTTTCTTGTCATCTGATGGCCAGTGATGAGAGGAAGAGGGGGGTTCCAGGTTTCACTTTCGTTCCAGTTTGGGTGTTTCGTTCTAGGTGGTGACGAAAAGCTCGAAATCGATTTTTGAGGGAGGTTGAAAGATCTGATGATCAGATTATGGTGCGATGAAGGTTGCCGACATGAGGGAGGCGTCGTTAAGGACCAGAGGTGGTGGGTGGCACGGTGCAAGTGCACGGTGCATGTCTGGAAGCTTATGATGTTGGGTTGGGTTGTGGCTTTATACTCGAGTTTATATTCGAGTTGTTTAAACTGTTGAAACAGGTTTAAGCCTGTTTGTGGTTAAAGTTCGAAGTGAATTTTGAATTTAAGGCCAGCTCTTAAATAAAGCTTTCAACCCAGTTTAATGTATGGTTCCAAATTAACTTTTGCATCCTAGTTTTAAAAATAAATATAGTTTTGGAAATTTAAATTGTTTAAGCAAGTTTGAATGCTTAAAATATAATTTTTTTTTATAAAAGTTTAAAACTCTACTTACATAAAATTCTTATAAAAGTTCTTTAACATTAGATTTTAAATGTTTTATAAATTGAATTAAAATTTGATTATAGTTTAAATTGGTTAATTATATTAAGCCTTAAATCTGAAATGCAGTCTGAAAGTAGATTTTAAATGAAATGTTTTAACTGCATGTGATAATTTTAAATAAAGTTATACTTTATCTTAAAATAAATTAGGTTTAAATGATTAAGGGCGATTATGACAATTAATTAATTAATGATTTAGTATTAATTAATTGCGGACCGTTAGTTAGAAAATTAAGGGCCAATTCGTTAAGTAATTTAGGTTTAAGTTAATTAAGAAATAATTAATTTGGAATTGAGAATCATTAATTGGATTAATGATTTAATACTAATTTAAATTGTAATTAACAATAATTAATTTAAGATAAGTTGGTTACTTAAGAGAAGTAATTAAAGAGTTGTTAGTAGTTAAGGAAGATCGTTAACTTGGGATTGTTAAATAATTTATTTAATGTGATTAATTTTAATTAGATTAATTAATTAAAGATAATCAATTGTGGAAATTGTTAAGTATAATTACACGTTAATTATCTAGTGAAGTAATTAGTGATGATAATTACAAGATGTAATTAATTATAGATTGGGAATAGTTTTGGGGTTCGAATGGTGAGAATATTTGATCGATGTGATCAAGTAAAGTTAATTCCTAATGCAATTAAAATTAATCAAGGAGGATTAATTAAGATGAACGATTATTAAATGATATTGTGTGACTTATTTTAGATGATATCTATGGTAAGTGATGTGTAATGCTATGCGATAAAATATGTTGGGATCAACATTGACCTCCTGTATTGAAGTTGAATTGTTTTTAAATAATTGGAATAAGATGACACTGGATTCGAAGAGGCCAGAGTCGGGTATTATTAAGTACCCGAAACCACTGCGAATATTTTTATAGATTGATATGCAAAGTCTATATGCTGGAGTAAAGTGATTTGGAGGAATTGGACTATTTTAAATCTAACTCTTTGTTATTTAGAAACTTATATATGGAATAAGTGTCGTCTAGATTAAATTGAGGCTTTGTGAATTTATATGAGTTACCCGGGTTTTATATGAGTTGTATACTTTTGTATTCCATGTTAGTTGGGTTTACCCACGCTGGTTTCCAGCCTGACCTGGGTGTTACTTTGGTGTAATGCTCGGGTCAGACCGAGTATTACAGATTTACAGGTAGGTACGTTCTGAAGCTCAGGAGGCGAGCTGGATGGCAGTGGCGTATAGAGTATTTCCGCTGTATATATATTATTGTTAATCTGAGACATGATAATTGTATATAACTGTGACTGTATATATGAGAAACTCTGATGTACTAAAATGTAATCGCCAGATATAGTATTCGTTTGTAAACTGTTATTATTTATTATTATATTTTATCCGCTGCGAATGTGAGATGTTTGGTGTTCTGTTCCTCTTCTTCTTCTATCTCTTTCTTCTTTCATAACTATCTGGAATTTTCGGATTCGAAAATTCCGGGTCGTTACAGTTGGTATCAGAGCTGAAGGTTAAGCGAGAACCTTGGCTCTGGTGGGGAATTGCTCATTAAATAGAGTCTGTGGTACTCTAGAATGAGTTGAGTGTATATATATGAGCACGTACTTGTTATTTTCTTATATAAAGGTTTTAAATGGTTTTATATAAAAGTATATTTTGATATATAAAGCAATATTTCCTTCTAATAAATATTAAGGCGATTGGGTGTTAAATTATTGGAATTAAGTTAAGAATGAATATAATACAACCAAATTAAAATTAAATTGATTAAAAAATGAAATTCTAGAATTAGAACTCAGAAATTAGAATTGTTTGAAACTTTAAATAAACAAAGTTAAATTTGGTTTAAAAAGGTTAAACCAGTCTTTGAGAATTTAGCTCGAATTATATAATTCGAGATGGTTTAAATTTGAAGTTGGAATTGAACTCATTCAAATTGAATCTGATTTGAATTAATTGGATTTGGGATTGAAGATGTATAAGTTCAAAAATTTAAATGAAAGATTTGAATTGAATTGAATTGAAATGATTGAAATTGAAGTGAGTTCAATTGAATGGATATTAGTCCAAAGTAATTGGAATAACTTTGGAATTGTAATTAAAGTGGAATTCTTTTAAAATCAAAATGGAATTTGAAATATAAATTGTAAATGAAATTTATAAGTTGGAATAAACTTCATAAATAAATAAGATTATAACTTGAAATAGAATTCCAGAAAATATTTGAAAATAAGGTAAGATGAAAATTTCAGAGTAATGTTTAAATATAAAATAGATGGATTGGGAATTTGGAATTTTTGGGAAAATTTAAAATCCCTATGGATTTGAAAGTGGTTTCCGAAGGTTTTGGAGAAATAATAGTATTATTTCAAAAATATTTTTGGTGTTGAATTTGAAATCTGGGAGATTTGAAGTTAAAAATATTTGGGAATGTTTAAAAAGAAAAAAAGCATTGAACTCTTTTGGTCACTGGAAAATAACGTCGGTAATGACTGCAGCATCATCGATGTTCATTTTCGAGTTTCTAGAAGAGAAATTGCTACCAAATTGTTTTAAATTGGAATTGTTTGTGAACTGGGTTTGGTTTTGAAATTCAAAGGGATAATTGAATTTGCCAAAGAATTGTGGATATAGTTGAATTCTAAGGTGATATTGAAATTTTGGGACTTTGTTTAAACTCTGGAATCTTGATTAAAATGTTTTAGGAATAATAAAAATATATTGGCCAAATAAAATGTATAATTCTGAGTTAAAAGCAAAATGTGAATATTGATTATGAATAGAAGATGTGAAATTGAAATTATACTTAAAGTTGTACAGGTTTAAAGATCAAATGGAATTTGATTTGAAGTTGGAAGGAAATTGAGAATCAATTCAATTTGAATTTGGAATGAATCAAGTCCAATGGAAATTGGAGTTAATTAAATTGGGATGGGTTAATTTAAATGGAGTGGAAATTTAAATTGAATTGTTGGGGAAGTGAACAGTTTTGACTCTAGACCATTTTCAATGTAAATTATTTTAATATAAATAGTTTTAAATCTATTTTCTTATCTATTTACTATACAACTTTCTTTTTAAAACCTAAACTATTTTATACTGGTTTTGCCACTACTTTTGGAACTCTTTAACTATTTTACAACTGTTTTATAAACTAATTACTAATTTTCAACTAAGTTACGAATTAATTTCTGTTTTACAACTATTTTGCAATTATTTAAGATTTCTATAACTATTTAACTAATTTCCAACTATTTTACAATTAGTCAACTATTCTACAACTATTTTGCAAACTATTGATTATTTTTCAACTACTTATCTATTTTCAAAATTTTCAAGCTATTTCCTAAATATAAACTGGTCGGAGTTCAAACTGTTATTGAATAAATACCCAACTGGGATAAGAATTGAGGTAATAATCCAAATGGGAATTAAGGCAAATGTGAATAAATGAATGGAAATTTAAGTGAATGTGAATAGAAAGGAAATTGATATTGGAAAGAGTAATCAAATGTGAATATTTGATTTTGGGTAAACAAAGTTATATCTTTATTATATATTCTTCCCTTGTTGAATCTATTGTTGGAAGAAAAAGGATTTTGGAAGTGTTTGAAGTATAAAAGGAATTTTATACGAGTTTAAAGTGATCCAAGGTTTTAAAAATTACATATATTTGAATATATATAAAGGATCTTATGAGGATTTCGGAAAAGGTTTTGGGAACCTTTGGATTTGGAAAGGCTTTTGATTTTTGGGTAAAATCAATATTGAATTCGGAAAGCCTAGTTTGAGAATTATCGATTTTGGAATAATCGATTTTGTGTAAAGGGGCTTTGATGAAATTCATACTAGGTGTATGATTTGAAAGATACTGTACGTGTATAGTATAAAGTGTTTTGATGATAGCTCTGGGGAAAAAGGCGCTCCCTTGGAATGGACTTCTCAGGAGTGCCATTGGGTGGCGCTACCTTGAGCCCCGGGGGGGTTCTAAAGTTGATCCTGTGAGGAGTCAGGACAAAACTAGTTCCTGAGGATTATGGGTAGTGTACCATAGCGAAAATCGTGTGTGCCGCGGAGAGCCAACAGTCTGCGTTTGATTTTATATCGGTAGACTGCGACACTATGGTATACCACATAGCGAAAGTCGTGTGTGCCGCTGAGAGCCAACAGTCTGCGTTTGAGTTTATCTCAGTAGACTACGACCTATGTAGGAGTGGAGAAGTTTCATTTCGACAGCAAAAATCAGAGGCCGCTGAGAGCCTGCAGTTACATGGACTTCTGCTGCGACGGCAACGTAACCCTGGATGTAACTGTGATCTGTTGTGTGGGATCCATGGCATAATCGAGAGGCCGCGGAGAGCCTGCAGCTACAAGGACTTTTGTTGTGACTGCAACGTAACCCTGGTATGTAACTGTGACCATGGATGAGGGTGATGATTTTCAGAGCATTATCACCAAACATATTTCCTCTATTTTCAAGAACTGTTTTCGATATTTTCAATAATAATTAAATTATTTTCCAAGTATTTTCACTGGGTGTTGAAAACGGGTTTACCAAGTACTTATAGTTTTTCAGTCCTACGCCTGATCAACGTATGACTGAATTTCTGTGAGAACAAGGATGGACTGGTTGAGACATCGAATTATAAGAAATATTTTTATAAAAAGCTATTTTAATTGTATTATTTGGATTTAAAGGCATTCCTAAATTTTAAAATAAAGGAGAAAATTTAAATGAAGCGATTCAATAAAATCGAATATTGATTTAAAAGATGGAAGTAAGCTAATTAGCTAAATAATTATTTGATAAAGCATGTTAATAAAATTTAACTTGGGTAAATAAAATGGATTGTAAGTTGATAATGGGTTTGGAAATGAATTCAAATTATAAATAGAATTCGCCTTGGGTTTGATAATGGATTAAATAAGAAGAGATGGTGTAAAAAAAATTGAGTTGGATTGAAAAAGTGATGATTTGAATTGCAAATAAAGTTCAAGTGATTTGAATAATATTTAACGTAATTTGTAAGTAAATTTGATATAATGGAAGTGTTGTCAAAACATCGAGTTATAAAAGTATTTTTATAAAAAAATTATTTTAGTAATATTATATAGATTTTTTTTAAGTAGTTTAAAAATGATCTAAGAAAATTTATCTGATTATAAGCATTTTAACAATTCTGGATTCGTTCCTTTTCGGGGACGAAAAGATTTAAAGGGGGGAGGAATGTGACGACCTGGATTTTTAGACGTCTGTTGATCGAGAAATTAATTGATTTTATTATTGAAATATTAATATTAACTAATCAAACAAATGAATTTCTAATAATTAAAGATATTTGAATGTATATGTTGATTTGAAAACTAAAATAAACATTGAAAAAAGAAAAACTATATTAAATATTTAATTTTTAAAATCTCTGGGTGTGATAAATCCTATAGAAAAGGAAAATAAACTTTTGTATAGATAAACTTCACCATTTAAATTGAGATAAGATATCCATAAAATTTAGATACGAGTTAGATGATATATGTATATGTAAATATAAGTGTAAATATACAAATATTGGAAAGTTGTATGAACGTGAATAAATATATAAAGAAAAGCAATGTGTATGAATGTAAATGCATAAGCATGAGGACAAATATAAGTAAGTAAAAATATTTGTATGTATGTTACAATATAAAAAAAAATCAAGCATACAAAACAAATGGATATGTATACATACCTCAATTCACATAAATACATGTAAACAAAAGAGGAGACAAGCTTTTAGGCCTAGCATACAATACATCATTTTCAAGCACATAAAACATATAAATCAAGTCAACAAAATTTTGTATCAGGTCAAATAAATCAAGCTATAAAAAATGTATATATATAAAGAAGCTTGCTATGAAAGCTGCAGCCTATTTTGTTTTGTATACCACACTTACTTCCATTTCATCCATTCGTACAAACTGAAGTAGATTTACAAACATAAAAGAGACCCTTGCATTTAATGCTAGCACAAAAAGAGTCATTTCGCAACCTATATAAAATCATTTTAGGGTTCAAAAGTCTTGCCTGGTCAATAAAAAAATAATGTAAACTGTTTTCTATATAAAATACCTATTAATTCCTATCTAGTTCATACCACTCGCACAAGTTCTTTGTTTTAAAATAAAGCAAAGAAGGTCAGAGACTCAGGCAGGAGCATAACCAAGCTTCCACTAAGGATTTAAGAATAAATGCAGAGAAGCAAAAGCAGTACTCTGTTTAGCAAAGAAGGTGAGTAACTCTAAAACTGCTGGAATATTTTAAAGTTGCATATGATGATCTTGGGAAAATATAACGTGAACGATGCTGCACATGTTTGTTTGGTTATAATTATATATATGTCTGTAAAAAATTGGATACATGACTGATCAGTGGATAAACTTGAATCCAAGCCATTTAAACTTTGTTCAGGTAATAAATGTTGAAGTGATAGTTAATGAATATCAGCGTAAATGTTTTCCTGATCACGCGAAGATGAGTGAATGTAATTATATATATATATATATATATATATATATATATATATATATATATATATTCCAGTTTAAAAGCGAATCATAATTCAGTTTCAAGTAGCAGGTTTTAAGGAAATCATGTCTTTCCTTTTCCTCGTCAATAAAAGAAAAAAAATAGTAAAACAGAAAATTTGAAAAAAATTGAGTAAACTACATCCTTTAAATGTTGATCTGATGCATAGTATTTTGGGTACAGGTTTGCATAGATAACTTCATATGTCGATGAATATTGAGTGGAAGAATATGTGCATATCTGCTTATATATACATATATGCCTCCGTTAATTATACAGTAGTTTTCAAGCTCTGTTCAAATATAATATAAAAGTGAGTTAATTTTTAACTAAAGAACAGGTTTAAATCTGGTAGATTCTTGTGATGAATACTGTAGGGATATAGTATAATGTTTACAGGGATGGTTATTTAAATACATGATGAAATAGGATAGATGCCTGTGCAAAGTCTCTATATAATATGATCACTGTTATTTCAGGCTCTAGGTCAGTTCGAAAATCATTTGCACATGATCCAATCTTTGTTAAGACTTATGTCTTGGACAAATATGATTGTTATACCATAGAGTTTAGCTCAAAAATTTGTTAAGTTAAAATAAATTTGTATTTTTGTCTGGACAACAAAAACAATAGAGCAAACTAAAAATAAGTCAAAACTAAATTTTCATGATAGAGAAATTCAGGGATATACATAACCTACTTAGACTAAAACTTGATTTTTGAAACCAAGATCTTGATTTTTAATAAAGGGATTTGGGTGTGATTCTGGTTTGACCAGAAAATTGGGTTTGAGTAATCCCTGGCGTTCTGGTTGATCTGGGGTGTTGAGATTCTTCGTGGAGGTGGAAGAGTGGTCGGAGAATCAAGTAAAAATATTGAGTGAAATTTCAGATGATCGTGGAAGCGGCAGTGACTGTTTGCAGTTCGTAAACCTAGTTTTGACTAGGTTGAGTATTTTGATCGGCATGACCTCTTAGCTTGATCGAGTTCAACGGGGTTTTGGAGGTGGGTTCGAGGGTGAACGAAGATGAAGTGGCCGGAGTTTCTTGTCGTCTGATGGCCAGTGATGAGAGGAAGAGGGGGGGTTCTAGGTTTCACGTTTGTTCCAGTTTGGGTGTTTCGTTCCAGATGGTGACGAAAAGCTCGAAATCGATTTTTGAGGGAGGTTGAAAGATCTGATGATCAGATTATGGTGCGATGAAGATTGCCGACATGAGGGAGGCGTCGTTAAGGACCTGAGGTGGTGGAAGGCACGGTGCAAGTGCACGGTGCATGTCTGGAAGCTTATGATGTTGGGTTGGGTTGTGGCTTTATACTCGAGTTTATATTCGAGTTGTTTAAACTGTTGAAACAGGTTTAAGCCTGTTTTTGGTTAAAGTTCGAAGTGAATTTTGAATTTAAGGCCAGCTCTTAAATAAAGCTTTCAACCCAGTTTAATGTATGGTTCCAAATTAACTTTTGCATCCTAGTTTTAAAAATAAATATAGTTTTGGAAATTTAAATTGTTTAAGCAAGTTTGCATGCTTAAAATATAATTTTTTTTATAAAAGTTTAAAACTCTACTTACATAAAATTCTTATAAAAGTTCTTTAACATTAGATTTTAAATGCTTTATAAATTGAATTAAAATTTGATTATAGTTTAAATTGGTTAATTATATTAAGCCTTAAATCTGAAATGCAGTCTGAAAGTAGATTTTAAATGAAATGTTTTAACTGCATGTGATAATTTTAAATTAAGTCATAGTTTATCTTAAAATAAATTAGGTTTAAATGATTAAGGGCGATTATGACAATTAATTAATTAATGATTTAGTATTAATTAATTGCGGACTGTTAGTTAGAAAATTAAGGGCCAATTTGTTAAGTAATTAAGGTTTACGTTAATTAAGAAATAATTAATTTGGAATTGAGAATCATTAATTGGATTAATGATTTAATACTAATTTAAATTGTAATTAACAATAATTAATTTAAGATAAGTTGGTTACTTAAGAGAAGTAATTAAAGAGTTGTTAGTAGTTAAGGAAGATCGTTAACTTGGGATTGTTAAATAATTTATTTAATGTGATTAATTTTAATTAGATTAATTAATTAAAGATAATCAATTGTGGAAATTGTTAAGTATAATTACACGTTAATTATCTAGTGAAGTAATTAGTGATGATAATTACAAGATGTAATTAATTATAGATAGGGAATAGTTTTGTGGTTCGAATGGTAAGAATATTTGATCGATGTGATCAAGTAAAGTTAATTCCTAATGCAATTAAAATTAATCAAGGAGGATTAATTAAGATGAACGATTATTAAATGATATTGTGTGACTTATTTTAGATGATATCTATGGTAAGTGATGTGTAATGCTATGCGATAAAATATGTTGGGATCAATATTGACCTCCTGTATTGAAGTTGAATTGTTTTTAAATAATTGGAATAAGATGACATTGGATTCGAAGAGGCCGGAGTCGGGTATTATTAAGTACCCGTAACCACTGCGAATATTTTTATAGATTGATATGCAAAGTCTATATGCTGGAGTAAAGTGATTTGGAGGAATTGGACTATTTTAAATCTAAATCTTTGTTATTTAGAAACTTATATATGGAATAAGTGTCGTCTAGATTAAATTGAGGCTTTGTGAATTTATATGAGTTACCCGGGTTTTATATGAGTTGTATACTTTTGTATTCCATCTTAGTTGGGTTTACTCACGCTGGTTTCCAGCCTGACTCGGGTGTTACTTTGGTGTAATGCTCGGGTCAGACCGAGTATTACAGATTTACAAGTAGGTACGTTCTGGTGCTCAGGAGGCGACCTGGATGGCAGTGGCGTATAGAGTATTTCCGCTGTATATATATTATTGTTAATCTGAGACATGATAATTATATATAACTGTGACTGTATATATGAGAAACTCTGATGTACTAAAATGTAATCGCCAGATATAGTATTCGTTTGTAAACTGTTATTATTTATTATTATATTTTATCCGCTGCGAATGTGAGATGTTTGGTGTTCTGTTCTTCTTCTTCTTCTATCTCTTTCTTCTTTCATAACTATCTGGAATTTTCGGATTCGAAAATTCCGGGTCGTTACACTTGGTATCAGAGCTGAAGGTTAAGCGAGAACCTTGGCTCTGGTGGGGAATTACTCATTAAATAGAGTCTGTGGTACTCTAGAATGAGTTGAGTGTATATATATGAGCGCGTACTTGTTATTTTCTTATATAAAGGTTTTAAATGGTTTTATATAAAAGTATATTTTGATATATAAAGCAATATTTCCTTCTAATAAATATTAAGGCGATTGGGTGTTAAATTATTGGAATTAAGTTAAGAATGAATATAATACAACCAAATTAAAATTAAATTGATTAAAAAATGAAATTCTAGAATTAGAACTCAGAAATAAGAATTGTTTGAAACTTTAAATGAACAAAGTTAAATTTGGTTTAAAAAGGTTAAACCAATCTTTGAGAATTTAGCTCGAATTATATAATTCGAGATGGTTTAAATTTGAAGTTGGAATTGAACTCATTCAAATTGAATCTGATTTGAATTAATTGGATTTGGGATTGAAGATGTATAAGTTCAAAATTTTAAATGAAAGATTTGAATTGAATTGAATTGAAATGATTGAAATTGAAGTGAGTTCAATTGAATGGATATTAGTCCAAAGTAATTGGAATAACTTTGGAATTGTAATTAAAGTGGAATTCTTTTAAAATCAAAATGGAATTTGAAATATAAATTGTAAATGAAATTTATAAGTTAGAATAAACTTCATAAATAAATAAGATTATAACTTGAAATAGAATTCCAGAAAATATTTGAAAATAAGGTAAGATGAAAATTTCAGAGTAATGTTTAAATATAAAATAGATGGATTGGGAATTTGGAATTTTTGGGAAAATTTAAAATCCCTATGGATTTGAAAGTGGTTTCCGAAGGTTTTGGAGAAATAATAGTATTATTTCAAAAATATTTTTGGTGTTGAATTTGAAATCTGGGAGATTTGAAGTTAAAAATATTTGGGAATGTTTAAAAAGAAAAAAAGCATTGAACTCTTTTGGTCACTGGAAAATAACGTCGGTAATGACTGCAGCATCATCGATGTTCATTTTCGAGTTTCTAGAAGAGAAATTGCTACCAAATTGTTTTAAATTGGAATTGTTTGTGAACTGGGTTTGGTTTTGAAATTCAAAGGGATAATTGAATTTGCCAAAGAATTGTGGATATAGTTTAATTCTAAGGTGATATTGAAATTTTGGGACTTTGTTTAAACTCTGGAATCTTGATTAAAATGTTTTAGGAATAATAAAAATATATTGGCTAAATAAAATGTATAATTCTGAGTTAAAAGCAAAATGTGAATATTGATTATAAATAGAAGATGTGAAATTGAAATTATACTTAAAGTTGTACAGGTTTAAAGATCAAATGGAATTTGATTTGAAGTTGGAAGGAAATTGAGAATCAATTCAATTTGAATTTGGAATGAATCAAGTCCAATGGAAATTGGAGTTAATTAAATTGGGATGGGTTAATTTAAATGGAGTGGAAATTTAAATTGAATTGTTGGGGAAGTGAACAGTTTTGACTCTAGACCATTTTCAATGTAAATTATTTTAATATAAATAGTTTTAAATCTATTTTCTTATCTATTTACTATACAACTTTCTTTTTAAAACCTAAACTATTTTATACTGGTTTTGCCACTACTTTTGGAACTCTTTAACTATTTTACAACTGTTTTATAAACTAATTACTAATTTTCAACTAAGTTACGAATTAATTTCTATTTTACAACTATTTTGCAATTATTTAAGATTTCTATAACTATTTAACTAATTTCCAACTATTTTACAATTAGTCAACTATTCTACAACTATTTTGCAAACTATTGATTATTTTTCAACTACTTATCTATTTTCAAAATTTTCAAGCTATTTCCTAAATATAAACTGGTCGGAGTTCAAACTGTTATTGAATAAATACCCAACTGGGATAAGAATTGAGGTAATAATCCAAATGGGAATTAAGGCAAATGTGAATAAATGAATGGAAATTTAAGTGAATGTGAATAGAAAGGAAATTGATATTGGAAAGAGTAATCAAATGTGAATATTTGATTTTGGGTAAACAAAGTTATATCTTTATTATATATTCTTCCCTTGTTGAATCTATTGTTGGAAGAAAAAGGATTTTGGAAGTGTTTGAAGTATAAAAGGAATTTTATACGAGTTTAAATTGATCCAAGGTTTTAAAAATTACATATATCTGTATATATATATAAAGGATCTTATGAGGATTTCGGAAAAGGTTTTGGGAACCTTTGGATTTGGAAAGGCTTTTGATTTTTGGGTAAAATCAATATTGAATTCGGAAAGCCTAGTTTGAGAATTATCGATTTTGGAATAATCGATTTTGTGTAAAGGGGCTTTGATGAAATTCATACTAGGTGTATGATTTGAAAGATACTATATGTGTATAGTATAAAGTGTTTTGATGATAGCTCTGGGGAAAAAGGCGCTCCCTTGGAATGGACTTCTCAGGAGTGCCATTGGGTGGCGCTGCCTTTAGCCCCGGGGGGTTCTAAAGTTGATCCTGTGAGGAGTCAGGACAAAACTAGTTCCTGAGGATTATGGGTAGTGTACCATAGCGAAAATCGTGTGTGCCGCGGAGAGCCAACAGTCTGCGTTTGATTTTATATCGGTAGACTGCGACACTATGGTATACCACATAGCGAAAGTCGTGTGTGCCGCTGAGAGCCAACAGTCTGCGTTTGAGTTTATCTCAGTAGACTACGACCTATGTAGGAGTGGAGAAGTTTCATTTCGACAGCGAAAATCAGAGGCCGCTGAGAGCCTGCAGTTACATGGACTTCTGCTGCGACGGCAACGTAACCCTGGATGTAACTGTGATCTGTTGTGTGGGATCCATGGCGTAATCGAGAGGCCGCGGAGAGCCTGCAGCTACATGGACTTTTGTTGTGACTGCAACGTAACCCTGGTATGTAATTGTGACCATGGATGAGGGTGATGATTTTCAGAGCATTATCACCAAACATATTTCCTCTATTTTCAAGAACTGTTTTCGATATTTTCAATAATAATTAAATTATTTTCCAAGTATTTCATTGGGTTTTGAAAACGGGTTTACCAAGTACTTATAGATTTTCAGTCCTACGCCTGATCAACGTATGACTGAATTTCTGTGAGAACAAGGATGGACTGGTTGAGACATCGAATTATAAGAAATATTTTTATAAAAAGCTATTTTAATTGTATTATCTGGATTTAAAGGTATTCCTAAATTTTAAAATAAAGGAGAAAATTTAAATGAAGCGATTCAATAAAATCGAATATTGATTTAAAAGATGGAAGTAAGCTAATTAGCTAAATAATTATTTGATAAAGCATGTTAATAAAATTTAACTTGGGTAAATAAAATGGATTGTAAGTTGATAATGGGTTTGGAAATGAATTCAAATTATAAATAGAATTCGCCTTGGGTTTGATAATGGATTAAATAAGAAGAGATGGTGTAAAAAAAAATTGAGTTGGATTGAAAAAGTGATGATTTGAATTGCAAATAAAGTTCAAGTGATTTGAATAATATTTAACGTAATTTGTAAGTAAATTTGATATAATGGAAGTGTTGTCAAAACATCGAGTTATAAAAGTATTTTTATAAAAAAATTATTTTAGTAATATTATATAGAATTTTTTTAAGTAGTTTAAAAATGATCTAAGAAAATTTATCTGATTATAAGCATTTTAACAATTCTGGATTCGTTCCTTTTCGGGGACGAAAAGTGTAATATCCCGGAAATTTGGACAATTTAAATTTAATAATCTGAGTTTAAATTTAAATTGAATTGATAATTTTTGTTAATAAATTTGATTTGATTTTAATAATCTTCTTTATTTAAATATTTAATTTGTGAAATTATTTTAATGAGTTAATAAATTGTTTTTTATTTAATAATGTATATGTTTTTGTATATATTTTAAATAGACAAGTTATTTAATTTAAAATAGTATAGCATCTTTTTAATGTTTTAAAAATAGGAATTGTGATTTATTTTCAATTTAAGCTTTTCAAAAATATTTAATTAAATACTATATGATTTTATATATGAGATAAATGTTTTAACTAGTTTAAAATTTCATTTTAATTCAAGTTGTATATTAAAAACTCTTTTATAAATTTGCTTGAAAAGTTTCTTTTCAAATGAACTACTTGTATATTATAATAATACTTTGCTTTATTTATTTAGAGAATCATTTTTATACATAATTATGTATAAGATTTAATTAACAATGTTTAATATTTATTTAACTTTAATTAAACATGTTTATTAATCATAAGACAAGTGTACATATATTAAAGCCTAGGATTAACATGTGTAGACTTATCACAATTTAAAATGACAAATGTCAATATTTCTTTTTCATTTTCTTTTAATTCATTTTCTGAAAATCTACATTCATACCATCTTGCTCTTCATTCATATTCTTTTCTCATTCCTTAATAAAAGAATATAACCAAAACTTCATTCTCACAACCCAAATTCAAATCTGCAAATTCAAATTTGAGGCCTGCATGCAACTCCTCTTTCAAAATTCAAATCTGCAACTTCTCTTCTTCAAAATACAAACCTGCACAACAGTTTGAAAAAGCCTGCATTTCTTTGCATATGAAAAAAAGGGCTCTGCATACATGAAATCTTCAATCTAGAGGCAACAATCAAAGAAGGCCTGCATGCATCAATTACTAATCAAGTTAAAGCCCTGCATGTTATTGCATCTGAAACTACAAAAAAAAAAAGAACAAACCTGCATCAACATGAAAAGCCCTGCATTTCATTTGCAAGTAGAAGGCCTGCATGTAACCATTTGAATCTGCATTCATGAAATCTTCAATCTGGAACGAGAGGCTCTGCATTTCAAAGGCCTGCATGCATCCAAATAAAAGCTCTGCAATTTCATGAAAAAGCTCTGCATTTTATTAGCATTCAAGAAGCCTGCATGTAGAACCTGGAAATACTGCATCTGAAATCATCAAGCTAGCATCAACACATCATTTAAAAATTTGGACAGTGCTCTGCATTTCAAATTCAGGTGAGTAACACTTAATTCAAAGTAAATTAAGTAGGATTGTTTGCTTGATTTTCTGATAAGTAAAAGTTTGCACATGTTTTCTTTTTACTGCCTGTGCATATATGAATGCAATGCAAGCTTGATTTCTAAGTTTCAGATTATTATAGTTTAAGTTCAAATTTGATATAATCGTTTTCTTTCTTGATCTGATGCTATCATGGATTAGCATTTGAATGAAATTGGTTTATATCATGATTAAATAAATTTTAAAGACTTTATAAGTTGGTTAGTTTCTGTGATGTCTGAAACATAAAACACTAACTAAATTTTGTATAAATTTGAAAAAGTAGATATCATAAATTGGTGTTTAAAGTTTACTAACAGAATCATTAAGTAAACTCAAGGATTTTAAGACTAAAATTAACATTTACAGTGTTAAAGATAAAATACAGTTTTGAAAAGTTACTGTATTTTCATTTTGGTCAATATTAGTTGATCCTTGAAATTTAACAAGTTGAATTTGTTTGCTGGAAGTAATCATCTATTTTTGATCATAGAAAAATTATTGAATTGGTATGCAAATCAAGTGTGGGATTGGAATTTGGGATTTAAGGTTAAGAACCCTAGTTTACTGGGTTTAGGTGAATTTTGGTGCTGTTGTTTCAAAGGAGCATCGAGTTCAATGCTATCGTGGGAATTGGTAGGTGGTGTGCTGATGGAGTTGTCGCCGAATTTTGGGTGGAGATTGTGGCCGGAGGCGCGTAGGGTCGCCGTTGACAGGTTGAGGGGGTGGACTGTGTTTGTTCTGTTTCAGGTTTTGAAAGTTTGTTAGTTGCAAGTTTTTGACTCGGGTTGGTCTAGGGTAAATGGGGGGGGGAAAACTCGAAGCAGGGAGATTATTTTCCCGAAGTCAATTTTAGCTTGCTCGAGTATACCATTTTGTTTCAGGCTTTAACAAGTAGAGCTGTCTGTTCTAAGAATTTTTAAAGCAAGGTTTTAAATTTAAATATGGAGATTGAACTTAGGATTTAACTTAAATCTGAAAATGAATTCAAACAGTTTGAATTCTATTTTGAAATAATGTAAAGGCAGAATTCAAATTGGTTTAAATATAAAAAAAAATAAAAATAAAGAACATGAAAACTGTTTGCAGGTTTCTTTTTTTTTAATATTGAAAGTGAAAGTTTAAAATTGTAAACTTAATTTGGACTTAGGCTTTAATAACCTGAATTTGAATATGAATTTAAATATGTTTAAATTCTGTTTTTGAAAATAGTTTAAATTCTGGAAAAAAGTTCAAAGTTTAAGTTTTAAATAAACGGAAAACTGTTTTTCTGTTTAAATAAAAAGATAAGTTTAAATATTTTTAGGGTGGAGATTTAAACTAAGTTAAGTTTGAAATTTGAAAATGAATTCAAATTTTGTTTGTCTGAAATTTGAAACCATATTGTGTTTTTAAATTTAAATTTGATTTTTAACTCTCAAATATAAAATGCATTGTTGTTTTGCATTTGAATTAAAAAGTTAAGTATTTAATTTAGAAATTCAAAATGAATTCAAAACTGAGTTTAAAATCTGGATTTAAATTTTTAAGCTTCAGTTTTAAAATAAGGATTTAAATTTAAATTTGTTTTTAAATAATGATTTGCATTTGAAATGAAGATGGAATGTAAGTAAAGTTTTGATTTTTAATTTTGAATCTGAAATGAAATTTAAATTATGTTTCAGTTTGAAATTTAAAAAGAAATTTTTAAATTTGAATTTGTATTTGAAAGAAAGTGTTTAAAATACTTTGTATAAAGGAAGAAGGTTTCTAAATTTTGAACTTAAGAAATTGGTTTCATTTAAATTATTTAATTAATTTAAATGTAATATTAATTATTTAATTAATTAATAATGTGGATGATTAAGTAAGAAATTAATAATTTTTAAGTTAATTAATTAAGATTTGAGATTAATTAATTAATGTTAATTAATCTATAATTAAGGATGGTTAATTAAGTTTTAATTAATGATTAAGATTTACTTAATCAAGTGATTAATGATAATTAAGATTTTAATTAACACTTAATTAATTAATAATTAGAGATTAATTAAATTATAATTAAATATTAATTAGTTGTTAATTAATAATGATTAATTATAAGTTAATTTCTTAATTAGGTAATTAAGAGGTGTTAATGAAGATAATTAACTTAAGATTATTTAACAATTAATTAATGTGATTAATTTTAATAGTTAATTAGATTAATTAATTAATAATAATCAATTGTTTAATTACTTAATAAAAGTAATTAATGAATTAATTACTTGGTGTAATTAATTTGATTAAGGTGATTAGTTTAGATTAATTAAGTTTAATTAATTTAAACCATTGTTGATTGTTTGATAATTACTTTATGTAATTAATGAATTTATAATTACTTAGAGAAGTAATTAATTAATAATTACAGGATGTAATTAAAGATATTAATTATAGAAGTAATTTTGATTTAAATTACTTTGAAAATTAATCAAGTGATTAATGAAGATAATTAATTAAGGGTAATTAAGTTATGGGAGGAGTAATTAAAATAGTTAATTACTAATTGGATATTAATCATGGGTGATTAATATATAGGGTTTAAGTTGAAGATTAATTACTTATGTAATTAATTTATATTAGAGATTGATTAAATGTAATTAGAAATCATTAATTAATTAATTAATGATGTAATTTGGAATTGATTAATTAAGGTATAATTAATATTAAATGCTAATTACTTATTGTAATTAGGGAATTATTAATCAATAAGGATTAATTGAAATGAATATTGAGATGATTTATAAATTGATTTATAATCAATTGATGATTAAGATAAGCAGGATTTGATGATGAAATGATTAATTTAATTTATTTTAAATTAATTAGAGAGTAAGTAATTAATTTAATTCATTTTAAATTAATTATAGAATGGAATGATCATTAGATAGTTGCTTATGTTTGATGATTGGTATTGATTGGTATGGTTTGTAATCTCAGTTATGAGATTAGTAGTGTATGTGATATGTATGCATTGGTTGCTTTTGGATGATAGTATGGATATCTGATTATGATATGAATTATCTGTTGGTAATGATAATGTTGATTATCTATTGTGTTGTGAATTATCTATCTATGTATATTTAGATAATGAATTGAATTGTTTTAAACTTAAAACAACTTGGACCTTAAAAGACACGCTTTGGATTTCGATGAGACCGGGATCGGGTTTCCATATTTGGGGTCCGAAAACCACATCGATTTCAAATAACGTTAGGTCGTGAATCCAAATGGTGCGAGTGAAGACTCGAGGTGTAAGGGCTATACGTCAGTATAACTCTGTGGGTGATTCCGTAATGAGTTTGACGGAATAGTACTTATAGATTCGAGATGGTGATTTAGAGTGCAAGGGTTATTGTCGTTAACTCTGAGGGTGATTCCAAAACGAGTGTAACGAGATAATGCCTTCGGTTTCGTTCGAACCCGGAACGAACTTGTATGGATTGAATGCTTTCAGAACATCGTCAGGTGGACGATGAGCATTCTAAGTGATATGTCCTATAAAGGTAATCGTAGCCTCAAGCCTCATCAACCGGGAATGGCTAAAACAGGGGAGGTGCAGCAAAGCTTCGTGGGTAGCCCCCACTTGAGAGCAAGATTTATCCCTGTCTAGAGGTCCCTT
This sequence comes from Allium cepa, assembly GCA_030765085.1. Taxonomy (NCBI): domain Eukaryota; kingdom Viridiplantae; phylum Streptophyta; class Magnoliopsida; order Asparagales; family Amaryllidaceae; genus Allium; species Allium cepa. The sequence continues at coordinate 431,916,707 of CM060929.1, read as the reverse complement.
TATTTTCGGCTTAGTGGTGCGGTTGCTGATCACAACTGCGGGGTAGTCTTGTTTGGAACTGTTCAGTAAGGAACGGGTCCGGCTTTGTGTTGCAGGGGATGAAGGGAGTAATCCTCGGTATGGTGATCTAGGCCACGTACTGTGACGGGCGGTACCCCAGTAGCCCTGCCATTGTATGGAATCCACAATCCAATAAGTGCCAACGGTTTTGATTGTATTACCCACTTTTGTGGCTAGTAGCTGGAATTTAATCATGTAACAATTTCGGCTATTTCTTATTTATTTGAAAACCCTAGACACTATTATAATATCATCGGATTTTCTATCAAATGTTTTGGTTAGCGTAAGGTAAAAACTTTTCCATGTTTATGTGTGGGAAGTCTTACGTGATACCTTTTCTTTTTAAAGGTTTTTCAAAGTTAAGCAACTTTAACCTGTTACTCACACCAGACCCATGTCTGACCCGGAGTTATTTCTGTTTTTCTATAACTCTTGGGTACTCAAATTTTTACGAGTAGCCAAGGGAATTCAGGTTAGGATTCAGGATTAGCTTTGACGAATTGTGGAGGAGCATATGGAGCAGGAGGCTTCTGCGTATAGTTATATTGTTTTCCGCTGTGTTGGTATCTCTGAGTTGTTATGTATTGTAATTGAGTTGTAATAATTAGATAGGTGTTTATAACTGTCTAGTATGAGTTGTATATGTCTGTGTACTCTGATATTTGATGTATACTATGTAATACTTTGGTTATTAATATAATTTATTCTTTCCGCTGTTGAGATTCTTGTGTTGTTTCTTCTTTCTCTTCTTTCTTTCTTCTTCTATCCCTTTCTTTCTTAATTCATGACGCGATTTTCTGGGAGTGGAAAGTCGGGTCGTGACAGTTGGTATCAGAGCTGTAGGTTGAGTGAATACCTAGGCTCTGAAGTGTGTCTTTCTTTAGGGAGCGTTAGGTTGAGTGAATACCTAGGCTCTGTAGTGGTGTCTATCTTGAGAGAGCGTACTTGTATTTTTATTATATATATATATATATATTTATGGTTCTACCTATTTGTTGGTTTACCTGTTCGGGTTTTTCCAATGTAAGTTATAAAGGTAGATGAGGTAGAAGTGTGTGTAACACGACTAAAATTGGTTGGTGTTTGATGGATGAGGTTGGAAGTGTATTTGTCGAGACTGTAGACCTAATACCGTCTCGAGTGAGTTTTGTTTGGTTTAAGGACTTCATCGATCTCTGAAGGTAACCTGTTAAGGTTCGGAGTTCATCTTTGAAGTGCAGAATTGAGTTTTGATCTGTCGGTTGGACAGAAGCAAGCAAGTGATGATATCTTGATATCTTAGGAAAATAGTAGCTGCATGATGAGATGCAGTGACTATGGATATTTCCGAAGATGTTTCTTTGGAACAAGAGTAGGAAGTGAGTCTGCTCGGTGATGTGGCTGAGTTTAGCAGAGTGTTCTGAGTCGATAGGGAGTCTTCTGGCTGAGTAGTTTTCTGAAGTGGAGTTCAGAAGCAGCAGAGTGGATCTTTTCTCTGGTAAGTTGGCTAAGTCAGCATAAGTTGTTCTGTTTGGTTGAGAGAGAGCAGTTTTCTTTGGATTTAGGCTGAGTTGATCGCAAAAGTGACTTGCGATAGTTTGTTCTTTGGATTGTTGGAGATTGTCCGGGTTTCTTCCAGGAAGTCAGAGTTTGTCTGCATCTGGAGATCGAGTTTTCTTTCCAGGATTGGAACTGGTGGTTCAGTTAGTAGATGGATGGTTCCTTGAGGTAAAAGTTGGTGAAGCAACTCAGGTTTGGGAGGAACATCTGAGTTTTCTTATGGATATATGGAACCTTATTTTTGTGCTGGGTTGTCTAGTCTGTGCTTATGTTTTCCGTCGGCATTTTCTTCTGTTTCGGATCAGAGTTGCGCAACGGAAGCAGTTTGGGAATGTTTCTGTTTTCTTTTTCGGATAAGGAGAAGTTGGTTCTGTCTTCTGTTGTTGAGAAGCAGAGTGTTTGTTCTTAGTTTGGTGTGATCTTGAGGAGATCATTGGATTGTTTTGCTTCAGTCTGTTTCTTTCGGAATCAGCAAGAGTTGAGCTGATTAGGTTGGATGTTGGTAAGCCCAGGATCGTCCGAAATTTTTTTATGGATAAGAGACAGAGAAATTTGGATTCTGGAATCGGAGATTTGATTTTGGTTAAGTTTTCTCTGATCCAAGGAGCTATAAGTTTGGGATGCTAGCTCCGTAGTGTTTTGGTTTCTTCTGTGATTGGTAAGATCAGTGTTTGATTTTCCTAGAACTGGATTGTCAGTTTGGATAACTGGGATTCAGGGTGTTTCGCGTATCTCTAAGGGAGTATGTGTTTGATATTTCTGGTTGTAGAACTAGCAGTTTAGGATGGTTTGTTTATTGTGTCAGACTCGTTTGTAGTCTGATATTATGTATAGAATGGTTGTTAGGAGCTCTATAGCTTAGTAGTATTGATTGATTGGATTCTATAGAGCGAGTATCCCGATATATATATACCGGGGAAACTCGTGAAAGTTTTATCCAAAATTCTTTTGGATAACTAGATTTGTTTTGATTGTGTGAATTGGTTACTTTGGTTGTTGGCATATGATTAACATATGCTGTGTTTTAAAATTAAATCTGTAAATAGATTATTAAATTGCCTTTGTTTTAAATTTCGGGGACGAAATTCTTTTAAGGGGGAAGGATTGTAATATCCCGGAAATTTGGACAATTTAAATTTAATAATCTGAGTTTAAATTTAAATTGAATTGATAATTTTTGTTAATAAATTTGATTTGATTTTAATAATCTTCTTTATTTAAATATTTAATTTGTGAAATTATTTTAACGAGTTAATAAATTGTTTTCTATTTAATAATGTATATGTTTTTGTATATATTTTAAATAGACAAGTTATTTAATTTAAAATAGTATAGCATCTTTTTAATGTTTTAAAAATAGGAATTGTGATTTATTTTCAATTTAAGCTTTTCAAAAATATTTAATTAAATACTATATGATTTTATATATGAGATAAATGTTTTAACTAGTTTAAAATTTCATTTTAATTCAAGTTGTATATTAAAAACTCTTTTATAAATTTGCTTGAAAAGTTTCTTTTCAAATGAACTACTTGTATATTATAATAATACTTTGCTTTATTTATTTAGAGAATCATTTTTATACATAATTATGTATAAGATTTAATTAACAATGTTTAATATTTATTTAACTTTAATTAAACATGTTTATTAATCATAAGACAAGTGTACATATATTAAAGCCTAGGATTAACATGTGTAGACTTATCACAATTTAAAATGACAAATGTCAATATTTCTTTTTCATTTTCTTTTAATTCATTTTCTGAAAATCTACATTCATACCATCTTGCTCTTCATTCATATTCTTTTCTCATTCCTTAATAAAAGAATATAACCAAAACTTCATTCTCACAACCCAAATTCAAATCTGCAAATTCAAATTTGAGGCCTGCATGCAACTCCTCTTTCAAAATTCAAATCTGCAACTTCTCTTCTTCAAAATACAAACCTGCACAACAGTTTGAAAAAGCCTGCATTTCTTTGCATATGAAAAAAAGGGCTCTGCATACATGAAATCTTCAATCTAGAGGCAACAATCAAAGAAGGCCTGCATGCATCAATTACTAATCAAGTTAAAGCCCTGCATGTTCTTGCATCTGAAACTACAAAAAAAAAAAGAACAAACCTGCATCAACATGAAAAGCCCTGCATTTCATTTGCAAGTAGAAGGCCTGCATGCAACCATTTGAATCTGCATTCATGAAATCTTCAATCTGGAACGAGAGGCTCTGCATTTCAAAGGCCTGCATGCATCCAAATAAAAGCTCTGCAATTTCATGAAAAAGCTCTGCATTTTATTAGCATTCAAGAAGCCTGCATGTAGAACCTGGAAATACTGCATCTGAAATCATCAAGCTAGCATCAACACATCATTTAAAAATTTGGACAGTGCTCTGCATTTCAAATTCAGGTGAGTAACACTTAATTCAAAGTAAATTAAGTAGGATTGTTTGCTTGATTTTCTGATAAGTAAAAGTTTGCACATGTTTTCTTTTTACTGCCTGTGCATATATGAATGCAATGCAAGCTTGATTTCTAAGTTTCAGATTATTATAGTTTAAGTTCAAATTTGATATAATCGTTTTCTTTCTTGATCTGATGCTATCATGGATTAGCATTTGAATGAAATTGGTTTATATCATGATTAAATAAATTTTAAAGACTTTATAAGTTGGTTAGTTTCTGTGATGTCTGAAACATAAAACACTAACTAAATTTTGTATAAATTTGAAAAAGTAGATATCATAAATTGATGTTTAAAGTTTACTAACAGAATCATTAAGTAAACTCAAGGATTTTAAGACTAAAATTAACATTTACAGTGTTAAAGATAAAATACAGTTTTGAAAAGTTACTGTATTTTCATTTTGGTCAATATTAGTTGATCCTTGAAATTTAACAAGTTGAATTTGTTTGCTGGAAGTAATCATCTATTTTTGATCATAGAAAAATTATTGAATTGGTATGCAAATCAAGTGTGGGATTGGAATTTGGGATTTAAGGTTAAGAACCCTAGTTTACTGGGTTTAGGTGAATTTTGGTGCTGTTGTTTCAAAGGAGCATCGAGTTCAATGCTATCGTGGGAATTGGTAGGTGGTGTGCTGATGGAGTTGTCGCCGAATTTTGGGTGGAGATTGTGGCCGGAGGCGCGTAGGGTCGCCGTTGACAGGTTGAGGGGGTGGACTGTGTTTGTTCTGTTTCAGGTTTTGAAAGTTTGTTGGTTGCAAGTTTTTGACTCGGGTTGGTCTAGGGTAAATGGGGGGGAAAACTCGAAGCAGGGAGATTATTTTCCCGAAGTCAATTTTAGCTTGCTCGAGTATACCATTTTGTTTCAGGCTTTAACAAGTAGAGCTGTCTGTTCTAAGAATTTTTAAAGCAAGGTTTTAAATTTAAATATGGAGATTGAACTTAGGATTTAACTTAAATCTGAAAATGAATTCAAACAGTTTGAATTCTATTTTGAAATAATGTAAAGGCAGAATTCAAATTGGTTTAAATATAAAAAAAAATAAAAATAAAGAACATGAAAACTGTTTGCAGGTTTCTTTTTTTTTAATATTGAAAGTGAAAGTTTAAAATTGTAAACTTAATTTGGACTTAGGCTTTAATAACCTGAATTTGAATATGAATTTAAATATGTTTAAATTCTGTTTTTGAAAATAGTTTAAATTCTGGAAAAAAGTTCAAAGTTTAAGTTTTAAATAAACAGAAAACTGTTTTTCTGTTTAAATAAAAAGATAAGTTTAAATATTTTTAGGGTGGAGATTTAAACTAAGTTAAGTTTGAAATTTGAAAATGAATTCAAATTTTGTTTGTCTGAAATTTGAAACCATATTGTGTTTTTAAATTTAAATTTGATTTTTAACTCTCAAATATAAAATGCATTGTTGTTTTGCATTTGAATTAAAAAGTTAAGTATTTAATTTAGAAATTCAAAATGAATTCAAAACTGAGTTTAAAATCTGGATTTAAATTTTTAAGCTTCAGTTTTAAAATAAGGATTTAAATTTAAATTTGTTTTTAAATAATGATTTGCATTTGAAATGAAGATGGAATGTAAGTAAAGTTTTGATTTTTAATTTTGAATCTGAAATGAAATTTAAATTATGTTTCAGTTTGAAATTTAAAAAGAAATTTTTAAATTTGAATTTGTCTTTGAAAGAAAGTGTTTAAAATACTTTGTATAAAGGAAGAAGGTTTCTAAATTTTGAACTTAAGAAATTGGTTTCATTTAAATTATTTAATTAATTTAAATGTAATATTAATTATTTAATTAATTAATAATGTGGATGATTAACTAAGAAATTAATAATTTTTAAGTTAATTAATTAAGATTTGAGATTAATTAATTAATGTTAATTAATCTATAATTAAGGATGGTTAATTAAGTTTTAATTAATGATTAAGATTTACTTAATCAAGTGATTAATGATAATTAAGATTTTAATTAACACTTAATTAATTAATAATTAGAGATTAATTAAATTATAATTAAATATTAATTAGTTGTTAATTAATAATGATTAATTATAAGTTAATTTCTTAATTAGGTAATTAAGAGGTGTTAATGAAGATAATTAACTTAAGATTATTTAACAATTAATTAATGTGATTAATTTTAATAGTTAATTAGATTAATTAATTAATAATAATCAATTGTTTAATTACTTAATAAAAGTAATTAATGAATTAATTACTTGGTGTAATTAATTTGATTAAGGTGATTAGTTTAGATTAATTAAGTTTAATTAATTTAAACCATTGTTGATTGTTTGATAATTACTTTATGTAATTAATGAATTTATAATTACTTAGAGAAGTAATTAATTAATAATTACAGGATGTAATTAAAGATATTAATTATAGAAGTAATTTTGATTTAAATTACTTTGAAAATTAATCAAGTGATTAATGAAGATAATTAATTAAGGGTAATTAAGTTATGGGAGGAGTAATTAAAATAGTTAATTACTAATTGGATATTAATCATGGGTGATTAATATATAGGGTTTAAGTTGAAGATTAATTACTTATGTAATTAATTTATATTAGAGATTGATTAAATGTAATTAGAAATCATTAATTAATTAATTAATGATGTAATTTGGAATTGATTAATTAAGGTATAATTAATATTAAATGCTAATTACTTATTGTAATTAGGGAATTATTAATCAATAAGGATTAATTGAAATGAATATTGAGATGATTTATAAATTGATTTATAATCAATTGATGATTAAGATAAGCAGGATTTGATGATGAAATGATTAATTTAATTTATTTTAAATTAATTAGAGAGTAAGTAATTAATTTAATTCATTTTAAATTAATTATAGAATGGAATGATCATTAGATAGTTGCTTATGTTTGATGATTGGTATTGATTGGTATGGTTTGTAATCTCAGTTATGAGATTAGTAGTGTATGTGATATGTATGCATTGGTTGCTTTTGGATGATAGTATGGATATCTGATTATGATATGAATTATCTGTTGGTAATGATAATGTTGATTATCTATTGTGTTGTGAATTATCTATCTATGTATATTTAGATAATGAATTGAATTGTTTTAAACTTAAAACAACTTGGACCTTAAAAGACACGCTTTGGATTTCGATGAGACCGGGATCGGGTTTCCATATTTGGGGTCCGAAAACCACATCGATTTCAAATAACGTTAGGTCGTGAATCCAAATGGTGCGAGTGAAGACTCGAGGTGTAAGGGCTATACGTCAGTATAACTCTGTGGGTGATTCCGTAATGAGTTTGACGGAATAGTACTTATAGATTCGAGATGGTGATTTAGAGTGCAAGGGTTATTGTCGTTAACTCTGAGGGTGATTCCAAAACGAGTGTAACGAGATAATGCCTTCGGTTTCGTTCGAACCCGGAACGAACTTGTATGGATTGAATGCTTTCAGAACATCGTCAGGTGGACGATGAGCATTCTAAGTGATATGTCATATAAAGGTAATCGTAGCCTCAAGCCTCATCAACCGGGAATGGCTAAAACAGGGGAGGTGCAGCAAAGCTTCGTGGGTAGCCCCCACTTGAGAGCAAGATTTATCCCTGTCTAGAGGTCCCTTTATTTTCGGCTTAGTGGTGCGGTTGCTGATCACAACTGCGGGGTAGTCTTGTTTGGAACTGTTCAGTAAGGAACGGGTCCGGCTTTGTGTTGCAGGGGATGAAGGGAGTAATCCTCGGTATGGTGATCTAGGCCACGTACTGTGACGGGCGGTACCCCAGTAGCCCTGCCATTGTATGGAATCCACAATCCAATAAGTGCCAACGGTTTTGATTGTATTACCCACTTTTGTGGCTAGTAGCTGGAATTTAATCATGTAACAATTTCGGCTATTTCTTATTTATTTGAAAACCCTAGACACTATTATAATATCATCGGATTTTCTATCAAATGTTTTGGTTAGCGTAAGGTAAAAACTTTTCCATGTTTATGTGTGGGAAGTCTTACGTGATACCTTTTCTTTTTAAAGGTTTTTCAAAGTTAAGCAACTTTAACCTGTTACTCACACCAGACCCATGTCTGACCCGGAGTTATTTCTGTTTTTCTTTAACTCTTGGGTACTCAAATTTTTACGAGTAGCCAAGGGAATTCAGGTTAGGATTCAGGATTAGCTTTGACGAATTGTGGAGGAGCATATGGAGCAGGAGGCTTCTGCGTATAGTTATATTGTTTTCCGCTGTGTTGGTATCTTTGAGTTGTTATGTATTGTAATTGAGTTGTAATAATTAGATAGGTGTTTATAACTGTCTAGTATGAGTTGTATATGTCTGTGTACTCTGATATTTGATGTATACTATGTAATACTTTGGTTATTAATATAATTTATTCTTTCCGCTGTTGAGATTCTTGTGTTGTTTCTTCTTTCTCTTCTTTCTTTCTTCTTCTATCCCTTTCTTTCTTAATTCATGACGCGATTTTCTGGGAGTGGAAAGTCGGGTCGTGACAAAAAGATTTAAAGGGGGGAGGAATGTGACGACCTGGATTTTTGGACGTCTGTTGATCGGGAAATTAATTGATTTTATTATTGAAATATTAATATTAACTAATCAAACAAATGAATTTCTGATAATTAAAGATATTTGAATGTATATGTTGATTTGAAAACTAAAATAAACATTGAAAAAAGAAAAACTATAGTAAATATTTATTTTTTAAAATCTCTGGGTGTGATAAATCCTATAGAAAAGGAAAATAAACTTTTGTATAGATAAACTTCACCATTTAAATTGAGATAAGATATCCATAAAATTTAGATACGAGTTAGATGATATATGTATATGTAAATATAAGTGTAAATATACAAATATTGGAAAGTTGTATGAACGTGAATAAATATATAAAGAAAAGCAATGTGTATGAATGTAAATGCATGAGCATGAGGACAAATATAAGTAAGTAAAAATATTTGTATGTATGTTACAATATAAAAAAAAATCAAGCATACAAAACAAATGGATATGTATACATACCTCAATTCACATAAATACATGTAAACAAAAGAGAAGACAAGCTTTTAGGCCTAGCATACAATACATCATTTTCAAGCACATAAAACATATAAATCAAGTCAACAAAATTTTGTATCAGGTCAAATAAATCAAGCTATAAAAAATGTATATATATAAAGAAGCTTGCTATGAAGGCTGCAACCTATTTTGTTTTGTATACCACACTTACTTCCATTTCATCCATTCGTACAAACTGAAGTAGATTTACAAACATAAAAGAGACCCTTGCATTTAATGCTAGCACAAAAAGAGTCATTTCGCAACCTATATAAAATCATTTTAGGGTTCAAAAGTCTTGCCTGGTCAATAAAAAAAAATGTAAACTGTTTTCTATATGAAATACCTATTAATTCCTATCTGGTTCATACCACTCGCACAAGTTCTTTGTTTTAAAATAAAGCAAAGAAGGTCAGAGACTCAGGCAGGAGCATAACCAAGCTTCCATTAAGGATTTAAGAATAAATGCAGAGAAGCAAAAGCAGTACTTTGTTTAGCAAAGAAGGTGAGTAACTCTAAAACTGCTGGAATATTTTAAAGTTGCATATGATGATCTTGGGAAAATATAACGTGAACGATGCTGTACATGTTTGTTTGGTTATAAGTATATATATGTCTGTAAAAAATTGGATACATGACCGATCAGTGGATAAACTTAAATCCAAGCCATTTAAACTTTGTTCAGGTAATAAATGTTGAAGTGATAGTCAACGAATATCAGCGTAAATGTTTTCCTGATCACGCGAAGATGAGTGAATGTAATTATATATATATTCCAGTTTAAAAGCGAATCATAATTCAGTTTCAAGTAGCAGGTTTTAAGGAAATCATATCTTTCCTTTTCCTGGTCAATAAAAGAAAAAAAAATAGTAAAACAGAAAATTTGAAAAAAATTGAGCAAACTACATCCTTTAAATGTTGATCTGATGCATAGTATTTTGGGTACAGGTTTCATAGATAACTTCATATGTAGATGAATATTGAGTGGAAGAATATGTGCATATCTGCTTATATATACATATATGCCTCTGTTAATTATACAGTAGTTTTCAAGCTCTGTTCAAATATATTATAAAAGTGAGTAACTTTTTAACTAAAGAACAGGTTTAAATCTGGTAGATGCTTGTGATCAATACTGTAGGGATATAGTATAATGTTTACAGGGATGGTTATTTAAATACATGATGAAATAGGATAGATGCCTGTGCAAAGTCTCTATATAATATGATCACTGTTATTTCCAGGCTCTAGGTCAGTTCGAAAATCATTTGCACATGATCCAATCTTTGTTAAGACTTATGTCTTGGACAAATATGATTGTTATACCATAGAGTTTAGCTCAAAAATTTGTTAAGTTAAAATAAATTTGTATTTTTGTCTGGACAACAAAAACAATAGAGCAAACTAGAAATAAGTCAAAACTAAATTTTCATGATAGAGAAATTCAGGGATATACATCAACTACTTAGACTAAAACTTGATTTTTGAAACCAAGATCTTGATTTTTAATAAACGGATTTGGGTGTGATTCTGGTTTGACCAGAAAATTGGGTTTGAGTAATCCCTGGCGTTCTGGTTGATCTGGGGTGTTGAGATTCTTCGTGGAGGTGGAAGAGTGGTCGGAGAATCAAGTAAAAATATTGAATGAAATTTCAGATGATCGTGGAAGCGGTAGTGACTGTTTGCAGTTCGTAAACCTAGTTTTGACTAGGTTGAGTATTTTGATCGGCATGACCTCTTAGCTTGATCGAGTTCAACGGGGTTTTGGAGGTGGGTTCGAGGGTGAACCAAGATGAAGTGGCCGGAGTTTCTTGTCGTCTGATGGCCAGTGATGAGAGGAAGAGGGGGGTTCCAGGTTTCACTTTCGTTCCAGTTTGGGTGTTTTGTTCCAGGTGGTGACGAAAAGCTCGAAATCGATTTTTGAGGGAGGTTGAAAGATCTGATGATCAGATTATGGTGCGATGAAGATTGCCGACATGAGGGAGGCGTCGTTGAGGACCAGAGGTGGTGGGTGGCACGGTGCAAGTGCACGGTGCATGTCTGGAAGCTTATGATGTTGGGTTGGGTTGTGGCTTTATACTCGAGTTTATATTCGAGTTGTTTAAACTGTTGAAACAGGTTTAAGCCTGTTTGTGGTTAAAGTTCGAAGTGAATTTTGAATTTAAGGCCAGCTCTTAAATAAAGCTTTCAACCCAGTTTAATGTATGGTTCCAAATTAACTTTTGCATCCTAGTTTTAAAAATAAATATAGTTTTGGAAATTTAAATTGTTTAAGCAAGTTTGAATGCTTAAAATATAATTTTTTTTATAAAAGTTTAAAACTCTACTTATATAAAATTCTTATAAAAGTTCTTTAACATTAGATTTTAAATGTTTTATAAATTGAATTAAAATTTGATTATAGTTTAAATTGGTTAATTATATTAAGCCTTAAATCTGAAATGCAGTCTGAAAGTAGATTTTAAATGAAATGTTTTAACTGCATGTGATAATTTTAAATTAAGTCATAATTTATCTTAAAATAAATTAGGTTTAAATGATTAAGGGCGATTATGACAATTAATTAATTAATGATTTAGTATTAATTAATTGCGGACTGTTAGTTAGAAAATTAAGGGCCAATTTGTTAAGTAATTAAGGTTTAAGTTAATTAAGAAATAACTAATTTGGAATTGAGAATCATTAATTGGATTAATGATTTAATACTAATTTAAATTGTAATTAACAATAATTAATTTAAGATAAGTTGGTTACTTAAGAGAAGTAATTAAAGAGTTGTTAGTAGTTAAGGAAGATCGTTAACTTGAGATTGTTAAATAATTTATTTAATGTGATTAATTTTAATTAGATTAATTAATTAAAGATAATCAATTGTGGAAATTGTTAAGTATAATTACACGTTAATTATCTAGTGAAGTAATTAGTGATGATAATTACAAGATGTAATTAATTATAGATTGGGAATAGTTTTGGGGTTCGAATGGTAAGAATATTTGATCGATGTGATCAAGTAAAGTTAATTCCTAATGCAATTAAAATTAATCAAGGAGGATTAATTAAGATGAACGATTATTAAATGATATTGTGTGACTTATTTTAGATGATATCTATGGTAAGTGATGTGTAATGCTATGCGATAAAATATGTTGGGATCAACATTGACCTCCTGTATTGAAGTTGAATTGTTTTTAAATAATTGGAATAAGATGACATTGGATTCGAAGAGGCCGGAGTCGGGTATTATTAAGTACCCGTAACCACTGCGAATATTTTTATAGATTGATATGCAAAGTCTATATGATGGAGTAAAGTGATTTGGAGGAATTGGACTATTTTAAATCTAAATCTTTGTTATTTAGAAACTTATATATGGAATAAGTGTCGTCTAGATTAAATTGAGGCTTTGTGAATTTATATGAGTTACCCGGGTTTTATATGAGTTGTATACTTTTGTATTCCATGTTAGTTGGGTTTACTCACGCTGGTTTCCAGCCTGACCCGGGTGTTACTTTGGTGTAATGCTCGGGTCAGACCGAGTATTACAGATTTACAGGTAGGTACGTTCTGGAGCTCAGGAGGCGACCTGGATGGCAGTGGCGTATAGAGTATTTCCGCTGTATATATATTATTGTTAATCTGAGACATGATAATTGTATATAACTGTGACTGTATATATGAGAAACTCTGAAGTACTAAAATGTAATCGCCAGATATAGTATTCGTTTGTAAACTGTTATTATTTATTATTATATTTTATCCACTGCGAATGTGAGATGTTTGGTGTTCTGTTCTTCTTCTTCTTCTATCTCTTTCTTCTTTCATAACTATCTGGAATTTTCGGATTCGAAAATTCCGGGTCGTTACAGTTGGTATCAGAGCTGAAGGTTAAGCGAGTACCTTGGCTCTGGTGGGGAATTACTCATTAAATAGAGTCTGTGGTACTCTAGAATGAGTTGAGTGTATATATATGAGCGCGTACTTGTTATTTTCTTATATAAAGGTTTTAAATGGTTTTATATAAAAGTATATTTTGATATATAAAGCAATATTTCCTTCTAATAAATATTAAGGCGATTGGGTGTTAAATTATTGGAATTAAGTTAAGAATGAATATAATACAACCAAATTAAAATTAAATTGATTAAAAAATGAAATTCTAGAATTAGAACTCAGAAATTAGAATTGTTTGAAACTTTAAATGAACAAAGTTAAATTTGGTTTAAAAAGGTTAAACCAATCTTTGAGAATTTAGCTTGAATTATATAAATCGAGATGGTTTAAATTTGAAGTTGGAATTGAACTCATTCAAATTGAATCCGATTTGAATTAATTGGATTTGGGATTGAAGATGTATAAGTTCAGAAATTTAAATGAAAGATTTGAATTGAATTGAATTCAAGTGATTGAAATTGAAGTGAGTTCAATTGAATGGATATTAGTCCAAAGTAATTGGAATAATCTTTAGTACTAGAAAGATAACGTAAAATTCGCTTAACTGCTCTTAGATGTGACTCTTTTGGTTTGGCTTGAAATCGAGCACAAAGACATACACTCATCATAATATCAGGTCGACTAGCCGTTAAATAGAGAAGAGAACCAATCATGCTACGATATTTCTTTTCATCAAAATCTTTTCCGTTTTCATCTTTTTTTAAGTTAGCAGTGGTACTCATTGGAGTTGGTTTACTTGAGGTTTTTTCATTTCAAAACGATTTAATAAATTATTACAATATTTTTCTTGATGAATAAAAATTCCATTATCAAGTTGTTTTATTTGTAGTCCTAAGAAAAAAATTTAATTCTCCCATGTGGGACATTTCAAATTCTCTTTTCATAATATTTGAAAATTGGTTGCATAAATTTTCATTAGTTGAGCCAAAAATGATGTCATCGACATAGATTTGCACTACTAAAATATCATTATTTTCTCTTTTAATAAACAAAGTTGTATCAATTTTGCCTATTTGAAAACCTGATGTAATTTAATGATTTTTAAGACGTTCATACCAAGCTCGTGGGGCTTGTTTTAATCCATATAAAGCTTTGTGTAATTTATATACGTGATCGAGATATTTTTCATGAACAAATAGTGGTGATTGTTTTACATATACATTTTCTTTGATAAACCCGTTTAAAAAAGCACTTTTGACATCCATTTGAAATAGTTTAAAATTATTATATGTTGCAAAAGCGAGTAATGTACGAATGGCCTTCAATCTGGCTACTGGAGCAAAGGTTTCTACGTAATCTATTCTTCTTCTTGATTGTAGCCTTGAGCAACTAATCGTGCTTTATTTCTAATAATATCTCCGTTTTCATCGGTTTTGTTCTTAAATATCCATTTTGTTCCTATTACCAATTGATTTTTAGGTCGTGGTACTAATTCCCATACGTTATTACGTTCAAATTGATTTAATTCTTCTTGCATAGCTATTATCCAAAAATTATCATTTGACACTTCTTTATAATTTTTTGGTTCAAAGTTTGACACAAATGCTATATGGCTTATATGATTGAGATGATTTCTAGTTACTCTTGTATTAAGGTCTCCAATAATATTATCTATTGGATGATTTTTAAGAAGTCTAGGAGGAGATACCAGAGTGTTATTTTCAATATTTACGTCATTATTAACGGTATTTTTTGGATTTATTAGTGGAATATTTTCTTCTTCATCGTTAGTTTTAAGATTACAAAGATTTTCATCGAATGAAACGTGTAGACTTTCTTCAACGGTATTATTTCTTTTATTAAAAATTCTATATGCTTTACTTCGATTCGAATATCCAATAAAGATACCTTCATCGGCTTTTGGATCAAATTTACCTAAGTTATCTTTTGTATTTAAAATAAAACATTTTGATCCGAAAGTTTTAAAGTATGATACCTTAGGTTTTTTACCAAAAAATATTTCAAAACACGTTTGTTTAGTCATAGGACGTATTGTCACACGATTTAGTACATAACAAGATGTCGCAATAGCTTCAGCCCAAAAGTGTTTTGGTAAACCACTACTATTTAGTAATGTTCGTGCGCATTCTTGTAATGTGCGATTTTTTCTTTCTACAGCACCATTTTGTTGCGGTGTGCGGGGAAAAGAAAAATTGTGAGTTATTCCTTTTTTATTACAAAAATTTGTAAAAAGATCATTTTCGAATTCTCCGCCATGATCACTTCGAATATTTTTAATTTTTAAGTTCATTTGTGTTTTAATTCTTTTAGCAAAAATTTTAAACATTCCAAAAGTATCACTTTTATGTTTTAAAAATAAAGTTCATGTATATCTTGAAAAATCATCAACTATTACAAAGACGTATTTGTTGTGATTTATAGACCGAATTTGTGTAGGGCCAAATAAATCTATGTGTAACAGTTCTAATGGTTGTTTTGTAGAAATATTATTTTTAGATTTAAACGAGCTTTTCTTTAGTTTTCCAATTTGACAATCATCACATAAATTTTCTACTTTGAAATTTATTCTAGATAATCCCCTTACTAGTTCATATTTTGCTAACTTATTAATATTTTTAAAGTTGATATGACAGAATCGTTTATGCCATAACAATGGATCATCATGTTTGGCGGTTAAGCATAAGTTTGAATTTTTATTTATATTCATGTTTAATACATAAATATTTTTGTTTCTGAATCTTTCAAAAATGAGTTGTTTGTTATTATCTAAAATATTACATTTATCTTTTTCAAAATTTATTTGAAAACCTTTATCGCATAATTGACTAATGCTTAGTAAGTTGTGTTTTAGATTTTTTACTAATAAAACATTTGTAATAATAGGAGAATTTGATATACCAGAGTTGATGACTTCTCCAAAGCCCGCGACGTATCCTTTTGAATTGTCTCCAAATGTTACCGTTCCACCATCAATGTATGATATATTTGATAACATCTTTGAATTTCCGGTCATATGTTTAGAGCAGCCACTATCTAGTATCCATTTCTCTTTAATTTTTATTTTGGGTACCTGCAAAATAAAAGATGTTTCAATTGGTACCCATATATTATTAGGGTCCTATTTGTTAGGAAAAGGTAGCCATACCCAAGATGGTTTGGTACCTTTATAAATATAATTTTTATTATAGACCACATTCTCTATATAACTATTGATATACTTTTGTCTAATTAAATGATTATTTGTTTTAGGAATCCAAATTTTTATAATTTTGGTATTAAACGTAGACTTAGGTAAACTTTTAGTTTTTTTATAACTAAGATTTTTTGCAACTTTTTCTTTTTGTTTAGAGGAATTTTTAAAACCTATTCCATTTTTGTTGCTTGATGTTTTTGATATTTTTATAAGGTTTTCCAAATCTTTTTTTCCTTTATTAAATTTTGACACATTATTTGTAATCTTATCTAGCTTTTCTTTTAGTTCTATATTTTCAATTTCAAACAATTCAATATTATTTTTAAGGTTGGTATTTTCTTTCAAAAAATTATCGGTTTCCTTTTTTGTGCTTTCAAGTTCTATAGTGGTAGCCTCATTCATTATCAAACTACTTTTGAATTTTTCTTGAGATAATTCAAGTTCTTCTTCTAGAATGATTTTTTCATCTTTTAACATACCTACTTCAATTTCTAATCTATTTATTTTAACTATATATTCTTTATTCAATTTTTTAACTTGTCTATATTTATCATCCAATTCCATGCTTAGTTCAAATAATTCGTCATAGCTAAGTTCCGGACATACCTCATCGTTTTGTGTCGTAAAACATACATTTGATTTTTCTTCGTCACTATCACTATCACTTTCTGATGATGAAGAATCCGAATCAACCCATGTTACTTTGAAATCTTTCTTCTTCTTGAATTTTTCAAATTTATTCTTCTTTTTATCATTGTTGAGTCTTGGGCTTCATGTGTCCGTATTGATCACATTCATAGCATTTGATTTGAGACTGATTTGTCGAGTTGGACTTTCCTTCTTTTTGAAATTTTGTCATCTTTCTAAATTTCTTGAATCTATTATAGTTTTTGGCAATGAATACTATCTCATCTTCATCTAAATCTGAGTCATCATTCTTTGTTGCCTGAAATGCTATGTTCTTCTTTTCCGAATTTAGTTCTTTTGGTGCCTGCAAATTTTCTTCATAGGACATCAAATTTCCTATCAACTCTTCAACTTTAAGGGTAGAAAGATCATTCGCCTCCTCTATAGCTAATACCTTTCTTTCCCAGTTAGGTGTTAAAGAGTTGAGTATTCGAGAAACTAAATCAAAATCAGTAAACTTAACTCCTAATGCCATAAGATCATGTTGAATACTTTGAAATCTAGAATACATGTCTACTACAGTTTATTTTGTTTCATTTTGAAAGATGAGAATTGGTTTTGCAAAATTGAAATTTTAGTTTGTTTGATCTTTGTTGTTCCTTTGTGTGTAATTTGTAAGGTACGCCAAATATCAAATGCAGTGGTGCATAGCATTACACGTGAAAATTCATTTTTGTCTAAAGAACAAAATAAAACATTCATAGCTTTAGCATTGTTTGATGCTAAGGTTTTTTGTGCATCGGTCCAAGTGTTCATAGCAGTAGTGGGTGCTTCATATTTATCTTGAGTGGCTGACCAAATTTCTAGACCGTTAGCTTCCATAAAAATTCTCATACGTGTTGACCAATATGCATAGTTAGAGCCATTAAAAAGTGGGGGTCGTGCTGTGGATTGTCCTTCTCGAAAAATACTTGCCATATTTAAAAAGATTCAAAAAACGTGTTACTGTTTTTTTGATCAAACCTTGCTCTGATACCACTTGTAAGTCTATATGAGTGGATCGTGTGATATATATGTGCAAGTACAAGTAATCTACAGTAAAAATAGATAGATAAAAGTAGTAAAGTAAATTAAACTAAGCACACCAGGATTTTATACTGGTTTGGACCTCCCGTCCTACGTCCAGTCCCGAAGCTCCTTTTCGGAATTTCCTTTCACTAACTAACCCTCACTTGACCCGGAGGAACAGGTTTACAATAGCAGAGTTTCTTTGTCAAAGATGTGTTCTTATAACCCTGATGTTGACTGTTGAATACAAGTGCTTCCAATATATTTATCTAGAAAGTGTTGAATGCGTAATCTAGAATATATGAAAGTGTAAGTGGTTGATAGCTTTGAGAACAGATGTAAGTTAGAGTATAGAAAATAATAGCATAGGTAAGTAAGTATCTCTTTCTTTGCATTGCTGATGCTTTTTATACTGATGAAGGGTTATCTTGTATAGTTGTATCCGTTGTAATCTCCCTAAAGTCGCTTCTGATGATGATGAAGAGTTGCGGTAAGAAGAAGAAGCAGATGTGTCCCTTCGAGTGTGACAGTTGGAGTTTGAAAATGTTCTGCCGAATTCAAAATCAGACGTCTAAGAGCATGTTTCAGACGTCTGCCCTTCATATATATTTTTGTGTATGGTTGTTTTTCAGACGTCTGATTTTAGTACCTGACGTCTGATTCCTTATGAAATATAGAATCAGAGAATATCAACAGACGTCTGGTATTTTTATCAGACGTCTGTTTTATATTGATTTGCAATACAGAGGAATAATCCAGACGTCTGATAAGTGCACTCAGACGTCTGAAAGTGTGTATTTTGTTTTTTTTTGTGTCTTGTGCATTTCCATTTCAACTTTCATTGATTTGTTTGCCTTTTGATTCTTGTTTCTATCTCTTTGGTGATGCTACTTCATCAACTACCTGTAAATATAGATATATACATACATACGATTTCCATTGTATAGTTGTTATCATCGAAACCGTAGAATAGATTTCCTAACAACTACTAGAATTTTGATCACACACATCACATCTTTTACATTAGGTAGAAGAAAATATGATGCTAAAAATCTTTATAACACCATTATTTTTATTACCGATGTTGTATAAAGCACACAAATCACGTTGATTTTCAGGGCGATGTTAAAAATCATTTTATTACCGTCATTCTTTTAAAATGATTTTCAAAGCGATGTTAAAATGTAAATTCCAATTTTGTAAAAAAGCATGGAAAAACTAAGTGTAAATATTCTGATAGAAAATGCAGAATACAATCAAATTCTATCGTCTATGAGCACAACCTCGTAAATAGTACTATTTGTGTACCATTGTTATTTTCTTAAAATTTTAATCAAAAACATGGGAATATGAGCGACAAGCCCCTATCAATAATTAAAAGAAATAAATGCCATTTATCAATAATTATATGTAAATCAAGTCTCACATCTTGTATACAAGGTGCAATGCGCCGTGGAAGATAGATAGAATGCCATTTATCAATAATTATATGTAAATCAAGTCACACATCTATATACATGAGGGAATGCGCTACGGCAGGGTTCGGGGGCTTGGCACTCGAAAAAACTTTAGGGTAATATTTTTTAACAAACACGTATCAAAAAAATTTGGAGCAACATTTTTTATACATTCACATCTCACGGTCTACTTCCATCCAGTCCATAATCTTCCATGCATCTCCATTTAGTCATCCACTTCTCACGATCCGCATGCATAGCAACCCGCCAACCATCTTCTACCACGTCACTGAAATACCCTCCTTCTCATTATTGAAAAACCCTAAAATTTGACTAAGTGTAGGAAACCAATATTAATTTCCCTCCTTCTCTTTCAAAATTCATTCACGTTCATGTTACAAAATTCATTCACGTTCGCGCTACTAAAATTTAGTAGGCTGTCCTCATTTACGGCAATTTTAGTTCCTCTAGAGACCTCACTTTGTTTTTCTTCCGAAACATGAAATTGCCACCACAAAAAAATCTTGACTTATTATCGATTCATGTTACAACCTAGGAACTCGTCGCCGCCTACTCTGGATGCTTAAAATTATCAACTGATGTTGCGCCTCCCTACTCTCCGATACAAGACCTGAAACTCATCTCCGATGTATGCATGGAGTTGCAAATTGAATTCACCCCCTGCTCCAAAAAATCACCTCTCGAGTTCGTGATGGATCTACATGATGTTGATGATTATTCGAGTTTGATAGATGAGTTTGGGTTTGTTTTCATTGTTGAAGAAGAGGAATATTATTTCTTACATGAATGTAAAAACCAGAAATTACATACAACTGTGCTGTTTTTATAACAAAAAGAAAAGATGCCAGGCTGGCAATGATAAAGCAACAACTGGCAACGATAACAATATATCTAATACCCCCCCTCAAGTTGGAATGTCATGAGATAACTGGAGTGACATTCCCAACTTGGATAAAAGCTCATTATGCTGAGATGAAGGCAAAATCTTGGTGAACACGTCTGCAAGTTGAGATTGGGTAGGTAAGTAAGACAATTGTATTAGTCCTTCCATGACCTTTTCTCTAGTGAAATGGCAGTCAATATCGATGTGTTTAGTGCGTTCATGAAACACAGGGTTGCGAGCAATGTGTAAAGCAGATTGATTATCACAATGCAAAGTCACAGGCTTGAGATTTTGAATTCCTAACTCTTCCAACAACCTAACAACCCAGGTTACTTCAGATGCTGCAGCAGCCATTGCCCTATATTCAGCTTCAGAGGAGGATTTAGAAATGGTACTTTGTTTCTTTGATTTCCATGTAATCGGAGACTGACCAAGAAGCAGTACATAACCAGTTATAGATCTTCTAGAATCAGCACAGCTGGCCCAGTCTGAGTCTGAAAAAGCTTGCAACTTAAGAGTGTCTAATCCTCTTAATAGGATCCCCTGCCCTGCTGTATGTGCAACATACCTCAAAGTATGATGTAAAGCTTGCAAATGATTTGTTCGAGGAGCTTGCATAAACTGACTTAAGTTTTGCACAGCAAAAGAGAGATCGGGCCGTGTATGAGTTAAATAATTAAGCTTGCCTACTAGAGAACGATACATCTTAGCATTTTGTAGTATATCACCATCTGTTGCAGTAAGTTTTAGATTTAAAGGCAGTGGAGTCATAGCTTTCTTGCTTAGATCAAAAAAACAATTATTCAACATTTCCTTGGTAAACTTTTGTTGGCTTAAAATAATACCATCTGCTGTATATCCAACCTCAATGCCTAGGAAGTGGTTCAGAATTCCTAGGTCTTTTATACTGAAAGTAGAGTGTAGATGAGCTTTTAATTCTGCAATTGAAATTAGATCATTTCCAGTGAGTAAAATATCATCAACATAAACTCCTACAATACAAATTGTATCTCCCGTCCTTTTAATAAACAAACTGTGATCATTTTTAGACTGGCAGAACCCTTTTTCTTTTAAGGAAGCATGTAATTTTTCGAACCACTGTCTAGATGCTTGCTTAAGTCCATAAAGAGATTTCTTTAACTTGCATACTTTATTGTGAGGATTTGGAAAACCTTCAGGTATTTGCATATAAACTTCTTCTTTCAAATCTCCATGCAAAAATGCATTATTCACATCTAACTGGAACAATTTCCAATCTTTACTAGCTGCCAATGCAATTAAACATCTCACAGTACTCATTTTCACCACTGGACTGAAAGTTTCTTCATAATCAATCCCATATTTTTGATTGAATCCTTTAGCTACAAGTCTCGCTTTACATCTTTCAAGATCACCATTTGCTTTAAGTTTTATTTTATATACCCATTTACATCCTATTGCCTTCTTTCCTTTTGGCAAATCAACAAGTTCCCAAGTACTATTTTGCATCAAGGCTTCAATTTCTTTATTCATTGCTTCTATCCAAAGAGGATCAGTGGCTGCCTCTTTGTAGGATAATGGTTCATGTAATTCACATGCATGAGATATAAAAGCTTTATTTTCATCAGGAAAAGAAGTGTAAGTGATTAGATTGCACCAGTGTGCATTTTGGTAATCAATTGAATTACATTGGTAATCATTTAAATATAAAGGAGTTTTGTGAATTCGTGTAGTTCTCCTAACAGTTTCAGTAGGCAAATTCTGTGTCATATCTATGACAATTGAAGGGTCAATGGGGCTAGGACTAGAAGAAGAAATAGATGATAAGGTGTTTTGTGTCTCTGAAGTAGATAGATCATTTTGTGGTTCTGGTGGATTATCATGAGAAGGAAAAGTGGTGTTTGGAGAAGAATCATGGAAAATTGGAGCTGTAGAAGCAGGAAGATAAATGGCAGTTTGCATATGTGAAAGAGATTTTTGTTTGTGAAAAAGATGATAAGGAAAATGTCTTTCATGAAATTTAACATTTCTGGACACCATTGTTTTTCCAGTGGCAATATCAAGGACTTTATAACCCTTTTGACTAACTGAATATCCCAAAAAAACACAAGGAGAACCTCTTTGATCCATTTTCCCTCTATTGATTCTGGAAGTGTAAACATAACATAAGCAGCCAAAAGTCCTTAAATGATCTATTGATGGAGCTTTATTATAAAGTCTTTGATAAGGAATATCATTATTTATAACTCTCAGAGGCATTCTGTTTATCAAATAAGTAGCACATAGAACACAATCTCCCCAAAATCTATCTGGAACCATTGATTGAATGTATAATGCTCTGGCAGTCTCAAGAAGGTGCCTATGTTTCCTCTCAACAACTCCATTTTGTTGGGGTGTGTCTGGGCAGCTAGTTTGATGAAAGATTCCCATATTTTTGTAAAATATTTTCATGTCTCCTTCACACAATTCTTTTGCATTATCAGATCTGACACACTTAATTTTAGAATCAAATTGTGTTTCAATCATTTTAGCAAAATCAATCATGATATTAACTGAATCACTTTTGTTTTTTAAAAGATGTACCCAAGTAAATCTTGTGTAATCATCAACAATAGTCAAAAATTGATTACATCCACTAGGAGTCTTAACTGGATTTGGACCCCAAACATCAATGTGAATTAGTTCAAAAGGTTCTTTGGTTTTTATGCTACTGGAAGTAAAAGACAGCCTAGTTTGTTTCGCTTTAGGACAAACTTGACAAATAGTACCAACTGAACAAGGTTTTATTTCACAATTTGTGTTGACAAACTTCATTTGATTAAAAGGTAGATGTCCTAACCTCAAATGCCACAATTTAGCATCTTCTATTGCTGACAAACAAACTTTATTACATGTGTGAGACTGCACTTCATCATTATTTGTTTTCTTCTGGTCTTCCACATTGTATAAACCAGCTTTCAATTTACCAAGAAGAGTCAACTGTCCTTTCTGTGAGCATACAAAACACTTGTCATGTGTAAAATGTAATTCACAATTCATGTCCTTACACAATCTGTGTACAGAAATAAGATTGAATCTAAAATTGGGAACATGTAAAACATTGTGTAGAACAATTTCATCATTTAGCTTCACAGTGCCAACATGTTTCACTAATATTCTGCTTCCATCAGGAATAGTTATGTGATTGTTATGGCTCATTAAAGGCTTATATCCAGAGTAATATTTTAGTTCAGAGCAAATATGGTCACTGGCTCCACTATCAAGAAGCCAGAGTGAATCAGAGCAAGATAAAAGGCAATAATTACCTGCCACCATGGCATGACTGTGAGAAATTTCTGCATGATCATTAGACTTGTTGCTTTGTTGTTGTGACTTAAGCAAGCTCATTAGCTGGTTGTATTGCTCCACAGAAATAGATTGAGTGGGCTGTTGATCAACTTGCATGCTGTTAGTGTCATTGTGAGATACAGCTGCAACTCTTTTTTCTTTAAATCCTTTGAAGTTGGGTGGATAACCATGTACTTTGAAGCATCTATCAATACTATGTCCAGGTATCTCACAATGAGTGCAATAATACTTAGACCCTGGTTTAGCATTGTTTTTGTTATTGGTGGTCTGTTTAGGATTGCCATTGTGATTCTTGAGACCTTTGAATGTCCCTGCACCAAGGAACTTCTTCTTATCAGCCATGAAAGCCATGGATTCAGATTGTGTAGCTAATTGAGAGATTTCTTTGTGTTTTTCTTCTTGTGCAAAAATTCTGTAGACTTCAGTGACTTTCGGTAGTGATTGCATCATCAACATGTTTCCTCTAATTGTTGCAAATTGATCTGACAATTTCATCATAAACTGTATCACCATTTTCTGTTGATGCCTTTCAAGTAGTCTCTTAGTCAAGTTACATGTACAGTCGTTGCAAGTACAAAATGGAAGTGGATGAGCTTCATCTATAGCATCCCAAATAGATTTGATGGAAGTGAAAAATTCAGAAACAGATTTATTTTCTTGACTAATATCAGCTAACTTCTGTTCTAGGGCATAGATTTGTGCTAAGGATGTATAACCAAACCTTTCTTCAAGATCCAACCAAATGTCTCTAGCACTCCTCAAAAACATAACAGAACTAGCAATGTTTTCATCAAGATTGAATAAAATCCAAAAGCATACTAAGTCATTGCATCTCTCCCATGCTTTGCATTCAGCTTCATTCTCATCAGCAGGCTTTTTGTATAAACCATTAATAAAGCCTACCTTATTCTTTGCTGATAGACTTAATAACATAGCTCGTTTCCAGCTGGTGAATCCATCGCCATTAAATTTGAATGACACAAGTTGTGCAGAATTAGCATCCGACGAATGAATGTAGTAGATACTAGCAGGGTTTTGGTTTAGAGGTAGATTGATGTTGTTTTCAGGCATATTTCATGAAATCGAATCAATTAACTAGTAGATCGAATGAATTTTGACGGAGAAATTGATGAAGAACTTCGAAGAAAAGAAAAAAAAATAGATCTAGGTATCGAAATATCTGCTCTGATACCATGTTTTCATTGTTGAAGAAGAGGAATATTATTTCTTACATGAATGTAAAAACCAGAAATTACATACAACTGTACTGTTTTTATAACAAAAAGAAAAGATGCCAGGCTGGCAATGATAAAGCAACAACTGGCAACGATAACAATATATCTAATAGGGTTCGATTTTTATATCCGCTTGAAGAGAGTTTAGTGTTTACGAGTTCGTCTAGAGATGGCCTTGGTTCCTGTTGATGATCTGAATTATTGATGAAGTTTGCCTTTGGTTGTGATAGACTATGCAGGGATGGTGTTTGTTAAAATGCCTTAGACACTGTGCTCTTGGATTTTTGTGTCATATGATGTGATTTTTTGCTGTAGATAGTTTGGAAATGCTTAGTTAATTTATGCTTATTCAAAATTAAGCTCTTTCGTAAATACTTAAATGACAGAGCTCAATATATCCAATGTTCCTAAAATTTGGTTTGTGTTTTTAACCCATGTGCCTTTGGCTCATACTTCATTTGTATTTTTAGAATGGACAAGTGTATAAATAAAGGTATGAATACCAGTGAACAGACATATTGTTTGTGCATGGTTGGTGATATTGATGATAACTCGATCTCCTTCTTAGGCATAAACAGTTGGACCGGAAAATTGCTCATTCACAGTCGCAATTGGTTTGGCATGGCATAATCTGCTCATATTCTTTACAACAACATCAAGCCGATACTTCTTGATGGCAGCTTCTTCATGAAACAAAGAAAATGTTGTTATGACATAAGTAACAAACATGAAAC
Organism: Allium cepa; assembly: GCA_030765085.1. NCBI lineage: Eukaryota > Viridiplantae > Streptophyta > Magnoliopsida > Asparagales > Amaryllidaceae > Allium > Allium cepa. Next base: position 431,891,113 of record CM060929.1, on the reverse strand, counting down.
AAGAGTGCATGAGTTGCTATGGAGATATGAACTGCCTTCAGTTGAAACTTCAGTGGAAACTTTACATTAATGTAAAGAGCTAACCTCCATTTGATGTTCAGAAAGTGGGAAAAGTCTGTGCGTTTGATATTTGTGAATATGAGGTGCAGTCTATCGATGTTTAACATTATGCATTATGTATTTAATTTATACTATGAAATATTATGTGTTTATACTATTGTTTGTTTTATATATTATCGTCTTCAACATTACTGAGTAATATATAACGTGCTTAAAGAAAATTAACATCATAAATTATAATTATAAAATTGGTTATAATTATATCAAACCGATGTATACGATGTTCAATAACATCGTGTTTGATAGAATAAGCGATGTGTAGCTAAATCGATTTACATCGCCAATAAGTTTAAAACCGATTTTGAATATACGTGTAGACATTAGCTATAAACTAATGTCTAAACTTTAGCTATTTTTAACATCATCCACTAACATATCGGTGCATTTTTTCATAAACATCGGTCTAGGCTCAATGTCTATGAATAAAATTCTAGTAGTGAATTGTGATTTAAAATGAGTGTGAACAAAAGAAAAATTAGTATAGTTATAAAAACCAATTGAATAAGTACGTAAGTTGTATGTAGATCATGTTAGACTAGTGGATCATACCTATTATGACTTATGCATTGGTATGTGAGCGCATGCCAATATATGAGCTAAATATAGCAATATAACAGAGTATAAAAAGCAAAGTGTAAAAACAAGCATACCGGTGTTTCTATACAGGTTCAGGCCTCCAATCCTATGCCCCCTTAGGTATTTCAATAAACAATAACCCTCACTTGTATTCCTTTGAAAATCTTGTGTTCAATACAACACGGATACTGACTACAAGTACAATTCTTTCTATAATATCCTTTGAGTGATGGGGGTGTGAGTTGCTAGGATTTGTAGGAAATAATTTAAACAAACTATAGATTTTGGTTGTAAATGATTGAGAATATTGAATCAATGATAGCATAAGAGAATATGAAAGAAGATAGAGAATAGTAAATCAACTTAAGTTAAAATCTCAATCAATTGAAGTATTTATAGAATAAAAGAGTTGTGTTTGAAAAGTTATGACTTTTTGAAAGATTTCTCTTTGATTAATGATTGCAATTGTTGAAGGAGGAAGATGTTTGTTCAAAGTAGAGATAAGCGTCTAGTCAAAATGTGACAATTGCAGTTTTATGCTTACAAGCCGAAACATGTCACAGCCGTCTGTCCTTATGTCACAAACGCCTGTGGATGTTTGGAAACAACAAACCAAAATATGTCACAGATGTTTGTGGTTGAAGGACAGACGTTGTCGCTGTTTAAATTATAAAACTTGGTAGTTTAGTATCATGATTTTTCAATATGAAATCATGTGTGTTATGATCACTTAAGGAGATCGTACAACATATATCTATGACTATAATACAATAATATGACCTTAATTTTAAATAGTATGATCCATCTTTCTTTAATTGTCTTTTAAGCCATGATTTTGTTAAGCACCGTGATCTTCTTCTAATATATACCTGTAATATGATAAGATATATCTTGTATATGTGATAGTATAGTTGTTATCATTGAAATCGTAGAATGAAGGTTTTAACATTCTCCCCATTTTTGATGATGGCAACAATACAATAGTTAGTAATAAGTAATTAAAAGATAGTTCCCCCTGAATTTTATCTCCCTTTATGTATATACACATTTATCTCACCCTTTGGCATTATAAAAATAATAACAATGGAACTGAACTGAAATATAGCCATAAGAATCATGAAGAAATAGTTATGAAGGAAATAACAAAGGTAGTACTCGTACGAATATGAAAATAAACAACAAAAACAAAAAAAAAACAATTCAAAAAATGTAAATAACAATCACTGATAGTTGTGATAATATTAAGTGGAGAAATCACCATAACTATCAGAATAGTCATAGTAGGCGGACGAAGTAGAATGCTAATTTCTCGCTCAGTGAGTATATTCTTCATCTTCATGAATAGAAAATCCTTGTAATGTCGAATGATTATTTGATGTGTCACTGAAGGAACGGGCCAAGACATATCATCGCTATCTTCTTGTTTTTCTTTCTATGTTTTCCTACACAATAGTCTTCCCTCTACCTGAATGGAAACTCCCTCAATAAGAAGATGATCTATGAGTGTTAGCACCAGAATTGGTCCCTAAGACCCTTAATAAAGATTATGTAGAGATAATAATGAAGAAAGTAAATGTAAATAGTGAACAGAATGCTAAACTAAATGCAGAAAATAAGAACACCATATTTATAGTGGTTTGGCATAATTGCCTACGTCCACTTTGATGTTAATCTTTATTGCTTTACTTATCAAATGGTTACAGATACAATCCATACACCAACTACTTGATTACAATTGTTAAGCAAAGAAGATAAGTCTTGAATGTGGCAGAGTCTCCCCAGTGTACTCGAAAAAAGGTCCATTACACTGTGCCCCTGCCTCTCTATTTATAGACGAAAATGGGTTGGACTTTCCTGATGGGCCTAGTAGCTTGATATCTCGGCCCAAAGTGAGTGATTTCTGCATGCCGAACCACAAATACCGATCGGCAAATGCCAAGCCATGTCTCCAAGTCGAACGGGGCAATATGTTGAGTGAAATATGTACGCCGAACGAGATCCGTCGTCCACCGAGGGGAGATGCCGAGCGACATGCTTATGCCGAGCGAGGCCATGGGCTGAACGTGCTTCGTGTCGGTCGAGATTGAATGCCAAACAACCATGCTGTGCTGGATGGCCCTCAATGTCGAACGTGGTCTGGATGCCGAACGGTGTGGAATGCCGAACGACTATGCTGTGCCGAACGGCCCTCAATGCCGAACAAGGTCTGGATGCCGAACGGTGTGGGATGCTGAACGACCATGCTGTGCCAAATGGTTCTCAATGCCGAACAAGGTCTGGATGCCAAACGGTGTGGGATGCCGAAAGACCATGCTATGCCGAATGTTTTGGAATGCCGAACGGCCATGCTGTGTCGAACGGTCCTCAATGCCGAACAAGGATAGATGCCGAACGGTGTGGGATGCCAAACGACCATGTTGTGCCGAACGGTGTGGAATGCCAAACGACCATGCTGTGCCGAACGGTCCTCAATGCTGAATGAAGATAGATGCCAAACAACCTAGTTGTGCCGAGTAAGGCTTCCACATCAAGTCTCTGTCTACTTGGTCAAGCCACTGGGTAACGCTTGCCCCCAAAGTGTATCATGTGGATGAACATGATGCGCTTTGAATCACGAGTCCTCCATGTTATGCTTCAAGCATTGGTGTAGTGCTCTCGAAAGTGTCTTCTCCTGAATTCCGCTTGAGTTAGTGCATGCCGAATAAATGCTAAAGCCGAACAATAAACGAATGCCGAACGACATTGATGACGCCGATCGAGGGACGTGCTTTGACCGGTTCTACCGGTCATTGTCCCTTCGACTTCCTTTCTTCCCCTTATAAAGGTTGGTACTTCACTTCTCTTTTTTTTCTTTTTTACTTTTACCTCGACCCTACAAGAACTCGTAACTTACCACCCTCAAACCTCTTTCACTTCTCCAATCTTCCCTTCCTATCCTGAATCCATCATGCCCTACCTACAGTTCCTTCCCAAATTGAGTCTGAACGACCTTTAATCTCAAGCCACAAACCCCCATGCTCCCACCATTTTCTTTGGTAAGAATATTTCGTTCAAATGATTTTTCAAATTAGGAAGTATAGCATAAATTTCAAATTCTGAATTCTCCATAGATTATAGAAAGTAGAAGGCGTGTGGATGAGGGAGATGAATTGAGGTTCGGACATGTCCTATGGATGGAACTTAGAACGATTTTAGTCGATTTCAAGGTGGGTGGAATAGAGAGGAGAGGGGAAATGGACACCAACAGTTTCTAGGTCTTAGGTTCCTGTTGGTTTACCGAGCGTTAGAGTTAGGATGTTGAAGTGGAACATGATCATTGTTCGAGGTCGTTCGATAACCAAGGGGCGAAGAAGAACCGAGCACAGCCGTTTGGCACTTGTATCTTGAGTGGAGAATAGTTAACAACGAGATGAGTGGATCGATAGGCTCTATGCGTAAGTGACGTCAAGGAGGTAGGAAGTAAGTGACTCGGTGTATCTAGCTCATACGTTTGATCTAGAGAATGCCAAGCGGTGGACTTGGGCCGGACGGCATTTAGGCCGAACTAGATTGAGGCCGAGCAACATTTAGGCCGAACGACATTTAGGCCGAGCGGCATTTTGGCCAAGCGGCATTTAGGCCGAGCTGCATTTAGGCCGAGCGGCTTTAAGGCCGTGGGTTTCAAGTGTCGCTCATCCTTGACCTTCATTGAATAGATAACAACAGTTGAAATCATTCCAACTTGAACATAACCCTCGTCGAATTCACTTATTTCCCATGCCTAATCATATGACAAAGAACAAAGACAAGGACTTAAGCAAACCAGCATATCAAACTAATCCAGACTGATAACTCCCCAGTTTCAACAATCATAAATCTGAATTTAAATCGATAAAAACAAATAATAGCCTTCAACATATAGTGCCAATGTCCGAGTCTAAAATTGAAAACATCATAAGACAGGCTTTCGGAGATGGTCAGCGATGACGGTCTTTGAAGATAACAGTTCAAAGCTCAACTTTATACAATCAACCCTGCGACTTTTAATTTCTCAGCACTTATATTTGAATGATCGCACTAGTTCACACACCACACAGAGGAGGGGGGGGAGGAGGGGGAATATTTATGTTGTTAAGTCTAACATTGATTATTTTTCAAGTATAGTTCAAACAGGTGCTCTGTTAGATTCAATCTTCATTAGAGATGTCTAAAAAATCTAGCTCAACTACGATCTCAGATAGACCTTGGTCATCCTCTCGATAAGAAGTTGCAGATACTTCTCATCCGTCCACTACCCCCGCTCAAGACTTACCGAACCCTACGACTACATCTGTCGACTTGGCTCCTGACGCTCTGGAGGCAACAATTTTTCTAGACAACCCAATCGATTCTTAAGCTTCAAACATTAATGAAAATACGCTCCGTCGGATATGCTCTGTCCATGGAATCCCCTTTGACGAGGTATTAGTTCCATGGGGGCATGATCGTCCGCACGTGCTCCCAGTCGGATACAGGGCTTACTACAAATTCATGTGCTGGGTTGGCAGCGTGCCACCGTTCAACTCATTTCTTCGAGACGTGTTGCAGTATATCGTTGTTGCCCCATCGCAACTGCATCCGAACAGCCACGCATTCGTCTACGACACTTACATCCTCTTCATGAGTGTCCACTCCAGGCTTCCAACTCTGGGCGATATTCAATACATATATTGCATCAAGAGACGGAGGGATAGCCCATCTTTCGTGTTTCTCGAGCCGCACAACAAATGTCAAATCTTAACTGGGGCATGAAGCAAGTTTGCCCTGTATAAATAGGAATGGTTTTATGTGTGCTGTCCTCTAGGTTTTGCGAGGAGATGGGTGAAAGGAAGTAAGTCTTTTTCCTGGATCGATACTCATGTTTGGTCGAAGCTGTGCCTTTTCTAACTCTCTTCCATCTTTTCGGGTATTAATCCGCGTCCCGAGGGTCCCGGATATTCTGAAGCCATCCAAGCTATTCGTGCCATTCCCGCCTAAGACCGAGACATCAGAACTCTCATTTCGAATGAGTCGCTTACAAAGTTCGGGCTGTTGGAAGAAGGTCGTCGGATAAGCCTCCCTCAGGGTGTTACCATACCCAGGCCTGCTTCTGGCAAAGGGAAAAAACAAGCTGAATCTTCAGCACGTAATGCCCCTGACACACTAGAAGAGGGGGGAACTAAGGAAACTGAAACGCTGAGGTACAAGATGAGAACGTTAGTCCCACTCGGGATCCGATAGTCGAAGTTCACAACATCGAGACATCGCCTTCCCCTTCGAAGGGAAAGAAGAAACTAACATATAGGCTGAGGAAGAAAACAGTTGGTGGAACTTCTAAAATTACTCTTGTTCCAGTGGAGAAAGAAGCTTCCTCACAGCATTTTGAAAGTTCTCTAAAAGGCCCGTCGAACCTTTCCATACCTGATGATATACTCAACTACGACTTCGACGATGTAGAGGCCCTTAAGCTTCATTCGCCTGCGAAAGGCGATACAAGCGTTCAAGCCCAAAACCAGGGAGAAAAATCTCCTATTAGTAAAGAAATTGGTTCGTCAGTGGGAAACACTAGGACACACACAAACACATGCACTTCACCTTGCACTTAAATTTCCATTGTCACCCTATTCTTTGCTAACTCACCATTATTAAAACTTTGCGTAGGTGACATGGGGCGCACGCATAGACTTGACTGCCTTCGCGAGTCATCGAATTTCTACCAATCTGGCCAGGATTCGGGCTCCGGCAAGCGCCGAGGTAGAGATGAATCCGACGATCGAGATTACCATCGCCGTGAGTCATCACACCGAAGGAAAACTTATAACTAGCCCTCATATCCTTGCGATCCTCCTTCTCAACCGGAGCACAACAAAGAGAAATCTGGACATAAGGGATCTCAACCTGAGGCACATCGCGATCAACACTCTGGTTCGTCAAGTAGCAGGCAATCTCGAGATCCCCACAGAATGCCTACGGTCTCCAAGCAAACTCCTCTTACTCCCGTAACTGATCCAACGGTCACTGAATGACTTGCTGAACTTAAAGCCTCATTTTCGAAGATATGCTTTGATGGCTTAAAGTTTCTTCTGACAATCCACCATATTCCAGGGAATGTCAAGCAAAGTGCCATTGCTTGTACCAATGATGTCTACGTACAACATGATGCGTTCGTGCACTTAGCAGAGAAAGTTTCAAAAGTTTCCATAGAGCGTCAGCATGAGATAGATCACCTGAAGTTTGAGGCTATCCACGATAAAGATATTATTAAAGCTCAGGACGAAGTGCTTGCTTCTTATAAGTCTCAGCTTGAAGCCGCCCAGCAGAGCGCTAAAGGTACTACCGAGGCTTGTACTCGTCTGGAGTCAACCCATAAAAATAAATCAACGAGGTGGCCCAACGCTGTGGGGCCCTAGCTTTGGAGAAAGACTCAGTGTAGAAGGAGAGGGATGCCTTTGTCCTCCAAGTTAAGGAGTTGGAGGAGAAACTCCACAAAGAAAAGCAGGAGAAGACCACTGCCCAAGAAGAGTCGCAACGATATTGCGACGAGATCGTTGCCACACGACTTTTGAAGGCAAAGCTTGAGGATGAACTTTCTAAGGTTGAGATGCTAAAGAATGAAGCCCGTGAAAAGGGCAAGAAAATAGCGTCTGCGGAGGTCGACTCCCACCTTGAGGCGGCTAAAGAAGTAGGTAGGGAGGAGGTCAAAAGCATGTTCGACCCACTAATTGCAAAATTCAATGCCCGCATCCTCATGCACAGAGACTTAACTTTTGTGGGTGAGGGCTACCTCGAATCTTTAGCTGAGGCATGGGAGACCTTAGTAGAAATCAGGAAGGTCGAACTTGGTACCGAGGAGGTTGATGAAGGAGCTTTGATAAAAGAATTTCTTAAGGGAAATGAGCCTTCGGACCTGTCTGTGGCAAAAGCTCTTTACTGCAAAGGCTCCCCCTCAGCGAAAGGGAAAGAGGTTATTGCCGGTCCATCCGGGATCGAGTCACAAGCTCATGCGCCCACTCAGTTGGCCGATCGGACAATACTTGATCCCTTTGAGCAGCACATCGGTTATGACCCGAAGAACCAAGGCCTTGGCGTTCACATTCTATCTCCCATTCCAGAGGGTAAGACCCCTCGTACGGCTGAGAGCCAGCCGAAACCTGGTAGATAACCCTCCTCGTTAACATTCCAAAAGTCATCGTTTTTCACGAGAGGATATTGTATTCTAATGCTTGTTTTTCATGATTTTGTGCAGGCCGTTCTGATCCCGAGCCCACTCCGAGGAGTGATGTCGCCAAGGAGGTAAAGGAAAAGACAAGTGAGGCTACTCACGTAGGGGAGGCTCCCGGTCCAGATGCTCAGGTGATCGGAGCACTTGATGAGGATAAGTCTGAAACTTCCTCTCCCATCCATGGGAGTTATGAAATCGAAATTACAGGCGCATCTGAAAACATATCTAAACTGAGCATGAAGGAGTAGCTTGAGAAGGAGAAGAAAGAGATGGTCGAGATCAAAGTCGAGCCTCAAGCTGTGGACCTGGACGATCCTCTAAATAAGCCGTTGAAGGTCATCCTTCCTGGCAGGTCTAGGCCCATGGAAGTTCCCCGTACTTCTTCAGTTTTCACCTCCCCATCGAAGAAAATTATCAAAGCAAACACATGGGAGAGGAGTCATCTGGAAAAAGGTCGAAGAATTCGAAGAAGTAGTCATCGCTCTCATTCAATGAGAGTAGTTTAGATTATGTAATTATTTTTATTTATTTTCGTAGTTCATGTAAATAAACTTTTGACTCCGAGCTACAGAGGAGTTGTAGTAGAAACTTATTTTTCGTGAATAAAACTTAATTCTTTTGTCTTTCAGAAGACTTCTGTTGTTCGGTTTTCTGTATAACCGTGTCAAAACACAAGCTATTACGAGTTACATAAACTTCTCGATTCATCTTCAAATAAGTTGATAATTTTTTGGCATTGCACATTCTTTATTCCATGCTTCGGGTACTTTGAATATTTTCCAGTTCGCACGCCAAGGATTTGTTGCCTTCAAGCCATTTGTATCCAATCCTCATTCAGGGGACTTGGATATTTAAATAGTTTATACTCTAGTCAACACTGTGGGGACTCAGAGTACTTCAGTCCGCACTTTGGGGACTTAGAGATTTTAAGTCGTTTATACTCTGGTCCGCACTCTGGGGACACAGAGTACTCCAGTCCACACTACGAGGACTTGGAGATTTTGAGTCGTTTATACTCTGGTCCACACTCTGGGGACTCAGAGTACTCCAGTCCACACTCAGGGGACTTGGGGATTTTAAGTCGTTTATACTCCGGTCCGCACTCTGGGGACACAGAGTACTCCAGTCCGCACTCAGGGGACTTGGAGATTTTGAGTCGTTTATGCTCTGGTCCGCACTCTGGGGACTCAGAGTACTCCAGTCCGCACTCTTGGGACTTGGAGATTTTAAGTCCTTTATACTCTGGTCCGCACTCTGGGGACACAGAGTACTCCAGTCCGCACTCCGGGGACTTGGAGATTTTGAGTCATTTATACTCCGGTCCGCACTCTGGGGACATAGAGTGTTCCAGTCTGCACTCCGGGGACTTGGAGATGTTGAGTCATTTATAATCTGGTCCGCACTCTGGAGACTCAGAGTACTCCAGCCCGCACTTCGGGGACTTGGAGATTTTAAGTCGTTTATACTCTTGTCCACACTCTGGGGACACAGAGTACTCCAGTACGCACTTCGGGGACTTAGAGATTTTGAGTCGTTTATACGCTGGTCCGCACTCTGGGGTCTCAGAGTACTTCAGTCCGCACACCGAGGACTTGGAGATTTTAAGTCATTTATATTCTGGTCCGCACTTTGGGGACACTGAGTACTCCAGTCCACACTTTGGGGACTGGGAGATTTTGAGTCATTTATACTCCGGTCCGCACTCTGGGGACTCAGAGTACTCCAGTCCGCACTTTGGGGACAAAGAGTACTCCAGTCCGCACTCCGGGGACTTGGAGATTTTAAGTGGTGTATACTCTAGTCCGCACTCTAGGGGCACAAAGTACTCCAGTCCGCACTTCGGGGACTTAGAGATTTTAAGTCGTTTATACACTGGTCCGCACTCTGGGGACTCAGAGTACTCCAGTCCGCACGCTGGGGACTTGGAAATTTTAAGTCGTTTATACTCTAGACCGCACTCTGGGGACACATAGTACTCCAGTCCGCACTCCAGGGACTTAGAGATTTTGAGTCGTATATGCACGTTCGTACGTTAGACAGAATAATGTATCTCTTAGTTATTCATCATAGCGTTATCATACATAGAAACATCGACATTTCATAGGGAAAATGGCTTCAAGCCTTTATTAATGCAAACAAGCTAAATTGTCTTATTGCATGTCGTAAACTAGGAATAAAAACTTGCTGGAAATAAATGCAACTAAAATATGAAAGAAATGAACTAAGTGTAATAATGCCGCAAATTCTCGCTATTCCATGCTCGGGGGAGTGTCGCACCATCAACGGTCGCTAGCTTGAAAGTTCCTTCTTGAAGCTTCCGTTCAATGACATATGGACCTTCCCATGCGGGGCTTATAAGTGATGGAACCGAGAAAACTCATTTCAAAACGAGATCACCCACACCAAAGATTCTCGGTCGGACTTTTTCATTATAATACCAAGCGACTCGGTGCCTGTATGCGGCCGCTCTTAAATTAGCTTCTTAATGCTTTTCATCAATGAAGTCCAATGATTCCAGCAAAAGATCTTGATTTGACTCATGGTCATAATAAGTTACCCGATGCGATGGAACTTCAAGTTCTATGGGTATGACAGCTTCCATGCCATATGCCAATGCGAATGGAGTGTGGCCAGTCGCAGACTTGTGGGTGGTTCTGTAAGCAGAAAGCGCTGTTGGAAGCTCGTCCACCCACTTGCCTCTAGCCTTTTCCAAATGTTTTTCAATGTGGATTTGATTATTTTGTTTACAGCTTCCACTTGTCCATTGGCTTTCGGCTGAGCAACTGCCGCAAACTTTTCTCAATACCATATTTTTGGCAAAATTACTTGAACTCTTTGCTTTCGAATTGAGTTCCGTTGTTTGTAATGATGGTTCGTAGAAGGCCAAAACGGCATATAATATTCCGTACAATGAAATTATTGACCTTTTTGGTGGTGATAGTGGCCAAAGTATATGCTTCTACCCACTTGGTGAAGTAATCGACCGCAACTATCGTGTATTTTGCACCACCTTTGGATAGGGGTAAGGAGCCGATTATATCGATCCCCCACATTGCAAATGGCCAGGAACTAACCATTTGTGTGAGTTCCGTCGACGGGCTATCGGGATTTTCGCATATTTCTGACATTTGTCACATCTTCTCACATAGTCTGCGGCATCCCGATTTACAGTCGGCCAATAGTATCCATAGCGGAGGATTTCCTTCGCTAAGGTCTGCCCTCCGGTATGGTCGCCACATTCACCTTCATGGACTTCCTTCAGGACTCGTTTTATCTCATCATGGGAAATGCACCGGAGTAAAGGGGTCGAGAATACCCTCGGATAAATTACTCCATCTTGCATTACATAACGCGAAGCCTTACCAATGACTTGTTGTCTTTCGCTTCTTCTTTCGGGCATGACCCCATGTAACAAGTACTGCTTGAATGGGGTCATCCATGATTCCTTCTCGATTTCTGTTTCTGACATGAAATCTACCTCCATCATATTTATGCTCGGAACATGCTTGGTTTCAACTAGAAACAATCCCATCTGTTGCGTATCGCCAGTGCTTGCAAATTTTGCCAACGAATCGGCTGCTCTGTTTTGCTCACGCGAGACATGTGAAATATCATAATAATCGAGATTCGCTAGCAGCTCTTGAACCCGAACCAAATACGGGGCAAGTCTCTGCCACTTTGCTTGATAGTCTCCCCGCACTTGGTACACCACCAGTTGCGAGTCGCAAAAGATCTCAACCGATCTTACTCCCAGCTCTTTGATAAGTCCTAAGCCGGCAATCAATACTTCATACTCGGCTTCGTTATTCGTTGCTGTGAATCCGAGCTTCAAAGCGTAGCAAAATGATCGGTTCTCAGGAGTTACAAGAACTATGCCAGCTCCCGAACAATGGTCGTTAGATGATCCATCGGTGTACATCTTCCATAGAACGGGAGGTATGACATTGTGCCGTTTGACTCGTCTGTCATGGTGAATTTAGCAGTGAAATATGCTAGCGCTTGCACCTGTATGGCCCTTCGTGGAAGGTAGATAATATCGAACTGACTCAACTCGATATTCCATTTTAACATCCTCCCAGAAGTTTTGGTTGTTGGAGTACCTGTCGCAAGGGTTGATCGGTGTAAACACTGATCAAGTGTGCCTGGGAGTATGGGCGAAGCTTGCGTGATGCAATCGCCAAGCAATAAGCTAGCTTCTCAATCCTGGGATAATTTCTTTCTGCCTCCGTCAAACGTAAACTGACATAATATACGGCTTTTGAACTCGGTCCTCCTCGCGAACCAAAGCCGTACTGATAGCATGTTGGGATACTGCCAAGTATACATACAACATTTCATGGTCAATTGGCTTTGATAGCACCGGGGGACTTTCTAGATGTCTAACCAGAGCTCGGAATGCTTCCTCGTAGTCAGACGTCCACTCGAAATTCCCCTTTCCTTTCTTTATCACATCAAAGAAAGGAATTCACTTATCCGTGGATCTGGATATGAATCGACTCAGCGTAGCCACCTTTCCGGTCAAGCTCTGTACTTGTTTTATAGTTCTGGGCACTTGTATGTCCCGAATAGCCTGAATCTTTTTCGGGTTAGCTTCATTTCCAATTGTGTTCACAATGAAACCCAAGAACTTCCCTGATGCAATGCCAAAAGAACACTTTAAAGGGTTGATCTTCCTCCCGTAATGCCTGAGTATATCAAACATCTCTGTTAAGTCTCAGATGTAGTCGTTTGACTGCCGTGACTTCACGAGCATGTCATTCACTTAGACTTCTACCGTTCTGCCAATCTGGTCTTTAAACATTCGTTTCACCGGACGCTGATAAGTTGCTCCTACCTTTTTCAATCCAAAAGACATTACTACATAGCAATATAGCCCCATATCTATGACAAAACTGGTGTGTTCTTGGTCTGGAATGTGCATCGGGGTCTGATTTTATCTCGAATACGCATCCATAAATGACAATAATTCGTGTCCGGCGGTAGAGTCGACGAGCTGGCCGATTCTAGGTAAAGGGAAACTATCCTTCGCGCATGCTTTATTCAGATCAGAGTAATCAACATAAGTTCTCCACTTCCCATTCTCTTTTCTTACCAGCACAGGGTTAGATACCCATTCGAGGTAGAGGGCATTGCGGACGAACCCATTGGCTTTGAGTTTGTCCACCTCCTCTTTGAGAGCAGCGGACCTCTCCGGGTCCATGCCTCTCCTTTTTTGTTTCACAGAAATGTATTTTGGGTCTATGTTCAACATATGACTCGCAATAGTGGGAGAAATCCCACACATATCAGAATGTGTCCAAGCGAAAACATCCAGATTCGCTCGGAGGAAATCAGTAAGATCCTCGGCCACTGAAGGGTCGAGTTGTGATCCAATCTTAATAACTCATGACGGGTCATCTCGGCTGACTGAAATATCGATCGTTAGCTCAGCCGATGCTGCATTCGTCTCCATGGGTTCCCTGTCATCATCTCGTGGATCTATGTCTCTAAGGATCTGAGAATGTTGCCCGAGCCAAGGCTCGGGCACTACTTGTCAAACATCAGTATTTTGGATGCGGACGGAGCTGTCCTCAACCTTCCCTTTTTCTCTTTACCGAGCTTCTCTCAGCTCTGCCACATAACATGCACGACCGGCCGCCCGATCGCCATGTATTACGCTGACTCCTTTGTATGTAGGAAATTTTAATGTCAAACACCATGGGGCTAAAGCGGCCCTAAACTCCGCCAGGGCTGGACGACCCAGAAATACGTTGTATGGAGAGTCAACATCCATTACTGTGAATGGTAGGATTCGCACTCTCTTACGCTCACCTTCTCCCCGTTCAACTGGTAACTCAATATACTCCATCGTGTCGGTTGCGGTACCATTAAAGCCATGGATACGGGCTTCGCATGGTTTTAAATCTTTTGTCTCCATCTTCATTTGGTCATAAGCCTTTTTGAAGATGATGTTGACAGAGCTTCCACAATCAATCAAAATCCTTTTGACGTAAGCTGGCCCGATCGTTGTAGATATGACCATCGGGTCGATAGTTGGAGCCTCCACCTTGTCTGCATCTCGTCTCCTAAACACTATATCGTCTGTCATCATGCGTTGTTGTTTTGCTGGGGTTCCATCTTCCACATTCGAACAACATTCATAATTCGCATGCCTCAAGGAGGTAGCACATCGTTCCATCTCCTGCCAATTCTTGTTTGTAGGATAAGGTTCTCCGACTATAGTGTTCATAATCAACCTTCCCACGGTCCGGGCAGGTTCCTATAGGTGGCGTAGAGCCGGCACGCGTCCGAGGTCTGACGTTCCTTGCCTACCCTCTGGTGGGTTCTTAACAAACTCCAGCAGCTTTTTCTGCCCGATTAACCTTTCTATGGCATCATGGAGGTGTCTACACTCCTCAATATTGTGACCATGGGTCTCAACGAAGCGATAGTACTTCCCCGTCCATTTCTGTTCCTCAGTGGACTCCTTTAGGTGTGGCTTTATGTATTGAAAGGTGTTATAGGTAGATAGGTAAATGTTTTCAAGGGACATATTCAGTGGGGTGTATTCGTTGTAGGTCGGAATCCTCGACTTCCATCTCCCTGTCTCTTTTTTCTTTTCGGGATTTTCAACTCTGGATCCTTTAGATTGCCCAGGCTTGTTCTGGACGTTGACTTGAGCTTTTGCCGAACTGTCGCCGGATTGCTTCACGGCGATGTTACTTTTCACAGTCTCCTGAACAGGCCCTGTTGCCATATCTTAACTTGTCCTTCGAGCTTCCTTCCTCCTTATAAACTAGTGAGCTTTGGAATAGAATCGCTACAACGTAGTTGGGGGCTTTCCCGTCAACCAATCTCCAAACTCCGAATCTAGATCTACACATCGCATTACCGCCATCAAGATTGCGTGGTCGTTTGTGTTGCTAACTTCAGTGGCAGCAACATGAAACCTTTGCAAGTATGCTTTTAAAGACTCTCCTGGAGCCTGGATCACGCTTGATAAGGACATCACGTCCTTTGAACGAGTAGCATGTATCCTGAATTGTTCAACAAACTTCATTGCCAACTCATCAAAGCTGGATATAACCGTGGAGGAAGTCGAGTAAACCACATGGTGGTGATTCTGGACAAAGTGATTGGCAAGCACCTACACTTGGTCGCATCATTCGCCCTTGCAGAATCCATCATCCACTCGTACCTCATCACGTGTTGTCTAGGGTCAGTCTTCCCTTCGTAGGTTGGGATAGTCGACATACTGAACTTCATGGGTTACTCAGCCTGTAGAATAGTATCTGTGAAGGGAGTATGACTCCTGGACACTCCCCAATCTTCATTGGTCAAGCCTTGATTTCTCTCATTAACTGCCTGACTATAGTTGATAAGTCCGAAGTTTGTATGGAGGGTGGAAGGTTGGGTTCTGTTCCACGAGACCGCTCGGGTTGGTGTCTCCTCTGTTGGCGATCGGCCAAACGCGCATCTTGAAGACTAGCTTCATTAGGACATTGGTGAGCCAGGCATCCGATCTCCTTACATGCCTGATCCCTGGAGCATCGATCAGTGGCACCTGCCTGTGTAGCTTCAGTCTTACAACATCTATGTCTAGGAGGTTCATCAGCAGAGGTCGAGCTATCAGATGAAGAGTAAGGAGCAGTGCTACCTCCAGCATTCTGATGCTGCTGTTGGATAAGCTGAGTCATGAGATTAGTGTTGGCTTGAATCTGCTTAGCAAGTTGCCTTCTACTTTCCCTGAGTTCTCTCATCAAATCGTTGAACTCTGTTCGGGTAATGACTTTCGTTTGATTTTGGGTGGAGGGTTCTACGCCTTGAATCGTTGTTGGTTGTTAGGTCCAACTTATTGCACACTAGTAGTCTCATGGACGTCCGCGTTGTAAGAGGCTGATTCGATGCGTCGTCTTCCCATTGTAGAGTTGTCGGTTGGAACTCTGAATAGATTCAACGAGCGTCTTATGAATAAGTCAGATCTCCTTCGGGGGTTTTTCAGTCCAGTAGCTATAAAGTAGATCCTATCGACCTGAGAATTCGATTCTCAGTGAAAGCACCAAAATGTTAGCACCAGAATTGGTCACTAACACCCTTAAGAAAGATTATGTAGAGAGATTACTGAAGAAAGTAAACGTAAGCAGTGAACAGAATGCTAAACTAAATGCAGAAAATAAGAACACCAGATTTATAGTGGTTCGGCGTAATTGCCTACGTCAACTTTGAGGTTGATCTTTATTGCTTTACTTATCAACTGGTTACAGATACAATCCGTACACCAACTACTCGATTACAATTATTAAGCAAAGAAGATAAAGTCTTGAATGAGTCTTGAAGCGGTAGAGTCTCCCCAGTGTTCTCGAAAAAAGGTCCATTTCACTGTGCCCCTGCCTCTCTATTTATGGACGAAAATGGGTTGGACTTCCCTGATGGCCTAGTAGCTAGATATCTAGGCCCAAAGTGAGTGATTTCTACGTGCCGAACCACTAATGCCAACCGAAACATGCCGAGCCATGTCTCTAAGCCGAACGGGGCAATATGTTGAGTGAAATATATAGGCTGAACGAGATCCGACACCGATCGAGGGGAGATGCCGAGCGGCATGCTTATGCCGAGCGAGGCCATGTGCCGAACGTGCTTTATGCCGGTCGAGATTGAATGACGAACGTGCTTCGTGCCAGTCGGGATTGAATGTCGAACGACCATGCTATGCCGAACGACCCTCAATGCCGAACATGGTCTGGATGTCGAACGGTGTGGAATGCCGAACGACCATGCTGTGCCGAACGACCCTCAATGCCGAACAAGGTATGGATGCCGAACGGTGAGGGATGCCGACCGACCATGCTGTGCCGAATGGTGCTCAATACCGAGCAAGGTCTGGATGCCGAACGGTGTGGGAAGCCGAACGACCATGTTGTGTCGAACGGTGTGGAATGTCGAACGGCCATGCTGTGTCGAACGGTCCTTAATGCCAAACAAGGATAGATGCCAAACGGTGTGGGATGCGGAACGACCGTGCTGTGCCGAACGATGTGGAATGCCGAACGACCATGCTGTGCCGAACGGTCCTCAATGACGAACGAGGATAGATGCGGAACGATGATAGATGCCGAACGACCTAGTTGTGCCGAGCAAGGCTTCCCCATCAAGTCTCCATCTACTGGTCAAGCCACTGGGTAACAATGAGGATGGTAGGTGGTGTTGGAGAAGGAGACGAGGATGATCTAGACGATGATCTACCATGAACTTTTCTCATGACTTTTCCCAAAGTGGAAACAACTTTTTCCAAAGTTTTCTCCATTTTAGTCATTTGTGTAAAGAAAAAATCTTTCCAAAGCAACCTTTTCATGTTGTAAATATTTTTTATTTTTCTCCAAAGCTTTTTGATTCACCGTGATCAATTTTTGATTTCGAAGCATTAAAGCTTTGATGAATTCATTTTGATTAGGTTCAATGTCAAAGTAGTGGAATTTATTTTTATAGTCTATATTTTATTTGATAATCTGTGATAGGTTATTAATTATATTTGGAATTGAAATATTTGATGCTATGGTTGGATTAAATATATTTGGGTAAATGGAGTTATCAAAAATATAAAGATTTGATTTTTGAAGGGAAAAAAAAGAGAATTTTTTTAGTAAAATAAGTATAGAGAATTTGGATAATTAAAAAATGAATTGGAAAAAAAGTTGATTTTAAATTCAAATAAATAATTCCGAGCCTGGGAAAGGAGATTTTTGAATAAATGGGAATAAATGAATTTTAAAACTTAAGTGATATTGTTTAAAGGAATAAAGAATTTATTTCTAAATTTTAAGGTTTAAATTTGTTTGGAAAAGATAAAGAAGAAATCTGGAAAAGTATGAAATTGGTATTTTTAGTTTAAATAAGATTTTAAATCATAATAAAGAAGTTAAATCTGAAATTGATGAGTTTTAAAATAAATTTGGATAAGTAAAGAATTTATTTTTAAATGGAGTTGGATTTGAAAACTGATTTGAAACCTTACTAAGTGTTGAAAACTATGAATGAGGAGAATGAGTTTGTGAAATTTATAAACAGGGTTTATAAATAAAGTGAAATATTTATCAGAGGATAATTTGGAAGTATAAATCAGGATGGGAATTTATAAGGGAAGGGTGATTTGTTTAAAAATAAATAGTGATTTATTTTTAAAGGTGTTGAAAGGAAAGTGTATTTCCCTGAAAAGCCGAGTATATTTTCAAAGAAAGAATAAAAAATGTGTATATGCAGTTTTAAAAATATATATAACAATATAGTTGTAGAGGTTATCAGGAAGTATATGTACATATAAGATTTTGAAGTGAAAAATATATAGGAACTTTAAACCAGTTTTTTTTACTGCAAAGAACTTTTGTAATTATATAAGATTTTGGAATTATATGTAAAAGTGTAAATACATATATATGTAAGATTTTGGGAAAAAAGAGTTTATATAAACATATGATTTTTAAAACCCATACAGTTTATTTTTATATATGCAGTTTGAAAATGGAAAATAAAAAAAATACAATTTACGAATTTATTTTGGTGATTAATTTGTTTAGTTAACTTATGTAATTATTTTGGTAACTAGAAAATATTTTATTAAAGGAATTAGTTTAAAACTAATTATTAGTTAAATTAGATAAATAAATGATAATAAATAATTTGGAAAATTATTAAGTCTGATGGTTGTTTGTGGATGTCATATGATAGTTAAATAACCGATTATCAGTATTGGCCAATGCGCCGATCATTTCGAAGAGTCCGGGATCGGGATTAAATTTTCGAAAACCACTTCGATCCGGTTTGAACGCTTTCATGAGGAAGACAAGAGCTAGGAGTCGAAGATGGGGTAAAGAAGTGCAAGGGCTAATCGCTACTAATCATGAGGGTGATTCCAAAATGGATGTAGTAGGAGTAGTGCCTTCGGTTCCGTTTGGACTCAGAACGGACTTCTATGGATGAATGCTATCAGAACATCATCAGGAGGACGATGAGCAATCTAAGTGAATGTGTGCTAAAAAGGTAACGCATAGCCTCGAGCCTCATCAACCGAGAATGGCTAAAACAGTGGAGGCACACGCAAGCCTAAGTGGCTAGCAACCAATTAGGGTAAGGTCATCCCTGTATAGAGGTCCCTTTATTTCGGCTGTGTGGGCGGTTGTTAATCCCAACCGCAAGGGTGATCTTATTCGGACTATCCAGTAAGGGATAGCTCCAGTCTTGTGATGTAGGGGATCGGCATGGATCCTCGGTACGGTGATCTAGACCATGCACTAAGACGGGCGGTACCCTAGTAGCCCTCCTATTGTATGGAATCCAATCTCCAATAAGCGCCTGTACGGTTTTGATTGTGCCCAACTATTGCTGAAACGTGAGATGCAAGCATTTCAGCTAGATTCAATTTTACTTTCTATAGACACTATTATAATATCAGATGGATTTGATAAAAATGTTTTGGTTATCGTAAGGTAAAAACCCGACATGTTTATTTGTGGCGTTGTCTTACGAGATACCTTTGATTTCAAAGGATTTTGAAACTTTAATAATCTATATTTTTATATGTATACATTTCTAATTTTCAACATTATAAAGTTTGTATATATCTATTTATATATTTTTTAACTCACTATAAGATTCATCATTTCCATAGATGTATAATTCAATATTTATATACATCCAGATATTTTTAATTATCAGAATTTATTTGTTCAATTTACAAATCGGTATTTTTGATGAATTTAATCCTGTTAATTACCAATTAACAGATGTCCAAAAGTTCGGGTTATCACATTCCTCCCCCCTTTAGAACTTTTCGCCCTAAAAAAAGAACGAAACAAGAATTTTGATTACAATGCTTATTATCAGTTAAATTATTCTTAAACATCTTTAACTCTTAACTCTTTTTATTTAATTTTTTGTTTAAAACACTTTAAAATCTACATAATATTACCAAAATAGCTTTTATAAAAATACTTTTTATAGCTCGATATCTCAATAGGTCCATCCTTGTTCTCACAGAAATTCGGCCATACGTTGATCGGGCATAGGACTGAAAATCTATAAGTACTTGGTAAACCCATTTTCAACACCCAGTGAAAATACTTGGAAAACATTTTATGAAATATAGAAAATATTTTTGGTGAGAATGCTCTGGAAATCATCACCCTCTCCATGGTTGCAGTTAACCCGATGATTACGTCGCCATCTCGGCAAAACCATAGAAAACTGTAAGCTCCACGCCCCTCGATTACACCATGGAACCCGCCACAGATCGCAGCTACACTCGGGGTTATGTCGCCATCACGGCAAAAACCCATGTAATTGTAGGCATTGGTGCCCTCAAATTTCACTGCCAAATGAAACTTCACCAATCCCACATAGATCGCAGACTACATCAGTCGAGTCCTAATGTAGCCTGTAGGAACTCACCGCCACACAAATTTTTCTATGTCTTCATAGATCGCAGTCTACCGATGTCACATCGCCCTCATGGCGAAATCAAACTTAGACCGTAGGCAACCGCTGTCCTTCGACTTCTTCTATGGTGCGTTGTAGATCACAGTGACACCGATTACACTATCGTTACAGCATGACCCAAATGTCTCTGTAGGCTTCAGCGCCCTCGACTTTCTCTACCCAACCACAATCCTCAGGAACATAAGTTTGTCCGGACTTCCTCCCAGGATCAAATTTTGAACCCCCTTAGGGCTCAAGGAAGAACCACCCCGTGGATCTCCTACTAGGAGCTCATTTAAATGGGAGCGCCTTTTTGCCAGAGCCAACCTCAAAATATTTTATACTATACACATATAGTATCTTTCAAATCATACTCTTTATATGAGTCACATATAAATCGCCTTTACACAAAATCGATATCTCAGGATTGATAATTCTCAAATTTGGCTTTTCAAATTTCCAAAATTGATTTTTCCCAAAAATCAATAGCCTTTCAAAATCAGTGGGTTCCAAAAACCCTTTTTCCCAAAATAATTCTCATAAAATCATTTATACATATAGATATACATAATCTTGAAATATCCTGAGATCACTTCATACTTTTATAAATTCCCTTTTTATATTTTAAATATTTTCAAAAATCTTTTCTTCTGGTTATAGATTCAACAAGGAGTGTTTATCATTTAAAACATATACATATATCAACATTCAAATTCGATTTCTTTTATAAAGTTACTTGCCACGTTTCTGACTTTTTATAAAATGAATTTCAGTTGTAGTGATATCTACTTTCCACTCTTATTCATCATATATTTCAAAATATACCTTTCCATTACAAAATTATTTTACACTTCTTATAAAATTTTCAACATCTCTTTCATTCAAGCACGTACGATGTACATATATCATCCGCACACAATATCAAATTCGATCGCTCACTCGATCATACAATTTCACTTCCAAACTAGTATCGTCCACCCGACTTCCTAGTGCGGACTCAAATCTGGTTTCTTGATCAAAAATCGTCATTCTCGTTGCATAACCATAACTATGATAGATAATTTCCAAAATCAATTAAAAATCCTTATCTAGGGTTCGCCGTCGAAAATCGAGTGAAAAATCCCAACTCAGACCGATATACTATCTCGAAATTCTATTCTCGGACATGGATCAAATCATTATGCGAATAGAATAATATACGTACATCTTATGTATTTGTATTCATTGATTATTAGCTAAATCAACTTTCTCTTACTTCACATTCATTTTGAATTCTATTCACTTATTCACAATTGCTTCAATTTCCATCTAGGTTATCATTTCGATAATAACAGTTTGCACTCTGACCAACTTGAATTTAGAAAATACCTTGAAAAGTTTAAAATAGATAAGTAGCTGTAAAATAGTTATTAGTTGTAAAATAGCTGTAGAATATTTAAGTAGTTACAAAATAGTTGTAAAATAGTTAAATAGTTGTAGAATAGTTAAATAGTTGCAAAATAGATGTTAAATAGTAATTAATTTGTAAAACAGATGTAAAATAGTAATTAGTTTTCAAAATAGTTGTAAAATAAGTATAAGATAGTTTAGGTTTTTCAAGAAGAAAGGTTGTATAGTAAATAACTAGAAAAATAGATTTAAAAGAGTTTATATTAAAACAATTTATTTGAAAATGGTTTCAGAGTCAAACTAATTCAATTTCCTAATTTCCCATCCATTAAATTGATTCAACTCCAATTCATTTTGAATCATCTTGGATTCCTTTCCTAAATTCTAATCAATTTCCATTTGAATTTAATCTTATTCAACTTCAATCTCACTTCTAATTAATTCAATTCAAATTCAGTTTGAACTAATTCCAATTCCAATTCCACCTTTAAATTAATTCCAATTCTATTTTCAATTTTTAAATCAACACAATTAATACAAATTTGAGTAAATTTTCAAATATTGATTTAATCCCTTAAATCAAATTAACCTATACCTTTAAATTAACAACCTAAATCTTTAAACAATTAAATTTTGAGTCCGAATTTTTAATATTCATTTTAACTTACCTTTACCTAACTTATTTCAAGGTTCAAGTAGGAGTTCAAAACTTTTTAAATAATTTATTCTACAGAATCCAATTTATTACCCCATTTTAACTTCTAACTTTAAAACTAATTCTTAACAATTTAGTTTGCAATTTTACTTTAAACATTTAAACATTAAGTTCAAAGTGATTCCATTACCATATGTTCAATCTTTATTTCTTAAAATAAAAATTATTTAAATAGTTTCAAATTAAAGTTTTATTCCATTTAATTTCAGTAATGGATATATATATATATTATCTTAATCTACTTCTCAATTCATTTAAAATAATTCAGTTCACAGTTTCATAGATTATTAATAACAATAGGATGATATCAGGATAAGTCAAGGTAAATAAACATCCAAATTATCTAAAACATCCATCAATAGCATCCATTGCCCATTTCCAAAACTCAAACCCATTTTGAGATCTTATATAACTCCCTTTTCAATTCAACACATTTAACTTCCCTATGTTAAATTCAATTCATTTAATCCAGTCAACCTTACTCAATTTGAATTCTCCATTTCAAAATTTAAACTTCTTATCCATATTCTTTCCCACTTATAAGTTCAAAAACTTATTTCACTTTGGGTTCTTATATCACATTTCAGGGGAAAATTCAAAACTCAACACTTAATGTTTGCCTCAAATTAACTTTGATATTATGTATATAATACTTATTTCCTTTGCACACCAAGTCCTACTTTAAATTTTAAACCATTCCTGGTTTTTAATTCAAAACAAATTTCTTCAAAAAATTTAAAACATCTCTTGTTTTAAAATAAGATTCGTACATTTAAAAAATATATTGTTCATTATATCTATTAATACTTTGAAATAATTTAAATTTCTGGACTTAGATTTAAAAACTTCACAATGTAATTCCTTTTCAATTTATAAGTCATACTTATCTAAATTGTTACTTCCTTAAATAGTCCATTTTGCTTTATCATTAATTATTATTAGAAAACAAACATTCCATTATTAGAAACAATAACCATTTTATGATAATAACCAAGATTATCATATCTGGCAACCAATTCACTATATATTATCGCATAATTTGTTGAAACAATAAAATCAGCGTAACTTAATTCAGCATTTTGAAAACACTTCTGCAAATTTCAGGATTTTATTTTCTGGTTTGAATCCATTTCAAACTTATCTTATTTGTATAGTTCATATTATCCAATTCTTATTTGGTTATATATATTACCACTTAATTCTTATTTAGTTTCAATAATCAACAACAAATTACTTTAATATATATAATAATTATAAAGATTACTGTTTTATATATATAAGCTTATATAAAATATCATTTTTAAAACCAGTTTAAAATCTTTATATAAGAAAATAACAAGTACGCTCTCATATATAATGCACTCAACTTCTTCTTAGGTACTACCGACCCTTATCCTTAATGAGTAACCCCACCAGAGCCAAGGTTCTCGCTTAACCTTCTGTTCTGATACCAAATGTAAAGACCCGAAATTATCGACTTCGAAAATTCGACACTAATACGTTCACTGTAGAACTCTCGAGAAATCGAACGTAGGAAATCCCAGATTGTTAGGGTAAACAAGAAAAGAGGAAGAAGAAGAAACAGAAAACAACAGGACAGAATCTCACATTCGCAGTGTATTAAAATATAATATCAAATAATAGCATTTATACAAAAAAAGCTGTAACTGTCAATTTACAGACAATATATCAGAGCATAATTCATTCACAGATAAACTGGACAGTTGTAACAACTTGTCCTAGACCACTATCAATACAATCTCAAATACACAGCGGAATACTCCATGCGTTCTTGCCTTCCATCTCGCCTCCTGAGCTCCAAAACGTCCTAACCTGAAATGCTGTAGTACTCGATCTGACCCGAGCATTACATTAAAGTAACACCTGAGTCAAGATGGAAACCAGCGTGAGTAAACCCATTTAATATGAAATACTTTTAAGTTGTAAAACTTCTTGAAAACCCAGGTAACTCGTTCATCACTACGAGTTCTTATCTTGTTATAGTCAAACACTTATTTTACAAAATTATATCTAAGTATCGTTGCTCAGTTTAAATGGTCCGGTTTACTTAAATTTATTCCCTTCCAGCCTATTTGACTCTAAAATAAAATCTATAAAGAATAATGGTAGTTACCTCGAAGTGGTTCTGGATATCGCTGATATCCAATCCCGATCCCTTCGAAATCCAAACGTCGTCTTTTAAGGCCCAGTTCTTAATAAAAAAATTTAATTAAACTTCAGAATGACATATTACATAGAAATCCATCACATAGATATTTGTTTAAATAAATGATTCACATTTATCAACAAATCAATATAGGCATTTCATATCACAGAATATAAATGAACTAACATACTAGAGATATTAAGCAACCCAAGCATTCAATTTAAACTAAACATTCATAGGCTAAGTAAATTAGTCACACCATTTCCAATTAATTTAATTTACATGAATATTTAATTTCCTATAATTCTGCTTAATTGACATTAATTAATTACAACCATTTATTTTATTTAACATCAAATGTTGAAATTAATTAAATCTTAACATATAAAATTACTTAAGATCTTGATTTATTAAAGTTTAATACATTTATCTTAACCATATACTTAATTACATTATTTGGTTATATTTGAAATCACTTAGAAATTAAAATAAATAATGGTCCAATAATATAATTACTCTAAGATTAATTAAATTAAGTTAAAATAACTTATTTATATCCTTTAACCAAAACATTACAACCCTAAAGAATTTTTTAGGAAATTTATTTTTGGAAAGCATGTTTATTCTTTTTTTTAAACTTTGTTAAAACACTTCGGTACAGGCCCGAGCCAAAACCCCAAAAACCTGATCCAAATACATTGTTCCCGACACCCTCCTTCTTCTACTCATTCTGTCTTCTCCGCTTCCAGTTATACTCAAGACACCAAGCACACAATCCAACCCCAATGAAACGTCGAACAACCCATTACGCCAACTAACCATCACCTCCAAGCGACCCAAAGGCCCACAACCCTACCTATGGCAACCTCATCGTACTTCCTCCATTCTACCTCTTCCACTCAAACACCTGACGTGTGCATGTGCACGTGCACAAACCACTTCCCCCAAGATTTGTCCCACCGAGGCCTCCCGTAGATTTCGTTAACCAAACTCGACCTCCACCATCCTCCTGTTCGACCACCTATCACCAGAAAGAGAAATGACCGAGCTGAAGTGAAAATCCAGATCAGTAACTTCGAACTGACTGGAAGAATGGAGCTTCCACGATCACCTTACTCAGCTACCACATCCGTTACCCACACCATCGATTGGTTTGCTAGAATTTGATGAAAACAAATTTTTTGATCATCCCCCAATTCCTCCTTAACCACAAGCTTAAAAATTACAAAACTCTCACTAAAAATCATCATTCCTAAAGGTGAATCTACTTATACAACCAAAACACGAAATTTAAACAGTTCTTTTTCTGACTTGACTTGATTCTTACTGTAATTCCTTACTTTCCCAATATATATTTACTTAAAAATATTTTTAAAAATGATATTTTATACATACAAACATTTTTTCCTTAATGATCAAAGCCTAATTGTTTAGATAAGGAGGTACGAATTTATTTTGGAAGTTTTGGGTCTATAATTCAAGAACAGAGGTCAAAAATTATTTACACAGTCATGCATACACATAATCACAGCAAACAAATCTTTATACCAGGCAAACCCATTATATATCCATGCAAAACATGTTAGAATCATTTCTATGATTAATTGTTGCATGCACAGGTATTGCAGATGTTTTAACTCTAAAAGATTTATGTTTACTCACTTGCAGAATGTTGAACAGAGGAGCCTATTTTCTTTTGATCTGGAACTTCACTTGATTTGAAACTGATCTTCTTTATGTTGAAACTTGAATCTACTAAGCTAGTTTTTTTGCTCAGGTTAAAAGCTGGAAGTTGTTGTTTGGTTTTTTTTTTGGTTTTAGTTGATAAAATGAAAGATGAAAGGAGATAGGTGTAGAGATATATGTACAGCCTTCTCTTAACATTTTATTTATATTTTCCAAATTAAAGAAACAATGCCACTTGTTATTTTGCATGTTATTCTAAGCTACAAATGTCAAAAACCTATATTTTATATATTTTCTTATGATTTTATTAATTTATGTTTTATTGTTTTATATTTTATATACAAACTGTATTTATTTCTTGTATAATTTTTAAAAGAAAGTATTTTAAACCTTTTATCATATCTTATTTTAAGCTATCATACTTTTAAATAAATAAATATTTATTTTTTTAGAGTATTTTTAAAATATAGAATTTAACTTTAAATAGCTTTTTTAAAAATTATTATATTGAATTCAAGTCAATGCTTCCAAATTACAATATCTACACACACACATATATATTATAATTAGAAATATCTTATGTGAATTTTTGATATGTATATATGTATCCACACTTTTACAAATTTCCAAACATTCTAGTACCCATGGCATATACATACATACATACATACATATATATATATATATATATATATATATATATATATTTACACACTTATATATTTGTATATGTATACATTTAAAATTTTCAACATTATAAAGTTTTCATATATCTATTTATATTTTTTTTAATTCACTATAAGGTTCATCATTTCCAGAGATTTATAATTCAATATTTATATACATCAAGATATTTTTAATTAACAGAATTTAATTGTTCAATTTACTAATCATTATTTTTGATGAATTTAATCCCGTTAATTACCAATTAACAGATGTCCAAAAGTCTGGGTTATCACAAATGTGGGCCTCATAAATCTTCGAATCAGAATGATATTCGGTAGTATGGTGAGTGGAACTAGTTGGTTACGGAGGAGGAGGTGTTGAGTTTGTTGTGGTGGAATGGGATGCATTAAATTTTTTTTGCTGATTAGTCCATTGAGCAAGATACATGATTGGAGGTGGTTTTTTGGGAAGATGCGTTAAGAATAAAAATCTTATACCACTTTCTTTTTCTGGAATTTCTTAGAAATGAGATATATAAGAATGTACTCCGAGCCTTGTAAAAGATGCATGATGTATGAAGCATATATAATCATGTGCCAGTAGTAAGACAAAAAACTTTTAATCTCATCATGAATAAATTTAGCCCGATTTACTTAAATTCCACCAAATATAGCATATAGGGCTTTGTGGCCATTTTCATGTATTTTCTCATGACTTCATAATCGGGGAATTATAGTATAAATTATCATACAATTTAACAATCTAGCCTTTGGTCGTAGATAAACCTGTTTTCATTGGGGTATTCTATCTTCCCATATTTGGTGTGTCACTTCGTCACGTGGCAAATTTCTATGATCGAGAATATCCTCTAAATTAATTCTAGTAAAGGAACAATCGAGTAAACGACCAATTATGTTTATAGTAATTGTCAAAACAAGTCCGTACACACTAGTCCATTACCATCCATTTTCATTTTTAGGTATCCAAATATCACTACTGCATAAATTCGCTTAAAAAAGAAAGATGGCCAGTTGATCGACTTGTACCTCATTTTCATCGAAATTAATTAGCTCACGACATCTAGAGGCAATGATGAGTTCTTGAAGATCGTATTCTCCAAATTTGCTAGTCAATAGAAGGGACTAGAGTGAAGTCTCGTTTGCTTCAGATCTTCGAATCTTTTGTTAGTATTTGGACTATTGCGAAGCCATTCTTGAATGTGTGCATCGGTGACAAGATTGGCTTGAGAAGAAGAGATCTCTTGTTGATTGGATTCTTTGCTTTGGGTGCTATTTTTGACAAATTAGAGTTTTGTGGAAGCTAGGGCTTTTGATTTGGATTTAAGAATTGAAATATTTTGGGTAAAAAATGAAGAGTAGGGTGAGAAAATTTATATGAAGTGTTGTCTTTAATAGCCGAAAGTCGTCTCAGACATGTGAGGAAACGCCACAGATGTCTGAAATCATGCAGGAAGTTTTTCTCGAAAAACATGCAGATGTTTGTCACGTTTCCACGGTCGTCTGAGAAATGTAAATTTGTATTTTTAATTACTATGTCTATAGTTCTGATTTTTAATTTCATATTTTCATAGAAACAGCATAATAAACGATTATTATAATCAAGCAACAAACACAAAATATGTATCATATTGCTTACATACATACATACATACATACATACATACATACATACATACATACATACATACATACATACATAGTATGTATATATTGAATTATTTATCTTCCGAAGACTATGAATTTTTATGTTCAATTTGATCCCAAGAGTTTATGTTTGTTTGCTTATCTTGAGGTTTAAGTGGAGACCAACATGTGTGAGTCGGAGTGTTGGTCTAGTCATGGTTTGAGGACCCTGCCGTCTGTAAGTCTCTTGGAGTAATGTAGCAAGTTTTTACAGGAGTATCGATTAAACGAGGAGATTATTTATGTAAATAATTTATTGTTGGTGAATGACCTTAAATTTCTAGAATACATTTTTTGAGAAAGTTAAGATGAGATTCTTGATGTGGTTGTTCGTAATACATTTCTCGTTGAACTCCCATCATTTTTAATTGATAATGATACGTTACATCCACTTTAGTACTGAGAGATGTTATTTCAAGATCAGTCACTCGTTTAGCTTACTTTTCCTTCAGAGAGAAGCCAGTGTGATATGTAGGTGATGCATAATATTTAGTGAGGCCAATCCATTTGACGGAGGTGTGGTTTTTATTGGTGATACACAGGTGTTATTTGACGAAGGTGAGCTAAAGTCGATAGTTGAGTAAGTAGAGTCATGATCCAAAGATATGGTTAGTTTTTCTAAGTTTATAAATAATATTTCTATTTTATTTTTATTTAACAAAGTGTTTATGTATAAATAGAATTTATAGTTTATAGTAAAAGCTTTGTATGGATAGAACTGTTTTAACAATAAATTTGTTAACAGTTTTTGTTATGGTTGTTAAAAGATTGACTAAAAATAAATAATGATAAATAAATGTTATATATGCTAATTAATTAGTTCATTAAATGAACATATACCTAAGTCTCGTCGTAGCTTTATAAAAGTTGATCCATACAATGGTTTAGTGAAAATATCATTAATTTGATTTTCAGTGTTAACAAATTCAGGATTAATGATTCCTTTTACTACATTATCACTTAAAAAATAGTACTGAATATAGATATGTTTTGTATGAGAATGATTAATTTTATAGCACTGGTATTATCATAGTATATAGGAGAATTAGTTATAATTTTACCAAAATCATGAAGTGTTTGCTGTATATAAATTACTTGTGTACAAGCTAAGGCTGCTGAGATATACTTGGCTTTACATGTCGAGCGAGAAACACAATTTTCCTTTTTACTGAACAACAAAACCAGATTGACCAATAAAATGACACGTGTCATTTGTACTTTTTCTATCCATTTTGAAATTGCAGAAATTTGCGTCACTATATGATCCAAGTTCGAAAGAGCCAGCTCTTGGGTAAAAAAGTCCTTAATCTTTGGTGTTAGTTAATTATCGCAAAATTCATTTGATCGCTCGATATTGTAACTCCCTAGGTTGTGCTTGAAATCTTGCATATAGGCAAACACTCATCATAATATCCAGCCTACTAGCCGTTAAGTATAATAGAGATCCTATCAAACTTTGGTATAATTTTTAATCAAAAATTCTTTCCATTTTCATCTTTATCTAAATGTAAACTCATGCTCATTGGAGTTGGTTTGCTTGAAGTATTATCCATTCTAAATCATTTTAATA
Organism: Allium cepa; assembly: GCA_030765085.1. Lineage (NCBI taxonomy): Eukaryota > Viridiplantae > Streptophyta > Magnoliopsida > Asparagales > Amaryllidaceae > Allium > Allium cepa. The sequence continues at coordinate 431,860,855 of CM060929.1, read as the reverse complement.
ATTCTCTGTAATATTTTTTTGATTTATAAAAATTCCATTTTCAGTTCTTTTATTTGTAAACTTAAAATGAAATTTAACTCTTTCATCTACGACATTTCGAATTCATTTTTCATTATGTTTGAGAAATCATTGAATAGTTTCTCGTCAGTTTTCTAAATAAGATATCATCAATGTATATTTGTACAACTAGTATATTACTAACTTATCCTTTTATAAATAATGTAGAATTAATTTTCCAAATTTAAAAATCAGAATTTATTAAATGTGTCTTTAGTCTCTCATATCAAGAACGAGCTGCTTGTTTTAGCCAGTATAATGTCTTTTTAATTTTAAAAAGAAGGTATGGATATTTTTCATGAACAAATAAAGGTGGTTATTCAACATATAGGTTTTCTTTTATGAAACCATTTAAAATGCACTTTTTATATCCATTTGTAATAATTTAAAGTTATGATGACATGAAAAAGCAAGTAATGTTCATATAACTTTAAGGCGTGCTACAACAGCGAATATTTCTTCATAATCAATTCCTTCTTCTTGGTTGTATCATTGAACAACTAATCTGTCTTTATTATGAAAAATGTTTCCAATTTCATCTTCTTTATTTTTAAAAACCAATTTAGTTCATGTTACGGATTGATTATTTGGTCTTGGTACGAGTTCCCATACATCATTTCTTTCAAATTGATTAAGTTCTTCTTGCATTGCGATAGTCCAAAAATCATCTTTTGGTGCTTCTTTATAATTCTTAGGTTCAAAATTAGATATAAACGCAAACGACTTATTTGTTAATTGATTTCTAGTTGAAACTCTTGTGTTTAAATCGCCAATTACATTATTAATTGGATGATCTTTTAAGATTCGAGGTAGTGGTCTCAAAAGATTATCATTATTATTTATGATATTATTATTTTCAGTTATAGAAGTATTATTAATACTATTATTATTAAAAACTTCGTCGTCATCATTTTTGGTATTCTTAAAATCTTCATCATAAGAAACATGAAGACCTTCTTTAATAGTGTTAGTTTGTTTATTAAAAATTCTATATGCTTTGCTACAATTCGAATATCCAGAAATATTCCTTAATCGGCTTTTGGATTAAATTTTCCAAGATTATATTTAGTATCCAAAATAAAGCATTTAACCAAAAATATGAAAAATATGATACTTTAGGTTTCTTTCCGAAAACATTTCATAACATAAATTCTTAGTCATAGGTCGAAATGTTACACGATTTAATACATAACATGCGGTAGCAATTGCTTTGGCCCAAAAAATCTTTGGTAAACTATTGCTATTGAGCAATTTCGTGCACATTTTTGTAGTGTTTGATTTTTTCTTTCTACTATGCCACTTTATTGTGGTGTTCGTGGAAATAAAAAATTATGACCAATTCCCTTTTCATTGAATTTTTTTCAAAAATATCATTTTCAAATTCTATACCATGATCGCTTCTTATACTTTTAATGTTTAAGTTCATTAAATTTTTAATTCTATTAGAAAAGATTGTGAACATTTCAAACGTATCACTTTTATTTTTTAAAAATAATGTCCAAGTGTATCATGAAAAATCATCAACGATTACAGATACATATTTTATTATGATTTATTAGTCGTACTTAAGTTGGTCAAACAAATCTAGATGAAGTAATTCAAATGGTTGTTTGGTAGTAATTTCTTTCTTAGATTTAAAAGAACTTTTCTTTAATTTTCCAAATTGAAAAGAATTACATAGATTTTTAACTTTATAATTAATTTTGGATGATCCACTTACTAAATTATTCTTTGCTAATATATTTAAAATTTACGTGATAAAAGCATTTATGCCATAGCCATGGGTCATTATGATTGGCGGTTAAGCATAAATCACTATTGTTTTTAATATTCATATTTAAAACATAAATATTTTGTTTTCTTAACCCTTCAAAAATTAAATTTTTATTTGATCAAATATACTACATTTATATTTTTTGAAATCGATTCTAAATCCTTTATCACATAATTGACTTAAAATTAATAAATTATGTTTTAAACTAACAAAACATTAGTAATAAGGGGAGAAGTGGATATACCGACGTTGATAACGTCTCCAATGCCGAAAACAAGTCCTATTGGGTTATCTCTAAATATCATAGTGTCGTCATAGATATATGTTATATTTGATAACATGTGTGCATTTCCCATCATACGCTTGGAGTATGCACTATCGAGTATCCATTTCTCCTTGCTTTTAACTTTATTTTTGGGTACCTAGAATATAGTAAAAGTTTAATTTGAACCCACTTCCTCTGTTAGTGTCCTATGTGTCAGTAGGTGAAGGTAGCCATCCCCAAGTGGTTTGGAACCTTTAAAACATAATAATAATTATTATTATAAACAATATTTTTCAAGTATTCATCTATATGTTTTTGCCCAATAAATAGGTTATTTGAAATTAGGATTCTATATTTTGACACTACTTGTTTTAAGAGTATGAATCTTAATTTTAGAGATAGGTCTCTTAAACTTGGTATATAGTGTACATAGTTTCTATGTTTTTGCTTGGCTTTAAATCCTAATCCATTTCGATTTCTCGATAGTCTTCATATTTTGATTAAATTTTGTAAGCTTTGTTTTCCTTTATTAAATTTCGATACATTACTAGTTATTTTATCTGACTTGTTCTTCAGATGAAAATTTTCAATAAAGCTAGAATCTAAACTTGCCTTTAGCTCTAGGTTTTTCCTTGTCAAGTTCGGTATTTTCTAATTTACCATTTTCTAAATCATGTAATGGAGTAGTATTTTGAGTAGATAACTTTTTACATTCTTTTTGAGCCATTTCTAATTCTTCTTCTAATATTGTTTTTTCATCTTTTCATAGATCAATTTTTAGCTTTACTCTATTTAACTTTCCTATATATTTATTATTTAGTTTCTTAGATTTTGTATATTTATCGTCTAATTCTATGCTAATTTCCAAAATTTCATCATATGTTAATTTAGGGTATACCTCATTAGTATTAGCCATAAAACAAGCATTAGCTATTTCTGAGTCGCTTTCACTATCACTGCCAGAGGAAGAGGAAGAATCAGAGTCATCCTAATTTATTTAAAATGCTCTTTGCTTCTTTTTGAATTTCTCAAATTTTCTTTTCTTTTTGTCATTATTGAGTTGTGCGTAATCTTTCTTCATATGGCCAAATTTGTCACATCCATGACATTTGATTGATGTTTGATTTGATGAGGTTGAATTGCCACCATTTTGAAATTTTGTTATATTTTTGAATTTCTTGAATTTGTTGTAGTTCTTAGCTATGAATAAAATTTCTTCCTCGTCTAAGTCGAAACCGTCATTATTTGCTTGAAATGCAATGTTCTTCTTTTCTTGATTTTGAACCATTCTTGCCTGCAAATTAGTTTCGTATGACATCATTTTCCTATTAGTTCTTCGACTTTGAGTTGAGAGAGATCGTTAGCTTCTTTGATAGTTAATACTTTTCTTTTCTATTCGATAGTCAAAGAATTTAAGATTTGTGTAACTGGACTAAATTCGGTGAATTTGACCCCAAGTGCCGTAAGATCTTGTCGTATAGTTTGAAATCTTACATACATGTCTATAATACATTCATTTGCTTTCATTTTAAATGATGAAAATTGATTTTATAATATAGAAATCTTTGTTTGCTTTGACTTTTGTCATGCCTTCGTGAGTAACTTGTAAAGTGTGTCATATATCGTATGCAGTAGTGCAAAGCATAACTTGTGAAAATTCACTTTTATCAAATGAACAAAATAAAACATTCATGGCTTTGGCATTATTAGTTGCCATGTTCTTTTGTGCATTGGTCCCAGTGCTTATGTCAGTGGTAGTTGCTTTATATCTAATTTGAGTAGTTTGCCAAATTTTTAAACCATTAGCTTCCATAAAAATTCGCATACATGTTGACCAATAAGCAAAGTTAGAACTGGTAATAGTAGGGGATTAGTAGTTGCTTGACCTTCTTGAAATATACTTGCCATATTTAACGTTTTCAATCACGTGTTACTGTAAATTGAATTGACTGTGCTCTGATACCAAATGTTAGTCTAATGGATCATATCTAATATGACTTGTGTATTAATATGTGAATGTGTGCCAATATATGAGCTAAATATAGCAATATAACAATGTATGAAAAGCAAAGTATAAAAACGAGCACAACAAAGTTTTTATACTAGTTCGGGCCTCCCATCCTACATCCAGTCCTAAAGCTCCCCTTCAGTATTTCACTAAACAATAACCCTCGCTTTGTCGGAAAGAGCATGCTAATACAAAATTATTCCTTTGACAACCTTGTGTTCAAAGCAACACGGATATTGACTGCTAATACAATTCTTCCTATAATCTCCTTTGAGTGATAGTGGGTGTGAGTAACTTGGATTTGTAGGAAATACCAAACTATAGATTTTGGTTGTAAGTGATTAAAAATATTAAATCACTGATAGCACAAGAGAATATGAATATAGAAGTTAGAGAGTAGTAAATCAAGTTAAGTTAATATCTTAATCGATTGAAGTATTTATAGAATCAAAGAGTTGTATTTGAAAAGTTATGACTTCTTAAAAGATTGCTCTTTGATTAATGATTGCAATTGTTGAAGGAGGAAAAGGTCTGTTCAAAGTGGAGAGAAGCGTATGTTCAAAATACGACAGTTGAAGTTTTATGCTTACAGGCCAAAACATGTCACTAACGTCTATCCTTATGTTATAGACACCCATGGTGTCTGAACAAAACAAGCCAGAGTATGTCACAGATGTCTATAGCAGAAGGACAGACGTCTATCACTGTTTAAATTATAAAACCTTGGCATTTTATTACCAACATTTATCGAATGAAACCGTGTGTGTTATAATTACTCAAGGAGAATGTACAACATATATCTGTGACAATAATATAATAATATGACCTTACTTTTGAATAATATGATCCATCTTTCTTCAGTTGTCTTTTGATCAATGATTTTGTTGAGCACTATGATCTTCTTCTAATATATACCTGTAATATGATAAGATATATCTTATATATGTGATTGTATAGTTGTTGTCATTGAAATTGTAGAATGAAGGTTCAAACATTTCATTTTATTCGCATAACTATTTGATCCAGATTCGAGTATACGATTTCGACGTGCTTTACAACGGCCTGAGCTCTGATTTTTCACTTGATTCTTAAATGGCAAAAACTTGATACAGATTTTTGATTTGATTCTGAAGTTTTCTATCATATTATATGGCTACGTAAGGAAAAATGAAGTTTCTAATTAATGAAATCTATCGGTCCATACCAGAGTGGTCGAGTGAGCGATACTAGTTCGAAAATGAAATCTATGTGATCGAGCGACTAATCAGATTTGATATTGCATATGGCTAATATATGTACATCATGTAGACTTTAATGAAATTGTGCGTTTTGGATATTGGAAAATGCAAAATTATTTCTCCATAAGTTATTTGGTTGGATATCATTTATAACTAAGATACAGGTGCATGGAAGCAAAGGCAAGTTTGACGCTTTTAATTTCTTGAGCAGAGTTTGGTTGCCCAACTATAGGTACATATTCATTTATTTTAGTTTGTCTAGATGATATTATGCCCAGATATGGATGGCTGCTTGGTTTTAGATTTTTCTTTTGTTGATTTGGGGCCATGGTGGCAATTTGTAGTTTTTCTGATCGAGCCGCGCAAAGGAGATGTCGTTGAAATTTTTCGTGATTTTAAAGACTTAGGAATTTAACAGTCCTCTTTCAACAAATTGATTCTGAAAAGTATAAGGATTTAGAATCATTTTTCTTACCTTGGGAATTTTGGGGCGAAATTCTTGTAAGAGGGGAGAATGCAACAACCTGGAACTTAGGTTATTTGATTTTGAATATTTACTTCATTTTAAATATTGAATAAATGGTTTTTAATAGTTTTAAGCTTGAATTCAAATATAGAGACTATTTAAAATATTTGAATTTGTGAATTTTTGTGAATTGCAATTCAAATATCAGAACTTTAAATTGAATTTTAATGTAATGGATTATATAGCTTTATTTAACTCCTTTTCATTATTAGATAATAACGGTGAATTCATTTTGTTAATTTATATGTTGGAAGAAGTGGTTCAAATAAGTAATCAGAAAATTCATTATTATTTTTATGACTCGATTTTTTCCGAGTATTTTTAATTTAATTTATTTAATTTTTTCATAATTTTTAATTTGGAAAATATATAAATTATTATTTGACAATTTGTCGGTAAATGACAATGTTTTTGTGATTTTACAGAATCTGATAACCAGTGTATATTATTAATTTTTTGGAGTCGCGTCATTGTTTTGAGCATGGCTATATTTTTGTTTTATCATTTTGAGTTCACACACGAAATGAGAATTATGCGATCTAATGATGTAATTTTCATATTATATATGTATATCAACACTTAACCTAAACATCAATCTCACTCTCCTCTATCCATCATAATGTTCCATTGCTTTTGGAAGGAAAAAAAAAACAATTCCACTCCTTTGAAAAATAAAAACAATTAAAATCAAAATCAATATAATATAAAGCTTGCGACTTTGGAGTGTTAGGACCTAGATCTATAAGCTGGCATGTGTCTGAGGGTGTTGGCTTCAAGATGGAGGATGTGGTAATTAACAATATGGAGGTTTAGGCAAATTAAAGCAAGGGTTTGGTTTTTCTTGGAATTGAAGGGGATTTAGCTCATTTCGAGGTTGTATTTGGGTTTGGCTAAGCAAGTTGTAGCAACGGGCCAAGTTTCGTAAGGTGTAGTTGAGTCTAGGGGAGGCCTATGGATATGTATGATGGAAAGGGGGCTAGGTGATGCGTTTTGTTTAGGGGGGATGAATTGAAGGTGATTGGGTGGAGGATGATGCTCGGGCAAAGATGGAGTGACTGGTGAAGTCGGATTTGGGTTTAGTGGAGGGAAGGAGGAGGTCTCTATGGTCAAAATTTGTTCATGGGAATGGTGGTACTATAGAGTAGGCGGAAGTGGTTTAAGTTTTGTGGAACAAGGGTTTTATTTTAATTTGGTTAGTTAATTTGTTTAATCAAGTAGGTACATTTAAAAATCGTCAACTTCTAAATTTAATACCTTACACGTACGAGGTCTAATCGTGATGAAACATTTTATGTTGTGCTCGTAATAATGAAAGCTTCATGATGGAACTAGTTTGGTTGAATTTGGAGCAAGCTGAAATTTGGATTAATATCGGACGTCGTTCGATTTTAGTTCAAACCGAAACGCTTAGGTGTTAACTGGAATTTCGGTGAGTATAACTCACCTCTTTGGATAAATCAGTGTATTATACAGTAGATAAAATTCACTGTTGTGTTCGGTTGAATTTATTGGCTATTTGGTTAAACATTCACTTTTTCACAAGTGATTGGCGTTTAAAATTGAAATATAGGAAAAAGTGATGAGAAATCCAAATTTCTCACAGTAGTGATTTATAATTTTAAGTTATTTACCTGTTGGTGTATTTTAGTTATATATCTGTGATATAAATTGTTATATGGTGAAAATTTGATTGTTTGGTCATATTGGATGTGACGACGACATATGTGAAAATTGAACCTGTTTAGCAAAAATTGGTAGTTATAGCATTTGCTAAGTGCTATAGTAACTATGGGCCTCAATTTAGTATTTTGGAATACTACTAACTTTTGATTTAGTTTGGAATTAATTTGATTTTAGAAATGATTTAAATCCGACTATTTTAGAATTTCTATGATATTTTAATATAAATAAGTTTTTAAAACTTTTCTATTTTATTTCAAAATTTCTTTATTTATTCTTTCTAATATATATATATATATATATATATATATATATATGTTTAAGTAATTATTTAAAATAATTATTTTGGGAGCATTCATTTTTATAGAAAAATTATTATAATAATAATTGTATTAATTTTACAAAGTAAATGAAAAGGGATTATCTTTTATTTAAAAGTGTTTTTTGTTATAAAGAGGATGGAAATATTTTGAAAAACCTTACGAGACATTTTATCTAAAATTTTGGAAATAAAAGAATAGATTATAAATTGTATTATATAAATTGAAGGAGAGTCTTATTAGTGATATTTTATAAAAGGGAAGATATTTCGATTTGATAAATTTGAGAAATAAATGACATTTATGGACAAACAATAGTACGTGGAAGGGTCGTTTTAGAGAAAGTAGTCGAATGTATTTTGGAAACTGAAAGTGTGATAAATTAGAAATATATAAACGGTGTTTTATAAATATGAAAGGAATGTTAAAAATGGAATTTTATAAACATAAACGGAGTTCTGTTTTATAATTAGAGTTGGTTTTACATGTGGAGTTTTTTATAAAAGTAGTTTGCTTTATAGGAGTTGAGTAAATGGATTTTAAGTTTTATAAAATAAGTTTATAAATAATATTTTATAAAAGAAGTATCATAAAAGGGTTTTATAAATGATATAAAAGGATGTTTATAAAGGAGTTATTAAATGAATTTGGAAGTTTATATAAGGGGGTTTAAATTATGTTACATATATTTTTACAGAGATTTATAAATAGTATTTGTGAAAGGAATTCTAAAATGAATTAAGGTTATAACTATGTAAGGATTTTTACGAAAGTGCCTATTTGAAATAGTGATGTGATTTCCTTGATTAACCTTCTTAATTATGGTGGTATGGAACATCCTTTCCTTACTTAACACCGAAGGAATAGTGTTTTGGTTATTATTATTTCAGTTTTTAATGATTCCTTTTTAACCCAATTTTAAGTGGAATTTTGGAATATGAATCTTTCTTAAGATTTGTAAATATACTTATAACATTGAAATAAGTTATGAGTGCATTTTATAAGTACTAATATATAGTGATTTATGCATATAACTAAATCGTTAATATAAGTATATGGAAGGGTTTTTAAGTTTTAGGAAATTTGAATGTTTTGAAATATTTCTTTTTAGAAGATATTTAATATAAGTATTTGCAAAGTGGTTTAGATTAATGAAAAATTAATTTAAGTTGTCTAGGGTTGCTTTGTGCTTAACCAGTGTTATTTTCCCCTAGGATTAAACCTCTTTTTGTATTGTTTGTTAACTTGATAGTTAAATAACCGACAATCAAATGTTGGCATGTTTTAAAACTATCATTGTCGGTTCAAAGAGACCGGGATCAGATGTATTATCCGAAAACAACTTTGAACTAGCGTAAGTATTTTTGAATTAGAATATCTGAAGATGGTCGAAGATAGATCTCTTTGAAGTGGAAGGGCTACTTGCTACTAATCCCGAGGGTGATTCCAAAATGGATGTAGTAGAAGAAGTTCCTTCTGTTTGTTCATACCCTGAATAACTTGGATGGAAGAATGCTAGCATTTGCATGGAAGAATGCTACCACTGCTATGCACAAGGAAAGGAGGTCGGGTATGTTGTTTTGGCGTGTTAGAGGAAGCCAGATCGTTATAATTGCCAGTTGAACTCTAATCATGCAAAAAATGGCTTTTGGTATCGAAAATGGTTTTTTTATACTTTAGAAGCCACTTCCAAAACATCAACTAATGAACCCCGGTAGATATCTGATGGGATGGAGGCAGGTACTAGTAGAAAGGCGACTCATTGGGCGAAGTGTTGGAGGATATGACACGTGAATCAATGATCGTTTCGTGGGATTTCCCCTGCCTAGGCTCACTGCCTGGAAATTATCAATTTAGTTAACTGAATAGGTCCATCCAGTCGACTAGTCAAGAGCGAATAGGTTTTCTCTTCCTTGGTTCAGTCGACTGAATAGAACCTCAGTCAATTGACATATTGCGCATTGTGCAAACTTTAAAATGCGATAACTTTTGCATATAAAGTCAGATTGAGTTGAAGTTCGCATCATTATTCACCATTTTTTAGGGCTACAACCTGAGAAATTTTGGTAGGTTTTGAGTATTTTGACCTTGGGGCCCTTGTGGAACCACCTCGGCACGTATTCCAAAACAGTAGATTTTGAGGTAGACCGAGCTGTTATACTGGAATAGTATTTCAATGTTAAAGTCATACATTCCATTTTGAAGGAGATTTAGGTTAGCATGTGTTTTAGTAGAGTTGTTCGATGGGTTTTTAGGCCGTGGCGACTAGAGCCGAGCGTGGCGGTTCCATACATTACATACAGAGCAGGTCCGTACTCTAAAATTTTGACCTTAGAGTAGTATACGACTTAATTTGTGTTTACTTGCTATAATACATAAAAGGTATCAAATTTTTGACTTACCCAGGTTATGGACTTATGTGACCTATCCAGGTATCGACCTTGTTGTTGTGTACGTAGAGTGTTGTTAATAGCTATGACATACTCGACACGGTGCTAGAGGGACCGTGAATAGCTTTATCTTATTGTGATCGCTTTGAAATTTTTCAGTCCTACATTGATAATGTTATGAACGATTGATCTTAGCAATAGTGACCATACACATTGTGGCATACCTATTTGGTCTTAGTATTAGTGACCACACGCATTATGGCATACTTATTTGGTCTTAGTAGCGGTGATCAAATGCATTATGTGTGCCTATTTGATCTTAGTAGTATTGACCATATACCTTATGGCGTTCCTATTCGGTCTTAGTAGTAGTGACCATATGCATTTTAGCGTACCTATCTGTCTTAACTGTAGTGACCATATGCGTTGGGGCATATCTTGTCGATCTTAGCAGTAGTGACCACTGTTCTGGGGTCATGGTTTAATTATTGTATGTTTGTACTATATAATTAGTAGTTTTAGGCTAGTGTGGTCTAATTGAAGATATTGTACTAATTTGTTGTTACAGGAGAAGAATCGTTTATGGTATGATCCCTATTTTTGAGATGGATTTACTATATTTGTTTATAGGTAGTCCGGATTACCCCTAAGCCACGTTTATGGAGAGAACCGACTGTGATTTAGTAGTTCCTGCTTATTTGTATATAGTTTTAATATACTGTATTTTGAGATAGTTCCTCTTACACCAGACTTTATGTCTGATCCATGTTTTTTCTTTGTTTGCTTATGTCATGACAACTCTTAGATACTCGATTGAGAAGTTCGGGAGTCAAGTGCTTTTAGGGATACGCCAGTAGAGTGTGCAGTTGGAACATTTTGGAGGCGTGGCATCGATGTTTAGAGATAGATAGATATATACTTGTTATTCTATTTATACATGACGGACCTGTTATTTATATACTGGACTGTTGTATCAGATATTTATTCAGAACTCCCTGTTCCTTTGGAGCTAATGTTTTTGATTATTCTAGACTTATATTTATTTATCAGTTGCTTCCGCTATTGCGATCTCTTACATATTGTTATTCTATTATGTTCATGTATATTTAGTATATTATATGTTGTCATTCCATTATGAGATCATATCGATGTCGTGGTTTAGTGTTTTGTTCTAATTTTACCCCAATGATCTGCCTCTGTGATATTCGAAAGTCATGCAACGATGTAAGGTGCCAAAATTGGGTATTACAAAGGGCGCGTTGTCACACATATATTTAAGGCGAGTTATGTAACTCAGGGGTAGTTATATCCTATTTTATATATATGAATAATTAATGGTTGTCATTATCAAAAAAGGGAAGATTGGTAATACCTTAGTTACTGATTTTGATGACAAAAACCATATATATACACTAATTTTTTTCAATTTATATAGTATATAATGCAGAATATTACACAGAAGCCGAATTGAAGACTATACAGTATAAAGATTTAGGATAAAGATATAAACACTCATAAGTTCAAAGACAAAGAAATAATGATCTCAAGGTTATAATTTACTGCATATAGTCATTTGTAAATATTGTTAAAGTCCTCGATAGCAATTTCTGATCTCTATCTCCAATTTTTGATCTTTGATATTTTAAACAAAAATCAATTATTTTAATTTAAAATATATATTTAAATACTTTATAAAAGCTTTTTAAAGTTAAAAAATATTTAAAATCTATGTTCAAAATATTTTATAAAGTATAGAATTTTCAAAACAATTTAGTGAAAACAATCTTCATTTTTAGCTAGCATATATCGACACACATATCTAGGATATGTCGATATACATGCCGACAAATGGATTTTCAAATTTTGAATGGAAGTGTCTATTTCGCACAACCCTTCACGAATGGATACATCTATTCATTCCCTGTATAAAAGGGAGTGCAAAATGAATTTTTAATAATAATTACTTACTTTCTTCCCACTCTTTACTGTCTTGAAAATAATTTGCTACTTTTTACATTGTTTATTTATTTATTCAACAATTCTCATATTTGAATTTATAATTCATAGGGTTAAGTCCTAATTAAATTCAAAAGAGTATATTTATTTATTTTCAATTATCAAAGGTTAATTTATTTTATACAAAAATCACATTTATACAATTAGCGTAACGCCAGTTCAATTTACTCTTCCCTCCTATCATAGGGGTTATTTATCAATTTATAAATTAGGGATTTCTAATTAAAGCCCAATTTATAGATATTTTTAAAATAATGTTAATTCAATATTAAAACTATGATTCCTAATTATAATAAGGATAAAATTGAAAGTCAGCTTCTTATCAACATCATATACACTTTGTAAATAAGCCCTCTCACCTTGTAAAGTCGTTCGTATAAATTCCTTTTCTAATTTTATTTGACTTTGTTTCTCCTCTTCTTCATTTAATTATTGATTTTTTTCCTCCTTCCTTTAATTTAGAACTTTCATTCTTTAATTTTTCGCTTTGCCCCCTTTCTCATTAATTTTATTTTGTTTCGTTTTTATTTAAGAATTTAGAGGAAATACTTAAGAATTAGAGTCTATGTTAAGAAGTTTTAGAGGAAGAAGAATAAGAAAAATAACATACTTAATTAGGGAGGTGTGGGATAGCATTTAGAATGAAGACGACTGAAGGTTAGGGTCTAGTTTATATGTAAAGTCTAGGTTTAGGAAAAAGTATATGTTTATTCAAATTTTACACATCCTTTCATATAAGTAAAATTCCTTTCCATTTATTTTCTTAAAGAAGGTGACATTTATATTCTCCTAATTACTATCATTATTTGTGATTTGAATAAGTACTATTTATTTGTTTGCACCAAAATGTGGCACGAACACCAAATGAGTATCGTAGGGAAAAAGAGTGAAGAAAGTAAACAAAAACTAGAAATGATAAGACAAAGTTTTATAGTGGTTTGAATAATCGTTGCCTACGTCCATTTAGCCTGGTTTCTAATTTGGTTGTTGTTTATAGGTGATGTTCTCATGGATCGTTATAGATCCTCGGGATTATAAGGGATTATAGAGAAAATTGTTAAGTCCAAAAGATTCCTTGAAATGATGCTTCAACCTCCTATTTAAAGATGTAGGTCGCTTGAAAGCTCTTCTTCACGATCTTTATCACGTTTATAATGTCTTAGTAGCAGTTGAGCTCGAGAAAATATAGCCATGTTAGCAAGCGTGATGGATCGATACCAATTAATAATATCACATTATGGACCTTTTCAATTGGCTTGCTTTGATGCAACTTGTTTTTAGCTTCATGTTTTCCACCTTGATTGCTTTTCTAGAAGCTCATTTCTAGGTCAACAAAATGGTGGAATGGAGTTCCTGATTTTGACTACTTGAGATGCTTGATAACAAAGTATATGCGACCGATCCAACGAAGCTATAATGGGCTGCAACCACGAACGTTTGGTAGTAGAAGGAGTTTGAGGTATTTTAGTTGGAGTTGTATGGATCGGTACTGATCCATAGGCATGGACGTGTACCGATCCATACCTTTATTCGAAAGTTGGACTTTAGTCCTAGTACTTGAAGTAGCCTGATGCGTGGATCACTTTGGGAGATTGTTTGCATGTTGCCAATATTTTCTCTTGACTCTGTTGGCATCCAAGTTTTAGCAATTGTCGCTTTGGATTCCTGCTTCGTCGATGCAATTCGTTCGAACGTGGCTTGGTTAAAAGGCTGAATAACAGTTTCCCCTAAGAGCATACCTTGCAAATGGAATATGTTTTTTTCACAAGAACGGATATTAAAGTTGATGCAGCATTAGTAGTTGAATTTTCTGGCATCAAATGATCAAGCTTTAGCGAATCATCCTGTTCCTTTTTATTCACCTGTAAATCAAAAGACCATTCCAAACTATTACAACTGAGGACTTGAGTCCTTGCTTGAGTGCTAAGACACAACTCATCATTCCATACTCCCCAGAATCATCACATCGTATAGTATATCACCAATCAGGAAAGTCCCATATTCACCTAGGAGTAAACGATCATGCATTAAAATCAGTGGCTCGATAATTGTTATCGAGTTGTTTCAAGGTCAATTGGTATTCAAAACCAAAGTCTAGTCTTCGAGATCGCCGGGACATGTATTCGATGACTGATTCAATTCCTGATCACTCCGGATTGTTAATCAAATCTTTGACCTTTTCGGGTCGCAAGTCCATTGTCGAACTCTTTGGATCATTCCTTGAACTCTCCGAAATGCTAATCCAAATATCAATCTCTTCGGCTTGTTCACTCTATCATCGATCCCTCTAGATCATTAAATCAATCATCGATCTCTCCAGATAGTTAGTTCAATCCTTGGTCTCTTTAGATCATTCTTTGATCTCGTCGTACCATATAACATCCCATCTAGGGTTTGGCAAATCTAAGTCGTTTCCCCATCTCGTTAGGCCGTTTAACCATCCAATCTAGGATTCAACCCATCTAGGTCGTTTCTAGATCTCGCCGGATCGCTTATTATCCAATCTAGAGTACAATAATCTAGGTCATTTCTTGATCTCATCGAATCATTTTTTATCCAATTTTGGTCGTTTCTCGATCTCGCTAGATCATTTGTTATCCGCTCTAGGGTTCGACCATTCTAGGTCGTTTCTTGATGTCCTTTGATCATTCATCATCCAATCTAGGGATCGATCTCTCTGGATTGTTTATAATCCAATCGAGTGATCGATCTTTCCGAATCATTTAGCATCCAATCTAGGGTTTGATCTCTTCGGATCGTTTATCATTCATTCTAGGGATCGATCTCACTAGATCCTTGTTGAGTCGAATGCACCTGCTCTCCGGCAAGGGGACCTAATGACCAAATATGTCCATCCGCTTACTCTCTAGTAAGGGGACATACCTTCATACAAGCCTAATCTGCTTACTCTCAGGCAAGGGAGCTTGCAGCTTTTGGTCATCGCCCTCTTTCTTCGAACAAGACTACCATGATTAATATCGGTCGTAACATTCAATTGGTTCATAAATTCTTAATCACTTTCAAGGGGTAACTAATCTCCGTTGGTGTTTGAAAATTAGTATCAATTATCACATTGGAGTGATAATCCAAGCCAGGTCTTCATTCATAGAATTCAAATTTACAACTTCATGCAAACAACACAGCATTCATCTCATCAATCTCTGCAATTTAGCATCTAACTTAAACCGTGCCTAGAAATAGATCAAGGTCCCGTACACGAGTAAGTGGCTTGGCTGTAATGTTGGATTATTTACTGAAAGAAAAGGCAAAGTAAGAGAGCCAAACCAGATTCTATGCCGTCCTGATCAAGAGATAACTATCCTCGACATAGATCCAAGGCCATTTCCATTTACTACAGATGATGGCTGCTCATGTTCCACCACTACAGCTCAACCTGTTATGTATTTTTGTAACTAGTTTTTTCTAACCAATTCCTCGATTAGGTCACGAAGGTGCCTGCAATAATTTTTTTCATGCCCATCCAACTCATGAAATAGGCAATAATTTTGCGATATTCTCTCTCGGTCCATTGGTACTCTCGTCGCCGACTTTTGGTAGGGGACTTACCCCCTAGTATTAAGGTAAATCCTTTCTAGGATTTCATTCAACTCAGTATAAGAAGAGAATTTTTGTTCTCTTTTATGTCGCTTTTGTCTTCCAAAACCATCAGTAGCCTTTCATTTTCCTTTATCTTTGCTAAATCCTGCCCTGGATGGTCCTCCGTCATCCATTGCATTAATCTCTGCCTTTTTAGTTTGAATGTCCTCCTGACGCAAGTATCTTTTGGCCACATGATAAAATTCTAAAAGATCCATCGGTAGATCCCTTTCCAAAGCAATTTTATATCTATCTTGTTATTAACTCCTAAGACGTCCGCCATCGGAACCACTAATGTGTTCGGCCTATGAACCACAGTAGCCGTTGTGTTAAATCTAGCTAGAAAATTTCACAGGGTCTCTTCGGCCCTTTGTTTCATGCTTGATAACATCATGTTCTTCGGTAATGAAATATGCACTTTAAACTGCCTCATGAATCTATTTACTAACTCGGTCCATATGCCTATGAAACCATTTTCCAACTTTCAGAGCAACAATACTACTAGGTCCATCAAATATATAGGGAAACACCATCCCATCACTTCTCAGATGCACTCAGCACCTTCATATGTCGGATGTTTCTCATCAAATGAACCATTGGATCAGTTTTTCCATTTTACATTATCAGCATTGGTAGTTTTAAATCAAATTGATTTTTCACGTACCAGATGATAGGAGTGAATGGTTCATAATCGCACTCTCCAAACTCTGATCTGGCAGTCCACTTGTCATTGATCATTTAACTATCTTGGCAATTTTGTCGTCGTCATTTAATGAAAATCTCCGTACCCCATTTTTGTACTGCTCATCTGTTCGTGTGGGGAAATTCGAGCATGTATTCCTCTAGTCGCGCCTGCATTCTGATTTAAGTTATGTTGTCCAACAACGTTCCTTACATGAGCATCTCCAAGCCCTTGGGGATCGGTGCCGATCCGTGCTGGGGATCAGTGTCGATCCATGGCATCTCTTTGGGGATTGCCCCGTTTTGTTCCATTCCATTTCCAAGGGAATCTACTCTGGCCTCAGGTCTTTGGTTCTGATCCACAGCAACTTCGGCTGTTCTAGATTGTCCCAGTCTTCTGAAGAATCCCTCTATCATCTATTCTTGGCAGACTACCATTTTTCTTTTGTTTTATAAATGGAAGGAGGGTTAGACCCCGAGGACACTTCTTAGCTGCCCCATATTCTTGTTGGCTTCCTCCAGCAGCGATTTTCCTGTTTGATGATCTCTTCATTCTTTTCAGTCACAAGTCTCAAGTCATCGAATTTAAGTAACTCTCAGTGAAAGCACCAAGATGTTTGCATCAAAATGTGGCTCAAACACCCAAATAATTGTCATAGAGAAAAGTGTGAAGAAAATAACAAAAATAAGAAATAACAAGACGTAAAAGTTTGATAATGGTTTGGCTAATCGTTGCCCACGTCCACTTTGCTTTGTTGTTGATTTGGTTGTTGTTTATAAGTGATGTTCATATGGATCGGTATGGATCCTCGGGATTATAGAGAAAATTGTTAAGAGAGCCAAAAGATCCCTTAAAATGACAACCCAACCTCTTATTTATAGCTGTAGGTCACTTGAAAGCTCTCCTCCACATTCTTCATGACTTCCCTACATCCTAGTAGTAGTTGAGCTTGAGAAAACGTGGCCGTGTCAACAAGCGCGATGGATAGGTACCGATTCATGGGCATGGATTGGTGCTGATCCATAATATTACCTTATGGACCTCTTTAATTGGCTTGCTTTGATGCGACTTGTTGTTTAATTCATGTTTTCCATCCTGATTGCTCTGCTAGATTTTTGTTTCTGGGTCAACAAGATGGGTCGGTGGGGGAATGGATTTCCTGATTTTGAGTGCTTTAGATGCTTGATAACAAAGTATATGTGATCCATCCAATGAAGGTTGGAATTAGAACGACCCACCTTTTTGGACGATTCAAATTGACAATAAACCACACATGTCAGACTCAAACCATTCAAAAGGGAGGATTGTTAATGGGGTAAAGAAGAAAAAAACAAAAGGGAAAGAAAAAAAACAAAATACAAAATCTTGTAGCGGAACGACAAAAATATAATAATCAAATAAACAGTTCATGAAGTTGTTTTATAAATAACATTTGATTACACTTTTACAAATTCAAATCAGAGTTATACATACATCATAAATAAATAAATAATGCAACGGAACATAGAATGTAGTGGAATAATAAATAGCAATAATATACCGAATCTTCATATTCGTCCACCATAATATAGTCTTCAATACTAAAAAACTCAGGCTGACCCGAGCATAATGAATTACAATACTCAAGCCAGAACTAAAATTTCCTATGTAAGTCAAATCAATCTCAAATAAAAATATGAGTGCAATGGCTTCAGAGATGTTACAGAATTTTTCACCTCCTATCAAGTGTACGACCCGAGTGCAATAACTTACGAGATTTAAAATAATTTGAAATACTAAGTTTAACAACTTTATTTAAAAATGAATCCGAAGTTTAAATTAAGAACTTAAACTTTTTAAATAATTAAGTTTCAATAAATAGTCCAAATTCAAGAAATTGTATGGGTATATATATCATTTCAACCCATAATTTAAATGTCTTAATTATCCAATTCAAATATGATTCAGAGGACCATTTAAATGATGTCAATAATATACAAGGTGATAATATGGACATATTAAAATAAATAAACAACCATAAATCCAACATATCAATCAATAAGCATCCATTTCAAACAACATCCAAATCAACCGATATATTTCAACATATAATAGTTATCAATATCGGAGTTTAACTATTAATTAAATTTCAATATAAAATTAAATGTCAATTCAGATTCAATATCAATTCAAATGTCAACTTACATTAACAAACCGCAATAAAATATTTACATATCACATCATATATTTTATTTAACTTGCAATGGAATTTTTAGTATTGCGTAAGTGGGTTTAATCACTCACCTTTGATTTATAGCCAACTGAAAATCCAATAAAAGCCTAAAATTTCGACGGTCTTCAAATTCAACCATACTAGTTTCATGTTGTTCGGAATTTCGATACTAACTCAAAGGAAGAAATCGTGCATTAATCAGAGTTCATATGCGGGAGATATTCAAGTTATAAGAATATTATGGAAATGAAATAGAAAACCATGTACACATATTTTAATAATAAAATAAAACACGTTATTACTCACATTAAGAATTTTGAAGCCTGCTTATGTTTCTAAATTCTGGAGAATCAACGAAAAAGAGGACACGATGGCTCACACATGGAGGAAGGAGGCTTTAGGAAATTGATGTGTAAACAAATGAAAAAGATTGGCTTCATGAAAATAAGTTGCTCACATTTGTTTGTTTTTTAGAAGAGAAAGATAACTTTAGGCAAAAGAAATAATTGAAGCACATTTTGAAAATGGAAAGTTAGAGGAAGAGATTTATGAAATAGGAAACAAATAAGGGTAAATCATGTTGGAAATTGGAATATGAAAGGGAATGATATATGAAGATGTAAATTTGCAAAATAAAACGAGCCTAACATGCAGGTAATTAACCAAAGAAGAAAGGCACGCGTTGGAATTTGATAAGACATGTTTACATAGCAAGCAAATCTTTTGGTGTAAAATTTCAAAACATATGCTACCTTTGTTAATTTCATCAACACACATGAAACATTTCAAGGCAAAGCTCGTATGTAAAAAAATAAAACTTAGTGGAAACAAAAGGAGGCATGTGTTTAATAAAAGAAAGTAATAATAAAATAAAATAAATGAAAGCAACGATTTAAATTTGAGAATGTAGATCGTACATAGAAATCACAATCTAATATACAAAAAAACAACTCATTTTAACATATTTTATTAACCCTAATACGCTCAAATTAACACGCATAAATGTTTATTAACCCTAATACGCTCAAATTTACACACATATATGTATTTTTATTTAATACACAGTAAATAAAATTAAACACAACAATTAACCTAATGAAGACCGCCACCCCACACATTAAAAGATGAACTGAGACTCCAAAGTCAAATTTAAAATGAAATAAATCTCCTATGTAAATATGCTAACTATTCCAAATCAAAATTTTAACCAAACCTTCAAGTTGTTTTCTTACCATTTTATTATTGTTATTTTTTATAAATTAAATTCAAATCAAGTTTGAATATTTAAATAAATCAAATATTCCAACTAGAATCATATAATAAAATTCAATTCTTTATTTTAATGAAATTAAATTTACATTCACAAATGAAATATTCACTTTATTTGATAAAAATATTCTTTTCAAGAAACCATCCTTTTCTTTTATTTTTATTAAAACATATTTCTTTTTATTGTACATTAATTTACAATTAACACCTCCCCCTTTAAAACCAACTTATATTTAAAGATTATCCCATTAAAGGGTCACAGAAATAATACTTCGTACAACCACGTCATTTCTTTATCAATTAATTTCCTATAATCATTATATTTGGGACAAATTTAAGTACTCGCAATTTGAACGTAAAATTTCTCATTGAAATTCTCATCATATTTTAACACAGAATGTATGTTGCACTTATCATTAATTAATTACTATTTACTTCTATCTCTTATTAATGGCAAGATATAATTTCTATTAATTACAATAATTAAATCTCATAACATACCCTAATACAGGACGATAGTTAATTCAATTATTTCCTTTGAAATCCAATTTTTCCTGTTAAACCCAATATCTATATACTAAATTAAGTCCAACATTTAATTACAACTGTAATAAAACCCATTCATTATATATTTAAATTCCAAACAAATCCTTTATTTTGATTTACATTCTTATTATCAAATCAAATATTCCCTTATGCAATTGATCAACATAAGTTTTCATTTTATTATACTCACCACTCAACAGTTAACGTTTCTTCTTATATTAGTTGTAATATTTCAATTACATTAATTCTCCATTAATTACCAAATAAATTCCTAACGAATTTAATAATAAGATAATAAATAAAACAATGGTTATACGTTAATAATCTATATCTATTAACTTATTGTTTACAAACAAAGGTTAATAAATTTACACACAAAATAATTGATTTCATACTCCATTTAAAAACCAATTGCAATTAATAACATATGATTACATCAATTTATACATCATTTATTCTATTCCTTATTAACCTTTATTATTTAATTGATTGAAATTTTGTTAACATAGTATAGAAGTCAATTACATTTAATCAATATTAGCAAATTATATGTTATAACGTGTTACCATCTTTTATCTCATTAAAATTAGTTGTTTTAAGATTTATCTTAAGGTCAAAATTTCTAATCTAATAATATTCAATTTAATAAATCATAAATTTTAATTTTTGAGAATATTAAAGTCTAAAACCTTATTAAATTTAATATTTTTAATTATCGAAAATATGGGTTGTTACAGAATGAGCTACAACCACTAATGTTTGGAAGTAGAGGGAGATCGAGATGTTTTAGTTGGAGTTGTATGGATTGGTATCGATCCATAGGCATGGATCGGTACTAATCCATACCTTTATTCGAAAGTTGGACTTCGATCCTGGTACTTGAAGCAACGTGATGTGTGGGCCACTTTGGGAGGTTGTTTGTATGATGGAAACCTTGTCTCTTGACTTTGTTAGCATCCAAGTTTTAGCAGTTATCGCTCTGGATTCTTGCTTGATCGATGCAGTTCATTCGAATGTAGCTTGGTCAAAAGGCTGAAGTACACTTGCCCCTTAAAGCACGCCTTGCAAATGTAAGGTTTGCTTTCCTCAAGAATATATATTGTAGCAACCCGCATATTTTACGATTGTGTATTTAAATATTTTATTTAAATATAGCATCGTTATTCGGATTTTAGTCTGAAAGGTTACTTTTTGCAAACAGCCGAATTTGGACTCGATACCACTTCCATTGAGTTCAAAATGGTGTTTGCGACTTTTTTGAGTATAAACTTCGATATGTTTGGAGCTAGCTAAAAATTTGACCTTTGCACTTTGGACTTTGGGTTTGGGTTAGCCTAAACTATTAACTCTAGCCCAACCCCCACTTCTCTTCATTCACTTTCATTTTCTAATACCTTCAAGCTTTCATAAAAATTGAGGAAGAGAAAAAGAATTAGAATTCCTAAGCCCTAGTTCCATTGCAAATCTAAGTTCTAACTCCAAATTCAAAGTGAAGCTATTGGTAAGCATCCTCTTCTTCTTCTCTAACTCATTATACCTTCATTTCAGAAATTCCTAAACCTAACTTAGGAATTTTTTTCATTTAAGCTTAAATTCAAGCTTCTTGGGTTGGAATTGAGGAGTGATTGTTCTTGCCTTGCTCTATAGCTTCTTCATCCTTGTTTTTGTAAAAAAGGTGAGATTTTTATCTCACATCTATGTATATAACTATCTTTGATTGTTGGGTATGAATTCCTAACGCTTATTCATGTGCATTTGCCTTTGATTTGAATTGAATCGGTGAATACTTTGATTTTTGGTGTTTTGGAGTCCAATCTTTGAAAAATCATAATTTTGATGTTTGATCATGCTTTTGGTGATTAATCGAAGAGCCTTTGAGGTCGGGTTGTCGATTGGCATAAACCCATAGTGCCATTGCTCTTTCGGTTGCATTTTGGAAGAGTTTGCTCTTTATTTGAATAGGCTGAAAAATAGCCCCAGCGTCAGTCAGTCGACTGACCCTCTACAGTCAGTCGACTAGCTGTAGAAAATTAGCACTTCTGGGACTGTCTGCAGAAACAGAGAGTCTCTATTTTCTGCAGTCAGTCGACTGACCCTCTGTAGTCAAACGACTGACTGCAGGAAATGAAATTTCCAGGTTTCTGGATCAGTCGACTGGCCAATTGCAGTCAGTCGACTGACCGACTTCTATTTGCCTATTTAGCCTATTTTGTGTTGAGTTCCAATTTCTATCGATTCATGGTTTTCCGATTTGTTGTTATCATTTATTATCGACCTTGATGACTTCTATTTTGGAATTTTTGGGTATATCCATTTTGATGGATTTGGAATCGATTTCTTTGGATTTATTTCACGTCTTTGAACGTGAAATTTTGGTGATTGATTGTTTCTACAATCATTTTTGTGTTTTGTCACTTTAAAACGCAAAGGTTTCTATACTAGTAGTAAATATTCAAACTCTTTCACAAAGATGATTTCAACTCTATTTTCAATATCAAACTCGTTTATAAAACCGTTTT
Source organism: Allium cepa (assembly GCA_030765085.1). NCBI lineage: Eukaryota > Viridiplantae > Streptophyta > Magnoliopsida > Asparagales > Amaryllidaceae > Allium > Allium cepa. The sequence goes on along the minus strand of CM060929.1, from coordinate 431,837,756 downwards.
CCAACCTATTAGTATATACAAACCTTTACCTCACTCGTATGAGAAATCTAATTAAACGGCTTAGTAAAACAAGTGGTATTAAACACTTGCGTTTACTTCATCGGTTAATTCTTGGACTTGTTTGATTGAATCTCTTGTGACAATTTTCGAGTGGAGACTTACAGTTTGTTCGTAAATATTTAAGTTAAGCCAGTGGTTATGGGACATGAAGCTAAACTCATCTATTTACTAGCTTAGTGTAATTGACACTTCTTGATGATTGATGATGATCATTCTGTTATTTAGACTAGCAATATGCGATGTCTCTTTGTCTGCGAGGGAGACTAAACCCCACTTCTGTGGAGCTTCTTCTCAATTTGGTGGGGTAGCGACCCATTGTCTTCGGGCCGTTTTATGGAGCTTCGGCTCAAGATTAATGGTTAGCAACCATGGAGTAGCGTTCCGTCTTGTGATACACATGTTGATGAGTTTTCATGCTCCCGTTTTGTGATAGGCCTCCCCCTTTTGTGATTTCTAGATTTCTATTGATGATTTATAGAATTTGTGTTTCACCAATTTTTGTGATTACATTGATAAGTTCTATCAATATTTGTGCATTGGTGAATTTATGTTTCACTAACTTTTGTGAATTTGTGTTTCAACGACTTTTACGATTGGCATTCTGATGTTTGCCAATATTTGTGACTTGGTGAATAAATATAACGAGTATGACATTCTTTTTTATCTTTGAGAAGATTCTTGTGATATTGATTAATATCTAGTTGATTTTCAATTACATACTTATCACAATATGGATTTATGGTTATCATACGTTTTTGTCATATCTCTTATCCTATATCATTTTATCTGATATTTATGGCTAGACTGATCCGTTTATTATTTTCTTATCAAATTATACTTGGGTCAGACCGAGATATTACAGGTGCTTCTGCTTGACTCCTTATCTGGGATTATTATCTGGCTTTTGGCTAACTACATTAGATTGGTAGTCTTTGTTGTTATACATTTGAGATAGAGACTCCTTAATGTATACATATTCTTTTATCTAGCACTTGTATCCATTCTTTTGTGTTATTGTGGATCTTTTTGACCACTACTCTGATGTACACTTTCATGTGTTATATTCATATCTATTTCCGCCTTTGTGACATGGATATCTGTGACTGATTTATGTTATGTTTATTTCTACATTTGTTTCCGAAGATATCATAGCCACTGTGTAGTAGCTTTGAGTTTGTATCGCCATGTCGGATTTCCTCTTGAAATGAAATGCATGTTATACTATATGACATATCGGTGCTCGCACAAAGCAATTACATGGATGGTCGCTCTTCAACAGCATTATTCTTCGTGCTAGTTGACGGCATTACCCCATAGTGTTCTTGGCTAGCGTGAGTATAGAGGTGGGGCGTCACATATATTATAGTTGATGCAACATTAGTAGTTGAATTTTCTAGCCATCAAACGATCAAACTGTAGCGAATCATCATGTTCTTTTTTATTCACCAATAAATCAAAAGACTATTCTAGACTATTATAGCTAAGGACTCGAGTTCTTTCTTGAGTGCTAGTCACAAATCATCATTTCAAGTTCCTCGAAATCATCACATTACATGGTATATCACGAATCAGGAAAGTCCCGTGCTCACCTGGGAGTCAACATTCATGCATCAAAATTAGTGGCTCTTGTTTCAAGGTCAGTTGGTGCTCAAAACCAAAGTCAAGTCTTCGAGATCTCCAAGCCATGTATTCGAAGATTGATCCAATCGTCAATCTCGAGTCCTTTCTTGAGTGTTAATTCCAGACTATTACAGCTAAGGACTCAAGTCCTTTCTTGAGTGTTAGTCACAAATCATCATTTCATTTTCTTTGTAATCATCACATTATATGGTAATCAGGAAAGTCCTGTGTTTACCTAGGAGTCAACAATCATGTATCAAAATTAGCGACTCAATAATTCTATCGAGTTATTTCAAGGTCAATTGCTGTTCAAAACCAAGTCTAGTCTTCAAGATCTCCGGGCTATGTATTCGATGACCGATTCAATTCCCAATCACTCTGGATCGTTAGTCAAATTGTCAACCTCTTCAAATCATTCCTTAATCTCTCTGAAACTCTAATCCAACCATCAATCTCTGTGGATTTTCAACTCAATCATCAATCCTTCCAGATCATTAAATCATCGATCTCTCTAGATCATTAGTTCAATCCTTGGTCTCTCCGGATCGTTCTTCTATCTTGCCGAACAATATAACATCCTATCTAGGGTTCGACCAATCTAAATCGTTTCCTGATCTCACCGAACAGTTTAATCATCCAATCTGAATTCGACTCATCTAGGTCATTTTTAGATCTTTCCAGATCACTTATCATCCAATCTAGGGTTTGACCAATCTAGTTCATTTCTCGATCTCGTTGGATCGTTTACTATCTAATCCAGGGTTCGACCAATGTAGGTCATTTCTCGATCCCTCTCGATTGTTATTTATCTAATCTGGGGATCAATCTCTCCAGATCGTTTACCATCCAATATTAGGATCAATCTCTCTAGTTTATTTATCATCTAATCTAGGGATTGATCTCCTCGGATGGTTTATCATTCAATCTAGGGATTGATAATGATCCATACCTTTGTTTGAAACTTGGACTTCGGCCCTTGTACTTGAAGTTGTGTGATGTGTTGACCACTTTGGGAGTTTGTTTGCATGTTGGAAACCTTGTCTCATGACTCCATTTGTCATCCAAGTTTTAGCAGTTATCGCTCTAGATTCATGCTTAATCAATGCAATTTGTTCGAATGTGGCTTGGTCAAAAGGTTGGATAACATTATTATAATTCAAACCAGTCAATATCATTTATTGATATTTATACGTTTATCATTATTGACTATTCTAGGGAATCATTTATTAATATTCATATGTATATGTATGTTTATTTACATTAATTAGGAAATTTATTACCCTTTACTTGTAATTGTGTAATCAATTTGTAATTGATTAGTACTAATCTTCCCAAATTAAAAAATCAAACATACTCTTATTCTTTGCTAATAAAGAGATAACATATCTTGCCTTTTGTTTAAGAAATGTTTTCCTTCCATGAATATACCGTATTTTCTTGTCTTTTCAAAATATGTAATGCTCCTTTTATTAAATTCATTCTTTTTATAAGTATATAGTTATATTTTCCTTCTAATATACATAACACGTCCTTTTCTTAATTATGGCAATAATCTCATTATTAATGCTTTCCCTCATTAAGCGGTTTCAAATTTGTGCATGTAAATACCTCACCTCCTTTTCTTTTAATACACATAAAACAATTTTATCCTTTTTAGAGTAATTTACATATATTCAAGTAATTAAGTAATAAATAAGTTTTAATTTAATCTTATTAATCCTTAAAATTAATTTCAAAATAGGCGTTAAACCTAATGTGTGCGCTATGGTAAATGATTCATTTCTCATTCATGCGTTGTCCATTTTTGACGTTTTATACATGAATTTTGAATTGAAAAATCTACTTGACGTAATGAAAAGTTAGATTCTCCAAATTCCTTTATTTGTAAAAAATTTAGTTTCATCCTTTTGTACAGGTTTAAAAATTCATTTTTTAATTAATTATTTATTTTTACTAAAAATATGATATTTTACATTCTTCTCCCTTAAAATAATTTCGACCCCAGAATTCTAAGAGATGGAAAAATGTAACTCACTCATATAACCAATATAAACACCATTTAATTAACGATCAACCATTAGCGAACATTGTCCTTGGCTTAAATTTTCTAATATAGAATTTACATATAGGTGTGGAATGCATACGAATATATCTGTAATGTAACATTAGACGGTCTCCTGAACTAGTCGACCTCTTGAAATACAAGTGCCTATGCCATGCATTCAAAATGAATGCAACATCCTATATACTTGCAACTCTATATGGATGAGCAACCATTCATTACGTATGCAAAAATGCGACAATTATTATGCATATAACTAATATAATAATATGGATTAGGTGGTGTGTGTTATTGGTCAACATGAGCCTATCAGGCCATATATGCAATACTAACTAATAAAATACGTCCAATAGCAGCCAACATCACGTTCATAACCATGTCTTGAATTCAAATGCTCCTACTTATGGGATATACTAAGCTAAATACTATCTATGAAAGTAATTAAACTAACTTAAATGGAAGCATACTAGAAAAGAGCTCTGGATGGACTGCTCGGATTTTCTCCTCAAGTCCAAAGTACTCTTAACTGCATCGATCTTTCAACCATAAATTATCGACTTTATAGCTAGCATGGAGACTCAATCAAACTAACTATAAATGTATAGGTAAACCACTGCAATCCTTACTATTAACTCATATAAAATGATGTTGATATGCACCATTATCGATAACTTAAGCATAAGTATTGCCTATTAGAAACGTAGCCTTAGGCAACCCTCAATGCACATACATAATGCCTTAAATCATCCTAGGAGTATATGAATTACTTCATTTTATGGATGCAAAGGTAAGATAACTCGTAAGAGGGAGATGTCTCATCTAGCATAATTTCTTAATTTTTACTACTTTTTAATGTAATCTAATTAACAGAGTCTTCCACTAACATAATATATCACCATTTTACTACAATTGTTTTATGACGAACACAACTCAAGATGGAATGGTGTCCTGTCATACTAATCCAATAAACATGTTGTTCCTTACTTAAATAGTGTCATACCCAAAACACCTCTAGGAACATCTAAAATAGACGAGGTCCTAGTCTAGTGAACATGATATGGAACTCATGCCACCTTAACCACAAATAATGTACCCGTAGTTGCGATGACAACTAAAGCAATATTTTATAAATATAGTCATATAACTTATACGATAACACAAAAACCTACTTGCTTGGTACCGATAACTTCCCAAGTCAAAATTAATATATGGCATAATGTTACCTAAAATGTCGGATCAACGACATCTATCCACAAATAATCCAAATCGTCTATCTCTTTCGGTGATGTTAAAACACCTAATATTTTAAAGAATTATGATTGATAAATAACTCATTTGGCTTAATAAAAGCATGCCCACATTTCGAGTTCCTCAATAAAACTAAATTCTTCTTGGTAAGTTGTGTTAGCATAGTAGAAATCATTGCGGAAACAATTTCCAATAGTGGCTAGCCAAACCAAGGAAGCTTCTTACCTTCGTAGCATCCTTTGGTTCAATAAAATATCTGGACTTACTTTATCTTTTCCTTTAAAATTAGGTAAGTTTTAGCCAACTCACATCTCACCAAACTTCTCGCGCTAAGATTAGGCAACTCAAACCACATTTGGGAGAGAACATAAAGTGGTGTTTACTCTTTATTACTACAGAAAATTCAACTTGGTACCCCACCCTTCCACTATGAACATTGGTTAAGAAGGCCACCAAATGCTATTTTAACACATTGCTTTGCCCCAAATTTTACAATACTTTACAAATTCAAAATTAGCCAGCCCTCAGCACGTTGGAAAATTGACTATTCTTGCTAATTAATCCTAACTTTATAGTTATGCAATCCTTCTAATTCTAATAAAATTTCAAGTTAAAATATCAATAACGTTTTCAATTTAGTTTTTAATAAAACATTTTGATTTCCAACCTTACTATTATTCACGAAAAAATAGTAAGTTTCAAAATCATAACATTCTCTGCCAATCTTGACCGCCTTTTATTTTTGACAAAAAATATGATCATCTTTATTTTTCAACTTTTTTTCCAAGATGGTTAAATCGAACATATAAAAGAAAACACATAAAAAGTATCTTTTGAATTTTTATTACAAATAAGATATTTCCACAAAAGAGTACTACAATTTTTTTTCAAAGTTTGACAAAACCATTTATAAAATAAATACATTTTAAAAGATGGATTTTACACACTGTTCAATTTTCCTTTCAAAAGTTTCATTGTTCAAAAGAAAATTACATATTAAAAGATAAATGTGACAATGTGCCTTGTTCTAAATTTTTACAAAATAAAAGCTTTAAAGTAGTTGTGGAAAATTAGTTTTTATTATGTTTTCCCATGTTTTGAAGCTTAAAATAAGGGCTTACTAGTTCAAACAATTGAAATATTATAATATAATATGAGGTAATAGAGAGAAATTATAAATAAATGTATTTTTGGAGCGTTATATCACCTCCTTCATGCACCTTGCCTGGCATACGTCACTTACTATTCTGATCACCGATAATAGATTTAAAGAGGGACAGTAGAGAGGGTCAGACAGTGTCTGGTGAGTTAATTATATTACTAGTGATATGGTGTAGACAAGTAGTTAAAGTCAGTTATAACCTACACCTAAGTGTATCTTTAGTGCGTGGTTTTTTTTACATAAGTGATTAACTATTTTAGCACTATTGCTTAACTTCTCCTATTATGATTACATTCGATTTTAATTATAAAGGCATCCATTCCACCGATATGTGGAACAACTCAACAGAATAACTACTAGAATATATTTCTAGTAAATAACCACCTATTTATATACTAAGTTAACATTCTCATTTATAATTGTCTAGTTTACTTTGATTCAGATATAGCATACTATGCTAAGTCTATGCATTCGAGTTAACAATCCCAAATTTACCTTTTTGGTTAACATTCCCAAATTTATTTCTTTAGGTTAACAATACCAATAGAATCTCCTTAGTACACATATCCAACGCTCTTTTTCATTACAAAAGTAACATTCAAGAGCTGATTAATGATTCCAACTTTTTATATGATTAACGGTTCCTATTATGATTGATTTCTTCGCTATCCCTTTTTCCAGCTTCCACCAATAGATAGTTAGAACCAACTATGAATAATAAGAGTTTCTGATTACTATTTAATCACTTGCTACATTAAGTTGCAAAATTACCAACTTCATGAAGTGAGGGCTAGGGCTTCACTAAATGTGATTACGTTGCCATCTTGTTACGCAACTCCATTCAATTGCATGAACAAGGAAGTGGGAACATATTTCTCTCGATCCTTCCTACTTGGCATGTACTAGGTCCATGTTCAAATTGGGCTGACTAGCATAATTTAAACGTCCGAGAAACATTCCAAACGTTTGAATGCGCATAAGAAAACATGTATCATATTTTCCGATGTCTAGATTTTTCCACAAATATTGTCTAATTTTGATTCCTAATGCCTAGAAGAGAATTCAAATATCTAAATCAAGCTAAATTTAAATTGATTCTTCTTAAATCGGGATAGTATGAAATTCAGTCTTCTAAAAATTATTTTAAACATGTATCATATATTCAGACGTCCAGTTTTGCAATTTTTTAGATTTTTATAAGTTTTGATTATTTTATTTTATTTTATTTGTTTCCTTCTTTACCAATTCAAATAATCATGCTAGGTTTAATTTTTACAAAGGTTCAGTTACAATTGTTATTGTTGTTTATGCACAATTCCACGCAATTTAGTTTTCATTGATCATGTATAATGTTTCTATTTAATTTCCTACTTTTTAAATCAATTATCAATTTATTCAACGCTTCTCACATTTTAGTTCAGAATCAATAGGGTTAAGTCCTAGTTAAATCGAAAATGGTGTATTTAATCATTTTCAATTATCAAAAGGTTAGTCTATTTTATGCCAAATCACATCTGTACAATTAGTTTAGTTCCAATTCATTTTACTCTCCATTTTCAAGTCATACTAGTTATTTATCAATATATTAGTTTGTTATTTCTAATTTCTTTCCTGTTATCCTGTCTTTTGGCAAGGACATGATACCAAAGACTTGACTAGAGACTGAAGGTAATCCGCTCTGGGAATTAGTTATCTACAGGTTCATGATGGATACAGGCAAACTTGGTCCAAGTCTTGATCGAGCCTAGCATGGCATGAAAAGTAAAGTTGTGAAAGGTAACATTCCAAATTTCAGGTCAATCGGAGTTCATATGCTTAAGTTATGGATCGATCAAGGTCCATGTGAACATGTTCATTTCGTGTCCATCCATTAGTATCCATTATTTCGTATCTCTCGCCATCGTTATGAAATGAGCATATCCTCATCACTCAGCACTCATCATTCGTATCCATCATGTTCGAACCTGTATCGACGGACTTCAACACACCCTGGATCGATCATGTTTCATTCAACCAACAACAGCATGTTTCGTATCGATCACTTATTTGATCGTTACGAAGAGTAGGGCCTGAGATCGAATGAACGAAAGTGTAAAGCATCAATATAAAAATCATAGCCTTGGATGGATCCAAAAGTAGAGGTCAAACCAATAGAAGCAGTCCTTATGCATGAATTTTGGATCTCCATAAAATACGCATACCAAGTCATCGGTATGAAAAGATCGATACTAATCGATCGATATGAAGTCTTAAACCGCCCTAGCAAACTCAACCTTGGATGATCGTATCTCTCCTACAAGTCTAAATGCTATGAAATTTCCATAGAAGCTTGCAAATCAACTCAAGAGCAACCATGATCGCAACTCGATTGGACCATTTCTTGATCGATATGAAGACAACATGGATCGATCCCAAACGACCCTAGATCGAATTTGTGGTCCCACCTATGCATGAGAAAGGGTATTCCAAGATTCAGGGCAGATAGTTCCAGCTCTACGCCTATAAATAGCACCTCCATTGCAATTAAAAAGGACTTTTGATGCTGGTGCTCTTCTTAAACTCCATTGTAACTCGAGTGTTAGCCATTGTACTGCTGTAACTCGGTTTATAATCAGCAATAAATATAAAATCTTTCAAAGTGGACGTAGGCTACAATGTCGAACCACTATAAATTCTTGTCTTCTTTTACTACTGCTCATTTTTCTTTGTGTGATTATTACATTAGCCTCATTTTTCATTTTATTTATTCATTCTAATCTCTTCAACTACATCAGATGAATGTTATGCCAACTTTTGGTGCAAACACATTGGTGCTTTCACTGAGGGAAACTCTACATTTCTTCTGCTCTGTGGATCCCCTACTGTTGTTAGATTGCTAAAATCTAAGGAGAAGATTCGAACCTTTCTTCCGGCGGTTCCTTCTATTCTATTCAGATCATTCTAGATCTAATCAGAACTACATCCAACATGGCGTGCAATACCAAAACTGCTTCTAATGTTGCTAATCCAAAAGGAAGGGATAGGTAAAGCCCTGCACAACTGACCGCAGCAGGTCAAACATCAGCTGGAGTTCCATATCCACTTAGTCCAGTAAATAGTGTGGAATTCCAAACACTTATGCAGAAGCTCACTCAAAGCTATCAGGAGCTCAATCAGTAGATCCGTGCCAACACGAAACTCACGAACCAGCTGAATGAAGAAAGAAGACGGAGGTCTAGAAGGGAGCATACCTCTTATTCTATGACTGAAAGCTTGATTTCATCTAACTTCGATCATAGATCTACACGCCGTTGATTTGATGGGAACTACGCGGAAGCCTCTAGGCATCCGTATGCTACAAATCTCGGACATGCTGGAATAGATCCTTCCATAGGGCATCAAGCTATGCCCTCCTCCTAAGGAGGAACACTTCCTTGCAACACTACTCATAACCACGCAGCAGCTGCTACTATAGCCTTGGATGCCGAGATCCAGAACTAACTAGATCCAGCCCCTTATTGTGAGAAATGCGGATTAAGGATCTTAAGGCTAAGGATAAACACTAGAGGGGGGGTGAATAGTGTTTTAGACAATTGTTAAATCTTTTTAAGTTTTTGTTAATTTAAACACAAATGTATGCAATATTCATACACAGATCTGATCACAGAATCAAACACAAATGCAAATATAAAGTAAAAGCGGTAAAGGAAAGAACACACCGGATTTTATACTAGTTCAGAGTTACCCTACATCTAGTCCCGCACAAAAATGCAGATTTCCTTTCAAAAACAATCTTTACAATTACACCCTCGATTTCAAGGCTACGAGGTACACCCTCTAGGATAACAATCCTCTGGGTAAAGATACTTGATTTCCCGGGCAACAAGTTCGCCCAATTGATTTCCCAAGGCTACAATCACACCTTATCTCGCTTGATTGATTTTCAAGGCTACAATCACACCTTTTCTCGCTATGTTGATTACAAAAAGCCTATAACTCTGAATAGCACTGAGGATCTTGTTGAGATAGTGATATAGAATCAAACCAGCGGTAATCTAGTTAGATTCAATGTTGATTTCGGCAGAGTAATGATAAGAATTTGTATGTGGAAATGTGGAAGAAGAAAAGGAGTGAAAAACCAAAAAAAAAACTGAATTAAAATTCGTTGAAACTAACCCCTATTTATAGAAGAACAGCCATGTCCATTTGTGTAGAGTTATGACGAATAGACAATTCTTTTGAAATTTAAATTTTGAACTCAACTGACACCATGTCGACATGGGGTACTTGAGTATGTCGACATCCCAAAGGGATTTTTGGTGTTTTGATTTTCTTTAAAAATAACCTTTATTTTATATTAATACTATTTTAAACTTTATAAACATACTTGACTATATTTAAAATACATAAGTAAGTACAAAGAACAATATATTCAAAATTTTACTATAATTTTATATTTAAAATTTGGTATAAATATTTAAAAGCCAAATATATTATATTTAAAAGATAGTTTAAAAACAAGGATAATTTGATTTTGAAACTAAAGATTTTTTTGAGGCTAAAAGTATTTGAAATCAGGATAGATGTTTTTTGATGCTTTTAAAAGAAAGGTTTTGAAATCAATATGAAAAAAAGATATAATTTTGAAAAATCATTTTGAATAAAAAGTTAGCGGATACAAAACAATGTTCCTCTAGATTTTCGTAGGTTCCATCCTACTTATGTTCCATCCCTTTAACAGGCTCGAAGTGGATTCCATTCCACGAGTAAATTGGATTTTAAGATGCCAGTGCTTTTCTACGAGTTTTAACAAAATTTTTAATTAAAAAAATAATAAATTACTTGAACTCTTGATAATCTTGATACTCATGAGTCTTCAATCTTGATATCTTGACTCTCTATATTGTACAGTCTTCATTCTTGTTATCTGCATGGTTAAATCATGCATATACATATAAATCTAAACTTATATTGTTAGTACTTATATTTTATAATCTATTCTAAGGTTGTTTTCATCAAAACCATCATCTCACGGACTAACAATCTCCCCCTTTTTGATGATGACAACCTTTGTTTATAAAATATTACTTCTATCCTAATAACTCCCCCTAAAACTATTAACTCCCCTTTAATCTATGTCTAACTACCCTATTTTAGACTTCTCCCCCTTTGTCATCAACAAAAAACTAACTCTAAACTATATAACACCAAACTATAGAACTCCCATTAAATTTATTACTCTATGATATGTGATTATAATGATAGTGTTATCATAAATAATCAACATTTGGATCTAATAATAAACCTAATCCTAAACTACTAACTATTCTAAGTATATGATAACCATATAGTTATATTTATTAATAGGGAAGAACACATATAAGAACACAATTTATTTATTAATCATATAGTTATATTTACATTTTCGTTGTAAACGTAAGAAGTAATAAACAACAATGGTGAAGAAAGAGAAGAAACTAATGTGTGTTTTTGAACATAGGAGATCTATGGATCGAACAGTTTGGATAGTGGAAACAAAAATTTCCACGTTGTTCGACAAGATTCCCATTTTTGTCAAAACACACTTCTCCAACGCACACGACTTAGTCGTCATCTTCTGCATGCGCTTCTTCCATGAGTTCTTCTTATACTTCTTCTTCTTCGCTGGCCTCATGTTCTTGACCTCCTCAAGAATCTTCGTCAATCAATATTGGGTTAGCATGATTGTCCATTAGAAATTTTTGCAAATTCCTAAGAATTTTGCCTTACCTCTCTTGTTCCTTGGCCATTCGAAGTTACATTACTTCAATTTTAGTCATTAACTGAAGTGCATCCTTTAAAGAATCCTCCATTTTAGTCACACGAGCGATAGTAGTACGTTGAAATGGACCAAATGTAGGAGATGTTTGATTTGGAAGAGGAGGCCATTGATTATTTGATTTCAGAGATAAGAACAGAGAGATAACAGAAAGGATGAATAAAATTTCGAAAATGTGAAGAATATATAACCAGTTATTTGAATTTTGGTGGGAAAAAATTCAAAATTTTTAAAAAGTTGTATATCGACATAGGGTAGAGGAGTATGTCGACATGGTTCTTGAATTTTTGCCTATTTAATTTATTTTTAATTGATTTTTAATTATACTTTGCTTATTTATATTTTATATTTCAGTTATTGAACAAATACCTAATTCTCTTCTTAGTTTAGTAAATATAGGTTCATTTAGTGGTTTTGTTAAGATATCAGCAATTTGATTCTCAGAATTGATATAGTCTAGAGTGATTACTACCTTACTTATATTATCTCTGAGAAAATGATGTCTGATATCAATATGTTTAGTTCGAGCATGTCGAGTAGTATTTTTGGATAAATTCATCGCACTCGTATTATCACAATAAATTGATGATTTTGAAAATTTTAAACCATAATCTTTTAAAGTTTGTTACATATATATTACTTGAGAACAAGACAAAGCAGCAGAAATATATTCTACTTCATTTGTTGATAAAGAAACCTTGTTTTACCCTTTACTAAACCAAGAAATCAGAGAATGCCCCAAAAAGTGACAAGTTCCACTTGTACTCTTTCGGTCTGATTTATAACCAGCATAATCAGCATCACAGTAAGATATTAAGTCAAAGGAATCATTTTTAGGGTAAAATAAGCCATAATCAGAGGTGTGTTTAACATATATTATGATACGTTTTACGGCTTTTAAGTGGGTCTCTTTAGGTTGGGATTGATATTTTGCACAGAGACAAACACTATGCATGATATCAGATCTACTAGCAGTAATATAGAGTAGTGATTCAATCATTCCTCTATATAACTTTTGATCTACATCTTTCGAGAGATCTTTACTAAGGTGCTCATTGGTTGCCATGGGAGTGGGTTTTCCACTTGCAGTAGTCAAACCAAATTTATTAATTAGGTCTTTAGCATATTTTTCCTGACTAATAAAGATACCATTATCTAATTGTTTTATTTGTAATCCTAAAAAGAAATTTAATACACCCATATGACTCATCTCAAACTCTTTTGTCATTATTTCAGAAAATTCTTTATTCATTTCAAAATTAGTTGATCCAAAAATGATATCATCCACGTAGACTTGTACTAGTTGAATATCATTTTTATTTCTTTTAATAAAAAGAGTATTATCTACTTTACCAATTTCAAAATTTGATTGTAATAGATAAGATCTTAGTCTATCATACCAGGCTCTAGGAGCTTGTTTTAGACCATATAAAGCTTTCTTAAGTTTGTAAACATGATTTGGTAATTTACTATCTGAAAGCATAGTTCTCGCACACCCTTGAATCATCCTATCTTTATGTTCTACTACTCCGTTTTGTTGTGGAGTTCTTGGAAATGAAAAACCGTGAGTTATTCCCTTTTTATTGCAGAATTCCTCAAACTCTTCATTTTCAAATTCACCACCGTGATCACTACGAATGGTTGTAATTTTTAGAGAAAGTTGATTTTGAATCCTTTTTGAAAAGTTATTAAAACATTCAAAAGTATCACTTATGTTTCCAAAATATTGTCCATGTAAATCTAGAATAATCATCAACAATTACAAAAACATATTTACTATGATTTATTGACAGAATTTGAGATGGACCAAATAAATCAAGATGAAGTAATTCAAGAGGTTTTGAAGTTGAAATCGTATCTTTTAATTTAAAGGAACTTTTTCTAAGTTTTCCTAACTAACATACATCACATAGACTATCTACTTTAAAATTCATTTTAGGGAGGCCTCTTACTAGATCAAGTTTTGACAGTCTAGATAAGAGTTTGAAATTAAAATGCCCAAATCTCTTATGCCAAATCCAAGGGTCACTTGTATTTGCCAAAAGACATAAGTTCTCATTTGAAACTTTCGTACTAAGAATATAAATATTCTTTTTCCTAATTCCCTCAAATATTATAGTTGAATTATTATCTTCAATGTGACATTTATCTTTTTCAAATTTAATTTTATATCCTTTATCGCAAAGTTGACTTATACTTAGCAGATTATGTTTCAGATTTTTAACTAGCAAAACATTAGCAATAATAGGAGTTTCAGAGTTACCGACTATGCCGATACCAATCACATATCCTTTTGAATTGTCTCCAAAGTTAACCTGTCCTCCATCTTTGTATATTATATCATTTAACATATTTGGATTGTCATTCATGTGTCTAGAACATCCACTATCGAGTATCCATTTGTCCTTTTTAATTTGCACAATTTGTCCATTGTGTATTGATTCCTCAATAGCCATAAAGCATGATTCCTGTACATTAAACAATTTTGGTAGACAACTTGAACTTGAACATTGATTATATGCAGACTCAAAAGACAATGATGATCTGAATATTTCTAAACTAGTATTAACAAACATAGCCATTTTAAACTTTTTCAAAAATCAAATTATGAAACTTTGAAAACCTGGCTCTGATACCAAATATGAGAAATCCAGATTAAGGATCTTAAGGCTAAGGATAAAATCTAGAGGGGGTGAATAGTGTTTTAGAGAATTGTTAAATCTTTTTGAGTTTTTGTTAATTTAAACACAAATGTATGCAATATTCATACACATATATGATCACAGAATCAAACACAAATGCAAATATAAAGTAAAAGCTGTAAAGGAAAGAACACATCGGATTTTATACTGGTTTGGAGTTACCCTACATCCAGTCCCGCACACAAGTACGGATTTCCTTTCAAAAACAATCTTTACAATTACACCATTGATTTCAAGGCTACGAGGTACACCCTCCAGAATCACAATCCTCTGGGTAGAGATACTTGATTTCCCAAGGCTACAATCACACCTTATCTCGCTTAATTGATTTTCAAGGCAACAATCACACCTTTTCTCGCTATGTTGATTACAAAAAGCCTATAACTCTGAATAGCACTAAGGATCTTGTTGAGATAGTGATAGAGAATCAAATCAGAGATAATCTAGTTAGATTCAATGTTGATGTCGGCAGAGTAATGATAAGAATTTGTACATAGAAATGTGGAAGAAGAAGAGGAGTGAAAAAGCAGAAACACTAAATTAAAATTCGTTGAAACTAACCCCTATTTATAAAAGAACAACAGCCATGTCCATTCGTGACGAGTTATGACGAATAGACACTTCTTTTGGAATTTAAATTTTGAACTCAACTGACACCATGTCGTCATGGGGTACTTGAGTATGTCGACATCCCAAAGGGATTTTTGTTGTTTTGATTTTCATTGAAAATAACCCTTATTTTATATTAAAACTATTTTAAACTTTATAAACATACTTGACTATATTTAAAATACATAAGTAAGTATAAAGAATGATATATTCAAAATTTTACTATAATTTTATATTTAAAATCTAAGTATAAATATTTAAAAGTTAAATATATTATATTTAAAAGACAGTTTAAAAACAAGGATAATTTGATTTTGAAATTAAAGATTATTTTGAGGCTAAAAGTATTTGAAATCAGGATAGATGTTTTTTGATGCTTTTAAAAGGAAGGTTTTGAAATCATTTTGAAAGCAAGATATAATTTTGAAAAATCATTTTGAATAAAAAGTTAGCGGATACAAAACAATGTTCCACTAAATTTTTCGTAGGTTCCATCCTACTTAGGGTTCCATCCCTTCAACAGGATCGAAGTGGATTCCATTCCATGAATAAATTGATTTTAAGATGCCAGTGCTTTTCTATGAGTTTTAACAAAATTTCTTATTAAAAAAGTAATAAATTACTTGAACTCAACTCTTGATAAACTTGATACTCATGAGTCTTCAATCTTGATATCTTGAATCTCTATACTGTACAGTCTTCATTCTTGTTACCTGCATGGTTAAATCCTACATATACATATATATATGTAAACTTATATTGTTAGTATTTATAATTTATAATCTATTCTAAGGTTTTTGTCATCAAAACCATCATCTCACGGACTAGCAATTATCACCGCATTCATGCTCAGGATCCTCACTTCCATGAAGCCCGAGAGCCAAGGAAGCATGGAACAGACCATAGACAACAACCGGACCGTCCTCGTGACATGGAACCCAACCATGCCCAGGCCTCGAATATCCAGATGACTAATATTCCAACTATGATATGCCAAATGATAAGATAAATTCAAGGTCTCACTAATGATGACTGGGGGATTTTTAGAAGTCATACCTCGTTCACCAATGATATCTTACATGCACAATTGCCCCGCCGACTCTGGTTGCGACCTTACATGTATATGAAGGTAATTCATATCCCACCCAACATATTCTAAAATATCAATGGCTTATGAATATCGTCGGAGCTGACGATGCGGTTAAATGTAGAAGCTTCCTTATCTCTTTGGGAAGCATTGTGACAATATGTTTCACCCATCTACTATGAAGATCTATTTCATGTTTCGACCAGTTGGCTAATAAGTTTGTTAAGCTGTTCTGTATGCATGCTACAAGACCGAAGGGCGTTAATATCTTATCCAGTGTTACTCAAGCCCGAAGGGAGACTCTATGGCATTATTTGGAAAAGTTCCACATTACTTGTGCCGAAGTCAGTGATCCCAATGACAACTCTATTCTGATGGCATTGACTAAAGGGATCGATCTCGATTTTGAGTTTGGTGATTGGTTGGTTGGAAAACCCCCCGCTTCGTTGGACCGTTTCTGTGCAAAGGTAGCCTAGTATTTGAGGAGGAAAGAGACTAGACGGTCTAGGAAGCATGACGTCGTAGGGCTAGTGAAGTTATCCAGAGTAATATTGTAGTAAAGCAGGCTGGGGAGAGCTCCGGTAAAGTGCAGTTAAATATTCAGAATATGCAAAGTCAGCAGAAAGGTGATGGAGGTCAAGGAAAGAAGAGAGGCCCTCATTATAAGAGACCCAAAGAGCTTATTTTTGATCGATATACACCTTTGAACACGTCACTAGAGAATGTTTATCTTCAAACCTGCAATACAAGGTAGTACAAGAAGCTAGCTTCAAAATCATCGTTAGAGAAGAAGATTCAGGCCAGAATGTTCTGTAGATTCCATGACTGTTATGGCCATAACACCAATGAATGCCATCATCTACAGGATATTATCGAGAAGTTAATTAGAAAAAGAAAGTAGGAACAGTTTGTCCAGGCATCGCAAGATGGCAGAGTGGGCCCATCTAATCCCAATCAAGGCCAAGCTAGACTAGGCCTGAAGAACCCGAATGTACTGGAGAGGGACTGGTAATTAATACTGTGAGTGGTGGTCCTCATGCGGCTGCTCGGAGCTACAAGGAAATGGATTCATATGCTAGTTCGATTAGGCATTGGACTTCGAACGTTGTAGTGGTACTAATGATGGGGTCCTAGCAAAGAAACAGAGGATGATGACAAACGACATCATTTTCAGAAATCATGATGCTGATAGAGTCGAGGCCCCCACTATTGATCCGTTGGATATTTCTGCCCAAATAGGTCATGCTTGGATGAAGAGGATCTTAGTTGATAGTGGAAGTTCCATAAACATACTTTACAAACGTGCTTACGACCAAATAATGATGGAAGCAAAGGATTTGAAACCTATAAGTCACGTATACATGGTTTCAATGGGTGCAACCATATCGTCTAGGATAGTGGAATTACCTATAACGACCCAGAATTTCTATTAATTAAAATTTGAATATTTAATTAATTTTAATTATTAATAAGTGGAATTTATAAGTCGAATAATTTATTTTCGAATATTGGATTTAATTGGATAATTAAATCGATTATTTAATAGTTGAAATTTCTGAAATAATTGAAAATTGGGTTTAATATGATTGAAAATGATTTGGAAAATTTTATTTAATCATGTTGGAGTTAAAGTGATGTTATAGAACTTTAAAAATCGAATTTAAAGTTCATTTGTGAAAATTGAATATTTTAATATTTAATTATCAATTAAAAAATAGCCAATTTTCGAACAGTCTCAGAATTGGACGAAACTAGTTCCATTGGATCCATAATAGCATGTTATTATCGGATTTCAATTTTCGTAGCAATCAGAGCTTTCGTTTGACCGTGGCAGCTCGAAACGCATCGAAATTGTTTTAATATTAATTCGGCGAGTTAAAATAGTCATTTTTCAAACAGTCTCGGAATTCAACGAAACAAGTTTCATCGGATCCGTAATGTTATATTATTATATGGTTTCAAATTTCATGTCAATTGGATTTACCGTTTGTCCGGGGCAAGCTAAAACGCCTAGAAATTTGATTTACCGATTTAATTTTAAATCGAACGTTTATTGCCATAACTCGCACAGATGACCGAATTAGCTCCCGAAACATGTTCCATTGTGTTCGGAACGCGGGGTAAACCTTAGGAACGCCAACCGGCACGCGTCGTTTGGAGTTCGGAAAATTCGGGATGAATAATGTTCGCGTATTTTTCTATATAAGCACCCTCTCTTCATAAATTTGCAAAAAAATAAAACCCTAGGGTTTCTATGCAGGCCACCGCTGTTTAATATTCAATGGCCTAAATTTATCTTCATTCTCCCTTCGATTTCTTCAATTCCGTTCATAAATTCATGAAACGTTCAACATGAAGGTTGTAGAGGGCATTGTGATTGACAGATCCAACGGCTATGATCGAAAATAGCATCACGGATTGTCGGTAATTTGCTTTGGAACGCGCAACGTTCGTTCACGTTTATCGAGAGGAGCACGTGACCGAGTGGTGCCGCAACTTGGCCGTGGGTGGTGCCGGAGAGCGCGCACGTGGTGGAGGTCCTTGATCGAGTTGTAGTGGTCGGGAATGGGTTGCGTGATTAGGGTTAGGGCCGGCTTGGTTGGGTTCGGCAATTACTGGCGCGTGAACATGAGGGGGAAGAAAGGTGGGGGCGTTTGTGATCTGCAGGCAGTGAAATGGACGGTGATGATAGATGTAGGGTTTTAAATAAAGAAATTATGTTGTAAATATTAATAATTAAAATTCGTGAATGTTTAAATTAACGTATCTTTTTCATACGAGGTCGAAAACGCACGAAACCAGTTGCGTTGGGTTCGTATAGACGAGCACTACGCTATGGAAATGGATTGGAGTCGTTTGGAGTTAGTGAGAATTTCGGGTAGTATAAACACACTTAATTTTATTCGAAATAAAAGCTGAAAACGAAATTGAAATCAAGGTGAGAACTTCTCACTCAATCGAATTAGTTTCGATTTTAATTTTAAATAGTTAGATTTAAAATTGTTGATTGTATGTTTGAATGATTATTGTTATCTATTGATTGTTAAAATAGACATTATGCGCCGTTAGTAAGCGGAGGTTATTTATTAAAGACATATACCGCGAATATTTCACAGTACAGTGAAATTGGTATTATTTATGTACTTGGAGTTGATTTTCCGCATTATATAGCAGATGAGACCCTATTGCGCCGCCTATTAAGCGGATAATAATTTATAAATCGCATATACCGCGATAATTCCGTGCTGGAATGGAATTGGTATTGTGCTAACATCTTTGGATGCAGGAAAACAGGTTGGAGGGATCCAACTGGATTCCTCAACTGTATTGATTTATTTACAGATATTTTGATATTTGTTGATTATCATATCGATATATGATATTTGGATGTCGTGATTGACTATTTGGTGCTGTTGCATCACCGGATCCATTTTTTAAGTTTTAAAATAATGATTTTGGTTTTTAAAAGAATTTTTAAAGTAATTTTTGAAAGTATACGTTTTATTAAATTTTTGAATTGATTCATTTTAAATAATTAAAACGTTATAAATTTTTATGTTATAAAAATTAAGATTTTTGTGAAATATAACCAAAAGGTGATTTTTGAGATAAGTAGTTAATAAATTTATAAAATAGTTAAGTTGAGATTTCTGAATTATTATAAACGGTTTATATAAAAGATTTATAAATTTTATATTTTATAAGTTAAAGATACTTGAATTATAAAACGAGCTTTTATAAGTGTTAAAATAAAGTTGTACCTAGTTTTATAAGTAAATAAGAATTTTAGTTTTATAAACAAATGATGATATAAAAGAATGGATTTGTGAATAAATGGATTATAAGTAATTTACTTATAAGTTAGATTCGACATATAAACGAAATATAAATGGAATTGATTATTAAAGGAGATTTATAAATCGAAGCTTATAAATAGAAATGGAATTTATAGACATTGTTTATAAATTCGAAATCAATGGAATTTGATAAATTGAAAGTTGAAATCGATTAAGGAAGTATATTCACGATTTGGACAGTGAATATATTATCAAGTAAAATGGATATGCTTGGGAAAATGAATATTTTAAAATAAATTTCATCGTTTTAACAATGTTTTAAAATGTATTATGAATCGAAACCACAGATTTCAACATTTATTGTTGAAATAGACGTTTTCGAGAAATAGAAGGAAATGATGGACTATAACACTGTTGTTATAGTAAATGGTTTCCGAAAGGAAATGTTTAGCATTGGGATTTATATATCTATTTTAATTTTGAATCCCTATACTAGTGATTTTGGGTCATCGTAACGATGTTTTATGTAACATTCGTTTTGGCCCAAACAAATGTGTTTAAGAGAATGATTTCTCAAAGAATGAAATATATACTTAATTTCGATTTAAGTATATTGAATATTTCCCAAGTGTTGAAAATAAATGGATTTGTGAATTACTTATTATTAAATAAGTATGGAAATGTTTTCCAATATGAAGTGAATGTTTTGAGATTTTATCTTTTAAAGATAAATTGAAAATGAATATTAGAAATCGATTTGGGAATCATATATTCATAAATATTTTGGAATGTAAATTCACTATGGAATTCATAAATGAAAAGGGGAATTTGTTTAAAAATAAACGTTGATTTATTTTTGAAGTATGGGAGCTAATTTACGGATTTGGAACGTAAATATAAAGTAAATCGGTAAGGATTTATTTAATTGGTTTAAATGAACCATGTTGAAATGAAAGTATTTCGCATAAGGAAAATGATTGAAATTTGTTTTCAAAAGTGGTAAAGGTGAAAAGTGATTTGAAAATTTGTTTTCAAATGTTGAAGTGTGAAAAATATATATCTTGTAAAGATATTTTGGAAAGTAAATAATTTAGGAAATTATTTGGAATTTGGTGATGCTGAAAACGCCTATTGATAGTTAAATAATCCGACTATCAATATTTACCTTTAAATAGGTATTTGTTGTGAATTGCTTGAATTTGAATGCCACACTTATTTTTGAATAAGCGCTCGCTATTCGGGTTAGCTGGGAAAGGACCTTGGGGTCGTATAACCCATTCCGAATATATGATACGTCGTAATGGATTGCATTTGATGACCGGTGTTGAAGACCGGATATTTTTGAAAACGGAAGGATTACCGTTGAGTTACTCTGCATCGGCTGATCTCCGATATAGAGGTTTTATCACCCTTAGTGACGGGAAGTCCGGACGTGATTAGAAATTATCCGGAATGCAAGGACTTCTTTGTAAGTGCCTTCGGTTCTGTTCGAGCCCGGAACAGACTTGTATGGATTGTATGTCTGACATTACAAGTTGAGATATAAAGCTGATTTCTTTCAAATATATTTCTGTTAGTGGCGGAGAATTTATTCTCTTAGCTTAACACCCTACTACGAGACGTACGAGCTCATAGGTTATGTAGTTAAAGGTTATTAGTGATATACTCCCAATTTGGTAGTGTGACATGCTGAGTGTTGCTGTGAAATGATCATTGTTTGATCATTTGTGATATGATCATTTGTTTGATCATTTATCTTGGTGATCATTACTTTGATCATTTGTTGACCCAAAGCACAGCTTTTGTATAAAGCGTGGCTTTGTGGACGAGACTTTGTCGGACCTCACACCCCAGAAATGGTCAAAACAGGAAGGATGCAGCAAGGTTATTAGGAGTAGCGCCCTTTAGTGTATGTCATTCCTTCTGGATAGAGGTGGTATCATGGTATGGAGCCCAGATATTTAACCTATGTTGTTGCTGCAAATTTTGTGGTTGTTGGAAATTGAGGATCCTCGGATAGATCGGTTACGATCGGGGGATGACATATTCATGTCAGTAGTTACCCAGTTAAGGGTATCCCGGCCTTGTGTTGGCAGAGATCCGGTTAGGTTCTCGGGACGTCATTCCAGAGGCATTTCCATGTGGCAATGGGAAGTTCCTTGGCCTGACCATTTGTTGGAAATCCAAAGAAACAATACGATCTTGTACGGTTTTAGTTGTAGAACCTATCATTCACTTATGGTGGTCACCACAGTTTGGATGGTAGCTATAGTAGGCATAAGTGCGAAATGCCTATGCTGGCTAAGATTTATATCTTTATTTTCGAAATGATTTTTCCTACACTATGCACTAGTAATAATATCAAATGTTTCTTTTTAATGCGTATCAAGCATCTTTGACTATCATAAGGAGAAATCTCCTCCGATTCTGCGTTTGCATTGTGTGTGTGTGCGGGAGGCCTTATGGTAGTCTCATTTTCTAAAAAGCATTGCGAATCTATTTTTAAAATTATCATGTTCTTTGTTTTAAAGATAAACTGTTTTAGTTCTCACACCATTCACATGACTGACTCGGAGTTTATTGTTTTCCTTTCTAAACTCTGGGTGCCCATCAATTTCCACACGGGCAGTCAAGAGTTAGTTTATCAGGATATTCTGGAATTCAGGAGTTGCTGGAGGCAAGCTGGATGGCATGGCGTATTACTAGTATATAATATTTCTTTTCCGCTGTCGATGTTGTTTGTTGTTGTTCACTCTGATAATGAAATGAAATGTAATGTGATGTAATGTAAAAACTGATACAGTTCTTTGTTTAAAGATTATTCATTTATCTATTATATGTTGTTCCGCTGCGATTGTGAGATTTTGATATTGTTCTGTTGTTTTATTTCTGTTCTGTTCTATCTTTTTCTCTCTTCTTCTATCTTTTTCTTCTTCTTTAACCCTAACGGTACGGTTTTTCGGCCTTCGATTGCTTGGCAGTTGATACAGTGGATGTATTGATGTCGGTTTTCGAGCGTCGAAAAATCGCAAATCGTTACATTACCTTTTGAATTGGGTATCGGTGATCGTCGAAGAGTCTGGATGTTGCAGTTTGTTGTGTTGGATATTCATTCTCCTTTTAATGCTTTCATATGTCGACTGGCCCTTGCGGAATTCAAGAAAGCGATTTCCCCATAGTGTTTGACTTTGAAATTCCCCACTGATAATGGAGTCGATGGTAGTACAAGGTGATAAGGTGGTTGGACGGGCCTGTTATGTTGTGGAGCTGTGGGATGCGCAGCGAAAGGAGAAAGGTAAGGACATGGAGGGATCTCTCTTTATCTGCTCTGTGGAGGATTGACAACTAACGCCTGAGCCAAGGCTCGGGCGCCACGACCAGTTTCCTGAAGATCTTGATCCTAGAGACAACGATGATCAAGGGGAAGTCAAAGAATACCATGCTTCTCCGGCAGAGTTGACAATTGATGTCCCGTTCAACGACGATGGTGATCCTAGAGTGGTGAAGTTCGGATCGAAGCTCAGCCCACAGGTGGGACATGAACAAGTTGATTTTCTTTGGGCAAACCTCGATATGTTTGCCAAGACACATTTAGATATGTGTGATATCTCGCCGAATATCATGAGTCATGCATTAAATATCGACCTGCAATGCATCCCATTGAAACAAAAAAGGTGTGGTAAGGATCCAGAGAGATATGCCACCTTAAAGGAATAAGTGGATAAACTCAAGGCTAATGGGTTTATTTGTGATGCTTTATACCCGAAATGGGTATCGAATCCAGTGCTTGTCAGAAAGTCGAGTGGAAAGTGGTGGACATGTGTAGACTACTCGGATCTGAACAAAGCCTACCCTAATGATAGATTCCTGCTTCCCAGAATCGATCAACTGATGGATTCAACAGCTGGACATGAGCTCTTATGTTTGATGGACGCATACTCCAGCTATAATCAAATCCCAATACACCTTCCTGATTAGGAGCACATTATCTTTTTCACCAATCTGGGACTTTATTGTTACATGGTGATGCCGTTTGGAATCAAGAATGCTGGGGAATCCTATAAAAGGCTCGTAAGCCGGATGTATGCAAACCAGATCCGAAAGACTATGGAGGTGTACGTAGATGATATGCTCATGAAACCGCGGTTATCCAGCGACCACGACGGTAATTTGGAGGCGATGTTCAATATACTCTGACAATATAGAATGAAGTTCAATCCACTGAAGTGTCATTTCGAAGTCGCATCTGGAAAGTTCCTTGGGTTTATTGTTAACGCCAGAGGAATTGAAGCCAATCCTAAAACGATTTGGGCGTTTCGAAATCTCGAAACTCCTAGAACCACATAGTAGGTGCAAAGTCTTAATGGGAAGATGGCATCCTTGAGCAGGTTCATTTCCCGATCCCAAGACAAGTGCATTCCCTTCTTCGATTTGATCAAAAAAGGAAAGCGGAATTTCAAGTGGATAGAGGAGTGCGAGGGCGCATTCTGAGCACTATTACAACATCTGGCAACACCCCCTATTTTGTCGAAGTGGGTTGATCATGAGAAGTTGTATGTCTATCCGGCGGTTTTGGCACACATATTCTGTGCCACGCTAGTTCGAGAAGAGGATCGGATCCAACAACCGGTCTATTATATCAATAAAAGATTGACGAGGGCAGAAAGAAACTACCCGAAGATAGAGAAGCTGGCTTATTTTCTTGTTATAGCCTCAAGAAAGCTCCACTCAAATTTCTAAGCTCATCCGATCACTGTTTACACCGATCAGCCATTACAATAGATCCTGGCACGACCTGAGACGTTCGTTAGGTTGCTCAAGTGGAACATTGAGCTGAGTCAATTTGATATAACTTATGCCCCAATGCGAGCTATTCAAGGACAAGTTCTGGTAGATTTCATAGTCGAGTCATCATACGGAGGATGTGCCCTAAACCAGTGAACCTCCCAACTATATATGGAAGCTATATGCTGATGGCGCATCAAATAACCAGTGCTCAGGTGCTGGAGTGGTGCTTGAAACCCCAAAAGGGCGATCTGTATGCTATGCTTTGAAGTTCGAATTCCGTGCAATTAATAATGAAGCAGAGTACGAAGCCTTACTTGTTGGACCGAATCTTGCCAAGGATTTGGGAGTCGTCGCTGTGGAAATTTGTTATGATTCACAACTGCTGGTATGCCAGGTTCGAGGAGAGTATCAGGCCAGAGATAAAACGTTGGCCTCCTACCTTATGAGGGTCCATGAAGTGTTGAACCAGTTTGATTATTATACTATCCGCTATATATCCCAAGAGAAAAATCAGAAGGTCGATTCTTTAGCAAAGATGGCTAGCACTGGAAAGCATATGGGATGCGACTCGTACCCATGGAGACACTTACTGCTCCAAGTATTGATCAGGTGGAAACAGACCGGATTCATGAGGCAACACCTGAGAGGGAGTTGTAGATGGCTCCAATCAGAAATTATCTTGAACACGAAATGTTACCCGAGCGTAGGAGCGAGAAAAGACAAGTTCTCCGAAAGGCTTCACGGTTTGTTATCCAAGATGGAGTCCTGTATAGAAGGGGGTTTTCAATTCCTTTACTCCGGTGTATCACCCGTGATGAAATTAAGCGAGTGTTGCAGGAAGTGCATGAAGGAGAGCATGGCGATCACACAGGGGGGCAAGCCCTTGCGAAGAAGGTACTCAGGTATGGAAATTACTGACCAACTGTAAACTGAGACGCATCGAATTATGCTAAGAGATGTGATAGGTGCCAGAAACATGCTAGGATTTTGATTGTCCCACCAACCGATATTACTCAAATGGTTAGTCCATGGCCATTTGCTACATGGGGTATTGATATTATAGGGTCCTTTCGTCTAGCCAACGCAAAGTACGCCATAATTGTGGTTGACTACTTTACTAAATGGGCGAAAGTTGAGCCCCTTGCTACTATCACAACGAAGAAAGTGATCAACTTTGTTGTGCGCAACATCATCCATCGCTTTGGCCTCCCAAAACAATTGTAACTGATAATGGGGCCTAATTCGATAGTGCCGAGTTTAAGAATTATTGCCTCCGCTATCGCATCCAGAAGAAATTCTTAGCGGTAGCTCACTCTAAAAGTAAACGGACAAGTTGAAGCTGTCAACGAAGTCAAGTCCATCTTTAAGAAACGATTGGTAAGGCTGGTGGTAAGTAGGTCGATGAGCTTCCCATGGCCTTATGGGCATATTGAACTACCTACAAATCCATGACCGGCCATACCCCGTTCGCGCTTTCTTACGACTCCGAAGCTATTATCCTAGTTGAGCTAGAGGTACCTTCTCACCGTGTGACCTATTATGATCCAAAGACGAATGCTATCCTACTCACATAATCTCTAGATTTACTGGATGAGAAGCATGAAGAGGCTGATTTGAGGGCAGCCGCACACCGTAGGAGTCGCCTGATTATACATTGCCAAGGTCTGACCTAGAACCTTTGAAGTTAGCAATCTCGTACTTAAGCGGATTTATCTAGTCCCTTCGCACATGAAACTGACATTGGAAGGACCGTATATCATCGAAAGGAGGCTTAGAGATGACACATTCAAACTATCAACCGTTGATGGTCTCACTCTGCAAAGAGCATAGAACGGCGAAAGTCTCCGTCTCTACTACACATAACTGGCTTTCATTCATTTAGTCTGCTTTCCTTTTCAATTTTGTTTATGCAATTCAAGAATATGTATTTGTAATAAGGCAACTGATTTTTCCATGATTTATTATTTCAGCAATAAAGCGCAAATCCTCAAAGCCAAGTTAATGATTCTTAGATGCATCATGCAAAAGCCATGATGTACGAAGAGCTAAGTTCCATCTTACAATGGGTCTCATTTGAATAGAAAGTGATGGTGAGATGAACGGTCATTCGCTAGATGAAACACTGAGCTCGAGTGGTAAACAAATATCAATTAAAGGAGAATTGACGCACAATAACTCTCCAACAAACTCCAGCTCCCAGAGTGCGAGCTGAAGTGCAAACTCCAAAATTAGGACGTGAATCGACCATCCAAGCTCGAGGAGGATGGATCCATCCATCAATGACCTCATTTATTTCTAAAGATCGAGGAGGATGGATCCGTCCATCCACGGCCTCACTTCTTTCCAAAGCTCGAGGAGGATGGATTCGTCCATCCACGGCCTCGCTTCTTTCCAAAGCTCGAGGAGGTTGGATCCGTCCATCCATGACATTGCTTATTTCTAAAGCTTGAGGAGGATGGATCCGTTCATCCACCACCTCGATTATTGCCAAAGCTCGTGGAGGATGGATTCATCCATCCATGACCTTGCTTATTTCCAAAGCTCAAAGAGGATGGATCCATCCATCCACGACCTCATTATTTATAAAGCTCGAGGAGAATGGATCCGTCCATCCATGACCTCGCTTATTTCTAAAGCTCAAGGAGGATGGAATCATTCATCCACGACCTCGCTTCTTTCTAAGCTCGAAGAGGATAGGTCCGTCCATCTACTACTTCGCTTACTGAATCAACGAGGGCATGACCGACCGCCTATAAAATAACTCATGTCCTCGAAGTGTGGACGTAATCCTAAACAAAAAGCAGGGGTAATCAACCACCATTATACAAATCTAATCCCCAGAGCATGGATGCAAATGCTGGTAAACGAGCGAGTGCGATCCGACCGTCCAAACTCGTGTGGCTTTAACATTGTATCGACTAAGTTAAATTTAAATTAATAAAGGCAGAGGACGACCACCGACTAACTACTTCAATTCATCCTAGAACTGGGGGCATAACTCAAGTTCCAACCGCTGATCGAGACAGCATAACGTTGGGACTTGACTCAATGTTTGATTATGACCCGAGGCCACGACCTAAGGACTTGGAGGCCGAACTCGAGTTCGACTCATAGACTAAGGCTTCATGAGTACGTTGAATGCGAGTACTTAAACAAATAAACGTAGAGCTATTCCAAAAACAAATGAAGGAATTTTACTCATGCTATTCTTCGAAAAAGGAAGCAAAAAATCTATTCAAAGAATTCCTATATGCGAGGGGACAAGCCCGCGTCTATAAATGCCTACAAAAAGCAAAAGAGAAGCTTATTATGGCCATCTACAAAAGAGGAAGAAAAAATGCAAATCTACGCCTTCGATTTCTTCTTGACTTTCTTTGGTGTAGGTCCGATCAAGCTACCACCCGAAGCTCTCTTTAAACCCTTGCCTCCCCGGCTTGTTCCAACTGGCTTGTCTCTGGCCGAGGGAATTGACGCTGTCTCCTCTTGAGAGCCAATTGGGACTAAAGTATCCTCTATATGTAGAACCGAAGGAATGGTGGCGCTTTCAATACTAAAAGAATGAGGCGCTCCAGTTTCAACTATGGTGCCACCCTGAGAGAGCACAAGGATTGGGGTAGGACCTACCATGCCTCCACTTGTTCTATGCGCTTGCTCAATCTCAGCCTTAACCCCCTCCATTATTTGTTCCTCTCGGTCCATGCGCTCACATATCGAGAGACTGTCGGTTGGACCCGAGGAGCCCGTGATAATAAAATCTTCATCCATGTTGAAGGGCATCTCGATGCTCGGGTCTCTTTGGTGCTAAGAAGTGCTTCCATCAATTGGCCATCAAACACATAGCCACTAACACGTGCCTCCACATCCGAAGAAGTAATTGTCATAGTCGCGGCCTCCGTAGTTAATGCCTCCTGCTCATGGTGTACTTCTTGGATTGCAGGAGGTTTGGCAGGTGTAGAATCTAAGGCTGAATAAAGATAGGAGAATAATTACAATGTCCTTTGATAATGTTCCTGCATTTTGAGGAATAAGAGAAGTGTCTAGAATACCTTCCTTGGGTTGGCTCCCAGGTTGGGCCAACGGGCCTTCCTAGCTACGCTCGATTACTGGAGAGAGACGTGGCTTGTTAAGATCATACCTTGGGAGGACTGGAGGATCAACGGAGGAAAAAGGCTCAGTTTGAGATGTTGGGGGCATTTTAGAAGCAATGATATAGTGTTCACCTCCAGATCCTTCCCTGGCTTCTGGGTATTCGGCAGCCAGTTTCTCCTTCTGAAGTGTGATGGTTGTGTCATGAAGGACTTTAGGCTCATCTCTGGTCAACACTTGAGTTTCTAATTTAAACTCATCGATAGTTGCACCTCAACAGATTGCCTTTTTATCCTCAATCAAGCGGTTCCTGGCCTTTATAACTGAAACGATGGTCCTCGCCAAGCCAGTTTAGTGTGATGACCCGGTATTTTGAGCAATATCAATTTAATAATCTTTGTTAATAATTAAATTGATTTGATCATTTTATATTATAAATTGACAAGTTTAATCTTTTAAAAAGCTAATAATATTTAATTTGACAATATCTATTAATATCTTTTCCTAACAACATAAAATTGGCAAGATTTATCTTTCAAAGGCTAATCAAAATGTTTTCTATTTATAATGTATATATATATAGGAAGTCTTTAATTTAATAAAAGCTATGTTTTCAAATTTAAATATGTATATATATTGTGATTTGAAATTGTTCTTTAAAACTCAATATAGTAATATTCAAAACTAATTGTTAAAATGTTTTCCATTTAAAATGTGTGTATATATATATTGGAAATGGGAAAAATATTATTTTGAACTTAATAAAGTGTTTTCAAACTTTAAATCGTATATAGTTTGTAATTTGGAAATTATAATTTGATTTAATACTTTTAAAGTGATATTTGAGATTTAAATTTTAACAACAAGGATAATTTCTTATTTATTATAAATATATATATTTTAAACTTGAGTTTTAAATAAGATTTAAATTAAAAGGTTCATTTGTTTTTAATATTCTTTCGTTTTAAAATTTAACATAAGATAAATTTGGTTTGGAAATTTTATATATAGAGTTAAAATAAATTTCTCAAGCTTATAAACACATGATGCATTTAATTTGATCAAAGTATAAGTTTATAAATAAATGTTTACATGAATTCAGATATGTATATTTACTAAAATCTAAAGCTTATTTATATAAAATAAATACACATTATATTCATGTAGATATTACATAATTACATATACATAACTTAAATAAATTTATAAAAAGAAAAGTAGCACTTGTAAATCAATAATAAGCATTAAAACACTTGTAAACATTATAATACATGTTAGAGACATTTGTAAGCTTATGAACAATTCAAGCTAACAAGTGGCTTTACTTGTTTCCTTTGATAATTAAAACCTAAAAAAATAATATGAAGAAGAGATTTACTTTTAATCTTCAGCTCAAACTCTTTCTTCATTTTCAACTAAAATGAATACAAATCAAAGATCAAAAGAAAGAAATAAAATCTGGAATCAAAGAACAAGAAGAAGATAAGTTGGAAATTCAAATCAGAGGCAAGAAGATTAATCAACAGTTCAAATTCTTCAATCAAAGGCAAAGGCAAATACAACATAAATCTCCAGATTTCCAAATATAACCTGGGAATCAGATAAAGAAATCAACAGCAGCTAATTGAAAATTCAACGGCAAGATTTAATTCAACATGCAGAAAGAAAATTCAAGAGCTAATAAAAACAAGCCTGGAAACAAATATAGTTCTTTGTCTTCTGCTTTAATCTGGTGAGTAAACATATTTTAAAAACAGTTTATTATTGGATTCCATTTTGGTATGTGTATGGAAATCATGATGTTTGCCTGGATTCTTGGATTTAAATGGATGCATGTGTATGTATTAGTATTTAATCCCTGTATATCTATAAAAGAAAGAACTCTGTTGTTTTGACAGGTTATGCTTTCTCTATATTAATCCAATATCTAATCATTAAATTGTAGTTAGCTTTTGATTTGTAAATAGAAGATGTTTGAAATCATGCAACATCACATTTAAAAATCATTACAGGAAATTATATTGGATATTGCCTGGAAAAATTTAAAATTTACAGTGAAATCTTAATTTTGGTCAAAATTTAATCAATTCAATTTTAAGATTGAATTACATAGTTGAATTCATGACGCAAAACCATGAATTTTAATGGTTATATCATGATTTTTAGTTTGGGAATTTGTGTGCATTCTCGAGTTGAACATCAGGGAAGTTTTGATCGATTGCCATTGATCAGCGGCAAGAGGTGGCGCGAAATTTGGGCCAGAGGTGGTTGAGTTGCTGACAAGGGTGGGAAAATTGGCGTGGTGGTATAGCAATGGCCACGGTGGCCAGGCATAGGAGAAATAGGGTTAGTAATGGGTTTTTGTTGAGGAGAATGTCGAGCTTCCTTCGTCGACAATGGTGCTCCAGGCTCGATCGCGAGGGGTGTAGACGCGACATGGCGATGAGAAGTTGCTCTAGAAGAAGCGCGATGGGTTCCAGACGACGAGATCGACGTCGGCGGGTTGCTTTGAGCTGATCGAGTATTGTTCTTGTTGGATGAGGTTGCTCAATTTTGATTTACGGGAAGATTGGTCGATCTGATGTTTCGTGAGGGACGATAGGGAGGAGAATGACTTGTCGAAGCCATGGCGGTGATCGATGAAGGACGGAGCGACGGTGCATGATGCACGCGTGCAAAAAGTATCAGGAGAAGAAGAGTTTGGGAAGGTAGCTATTTCGCTCAGGTTTCTTTCAGGCATATTCGAGGTTTACTCGAAGCCGGAGAAGGGGTGGGGAAACTCGAGTTTCGTACTAGCATTTGGAAGTTTTGCTCGAGTTTGAGCAGTATAGGATTCTAGTAGTTCAGGACTTAAGAATTTTTGCAGGCTTTAAAATTGTATTGGGTGCTTAAGTTTTAAAACAAAGAAAATTGATTTTTGAAATGTTTATAAAGTTTTAAACAAAAGTATAACAAGTTTTTACTTATAAAACTAATTTGTTTCAAAGTTAAGTTTTAAATAAGTTTATATATATTGAAATATAAAAGTTTTTAAAATAAAATAAGTGGATTTTCAAAAAAAATGAGGTTTGTATTAAGTTTTGTTAAATAACTTTGGAAAGTTTTAAAGATTTAAAAGTTTAATTTGAATGTTTAAATTGTTTTAATTATAATTGACTTCTAAAATATTTTATTTTAAATAAAGTTTAAAGATTAAGATTTAGTAATCAATTATAATAAAGACTTATCTTAAGTAATTATGAGTTTTGATTAATTAAAGATAAACAAATGTGTGAAGGTAATTAAGATAATTCAATTATTATTAATAATCGAAGAGTTATTGGTTAATCTAAATAATTTAATTAAGGTAATGATTTTCTTAATTAAGGATCTTTTTAATATAACAAGTTAAAGAATTATTTAATTAAAATTAAATGATTAGTTAAATAATTGATTAAGTAATTAATTAGTGATTAATTAAAGATTATCACTTATGTTTTAATTAGGTTAAATTACTTAGTGAAGGAATTAAGTGATTAATTACTGGAGGTAATTAAGTAAAAGGCAAGGTGATTAGAGGTTAATTACTTTATGAAAGTGATTAAGTGAAAGTGATTAAGGGTTAATCACTTAGTAATTAATTAAAGGAATTAATTAATATAATTAATTAATATAATTAATTAAAGGTTTTAATTAATTAATTAAAACCTTTAATTAATAATTAAGGGTAATTAATAAAGTGATTAATTACTTGTTAAATAATTAATTAGAAAGGATTTGATTAATGGAAGTAATTATTAATTAAATAATTAATTATTAATTATTAATTAAAGGATATTAATCTATAATTAAAGTTTAATTACTAAATGTAATTAAAGAGTAATTAATTAAGTGTGATTAATTAAAAAGTGATTAATCAGGTGTGATTAATTAAAAAGGATAATTAAGAGATAATTATCAGGGTAATTAAAGAATAATTAATCAAGGATGATTAATTTAAAAGGGTAATTAAGAGATAATTACTTGGTATAATTAAGAAGTGGTTAATCAAGATGATTAATTAAAATTGTAATTAAGGAATAAGTACTTAAAGTAATTAAGAAATAATTAATCAATGGAGATTAATTAAAGTGGAAAATTAAGTGATGATTAATTAATTAATTTGTAATTAATTAATGGTAAGTAAGTTGGATTAATGATAATCCAAGGGATTAAATAAGGAATTAATCTAATTAATGATTAATTAAATTAATTTAGTTTGGATCAAACCTTGTGTATGAATGGGTAAATGATATTAGATGATATTGGATGTCATTGATATTTGATGGGTTGAATGTGATATATCTGAGATGTGATATATATGCTGCATTGTGATATGTGTGGATAAATAGATAATAGTGGATTATCTACCTGTGTGTTATGAATCATCCATTTATGTAACTGATATTCTGAATATCTACTGTTAAACCCTTAAGTACAACTTGGACATTAAAATGGCGTTTTGGATTCAGTGAGACCGGGATCGGGTTTTATATCCGAAAACCACATCGATCCAAATTAACGTTAGGTCGTAAATCCAAGTGAAGTGAAGTGAAGACTCGAAGTGTAAGAACTATATATTGTTATAACTCCGAGGGTGATTCCAGAATGAGTTTAACGAAGATAGTACTTTCAGATTCGAGATGAAGATTTAGAGTGCAAGGGCTATTGTCGTTAACTCTGAGGGTGATTCCAAAATGAGTGTAATGAGATAGTGCCTTCGGTTCCATTCGAACCCGAAACGGACTTGTATGGATTGAATGCTTTCAAAATATCATTAGGTGGATGATGAGCATTCTAAGATAGATGTGTCCTATAAAGGAATCGCAGCCTCAAGCCTCATCAACCGAGAATGGCTAAAACATGAGAGGTGCAGCAAGGCTAAATTGGTCATGCCCAAGTAGGACGAGATTTACCCCTATCTAGATGTTCCTTTTTATTTCAGCTGTGTAGGCAGTCGGATCTGCAGCCAACTGCGGGGTTGTCTTGTTCGGGACTGTTCGGTAAGGAATGGTCCCGGCCTTATGTTGCAGGAATTTAGGGTGGATCCTCGGTATGTTGATCTAGGCCACGTACTATGATGGGCGGTACCCCAGTAGCCCTGCCATTAATGGAAACCCATTCTTCCTACGTGCCCTTACGGTTTTGATTGCATTACCCACTTTTGTGGCTAGTAGCTGGAATTTAATAGATGTAACAATTTCGGCTATTTCTTATTTACTTGAAAACCCTAGACACTATTATAATATCACTGGACTTCCTATCAAATGTTTTGGTTAGCGTAAGGTAAAAACTTTTCCATGTTTACGTGTGTGAAGTCTTACGTGATACCTTTCTTTTCAAAGGATTTTCTAAAGTTAAGCAATTTTAAACCGTTTACTCACACCAGACCCCTGTCTGACCTAAGTGTTTATTTTCTGTTTTATTAAACTCTTGGGTACTCATATTTTGTATGAGTAGTCGAGGGATTCAGGTTAGCCATGACAAATTCTGGAGGAGCTTTGGAGCAGGAGGCTTCAATGTGTAGATATATAGATAGAATTTCCGTTGTGATGTTATTCTGTATTGATGATCTTGTATTGTACTTTAGACAGAAATGTTATAACTGTCTAAATTGAGATGTATAGTTGTATACTCTGATGTATAAGATACTATGTATATGTTAAGTATTATATTTCATTCGTTCCGCTATGAGATTCTGATGTGTTGTTGTTCTTTCTTCTTTTTCTTTTCTTCTTCTATCCCTTTCTTTCTTAAGTGATGATGCGTCTTTCTGGTGATAGAAATCAGGTCGCTACATTTAGGTTGTGATTTTTCATGACATTTGCATTATAAGTGACTAGAAATCTTTAAACCCACTCTCCATCTTGGCCTTAATGGCTTTATTTCCCTTTCAATCCTAGTGTCGACTTCTTCGCTCTTTGGATTCGCAGCACCCTTTCTTCCCTAAACTTCACCGCCTCCTCACACGCTCCCTGGGCGAATTTGTTAGCCTTATCTTTTTGTTTGATTGCCTCTGCTTGTTTTGCCTTTAGCTCGTCAACTTCTTTCAACACAGCATCCCTTTCCCGGATTATAACGATGTTACGGTGACCCATCTCTTGCATTAAGTCCATATGAGATTTTTCTCGTTTCTTCCATGGACTTTCTGGCTTCCTCGGCTCTCTATCCAGCTTCTATCTCAGTTTGTCAAGAGGAATCCATTTCATTAGAGAGCACCTCTATTATCTTATCCTTATGAGACAGATCGCCTTCCAGTTTCTCAATAGCCTTGGCCTGCTCAAAGGACACCGTCAAAACCTGTTCTACCATCTTAACCTATTCGCAATATTGGCTATACATGTCATGCAAATAGTCCTGCACTAATTTCTCTATGTCATTTGGGATTCTCTTCAAGTTGGGAGGAAAGTGGAAGCCATCAAAATGTATGTTCGAAAGTCTTTCTTTAGTTTGGTGATGCGAATGGCTCCCTCCCCCGTTGGCTCTATGGCAGTTTGTTCTACGATGGTAGGAATTTCTGTTTCAATTCTACGATGTGGATCGCTGGTTCTTGGAGCATGAACCGACGCTAATTGATGTGGAGATTTAGAAGAAGGCCTACTGGAGCCAGAGGGTTTAGAAGGTCCACTTCATGGAGGAGATCGTGACCTTAAGCGGTGCATAATTTGATTTTCTTTTTCTTTTTCTCTACCATAGCGCTCGCGTTCTTGGCTAGAATGGTAGCCACGACTGTAATCCCTTTTGCTCTTGTAGCGATGTGTCTCGGAATGCAATCCAGATGAATGGTGTGAAGAGTAGAGCTTGCTAAGCATGGATCTTTGCTTCACCATTGTGTGTGCAAAAATGAAAATAGGATTAAATTAGTCATTTCCAAAGGTTAAGAAGCGTGTGATGGAATGTCGTGTGGTGCCGTGAAGTGTGCATATGCATGTGCAAATCCCCCAACCGACCAGTTGTAGCAGCTTTGCTTATTGGAGTTGACTCCCTTATGTCTATCAAGGTTAGGTCTACGCTAGTTCTCGAATGGGAGTGAAGCCCCTCTAGCCCGTGATCAGAGAATGATGATATTTCCTCCAGGAAAGGAATATTCGACAGCTAGTTTAGTGAACTTTCTATCTACGGGGAAGAGGTCTCCGGACCTATGGAAGTAGTAAAAAGTTGGATTACTTTAGTGCCCTTATTTCTTTCGCTTTTGTGGACAGAAGTTTTGCCTTTTCTCTTCAACATAGATGATTGGGAACCCTGTAGAGGCGTGGTCGTGGGCTCCTGACCAGCTTCTGTACCCTCATCGTTGCGAGGTTCGATGACTATTATACTGGGTGGAGCCTGAGTTCCGTCAACTGGAGGCATGACAGGTGCCTGTTACCCACTTTTTTTGTTGGGACCACTCTTGGTATCCCCATCATCCATATGCTCCATCCTCTTTCTATAAGCCCGGTGGCAATCAAATTGTCATCAGTGAGAACTTCATCTATTTCTCTCAACTCAACAGGCATCGCCTAGAGTGTCCTCACTGAATCTTTATATTAGGCTCCTTCGGGCCATAAAGTAGCAGCTGTATGAGAAACATAGCATGAATTCAGCTTTAATCTAAATCCAATCACGATTAGAAACGTAACAAGTAATAGAACTTATGTTTGACTAGCCACAGCCTAATGAATCCTTGTGGGCATCTCACATAGAACCACTCTATTTTGAAGTAGCTCAACTTTCTCCACGCACCTTCCGCCACTTGGAAGTTCCCGACAGCTTCCAAGAAAGTGAATGACGGATTATCCCCCTTACTCTTAACATTGAATAAAGATCTAATCTCATCGACAGTCGGGGAACGGAGTAGATGCTTTATAAATATAATGTATAAGCTATTGAGTAGGACGTATCCGTTAGGATGAAGCGGAGAACGCATAGTCCTAAGAAAAATAGCATGTCCCAAATAAATCGATTGAATGGGGCAATGTTCCAGCCATGCATATGAATCTATTGCGTGCGATGAACCCTTCCGAGGGATTATGCACTCTATCTTCTAGCCTGGTGATCGAACTTCCTCCAAGGATAGTTTGTGCCTAAGATAAACTCTGCCCAGCATTTCTTTCGAAATCTTTGACTAGATGGAATCTTCTGGATTCATAATCACCACAACATCTGGCAGTTCATTCGAAGCAGGATACACTATATCAGACGCGACATCTGGCAATTCGATTCTAGGAAATGAAGGACTTTGAACTTCTCCTTGCTCTAAGCTTCCAGGATCCATAGCAATTGAACTCAGTAAAACCGTTATTAAATAGAAAGAAATACATGTTCCACCAATATAAAGCGAGTGATTGTGTTGTTTGGTGAAGTGCTACACAATACTCTAAATTTCTACGAGTTTGGAAGATGGTAAAAGGACAAGACTACGTGATTCAACCGGAGCGACCATCATCTCTAACCGTCTCAACTCTGTTGACTTCGGTGAACGATCCATGTTAAAGTTTGTTATGTTTATCAAGTTACAGTTTCATCGACGAGTTTTGAAGGATATTTATATATGCAGTTTTTTGATCAAGTCCAAATAAGCAAGGCCAAAGTTCGTTGGAGTAAAGTGTTCGAATATGCAAAAAGCGATGGAGTTCATATCCATCATAATTCACTTTGGATCGTTCCCTTATAGCCATCATTTTGCATCGATCAGAGATGTAGATCGATAACTATTTCGTGTCGATAAAACTTTCATATCGGTCACATGCTCGTATCGATCACTCTAAATATCGATCCGCTTCGTATCGATCTGAAGACTGTGGTTTCGGATCGATCACACCGCCTCTCATCCACATCGATACGAACTGCTCCATACTTCTCGGATTGATCATGAAAGCTGCCTTCAATCATCTCCAAAGTATTTTGATCGATCTCATCTTGCATTGATACGAGTTGGAGATATACTCGGGGTCAATAACTCCATCGACTCCTTCCAGTTGTCCTCCTTCTTTTGAAAAACTCCAAGCCACCATTACCCACACTCTCGACCTCACCCAAGCCACACTCCGACGCCAACGACACCGGAGATGGCCGTTGTCATGAACGGGATAGCACGAAGCTTGAGTCTTAACACTTTAAACGTAGATCTACTGATTAGTTACCTAGAACGAAGAATCTGGATTTACGATTAGTAATTTGGTGTTTGAGAAGGAAAGGTCTACAGTTTATTTTCTCTTCTGATGGATACGAAATGCAACAGAAACAAGTGAAAAAAATTCTAAGTCCAAAACATATTTATACTCCTTCATATCGACCACGAAGACGATTCATATCCCAGTCACATTACCTATAGAAGCGGTCAACATCCACATCGTACGTAGAGCACTACTCATTCATGCCTGGACCTTTTGTATCCATCGATGCGAAGAAGGACTTTCATATCCATCAACATAAGGAAATATGAAATCCAATATTTTTTATCTATTGATACGAAGTTGTCACATGAGTTAACACTTGTAAATTTTGTATCCATCGATACGAAGCACACCTTATGTAAGTCCATCTCGCATCGGTAACCATCGATATGAAGTCTACCTTAATATGCCCTAGATCAATCCAGGAGAGGGTCGATAGGAAGAAAGGGGCTAAACAACCATCGACTGATATTGCAACTTGGATTTCACATCAATCTAGGAGATGATTGATATGAAATTTGATTCTAAAAAAATTAATAACGACCGGTGAATATACAAGCATGAATGGGAGTCAGGTTGAAATACATGCATGTATGCTATGCCAACATTCGATTTTCTAAGTCAACAGTAACTAAATGCTTACCTGGTGATAGCCAGAACAATAAACAACAAATTGATAGCACTCGACCTTCAGTTACAACAAAAACTACATGATCATTGGCAGTCTACAACTCATTATTTATACAACTGAACTCTGCCATAGGTCACATCACTTGATGAAAGGACAACAACTGTTCAGCAAATCAGATAGAACCATTTCGGAATGAAGATTGCAGCTTTTCAAAGCACATCATGTTCAAACAAGACGTACTTTGGGGGGCAAATATTATCTCGCGTCTTGGTAAGGCCGTGACACCAAGGACTTAACTAGAGAGTGAAGGCAATCCGCTTCGGGAATCAGTTATCTAAAGCTTCACGATGGATACAAGAAAACTTCGTCCAAGTTTGGAACGAGCCACAATTAGCATGGTATGACAAGAAAAGCTGTGAAAGGCAACATTCCAAATGTCGGGTCAATTGGAGTCTGTATGCTCAAGTTATGGATCGATCAAGATCAATGTGGAACGTGTTCAATTCGTATCCATCCATTGGCATCCATCATTTTGTATCCATTACCATCGATACGAAATGAGCACATCCCCATTACTTGACTACCATTATTTGT
Source organism: Allium cepa (assembly GCA_030765085.1). Taxonomy (NCBI): domain Eukaryota; kingdom Viridiplantae; phylum Streptophyta; class Magnoliopsida; order Asparagales; family Amaryllidaceae; genus Allium; species Allium cepa. The sequence continues at coordinate 431,798,340 of CM060929.1, read as the reverse complement.
ATCCATCAAGTTCAAACCTGTATCGGCGGACTTCAACACCCCCTGGATCGATCATGTTTCATTTAACCAATAGCTGCACTATCTGTAACAACCCAATATTTTCAACCATTCGCATCCGCACATGTCGGACTTGGATTGCTTAAAATACCGCATTGTAAATAGAATTTGGCAAATCTTAGAATATACAGTAAATAAATAATCACAGATCACAAACACAAGGTAATAATAATGCGGTGGAAGTAGAAGAAATAGTAGTTCATGAAGCTACTATATAAATATATCAGAGTTAAATAAGATACAACAGAAGTCTCAATATGATAACCAAGTACAAGCTGAATACAACATTGGGATCAACATGATAACTGGAAGTGAAATAGATAAAATTAGACAAGCAGATAATCTCCAGCGATTCCAATCTGCAGAAAGTGGAATCCAAATCTGTGAATACTCAGGTTGACCCGAGCGTAAATAAAAAATACAAACACTCGAGTCAGGACATACATACTTATACAATGTAAACCATTTCAAGTGAACTGTAGTAAAGGTACAAGTAACTTAAAGGATGCTTGGGACCGCCCATCCTCTAAGGATCCATTAAACTATTTACTATGTAGTAATATTGCATTATTATAATAATGTCCATAGTAAAATAAATTTACTTTAAAATAGCATCACGGGGTTACCCATATAGCCCCAGACACGTAATAGTCCCAATAGTCCATTAAATATCTGCATATCTCCTGATTGGGAGACTACGAAAAGATATGCATGGGTTACGAGTGAAAACCAAACTCGTAGTAAAGGCTCGATATGGTAGGTGACACGGCACAACGAGACAATGCCAGGGTAGATATACCAATTACGCACACAGGCTGGTGGTAACGTAGCAGCCACATACGCCCACCTCGGAACACATTCCCAAATCCGGAGGGGTGCACCCAATCAATCACAAAAGTAATAGAACGGTATTAAAGAAATGCGTCCGATAGAAGGTATGACCTCACTTAGCTTGAGATCGCTCCTGTTTTAGCCACCTTATGCCAACTCATGGGAGTTGGGTCCACATAACATACCACAAGAACGTCTCCACCATCCTACTTCATTCTAGAATCTCCACCGCCTACACGGTTGTCAAAATGGTTTTCCGTATCGATAGAGAGTATGCCCGTATCGACAGAGAGTATGCCCATATCCTTATCAAATCATTACCTAAATTCAAATCCAATTATCAAATTTAAATGCCTTTTTAAATTCCAAGACATCATTCATTTATTATCATCTCAAATCACATTTTAAATAATTTGTATTCCATCAAATTAATTCATTTAAACTATTTAAAAGTGACGTTATTATACTTTTAAATCAAGTATTCAATTTCCAAAGTTTCAAACCATTCTGAGCTCATTTACTTAGTTAAAAACCATAAACATTTAAAATTTTAGCCTTTCACAACATTTAGAAAAAGCTGTTATAATTTATACTTGAAAACATTTTAATTCAGCAAAGACAACATTTAAAAATTGCTGTTAAAACTCAGTTTTAGTTGAAATTTAGTTTAAAACAGCAAAGACAGCATTTTCAGAAATGCCGTAATAGCTCAGGTTTCAAGTTTAAGGTTTTTATTATTTCAGGAAAGACAACAGACCACTACAGCATTTAGAGAACTGCTGTAATAGGCCTTTATTAAGTTTTAGCCTTTTAAATTTACTACAGCAACTACGGCATTTCAGAACTGCTGTAATAGCCTCTTTTATTAGGTTTTTAGTTAATTTGCAGAAACCATAGCATTTCTGAATGCTATTAAAAGTATTTTCCAGATTTTAGTGTATTTCCAGCAAATAATAAACTTCAATTTAAACCCTTTAAACATTATAAAATCACATGTAACATTCAAAAATGTTCATTAAAAATACTCTTTCAACTTATGATTTTTATAAAGTAACTTTTCATAATTAAATCAAATTTCAATAATTTACTTAATAAAGTCAAGTGCAAATTTTCTAGCCTTCACATTTTTAATAAATTAACTTAACACTTAAATTAATTTACCATTTTTACAAATATAACTTAATTTCCATTTTTATTTATTTATATAACTCAAATTTCCTTTTTAAACCAAAAATCCAAATTTCCAAACTTAAGTTATATTATAATAATTCAACTTAACCATTTATTTATTTAACATTTTCCGCTTATAGAAAAATCATAAATCCTTTATTTAAAACACTTTAAAATCTATTTAAATCAAATTATCATAAATTTACATTTTAAACCACTCAAAATTTTATTTATATAACTTAAATGTCATTTTAAAAGCCAAAGTCCTAATTTCCAAATTTAAGTTATATTTCAAAAATTCAATTTAATCATTTAATTATTCAACATTTTTAACTTACAGAAAAATCAAAATTTCTTTATTTAAACATTAAAAATCCAATTTAAATCAAATTTTCATAAATTTACACCTTTAAGAATACTTAAAAATATTCAAAATACTTTATAAAATAACCACGGGCCTGTATATAGTTTTCTCACCTAGGTCAAGTAATACAGATATATATATCATTTCAGTCCGCAATTTACAAAGAAAATCCAGGTTCTATCATTTCAAACCCGCAGTTCCAAGTAAAATAAAATTAATAAAAACCATTCATGCCTATCATTTCAGCCCATAATGATTTTTCCCTATTCTAAAGTCCGTTCGGATATGTATCATTTCAACCCATAGTGATTTCTAAATTAACAGGGAACTGGCAGTGATGAACAGATATAAATGAATAGTTTAACAACAAATATCAGTAACAGATGACATGACACATAAATAAACAGGTTTAACATCATATAATTTATAATCACAGGCAAGTATAACATAATATAACATTCTACACGTTCAATTGTTGTCAATTCACATTTGCATAAGTATAAATGTCAAGTGCGATTACACACATTTTTATGCTGGAGTTTGCAATTCAAATGACACAAATGGATTTCCAGAAAGCATGATGGCACAACGATAGATTCAAGTGAATGAGAACCAAACTGATGATCTTGTCACAACCCATAAACAAAACCAAATAAAATTATAATTCAATACAACATTGAATTGAAATAACTTTGAAATAAAAAAGCAATATTGAAATGAATACTTTTTCCTTGCTTCCTACATTTTCTTCTCGGCCTAGGGATTGATTTGGCTTGGGTTTGGACCTAGGTAGGCACGGCTAACAAGGCATGAACATGTAGAGGTTACAAGGCATGAGAATGTGAAGAGGCTATGCTTGATACTGGAGTTTTGGTCAATGTATTGGCTCGGCCATGGGTAGATTGGGCTCGGCCCTGACATGTTCAGGTCTGGTCAATATAGGAGGTGATGTGTAGGGGTCATGGCAAGGTGGCGGCGGCGGCTATAGTGGTGGCCAAGGTGATGGATGGAGGTGTTGTTGCATGTAGTGGTTGGCTATGATGGTTTTAAGGGATTTTTTCATTGTTTTTGTGCAGTTTTGTTCAAAGGGTGGTCATGGCACTTTCAGGTCAGAGGAGTGGGATGGTTTGGCCATGGATTATATGGGAAAGAAGTGGTGGTGGTCAGTGGAGGTGATAGAGAGGCTATGGCCGAGAAAACCCATGAAGAAGTCAAGGCAATTTCAAGCAAAATTCCATGGAAACAAGTGAAGAAAGTAGAAAAAAAGAAGGAAGCCATTACCAAATTTCTTCAGAAATGATTGTCGCGACTTGCTGATGAAAAATGAGGAGTTCCACGTGAAAATGCAATCAGAAACTCACGACTGATCAATAAAGAACGAACGGCCAAAATGTGAAGAGACTAGCTAGTGAAAAGTCATTGTTTTTAAAGCTTTTTTGTCCTTTCAAATTTCAATTTCTTTTAAATCAAATAAAACAAATAAAATTTCAATAAATGAATTAGGAAAAGAAAAAAAATAAAATAAACTGAAATAAATAAATGATTTTAAGAAAAATAGAAAAATAAATAAAGAAATTGTTTATTAAATTGAAACAAGACATGAAAATTACAAATAAAATACCATTAACTTTGGAAAAATTATTACTATCTTCTAAACCAATAAAAGTTAAGTAAAATAAAATAAATGATGAAAAAAATAAAGTGTAAATGAAAATAAAATAAGGACTTAAGAAAATAGAAAAATAAATAAAGAATTACTTCAATTAATTTAAACTAGAAATTAGAAATTGTAAACAAAAGACAACTGACATTGGAAAATTTCAATTACACTTTAAAAAATGTTTTAAAACTAAAACACATACATAACATCATGTTACAGATGTAAATATAAATTAGAACATGACATAACAAACAAAATATTATTTATAAAAAAATAAAACAAACAATTTTGTTAAATACAACAATTTAAACAATAGTGTAAAAGGCATAACTTTCACAATATAAATCGGATTTCAATGAAACGAAAAGAAGTATTCTTAAAATTTTATTTACTTTCATAATAAAAGATAAAATTCAAAATTTAAAAATTTTAAATTTTTAAATTTAAAAGTCAAAGTTTGACCATATTGACCAAAATTCACACTTCTTGAAAATATTCTATTCAATCATGTTTGGAATTCTAATTCATATCAAAAAATCAAAATTTATATTTCAAATAAAAAAATTATTTAATTTAATAAATAGAAATAAAGTTTTTAAATCAGAAAATTCAATTAAAATAATTAAAATTTACAACTAAAATAATCACAAAATACAGGGTTGTTGCACTCTCCCCCACTCAAAACTTTTCGTCCCTGAAAAGGAATGAGATACGGGAAGGCACAGAAAAGATAAAATGAAATAAGATTAAGATAAGATGACCAAAAGATTGAAATTATACCTGATAACTGTTGTTATAGGTAGTTTACCTAGGTGGAGATGATCTTCCCAAGGTCCTCCAGAATCAAGAACACAAGCACGAAAAGATCCTCTAGAATCTGATTCACCCTTTCCGCTTGACCGACGGTCTGTGGATGAAAAGCAGTGCTCAGATTCAAAATGAGTACCAAAGATTATCAAAGATTATACAAAGATATCTAAACAGAAAGATTATAGAAAAATGCTTACACCAGTTTGTAGCAAGATAAGGCTAATAAGGACAACCAAAAGATAGTTTGGAAAACAAAATAAGATAACAAGTTTGAAACCATGAAAATTTCAACTTAAATTGATAATTAATTTTACACAAGTTAAAAAAATCTTAGCTATCTCTAATTTTATTATCTTATCATCCAATTTTCTTAATTTAACAATCTCTAAAATCATGGATTTGAAAAAAAAAATCATTTATTATACTCATAATGTATTCAATAAATTTAGTTCTTCAAATTAAATTTTATTCCTCTCAATATATATTATCACGTAATTTAAGTATATTTACACTTATTACAACTGCTTTAATTTATTCTTAGTTCCTTTAACATCATTTTATATTGTAAATTATTCAGTTTACCTTTTATTCTATGTACCTCTGTTAATATTTTTATAACTAAAATTTAAGTGTATGACATTTATTATAACCACCCAAATTTTATTTAAAAAATCTTTTATATTGTATATTATCCAATTACATATTCAACTTCTAAAATTAAGGTAAGTTATCTTGAAATGAAATGATGTATTGTACAAATAAAACTTTCTAATTCAATCATTTCAATCTTGAATATTTATCCAAATCTTGAAATTATAATTGAAATTCTCTTTCAACATAAAATTTAGGAATTTAAATTTCCGATAAATTCCAAACTATTTAGAGATAAATAAATGCACATATACTATATATATATATATATATCCATTCAAATTTAAATCATATATCAGCATAAGTTATAAATCCAGTCTTATTTAGAAATTCAAATCTATTAAATTCCCCAAAAAAGCTGTAGTAAGACAACAGAATGGTCTCTTCACTTCGAAACTCAAAAATAAATGTCGATGATGCTGTGGTCATCACCGAAGTTATTTTCCAGCGATAAAGAGAAGAGCACAAATTTTTAAACTTTTAAATTCTTTGGAAACAAATTTCTATTCTAAAATACTTTAAATAATATATCCTTTTAAAACTTTAAACGCAACGTTTGAAACCATCGGAAATTAAATTCTCAAACTCTTGTTTTGAATTCATTTTAAGTTTCCAAATAAACTTATAACCATGTTTTATATTTCAATTATTTATATACGAAACAAGAGAAATGATATATAAAATCAAAATCAAATATTATTTCTTAACAACCAATTCAATAAAGATCCAGAAAATTCAATAATATAGTTACAAAACTTGTTTCATTACTAAATTTGAAAATACATATTGTGTTAGTTTGCTCTGTTCAAGTGTTTTGGAAATCTTATCGACAGCGTGGTCAGACGAATCGATCAGAAACCCAAATCAACATCAACAACTCAGACAACACAATATAAAACAAAACATTAATTATAGATTTACAAGTACAATTCAAAATGTTTGAAGATAGGTTGGAAAAAAAAGACAAGATGATTAATTAACAAAATAGGGAGACTGATAAGCTTAAATAAATCGTGGGCAACCTTAACCGGGTCAACCGTGACTTAAAGAATAAGATCGATGTGGTTTTTCTGGGGTAGATCTGCCTTCGATCTTAAGAGACAGAGTTTGGAATAACAAAAGATATTAGCATCTAAACCAAGGATAGATATAAATCTCGGGTGAATCAATGCTAATAGTAAAGGAGTTTCATCCCTTCACAAGAAAATTTGAGATAGGCGAGACTGCCGACTCACTATAAAGATCATTCGAAGTGGAGTTATGGGATACTCTAGAATCAAAAGAAGATGAATAGTGAGGGACACGAATGGATTTTGGAACCGCATGGAATGTTCCAAAATTCAAAGGAAATTCGAATCAAAGAGGAAAAGATTCAAACTCGAACGAAAGTGATTCTGTAAATAAATTTACCTTATATTCTAAGTTTTGCCTCGAAGCCAAAGCTCTGATACCAAATGTAACAGCCATATTTTCAACCACTCGCATCTGCACATGTCGGACTTGAATTGCTCAAAATACCGCGTTGTAAATAAAATTTGGCAAATCTCAAAATATACAGTAAATAAATAATCACAGATCACAAACACAGAGTAATAATAATACAGCGAAAGTAAAAGAAATAGTAGTTCATGAAGCTACTATATAAATATATCAGAGTTAAATAAGATACAACAGAAGTCTTAATATGATAACCAAGTACAAGCTAAATACAACACAGGGATCAACAGGATAAATGGAAGTGAAATAGATAAAACTAGACAAGCAGATAATCTCCAGCGATTCCAATCTCCAGAAAGTGGAATCCAAATCTGTGAATACTCAGGCTGACCCGAGCGTAAATAAAAAATACAAACACTCGAGTCAGGACATACATACTTATACAATGTAAACCAACTCAAGCGAACTGCAGTAAAGGTACAAGTAATTTAAAGGATGCTTGGGACCGCCCATCCGCTAAGGTTCCGTTAAACTATTTACTATTAAGTAATATTGCGCTATTATAGTAATGTCGATAGTAAAATAAACTTACTTTAAAATAGCATCACGGGGTTACCCATATAGCCCCAGACACGTAATAGTCCCAGCAGTCCATCCAATATCTGCATATCTCCTGATCGGGAGACTACGAGAAGATACTCATGGGCTACGAGAGAAAACTAAACTCGTAGTAAATGCTCGATATGGTAGGTGACACGTCACAACAAGGAAATGCCAGGGTAGATATACCAATTACGCACAAGAGCTGGTGGTCGTAGCAGCCATATACGCCCACCTCGGAACACATTCCCAAATCCGAAGGGGTGCACCCAGTCAATCGCAAAAGTAATAGAATGGTATCGAAGAAATGTGTCCGATAGAAGGTATGACCTCACTTGGCCCGAGATCGCTCCTGTTTTAGCCACCTTATGCCAACTCATGGGAGTTGGGTCCACATAACATACCACAAGAACGTCGCCACCATCCTACTTCATTCTGGAATCTCCACCGCGTATACGGTTGTCAAAGTGATATTCGGTATCGATAGAGAGTATGCCCATATCCGATCCCGGTCTCTTTGCCAACCAATCGTTATTATAACCCGTGGTTATAATTTTTAAAAATAATATTTTATACTTCAAAATAAAATATCATTTCAAATATGAAACTTTATCAAATAAAGATTAAACATTTCCAAAACATTTCAATATATCAAAATATCATATCTTTCAAAACTTCCTTATCAAATCATTACCTGAATTCAAATCCAAATATCAAACTTAAATGCCTTTTTAAATTCCAAGAAATCATTCATTTATTATCATTTCAAATCACTTTTTAAATAATTTATATTCCATCAAATTAATTCATTTAAACCATTTAAAAGTGAAGTTATCATACTTTCAAACCAAGTATTCAATTTCCAAAGTTTCAAACCATTCTGAGCTCATTTACTTAGTTAAAAACAATAAACATTTAAAATTTCAGCCTTTCACAACATTCAGAAAAAGCTGTTATAAGTTAAATTTGAAAACATTTTAATTCAGCAAAGACGGAATTTAAAAACTGATGTTAAAACTCAGTTTTAGTTGAAATTTAGTTTAAAAGAGCGAAGACAGCATTTGCAGAAATGCTGTAATAGCTCTTGTTTCAAGTTTAAAGTTTTTATTATTTCAGCAAAGACAGCAGGCCACTACAGCATTTACAGAACTGCTGTAATAGCCTTTATTAAGTTTTAGCCTTTTAAATTTACTACAGCAACCACGACATTTCAGAACTGCTGTAATAGCCTCTTTTATTAGGTTTTTAGTTAATTTACAGAAACCATAGCATTTCTGAATGCTATTAAAAGTATTTTCCAGATTTTAGTGTATATTCAGCAAATAATAAACTTCAATTTAAACCCTTTAAACATTATAAAATCACATTTTTAACATTCAAAAATGTTCATTAAAAATACTCTTTCAACTTATGATTTTTATAAAGTAACATTTCATAATTAAATCAAATTTCAATAATTTACTTAATAAAGTCAAGTGCAAATTTTCTAGCCTTCGCATTTTTAATAAATTAACTTAAAACTTAAATTTATTTACCATTTTTACAAATATAACTTAATTTCATTTTTATTTATTTATATAACTCAAATTTCCTTTTTAAACCAAAAATCCAAATTTCCAAACTTAAGTTATATTACAATAATTCAACTTAACCATTTATTTATTTAACATTTTCCGCTTATAGAAAAATCATAAATCCTTTATTTAAAACACTTTAAAATCTATTTAAATCAAATTATCATAAATTTACATTTTAAACCACTTAAAATATTATTTATATAACTTAAATGTCATTTTAAAGGACAAAGTCCAATTTCCAGATTTAAGTTATATTTCAAAAATTCAATTTAATCATTTAATTATTCAACATTTTTAACTTACAGAAAAATCAAAATTTCTTTATTTAAACATTAAAAATCCAATTTAAATCAAATTTTCATAAATTTACACTTTTAAGAATACTTAAAAATATTCAAAATACTTTATAAAATAACCACGGGCCTGTATATAGTTTTCTCACCTAGGTCAAGTAATACGGATATATATCATTTCAGTCCGCAATTTACAAAGAAAATCCGGGTTCTATCATTTCAAACCCGCAGTTCCAAGTAAAATAAAATAAATAAAAACCATTCATGCCTATCATTTCAGCCCACAATGATTTTTCCCTATTCTAAAGTCCGTTCGGGTATGTATCATTTCAACCCTTAGTGATTTCTAAACTAATAGGGAACTGGCAGTGATGAACCGATATAAATGAACAGTTTAACAACAAATATCAGTAAAGATGACATGACAGATAAACAAACAGGTTTAACATCATATAATTTATAATCACAGGAAAGTATAACATAATATAATATTCTACACATTCAATTGTTGTCAATTCACATTTGCATAAGTATAAATGTCAGGTGAGATTACTCACATTTTTATGCTGGAGTTGGCAATTCAAATGACACAAATGGAATTCCAAAAGGCATGATGACACAACGATAGATTCAAGAGGATGAGAACCAAGCTGATGATTATGTCACAACCCATAAACAAAACCAAATAAAATTATAATTCAATACAACATTGAATTGAAATAACTTTGAAATAAAAAAGCAATATTGAAATGAATACTTTTGCCTTGCTTTCTACATTTTCTTGCTCGTCCTAGGGATTGATTTGGCTCGGGTTTGGACCTAGGTAGGCACGGCTAACAAGGCATGAACATGTAGAGGTTACAAGGCATGAGAATGTGAAGAGGCTAGGCTTGATAGCGGAGTTTCGGTCAATGTATTGACTCAGCCATGGGTAGATTGGGCTCGGCCTTGACATGTTCAGTTCTTGTCAGTATAGGAGGTGATGTGTAGGGATCACGGAAAGGTGGTGGCGGCTGCTATGGTGGTGGCCAAGGTGATGGATGGAGGTGTTGTTGCATGTAGTGGTCGGCTGTGACGGTTTTAAGGGATTTTTTCAATGTTTTTGTGCAGTTTTGTTCAAGGGCAGGTCATGGCACTTTCTGGTCAAAGGAGTGGGATGGTTTGGCCGTGGATTATATGGTAAAGAAGTGGTGGTGGTCGGTGGAGGTGATGGAGAGGCTATGGTCGAGCAAACCCATGAAGAATTCAATGCAATTTCAAGCAAAATTCCATGGAAACAAGTGAAGAAAGTAGAAAAAAGAAGGAAGCCATCACCAAATTTCTTCAGAAATGATTGCCGTGACTTGCTGATGAAAAATGAGGAGTTTCACATGAAAATGCAATAAGAAACTCACGGCTAATCAATAAAGAAGGAACGGCCAAAATGTGAAGAGACTAGCTAGTGGAAAGTCATTGTTTTTAAAGCTTTTTTGTCCTTTCAAATTTCCATTTCTTTTAAATCAAATGAAAAATAAAATTTCAGTAAATGCACTAGAAAACGAAAACAAAATAAACTGAAATAAATAAATGATTTTAAGTAAAATAGAAAAAGAAATAAAGAAATAGTTTATTAAATTGAAACAAGACATGAAAATTACAAATAAAATATCATTAACTTTGGAAAAATTATTACTATCTTCTAAACCAATAAAAATCAAGTAAAACAAAATAAATGCTATAAAAAATAAAGTGTAAATGAAAATAAAATAAGGTCTTGAGAAAATAGAAAAATAAATAAAGAACTACTTTAATTAATTGAAACTAGAAATTAGAAATTGTAAACAAAAGACAACTGACATTGGAAAATTTCAGTTACACTTTAAAAAATGTTTTAAAACTAAAATATATACATAACATCATTTTACACATGTAAATATAAATAAGAACATGACATAACAAACAAAATATTATTTATAAAAAAATTAAACAAACAATTTTGTTAAATACATCAAATTTTACACAATAGTGTAAAAGGCATAACTTTCACAATATAAATCGGATTTCAATGAAATGAAAAGCAGTATTTTTAAAATTTTATTTACTTTCATAATAAAAGATAAAATTCAAAGTTTCAAAATTTTAAATTTTTAAATTTAAAAGTCAAAGTTTGACCATATTGACCAAAATTCACACTTTTGGAAAATATTCTATTCAGTCATGTTTGGACTTCTAATTCATATCAAAAAATCAAAATTATTTAATTTAATAAATAAAATTAAAGCTTTCAAATCAGGAAATTAAATTAAAATAATTAAAATATACAATTAAGATAATCACATAATACAGGGTTCTTACAGTATTTGTCACTTATTTGGTCGATACGAAGAGTAGGGCCGGAGATCGATACGAAGGAAAGATTAAAGCATAAATACGAAAAGCATAGCCTTGGGTGAATATGAAAGAATAGGTAAAACTAGTAGAAGCGGTCCTTGTGCATGAATTTTGGGCCTCCATACACGCACGCCACGTCATCGGTATGAAAAGATCGATACATATCCATCGATATAAAGTGTTCAGCCTCCCTAGCAAACTCAACCTTGGATCGATCATAACTCTCAAACTACAAGTCCAAATGCCATGGAATTTTCACAAAAGCTTGCAAATCAACTCAAAAACAACCATGATCGATCGTAGCTCGATTGGACTATTTCTTGATCGATATGAAGACAACATGGATCGATCCCAAACGACCCTAGATCGATTGTGTGGGCCCACCTACGCATAAGAAAGGGTATTCCGAGATTCGAAACAGATATTTCTAGCTTTACGCCTATAAATAACACCTCCATTGCAACTAAAAAAGGACTTTTGATGTTGCTGCTCTGCTTAAACTCCATTGTAATTTGAGTGTTAGCCATTGTACTGTTGTAACTCAGTTTATAATCAGCAATAAATATAAAATCCTTCAAAGTGGACGTAGGCTACAATATCGAACCACTATAAATTCTTTTCTTCTTTTACTACTGCTCATTTTTCTTAGTGTGAATGTTAGACTAGCCTCATTTTTCATTTTATTTCTTCATTCTAATCTCTTCAATTAATTCGACGAATGTTGTACCTACTTTTTGTGCAAACATTTCCAATTCATAGATATTTTAAAAATAAATTTTTATTCAATATTACAAATATAATTTCTAATTCTAACAAGGGTATAATTGAAGGTCAACATCATTTACACTTTGTAGATAAACGCACTCACCTCATATGGTCTTTTGTATTAATTCATTTTGTAATTTGGTTTGAATTTGCTGCTCCACTTCTTTTCCCAGTTGTTAGGTTTGTTCCTCCTTCCTTCATTTTCAATCTCCTATTCTTTGATTTGTCACTTCCCTATCTCTCACTCTCTCTATGATTTGATTTTTTTATTTAGAATTTGGAGGAGAGACTAAAGAAATTAGAATTTAGATTAAGAAGTTTTGGAGGAGGAATAATAAGAAAAAGAACCTATAGAATTAAGGATGCAGGGGCTACAGTTTAGAATGAAGAGGAGTGAGAGTTGGAGTCTAGTTTATAGATGAGTCTTGGTCTAGAAAAAATTACATGTATATACGTATATTACTTGTTCTTTTATATACGTAAATTTCATTTCCTTTTATTTCCATGAAGAAGATAACATTTATATTCTCCCAATTAATGTCAATAATTCTGATTCGAATAAATACCATTTTTTGTATTTCAAATAAATCAACATCATTTATTAATATTCTACACATTTATCATTATTGACTATTGTAGGGAATCATTTGTTAATATTCAATCGTACTTATATATATACGTGTATATTTATTCACATTAATTAGAAACCTTACCTTTTATCAGTAGTTGTGCAATTTAAAAGTAACTATGGATCATATAATATGGAATATTAACAATCTATCTACAAGTATAAAATGTAAGTATAAAAGTAAAGAAGTAATGTAAATGACATTAGGAATTTTTTTAGTGGCGAACTTTCTGTTCTACGTCCAGTCGCAGACGCCTTTTGGAATTCAACTATCAAACCCTCTCTTAACCAGAGGAACATGTATTACACCGCTTGAGAAACCGAACAGGACTTCAACTGCCTAAGCAACAGAGTAGGACTTTAAACCCTTGAGCAACCAAATAGAACTTCAATAATAAAAAATATATGACTGATTGTGCTCTTTGAATAGCACAAATAAGTCTTTAGAGTACACCTTCTTATAATCTTCTCCTTTGTGGTATATCATGTACTTCATGAAGAAAGGAAGTTTATTTGATCATAAAAGAATAAACTTGAATATATAAGTGATCAATAGAGAGTTTATGCATAAAATGTCTTTGAGTGTAAATAGCAAGAATAGATAGAGTTAAGAAATAGAAATTTGATTGATTAACAAGATGTTGGATTTTTTGTTATTTATAGGAATTAAAAGGTTATTTATGTTCATGAAGAGCAACCATGAAGAAATATAGAAGTATCGTCTGAATCAAGAGTTATTACTGTTTATGGAAGAGAAGCACCTTTTCAAAAACTAGCTATTATGAAGCTTCAGCCATTTGAATTAAATATTCCAGCTAGCTGAATCGAGTAAAATTTGAAATAGCAAGAAACTAGTGCAAAATAGACAGAATTCAGCTGTCTTAATATTGTAAGTCAACCGGCTGAATGTTCTTAATTTTTTGTGCGTGTACAACATTCAGACGGTTGAGTGGGACCTTTTAGCATGCTGAATGTAGTGTTTTTGTGTAAGTCCTTTGTTTTGCTTATTCTTTTGTTATGTGTGTATGTGTATACCATTCGAGAGAGATTTTAACATAATTCTACATGTAGACTCAGACTCTATACTTGTCAATACGTTGGATCAACGGTCTAGAATATGGTCTTCATATGTTTGTGATTATCTTCTCCTACAAACTTGGTTAGTTCATATAATATTTACTTATATAGTTGTCACAATCAAAACATCAAAATTCGTGGTTCTAACACAATCAATTTGCAATTGGTTGGCATTAATCTTCCTAAGTTCAAATATCAGACATACTCTTATTCTTTACTAATAAATGTCTTATTATTTCTTAAAAAATGTTTTCCTTCCTTGAATATACTATTGTCTTTTCTTTTTTTCTCAAACTACGTAATATTCCTTTTATTAAATACATTCTTTTTATCAATATATTGTTACGTTTTACTTCTAATATACATAATACATCCTTCCATTGATTATAGCAAAAAAAATTACATTAATGCTTCCTCTTGAAGCGGTTTTAAATTTTTTTTCATGTAAATATATTTTCTCCCTTTCTTTTAATTCACATAAGACCATTGTATCCTTTTTACAGTGATTTACACATATTAAATTAGTTACATAATAAATAAGTTTTTATTTATTCTCGTAATTAATTCTCACACTTAATTTCAAAATAGGCTTAAACCTATTGTGTGTGCTATAGCAAATGATTCGTATCTACTTCATACATTTTTCATTTCTTATATTTTATGTATGAATTTGAACTAGAAAAATCTACTTGACACAACAAAAAAGTCAGGCTTCCCAAATCCATTCATTTGTAAAAATTTAGTTTTTCAACCTCTTGTAAAATTATAAAAATGTCCTTTATAATTAATTATTTATATGTGTTAAAATTATGGGATGTTATATTCACCACCCTTAAAAGAATTTCATCTCCAAAATTCCAATAGATGAAAAAATGCAACTCGTTCATACAACTAATATCCACAACCATTTATTCAACCATCAATCATTTGCAAATATTGTCCTTAGCTTATAATTTCTAATGTAGAATGTATATGAGTATGAATGTATATGAACATATAGGTAATGTAAAATAAGGCAATCACTTTAACTAATCAACCTTCTAGAATGCAAGTGCTTATGGCGCGCATCCAAAATGTATGCAACATCCTACATACTTGCAATTCTAAATGGATGAGCAATCATTCACTACATATGCAAAAATGAAACAACCATTATGCATATATCTGATATAATAAGATGGATAAGGTGGTGTGTTCGTAGGCCAACATGAGCATATCAGCCCATATATGCAATGCTAACTGGTAAAATATATCCATTAGCAACCATCATCCAAAACATGTCCTAGTGACACGTTCACAACAATGTCTAGCATCCAAATACCCCTACATATGAGATATAATAAGCTAAATAATATGTGCACAAGTAATTATACTAACTTAAATGGAAACATACCAGAAAAGAACTCTGGATTAGTAGCTCGGATTTTGTCCTCGGGCTCCCAGCTGGATCATTCTTCCAACCTTAAATTATCGACTTTGGTACTGGCATAGAGAATCAATCCAAATAACTACAAATGTACATACATAGGTAAACCTTTGTGATCCTTACTACCAACGCAGATAAAATGATGTCGACATAGATCATAATTGATAAATGAAGCACCAATGTGCCTTAAAAGAAATGTAGCCTTATGCAACCCTGAATGCACATACACAATGCCTTAAATCATCCCAGCAGTATATCGATTACTTCATTTTCAAGATACTATGGTAAGACAACTCAAAAGTGGGCGGTTTCTTACATAGCGTCAAATGATTTGAATCTCTTGTTATTTTTCCTTTTCACTTAAGGACATAATAATTTAGTGATCTTTTAAGTTGGTGAACACAGTGCAATTTCTTTTCTAATTTTGATTCAACTTAAGCTGTATCATTTCACTTATGATTTTGCTTCTACAATCCTCTAATGATCATGATACTTGGGTGTAACATTTATAGTTTATAAGAACTTTTACCCTTTGTTCTGTAGTATATAAGCAATAATCATTTAAACACTCGGGTAAGGTATCCCAATTAATTAATTCATTCAAATGTAGTAACCAAAATCCTAAGTCTAAGTGGAGTCCTAAATTTAAGTGAAATCCTAACCTAAACATATTTTAGCATTAAAGGTAATTGGCTGGATGATATATGTGCAAACAGAAATAATACCCTTGGGTCAATACTTCATGATGGCTTTGTTAAATAGATAGTTTCCTTTTAATCCAAGGGACAATTGAAAAGAATCCTGCTATCCTCTTCTCAAAATCTTTGAAAATATTTCAAATCTCAATTTCCTTGAAAGTCGCCTCTGCATTCTCAGGACGTGAAAACTGCCGTGATAACCCGGATTTCTGGACATCTGTAATTGATAAAATAATTGGGTTTATTAATAAAAATACTGAATTATAGATTGAACAAATGAATTTGATCAAATAAATATTTATATTTGTAATTGTGCTATATATATATATATATAGATTTTTAAAAAATATATATTTACAAATTGAATTGGTGTTTGTTTAAATATTTTTATATATCAAATTGATTTTTCAAATTGGATTTGAAATTGAACTTGAATTTGATATTTAAATTTTAAATCCAAAAGATAGTTATATGTATGTTAAATTATACTCTGGTTTAAAAACGTATTTTGATTTGATTTTATTTATAATATAAATTGTTTATATCATTTTCTTTTTAAAGGAATTTATTTATCTAAATTAAGATATGTATTTATAAATTAGAAAATCAATTATGAAAGCTTTATAAAACTTTTAAAGATCTAATTATGCATGAAAGTACATGTGTTAACTTATCATTATTCTTAATAGCATGGGTTAGCAAACTAAATAAGGTAAATGACAAGTGTCATTTATTTAAATTATTTCTAAAATAATAAATATCAAATAAAAAATAAAATAAGATTATATAATATCTTTTTTCTCCTCTCCATCATTTTCTTTCACCCTCACCTTTCAAAAACAAATAGCCTGTAAATAAAATCTAGGCTAGAAATTAAATCAAACAATTACAGTTTCAACTATTTCATGATTAAAACAAAATCTAAGATTTCAACCCAACTTAAACAAGAAGGCAAGCTATAGATCTGATTCAATGGAGCTCTAACCTGAAATCAAAAGATTATCAGATCAAAGCTGCTGATCAACAACCCAAGATCAACTCATCTCAAATAAAATTATAAAAAAGAGGATCTAAGTCAACATCAAGCAACTTCCAGTTTTTTTCAAAAGTAAATCTGCTTCTCTATTTTAAGCTCTATACATCAATACAGGTGAGCAAACTAATTTCCTTTAGGCTTTAATCTGTGTGTATGCTTGTTATTTGTGAATTAAGCAGTAAAAGTTGTTTTGCAGAAAGTTAAATGTGTTGTATATATGTTTATATATTTTTTTGTAAATAATGGTATGCATGTCTGAGGAAGGCAAAATGAATGCCCCTGACTGTGGTTACAAGTTTGCAAAACCTGATCAAAATTCAAGTAATCCCATCTAGATGATTTTAGATCTCGATCTCTAAATGAAAAATTATTATAGCAAGGTAGTAAAAATTTCAAAATAGTTTTCTAGTGTATTTAATTGAATAAATATTTTTAAACTTGAAATATCAATAATAAACATTTTAGAACTGAAAAATCAAGTATTAAAATTTGTAGTTTTGAATGCATGATTGAATTTGAGCCTCGAAACCATGATTTTTGGTTTGAATTTCGAGATTTTTAGGTTTGTGAATCGGAGGGAAATTCAAGTTGAACGGAATCGAGTAATTACTCAATTCATGGCGAATGGCAAAGGCCTATGGATCGAGTCTCTGGTTAGAGCAAGTTTGCAGTTCATGGATTTTAGGAAAATGGCAATGGGTTTTATAGATCCCGTAGATGACGAATGTCGATGAACTAGGGTTTAAGGTGTCTGTTTGGACGATGTTTTACACGATGCAATTTCGCCATCAAGAGCACACTGGAAGGGATCGGAGGAAGGGGAAATTGGAGTATAGAAAAGTGTCGTAGTTTGGACGTGATGGCGATGTCTCAGATGACCTATGACGGCGATGTTGGGAATATATTGGTGATCGTCGTGTTTCTGGGTTCAAGTGAATTGCTCGTTTTCGTATTGATGAGCCGTCGAGTTTTCTGGATTGCTGATCAGGTTGACGACAACGTCGTCGACGTGATGATGGTTGCGGCACCAGTCAGTGATGGCCTGAATGTTTGTGCATGTGCACATGATTATCTTGTGTCACTCGTGTTATTGTGTGTGCTGTGCTTCGGGGTAGAAAGGAGATGGCTTCGTGATGTACTCGAGTCTTTCGAGTTGATGGAAACCCGGGGTTGTAGCTCGGGTGAGTATGGATTTGGCTCGGAACATTTTTGAATATAGCAAGGTTAATAGCAAGATAACTTAATTAGGAAATAAACCCATTTTTTTTTAAAAAAATTTGTAAAGTAAAATTTCAAGCAAGGGTTTTGTGACGCCCCACCTCTATACCCACGCTAGCCAAGGACACTACGAAGTAATGCCGTCAACTAGCACGGAGAATAAGGCTGTTGAGGAGCGACCATCCGTGTAATTGCTTTGTGCGAGCACCGATATGCCAGATAAAAATATAACATGCATTTCATCTCAAAAGGGAATCCGACATACCGACACAAACTCAAAGCTACTACACAGTGGCTATATGTAATCTTCGAAAACAAATATAGAAATAAACATAACACAAATCAGTCACCGGCAATTCATATCACAAAGGCGGAAATAGATATGAATATATAACTAACACATGAAAGTGTACATCAGAGTAGTGGTCAAACAAGATCCACCATATCAAAAAGAATAGATACAAATGCTAGGCAAAAGAATACGTATACATCAAGGAGTCTATATCTCGAATTGTACACAACCAAAAACTACAAGCTTGGTAGTTAACCAAAAGATCAGATGATGGTCCGATAAGGAGTCAAGCAGAAGCACCTGTAAACTCTCAGTCTGACCCGAGTATAATTTAATAAGAAAATAATAAACGGATCAGTCTAGCTATAAATATCAGATGAAATGATATAGAATAAGAGATAAGACTAAACGTATAATAATCACAATGCCAAGCTGTGATATATAAATAATTGAAAAAATCAATAAGAGATTAATCAATATCGCAAAGATCTTCTCAAAGATAAAAAGGAATGTCATACTCCTAATTTCATTCACCAAGCCACAATAAATGACATATATATCAATGCCAATCGTAAAAGTTGGTGAAACATAAATTCCAGAATTCAACACATGAAGTCCAGAAATCACAAGAAAATGATGGCCAAGACATTGATGTAGTGCAAACGGTACGTCCAATGTATCAAAAGCAAAGACATTGATGTAGTGCAAACGGTACATCCAATGTATCAAAAGCAAAGACATTGATGTAATGCAAACGGTACATCCAATGTATCAAAAGCAAGGACATTGATGTAGTGCAAACGGTACATCCAATGTATCAAAAGCAAAGTCATTGATGTAGTGCAAACAGTACATCCAAGGTATCAAAAGCAAAGACATTGATGTAGTGCAAACGGTACATCCAATGTATCAAAAGCAGAGACATTGATGTAGTGCAAACGGTACATCCAATGTATCAAAAGCAAGGACATTGATGTAGTGCAAACGTTACATCCAATGTATCAAAAGAAAAGACATTGATGTAGTGCAAACGGTACATCCAATGTATCAAATAATCCGGAGCATCGACGTCGTACAGCGTGACATCCGATGATCCAAATGAAAATGACATTGCACAATGCTAGTCTAAAACATAAAAATGATCGTCATGATCAATCAAGAAGTGTCAATTACAGTAAGCTAGTAAATATATGAGCTTAGCTTCATGTCCCATAACCACTAGCTTAACTTAAATATTTATGAACAAATTGTAGATCTCCGCTAGAAAATTGTCACAAGAGATTCAATCGAACAAGTCCAAGAATTAACCGACGAAGTAAACGCAAGTGTTGCATACCACTTGTTTTACTAAGCCGTTTAATTAGATTTCTCATACGAGTGATGTAAAGGTTTGTATATACTAATAGATTGGAAATCGGTTTGAGAAAACGAGCTTTGTAATAAAATAGAGTTGAAATTATTTGAAGAAAGAGTTTTGATATTTACTACTAGTATAGAAAACCTTTATATTTTAAAGTGACAAATCATAGAAGTGATTGTAGAAACAATCAATCATCAAAATTCACATTCGAAGACGTGAATAAAATCCAAAGAAATCGATTACAGAATCCATCAAATGGATATTCCCAAAATCACGAAGAAAATGTCATCAAAGTCGATAATAAGTGATAATAACAAAAGGGAATCAACACGAATCGATTAAAGTTGTAAATTCAACAAAATAGGCAAAGTAGGCAAAATAGCATCAGGTCGGTCGGCCGGCTACAGAGCACGGTCGGCTGGCCAGAAGCAAAAAACTTGCTCGGAGTAGCAGGTCGGTCGACCGGCTACAGGGCTCGGTCGGCCGAACTGCAAATTTCTGCAGTTCCTGCCCTTTTTCAATGAAGTGCAAATTCCTCCAAAACGCGACCGTTCGAGCAATGGACCTAAGGAGCCTTAGCCAATTAATACCCCAGCTCCATTAGCTCTCCGATCCGCCACCAAAAACATGTTCAAACATCAAAGTTAGGATCTTCAAAGAATTGAACTCAAACACTAAAAATTTGGATATTCACCAATTCAATCCAAACCAAAAGCAATTGCACAAAAATAAGTGTTAGGAATTCATACCTAACAATCGAAGATAGTTATTGACTAAGATATGAGATAAAAATCTCACCTTTGAACCCAAATCAATGAAGAAGAAGCTTGAAAACAAAGGAGGATCAACCACTCTTCAATCCCAACTCAAGAAGCTTGATTCTAAGCTTAAAAGAGAAATATTTCCCAAATTAGATTTAGGAAATTTCTAAAATTGGAAGGAGAATGAGTTGGAGAAGAAGAAGGAGATGCTTACCGATGGGCTCTCTTGAATTTGGAGCTAGAAGTTGGATTTGCAAAGAAAGCTAGGGCTTAGGAATTTCCATTTCCAATCTCTTCCACCATTTTTACTTTAGCTTGAAGTGTTAGGAATATGAAATGAAGTAATGAAGAGTTGGAGTGGAGCTAGAGTCTTAAGGTGGAACATTAGGCTGAAACCCAAACTCAAACCCAAAGTGAAAAAGTAGCAAAACTCGACTAACTCCAAACATATCGAAGCTTATACTCAAAAAGGTTGCAAACGGAATTTTGAACTCAATGGGAGGGGTCTCGAGTCCTAATTCGACTGTTTGCAAAAAGTAGCTTTTCAGACCAAAATTCGACGAACGATAAAATATTTAAATAAAATATTTAAATATACAATTGATAAATATGCGGGTTGTTAGAGACTCCCCTCCTTAAAGAAATTGCGTCCTCGCAATACTTAAGAAGAAAATAAGAAGTAACAACCATACAAGCATATCAACACAAAAGAAAATTTCAAATAGGAAGTTCACCATAAGGAGCATGAAATAGTAAGCCTGAACGGGATCGCTCGATGAATTCTCTGGATTCCCAAGAGCAATCCTTAGGATTTGAGAACCATTGAACTATCACAAGAAGAACATCTTTATTCCGAAGGCGCTCAACCTCCGAAGTAATGATGCGAATGGAATGTCGCTCATAAGTCAAAACTGGTGAGACTCCAATTTCATCAATAACACCGGCTCGAGAATAAAAATAGGAAACCTAAAAGCATTTCCATAGTTAAAAGACGCAGAAAACGTCAAGAATAGCAGAAAATTAAGCCAGTGCAATGGCGTAGTACAAAAACGGTATGCCCGAGAAATGAGGAACTCAAATAATTTGGTAGAACGACGTAGTACAAAAATGGTACGCCAGATGATCCAAAGCTCGAATAATTTCGGAACACCGACGTAGTACAAAAACGGTATGTGTAACGACGCGGATTTTCGTTGCCGAAAAACCGAATAGTTATGGGTTTTAAAAAGAAAATTTAAGAAAAGAAAAAGAAAGAAGAGAGAAGAGATAGGAAATAGAGGGAAAGAAGATAGACAATTTTTAGAAAACAGAGAATTAGAAAAAACAGAGAATAGAAAATTTTAAAAATAGAACTGACAGAAAGGAACAACAGAACAGAAAGAACAACATCAGAATCTCACAATTCGCAGCGGAACAACATATAATAATAAATGAATAATCTTTAAACAAAGAACTATATCAGTTATTACATTACATCATATCATCAGAGTGTACAACATCATACAACATCAACAGTGCAGCGGAAAAAGAAATACTATATAAACTAGTAATACGCCATGCCATCCAGCTTGCCTCCAGCAACTTCAGAATATCCTGATAAACCTTAAACTCTTAACTGCCCGTGTAGAAATTGGTGGGCACCCAGAGTTTAGGAAGGAAAACAATAAACTCCGAGTCAGTCATGTGACTGGTGTGAGAACTCAAAACAGTTTATTTATCTTTAAAATCAAAATAGAGGAATATTTTTAATTCAATTCGCAATGCTTTTAAAAATGAGACTACCATAAGGCCTCCCGCACACACACACAATGCAAACGCAGAATCGGAGGAGATTTCTCCTTATGATAGTCAAAGATGCTTGATACGCATTTAAAATAACATTTGATATTATTATTAGTGTATAGTGTAGAAAAAATTTATTTCGAAAGTAGAATATAAATCTTAGCCAGCATAGACATTTCGAACTATGCCTACTATAGCTACCATCCAAACAGTGGTGACCACCATAAGTGAATAGCAGGTTCTACAACTAATACCGTACAAGTTTCGTATTGGGAATTGGATTTCCAACAAATGGTCAGGCCAAGGAACTTCCCATTGCCACTGAGAATGCCTCTGGAAAGACACCCCCGAGAACCAAACCGGAACTCTGCCAACACAAGGCCGGGTTACCCCTAACTGGGTAACTACTGACACGAGCACGCCATTCCCCGATCGTAAACGACCTTTTTCACGGGATCCCGATAACCAACAACCACAAAGTAATAACTCGTAGTAACCACATAGGTTAAATATCTGGGCTCCATACCATGATACAACCTCTATCCAGAAGGAAATGTACATACCCTAAGGGGAGCTACAGCAACCCCTAATAACCTTGCTGCATCTTTCCTGTTTTGACCATTTCCGGGATGTGAGGCTCGACGAATTCACGTCCACAAAAACACACTTTGTACAAAAAGCCGTGCTTTGGGTCAACAAATGATCAACACAATGATCATCAGGATAGACGATCAAATAAATGATCCTATCACAAATAATCAACACAATGATCATTTCAGCATCACTCAGCATGTCACATTACCAAACTGGGAATATATCGCTGATAACTTCAACTATATAACCTCTGAGCTCGTACGTCTCAGAGAAGGGTGTTAAGCTAAAAGAATAAATTCTCCGCCACCTCAGAAATATATTTGAAAGAAATCGGCTTTATATCTCAACTTGTAATGTCAGGCATACAATCCATACAAGTCTGTTCCGGGCTCGAACAGAACCGAAGGCACTTACAAAGAAGTCCTTGCAATCCGAATAATTTCTAATCACGTTCGGATTTCCCATCACTTATGGAGATCTCAATACCAGGGATCAGCCAGTGCAGAGACAATCAACAAGAAATCCTTTCGCTTTCGAAAATATCCGGTCTTCAACACCGTTCTTCGAATGCAATTCATAACGACGTATCACATATTCAGAATGGGTTATACGACCCGATGGTCCTTTCCCGGTTAACCCGAATAGTGAGCGCTTATTTTTAAAAAAAAAATAAGTGTGGCATTCAATTTCAAACAATTCACAACAAATACCTATTTAAAGGTACATATTGATAGTCGGTCATTGAACTATCAATAGATATGCCAACATCCAGATTCCAAATAATTTTCCAAATTATTTATTTCCAAAAAAATATCTTTAGAAGATATAACTTTCCATATTTCAAAAATAAATCAATATTTATTTTAAACCTATTTTCCCAATTCCTTTTATAAATTCCATATTGAATTTATATTTCCAAAATATTTATGAATATATGATTTCAAATATCCATTTTTCAATTTATCTTCAAAAAGATAAATTCTCAACATATTCACTTTATATTGGAAAACATTTCTATACTTATTAAAAATAAGTGATTCACAGATCTTTTTATTTTCTATACTTAGAAAATATTTAATATACCTAATCGAAATTAAGCATATATTTCATTCTTTAAGGAGACCATTCACTTAACCATATTTATTTGGGCTAAAACGAATGTTGCGTAAAACATCGTTACGACAACCCAAAATCACTAGTATAGGGATTCGAAATAAAACGGATATATAAATCCCAATACTATACAAAACATTTCCTTTCGGAAATTATCTATTATAACAACAGTGTTATAATCTATTATTTCCTTTTATTTCTCGAAAACATCTATTTCAACAATAAATGTTGAAATCTATGATTTCGAATCTCAATATATTTTAAAACATCGTTAGATCGTTTTAATTCTGCTTAAAATATCACATTCCAAATAATTCTTTAACATAATATTCACTATACAAAAACGTGAATATATATTATTAATAAATTTCATTTCTTCTATTCCTTTTATTTTAAGGAATTATTCACTGTTTAAAACATGAATATATCTCCATTAATAAATTACAACAATTTTCACTTATCAAAATAAGTCGTTGCAGATTTATAAAACAATGTTTATAAAATCTCATTTCTATTTAATTTACAACAACTTTCTTTTAGAAATTTTCTTTATTAACCTATCTCAATTCATATCACAATGATATCCTAAAATTCATATTATAAGTCGAATACTTAAAATTTATTTATTTACAAAATTGTTTCTTTGAACTTCATAATTTTTATAATCTTATAACTTATAAGATTCATTCATTTATCCAAAATCATTCCTTAAATAACTTTATAAATTTTATAAACCTACTGCTTATAAAATTCTATTTATAACTTCACCGTTATAATTCTATAATTCCGCTTCTATTTATGAAATTCATTTTCAATTTATTTTAACACTTAGAAAAGTTCGTTTTACAAATTCTAATGTTTTTAATTTATAAATATCGATTTATAAATCTTTTAATATAAAACAATTTATATTATTCTTTTGAAACATCTTCAAAGTCTTTCATAATTTCATCACTTTAATTTATAAAATAATCAAATTTCATAAATCCTATTTTTTTAACTTTTTTATAAAAAATCCCAGTTTAAATTATTTTATCAAATCATAAATCTCATATTCTCAAAAATCACTTTTAACTACATTCCTCAAAAATCATAATTTTTATAACATAAAAATTATAACGTTTATTTATTTGTAATAAATCAACTCCAAAAATATTTTATAAATGTATACTTTCAAAATCACTTTAGAATCCTTTATAAATAAAGATCGTTATTTTTAAACTTTCAAAATTGGATCCGATGATGCAACACATCAATAGTCAATCACGATTTTTTCAATATCATATATCGATTTGATAAACAATCAAGCATCACAATATTTAAAATCAATAAATATTTGTGAGGAATCCAGTTGGATCCCTCCAACCTGTTTCCCTGCATCCACAGACATTAGCACAATACCATTCCGTTTCAAGACGGAATATCGCGGTACATGGGATTTTATAAATATATATCCGCTTACTAACGGCGCATAGGGTCTCATCCGCTAAAAAGAAATGCGGGAAATCAATCAACTGCAATATATACATATGCCAATATATATATATTGCTATATATATAATATAATACCAATTCCACTTCAAGGTGGAATATCGCGGTATATGTGTGTGTACTAAATAACCTCCGCTTACTAACGGCGTATAGGGTCTATTCACATCCAATATTTATATATATATATATATATAACAATCATCATTCAAGCATTCAATCAACACAGTCAATAAATTTTAAATCTAACTATTTAAAATTTAAATAACAATAGAAATTCCTTTTGAGTGAGAAGTTCTCACCTTTTATTCCCGTTTGCAATCCACTTCCAATTCAACTTGATTTCTTCATTTATACCTTGTATAAATATTTACACAATTTATTAATATTCGAAATAATCGAATAATAAATTTTCATTTGATAATTTTAATTCATCGGTTTTTGTTCTAAACCAATTTCTTTAATAATTTTATTCAATTACAATTAAATTTTAAAACTAAATTCTCTTCTTTTAATAAATTATTCTTAGTAACACAAAAATAAATTTAGATTTAATTAACTCACCCTATAATTAAATTTATCTAACTAACTATTAAATTTCTTTTTCTTATCAATTAATAATTTTAATTGACCAATCTTAAATTTATACAAATTTTCTGGTTTCAAACTAAAAATTTGAATTCAAACTCATTTTCCTTTTAACCAAAAGTTTTAAAACTAATTTTTTCTTTATTTCAACTTAAAAATCAATTTCCTTAAATAAATCGTTTTATCAAATGATTTGAATTCTTAGTAAAATTTCTTTAATAAATTTAATTGTCTAACCAATTTCTTTTAAATAAATTTAATTAACTAGTGGCCTTTATTTTAAATCAATTCCTTTTAGTAAATTAACCTAACATTTAAATTTTATACAAATTTTCTTTTTATACATACTCTTCACATTCTAAAAATAATATTCCTGTCTTTAAAATTTTAACTTCAACAATTCACCAAATCCACTTGAATATTTTTTTTTTTCAATCTTCCTTTAAATAATTTAAATAACTATCAATTTAGTTCTAAACAAATGATTTATTTATTTTTAAACTAATTTTCTTTCACAAATTTTATTTTTTTATTTGAAACTGAATTTTATATTTAACTGATAATTTTGTTTTAACAAATAGATTTAATTTTAAAAAATTTCTTTTACAAAAAATATTTTTCATTTGAAACTAAAATTTCATTAATAAATTTATTTAAATAAAAATTTAATTAAAGACTAAATTTTTCTTTGATGCTTTCATTTACTGTATATAAACATTATACGATTTATAATATTTGAACTAGACGAAAATTTAATTTCTCATTTATATAAATTTAGTTAACTAACGATTTTCACTTTACTGTAAAATGTTTTTCATACTTTTTTTTTTCTACTTGTATATATATATGTTAATTCAGAAATTGAAAAAATCTAAAATAAATAAATAAATAAATAAATAAATCACCTCACTGCCCCATGCTCGAAATTTGACTACCGCATCGTACGCCTATTAGCTCGCGAATCCCTAGTCGACTCCCCAGGCCGAGCTCGAGCGAGCTCCACCTCACATTCACGCACCGCCTTGTCACCACGAGTCGCCCCCACCTGCGCCGCCTCCATCGCCATTGCGTCGACGCGAATCACCTCGCGCGCGCTCCCCCTTCGAGCGTTGCCGCGCCCACATCAGTCGCGCACCCAAACGCGAGTTGCCCACTTCGATTTCGCTCGAAATCGAGCTTCCCCAATTCGTGCGCGCCGTGAACCCACTGACTCGCGCGCTCTCCCCCTTCGATTTGTGTTGCCGCAGCCACCATTTGTTTTTTTTTTTTTTTTTTTTATGCCGCGTTCGATTTGAGGTTGAAGAAGAAGAAGGAAGGGCTGCGGCCATTTTTAATTTCTTTGCTGTTGATTTGAATTTGACGAAGAGAAGGGGAGAGGCTTCATGTTTTAACAAGGGAATGGAGGAATGGGTTGCACGATCAATTTCGTGATTCTCTTCTTCATTTTTGGCGTGAGAAAAGGAGAACGTGTTGAGGTTGACTAAAATTTAAATTTAAATTTAAATTTTATTCGTTGAAAATTTCAACGCGTTTACATCTCGTGTGATCACATATTAACTCCAAAAAAATACGAAATTTGAAATCCGAGAATAATTCAATATTCCGGATCCAATGGAACTGGTTTCGTCGAATTCCGAGACTGTGCCTCGGACGGCTATTTTTAAATATCGATTCGAACGATTAAATTTCAAAACTGAACAATTCACTTTCAATTTCAATTCTGAAGCTTCTAAAATTCTCAGTATTATCAATATGAATTTTGCAAGCCTTTGAAATATTTTAAATCGGCTTAAATTTGAAGATTCAAATTTTTATTCGACTCTCAATAGATTGGACTCTATAATTTAATCGTCAAATTAAAAGTTATATTGAAAATTCAATCCAAACCATCATTTAAATATTTAAAATAAATTAAATATTTCAAATTAAATTGTTTAAAATTCTGGGTCGTTACAGTATGTCCAATGAACCGAACGCCATAAAAGAACTTCGAACGCTAGTCCAAAAAAAAGAAATGAGATAAAGCTCAATAAACGATGTATATCAAAACGTCCGATGAATTTGATAAAAAGATAATTCCATTCAGACATCATCAAAGAATCAACCACTTGTTGCTTACGACAAAGCGCATTGGCAACACGATTTCCCTTTCGGGAATAAAAAGAATATCAAGATCAAAAGATGCCAGGAACTCGAGTCAACATGAAGTTCCTTATGAGAACATAAATATTCCAAAGATTTATGATCGAGGTGGTGAACAAATTTCTTCCCCAAAAATGATGATGCCAAACTCTAAAAGTAAAAACAATAGCCGCGAGCACTAGATCATGAGTGGCATACCTAGTCTCAATCGGCTTTTAATGATTTAGAAGCACAAGTGATAGCACGTTATCTTATGCAAGAGAACGGCATCCAAACCAATACGATTAGCATTGGTACAAAAGATAAAGTCTTGGTTCCCAACGGGAATCACAAGAATAAGAGTATCGAAAAGAAAGAATTTCTTTTAAATAATCTTCTTTCCTGAAAAGTTAAAACTTTCAAAATTACATTCATCTTTATGTAATAATCTTTCTAGAAAAATTTACATTTTTACAAGTCAATTTATTGCTTCTGACTGTCTCATTAAAGCGTTTAGGAAATTCGTATTGGTAACGTTGATCAGGCGCATCGACCAGAATTCTTAAAACAATAAATGGGCAATACAATCACAAAATCATCTTCTATATGAATGTTTCTTACAAAAATTTAAGAATATTCTTTGCTCGTTTAAGAGCAAAATCAAATCGTACTTATAAATAAATCTTATGAAAAAGATTTGCAAAAATTTTAAATTGCTAATTTCATCCAAAAATCAATAAATACTAGAATGGAGTCATCGAGATATTCGTAAAAATACTCGATTCATAAAATGGATGAAATAAGCTAGACGAATCGAATGACATAATAAGTTATTCATAAGAATCATAATGAGTGCGGAATGCGGTAAGTGGAATGCTAACTCCCGCAACTCGTAGCCAAATGAAAATCGGTGGCAAGGTCGAACTAGAAAGACCTTAACACCACACAAAAGATTCTTAGGTGATAATCCTAAGACAAACTCAAAAATACCGAAAAGTTTCACAAACTATTTAGATAAGAGAAACAACACTTTCCTTATCATGAAGGCTTAAAGAATAAAATGATGTCATCAAATTGGAATCAAAATCACAAAGAGAAACAGAAATCTTCTTAACAGATAGAAAATGTCGAAGATGAATAGTCCACACGGAAAGTAGGATATGGGCTTCGCAATAAGCCAATCCTTTCCAAAAATCGATTCCGAAGCCTAAGTAAAAATCGGCTCGGACATAAAAATCACATAAAATAATTTCGACATCAATAAAAAGCAAATTGAGTGTTGCGGATCAACCATCCGGATTCGCAACTCTCAAAGAAGTCATCAAGCCTAAAATATTTTCAAAGAAAAAGAATCAACAAGTTCTTTTGATATAAAATAGTGAGATGGAACCCATATAAAAAAGAACTCAAATAAGAAGATCACGAAATAAAACAATGCCATCAAGGATTGAGTGAAAAATACCTTGACCAAGAGAAGAGTTGCTAGGGGCTTGCAGCTTTCCTTCTCTCTTGCTTGGAAGCTTAGGACACGAAGATAAAAGATGACCCGAACCTTTGCAATAACGACAAAAGAGGGGTTTCGGGCACTCCCTTGCATAGTGGTCTGTGGAACCACAATTGTAGCATCGTCCACGACTAGAGGTAGGAGTCTTTGCTACCGGAGTTTGTTGCTTCCCTTTCTTATTAGAATTAGGGCCTTTGAATTTGATAGGCCTCTTCAAGTTATTGTCGAAGTTCTGTTGGGCACGCACAACTTCAACATCACCTTCATTATCGACCTCTTCAAGACGAAGAGCGATATCAATAAGCTGATCAAATGAAACCTCAAGTTTCAGAAGTAATGGTTTCTTAAGATTCTTATTCAAGCCACAGACAAATCTCTGATTTTTCTTCAATGGGGTATTAATGTACTCAACCCCGTATTTGGACAGAGATTCGAAAGATGCGACATAGTCTGTCACAGAAGATTCACCTTGAACAAGGTCAATAAAACGCCGTGCTAAAGTTACTTTTTCAGCCTCCGGCACAAACTTTAGTTCGAATCGTTCTCGGAATTGCTCCCAAGTAAGATCCGCTTCGATAATCTCCGAAGTCAAGAGTTCATACCAATCTAACGCTCTTTCTTGGAGCATGCTAGAAGCCACTTGGACTCGATGTAGATCAATAAGGTTCATGCGAGAAAAGATACAATCACATGATTTGAGCCAACCTTGAATTTCTATAACACACTCGGATCCCTTAAATGGCCTTCCACCAAAATCGATGTAGTCTCTGCACAAGCATGCAAAACCGGATCTAGGATGAGTAGGCTCTGGATTGGGTCTGGCTGCTTGAGCATTCTTTACAAGATCAAGAAGCTGCTGGGCAGACATAAAAACTCCATTTTGGGGAGTAGTATTAGATTGACCGGCACTGGGACGACTAGGTCTAACCATTTCTCTTAGTTAAGAAAGAAAGAAGGAAGAAGAAGAAGTTTATTCACAAAATGAATATCAAGCAATCTTGATAGATAAAATAAGGAATCATAAAGAAAATAGGATGAATCGGTACGAAGACTCGAATTAAATCTTAAGGCACAACTCCTAAGAATGATTTAGGACATGATCCTTGCTAGATTATTCTACACTGTTCCGAAGTTTGGCTCTGATACCAAGCTGTGATGCCCCACCTCTATACCCATGCTAGCCAAGGACAATACGAAGTAATGCCGTCAACTAGCATGGAGAATAAGGCTGTTGAGGAGCGACCATCCGTGTAATTGCTTTGTGCGAGCACCGATATGCCAGATAAAAATATAACATGCATTTCATCTCAAAAGGGAATCCGACATACCGACACAAACTCAAAGCTACTACACAGTGGCTATATGTAATCTTCGGAAACAAATATAGAAATAAACATAACACAAACCAGTCACAGGCAATTCATATCACAAAGACGGAAATAGATATGAATATATAACTAGCACATGAAAGTGTACATCAGAGTAGTGGTCAAACAAGATCCACCATATCAAAAAGAATAGATACAAATGCTAGGCAAAAGAATAAGTATACATCAATGAGTCTATATCTCAAATTGTACACAACCAAAAACTACAAGCTTAGTAGTTAACCAAAAGATCAGATGATAGTCCGATAAGGAGTCAAGCAGTAGCACCTGTAAACTCTCAGTCTGACCCGAGTATTATTTAATAAGAAAATAATAAATAGACCAGTCTAGCTATAAATATCAGATGAAATGATATAGAATAAGAGATATGACTAAACGTATAATAATCACAATGCCAAGCTGTGATATATAAATAATTGAAAAAATCAATAAGAGATTAATCAATATCGCAAAGATCTTCTCAAAGATAAAAAGGAATGTCATACTCCTAATTTCATTCACCAAGCCACAATAAATGACATATATATCAATGCCAATCGTAAAAGTTGGTGAAACATAAATTCCAGAATTCCACACACGAAATCCAGAAATCACAAGAAAATGGTGGCCAAGACATTGATGTAGTGCAAACGGTACGTCCAATGTATCAAAAGCAAAGACATTGATGTAGTGCAAACGGTACATCCAATGTATCAAAAGCAAAGACATTGATGTAGTGCAAACGGTACATCCAATGTATCAAAAGCAAGGACATTGATGTAGTGCAAACGGTACATCCAAGGTATCAAAAGCAAAGACATTGATGTAGTGCAAACGGTACATCCAATGTATCAAAAGCTGAGACATTGATGTAGTGCAAACGGTACATCCAATGTATCAAAAGCAAGGACATTGATGTAGTGCAAACGTTACATCCAATGTATCAAAAGCAAAGACATTGATGTAGTGCAAATGGTACATCCAATGTATCAAATAATTCGGAGCATCGACGTCGTACAGCGTGACATCCGATGAACCAAATCAAAATGACATCGCACAATGCTAGTCTAAAACATAAAAATGATCGTCATGATCAATCAAGAAGTGTCAATTACAGTAAGCTATTAAATATATGAGCTTAGCTTCATGTCCCATAACCACTAGCTTAACTTAAATATTTATGAACAAATTGTAGGTCTCCGCTAGAAAATTGTCACAAGAGATTCAATCGAACAAGTCCAAGAATTAACCGACGAAGTAAACGCAAGCGTTGCATACCACTTGTTTTACTAAGCCGTTTAATTAGATTTCTCATACGAGTGAGGTAAAGGTTTGTATATACTAATAGATTGGAAATCGGTTTGAGAAAACGAGCTTTGTAATAAAATAGAGATGAAATTATTTGAAGAAAGAGTTTTGATATTTACTACTAGTATAGAAAACCTTTATATTTTAAAGTGACAAATCATAGAAGTGATTGTAGAAACAATCAATCATCAAAATTCACATTCAAAGACGTGAATAAAATCCAAAGAAATCGATTACGGAATCCATCGAATGGATATTCCCAAAATCACGAAGAAAATGTCATCAAAGTCGATAATAAGT
Organism: Allium cepa; assembly: GCA_030765085.1. Lineage (NCBI taxonomy): Eukaryota > Viridiplantae > Streptophyta > Magnoliopsida > Asparagales > Amaryllidaceae > Allium > Allium cepa. The sequence goes on along the minus strand of CM060929.1, from coordinate 431,765,094 downwards.
GATAATAACAAAAGGGAATCAACACGAATCGATTAAAGTTGAAAATTCAACAAAATAGGCAAAGTAGGCAAAATAGCATCAGATCGGTCGGCCGGCTACAGAGCACGGTCGGCTGGCCAGAAGCAGAAAACTTGCTCGGAGTAGCAGGTCGGTCGACCGGCTACAGGGCACGGTCGGCCGAACTGCAAATTTCTGCAGTTCCTGCCCTTTTTCAATGAAGTGCAAATTCCTCCAAAACGCGACCGTTCGAGCAATGGACCTAAGGAGCCTTATCCAATTAATACCCCAGCTCCATTAGCTCTCCGATCCGCCACCAAAAACATGTTCAAACATCAAAGTTAGGATCTTTAAAGAATTGAACCCAAACACTAAAAATTTGGATATTCACCAATTCAATCCAAACCAAAAGCAATTGCACAAAAATAAGTGTTAGGAATTCATACCTAACAATCGAAGATAGTTATGTCTAAGATGTGAGATAAAAATCTCATCTTTGAACCCAAATCAATGAAGAAGAAGCTTGAAAACAAAGGAGGATCAACCACTCTTCAATCCCAACTCAAGAAGATTGATTCTAAGCTTAAAAGAGAAATATTTTCCAAATTAGGTTTAGGAAATTTCTGAAATTGGAAGGAGAATGAGTTGGAGAAGAAGAAGGAGATGCTTACCAATGGGTTCTCTTGAATTTGGTGCTAGAAGTTGGATTTGCAAAGAAAGCAAGGGCTTAGGAATTTCCATTTCCAATCTCTTCCACCATTTTTACTTTAGCTTGAAGTGTTAGGAATATGAAATGAAGTAATGAAGAGTTGGAGTGGAGCTAGAGTCTTAAGGTGGAACATTGGGCTGAAACCCAAACTCAAACCCAAAGTGAAAAAGTAGCAAAACTCGACTAACTTCAAACATATCGAAGCTTATACTCAAAAAGGTTGCAAACGGCATTTTGAACTTAATGGGAGGGGTCTCGAGTCCTAATTCGACTGTTTGCAGAAAGTAGCTTTCGGACCAAAATCCGACGAACGTTAAAATATTTAAATAAAATATTTAAATATACAATTGATAAATATGAGGGTTGTTACAGGTTTCAAAGAAAATTTTATTACAAGTTTGAATAAGGTATTGTTCCAATTTGTAAACAAGTTCAAACTTGATTTATCAAGTCAAATGTGATTGAGTTGATTTGTTTGAAGATATATGTATTGGTGAATCTGTGACGTAATTTCTAGGTAATTTCACAATAGAATATAATGGGTAGATAAGGGTATTGATTCTAAATTTTTATAGGGACTTAATATATTTAATTTAGTTTAAAATATTAATTAGGATAATAATTAATCTTAGATTAATTAAAAACTTAAGTGATTGAGAGTTAATTATTTAACTTAGGTATTCATAGAATAAATAACCAATGTAGTTAAAGAAGAATAATTACTTAAGGGAAGTAATTAGAAGATAATTAATTAAAGGGAATTAATTGATGGAAGGTAATTGAAGAATAATTACTTAGTGAAGTAACTAAGTGATAATTACTCAGTGTAATTAATTAAAGGATTTATTAATTAATTAAGAAGTCAATTAATTATTTTAAGTAATTAAGAATAGTTAATTACTGAGTGGGGTTAATCAAGGTTGATTAATGAATGTAATGTAATTAGAAGAATAATTAATTAATGGAAGAAATTAGAGGATTGTTAATTAATGTAATTAATGAAAATAATTAAACAATAATTAATCTATAATTAAAGATTAATTAATTGATTTATAGGGTAATTAATGGATGAATTACCCAGTTGTAATTAATGAGATGAATGTGATTAATTAATTTGTTAATTAAAGATAGTCGTTGGATAATTTATTAAGTATAATTGCTTAATGAGATTGATAAGAGTAATTACTTAGTGAAGTAACTAATGGATAAATTACTGAATGTAATTAATTAAAGGGAATTACTTAATGGAAAGTAATTAAGGTCAATTACTTAGGAGAAGTAATTAAGGATTAATTACTTGATGTAATTAATTAAAGGACTAATATAATTAATTAAGGAATTAATTAATTAAGGAATGTAATTACAGGATGGTTAATTACTGTTTATGATTGATTAAGACTGATTAAGGGAAGTAATTAATTAAGGATCGTTAATTAATGTAATTAATTAATGTAATTAATGAAAGTAATTAAAGATTAATTACTGTAAAGGGTTAAGGATAATTACTTTATGTAATTGAAGATAATTAATCAAGGATGATTAATCAAGATGGATAATTAAAAGATCGTTAATTAATTGATTTGTAATTTAATTAATGATTAAGTAAGGTAATCTAAGTGATTAAAGGATTAGTAATTAATTTAATCAGAGATAAATTAAATTGATTTTGGAAATGATTCATCTTTCTTATAAATGATTGAATGAAGATTAAATGCCATGAATTGATTGATATCTCTAATATGAAATGTTTTGTGATATGATATGTTTGGGTGATAAGGTGATTATCTATCGATGATGAATTGCTGGGAAAAAAAAAGAAAAAAATGACATCTTGTATTTAAAATCGAATTGTAATTCACTTGAATAACTTGGGTTAAGATGGTTATTGAATTCGAAGAGACCGGAGTCGGGTATTAGTAAATACCCGAAACCACTTCGATTCTTTATAAATTGATTTGTGAAAATCAATAGGCTAGAATGGAATGATTTAAGTGAATTGGACCATTTAATCTAAGTTCTGGTACTTAGGAATCGACGTGTGAAATATGTAATATCTATAACAAATTGTGTATTTGTAAATTGATACAAGTTACCTGGGTTATATATGAGTTGTATGCTTTTGTAATTCATGTTAGATGGGTTTACTCACGCTGGTTTCCAGCCTGACCCGGGTGTTATTTTCATGTAATGCTCGGGTCAGACCGAGTATTACAGATTTCAGGTAAGGTCGTTCTGGAGCTCAGAAGGCGAGCTGGATGGTAGGAACGTATGGAGAGTATTCCGCTGTGTATATTATTGTTATTTATCTGGGATAATTTATTTTGACTGTCCAGTGATTGTGTAAATATTGTAACTCTGATGTATTAAAATGTAATTGACTGATATTGTTTTCCTTTTTAAGCTGTTATTTTATGTGATATTATATTTGATCCGCTGCGAATGTGAAAATCTGTGTTTCTTTCTTGTTTCTTCTTTTATCTCTTTTCTTTCTTTCCTAACTATCTGGAATTCTCGAGATCGAAAATTCCGGGTCGTTACAACTGTAGCATCTTTTCCTTAATGAGAATTAAAATTCTTGACTAACCATTCCTTGTGTAATATTATGTACAACTTCATCTAGAATATCTTATGCAATATGAACTTTCAAATTTGTTACCATTTATTAATACAGTCTAATTAAAGAGATCTTCCCCAAGCCTAAATCCTCACCATTTTGCTATGATTATCTAATAGTTAAGACAACTCAAGATGGAATGGTGTTCTACCATATTAATCCAATACACATAATGTTCATTAACCAAATAGTATCATATCCAAAACTTGTCTAGGAACATCTAAAATGAACGATGTCCTAGTGAACATGATATGGAACTCCTGTCACCTTAGATGCAAACCATGTACTTGCAGTTTTGATGACAACTCATTTATCAATCATTAAAAATATTGCCATAGAATGCATAATGTAAAGAACCAAAAACAACATGTGTGGCGTAATGTTACCCGAAATATCGGGTCAATGACACGCATCCATAGATAATCAAAATTGTCTATCACTTTTAGTGATTTTAAAAATGCTAATACTTTAGAGATTTATGTTCGATAAATAACTCCTTTCGCTTAATAAAAGCATGCTCACAATTCAATTTTCTTAGGAAAATGAAATTCATCTTGGTAAGGTGTGTTTGTGGCGTAGAAATCATCATGAAATGAACTTCTTATAGTGGCTAGCAAACCAAGGAAACTTCTTAACTAAGTAGAATTCTATGGTATAGTAAAATATCATGACTTTCTCTTTCTTTTCCGTTAAAATTAGATAAGTTTAGCCAAATCACATCTCCCAAAACTTCTAATGCTAACAGTAGGAAACTCGAACCATATTTGGGGGAAAACATGAAGTGGAGCTTACTCTTTATTATTACAGAAAAATAAATTTGTACCCTACCTTCCTCTTTGAACATTGATTGAAAAGGCTACCAAATTCCTATTTTAGTTCCTTTCTTTACGACAAATTTGCCAATGCTTTACAACTATGTAATTAGAAAGTCCATAACACACCAAAAAATTGACTGTTCTAGCTAAGCAATCCAAAATTTATAGGTTGTGTAATCCTTGTAACTCCAATAAATATCAAGTCAAAATATCAACTACCTTTTCAATTTAGTTTCTAAATCAAAAATTTTTATTTCAATCTTGTTATTATTATTTTTCACAAAAACTAGTATGTTTAAATCATAAGATTCTCTGCTAATCTTAACAATTTTTTATTTTTGATAAATTGGTGGTAGTCTTTTTCCCAAGATGGTTAAATTTGACATAGAAAAGAAAACATGTAAAAGGTATCCTTTTAAATTTTTTATAAATAATAAATTTCTATTAAAGAATACTATAACATTCCTTTTCAAAGTTTGACAAAAATATTTATAAAATAAAGATATTAAAAGATGGATTTTACAAACAGTTCAAATTATCTTTCAAAACTTGCATTGTCCAAAATCGGGTTACATATCAAAAGATAAATGTGACAACGCACCTTACTCTAACTTTAAACAAAAACTTTCAAATAATCATGGAAAATTACTTTATATTAAGTTTTCCCATGTTTCGAAGCTTACAATAAGGGGTTATCGGTTCAATCTTCAAATTATATACTTTTCCAAAGATTTTAAACACTTGTATTTCTAACTCATTTTAAAAATTCTTTTAGTTAAATAATTTTTTCTTATAACTTTCCATAAAGTCTGTTTGAACATTTCATAGAAGATTGTGAACCAGTTCATTTTCTTTAAAAATATCAAACATCTAATATTTATAAATTTCTAGAAAACATTTCTATTAATCCAACAACTAAATTGGAGTAAATGAAAATAACCTAATTTGCACAAGCCTAACTACATATAACAATACTTGAAGTGAATAGGGTTTTAATCCCTCATCTTCAAATGGTTAACTCCAGTCTATTCTCCAATATAGCGTCGAACTCGAATGTAGTAACAGTTTAGCTATCAATTTGAGTCAAATGGAGTTTTCACAACTATGTCTAATATAAGAATAGGGGTTCCACTTCAATTAGGGAAAATTACTCTAACTTTGAGAAGTCTTTATTGCATGTCCCCATTACACCTTATCAACATCACACTTATTTTATATGCATCTGATGGTACTACGCTTCTTCTATTCACCCTTGGACCCACAATTTACTCACCACTCGTAGTTGGTATAAGGAAGCTACATCAGCATTTCTTTATGGAATAAATATGATGGATTTATTTTTCACCCCTATTGTTATAATCTTAACATTTATCTTAACTCATCGTTGTTTACTTATATAAGGGACAGGCCAACAACTACCTTATGAGTCAAAATATATAGGGTTTGGCGTGTGTACACACGCGCGCGCGCACACACACACAAATATATATATATATATATATATATATATATATATAATAGAAACTTACAAATACACTCTCTTATATGCCTTAATTTTATAGGAATTGCTTAACCTAAGCTATGATATAAAATGTATAACCCTCCCCTTCAAACAGACCGATCTAAAGCACAAAATGGCATTTGAACTTGCGTCGTGCCAAGAAGTATGAGTCATTTGGTTTATGGTTTACATGATGCAGAGACAATTATAAAATTTAAAATATTTTACACTTGTAGATCTCATGGTGGAAGAAAATAAAATGTCAATACTAAAAATGACCAAATCGGGTAGTAGTCTCCACTTAAATGTAGTCCATACAATAATGTCTCCAAGGGACAATACATAAGAGCCCGACTGATAGAAATAATATAATATAATATGAGGTACATAGAGAGAAGCTATAAATAAATGTACCTTTGGAGCGCTATGTCAACTCCATTACGCACCTAGCCTTGCTTGCGTCACTAACTACTTTGACCACCTACGATAGACTAAAGAGGCAGAAATGGAGGATGTTAGACAAGGTCTGGTGAGTGAATTATGTCACTAGTTATATGGTTTGGACAAGTAGTTAAAGTTTAGCTATAACCTTCACCTAAGAGTGTTCTTTAGTGCTTGCATTTTTATACATAAGTGATTAACTATTTTCATATTATTTCTTAACTAATCCTATTGGGATTACATTCCATTTTTATTATGAAGACTTCCACTCATAGGTAGAACGTCTCAACTGAATAATTCTTAGAAACATTTTTAGAAAATAACCACCATTTATATACCGAGTGAACATTCTCACTTATAATTGTTTGGTTTACTTGAACTCAATTATAGCTTACTGTCTAAGTCTATGCATTTGGGTTAATAGTCCCGAATCTGCCTTTTAGATTAACATTTCCAAATTTATTCCTTTACGTTCACAATCCTAATCAAATTTCCTTTACTAGTATGTGTACTATGCTCTTTATCATTACACAAGTAGTATTTAAAAGTGGATTAACGATTCCAACTCTTTGTAGGATTAATGATTCCCACTATGACGAATTTCTCCACCATCCCTCTTTCCAGCTCCGACGCATATATGGTTAGGACCAGCAATGAATGGAAAAGGCTTCTAATTGTGATTTAATCACTCACAATGTTAGGTATCATAAAGTGAGAGCCTATGACTTCACTAAATGTGATTAAGTTTCTAGCTTTTTGTACGACTCTATTCAAGTTCGTGAACAAGGAAGTGGGAACATGTTTCTCTTGAATCTTCCTACTTAGCCTGTACCAGGTCTAAGTTCAAGATGGGATAATTAGCATAATTCAAACGTTTGAAATGTCTGACCACATATAACATAACAAGTATTAGTTATTCAGACATCTAAATACTTCCTTAAACATTTGATTTCAATTCCAGCTGCCTAAAAAAATTCAAATGTCTGAATCGAGCAAAATATGAACCAATTCTTCTCGGGTTGGGACAGTATGAAATTCAATCCTCTAAAAATGATTTCAGACGTTTGATTAACTTTTCTAACATTTGGTTTTGCAATTTTACAGATTTTGATTATTTTTGTTATTTTATTTTATTTAATTCATTTGTCTTCTTTATAGATTCAAATATATGTACTAAGTTCAATATTTATAAAGGTTTGGCTATAGTTTTTATTGTTGCTTATGCAAAATTCCAAGCTATGTCCTTTTTATTGATTGTGTACAACATTTCTATTTAATTCCTACTTTTTAAATTGATTGTCTATTTTTTCAATAATTTTAATATTATAATTCAAAATTAATGGGATTAAGTCCTAATTAAATTCAAAAGAGTATATTTACTTATTTTCAATTATCAAATGTTAATATCAATTTTATACAAAAATAATATCTATATAATTAGTGTAATTCCAATTCAATTTACTTTCCCTTCCAAAATTGTTATCAAGCCTTTTGACCAGATAATATTTGGATTGAGTGGATGAATCAAACTTGAAAGCTACCGAGCCAAGAGGCTCAAAGAGATAGCCCAAAAGTCAAAAACCAAGTGCAAGTAGAGCCACGAGGCAAAGACCAAACTACTTCAAGAATCGAAGGCCTAAAATCCAACCATATGTTGGATCGGTACCGATCCAACCCATGGATAGGTATTCCATGAGATTTTGTCCATTCTTGCCGCCAACTCCTCCTATCTACTAATGATGATGCCAAAAGCCTATTTCAAGTTCATTTTCGTTGATCCATGCAATTTTATATCGATCTCCTTGAGCACTAAAAGTCAGCAACTCAATTCTTCTATTGATCCATAATTTGGGTTCAAAAACAAGCTAATAATGCTACAAACATGTTTGGAATCGCGAACATGTATCTAGCCAGGACAAGAAGTTCATAGTCATCCATGTGAAGAACATATGGATCAGTACGGATCCAAGTCCATGGATGGGCACCGATCCATGATTATGGATGAGGTGTCCACCTAATTTCCTGAAGAAGTGGTCTATGGATCGAAAAACTATGTGGATATTATGGAGATGAGATTTTAGGCTTTCTGTAGTTATAAATAGGAGGACAGGGCATATTTTGAAGGATCTTTTTTAGCTCTCTTGCTCCTTAACTCTAATCTCTTGTAATCACCCATGAATTTATACCGATCCATAAGAACTTATACTTGCAAGTCAGTAATCAAAGCATAAAATCACTAAGTGGACGTAGGCCTAGGATAGCCGTGTAACATCCACCACTTGTAGGCCCAAAACAATCTGCTATGGATGCTGTAGTCATCTATAGTTATTAATTCTCAGTGACTAAATGTAGTAATTTTAGACACATTGATATAACAGAAGAACATGAATATGAAAAATATTTAAAATCATAAAATAGATTTCTCATTTCAGTTTAAATCATTACATAATCCCAATTCATAAACTACATTCAGAGAAATATTATTATTACAAATTACGCCAAGAGCGACAAATAAAGATACCACTTTGGTTGATTAAAGTCTAAACATAGGCAACTAAACAACTAAACAACTTTGCCATTACATCCAAAACATAGCAGAATCAAATAGAAAGAACTCCTAATAGCTAGCTTGCCTTCTGCATGTCTCCAGAAGATTATTTGTCTGAAGGTGAACCTGAAAACTTTAACTCTCAAAATACTCAAAATACTCAAAATCAATTGAGGACCGAGAGTTTAAGGAGAAAACATAAACTTCGAGTTAGGTAAAAAGCCTTGGTGTGACTAATAACCTAGCATCTCGAACCTTATAGATATCTAGTGAGACCAATCCGCTTAATCCAATGGGTTTTCCACTCATTAGTATCCAAACTCAATTTATAATAACCATATACTATGCACCTGCATCCATAATGTTTAAAACATAACATAATAAAATATATAATGATGATATGCAAACATGCATTATATTCTGGATTTCCCATTCCCATTCATCTGACTATCTGTCTCAAGTTATAGTTTCTAGGGTCACTATTGACCTATTAGTTTTCATGGGTTGGCTAATACCTATTTAAAGATTATGGACTATCTTTCTGGTTTCATAGTTTTCATAGGTTCACAAAGAATCTATTAGTGTCTACCAATAACTTCATCCAATTGTAGTTTTCATGGGCTCACTGTGAACCTACTAGGTTCTCTAATAACTTCTTTCATGTTATAGTTTTCATGGGTTGACTTTGAACTTATTGATCTCTGTCAGTAACCTAATCCAGATATAGTCCTCATGGGACCACTAAGAACCTATTGGCCTCTACCAATAACAATTTCCATACGTAGTTTTCATGGGCTTACTATGAACATGTCTAAACTAACAACTCTTCAATCAGTCTTTGGGCATCCTATAATCTAGTCTATTTGACCTCCTGGATGCAATTCTACTCACACAGGAGTTAACTCAAGGTGTATTCACTATTGGGGAAACCTAACTGGATATTCTGCCTTTAATACCTTGAAATACAATTATAGGTTAATTAAAAAGTGAATATGTTTACAGAAGAACATATGGTAACTGATCTTGACTTAACTATTTAAACATCTATGGTTAAGTTTCCTTGTAATCAGTTTTAAATAAAACATAGTTAATATCTTTAAACTATTATCTTTAGCAAGGAAAGCTTCTCTAAAGACTCCAAAGTTAAATGCCATTTCAAAATCTCTTTCATATTGCCATGGGTTTATCTTTAAAAATGAGACTGGGTACTTGTTTTAAAAACTAAGGCTTTCGAAACCTTAGACCTTCTCATTCAAAACCATTGAAACATTAAACCTTCTTCCAAAATTCTTAAAGATATACCTTTTGAAACACTCAAACCATTTCTTTCGAAAGCATTGAAACCTTCATTTGAAAGAATTAAAACATTCCCTTCAAAAGTATTAAATTTAGCTTTCAAAACCACTTAGTTCAAGTAGAATTTATAGAAACATAGCTTCAAAACCTTTTGAAAGCATTTCTTTGGAAATCACTGGGTTTAACCTTAATTATAACTTCAGGGTCAAGGAGAACATAAAGGAAAGTAACACTTTTAAAAACATTAATCTTTAAGTAAAAGAATTTGGAGAACAGATGGCATCGAAACCACCCTTTCGAAAGCATTGATAAAAGAGGCTATAAAAACCGTTTCGAAAGCATTGGGAAGTGGCTTCAATATTAATAAAAAAAAAAAGCTTCCCTTTCGAACTCATTGTTATAAGGCTATAAGAAAAGCGGCCTACAACCAATTTCAAAGATATAAAGAGTCAGCTAGGTTTCGACTAGGTTCAAAAACAACTCCCTTTTCGAAAGCTCCTTTTCAAAACTAAATAAGCGACAACTCATTCGAAAGCATCATTTATAAACAAAAGTAATTCAAAGTAATTAGGGATAGCTCCTACCCCTTCAAAAGCTTATAAGAATGACTTCAACCCCTTCGAAAGCTAGCCTTCGACACCATCCTTTCTGCCTTTCTCCAATACACTATGTGACACCCCACCTCTACACTTGCACTAGCCAAGGATACTAACGGGTAATCCGTCGATTAGCACGAAGAATAAGGCTTTTGAGGAGCGACCATCTTTGTAATTGATTTGAGCGAGAACCGATATGTCAGATAGTATGTGATATCCTGGAATTTTTGGCCATATCAATTTAATAATCTGTGTTTAAAATTAAATTAATTTGATAATTTTTTTAATAAATTTGAATTGATTTAATAATCTATTTTATTAAATAATTAATTTGTGAATTTATCTTTTAATAAGTTAATAAATATGTTTTCTATTTATAATATGTATATATATTTATATATATTTTAAATAGATGAGTTTGATTTTAAATTAAATTAATATAGCACATTTTCTAATTATAATATTTTGGTAATTGGAAAATTATGATTTTATTTAATGATCAACTATTTTATAAATAACTATATGATTTTAAATATATAAGATAAATGTTTTATTTGTTTAAAATATATTTTAACTTAAGTTTGAATATTAATTTAGATTAAAATAAAGTTATAAATATGTTTGTTTTATTTCTTTTTAAAATACTGATTAATAATTATGATTTGTAAATTAAATATGAAGTTTAAAATACAACTAAAAAATGAAACATTTATTCATTTAAATAACAAGTAATTTATAACCTCTTTTTAATTATCTAAAATGTTATTTTCAAATAATTGATTTGCATATTGTTTTTATCATACTTGGTTTTGTTTTCTTTAATTATTATCTATATATAACTAAGTATTTGTTAACTAATTAATTCAAGCATAATATTATATTAACACTTAATTAAAAATACTAATTAATTAAAGATACATGTGTAAACATCTTAGGATCTAATATAACAAATGTAAACTAATAATCATTTTAAGATGACAAATGTAAAATTCAAGCCAAGTGTCAAATTTTAATTTTAATTTTCTTTGATTTTAAATAAATCATAAATATTGTTATATAAACTTGCATTTTTCCCATTTCTTTCCTTTTTCTCATCTTCATTCCTAAACTAAGAAAATTCTTCCAGCGGAAAACATTCACTTTAAACAATCTTCAAAACCAAATTTGAAAAAAATGCAAAAAAAACCTTTTCCTACTTCAAAAATCTGTAGCATTTTCAAGCATTTCAGATTTAAATCAAATGAAATCTGAAAATCACTCTTCATAATCATACCCTGCAACTCATCTTCAACATACAAATTTGATGCAACCTGTTCAAATGCATATTCCTGATCCATTTCAAAAGCATGCATGTCAGTTTGTAAATCTAGAAGCAAGAAATCCTGCATTTGATTTTCAAGCAAGCAATCTGCATTTCCTTCTTCAAAAATCTGGAAATGGCCACTGCATGTAAAACTTGGGAATTAAAGCAAATTAAAACATTAGCAACATTCAAGATTAAAGGATTCAAAGCACTAAAATTTTAAAGACAAAGCAAATGCAGTTTTTAAGTTTCCAGGGGCTTTTCAAATCTTAAACTGTGCTCTGCTCTGCATGTTTAAAACTGTGAGTAACTCCACTTTGAAATTTTAAATAGGTAATAGTTGATTGCATGCTTTTAATTAGAGATGAAAATATATTATGAATCTGTTGTGAATATATATATATATATGTATATGTATATGTATATGTATGAATATATTTATAAATGCATGCTTGTTTTCTGATACACGTCAGTTTCCTCAAATTTTAAGCTTCTGCTTGATTTTAAATCCTTTTTATCTTGATTTAATCTTGGTTTAGATAAGGATGAAACAAGATATGTTTATTTCATCATAAACTATAGTTTAAAAAAAATATTACTTAAGCTTAAACAACTCTGTATATTTCTGGAAAGTTATAAACATATGAACAAACTTTAAATTATGAAATTTTCAAATAGATTGATTTGAAGTTTCAGGATTATAAATCAAAACTTCTTACAAAAACATGAATTTTAAACGATAAATTTCAAATTTTAGAGTTAGAACCAGTAAGCAGTTCTAGTTTTACTGTAAATTGAGTTTTAGGGCATCTCTGTTGCCACAAGTGATTAGAGATGCCGAGATTGTTTCTGGAGGAGGTGGAGTTATCAGGGGTGTTGAGAATTTTGTTGGATTGGGTTGCATTTCATCTTAGAGGGTGTGATTGAGATTTGCAGTTTCAAATCCTAGTTTTACTGTGGCTAGAAGAATTGATCATTTCAGCAAATATAGTTGATCGAGTTCAACTATTTCTTGGGTATTGATAGCATGGTGGCGTGGCCGGAGTTGCTGTCTTTCTGGCGGCCGGAGGTATAGGAACGAGGAGTTTTCCAAGTTTGGTGGCGTTTTCCAGTTCTTATTCCAGGTTTGGGTGTTGAGAGCTCGAGTACGATTTTGAGAATTTGGGAACGATCTGATGCTCGCGTTAGGATGTAACGGTGAACGATGACCTGAGAAGATCATCAGTGGTGATAGGAGTTGAACGGCGCCACCGTGCATGTGCACGGTGCACCTTTTCAATCTGGTGAAGTTTATTTTGTAGTGGGTTAGTTCTCGTGTTTATCTCGAGTGATTCGAGTGAAGGACTCGAAGTAGATTGGTTTCTGACTCGAAGTTAATGTAGGGGAGGCTCGAGTATATAAGTTGTTTCAGGTTTTACAAATTATAACATAACCTGTTCTGTTTTTAAGTTTTAAAAGTAAATTTAAATATAAACAAAATTTTAAACTAAGATTTAAAAACCTGAATTGAAGTTGAATTCAAATAGTTTGAATCTTGGTTTTTGAAATGATTTAAAATTTGAAGATTTATTTGGTTTTAAAACTTTTAAGTATAAAAGTATATTGATTGTTGAATTTAAAACTGGAAGTTTAAAATTGAAAAATAGAAATTTAAAATAAGTTTAAATTCTAGTTTTAAAATCTGGACAATTTGTGTTGAGTTTCAGTTTTTAAAATAAAATAAGTTTTTAAAATTTAATTTGTTTTAACTATTTTAGAAATGTTTAAATAATTTGAATTTTAAAATGAAGATTTAAATTGTAAGTAAAGTTTTTAAAATTTAAGTTAAAACTGGAATGAGGTTTAAATCTATATTTCAGTTTTTAAATTAAAGAAAATTTTGAATGGAAATCATTTTTAATAACTTGGAATGTTTAGAGTGTATTTTTAAATTAATTGGAATTTAAAATGAATTGGGTTTAAATTCTTTTGAAACTTCTTTGTAAATGGTTATATCTTTAACATAAGAGATAAAAAGGTTTTAAAATTGTTTTAGACCTTGTTTAAATAAATTTGTATTCATTTTAGATCTTAAATTTAAAATGAAATTTAAAATGAAATTTAAAGTGAATTTGAAACAAAGTGTTTTTAAATACTTTATATAAGTAAGAAATGTTTTCTTAAATTAAGTTAGAACTTAAGAATTTGAATTCATTTAAATTATTAAGTTAATTTAAATACGTAATTAATTATTTAATTAATTTATGATATGGACGATTAATTAAATAATTAAGAATTTGTAAATTGATTAATTAAGTCTTAAGATTAATTAATTAAGGTTAATTAATCTGTAATTAAGGATTATTAATTAAATTTTAATTAATGATTAAAGACTAATTAATCGAGTGATTAAGAATTAATTAAGTTGCAGTTAACACTTAATTAATTTAATAATTAGTTATTAATTAATTGGTAATTAAATATTAATTAATCTGTAATTAATGATGGTTAATCTGAGTTAATTTCTTAAAAATGTAATTAAAGATTTGTTAATGAAGGTCATAACTTAAGATTATTTAATAATTAATTAATATGATTAATTTTTAATAATTAATTAGATTAATTAATTATCATTTGTGAAATTGTTTATGTTTAATTACTTAATGGAAGTAATTAATGAATTAATTACTTAATGTAATTAGTTGGGTTAATGTGATTTGTTTAGGTTAATTAATTAAGTTTAATTAATTTAAACACTTGATGGTAATAGATAATTACTTTATGTAATTAATGGAATTGTAATTACTTAGGGAAGTAATTAATTGATAATTACTGGATGTAATTAAAGATGTTATTTATGGAAGTAATTTGGATTTAAATTACTTTGTAATTAATCAAGGGATTAATTGAGATAATTAATTATGGGTAATTAATTTATGGAATGAAATAATTAAGAGAAATTAATTACTGGATTGTTATTAATCAAGGGTGATTAATATATATGTGGTTTAATTGAAGATTAATTACCTAATGTAATAATTTTAATAAGGAGATTGATTAAAATGTAATTAGAAATCATTAATTAATAAAATTAATGATGAAATTTAGAATTGATTAATTAAGGAATAATTAATAAAGAAGTAATAAATAAAGGACTAATGTAATTAATTTGAGTTAATTAATTGATTAAGTAATTAAAAGTTAATTATTGCAAAGAGTTATGTATAATTAACTTGTGTAATTAATTTAAAGGATAATTACTTATTGTAATTAGAATTTTTTTATTCATGAATGATTAATTAAAATGAATAATAAGATGGTGATTTATTTAATTGATTTGTAATCAATTAATGGTTAAGTTAAGCAGGATTATAAAGATGAAGTAATTAATTTAATTCACTTTAAATTAATTAGAGATGATGTAATTAATTTAATTCATTTTAAATTAATTATAAATGGTGTGATCATTGAATCATTGCTTATGTATGAATGTATGATATTTGTTGCCTTGTATGGTTTATAATCTCAGCTATGAGATGAGTAATGTTATATGATATGGATGCATTGGTTGCATTGTGACGATGATATGGATTATCTGTTTATAATGCTGATATCGATTATCTGTTGGTGATAATAATGTTGATTATCCATTGTGATGTGAATTATCTATCTGTGGGTATATAGATAATGAATTGAATTGTTTTAAACTTTAAAACAACTTGGCCTTAAAAGACACGTTTTGGATTTCAATGAGACCGGGATTGGGTTTCCATATTTGGATATCCGAAAACCACATCGATCCAAATTAACGATAGGTCGTGAATCTCAAGTGAAGATGAAGATTCAGAGTGCAAGGGTTATCGTCATTAACTCTGAGGGTGATTCCAAAATGAGTGTAACAAGATAATGCCTTCGGTTTCGTTCGAACCCAGAACAAACTTGTATGGATTGAATGCTTTCAGAACATCGTTAGGTGGACGATGAGAATTCTAAGTGATATGTCCTATAAAGGTAATCGTAGCCTCAAGCCTCATCAACCGGGAATGGCTAAAACAGGGGAGGTGCAGCAAGGCTAAGTGGGTTGTGCCCAAGTAGGACGAGATTTACCCCTGTCTAGATGTCCCTTTATTTCGGCTATGTGGTGCGGTTGCTGATCACAGCTGTGGGGTGGTCTTGTTCGGGACTGTTTAGTAAGGAATGGTTCCGGCTTTGTGTTGCAGGGGATTGGGAGTGATCCTCGGTACGGTGATCTAGGCCACGTACTGTGACGGGCGGTACCTCGGTAGCCCTGCCATTGTATGGAATCCAAAATCCAATAAGTGCCAACGGTTTTGATTGTATTACCCACTTTAATGGCTAGTAGCTGGAATTTAATCATGTAACAATTTCGGCTATTTCATATTTACTTGAAAACCCTAGACCTATTATAATATCATCGAATTTCCTATCAAATGTTTTGGTTAGCGTAAGGTAAAAACTTTTCCATGTTTATGTGTGGGAAGTCTTATGTAATACCTTTTCTTTTCGAAGGTTTTTCAAAGTTAAGAAACTTTAACCTGTTACTCACACCAGACCCATGTCTGACCCGGAGTTTATTTCTATTTTTCTTAAACTCTTGGGTACTCAAATTTTTACGAGTAGCCAAGGGATTCAGGTTAGCTTTAATGAATTGTGGAAGAGCAAATGGAGCAGGAGGCTTCTGCGTGTAGATATAAATATAGTGCTCCGCCGTGTTGGTATCTCTGAGTGGTTTTTTTGTTAATGTTGTATTTGAGTTGTAATAACTAGACAGGTGTTTATAACTGTCTAGTATGTGTTGTATTGTCTGTGTAACTCTGATAATTGTTGTATACTATGTAATACTTATGTTATTAATATAATTTATTCGTTCCGCTGTTGAGATTCTGATGTTGTTTCTTCTTTCTCTTTTTTCGTTTCTCTTTTCTATCCCTTTCTTTCTTCAAGATGATGCGATTTTCTGTGGTGAGAAAGTCGGGTCGTTTCATAGCATATCATTCATTTTATTTCAAGAGAAAATCTGACATATCCAATCCGAACTCAAATCTGCTACATAGTAGCTTAGTAGCCTTTGTAATCAATATAAAATAAATATAACATAAAATCAGTCATATATATTCAGATCACTAAGGCAGACATAAAAATGAATACAACACATAGAAGTGAACATCGTAGTAGTGGTGATACAAGATCCACTACGTGCCAAAAGAATAGGTACATGTACTACACAAAAGAATAAGTATACATCAAAGAGTCTCTATCTCATATACATGAAAGACAAAAAAATACTACTAAGCTAAAGTGGTTAGCCAAAAGTCAAAAGCTAATACCTGCTAAGAAGTCAAGTGGAAGCACCTGAAACACCTTGGTCCGACTCGAGTATTTTTTAAGAAGAAAAATAGTAAATGAATCAGTCTAGCTATAATTATCATGTAAGATGAGATAGAATAAGACATATAACAAATATATATGATAATAGCAAAAATCATACAATATCTTAAATTTTCTCAATGCACCAAAAAGAATGTCATGTTTTTGTTTTTATTCACCAAATCACAAATATTGATAGACCTTATCAATGCAAATAACAAAAATTGGTGAAACATAAATTCCAAAAATAAATAATTAGAAATCCAAAAAACACAAAGGGGTAGGCCTATCACAAACGAGAGTATGAAAAGTCACCAACAATTGTATCACAAACGGGACGTTATCCTATGGGTCGCTAACCCATAAAAACACAGGGTACTGTCCCCCTTGAGGATGAATGAGTCAAACATCGACGCACCTAAAAAGAAACGCCCCATGCACAGACTCATTGAGCCGATTTCTCCATGAACGGTCAAAAGACCATGGGTCGCCACCCCACAAACTGAGCCGAAGCTCCACAGAATGGGGTAAAGTCCCTCATGCGGACAAATAGACATCGTATATCGCTAGTCTAAACCACAAAATGATCATCATAGATCAATAAGTGTAAATTACACCAAGCTAGTAAACAAATGAGTTTAGCTTCATATCCCATAACCTTTGGCTTAACTTAAATATTTATGAACAAATTGTAGATTTCCACTTGAAAATTGTCACGAGATTTCAATCGAACAAGTCTAACAATTAACCGACGAAATAAACGCAAGCGTATATACCACTTGTTTTGCTAAGTTGTTTGGATTTCTCATACGAATGAGGTGAAAGTTTGTATATACTAGTAGATTGGAAAATAGTTTTAAAATCGATTTTTGTATTAAAAGTGGAGTCAGAATCATTTTTGTAGAAGAGTTTTAGTATTTACTACTAGAATAAACCCTTTGTATTTAGAAGTGACAAATCACAGAAATAATTGTAAAAACAATCCATCACAAAAATCCACATTTCAATGACATGAATTAAAATCATGGAAATCGATATCAAATCCATCGAATGAAAACACCAAAAATCCAGAAAAGAGATCATGAAAGTTGATATTGATTGACAATAACTATTTAGATAATCAAAAATCGATAAATTTGTAAATCCACATAAAAATAGGGAAAATTCTAAAAATCAACAGCCGTAGACGTCTGTGGGAAAACCACATACATCTGTCGCCTGTTTTGGAAAATAGTTTACCTGAAGCCAGAGATGTCTATGGATAATCCACAACATCCGTCGCATGTTTCGGGACAGAATTTGCAAATCCCTTAAATGGGCAAATCTACACCACTTCTCAGATTTGGAAGCGATGAAATGAGCAACGACGACTGGGAATTTATGCCAAGCGACAACCCAGCCTTAAAGGCTCTTCAATGCACCCAAAACAACATGTGTAAACAACCATAATAAATTTTGTCTTCGAAATACCAATATTTGAAAAATTCACCAAACCAATTCGATTCAAAAGTGATTGAGTAAGAAATAGATGTTAGAAGTTCATACCTAACAACAATCAAAGCCATAGACATAGATGTGAGTTCAAGAACTCACCTTTAAACTCAAAAATAGAAAGAACAAGCTCCAGAACAAGCTAAGATCAATTACACCTCAACTACACCTTTAGAATCTCCAATCTAATATCACATGCAAAGATTTTCGAGATTAGGTTATAGGAATTTCTAAAAATTAGAGAGAGATTGTGACGCCCCACCTCTATACCCACGCTAGCCAAGGACACTACGGGGTAATGCCGCCAACTAGCACGGAGAATAAGGCTGTTGAGGAGCGACCATCCGTGTAATTGCTTAGTGCGAGCATCAATATGTCAGATAGTATAACATGCATTTTCTTTCCAAGAGGGAATCCGACATACCGATACAAACTCAAAACTACTACACAGTGGCTATATATATTCTTCGAAATCAAACATAGAAATAAACATAACATAAATCAGTCACAGATATCCATATCACAAAGGCGGAAACAGATATGAATATAACACATGAAAGTGTTCATCAGAGTAGTGGTCATACAAGATCCACTATATCACAAAAAGAATATATACAAGTGCTAGACAAAAGAATAAGTATACATCAAGGAGTCTCTATCTCGAATGCATACAAAACAAAAACTACTAATCTAAACTAGTAAGCCAAAAGTCAGGTGATAGTCCCGGATAAGAAGTCAAGAGGAAGCACCTGTAACATCTTGGTCTGACCCGAGTATTATTTAATAAGAAAATAATAAATGGATCAGTCTAACTATAAATATCAGATGAAATGATATAGAATAAGAGATATGACAAAAACATATAATAACCATAATGTCATACTGTGATAAGTATGTAATTGAAAATCAACTAGAGATTAATCAATATCATAAGAATCTTCTCAAAGATCAAAAGAATGTCATACTCTTTATTTTTATTCACCAAACCATAAATATTGACAATTATATCAATCCCAATCACAAAAGTTAATGGCACACAAATTCACCAATGCACAAATATTGATAAAACTTGTCAATAAAAATCACTAAAATTGGTGAAACACAAATTCTATGAATCATCAATGGAAATACAGAAATCACAAAAAGGGGGAGGCCTATCACAAAACGGGAGCATGAAAACTCACCAACACGTGTATCACAAAACGAAACGCTATTCCATGGTTGCTAACCATTTATTTTGAGCCGAAGCCCCACAAGACGGTCCAAAGACCATGGGTCGCTACCCCCACCAAATTGAGCCGGAGCTCCACAGAAACGGGGTTTAGTCTCCCTCGTAGACAAAGAGACATCGCACATTGCTAGTCTAAATCACAAAATGATCATCATCGATCATCAAGAAGTGTCAATTACACTAAGCTAGTAAATATATGAGATTAGCATCATGTCTCATAACCACTAGCTTAACTTAAATATCTACGAGCAAATTGTAGTTCTCCACTAGAAAATTGTCACAAGAGATTCAGTCGATCAAGTCCAAGAATTAACCGACGAAGTAAACGCAAGCGTTTCATACCACTTGTTTTACTAAGCCGTTTAATTAGATTTCTCATAGGAGTGAGGTAAAGGTTTGGATATACTAATAGATTGGAAAATGGTTTAAGAAACGAGCTTCGTAATAAAATAGTGTTGAAATAGTTTTAATAGAAGAGTTTTGATATTTTCTACTAGTATAGAAAACCTTTATATTTTTAAAGCGACAAATCACAAAAATGATTGTAGAAACAATCAATCACTAAAATTCACATACGAAGACGTGAATTAATTCCAAAGAAATCGATATCAAATCCATCAAAATGGATATTTCCAAAAATACCAAAATAGAAGTCATCAAAGTCGAAACAATTGATAGCAACAAGTGAGAATAAACCCGAATCGATTAAATTTAGAAACACAAGAGAAATGGACCAAAAATAGGCATAATAGGCATTTAAGAGCAGGTCAGTCGACTGGCTCAATGAGTCTAGTCGACTGAACTCAGTCCCGAAATATTCGCGGGATGTTGGTCAGTCGGCTGACTCAGTACGCCAGTCGACTGGACCAGAACCTGAGATGTGCTCAGGTAGCAGGTCAGTCGACTGGACCAAAAATCCAGTCGACTGGAACCTGTTTACTTCGCTTCCAAGCCTATCTAAATGAAGGCAAATTCCTTCCGAAATGCATTCGGTCGAGCAACGGCACTAGGGATTTACGCAAATCAGCTACCTAGCCCAATAGTCTTTTCGATGCATCACCAAAAGCATGTTCAAACAACAAAGCTATGATTTTTGAAGATTTGAACTCAAAACACCAAAAATTGGAATATTCACAAAACTAATCCAAGTCAAAATCAAATGCACATGAATAAGTGTTAGGAATTCATACTTAACAATCAAAGATAATCATAGACTTAGATGTGAGATAAAAATCTCACCTTTTCACAAAAATAAGGAAGGAGAAGCTTGAAAGCAAAGGAAGAATCAACCACACTTCAACACAACCCAAATGAGCTTCAATCTAAGCTCAAAAGAAGAACATTCCCAAAGTTAGGTTTAGGAATTTGTGAAATTGAAAGGAGAATGAGTTGGAGAAGAAGAAGATGATGCTTACCAATAGCTTCTCTTTGGATTTGGAGCTAGAACTTGATTTGCAAATGGAAACTAGGGCTTGGAGTTTTAATTTCCCATTCCTCTCTCCATTGTTGCTAAAGCTTGAGTATTAGGAAATAGAAATGAAGTAATAAAGAGAAGAGGGGTGAAGCTTGGGTCTAATGGGCTGAAACAAAAACCAAAGCCCTAAGTGAAAAAGTGGCAAAATTCCACTAACTCCAAACATATCAAAGTTTATACTCAAAAAGGTCGCAAATGTCATTTTAAACTCAATGGGGGTGGTCTCGAATCCTAATTCGACCGTTTGCAAAAAGTAGCTTCTCGGACTAAAATCCGACTAACGATGAAATATTGAAATAAAATATTTAAATACTCAATCGCAAAATATGCGCGTTGTTACAGAGATTGAGATGGAAAAGATGAAGAGGATGCTTACCTAAGCTTCTCATTGATTTATAGCTTGAATTTGGGTTCCTAAGAAAAGCTAGGGCTTAGGAATTTTAATTTCCCTTCTTTTCCTCCATTTTTCGTTTAGCTTAAGAGTGTTAGGAAATTGCGAATGGAGTCAAGGAAGATGCGAGGAGTTAGGGTATTTGGTAGAACGATTTGGGTTATCTTGTTGGGTTATTGGGATAGAACCCAAAGCCCAAGGGAAAATACCAAAATTCTAATAATCTTCAAACACAACAATGTTTATACTTAAACAAGTTGTAAACGTCGATTTGAACTCAATGAAAGTGGTCTCTAGTCCGAATTCGACTGTTTACAAAAATTCACATTTCAGACTTTTATTCAACTATTGATGCTATATTTAAATAAAACATTTAAATATATAATTGTAAAATATGCGGGTTGTTACAGACTACCCTCCTTAATGAAATTGCGTCCTCATTGTACTTAAGAAGGAAATAAGGAGTAACAACCATTCTGTGACATAACAACACAAAATGGAAGATTAAAATGAGAAGTTCACCTTAAGGAGCATGATAGAGTAAATCTAGATGGGTTCGCTCGATGAATTCTTTGGATTCGCAAGAAAAATCCTTAGGATTTGCGGACCATTGAACTTTCATAAGCGAAACATCTGTGTTACGAAGGCATTTAACCTCTGTAGCAATGATGCGAATAAGACGTTGCTCATATGCCAAATTAGGTGAAACCTCAATTTCTTCAATAACACCAGGCTCAAGAATAAAATCGGAATCACTAAGGCATTTCCGTAGCTGAGAAACATTAAATACATCATGAATAGTGGAAAATTGAGCCGGTAACGAAAGGCAATAAGCCACGGAACTAATGCATTCGGTGATGGAAAATAGGCCAATATATCAAGGTGCTAATTTTCTCGATCAACTGAAATGCACTACACTCTTCATAGGTGAAACACGAATGAATACCAAATCTCCCACAGAAAATTCCAAATTCCTTCTTCGATTATCGGTATAGAATTTTTGTCTACTTTGAGCTTCTTTCGTTCTATAAAAAATAAAGTCAATCTTTTCTGTGGCATCACATATAAAATCTAGACCTAAAACCAGTTTCTCACTGGTTCCAAGCCAACACGAAGGAGATCGGCATGGCCTTCCGTAGAGTGCCTCAAAAGGTGCTATACCAATACTAGATTGGAAGCTGCTATTGTAAGAAAACTCAACAAGAGAAATATGGTCTTTCCAACTTCCACAAAAATCAAGAACATATGCACAAAGGAGATCTTCAAGAGTTTGATTCATTGGCTCCGTTTGTCCATCGGGCTATAGATGATAAGCGGTGCCAAAGTTAAGCTTTGTTCCCAAAGCTTTTGAAGATACTTCCAAAATCCACTAGTAAATAATGGATCAGGATCGCTAACAATAGAAGTAGGAACTCCATGCAATTTAACAACTTCTTTAACATAGAGTTTAGCCAAAAGAGTTGCAGTTCGATTGGACCAAACGGGAAGAAAATTGGCTAATTTTGTAAGTCTATCTACAATCACCCATAGACTGTCATGACCCGAACGAGAACGGGGAAGATCGTCAATAAAGTCCATGGAAACTCCCACTTCCAAACGGGAATGTCTAAAGGTTGCAATAATCCACCGGGCCTCGTGCTCGGCCTTTACGAGTTGGCAAGTCATGCAACGCTTAATAAAGTTAGCAATATCGGATTTCATTCCATCCCAATAATAGAGTCGTTTCATGTCTGCACACATTTTACTGCTACCGGGATGAATGGTAAATTTAGAACGATGAGAATCTTTTAAATTGTCTTTACAAAGATCTCTAATATTTAGCACAATAAGTCTACCAAATTTTCAAATGCCTCCATGAGCATCGATTTTAAAGTCTTTCAAACCATCAATATTACTGTTATCTCTATAACTTTGGCTAAGATGAGCCAATTCGGAGTCGTGCTTTTAAGCTTCAACGATGCGGTCTAAAAGATAAGGATAAGCCACAAGGCTATATGAAACAAAAGATGAACACAAATTGGATTCACGATCTCGAATCTCACAAGAGGAAATAGTTTCGAGATCATTCCATTCAGATATCATCATGAAAACAACCGCTTGTTTCTTATGACTAAGGGCATCAACAACACGATTTCCCTTTCTGGGAGTATAAAGAATATCAAGATCATAAGAAGTAAGGAATTCGAGCCAACGTTGTTGATGCAAATTAAGTTCCTTTTGAGATAATAAATACTTTAAAGATTTATGATCGGTGTAGAGAACAAATTTCTCTCCCAATAGATAATGACGCCAAATTCTAAGGGCAAAAAATGGCCATGAGCTCTAAATCATGAGTGGCATATCTAGTCGGCGGGCTTTAATTGTCTAGAAGCATAAGCGATAAAACGTATGCATGAGAAGGCCTCTAAACCAATACGACTAGCATTGGTATAAACGATCAAGTCTTGGTTCACTTCGGGAATCACAAGAATAGGAGCATCAAAAATGAGTTCTTTTAATTTCTGAAAAGCAACTTTACATTTGTCTAACCAAATGTACTTAACTCCCTTCTTTGTTAAACTAGTAAGTGGTATGGAAATTTTAGAAAAGTCTTTTATGAACCAAAGATAATAGCCCGACAATTCAAGAAAGCCACAAATTTTCGTCAAACTCTTCGGTCTTTTTCAATTTTGAATCGCCTCATTCTTTGAACGATCCTCGAAAATTCTGGATTCAGAAATAATATATCCTAAAAATTTCACATGAGGTTGCCAAAAATGGCACTTAGAAAATTTTTCTTTCAATTGATTGCTCCTAAGAGTTTCCAACATAATGTGAAGATGTTTTTCATGCTTTTCCTCGGTTTTACAATAAACAAGAATATCATCAATAAAGATAAGAACAAATCGATCGAGGAAGTCTTTGAAAACTCGATTCATAATGTCAATAAAATAAGCTGGAGCATTTATTAAACAAAATGGCATAACAAGCCATTCATAAGATCCATAACGAGTATGAAATGATGTCAAAGGAATACTATCCTCGGTAATTCTAATTTGATGAAAACCGGTTGCTAAGTCTAACTTCGAAAAGACTCTAGCACCGCTAAGTTGATCGAATAGACCATCAATCCAAGGTAAGGATATTTATTCTTAATGATAAAGTCAATAAGTTTGCGGTAGTCAACGCAAAGTCAGTGTGTACCATCGGATTTCTTCACAAAGATAGCTGAAGCTCCCAAGGAGAGGAACTAGAACGAATGAACTGTTTTTCTTCCAATTTGGATAATGGTTTACGCATTTCCATAATTTACTTATTGGACATACGATAAGGAGGACGAGTGATAGGCAAAGCTCCAGGGATTATATTAATTCTAAACTCAATTGCTCGCTTAGATGCTAATCCTAAAATAGGCTGAAGGATATTGGAAAATTTATGATCAATGTGAATGAGGGAAATGACATCTCCCTCATCATCATTATCATCATCATGTGGATTTAGATAATATAAGGATGCCACTGAATTGGAAATTGAATCTTTAAGAATAATAGAAATCTGCTTAACAGATTGGGGATGTCGACGATGGATAGACCTCTCGGGACATTGGATGCGGGCTTCATAACGATCAAACCAATCCATTCCCAAAATCATTCCGAAACCTAAGTAACTCAAAACATGCAAATCGGGATGGAAAGCATAATCACATAAAATAATTTCAACATCCTTACAAAATAAACTGAGTGTTGCAAATCCACCAACCAGATTTGCAATTCTTAATGAAGTCATCAAGCTCATAAAATTTAAAGACAAAGTATCAACAAATTCTTTTGATATAAAAGAGTGAGATGCACTCGTATCAAAAGGAATTCGAATAGGATGATCACAAAATATAATAATGCCATCAAGGACAGAATTAGAAATACCTTGACCAAGAGAAGGGCCACTAGAAGTTTGCACAACATTCAAATTTCCCTCTGTATTGAGTTGAAGTTTGGTACATGAAGATATATGATGACCCAAACTTTTGCAGTAGTGGCAAGTAAGGGACCATGGACACTTATTTGCATAGTGGTACTTAGAACCAAAATTATAGCATTCTCCACGATTAAGGGTATTAGTCTTTGCTACCGAAGTTTCTTGCTTCCCTTTCTTGTTGGGATTAGGTTTGAACTTGTTATCGAAAGTTCTTTATGGCACCCCCAACATCACCATCACTTTCTTTATCGACCTCTTCAAGTCGAAGAGCAATATCTACAAATTGATCGAAAGGCACTTCTAGTTTCTAAAGTAAAGCCGTTTTGAGGTTCTTATTCAAACCATAGATAAATCTTTGATTCTTTTTCAAAGGGGTATTAATATACTCGATTCCATATTTAGAGAGGGATTTAAAAGATGCGACTTAGTCTGTCATAGAAGATTCACCTTGAACAAGGTCGACAAAGCGTCGACCGAAAGTTACTTTTTCCGCTTCAAGTACAAAATTTAACTCGAACCTTTCCCAGAATTGCTCCCAAGTAAGATTCGCTTCTAAAATTTTCGAAACCAAAAGCTCATACCAATCTAATGCTCTCTCCTGGAGCATGCTAGAAGCCACTTGGACTCGATATAAATCCAAAAGATTCATACAAGAAAAGATGCAATAGCATGTTCTAAGCTAAGCTTGTACTTTTATAATGCTTTCGGACCCTTTGAATGGCTTTCCACCGAAATTGGTGTAATCACTACACAAGCGTGCAAACCCAGATTTAGGATGAGTAGGCTCAGGAATGGGACCGGCAGCTTAGGCATTCTTTACAAGATCAAAAATTTGTTGAGCAGACATGAATATGCCATCCGAAGGAGGACCACTGGATTGACCAGTACTAGGACGACCTGCTCTAACCTTTTCTCTTCTTAAACAAAAGAAAGAAGAGTAAAAAGGTTATTCTTAGAATGAATTCAAATAAGCTTGATTGACAAAACAAGGCATCATAAAATAAGATAGGACATGAATCGAATCCTAAGACCCGAATTAAATCTTAAAGTACGATTCCTAAAAGAGACTTAGGACAATGATCCTTTCTAGATTATTCTACGTTGTTCTGAAGTTTTATTCTGATACTAAGCTATGACGCCCCACCTCTATACTCTCACTAGCGAAGGACACTGCGGGGTAATGCCATCAACTAGCATGAAGAATAAGGCTTTTGAGAAAAGACCATCTATGTAATTGATATGAGCAAGAACCGATACGTTAGAAAGTATATCATACATTTCATTTCAAGAGAAAATCTAACATACCCAATCCAAACTCAAATCTACTACATGGTGGCAAAGTGGCCTTCGGAATCAATATAAAATAGACATAACATAAAATCAGTCAAAGATATTCATATCACTAAGACGGAAATAGATATGAATACAACACTTAAAAGTGAACATCAAAGTATTGGTCATACAAGATCCATTACATGCCAAAACAATAGGTCCATTTACTACACAGAAGAATGAGTATACTTCAAAGAGTCTCTATCTCGTATACATGAAAGACGGAAAAAACTACTAAAAGCTAATCCCTGCTAAGAAGTCAAGTGGAAGCGCCTGAAACACCTCGGTCTGACCTGAGTATTATTTAAGAAGAAAAATAATAAACGGATCAGTCTAGCTATATTTATCATGTAAGATGAGATAGAATAAGAGATATAACAAATATATATGATAATAGCAAAAATCATACAATATCTCAAATTTTATCAAAACACCAAAAATAATGTCATATTCTTTATTTTTATTCACCAAATCACAAATATTGATAGATCTAATCAATGTAAATCACAAAAATTGTTGAAACACAAATTCTAAAAATCAATAATTAGAAATCTAGAAAACACAAAGGGGGAGGCCTATCACAAATGGAATTATGAAAACTCATTAACACGTGTATCACAAACGGAACGCTATCCCAAGGGTTTCCAACCCATAAAAATATGAGGTACAGTCCCCCCTTGAGGGTGAATGAGTCAAACATCGACGCACCTAAAAAGATATGCTCTATGCACAGATTCACTGAGGCGATTGCTCAACGAACGGTCAAAAGACCAAGGGTCGACACCCCACCAAATTGAGCCGAAGCTCCATAGAACGGAGTATAGTCCATTAGCGGGCAAAGAGACGCATATCGCTAGTCTAAACCACAAAATGATCATCATAGATCAATAAGTGTAAATTACACGAAGCTAGTAAATATATGAGTTTAGCTCCATGTCCCATAACCACTGGCTTAACTTAAATATTTATGTACAAATTATATATTTCCACTCGAAAATTGTTACAAGATTTCAATCGAACATGTCTAAGAATTAACCAACGAAATAAACTCAAGCGTTTCATACCACTTATTTTGCTAAGTCGTTTAATTTGATTTCTCATACGAATGAGGTAAAGGTTTGTATATACTAGTAGATTGGAAAACAGTTTTAAATTCGAGCTTTGTATTAAAAGTAGAGTTAGAATCATTTTTGTAAAAGAGTTTTAGTATTACTACTAGTTAAAATCTTTGTATTTAAAAGTGACAAATCACAAAAACGATTGTAAAAAAAAAATCTATCACAAAAATACATATTTCAATGACGTGAATTAAAATCACGGAAATCGATATCAAATCAATCAAATGGAAACACCAAAAATCCAGAAAAGAAATCATCAAAGTTGATATTGATTAACAATAACTATTTGGATAATCAAAAATTGATAAACTTGGAAATTCTCATAAAAATAAGAAAATTTCCGGAAATCAACAGCCACAGACGTCTGTGGGAAATCCATAGATGTTTGTCGCCTATTTTAGGAATTAGTTTACCTGAGCCCATAGACGTTTGTTGATAATCCACAGACGTCTGTTGCCTGTTTCGGGATGGAATTTGCAAAACCCTTAAATGGGCAGATCTACACAACTTCTCGGATTCGAAAGCGAGTGAATGAGTAATGGCGTATAGGGATTTATGCCAAGCGGCAATCCAGCCCTAAAGGATCTTCAATGCACCCGAAACAACATGTGTAAACACCCATACTAGGGTTTCCATAAATTTTGAATTCAAAATACCAAAATTTGAAAAATTCACCAAACCAATTCAATTCAAAAGTAATTGAATAAGAAATAGATGTTAGGAATTCATACCTAACAACAATCAAAGCTATAGACATATATGTGAGTTCAAGAACTCACCTTTAAACTCAAAAATAGAAAAGATAAGCTCCAAAACAAGCTAAGATCAATTCCTCTTCAACTACACCTCAGGAATGTCCAATCTAGTATCACATGCAAAGATTTCCAAGATTAGGTTATAGGAATTTCTGAAAATTAAAGAGAGATTGAGATGGAGAAGATGAAGAGGATGCTTATCTAAGCTTCTCATTAATTTATAACTTAAATTTGAGTTCCTAAGAAATGCTAGTGCTTTGGAATTTTAATTTCTCTTCTTTTTCCCTATTTTTCCTTTAGCTTGAGAGTGTTAGGAAATCGCGAATGGGATGAAGGAAGAGGAGTGGAGCTAGGGTATTTGGTAGGAGGGTTTGGATTATCTTGTTGGGTTAATGGGCTAGAACACAACCCAAAGCCCAAAGGAAAATATCAAAATCCTAATCATCTCCAAACACAACAATGTTTATACTTAAACAAGCAGTAAACGTCAATTTGAACTCAATGAAAGTGGTCTCGAGTCCGGATTCGACTGTTTACAAAAGGTCACATTTCGGACTTTAATTCAACTAATTATGCTATATTTAAATAAAACATTTAAACATATAATTGTAAAATATTCGGGTAGTTACTAATTACTTGATACCATATGTATTGGTTTTGAATGGGTTTGAATGACCTACTAGGTATGGTTTCGGAAGCGAGCTGATGGATGTGGCGAAGCGGTAAATTATGTCAAAACTAATTTTTTGGCCTTATAAAGTAACTTCTTTTCATCTAACTTACCAATTTGTCAAAATATAATTGGCGCCATTTCTTTTTCAAAAAAACTTTTTCTAAAAAGGCTGCCGAATTCCCTAATTTACAATTGAAAATTTAAAAAAGTAAGGCATTCCCTTCCATAAAACATTTAATCATTTATGTTCTTCAACTTAAATAATTTAATAACCATATTAAAACTCTTTAGAAAGATCCCCAAAAATCATCATAATTCACTTTTAATATGTTTCCTAACATATACTAACTTTAGACCTGAAGTCCTTTATATATGGCCATAATAATTTTTTAAACCCCAAATTATCTATTTCTTTCATTCAAAATTCATAATAAATTATCCATAGCTTGGATTATTATGAAAATTTAAACTTATCTCCAAAAGTATTTTACATAGCATATTAAATCTTCATGGCATTTGAAACCCATTTTACACGATTTTAACCTTAAAATCAAACAAACCTTTTGTAAACATACTTGTTTAAATCAAACATGACATGTAATCAAAGCATATCATCATCCAAATCATCCAAACAGTTCTAGAACCTTAAACCTGAATTAAAATGTTCAATAAAACATATATGAGATGGTATTAGTTTTTTATTCACCTTGTTTGGATAAAGAACTTGAGATTTGATCTTGCTTAATTCTTCCTTGCTTGAATCCTTAACTTTTACTTGATTTTGATCCTCTTTTCTCCTAGAGATATGGTCGGCCTTAGTTTTCCTTAGTTTTTGTTTTTGGTCTATGAACGTATGAATAAAAATGAGGTAAGGGTTTAGGGTTATGATATAGGGCTATTTCCTCTATTACCCTTGCC
This sequence comes from Allium cepa, assembly GCA_030765085.1. Taxonomy (NCBI): domain Eukaryota; kingdom Viridiplantae; phylum Streptophyta; class Magnoliopsida; order Asparagales; family Amaryllidaceae; genus Allium; species Allium cepa. Next base: position 431,734,570 of record CM060929.1, on the reverse strand, counting down.
TTTCTTAACTTAGTTTTCATCTTATAAACCATTCTTATGAATTTACTTATGGCCATTTTATAAATTCATTTATTTAAGGCATGAACTTAATTAGTTTTAAAATCTCAATCCCCATATCACTCTATACTCTACATTATTCTATTTAATTTATCTAATTAAATCTCTTGGATAATGTCATTTAAAATTAGGGGTGTTACAAGCCGAACCGGTATAAAATATTATATGTTTTTTCTTGGTCTTTTTCACTTAATTTTTTTTCACTTTTTATTCTCTACATAATCTCTCAGATGATTGTGCTTTTTTGGTTCAAACATTTTGGTGCTTTCGTTGAGAGATGATATTCTTAGGCTACTTGAATCCATCAACTATGTGATTTCTTAGATCCGAGAGATAGATCCAATTCCAATCTACAAGATGCTATTTACCATAGCCCTATGGAGAGACCGTTCTACAAACTCCAAGGCTGTTAATGAAGCTGAGAACCAGAATACTCGACGGATGACATTGCCTAGCCAAATCAACCAGATATCCAAAATCCTACTAATGTCTTGACCAAGATTGAGATGGATTATATGATAAAGTAAATGAAGGATAGGCTCTAGGAGAATCGCAATTGGATGAACCCGTAGATGGAGGAGAGCTTGAGACAGTAGAATGAGCTAAATCAGAAATGCCGTAAAAGGAGCATGAGGGACTTAACATCTAAGAGTCTGATAATTCTTCACCATTCCAGTAGAGACATAGGAATAGGAAGCAAAAAATGGCTCAAAAGGATATTAGGACTTCATATTAGGAGACAAGAAGAAATCACGATGAAGGTTTATGGATATGTACCAATCCAGGAGGATGGATCAGTATCAATCTAGCAATTTTCATACAACAAGAATAATAATTTAATATTATCACTTCCTAACTACCAAGCAACTATATATAACTATAATAATTTACGGAAAATTATTTCTTTTATATACAAAAATAATTTGGGTAAAATTATTTCATTTACCCTATTTTAAAACAAGACTGTGTCGATTTATCTTGTTCAAAAGTTTGGAAACCCCTATCGATCACATGACGTCCCACATATCGACCAGAATCCTTAAACACTCAACCGATAAGTCAACAAAATATAAAAACAATTTTTATATTCACTAACAAATACGTGCTCATATCTATTAATACACTCAAACTCATTCTAGAGTACTACAGACTCTATTTCTAATGAGTAATCCCCACCAAAGCCAAGGTTCTCACTTAACCTTTAGCTCTGATACCAAAATGTCACAACCCGATTTCTGACGCAAGAAAATCGACATCAATACGTTCACTGTATTAAATTTCGAACAATCGAATGTCGAAAAAAACTAGACCGTAAGGGAAAGAAGAAGGAGGTAGAAGAAGAAATATAGAAACAACATCAGAATCTCACAGTTGCAGCGAAATACATATAATATATAACAACAGCTTTAAAACACAAAGAGATCTGTACTGATTTATACATCACATCATCAAAGTACAACTCAAATCAACAACATAATCAATAGAAAAATACCGGACAGTTGTAATACTTGTCCCCACAAAGCGGACTATACACAGCTTATGCTGCACAGCGGATAATACATCAAGTAAGTGATATGCCTCACCATCTAGCTCATCTCCAGAGCTCCACAGCATCTTATCCTGTATCCTATAATACTCGGTCTGACCCGAGCATTATAATAAAATAATACTCGAGTCAGTCTGGAAAACCAGCTTGATAAAACACACTATATTGGATTATTAAAGTTTCCAAAATCCTTCGAAATCAAGGGTATCTCATAAGACCACGCCACAAATAAACATGTCGGTTTTTACCTTATGATAACCAAAACATTTCTTATCAAATCCTCTGATATTATAGTAGTGTCTATGTACAAATACTTATTCAAATAGCCTAAATTGTTACATTCATTAAATTCTAGCATAATAGGTATACAAATAAGTCCAAAGGCACTTATTGGAGATTGGGTTTCCATCAATGGCAGGGCTACTGAGGTACCGCCCGTCACGGTACATGGTCTAGATCACTGTACCGAGGATCCACCCTGATCCCCTGCTACACAAGTCTGGAGCTACCCCTTACTGGATAGTCTGAATAAGATCACCCAGCAGTTGGGATCAGTAACCGCCCACACAGCCGAATAAAAATGGACATCTAGACAGGGGTAACCTTACCCTAATTGGTTGCTAGCCACTAAGGCTTGCGTGCACCTCCCCTATTTTAGCCATTCCCGGTTGATGAGGCTGGAGGCTATGTGTTACCTTTTAGAACACATCTCGCTTAGAATGCTCATCGTCCTCCTGACGAGGTTCTGATAGCATTCGTCCATACAAGTCCGTTCCGAGTCCGAACGGAACTGAAGGCACTACTCCTACTACATCCATTTTGGAATCATCCTCAGGATTAGTAGCAATTAGCCCTTGCACTTCACTGCTTCATCTTCGACTCCAAGCTCTTGTCTTCCCCACGAAAACGTTCAAAACGGATCGAAGTGGTTTTCGAGCAATTGATCCCGATCTCGGTCTCTTCGAAGCGATCAGCACATTGGCTAAAATTGATAGTCGGTTATTTAACTATCATATAACATCCAAAAACAACCATTAGGCTTTAATAGTTTTCCAAATTATTTATTTCAAATATCTTCGCAAGATATTTTCTATATTTCAATCCTTTGAAAATAGTTTCAATCACTTTCTCTATGGCGAAATAAATTCCACCCAATTGTTTTATTTCCACTGAAAATCACCAAGTCTTAATACTCTAGATTTTCAAATAACTTCAATCATTTTATCCAAAAATATATATACTTTAAAACATTTAAAAATAAAAACTACTTAAAATCCTTTATCTAAAATACTAGTTATGAAATCTTATAATAATTTCTCATGTAAACTTAAGCTAAAACTAATTTTAAAATAAAAGTTACTCTATAAAGTATAAATATTAAATAATTGTATTTTAAATCATAATACTAGCTAAACCTTTTAAAATAATTTACTTATATAATTAACTCAATAAATATTTACTTTTAAATATTTAAAACCCCTAATAATAATTTCTCCAAAAATTCTTTTTTTTTAAAACAACTTTTAAACGTTTATATTATACTTGGAAATCTTCTTTTAAAAATATACTTAGCTTTTCAGGAAAATACACTTTCCTTTTCCACACCTTTTAAAAATAAACCACTATTTATTTTCAAAACAAAGTACACATTCCTTATAAATTCCCATCCTGAATTTATACTTCCAAATTATCCTCTAATAAATACTTCACTTTATTTATAAACCCTGTTTATAAATTTCACAATTCATTCTCCTCTATTCACAGTTTCAACACTTAGTCGGTTTTCAAATCAATTTCCAAAACCAACTCCATTTTAAAATAAATTCCTTTACTTTCCCAATTTATTTTTAAAACCCATTAATTCCATGTTTACTTCTATATTTATGATTTAAAATCTTATTTTAAACTGAAATATCCACTTCATACTTCATTCAAAAGTCTACCCTTTTATTTCTTCCCGAACATTTTAAATCTTAATTTTTCAAAAAAAATCCTTTAATTTTTGACAATATCACTTAAGTCTCCAAAACTCTTTTATTTTCATTTATTTAAAACCTCCATCTTAATTCCCATACTCAGAATTAATTTAATATAATTTAAAAATCAAACTTTTATATTATTTTTTTCAAATTCAATCTTCAATTTACCCATATTCACTAAAATTATTTTACTTAAAAATTTCCCTTTTTATTTCCTTCAAAAAAATCCAAACTTATATATTTTTCATTCTCTCAAATACCAATATATATTCAACCAAGCCATAGCATTCAATAATTTCAATTCCCAATATAATCAATATAATCATCACAGATTATCACATAAATCACATCGCTGAATATAAAGTAAATTCAACGTTTTGAGGAATCCAGTTGCATCCCTCCAACCTATTTCCCTACATCCATAGATGTTAGCACAATATAAAATACCAATCCCACTTCGTGGTGGAATATCACGGTATGTGGGGTCATCCGCTGTTATGCGGGGCGCATAGGGTCTCATCCGCTATATAATGCGGGAAATCAATCACTCCAATATATATGCTACTATATATAACGTACCACATCCAGACTGATAAATAAACATCAATTCAAGCAATCAGTCCAATAATTAAAATTTAGTTATTTAAATTTAAATGGTTATCCAAATGAGTGAGATTAACTCACCTTTGATTTGTTTACAACCCATTTCCATCTCGACTTTCTTCACGATTTTGGACCTTGTATAACATTCACAGTTTATTAATCATCTGAATTGATCGAACAATTAATTACTACTTATTTATTTAATTTAAACTAAATTTTTACTTTTAAAAATTTCTTAGTAACTAAAATAAATTAAACAAATTTATCTCCTTAATATTTTTCTAAAAGAACAGTAGGCTAAAACATGTATATTTATTTTTATATTTTTTTCATTTTAGAACTACATATATATTCATAAAATGATCTACATAAACCAAAGGTCCAATTTTAATATAAACTATTCAAATCAAAACATTTTAAAATTCTGGTTTCAACCCTATATAATTTTTCAGTAAATAAAATAATCCTTTTTTACTGTATATATTGAAATATGTATGTACCTATATATTTATTTACTGCACATTAAATTATAATAAATAAAATTCCTTTTATCTCATATGAAAAGTATATGTTAAATTTAAAACAGAATGGTTTTTGAATAACATACTATAAATATATTTTTTTCTTTCTGTACAATTTTTTCTACCTGCTTCTGAATATATATATATATACACACACACACACGCGCGCGCGCGCGCGCACATTATTAATTTTAAATTAAATGAAAGTAAATCGAAGGATTACCTCACTGACTCGCTGCCTGCTTGACCGCTCGCTGCTTGCTTGACTGCTTCGTATGAGACCTGTCCTCGTCGCTCGATCGAAATCTCATCTTCCCCAAAGCTCTGCTCTAGTCGTCGCGAACGAGCTTGCCATTTCTTGATCCCTAGCCGAAACCCTTAGTCGCATCAGCTAGAACTACGCCTCGCCATCACTCGCGACCTTACCGCGAGATTCACCCTCCAACGAATCGCCACCATCTCCATTCGCGAGTCCTCCACCTTCCCTAATTTGCTAGCGCGCGAGCCACGGTTCCATTCCCCAAACTCCATGCACTCATGCATCTCCTCCCAAGTCGTCTTATCGAATGAGTTCCTTGTCTGCCTGAGCCGACTTCGGCTGAATTCAATTCTCTATTTGCCTACTATTCGAACGCTTCGATTTTATATCTTTTTTCTTATTAACGAGTCAATTGTGAATTTTGTTCGCCATTTTTTTGATTCGAGATGGAGAAATAAAATAAAGGCTTCATATGCGTTTTATCTTTCTTTTTCTTTTCCTGATCGGCTTGAGTTTAAAAAAAAACAAGGTGGACATTTGGCGCGTGAAGAAACTGGCCAGTGACATTTGTCTTGAATCAAAAGTTCTGATATGAATGGATTTACAGTTGAAAGCTGACTAATATATAAATATATATATTAATTTAAATCGTCTCGATTACCACAACTCATGTAACGACCCGCTATTTTCAACCATTCGCATCCAAACATGCTGAAATTGAGTAGCTCAAAATACCAGATTCTTAATTTAAATTTTGCAAAACTCAGAATATACAGCAAATAAGTAAATCACAGATCATAGATACAGAGTAATAAAATGGAGCGGAAGCAAAGAAATAGTAGTTCATGAAGCTACTATATAAATTCATCAAAGTTAAACAAGATACAACAGGAGTCTCATTATGATAATCAAGTACAAATCAGAATACATCACTGGAATCAACTGGATAACTGGAATCAACTGAACAAATGAAGGAGAAATAGATAGCTTGATTTTCAAGCAAAGCTCCAACTCCGAAGGTGAGTCTTGAATGATGTATCACTCAGTCTGACCCGAGCGTAAAGAAAAACACAAAACATTCGAGTCAGGACATACATACTTATACAATGTAAACCAACTCAAGTGAACAGTAATATAAGGTAAAAGTAACTTAAAGGATGCTTGGGACCACCCATCCTCTAAGGATCCGTTAAACTATTTACTATGTAGTAATATTTCGCTATTCATAATGTCTATAGTAAAATAAACTTACTTTTAAATAGCGTTAAGGCTTTACATTTTCCACCTTAACACGTAATAGTGCTAATAGTCTATATAGTACATGGGTACCTCCTGATCGGGAGGCTACGAGAAGATACTCCATAGGTATGACACAAATCAAACTCGTAAAAGGCTCGCTAGGGTCGGTGACACGGCACAACTAGGCAATGCCAGGGTTTATATACCAATTACTATCCGGACTTGTGGTTACGCGTAGCAGCCACTACCGCCCACCTCGAGCCACACCCCTAAATCAAAATCAGAAGTGGCTACCAAATAAATCTCAAAGTCAGAATATAGTATCGAAGGAGTGTGTCTGATCATAGGAGCTACCTCATTGGCCCATAATCGCTCCTGTTATAGCCACCTTATGCCAACTAACGGGAGTTGGGTCCACGTATATACCTCAAGGACGTCGCCACCATCCTACTTCATTCTGGAATCTCCACGGCGTACACGGTTGTTAAAGTGGTTTTCGGAGTTGGCAGAGAGTATGACAACTTCCAATCCCGGTCTCTTTAACAACCTAACGTTATTATAACCCATGGATATTTATTTCAAAACATTTCTATTCCAAAACCACTTCAAATAAAATACCATTAGTTTCCAAAATAACATCCATTTCAAAACTAAATACTATATTATTTCATTTCAAACTCAATTAATTTATCATTTCCATTTGAAAACCAAAGTATTAATATATCCTTTAAATAAAACCCAAATTTCCAAATCATTGAATATTTCCTTCCATTTATTAAACTTGAAACATTCCTTTAAATCATCTTAACCCAAACCACTTTATAGAGTCATATTCTTAAATCTTCAATTTCAATAGGTTTCAAATTTATACATTTAAAGATAATTCTTAATTAAATACAATTTCAAATAATTTCATTTCGAAAACCATAGTGCTTCCAAAGTTATAACAACTCCAACCAAAATACTTTGGAATCATAATACTTTGGAATCATAACAATTTAGAAACGTTATCATTTGGAAATCATGCTACTTAAAATCATAACACTTTGGAAATGTTATTCTTTTGAAAATCATAATACTTAGAAAAATCCTAACACTTAAAATTACCTTCATTTAAACCATTTAAATTCAATGTCAAGTAATATTCATTGTAAAGTTGTAACATTTCTAAGTTTATTCATTCAATTATAAACTTTCCAAAGACATTGTATATTTCAGCTACAACAGCATTCATAAAGTGTTATGGTAGATATAGTAATATTTCAAAACATTATCCAATTCAAAACAGCGGCACTTGTAAAGTGCTACGGTAGGTATTTAATTATTATTTCAAAACAGTTCATTTTCAGAAATAGAAACATTTATAAAGTGTTGTGGTAGTTATATAGTTATTTTCAAAATAGTTCAAATTCAAAAACAACAGCACTTCTAAATGCTATAATAGGTACTTAGTTCTTTCAGAACCTAGTTAAGTTTCAGAATTGATAACACTTAGCAAATGCTATCCTAAAACCACAACATTTCTGAAGTTCTAACAATAAAATTAAAGATTTTATACTAACATTTCAGCCACATTACAACTTTAACTTTTAGCCATTTTAACTTATAAAGATCATATTTCTTGCTTCAAAAAATATTCATTTGGATATCAATTAACCTATGATTTAATAAAATAATATCTTATCAATAAATATCCAAATTTAACTATAATTCATTTATAAGTCAAAATTACCCTATTTTACTTAACTTTTATTTTTATCAAATAACTTTACACTTTATTTTAAAATATCCATCCTATAAGATAAATTATTTCTATTACTGAATTTACTTAACTTTCATTTGAAAACTAAATTTTCACTTATCAAGTTAAGTCATCTTTATGTTACATTTTTCCATTTAAATCATAATCATTTTATTTTTTTCCAAACATAACATAAATAAAATATTTTATCATAGTTAATATAACAATCCAGTTCTCTTTATAAATCTATTCATTTAGCAATCAATTAACTATGATTTTCTAGTTAAATAAATGTTATTACAAAATATCCAATTAAAACTGTGTTCCACTTTACCAGTTCAAAATACATTATTTATTATACAAACATGTCCATTTCATAAAGTAAAATTTATAACAATTTCCAGGTTAGATTTACAACTTCCATATTAGGTCAAACTCAATTACTAAATTATTCATCACAATAAAGATCTTTAAGTTACCATTTACAACCAAATAAAGATCTTTAAATTGCAAGTTAAACCAATTATCAACTTATAAAGTTTTAACTTAAAGAAAGCCAATATCTCTTTATATTTCAAATCATTAAATCAAATTTGAGTTCAAATTCCACTTATTCTAAAAATTCAAAATACTTAAATATTTCTTTTTTTAAGAAAAATATTACTTCAAAAATATTAACCATGGGCCTATATAATATTTTCTAACCTAGGTTAAGTGATACGGATATGTATTATTTCAATCCGTAATTTAAAAATGAAATTCCAGATTCTATCATTTCAAACCCGCAAAATGAATGCAATAAAAATCACTCGAGCCTATCATTTCAGCTCATAATGATTTTTCCTTATTCTAAAGTCCGTTCAGGTATATATCATTTCAATCCATAGTGATAAGGGAACTTGCAGTGTGAGATACAGAAAAATAAAATGACAGTATAACATATAATATCATATTAGACGATGGAACAGATATATAAACAGCATTTAACATCATATAAACAAATCATAGGCATATATGAATATAGAATAATAATTTATACAACTCACTTGTCATCATTTCACATCATATAAGTACGTAAGTCTAGAGTGATAACTCACCTTTTCAAAGCTAGAATCGGATTCAAAACATACATCCAAACTCCGCAAAGCACGAAAAAGCACGACTATATTTTTGAGTGAATGAAGAGTCAGATCCAAATCTTGTATGCGAACAAATACAACAAACATATATAAGAATGAATCAGTGCAAAAGAATAAAAATTTAACAATGGAAAAGAATGATTCAAAGTGACATAACCTTTGCTTTAATAAATAAATGGGCTTGGCAACATCACAAATAGGCTAGATCACTTCAAAGCATGCTCGTCCAAGATGTTTTATGCAAGGCTAGGCTCGGCCATGGGTCATGCATACAAGGCTATACTTGGAATTGTAAGAGATGGTGAGTTAGAAATTAATGGAAGCTAAAGGCAAGGAGATTGGAAGGTCACAAGCAACATAGGCTCGGTCTTATAGCTTCTTGGCTCGGCTTGGTCACCTTAGGTCATGGCTAGGGTGTGCTTGAGTCAAGCAAAGCATGGAGTGGTGGTGTTTCAAGTTATGGTTGGGGCTAAAAGGTGAAGAGGAGGAAGTAGATGTAGGTGGTGATCTCGGCTATGGTTGAAACAAAGAGATGGTGATCTATTTCCTAATGTTGGTCACGGCCTATGGGTGGAGGAGGTGATGATGGTCGGAATGGTGGTGGTGGAGTAGTGGTGAGGTCAGCTAGGAGGTGGAGAGGCCAAGCTATGCATTGAAAAACAAAAGAAAATAAAAGAGAAAAAGGCAAAAGAAAGAGAGGAGAAGCCATGGAAATTAGATCTAGATTTTTTTCCTCACGCAAATGAAATATGAGAAGTGAGAACTTTTCACATGAAATAATGATAAAAGTGGCGGTTAGGGTTTACAAAAGAAAAATGAACGGCTAAGTTAAGTAATAAAGAGGCTAGGAAAAAAAAGCAAGAGTTTGAATGGTTTGGAAGAATAAAAAGGCAATACTATAAAAAAAATAACTTGATGTATTTAATTAATTTTCTTCCTTTGTTTGCACACAATGAAAAGGGGAGTTTGAGAAACAATATATACGTGATTGATAGGAGAAAATCACGGCTGTGAATGTGGGATGTAATTGGCTATGCAAATGGAAAGGCAAAGGAAAAGGAAAAGGCAACAAATAAAAACAAGTAACCTATGTCTCTAGAAATTTCTAAGCTATTATTGAAAATAAAACCAATAAAAAATCAAATAAATATAATCAAAGTTTATACAAATAAAATAGAAAATAAAATTTAGAGAATAAACATAGAAAAATAGAAAATAAAATATCAAAAATCATTGCGTGTAAAACACTGTAATTTATCCAATTTAAAAGGTATAAAATGGAATTTTACGAAATGAAAAGCAGTATTAACATTACAATAAAATACATTTTGATCAAATTTGAAATTTTCAACTGTGGTCAAACTTTGAATTTCAGTTGAACAAAATATAAAAATTTTAGAAATTGCTTATTTTATTATATTTGGAAAATAAATTGTAAACAAATTCCAAACTTACATTGGAAAATTCTAGAAATTCAATCTTAAATAATTTAAAATTTGAAGGTTTTAAATAAAAACTAATTACAAAATATTTACAAAATTATGGGCTGTTACACTCTCCCCCACTCAAAACTTTTCGTCCCCGAAAAGGAATGAGGTAGGAGAATAGAACGACCAGATAGAAAATAGACTGGAAAAACAAAATAAAATAATTTATTTAAAACCATATAGAATTCAATTTAAATTTATTTATATTCAACACTTGCTTTTATCCTTTTGGTTTTACTTAAGTTAAATCAATATTAACTATTCCCAATTCATTATCTTATTGTCCAATTATCTTTAATTAACAATTTCAAAAATCAAAAATTTGAATAGTCATTTATTATAATCATATTTATTCAACAAATTTAAAATTTTCTTTATTCCAAATTGTTATTAAATTTATTCCCTTAATATATCTAATCACATATATTAAGTATATATACACTTATTGTAACTATTCCAATCTATTTATAAATTTCCTTAACATCATATATATTGTATATTATTCAATTAACCTTTTGTTCTATTTACCTCTATTAATATATTATAACTAAAATTTAAGTGTATAACATTTATTATAACCACTCAAATTTTATTTATAAAATTCCCTTTATATTGTCCATTATCCAATTACATTGTTAACTTCTAATAATTAAGGTAAGTTATATTGGAATGCAATAGAATATTATACAGGTTTAAATTTTCTAATTCAATTATCTCGACCTTAAATATTTATTCATAATTGTGGATTCATTTTATATTTGAAATTATCCTTCAAGATAAAACTTTAAGAATTAAATTTTCGACTATCTTCAAACAATTAGAGATAAATATATATGTATACACACACACACACACACACAATATATATATATATATCAAATCTAATTTTTAAATCATATATCACATATATTATAAATCAAGTCATAATTTAGAACTACAAATCAATTTAATTCTCCAAAGCAAGACTGTAGCAAAACTACAGAATGGTCTCTTCACTTCGAAACCCGAAAATGAATGTCGATGTTGTTGCAGCCATCACCAAAATTATTTTCCAACGACAAAGAAAAGAGTACTGATTTACAAATTAAAAATCCTTTAAAACAATTTCTACTTGAAACACTTTAAATAATCACCCTTTAAACTTTAAACACAAGGTTTGAAACCATCGAAAATTAAATTCTTAGTTTCTTATTGAAATTCATTTAAATTTCCCAATTAATTTATAGCCATGCTTTATAGTTCAATTATTTATATATGGAAAAAATATTATTTCTAATCTTTCAATTCAATTAACTATCAAAATTCAAAAAATTATACTTATATAATTATACAAAATTTGCTAAATTTGAAAACTATATTGTGTCGGCTTGCTCTGTTCAAGTGTTTTGGAGATCCTATCGATAGCGTTGATAAGACGAATCGGTCGAAAACCCAAATCAACATCAACAACTCAAACAACACAATATATAAACATTTTAAATATAGATTTACAAATACACTATACAGGAATAGATTTTCAGAGCAAGGATAGAGATTCAAATTTGATTAACTCAAATCAAAGGATAAGTTGGAACAAAAGATAAGATGATTAACTAACCAAATAAACAAATGGACAAGCTTATATAAATCTCAGCAACCTTAATCGGGTCAACCTTGACTCCAAGAATTAGATCGATGTAGAATTCCGAGGCAAATCTACATTCGATCTCAAGAGGTAGAATTCAGGACAACAAGAGATACTAGCATCTAAACCGATGATATATATATATATATATATATAAATCTTCGGTGAATAATGCCTATTGTAAAGGAGTTTCACCCATTTACAAGTCATCCGGTGGAGCTACGGGATGCTCCAGAATCAAAGAAGACGAATAGTGGGGGACAAGAATGGATTTCTGAACCGAGGGAGCGTCCGAATTTCAAAGGAAACAGAGTCAAAAGGAAGAGATTCACACTCGAATGAAAGTGATTCTGTAGATAAATTTACCATGTATGCTAAGTTTTGCATAGATCCAAAGCTCTGATACCAACTGTAATAACCCTCTATTTTCAACCATTCACATCCAAAAATTTCGGAATTGAATAGCTCAAAATACCAGACTATTAATTTAAATTTAGCAAAACTCAGAATATACAGTAAATGAATAAATCATAGATCACAACACAGAGTAATAAAATGTAGCAGAAGCAAAGAAATAGTAGTTCTGTAACGCCCCACCTCTATACCCACATTAGCAAAGAGTATTACTAGATAATACCGTCTGCTAATACGGAGAATAAGGCTGGATAGGAGCGACCATCTATAGTCTTGCTTTAACTATCTATTGAATACATCGACAATTGCCCTTACCTAGCAGATCGACATGTCCAATGAATATTTAAAACAAAACCATAGTTGGCTAGAGGATCTATCAGAACAGAATATAACAACTCAAATGTAATATACATCACAGAACAGTAAATCATCACATGCACATATACTGATACATAACAGTGTATACAAAACGATACATGACAAGTTGTATAGAAAACCACAATATACAGACGAGTCAATAATACATATCAGAGTTACAACAGATGAGGACTACACAAAAGCTATGACAAACAAGAAACTAGCGGAATAGTCCATGCGGAAGCAAAAGAGGCTAAGTCCAAAAGCACATAATCCTGAAACATCTCGGTCTGACCCGAGTATAAAAATACACGGGTCAGTTTAGATAACAAATCAGTTAGATAAACTGAACAATAATAAACCTGCAAGGTTACACAGTATAACAAATATCTCTAGAGGAGATAACACAATCATCAACAACAGATGAACATAATAAAACAAGCCTCATATCATCGGCAACATAGATAATCAAAGGATATGAATATCCTAAAGCAAGACAATAGGCAAATAGCAAATACCCATAAGGTATACAAGTTCCACAAAGGTAACCGCTACACATCATGCGGCTCAAAAAGACCAACACCGATGGGCGATACCAAGGGAATATAATCATATCAGTGAAACATCAGAAAATTCCAATTGCAACAAACCTAAATATCTCATGAGCGGTGGTGAAGAAACCACTCCAATATCTCTCGAGCGGTGGTGAAGAAACCACTCCAATATCTCTCGAGCGGTGGTGAAGAAACCACTACAAAAGCGCTACTAAAAGCAACAAGCCAGAAGGAGACAGTCCGAAGACACTATCCCAAAGGCAACAGACAATCCCAAATATCTCTCGAGCTGGGGCAAAGGACCAACTCCAAAAGCGATACTAAAGGCAACAAGCCAGAAGGAGACAGTCCGAAGACACTATCCCAAAGGCGGCATGTGTCACAAACTCCCAGAAAGGAACCCGAGAAGTGTTAACGTGAGTCCCATAACCACCCGTTCGCACTAAACGGTTTACTATCCGTTAGTCAATTCACACTCAAAGCAGTACAAAGTTTACCTCATCTCATCGGTAAACCAAACCCAAAGGTCAAAACGTTCAAATGAATAGATTCGGAATTAACTGAAAAGATGAACGCACGTGTTCAATGCACGTGTTTTATCTAATCATTTAATTCTCCTCCCACTTCGCTCGGAGTGCGAAATTGTGTGTGTATGTTTTAAATAGAATTTATAATTTGGAGAAGCGAGCTTTTAATACGATTTGAAGAGATCATTTATAAAAAAAACCCGTGAGTGAAGTCAAAAAGAAGTCATCAAAGTCAATCGTGAATGAAAATCACAAACCAAGTCGATAAACATCGATAACCAATGAAATATCAACCAAAAATAGGCAAATAGGCAAAACAGGGGATTCCAGACGTATGTAGGGTGCATTCAGACGTCTGGTTTCGTCCTTTGGAAAATCCCAGCAAAACAGACCAGACGTCTGATTTTTCGAACCAGACATCTGAAACCATTCAGACGTCTGAAACTGAGGGTCAGACGTTTGAGAGTGGTTTCTGACTTTCTTTCAACTGCCGTATGTTTATATTTTCACTCCAGGTACAAACCAAACGTCTGAGCTTTGTTACCTGACGTCTGGTCACCTGGTCTGGGCAACAATTTGCCTAGGCCAAAGTGGCCAAAATACATCGAAACCAATCGATCCAAATCCAATGTAATAAACATGAATAGAGGTTAGTAATTCATACCTAACCTCAACAAAAGCAATAGCTTAGATGTGAGTTCCAAAAACTCACCTTTTTAACTCAAGAACAAGAAGAAGAAGCTCAAATGCAAAGGAACAAGGCCAACCACTCTCTACTTCAACTCTACTATCTTCAATCTAAGATCAAACAAATATTTCCTAAGTTTAGGTTTAGGAATTTCTGAGATTGAAGAGAGAAAGAGATAGAGAAGATGAAGAAGAGGCTTACCAATTGCTTCTCTTTGATTTTGGAGCAAGAATATGAGCTAGCAAGAAGAACCAGGGTTTTCAATTTCTATTTCCCTTTCCCTTCCACCATTTTCAGTTGGAGCTTGAGTTTAGAAGAGTGGAATGAGAGAATGGAGAGGAGAGGGCTGAGTTAGGGTATTAGTTAAGCTAGTGGGCTGAACCCAAACCCTAAACCCAATAGAAAAAGTAGCGAAATTCAACATACTCCAAACATATCAAAGATTATACTCAAAAAGATCGCAAACGACATTTTGAACTCAATGAAAGTGGTCTTGAGTCCCAATTCGACCGTTTGCAGAAAGTAACTTTTCGGACCATAATCCGACAAACGACGTCATATTTAAATAAAATATTTAAATATACAACCGATAAATATGCGGGTTGTTACAAGTTCATGAAGCTACTATATACATTCATCAGAGTTAAACGAGATACAAAAGAAGTCTCAATATGATAATCAAGCGCAAATCAGAATACATCACTGGAATGAACTGGGTAACCGGAATCAACTGAACAAATGAAGGAGAAATAGATAGCTAGATCATCAAGCAAAGCTGCAACTTCGAAGGTGAGTCTTGAATGTTGTATCACTCAGTCTGACCCGAGCGTAAAGCAAAATACAAAACATTCGAGTCAGGACATACATAATTATACAATGTAAACCAACTCAAGTGAATTGTAATATAAGGTACAATAACTTAAAGGATGCTGGGGACCACCCATCCTCTAAGGATCCGTTAAACTATTTACTATTTAGTAATATTTCGCTATTATAATAATGTCTACAGTAAAATAAGCTTACTTTTGAATAGCGTTAAGGCTTTACATTTTCCACCTTAACACGTAATAGTGCGAATAGTCTATATAGTACCTGCGTACCTCCTGGTCGGGAGGCTACGAGAAGATACTCCATAGGTACGACACAAATCAAACTCGTACAAGGCTCGCTAGGGTAGGTGACACGGCACAATTAGGCAATGCTAGGTGTAATATCCCGGAATTTTTAACAATATCAATTTAATAATCTGCATTAAAATTAAATTGATATTGATATTTTGTTTATAATAATTCAAATATATTTAATAATCTTCTTCAATAATTATTTAAATTGGTTATTTTATCTTTTAAAAATAATAAATTGGTTTCTATTTACAATATAAATATATGGTTTATATTTTAAGTAGATTGGCATTGTTTTAATTTTAATAAATAAAGTATATTTTTCTAATTCTAATATTTGTAGCAATTTTAAAATTTGTTTTATTTAATATTTAAGCTTTCCAAAGTTAAATAAATAAATCTTGGTTTAAACTTAATAAGTGAATCATGTTTTAAAAATTCTAATATATACATTTTAATTTGGAAATCTTGATTTAAATTAGTATTAAGTTTTTAAAACTATTTAATAAATAAATATATGATTTTAAAATTGATAGGAAAAATATTTAAAATAATTTGGCTTGAGTTTTAAATTTAGAATGAATTAACAAAAATTTTATGGCTTAATAAAATAAATAATTTATTAATAAAAATATAATTTCTTTTAAAATGATTTTAATTTAATATTAATAGTGTATTTTCTTTATAAATAGGTTTTGAATAAAATTTGTAATTGTTATTATAAATTAAATTTATATATATATATAACTTGATTTGAAAATATTTGATTTTGAATTTGATTTGAATTTAAAATTTCAAAGTATAAATCTTAATTGTTTTAATTTCTATATGTGTAAGTTTTATTTTATAAACATGGTTTGTTTTTATTTCTTTTATAAATTTATATACATATTCAAATATTAACTAACAAATTTAATTTGACTTAATACACACATTAACACACACATTAATTTGTAAATTAAGTACTAATCACTTTAAAAGTGACAAGTGTTGAACATTCATCTAACAAGTGTTCAAAGGTTATCATAACAATTTGACAAATGTAGGAAATTTGGACAAGTGTAAATTTTAGTTTTAATTTTTCTTTTATTTTATTGAATCTGAAAATTCATTTATATAAGCTTGCATTTCATTCATACTTATTTTTTTCATTTCCTTAATCAAAAAAGAAAACTTCAAAATTCTAAAATCAGTAATACCTCCTCAAAACCATGCTTAAATCTGCATACACAAATTCCTCAAAATACAGAAAATCTGCATATTCAACTTCCTCAAAACCAAATAGGGCCCACATTCTGTTTTTAAACCTGGAGATGAAATAATCTGCATGCATTTGGAAATAGAGCAAGTATGCATTTTTTTCTCTGCACGACCTCAAATTGAAGTTTGATTTAAGCATGTTCAAAAGCAACCAGATGCATATTTGTTGAAAGCAATTCAAAGGAATAAAACATTTTTAGCATTTCTGTGCAAAGTTTTCAAAGCTGTCTCAAAATCTGTTCTCTGCTTCTTCATGTGAGGTGGGTAACCTTTTAAATTTTAAAGTTAAAAAAATAGGATTGCATGCTAGATTGTTTGATATAAATAAGTATTGCTGTGTATAAATGAAAATGTAATGTGTGCATGCTGTTGCTTTTATTACTTGTTCCGTTTCTTGATTTTCCAGACAAATATTTATTTAAAACCTTATCTTTTAATTGGTTTTATGATATGATGAAATTTATTTAGTAGAGTTGTTTAACTGTCTAAAGATAATAATTTAAAACTTTAAGTAAGATGAATATGAGTAGTTGTCTCAGGGAAACACAGGAAACATCAGTGCAGGTTAAATTTGAAAAAACAATATAAAAATAAAAACCCAAATCATATTAGTATTGTAATTCAGTTTCATAAATTAAAATACTAACTGGAACTTGATTTTCAAATCAAGTATTAGGATTTTTAGGTGTTAGTTTAAGTTGCAGTTTAGAAGTGAACAAAAAATGGAATTTAAGCAAATTCTTGTGATCTGTGACTTGAGGAAACTCGGGGTTATTCTGAGTTGTAGAGGAGGGTTTGTAGATGCTTAGAAAAATCATAAATGGTGTTGTAATTCAATGAGGAAGGTGCAGTTTGAAAATCTATTTTTAAACCCTAGTTTGGAAAGGGTATGAAGAATCAGACATTTCGGGAAGATGGATGGATCGAGTGCTATGATGTTTGGGGGTTGGGTAGATGGTGTGTGGAGGAGTTCGAGGCCGGAGGGGTTGAACGTCTAGTGGTCGGAGCAGTGAAAATTCTCCGTTGACAGGTTTTGAGGGAAAACCTGTATAATGTTCCAGGTTTTGCTCATAGGGGTTCAATTTTGATTCTTTGCATAATTGATTGAACTGTTGATCGCATATGGGTGTCGAGGTGTTTCTGGGAGTAGTTCGATCATCTCTGATGATCAGTGGAGGCGGTGGTCGCCGTGCATATGCACGGCGATGAGATGTCTGATGATAGTGTGTGGGTTAGTTTTGTTTACAGGGGAAGTTTTGGTTTTTCTCGAAGTAAGTGGGAATTTGGCTCGGGGAAGTCAGGCATGAAACTCGAAGTAATCTTAGGGGTTTCTCGAGTTTGCTCTGTGTTTTTTCAGGTTTACAAAAACCTGTAGTTTTTGCTTTGAATTTTTTTTAAAATCTATAGTTTTATTTCTAAGGAAAGTTTAAATCAAATTCAAATTCATGTTTTTATTTTTGAATTTAAATTCAAATTTAAATCTCAGTTTTTAAATAGAAATAAAGTTTTAAAATTTAAACTTAATTAACTATTTTATTTTGGTAAAATAGTTTAAACCTTTTAATAATGAAGTTTCTAAGATATGAGTAAGATTTAAATAAAATTTAAATCTGGAAATCTTAAATTTTAAATATGAACTTTAGTTTTTAAATTTAAAAGAAGGTTTAAATTTGGAAGTTTTAAACTAAATATAAATTGAAGATAGTGAAATTTTGAAATGAGTTTTTGTTTTCAAAATTCTTATGAATTTAAATTCTAAGGAAAACACTTGTTTGTCTTGCAGTTTAAAAAGTTTTAAATTTATTTAAACTTTGATAAGTTTAAATTATTCTCATTTTAAAACTTGTATTTAAAATGGAATTTAAAGGTAATTTTCAAAAGTACTTTGTTTTAATTAAATTTTGTTTTTAAAAACAAAATTTAGAAATGTTTTATCTTAAATTAATTTAGATATATGTTTTGAAAATTTATTTAATTAATAAGGTAATTAAGAAATAGTTAGTTAATTTAATTAATTATTGATTAAGGTTTAATAAATATTGATTAATGATTGATCAATTTAAAAATTAAGAACATTAATAAGATTTTTAAATTAATGATTAAGGAATTATTAATAAGTAATTAAGATTTAATCAAGGATAATTAGTTAAATAATTAAGGATTAATTAAGTGACAATTGACACTTAATTAATTAAATAATTAGACTTTAATTAATGGATAATTAAAGATAATTTAATTCGCAATTAATCTAAGTTAATTACTTAATGAGAATGATTAGAGAATGGTTAATGAAGGTCATTAACCAGGATTTAATAATTAATTAATATGGTTAATTTTTAATAATTAATTAGATTAATTAATTTTATAATAAATCATTTGTGAATGGTTTGACTGTAATTACTTGATGAAGTAATTAAGAAATTAATTACTAAAGGTAATTAATTAAGTTAAATGTGATTATTTATTTTAATAAACTAAGTTTAATTAATTTAAACACTTGGGTTTTAAAGACAATTACTATATGTAATTAATGATTGGAAATTACTTAGTTAAGTAATTGATTGATAATTACAGGTTGTAATTAATTGAAGATGCTTAAGAATGAAGTAATTTGGGAATGTAATTACTTGTAATTAATCGAGGGATTAATTAAGGAATTAATTAAGGGATAATTAACTTGGTTTAATTAAGTAATTAAGTTAGTTAATTGTTGAATGTAATTAATCTGGGATGATTAATAATTATGAGTTAATTACTTAAGATAATTAATTTAAGAGGATAATTAATTAAGTATAATTAAAGATCATTAATTATCATAATTAATGATGTAATTAAAAGTTGATTAATTATGATTAATTAATCAAAAATTAAAGGTAATTAATTAATGTAATTAATTAAGGATTAAGGTAATTAATTATAGTTAATTAATTAATTGAAGTAATTAAATGTTAATTACTGTTTGGTTGTGAATAATTAATTTATGAAATTAATTAAGAATAATTACATGAATGTAATTAAGAATAATTAATCAGGGGTGATTAATTAAGGTGATTAATAATTAATGATTAATTGATTGTAATCAATTAAATGACTGAGTAAGCAAGATTTATATTAATAAAGTAATTAATTTAATTTATTTTAAATTAATCAAAGATGAAGTAATTAATTTAATTCATTTTAAATTAATTATAGATGGAGATAGTTAATTTAATTCATTTTAAATTAATTATATTGTGATGAAGTAAATCATTGCTTATGTATGAATGGATGACATTGATGGTCTTGAATGCTTTGTGATCTCAATAGTGAGATAAGTAATGCTGTGTGGTATGAATGCTTGGTTGCATTGTGATGATAACATAGATTATCTATTGTGATGGTGATATATGGATTATCTATTTTAATATTGATAATGTGGATTACCTGTTATTTGATAATGTTGATTATCAATTGTGATTTGTGAGTTATTTATCTGTGTGTATATAGATAATTGAATTGTTTTAAACTTTAAAACAACTTGGACCTAAAAGACACGCTTTGGATTTCGATGAGACCGGGATCGGGTTTCCATATTTGGATATCCGAAAACCACATCGATTCCCATTAAACGTTAGGTTGTGAATCCAAGTAGAGCTTTGTGAAGACTCGAGGTGTAAGAACTATACGTCAATATAACTCTATGGGTGATTCCGTAATGAGTTGATGGAATAGTACTTATAGGTTCGAGATGGTGGTTTAGAGTGCAAGGGATATCGTCGTTAACTCTGAGGGTGATTCCAAAATGAGTGCAACGAGATAATGCCTTCGGTTTCGTTCGAAACCGGAACGAACTTGTATGGATTGAATGCTTTCAGAACATCGTCGGATGGACGATGAGCATTCTAAGTGATGTGTTCACTAAAGGTAATCGTAGCCTCAAGCCTTATCAACCGAAAATGGCTAAAACAGGGGAGGTGCAGCAAGGCTTCGTGGGTAGCCCCCACTTGAGAGTGAGATTTACCACTGTCTGGAGGTCCCTTTATATTCGGCTGTGTGGGTGGTTGTTAGCTACAACTGCGGGGCTGTCTTGTTCGGAACTGTTCAGTAAGGAATGGTTCCGGCCTTGTGTTGCAGGGGAGCGGGCATACTCCTCGGTACGTTGATCTAGGCCACGTACTGTGACGGGCGGTACCCCAGTAGCCCTACCATTGTATGGAATCCAAAATCCAATAAGTGCCAATGGTTTTGATTATATTACCCACTTTTGTGGCTAGTAGCTGGAATTTAATCATGTAACAATTTCGGCCATTTCATGTTTATTTGAAAACCCTAGACCTATTATAATATCACTGGATTTCCTATCAAATGTTTTGGTTAGCGTAAGGTAAAAACTTTTCCATGTTTATGTGTGGGAAGTCTTACGTGATACCTTTCTTTTCAAAGGTTTTTGAATGTTAAGCAACCTTAACCTGTTACTCACACCAGACCCATGTCTGACCCGGAGTTTATCTTCTGTTTTCTTAAACTCTTAGATACTCAAATTTTTACGAGTAGCCAAGGGATTCAGGTTAGCTTTGACGAATTGTGGAGGAGTAAATGGAGCAGGAGGCTTCTACGTGTAGATATATATAGTTTTCCGCTGTGTAGATTTCTCTGAGTTGTTTCTTGTACTGTATTGAGTTGTATAACTAGACAAATGGTTATAACTGTCTAGTATATGATGTAAATTTGTGTAACTTTGATAATTGTTGTAAATTATGTAATATTTATGTTATTAATATAATTTATTCGTTCTGCTGTTTAGATTCTGATGTTGTTTCTTTCTTCTCTTCTTTCTTTTCTCTTTTCTATCCCTTTCTTTCTTAATAAATGATGCGATTTTCTGTGGTAAGAAAGTCGGGTCGTTTCACCAGGGTATATATACAAATTGCTATCCGGACTGGTGGTAATGCGTAGCAGCCACTACCGCGCACGTCGAGCCACACCCCCAAATCAAAATCAAAAGTGGCCACCAAATAAATCTTATAGTCAGAATATAATATCGAAGGAGTGTGTCCGATCAGAGGAGCTACCTCACTGGCCCGGAATCGCTCCTGTTTTAGCCATCTTATGCCAACTCATGGGAGTTTGGTCCATGTATATACCTCAAGGACGTCGCCACCATCCTACTTCATTCTGGAATCTTCACCGTGTATACGGTTGTTAAAGTGGTTTTCGGAGTTGGCAGAGAGTATGAAAACTTCCGACCCCGGTCTCTTTAACAACCAAGTGTTATTATAACCCATGGATATTTATTTGAAAACAATTCTATTCGAAAACCATTTTCAAATACCATTACTTTCCAAAATAATATCCATTTCAAAACTAAATGTTATATTATTTCATTTCAAACTCAATCAATATATCATGTCCATTTCAAAACAAAATTAATAATATATCCTTTAAATAAAACCCAAATTCCAAATCATTGAATATTTCCTTCCATTTATTAAACTTGAAATATTCCTTTAAATCATCTTAACCCAAACCATTTTATAGAGTCATACTCTTAAATCTTCAATTTCAATAGGTTTCATATTTATACATTTAAAGACAATTCTTGATTAAATACAATTTCAAATAATTTCATTTTCAAAACCATAGTGCTTCCAAAGTTATAACAACTCCAACCAAAATACTTTAGAATCATAATACTTTGAAATCGTAACAATTTGGAAATGTTATCATTTGGAAATCATACTACTTAAAATCATAGCACTTTGGAAATGTTATTCTTTTGAAAATCATAATACTTAGAAAAATCCTGCCACTTAAAATGACCTTCATTTAAACCATTTAAATTCAATGTCAAACAATATTCATTTTAAAGTTGTAACATTTCTAAGTTTATTCATTCAATTATAAACTTTCCAAAGACATTGTATATTTCAGCTACAACAGCATTTATAAAGTGTTAACGCTAACATATTAATATTTCAAAACATTGTCAAATTCAAAACAGTAGCACTTATAAATTGCTTCGGAGGGTATTTAGTTATTATTTCAAAATAGTTCAATTTCAGAAACAGCAGCATTTATAAAGTGTTGTAGTAGTTATTTAGTTATTTTCAGAAATAGCTCAAATTCAGAAACAACAGCACTTCTAAAGTGCTATAATAGGTATTTAGTTATTTCAGAACCTAGTTAAGTTTCAAAATTGATAGCACTTAGCAAATGCTAACCTAAAACCACAGCAGTTTTGAAGTGCTACCAATAAAATTCTAGATTTTTTACTAACATTTCACCCACCTTACAACTTCAATTTTTAGCCATTTTAACTTATGAAAATCATATTTCTCGCTTTAGAAAATATTCATTTGAATATCATTTAACCTATGATTTAATAAAATAATATCTTGTCAATAAATATCCAAATTTAACTATAATTCATTTATAAGTCAAAATTACCCTATTTTACTTAACTTTTATTTTTAGCAAATAACTTTACGCTTTATTTTAAAATATCCATCCCATAAAATAAATTATTTCTATTACTGAATTTACATAACTTTCATTTGAAAACTAAATTTTCACTTATCAAGTTAAGTCATCTTTAAGTTACATTTTTCCATTTAAATCATAATCATTTTATTTTTTTCCTGACATAACCATAAAAACAATATTTTATCATAGTTAATATAACAATCCAATTCTCTTTATAAATCTATTCATTTAGCTATCAATTAACTATGATTTTCTAGTTAAATAAATGTTATTACAAAATATCCAATAAAAACTGTATTCCATTTTACCCGTTCAAAATACATAATTTATTATACAAACAAGTCCATTTCATAAAGTAAAATTCATAACAATTTCTAGGTTCGATTCACAACTTCCATATTAGGTCAAAATCAATTATTAATTTATTCATTACAATAAAGATCTTTCAGTTACCATTTAAAACCAAATAAAGATCTTTAAATTACAAGTTAAACCAATTATCAACTTATAAAGTTTTAACTTATAGACCAATATCTCTTTATATTTCAAATCATTAAATCAAATTTGAGTCCAAATTCCACATGTTCTAAAAATTCAAAATACTTAAAAATTTTCTTTTTTTAGAAAAATATTACTTTAAAAATATTAACCATGGGCCTGTATAATATTTTCTAACCTAGGTCAAGAGATACGGATATGTATCATTTCAATCCGTAATTTAAAAAGAAAAATCCAGGCTCTATCATTTCAAACCTGCAATCCTAAGTAAAATGAATGCAATAAAAATCACTCGAGCCTATCATTTCAGCTCATAATGATTTTTCCTTATTCTAAAGTCCGTTCGGGTATGTATCTTTTCAACCCATAGCGATAAGGGAACTTGCAGTGTGAGACACGGAAAAATAAAATGATAGTATAGCATATATATCAAATGATGGAACGGGTATATAAACAGCATTTAACATCATATAAACATATCACAGGCAGGTATGAACATAGCATTATAGTTTATACAATTCACTTGTCATCGTTTCACATTCATGTAAGTGCGTAAGTCTAGAGTGATAGCTCACCTTTTTAAATCTAGAATCAGATTCAAAACACACATCCAAACTCCGTAAAGCACGAAAAGGCACGACAAAGCATGACTATATTTTTGAGTGAATGAAGAGTCAGATCAAAATCTTCTATGCGAACAAATAAAACAAACATATATAAGAATGATTCAATGAAAAAGAATAAAAAATTAACAATGGAAAAGAATGATTCAAAGTGACGTAACCTTCGCTTTAATAAATCAATGGGCTTGGCTACATCACTAATAGGCTAGTTCACTTCAAAGCATGCTGGCCAAGATTTTTTGTGCAAGGATAGGTCGGCCATGGGTCATGCATACACGGCTATACTTGGAATTTGAAGAGATGGTGAGTTACAAATCAATGGAAGGCAAAAGGCAAGGAGATTGGAAGATCACAAGCAACATAGGCTCGGCCTTATGGCTTCATGGCTCGGCTTGGTCATTAGGTCATGGCTAGGGTGTGCTTGAGTCAAGCAAAGCATGGAATGGTGGTGTTCCAAGTTGTGGCCGAGGCTAAGAGGTGAAGAGGAGGAAGTGGATGTAGGTGGTGATCTCGGCCATGGTTGAAACAAAGAGATGGTGATCTATTTCCTCTTGGTGGTCACGGCATATAGGTGGAGAAGGTGACGATGGTCGGCATGGTGGTGGTGGAGTGGTGGTGAGGTCGGCTAGGAGGTGGAGAGGCCGAACTATGCATTGAAAAACAAAAGAAAATAAAAGAAAAAAAGGAGAAAGAAAGAGAGGAGAAGGCATGAAAATATGATGTAGCTTCTTTTTTCTCACGCAAATGAAATATGGGAAGTGAGAACTTTTCATGTGAAATAATGATAAATGTGGCGGCTAGGGTTAACAAAAGAAAAATGAACGGCTAAGGTAAGTAAAAAAGAGGCTAGGCAAAAAAGCCAAGAGTTTGAATGGTTTGGAAAAATAAAAAGGCAATACTATAAAACAAATAACTTGATGTATTTAATTAATTTTTTCCTTTATTTGCACGCAATGAAAATAGGAGTTTGAGGAACAATATGTACGTGATTGATAGGAGAAAATCACGGCTATAAATGTGGGAAGTAATTGGCTATGCAAATGGAAAGGCAAAGGAAAAGGCAACAAATAAAAACAAGTAACCCATGTCTCTAGAAATTTCTAAGCTATTATTGAAAATAAAAACAATCAAATAAATATAAACAGAGTTTGTACAAATAAAATAGATAATGAAATTTAGAGAATAAACATAGAAAAAATAGAAAATAAAATATCAAAAATCATTGCATTTAAAACACTGTAAGTTATCTAATTTAAAAACTATAAAACGAAATTTCATGAAACGAAAAGCAGAACTAATATTAAAATAAAATACATTTTCAAAGGAAAAGATTAGAATTTAAAAATTCAAATTTGAAATTTTCAACTGTGGTCAAACTTTGACTTTCAGTTGATCGAAATATAAAAATTTCAGAAATTGCTTATTTTATTGAATTTGGAAAATAAATTGTAAACAAATTCCAAACTTACATTGGAAAACTAGAGATTCAATCTTAAATAATTTAAAAATTAAAGTTTACAAATAAAAATTAATTAAAAATATTTACAAAATTATGGGCTGTTACAACTCACGATCTCGATCTCCTATCGAGGAGTGCCGTCAGGCGTTCATAATGTTATACCCCTATTACGAACACAATGGAAGAGGTTTCTAGTCCTAATTCGGTCGTAAGAAGAAGATAGCTTTTTGGACTCAGTCATTATATTGAAATTTCGATATAGATTTCTATGCGCTTACCTACCGTACGATAACACGACAAATCTAAACACTATGAAATTTGAAATCCGATAATAATACAATAGGACAGATCCAATGGAACTGGTTTCGTCAAATTCCGAGACTGTGCCTCGGAAGGCTATTTTTAAATTCAATTCAAACTATATAATTTAAAAACTGAGCAAAATACTTTCAAATTCAAATTTTAAACTTCTATTATCTCCAGTATTATAAATATAAATTTTTCAATCCCTTGAAATATTTTTAACAAGCTTAAAACAAGATTCACTATTTTAACCAATTTTCAATTATTAAATCCAATAATTTAATTGCCAAATAAATAGTGATATTTGAAATTCAAGTTAAACTAACTTTCAAATATTTAAACTCAATTAAATATTTCAATTACAAATATTCAAAAATTCCAGGTCGTCACAGATACACTTTGACATGCGTGGGATCTCACTAGAGATAGCGAGCCATGCATTAAATGTAATTGCTAAAAGCGTTCCTGTGAAACGGAAGCATCGCAGCCTTGGTTCAGAGTGATCCGCTGCACTCAAAGAAGAGGTGGATAAACTAAAGAACAATGGCCTCATCCGTGATGCCTTATACTCAGAATGAGTATTCAATCTAGTCTTAGTGAAGAAAGCTAACGAGAAGTGGAGGAAATGAATCGACTATTCTGTCTCGAATAAGGCATGCTCGAAGGAAAGCTTCCCACTTCTAAGGATTGATCAGTTGGTGGACTCAATAGACAAACATGAAATGCTTTCGTTCATGGATGCATACTCAAGAAGCGATCAGATTCCAATGCACGTCCCGGACCAGGAACATACCTGCTTTATAATCGACCTAGGATTGTATTACTATCTAGTCATGCCATTTGGACTAAAGAATGCTGGAGCAACTTACCAAAGGCTAGTAAACAAGATGTTTAAAGATTAGATGGGTGTTCAATGGAAGTCTATATGGATGACAATGTAACGACCCACCTTTTTAGAAGTCGGCATTAATACATCCACGGTACTCACTTGCTGGCATTTGAGTGCCGAAAAGACAGATTATTAAGTCAAAAGAAAGAAAATACAGAATAGAATCTCACATCATGATGAGTAATATATAATATACAACAAGCCTTTACAAAAGAAAATTTTAACTTTATTATACATATATCAATCAGAGTTAACTAATCAATCAACATCCTGGACAGTTATAGCAACCCGTCCTCACAATTGTTGTTAAGTAAAACAACAAATGCAGTGGAAATAAAATATATGTGTATACGACCGAGAGGCATCCACCTCTTCTCTTGTAGCTCTAAGTATCCAAAACTGAATCTATAAATATGCTCTATTTGACCTGAGCATTATAATAAAATAATAGCTGGAACAGTTTGGTAAATCCGCATGAGAAACATACCTCTATTGTATTTTAATTTTACAAAAATATTTTGAAAATAAAGGTATCTCGTAAGACCACGCCGTACATAAACACAGATGAGATTTTAACTTACGATAACCAATATATTTGTATCGAAAATCCAGTGGTATTATAATAATGTCTAGGAAATAAATACATATTAATCATAGCTGAAATTATTACATTATTAAATTCTAGCATAATAGGTTTACAAGTAAAATCAATGGCACTTATTGGAAGTTGGGTTTCCATACAATGACTGGGCTACTGGTGTATCGCCGCTACAGTGCATCTTTAGATAAACATACCAAGAACCTCGCCTAGATTCCTGCCAACACAAGACTAGCCAACCCCTTGTTGGATAGTACCGAATACATTACCACCATGCTTGGGATCAACAACCGTATTGAAGCATACAAAATTGAGTCAAATATTGATTCTAGATTTGGTGCTGACATACCCTAATCAGTGCGACCCACATGACCCTGCTACATCTACCATATTTTAGTCATTCCCGATTGATGAGGCCTGAGGCTACGTTTTATCTTTCATATATAGCAATCCCACATGGAATGCTAATACTATCCTTCAGGTAGAAATGCAATGCCGGAATTCATACATATAAGTTCGTTTTGGGTCTAAATGAAACCAAAGGCACTACTTCTACTACATCCCTTTTAGAATCACCAACAAGATTAATAGCATTTAGCACTTGCATTTTAAAGAGCTCTGTCTTTAATTATCTTCTAGATATTCCAATTCAAAATGTTAACATCGGTTCAAAGTGGTTTCAAGATAACATATCTGATCCTGATCTCTTCAAACCGACAACGATAGTTTAAAACTGACCAAGTTTGATGGTTGGTTATTTAACTATCAAATAAACAAATAAACATCTACTGAATTAGGGACTTATTTCCATAGGGAAATCAACATTGGTTAAGCATATAAGCAGCCACTAATTTCTTTAATAAATCCTTTTATGAATTAAAATCGCTCTGTAAATACTTGTATCAAAATACTTTTACAAAGATATATTCACAAACCCTTCACACTCTTTTTCAAACTTGGAAAAATACCTATATACTTATATTAAATATAAGTATATTCATTAAAAAAACATTACATTCTCACTAGTTAGAAAATGCATTTATACATCTCTAAAATTAGTTATATACTCCTTTTATAAATCTCTAAAACCATTTATAAAACTCATTTATAAATTTATAAAATTATTTATAAACTCCTTTTATAAAACTATAAATCCATTTATAAAACTTTATTTTCTTTATAAAAGTCTTTATAAAGAACCTTATAAAAATTCCTACTATGAACCATTTATACAAGTCCTTTATAAAACTCCTTAATAAATCCAAACTCCATTTTCACAGATAAACTCTTTATTAAATGCAATTCCTTTATAAATAAATTTTTGTTGATAAATACAATTAAATATAATTAATTAATTTTAAATGTCATAAACAAATAGTTATTTTTATTTACATTAAAACATTATAAATAAAATGATTGAAAATTTAAAACATTATTAAATAAACAATAATTAATAATTCTCAAACATTATTGTAATAAATAATTATTAATTCCAAAACATTATTAATAATATAATTATTATTAATTCTAAAACATTATTAATAAATAATTATTATTAGTTTCAAACAACATTAATTATTTCAATAAATAACCTTTAACAATATTAAAATATTAATAAATAACTTTAAAACAATATTAAATAAAAAATAAACTAATTTTAAAAACATTTTTGAACAACGAATAACAACCTTAAATATTATCAAATAATAAAAATTTTACCATAAAAGAGTGCTTTCCAAAATACTTTAAAGCATTCCTATAAAGATTAGAAAAGATAAATAAAAAGGTTAAAGTAAAATAGAGAAGTTTTAAAACCCAAAAATTTTAATAATTTTTTCCAAAAAGCCCAAATTCACCTTTAAAAATCATTTCTAAATCAAAACAAATATTTAAGCCCAACAACAATTAATAAAATTTTCAAAATACTAAATTTAGGTCAATAGCCACCAATGCACTTAACCAATGCTGTTATCGATTTTTATCACTATAGAAGATAAGTCTTGAATACGTAACAATGTCATAACCAATAGGCCAACAAACATGTTTGATATTCAATAATTCATATAGCTAGAATGTTATTAAAAATAATACAACAATGGCGAGGAATCCCCGTGGATACCCCTACAAATTTACTGTACATCAGTTAAGTCCCTACAATTGATTTTATATATCTTAACTGCTTTAAAAGAAACAATTCATTAAAACTAAACAATCAACCAAATAACGCATCCAACAAACAATCAACAAATTTTTACCTACTATAAAACATTTTTTTTAACCAAAAAGGTGAGTTAAACTCAGTAACTTGTTGGCGCCGAAGCATTCGGTTTTGAACTAAAATCGAATGACGTTTGATTTTAACCCAAATTTCAAACTTGCTCCAAATTGGACCAAACTGGTTCCATCATAAAGCTTTCGGCATTACGAGTGCAATGCAAAAAAGTTTCGTCACGATCGAACCTCGTATGAGTGAGTTATTGAATTTATAAGTTGTCGATTTTAAATAAAATTAGTTAAACAGTAATTATATTTTAATTCCTTAATTACCCAATAAAACGCAAACAAATCCATCTTCCTCCATTAAATAATCTTCCCACCTACCTGCTTCTCAACACATAACCATGATTGACCTTCCATAGCCTATTTCTCTCTCCACACATCACGATATGCCAAAATTACAATGCCAATCACCTCCACTATGCCCTAGCTCTACCTCGAACCCATAAACATTTCGTCAAACCTCCATAGTTGAATCGCAACATCCCAAGCCAAAATGGGTTGCGCACAATGTCACAAACTGCTTTAGGCCGCTGCACCTCTCCACATCCTGCCTGCCGACGCTTCTTCCCTACACGACTGACAATCTAACATCCAAATGACCCCACTTCACCAGAATCGAGTGAAAATCCAAACTCTAGTTCCAAAAGCTCTCGTTCGTTCCTGGTTGAACCGTTTATTTTGATGTCGCACCCCCATACATTTGTGTTAAATGTAGATTTCATCAATTAAAACCAAAAGATATAATTTTTATAAAAAAAAATTGATTTTCCTTTGATTTAATTTTTATTTTCAAAAGAGGACCGCTTGGTTTATTTATAATGAAGAGGATGGCACGAATTCAAGAAAGAAAAACGATTGAATAAATGTTATGTTTGACATATATTTGTTTAAATTTTCTAGCATTTCGCCGCACAGATTATTGTTTGCATATAAACCTCGAATGACAAAATAAAAATGTGGTCGCACTCAGAACAACGACACGACCTAAAATAATAACAACATGCAATGGTTATTAAATTCTGAAAAATCATAAAAACATTGTTGTTTGCCGATAAATAGACAAACGAATAATTTCAATATTTTTCAAATTAAAAATTGTGGAAAAATAAAATAATATAAATAAAAAATACATCAACAAAAATTGAGTCATAAAAATAATAGTTTATTTTTCGATTATTTATTTGAACTGTTTATTACTATTTATTTGAACTGTTTATTACTGTAAATAAATTTACAAATTGAATCCATCGTTATTATTTATTTATTTATTAAAATGAGTAAAATAAGACCAATAACCCTTTAAAATAAATACTCAATATAAAATTTAGATATTTAACTCACTATTTAAATATTAAGTTCACAATTCATATATTTCAGATATATTAAATTATTCCTATATTTGGAATTCGAGTTTTAATGCTTTTAAACCAGTATTTCAATAATAAAATTTAATTAAATATTTAAAATAAATTACAAAAAATTTCGTTCGTTACAATAAGCTTGTAAGTAGTTGCGTTTGGGAAACCACATTGATGATTTGGTGGAGATGTTCGGCGTTCCTTGAAAATACGGGATGAAACTCAACCCTTTGAAATGCTCGTTCGGTATTGTGTCAAGGAAAATCATGGGCTTCATTATGAGCTCTCATGGGATTGAAGCCAATCTAGAAAAGATCATGGCATTAAGAAACATCGAAGCCCTGAAAATGATCAAAGAGGTTAAGAGTTTGAATGAGAAGGTCACCATCCTTAGTCGATTCATCTCTAGAGCAACAGACAAATGCATCCCTTTCTTTAACGTAATTAAGAAGGGAAAATGGAATTTATCTTAGGAATAGGAGTGTAAATATGCATTTCAGGCTTTGGCGGATCACTTGGAAATACCCTCTATTCTTTTAAACTAGTGTATAACGAAGGCTTGTTTGTGTATCTAGCAGCATTGGTGCATGCTTTGAGCACCGCACTCGTACATGAGGAATCCCGCATCCAACGACCAATCTACTACATCAGTAAGCGATTGACAGGAGCAGAAAAAATTATCTAAGGCTGGAAAACTGGCATACTGTCTCTGTTGATCCACCCTTACTTTTTGGCTCATCCGATTGAAGTTCTCACCGACCAGCCTTTGCGAATTGTCATGCAGTGACCTGAGACTTCTAAAAGGCTATTGAAATGGAAAATTAAATTGAGCCAATATGATATAACCTATCATCCTTGGAGAGCTATCTAAGTTTAATCTTTGGCGGACTTTATAGCTGAATATACTGCAAAAGACGATACTTCGAAGAACAATGGTGAGCAGATTGCTAGGTGGAACATGTATATAGATGGTGGATCGAATGAACGATGTTTTGACGTTGGAGTTGTACTTGTCACTCCCAAGGAACGTTCAATTTGTTATACCTTGAGACTCTATTTTTCTATAAAGAATGATGAATCAGAGTATGAAGCATTGATTGCGGGACTCAAAATGCTAAGTACCTAGGGGTTAAAAATTTACATATCTTTTATGATTCCAAGCCGGTGGTATGTCACACATGGGGAGTTTTAGGCGAAGGGAGTAAAGCTTGCTCCTTATCTAAACCATGCCCTTGAGGTACTTAATGACATTGAATATTGCACAATATTGCAAGAGGAAAATGTGAAGGCCGACTCATTGGCTGAGCTGGCCAATTCTGGAGATGCACAGCTCATGAGCCTTATTTCTGTGGAAGAGTTTCGGCTCTGAGCATCGAGCATACAGATGTCGATTGGATCTTGGAGACTAGGTGTGAGAAGGAGTCATGGATGACTCCAATAAAAACTAGTTGCAAAGGGGAATCCTTCCAAATAGAAGGAACGAGCGATGGAAGTTCCTTCGTAAAGCTTCAACATATATCCTTTAATAAGGTGCACATTACAGGAAAGGATTCTTAGTCCCAAAGTTGCGATGTGTCACGAACGATGAAGCCAAACAAGTCCTAAGAGAAGTTCATGAAGGGGCCTGTGGCGAACCATACTGCAGGGCAAACCTTGGCGCAGAAGATTCTCCACTATGGGTACTTCTAGCCAACTGTCAACCTATGTAGTTAATGCCCCGCTATTACCCCGCTATAACCCCTCTATATCTCATAGCGGACTTCTACCGCTACGATTTTTCCATATAGCCCCAAAGTATATCCTTTCCGCTTTAATCCCCGTTATTTCCGCTATATCCCGTTATTCCCGCTATATTTTGCTATTTCCGCTATATCTTCTTTAATAAAATGAATTAAAAAATTGCATTTATACATTACAAAAATTATGAAATTAATTTATTCGATTTAATTTTTAATAAATTTTCAGAAATGAAAATACTCTAATATTCTACTAAATTCAATTATGTTATATGTAACAGTTTTACGTTTATTTAAAGTATATCCGCACATGTTTTTTGTTTAAAATTATTTATGTATTAATTATAATTCAATTGAATGAATTTTTTTTATTTAATTAACATTTATATATTTGTAAAAACATTAACTATGAGTTTTATATGCTATTTTAGAGCCATCCGCTATATCCCGCTATATCCTCGCTGTATCCCCGCTATGACTTTTTGCACCTCCACCGCTTCGAATCTGCCAAGCGCTTTAACTGCACAACTGTCAACCGAGACGCAGCTGATTACACCATAAAGTGTGACAAGTTCCATAGATTTGCTAAGATTCCAAGAGCCCCACCGATAGTCATTACTCAAATGGTCCGTCCTGGCCTTTTGCAGTTCAGGGAATCAATATTATCGGTTTGTTTTCGATATCTATAGGTGGGCGAAGTGCTCCATCATCGAGGTTGATTACTTCACCAAATCGACTGAGGCAGAGCCATTATCCATGATTACCACAAAGAAAGAAATCAACTTCGTGGTCTAGAATATCATAAGTAATTTTGGAGTTCCACAAACAATTGTTACTGATAACGGGACCCATTTCGATAGCATCGAATTTAAATATTTCTACCACCGACATCGCATAGAGAAGAGATTTGCTGTAGTGGCACACCCCCAGGCAAATGGACAGGTTGAAGCTATAAATAAATTATTAAGTCCATTCTTAAAAACCGATTGAAAAAGGCTAAGGGCAAGTGGGTCGATGAACTTTCTTTGGGACTTGGGCATATCGAACAACCCACAAGTGAGCGACTGACCACTCTCCATTTTCCTTAGCTTACGGATCGGAGGCTATGATTTCGACTGAACTAAATGTACTATCTCATCAAGTGACTCACTATAATCCATGAAAAAATGAGAAACTCTTGCTGGAGTCTCCCGATATGCTCAATGAGAAGCGCGATGAAGCTAATTTGACAACAGCAGCACACCAAAGCCTGGTCGGTTGATACGACAATACCATGGTCAGAAATCGAACCTTTGAAATTGGTGACCTGATTATCAAAAAAATCTTCCCAAGCCTTGGAAACTTGGGCCCGATTTAGGAAGGTCCGTACGTACCTAAGCAAATGTAACAACCCCAATTTTGATTAACATTAGTTAGGATATTTAATTAGTTAAATTAAATAGAATAATGTAAAGGGTTAAGATATTGAGGTTTGGGTTAATAGAAAGGTAGTCGTGCCATAAAACGAATGAACTAAAAGGGAACTAAAATAAAATAGGTAAGGCAAATAGATAAGAAATAAAATGAGAATAAGTATATTCTTATACCCTAAACCCTTAGGCCATTCATTCTACACGTTCATTTGCAAAAAGTAAACATAAGAGGCTGGTCACCGTTAAGGAAGAACAAGAAGAAGATAAAGCAATCAAAGGAAGGAAGCTTAATTAATTCAAAACCATTGTCAAATCTCAACTCCTTAATCACAAAGATAAGGTGAAAAATGACTACATCTCATGTTTTTTTATAGTATTTGGCTTTAGACTAAATCCAAAATATTTTGCAAGGTTTTGCCATGTTTTTTATTGTTAAAATGGTTACATATACTTGTTGATGATTTATGCCAATTCATATGGATTTATGATATGTTTTAATGTGAAAACCCTAATAAATGACATCCGAATGCCTTGCGATTTTAGAATAAGATCAGAAATGATATTTTAGAGATGTTTTTAATTTTTATAATTTACTAAATTAATGTGGATTTAGTATTAATTTTCTAGTGAAAGAAAATGGTTATTTGGGTTTAAAATTAATTACGACATATATATATATATATTGGGTTAGAAATGAATGTATTTTAGAAAACATATTAAAAATGATTTATAGGGATTTGTAGAGATTTTTCCTAAGTGTTTTAATAAGTATATAAAAAAAATTAAGGTATGAGACTTAAATGTTTTATATATTCATTAAAGGAGAAGGGGCATTTTGTAAATAATTTAATTTGTTATTTTTGAAATTTCGGCAGTACTTTTAGAAAAGAAATTAGCAACCAATCATACTTTGACAAACATGGCAGGTTAGTTGAAAAAATTGATTTAAAAAGCTAAAAACCGATTTATACATGCTTTTTACATGTTTCGCCACTTTCTGCACCTAGCCTTCGGCACCTTACTTCCGCCTCTATCTCCATCAAAACCGATGCATAGGGTATCAAAGACTTGGTATATAGTGAATTGGACCTAGGCAAAAGGTACTGGGTCGGAATAAGGGTTTCGAAGGGGTTGAAGCCTTACTTTTTTTAAATAAAAATGAGCTTGCTTTGCTTTCAAAAGGAATGCTTTCGATGTGGTTAGCTTTCAATTGGGTCAAATTGTTTTAAAGGAAAGGTTTCGATAAGGGTTGCGCCTTTTGTTTTAATTAAATGCTTTCTAAGGGGTCGAAACCCCTTGCTGCCGTTTTCTACCTTTCGAAGAAAATGGTTTCGCAAAGGTTATTTTTTAAAAAAAAAAACTTAGCTGCTTCTCCAATGCTTTCGAAGGTAATGGTTTCAATACCATCACTTCTTTTACTTAGGAAATCACTTTCAAAAGAGTACTTTCGACTTAGTTCTTTTAAGACCCTTTATTCTGTTTGGAAGTTGAACCCAAAAGATTTGAAAGGAATGGTTTTAAATGGTTTTGAAAGGTTATTCCACATGTTTTACTTGAATCCAAATTCTTTCGAAAGGTTTGACTTTATGAAAAGGATTTAATGCTTTCGAAAGGTTTAAGATAAGGGTTTCAGAGGGGCGGTTCCCCAATGGTTTCGAAAGGTTTTAAATGGAAGGTTCCAATGTTTTCGAAAGGAAATGTTTATAGTGTTTTGATAAAAGGATATTTATGGTTTCAAAGCTTTCGAAAGAAAGGTTTTTCAATGTTTTTGAAAGGTTTGTTAAGAATGGTTTCGAAAGGTATATTTTGGCTTTTCGACCTAAGGTTATAAACCAAAGTAGTTACTTGGTTTCGAAAGGGGTACTTTCAATGGTTTCGAAATGGATACTTTAAAAGGATTTTCAATAACAAAGTTTTATGTAAAGTATATATAACATGGCAAGGTGATTTGAGTAAAGCATATAGTATATTTTCCTTGTCTAAAGTACGATTTAAAGGTTTAAATCATTTTGAGAGAAAATGTTTTAGAAGAAATTTTTTATGGATAGACGACTCTAAGTAAAATGACTCAGATATTAGAATACCGGATGTGACTGGTATGGGGTCACGCCCTATAATTTAGCTAATAGCCCCTAGCTAACATGAGTCCAAAATTCTAATGTGTAGGGCTTTGTAACAGGTAAGACTAAAATGATATTGCATATAGAAATGAATCTATAGAGGAGAGATAGGTTATTGCTGTGCCCGCAAAACCATTAGGATGACCCTGAAGATGTATGTTAGAGACATGCCATCTAGAAGAGGAGTATCTAATAGAAGTTAGATTATTTATTTATTTTGTATGGTAGGCTCGAGTCAGCCAAAGGTTAGTCGTTAGCCAACCAAACTATAATGTTCGAATAGATAGTCCATTGATTACCTGGTTTATATGCTTACATGATATTAATATTATATTTGCAAAAGATATGTTTTAAAAGGATATCAACAAGGTGAAACCCATTCCGCTAAGCGGCATAGTCTCACTTAATATCAAATAATCGAGATGTATAGTATTATTTACACCAGGCTTTATGTCTAACTCAAAGTTTATGTTTTCCCTTAAACTCTTGGATGCTCAAAATTGATTTGAGTAGGCTGAGGGTTGAGGATTTATAGGTTTTAGTAGGTTGACGAATAAAGCTTCCGAAGTCAAGTAGAAGGCTGATGGATAGCTATTTAGGAGTTGTTTTGTTTGTTTTATTCTGCTGTGTATTAAGTCAGTTATGACTATGTAGTACTCTAGTCAACCAAGAGGGCATCTTCATATGTCGCTCTTGGCATATTTATGTAATATTATATTTGATCTGAACTTGGGAAACATTGGGAATATGTAATCTGGATATGAAATATGTTTTATGAAATGTAATCAAAAATGTTTTTTTTGAAACCTGTGATTGTTTTTCATATTCATGTGCTTCTAATATTATGGATACCAATAGCATTACCATATTTTGTTACCAAAAGTTAATACTATAAATGACTGTAGCATTTGTAGCGCTTAGCTTTGGGCCTCAAGATAGGGGATGTTACAGCAAAAGTTTGGAGTTGGCACTTTTACGCTAGCAACGGCGGACAAGATCTCACTCCCGAGGGCATGGAATATTGAACACTTGCGATGCTATTCTATTTGAAAATAAAGTTGTGCACAATTAAAGCCACTAATAAGGCAGAACCTGGCATTTCCCATCATTTATATAGTGAAATGGCTTTTTGAAACTGTGGCTCTGTCTTTACTTAGCTTAAGAGTTATGAAATATAATGGACTCGAATGAATTTGCATGTGTATAATGCAAGTATGCAGGTATCCGGAGTTAGGTGACAATCAAACTTATACAGTCCATGGTCGGACCCTTGGAGTTCAACCACTGTTGGTGTCCAGAGATGAATGCTATCTAACTCTTGTCCTGGATGTGGGGGCAAGATTACAAACCGAGAAGGACGTGACTTGACC
Source organism: Allium cepa (assembly GCA_030765085.1). NCBI lineage: Eukaryota > Viridiplantae > Streptophyta > Magnoliopsida > Asparagales > Amaryllidaceae > Allium > Allium cepa. The sequence goes on along the minus strand of CM060929.1, from coordinate 431,696,346 downwards.
GTCCATCCACTAACTCTTACCTTGATGTGGGGTAGGAATATAAACCGAAAAGGACATGATTTGACCATCCATCCACTAACTCTTGCCTTTTATGTGGGGGCAGGAGAAAAATCTAGAAAGGACGTAACCAGGCTGTCCATCCATTAGCACATGCCCACAGTTTAGCGATGTCTTGCCGAGAGGATGGTAAGGCTAGAGATCATTGCCCAGGGTTAAGCGAGATCTCTTCCGAACCATAATCAATAACCGAAGACAGGCGAGATCACATTCAAAGTACCTTCAAAATAAATGTTCAAATCACCTTCATAGGTGATCAAAATTTGACCGAATTCCAGAATCCAATATGCTTACATATAAATGGTGCCTAAGGATTAGCACTTCAACAGAACAACGAAATATCGGCAAATCACGAAACAGGCTAACAACTTGGTCCGACAACAATCATGGAAGGAATTAGACCGTGAGCACTTGTTATTCACATTCAGAATAAAAATTTGAAAGGAAGTACAAGTTTTATATATGCCTAAGATGAAAACAAAAGTGGGGCCAAACCTGCACAATCAGCCCAAAACTAAAGTAGACTCCTACAACTACAAACCAAAATTAGGTCTATCTACACAAAACAAACCAATGATCACTTTTATTCTTTTTCCTCTTGGACTTTTTCTTCTCTTCTCCAAAGGGAGGTATGACTTGATCAGGTTTCCTCCTACTTCTTCCTTGGCCTTTGGATAGAGTCCTCTGTGACGATCCAGCTGACATGTTTTAAGTGCTCCCAGGCGGAGGAAAAGTGACAGGAATGAAAATAGTCCGACCAAGCAAGGCTATATACAAAGGAGGAGGAATGGCCTCCATCTTCTCTAGCTTGACCTCTTTGGCTAAGAGAATTTGATGCTCAAGTTTACTCATGGTAGGAACCGACAAGGGCTCGGAGCATCCTATGATAACAACATTGTCTTCGATCTAAGCTCCTTAAAGCACACCAGTCCCTTCATCTTGTAAAGCATCTATCATCCCCTTGTCAGGCCTAAGAGTCTCGCTAGTTGGAATACTCAGGACCGTCATTTAAATAGTCACAGTCACTGACTTAGTTGTACATGCTTGTTATCCTGAATATAAACCTTTGTCAGGAAGCTAGACAGCCTAGGGATGACCTGAAACTTAAGAGAGGTTAGCAATGCCAATCGATGACATATGGATGCTTTGAAATACAGGCGAAGTCAATGAGATACCTCCTTCAGTCTGGGGTTCTGTATGGGCCGGAGTGCCGTTGGAATTCCCTTCCAACGTGGGAGAAAGGACGGTAGACTTATAAATTTGAGGCTTCTCTGGATTGTATTCAGTGATCAAAGATGAATCGGGAGTAGATTTGGGTCTAGGTGTGTGGCCAATGGTGACATCCTGAGGTGACAATCCAGAGCATTCACCTATGTTTTTTTGTACTGTAGCGGCCAACTTTGGTTGGAAAGTAAGCTCGCCTCTCATATCAAGACCTTTTTTTCCAACCGAATCTGGTCTACCTCATCGCCTTTTAGAAATTTCTTCTTCTCCTTAACTACTTGTACCCAAGCTAGAGATAAAGCCCCAGGATAATCATCATCGAGCCACTCTAATTTGTGGAACTTAAGCACATTAGCGTTTACTTGATGATCAGTGACCTGAATCTCTCCATTATTTGCTTCTTAGTGACTTCGACCTCCTTTTAATGAGTGTGTCTACATCCCTAAGATATGCAATAGTCTTGTCCCGTTCACTGTTGGTAGTAAGTAACTCTTTACAATACCCTTGGGCTTCTTGTAAATCTTCGTCCTTCATTTTAGTCTCGCTCTTGAGTTTAGCTGATAGCTCATTCACTTTTTTGATCAAAGCAATCCCCTTTTAGCATTAAGTCATAATTTAGATGGGGTGCATTATCTACCTTATCCTGATGCTTGGTCCTCTCACTCTCGAGTGCTTTGATAGTATCCACGACCCTCTTCTCGGCCTCACATTGTGATGTTTCCAAGTCAGTGATCCTGGCATCAAGATGAGTGACAATCCTTTTATCCTACAGCTCTGTAAGTTTCAAATTATCGATCTGGAGCTTCCTTTCCCCCGAAATCTTGAAGATTTTCTCAGGTATTTGCTTCCATTCATTATATTAATCATAAGAATCAGTTACATAATCAATGATCGTGTCTTTAACCTCTGGTGGAATGTTCTTCAGACTGGGCCTAAACATGACTCCTTCAAAACATACATCCAGAAACTGTTCTTTTATTTTAGTTGTTTGGACATCAGAGGCAAGTTGTTGCTTAGCAGTGATGACCGAATCATTAATCGGTGTCTTCCTAGCCTTGTGATCAGAGGCCTTAGAATTTCCCTTATGGTACCTGTGGTTAGAAGATCGATTGATGTGAGGTGACGTCGAGTGTTGAACGGGAATTAAAGCCGGAGGCAGTGCCCGAGAAGCATCGTTCATTTAGAAGTCATCACAACAACTAGAATGCTTGTCCGAACCTCTCAACAGAGGCGACCTAGACCTAAAACGGTATCTACAAGTAGAATGATGAGATGGATAGTTCTGTCACGGCTCTCTCTATCACAGATGGATTGATGGCTAGACTCTGAGTCTCGGCCGCCGCCATGATGATATGCGTTTGAGCGATGCCTCTATCGAGACGCATTTTCCTCTAAAGCTTGAAACATATATTTTTCCTCTCCATGGATCCTACAAATGAAATAGAGATAAGTTAGCTCCAATAATTAAGGATGCGAGTCAAGTGTAATGCAATGCACGTGCATGTGACTGTCCTAGTCCCCCTGACAAACTGTGTGCTGGAGCTTTGCTAACAGGAGTGATTTCTCGCAGACTAGTAGAAGTGATTTCATCATCAAAGTGGAGAGAAGAGTCGAGACCCTCAAGACACATATTACCAATGCTGAAAGATCCGAACTTAGTAGGAATTGGCCCTAAACTATCCAATGTATCATTAAAAAGGATTGAAAGAGTTTTATCTAAAGTTTTCGCTGACAGGGATTGTGCCGTAAATTGTCCTTCAGGAAATTTCACATTGATCCTCTTTATAAGACGAACCGTTGGCTATCTTCATATTTTTCAACCAAAGGCTCATGGCCTATATCAGCATCATAATGGCAAGCTTCGCTACCTTCCCCCGCAATTTCACCTTCTCCAGTGTGCTCTTGTTCTATTCCAGTTTCAAACCTTGGACTTGGAATAGAGGACACATCTGGATTCACATCGCTACCTTCATGTGAGTTATCGTCATCGTCGTCATTGTTATCACCGTAAATCTGTGACCACTTGAACTTGTCTAATGCTATGACCTGCTTCCAGCAAGTTATGGGTTAGGAGATTCTTGTTGGAAAGAAGAACTCCAATGTCCCTATCCTCTTCTAGAAGCGCTATGAGATCTCTAAAAGCATCCGCAAGTGCCGCGCCACTAGATCTCATCGAAACATCTTAATGGAAAAAAAACTTATGAGTTAAGCTCGTAGAATCACAAGAGAAGTTCACATTAAACACATAAAGTATAACTTATGTCCAAATAGCCATCTTCGTGCAAATCTAGGTAGACAATGGATATAGAACCATTCACTCTTGAAATAGCTCAACTTATTCCATATACCAGTAAAAACTCAATGGTTCTTAGTCGGTTCCAAATAAGTCCAAAGGGCTTCCTTTCTGGCTCTTGAAAATATATACGTACCAAGTTTCCTCATCACTGGGTACTCAGTGCAAATGTTGAGTGAAAACAATATATGTACCATGAAGGAAGGCATCGCTATTTGGATGTAGTTCTGTTAGAGCCAATCCTAAGAAGTTTAGAAGTAGATGAATGAATTGATTGAATGGTGGGACAAATACCACCAGGCACATGTATCTGTTACAAGCAGTATAACCCTCTAGGGGATTGTGAGTTCTTTAGTGATGAGAAGGGACTAGTATGTCCTCAAAAGGAATTCCGTGTTTATCGTAGATTCTATGGTGTGATTATACTTCAATCTTAGAAGTAATTAAATTGACGGGATCATCTAAAATAACAGCATCCTCAAGGGTGTCAAGAATGGCTTTTACTTTAGGGCCTTCTGCAGGCATTTGATGAACCTCCATATAAGGTTGATCCACCTGTGGATTTTATACTAGAGGTATGAATTTCCTCATAGTAAGTTGTGTAGAAGGATTCGCATTAGAACTAGACTCTTCATCGAGTTCAATGTATCTAGAAGTCGATGGACCTGAAGCTAAAGTGGCGAGACTCTCAGAACGTCTACAGTCCATATCTATAAAACTCAGTGGTTAATCCACATCAGATTAACCATAACCTATGCATCCATGTTAAATTGAAACCCAGTGCGGTGTCATGTAGTGTTATGCAGTGTGGATTTTTGATGTCGTACGACAGTTCATTTTACAATTTTGGAGATAATTCATTCGAAGAGACAGTATTGCCAACTGTCCCAATAAACTTCACATCGATGACCATGTATTGGATTTGCTCTAGAGTTAAGAAAAAAGTGTTTGAAGTGGTTCAAATGCTTATAAATAAAGTTTGATGAGAAGTTGGAAAATCAAAAATCCACCAAAGTTTGGATTAGCACCGATCAGAAACCTTTGAATGGATTTCGATCCTTTCCTCCATCTTCTCCCTCTAATACATGTCGCGGTCGTCATTATCGACCCTATCCACATCCACGTCTCACACTACCACCCATCTACCTAGTTCTATGTGTTTTAGAGCTTGAATTTTGAATCGGGTTCAATTGTGAGGCAGGGATTCAAGTTTTGGATCGGTTCGATTGGAGAAAGGTAGGAGGCGGCATGCTCAGGTGAAAGGGTGGTGGTCGTTCGGTGGTTAAGGAATGGGATGGAATTCAAATGGGGAGGTAAGAAAATTTTAATAAGAGAGCTTAAGCTTTAGATCGAAACAAGTAAGAGTAAAGAGGAAGGTATAGAGGATCAGGTTATATAACCTAAAGTATCTGACTTTTTAAATTAGGGAATTGGAGACTGTCTCTAAGTCTTGGATTGATACCGATCCAAGCCCTTGGATCAGTACCGAGTCATGTCACATTTAAAAAAAATGAAAATATATGAAAAAAGAAAAATGAAAGTGGTGACGATGGTCCATGCATATGCATTTGTGTGCATATTAAAAATCATTCACGAACACACACATGCATACGTATGCATGTACATATCCAACCTCAAACAATTAGAGTCAAAGGAAATCAAATTCAAACCTGGAAAGCCCATGAGAAGAACCGGTTTAGAATTACTAAGCTTAGAGTGATAGATTTTGAGAGCATATTCATGTTTTATAATGCCAGATGCTGGTAAAGTGTCGTGATGAATAGCTAAAGACACAACTCTTTGTAAAAGCAATTCGAAAAAGAACAATGACCATTTAAAACATAGAGTGGAGTCCTTTACTGCTGTCCCGACATCATGTTTGAAATAAGATGTACTTTGGTGGTCAAATGTTATCTAGACTTTTGACCGGGCAATATTCGGATAGACAAGACGAATCGAACTTGAAAGCCATCGAGCAAGGAAGCCCGGAGAGATAGCCTAGGAATTTAGAAACCAAGTGCAAACAAAACCCAGAGCCAAAGGCCAAACTACTTTAGAATCGAAGACCCAAAATCCAACCATATATTGGATTGGTATCGATCCAATTCATGGATCTATACCGATCCACGAGATTTCGTCCATTCCTACCGCGACTCCTCTTATCTACTGAAGATGATGCTAGAAGCCTATTTAATGTTCAGTTTCATTGATTCCATGCAATTCTCGATCGACCTCCATGAGCATTCAAAGTCAATAACTCCATTCTTACATCGATCCATCATTTGGACCTAGAAACAAGTTAATAATGCTGCAAATAAGTTTGGAATCATGAAGGTAACCACAAATCGAGTCATGACAAGAAGTTCAAAGTCATCCATGTGAATAACAGATGGATCGATATCGATCCAAGTCCATGGATCGGTACTGATCTGTGATTATTAATGAGGTATCCATTTAATTTCCTAGAGAAGTGGTCTATGGCATGGAAAACTACATGAAGATCACGAGGCGAGATTTTTGGCTTCCACCAGCTATAAATAGAAGGGCATGGCTCATTTTGAAGGATCTTTTTTCTCTCTTGCTCCTTATCTCTAATCTCTTATAATCACCTATGGATTTATACCGATCCATAAGGACTTGCACTTGCAATTCAGCAATGAAAGCAATAAAATCACTAAGCGGACGTAGGCCTAGATTACCGAAGCACTATAAAATGCTATTTTGTTTTTCTTGCTCTTTTTCATTTACTTTTCTTCACTTTTTTATTCTCTACACAATCTCTTCGGTGTTTGTGCCATTTTTGATTCAAAAACAAATCATAGTGATTATTTATTAATTTATCGGCAAGGGATTTCTAATGTCTTTCTAATTCTTAGATATTTTTAAAATAAACATTGATTCAGTAATAAAACTATAATTCTTAATTCTAACAAGAGTATAATTGAAATTCAACTTCTTATCAACTCATATACACTTTGTAGATATACCCAGTTACCTTGAATGGTCATCTGTATAAATTCCACTTTTAATTTATTTTGAATTTATTGCTCCTCTTCTTTGTCTAACTGTTGATTTTGTTCCTCCTTCCTTCAAATTAAACCATCCATTCTTTGATTTGTCGCTTCCTCGTCCCTCTCTCTTTAATTTGATTTGGTTTTATTTATTTATTTTAGATTTGGAAGAGATACTTAAAAAATAATGCTTTAGGTTAAGAATTTTTGGAGGAAGAAGAATAATAAAAGAATGTACAGAATTAGGGAGGCGGGGATAAGATTTAGAATAAAGAGCAGTAAGGGTAAGGGACTAGTTTATAGGTGAAGTCTAGGTCTAGGAAATCTTATATGTTTATTCATATATTATTTATCCATTTATATATGTAAGATTCATTTCATTTTATTTCTTTAAAGAAGAAACCATTTATATTCTCCCAATTAATTTCATTAATTATGATTTGAATAAATACTATTTATTATAGTTCAAATCAATCAATACCATTTATTCATATTCTACACATTTATCATTATTGACTATCGTAGGGAATCATTTAGTAATATTCAAACGTATATGCATATATATACATGTATATTAATTTACATTAATTAGGAACCTTACCCTTTGTCGATAATTATGCAATCGATTTGTAGTTGATTGGTATAAATCTTTCTAAATTCAAAAATCGGACTTACTTTTATTCTTTACTAAAATAGAGACAACATATCTAGTCTTTTATTTATGAAATGCTTTCGTTCTATAAATATACTATAATATTTTCTTTTATTTTCAAAATATGTAATGTTCCTTTTATCAAATGCATTCTTTTTGTAAATATATTGTTACATTCTCCTTCTAATATACATTACACATCCTTTCATTAATCATAGCAATAATTTCATCATTAATGCTTTCTTTTTTGAAGCGGTTTCAAATTTGTGCATGTAAATATCTTTCCTCCTTTTCTTTTAATGCACATAGAAAGGTTGTATCATTTTTAAACTAATTTAAACATATTCGATTAATTACTTAGTAAATAAGTTTTTATTTGTTCTTATAATTATTTAGTTTCAAAATAGACGCTAAACCCGATATGCACACTGCGGTAAATATTTATATATCCTTCATGTGTTATCTATTTCTGATGTTTTGTATATGATTTAGGCTAGAAAAATCTTCTTGATGCAATGGAAAAAATAGAACCCCCAAATCCCTTTATTTATAAAAATTAAGGTAGTGTTTTGTTTGTTATTTTTAGTTTTGGGTTTTCGTACATACAAAAATGCACACGATGCATTTAAATTGTCGAAAACGACCAATTACAAAACGAAGTTAACACACAAAATAGAAAACTACTTTTTGATTCTCCGCGTTATGGGAAATAACATAAACATGTGAAACAATCCATTCTTTCGTCGTCCCTCTAACCCCTTTATCATCTTATCCATCTTTCTTTCATCCATTCTGTCGTCCCTGCATTCTTCTCATATTTGAGATACATATTGAAAACTGAAAAAAAAATTCGTTTTCAAACCAAACACTACCTAAGTTTTTCGATCTTTTGTAAAATTACAAATATATCCTTTTTAATTAATTATTCAATTTTATTAAAAATACAGGGTGTCAAAGGAAAGGTAGGACCTTGGTGACAACTATTACGATGTGAGACCATAGTGATGGTCTGACTCGCTTTAGTAGTTACGAGAAGTGCTTGGTACAAGGCCTTGGTAGTGGTCTAGTCTGCCTTTGTGATGGCACAGAGTTACATCGGGCATTGATGAACCAACATTAAGTTGTTACTAATCTAGATGACGGTCACATACAATATATCTAATTATGTTTGGTAAGAGACATTAGCAATGGTTTATATTTCTCGACTATGTGTAAGGGATCGGGAAATCAAGGATTGATGTAGGTGTAGTACTATTTTAAAGATGTAGCCATAAGTGGGCATATATATTTTTCGGAAGGCATAAGTACGGGATGGTACACCAATTGTTATAAACATGAGACTATGAGAAAGTCCATCGATAGTTTTGATGATATACATATTATGTTGGAAGGCTAGTCAACATATGGGATTAGAACACATGTGCTATTTGTTGTTATAAAGGTTACCATTTTTAGGGGTTCTTTTGCCTTACTTTGATGAGCTATATTGATGATCAATTTATAGAAATTTTTGCTGTGCATGCATGTTTGGGTTGTTGAGATGCCTATTGTGACTTATGTATGGAGTTGATGTATGATTGAGATTATTTCACTCTTTGTTGATGGACTGTTATTTTCATATATTCTATCTTGGATTACATGATAGAGAAGTTGAAATACCCCATACCCCTTAGTATACCCAAGAAGGGCACACCAAAGGATATGGTGCGTTATAGGCATAGCTAAAGTATCACAAAGACTAAGATTCACAAGACAAATAAGTAAAAAGAAGATAAACATTTAAATAAATACTTGTCATTAAAAATCAAACTTCATTTCGAAATAAATCGTAAAAACAAGACATGTCTCAATATAGCCAAAACTCATGTCTCATGAAAAATACATCTAAGTCTTACATAATTAGAGTGCGAAAAGTAACAATAATAATAATTATAATCCCTCTTCCAAGTGCCAAATCCATCATAAGCAAAACGAAAAAGATGAAAAGCATAAGAATACATCTGAAACGAGAAAGCTCTGAAATGAATCTCCAAGCAACCCAAATCAACTCAACTATGATGCCGATGGGGGGGGGGAAGGGGAAATAGAGGAGTGGGTCAGACAATGTGTCTGGCTAGTGAAAGTAATTACTAGCATTTCTAAGCAAGAGAAAGATAATAGACTAAGCAATAGTTCTAGCATGAAAGGAAAATACAGAAAAGATAAAACTGAGGTGAAATACTATTTCCGATTCTGTTTGACTGTTTGCTTAGATTGTTTGATTTGATTGTTTGTAATTGTCTTAAACTGTTGTGATTAGGCTGAAAACCCTAATCCTATCTCAACTGCTAACTTAATTAGGCTAAAATCATAATTCGTTTCGTTGATCGACCTATTCTACCTCTGTTGTGCCACTGTGAACCAATCTTGTTGGTCACAAAAAAAGATACCTCTTAGCGCTTAGGATGCAGTAGCAAATTATTTACCCTAATCTATGCCACACGTTCGTTCATCGTCGGTACAGATTAACTATCGCCCCCTTTTTGACCCTTTATTTACCTTAATCAGCATAAGCGTGCCCAGCCTCACCTAACTGTTATGAGACCATCAGTCCTAGACCTAAAAGGGAATGTTGCCTAGTCTTACCTAACTATTGTGAGACCATCAGTCCTAGACCTGAAAGGGAATGCTGCCTAGCCTCACCTAACTGTTGCGAGACCATCATTCCTAGACCTGAAAGGGAATGTTATCGGTACTGGTCTTAATAAACAATCTTCTAGTTTTGTGCCCCTTGTCCAAATCCTCAAATTTGAGCCTTTATCTATTGGCCACTTATTTATCCTAATTAGAATAAGTATGTCCCAGCCTCACCTACTATTGTGAGACCATCGGTCCTAGATCTGAAAGGGAATGCTGCCGGTATGGGCCCGACTTCTATATTCACTCATTAACTTAATCTAAGTTTTAAAATAAGCCTCTTCTGTTATTTATTTCTTTACTATATTTGCTTATTAACTTAATCCAAGATCTAAGTTTTAAAATAAGCCTCTCTTGTTATCTCTTCTTTTGAATGATGACCTACATGTTATAATTGTTCTTGCAACTGTTACTCTTCTATTTTCTCTTTTTAGTTATAACTACTAGTTATAGTCATACTTGAAAATATCTTAAATTTTCTATTTCAGTCTATCTCTATTTTATTTTAGTTTTTTTATTTTACATCTATTTTTGTAAATTTAGTGTTTTTCTATTTTAATCCACATTAGCGAATTCTTTTCTTTTTAATATTTTATTCACGTCGAAAAGGAATAAAAAGAAACCATCGGATTTGATGATTAAATCCGATGCAACCATGTCATAGGCTCATTAGGAACCATCGGATGCAGCCATAGATGCACAAGATTACTCGAAAATCAAATTTTGACATGTTCGCTCGTACCTGGACGAATCTTCGTCCATTAACATAGGCGGGTCAATCCTTATTTATTGGGTGTCGACCTATAGGTCGACCTGACCCCAGAATGGGTCGACCTATGCCCCACTATATATTTTTTCCATTTTTGTTTGATTCTTATTTCTCTGATAACTTCATCTTAGTAGCTCGGATTTCGATAAGTTATATATGGAAATTGATAAGAAAATCACCACGGACCCAATGGTGTAACTTACGTAGCTCGATTCCGACAATTTCACAAACTTATTTTATTATTAAATTAATTCTTTAATTAATTATTATAGCTCAAATTTTGGGTTGTTACAGAAGTTATAGGTGTTACTATGGTATGTGTTTTGAATTCATTAGTGTGAATAAATCGTTGTGTATTCAGATTGATTGTGTTATGCGAATGTTGTGTACAACATTAATGATTCTTGATTATGATTAATATAATTGCCATATTTTATGATTAAAACCACGATGAGACTTTATTGATTTGGTTAAGGGCCATATTCTGGAAATTGTGTGGGCTAATTCTTTCTAGGGGAAAAATGTAACGACCGTAAATTTGACACTTTTAAAATTAAAGTAATTAAAAATGAATCTTTAATTAAAAAAGGTGGATTAGTGTCATATCTATAACCATTGTAAAGCACTTTCCAAGCCGATCCATTTGATATACAACTTTGATGCATTTGGAATTACGATTTGCAAAATAGAGGCATTACAATGTTTAAATAATATAAGTAGCAGTTTTGGGCAAAACTATATACACAACGCCTAACCCAGCATAACGACTATATAAGGGAGACCACGTAACTTTAGCCGTCACCACTATTTTCAGTTTTCTTCTCTAATCCCCTTCTAATGGAGGTTATTGCTAATTTTCTTCACTATTTACAAAATACAAAATATGAAAAATCATAAATCAACTCAGAAGTATGCATTATGCAAAGTCGTTCAATATGGCATGACAAGTTGAAAGTAGTAGTGAAGTTCCTTTTTCAAAATTCGATTGTATCTAGCCTGAATATTTGATAGAAGGTGTGGAATTATCAAAAGATCAAAAGCCATTAATTTTAGAGCTTTTGATTCAATGGTGAAACGATGACCAATCGACGATCGAGAAGTTGCATTGCATAAGGGATGATGAATGGAAAGCATCCACAGTGGTTGATCACCTTAGATCGACCTTGATTGCTTGGAAAATCCAAAAAACATGGTTAAGAAGATGTGGTGGCAGATGGTTCATGGGGGCGGCGGAGGTGTGCGCATAGTTAGGCTAGTCGATGGCGGTAAAGGGAGGTCGATGGTGGTCTCTAATAGGTTGCTGGTGGCCTATAGTGGCGGCGACAAATGTGGGAAGGTAGAGGCCTTGGTTGGGCTGCTCATGTTTAGGGTTCGAGGGGCTTGGGGAAGAAGGTAAATTTTTTAAACCTCGAGTTTTTACTAATTACGATTTAAACTTTGAAGCTTCTAACCTCTATTGCATACGAACTCCATTTCATGCATGGTTTTTTACGTTGGACTCATGATAGAATTTGAAATGATTTGGCTTTGTGTTTTGATGAGTTTTGAGGAAATCTGCAAAAGCACATTTGTATGATTTATTTATTTTAATGGATTAAGACTTAAAATGTTAAATGGATATCCATCGAAGAAAATCTATACATTAGGACAAAAGTTGGACCTTTTATATTTTAGGCTATTGAACCAAGTAAGGTGATGGAAGTATAGTCATTGTGAATTTCATAGTTCAAATGTTGGTTTAAAGTCGAAAGTCATATACTCAAAGTAAAAAATAATCACATACATAGTCGGAAGTTTAGAATAGTCAATTATGCAATTTTCCTAAATTAAAAATCCTTGTTTACAAAATTCCCAATTTCAATTTGCCTTAGCGACAATGAATTCCCAAACTAGAGTTCAGTTTAAAAGTTGAAAGTAAAATGAAGAATGAAGGATAAGGAGATCTAGAAATTATGCCCAATTTTTGGTAGGGTACATGCTTATTTATAGAGATTTGAGGTGTGATATTCATGGAACGTAGTGCCTTATTGAAGATAGATGGTTGTGGTCTACTGATCTGGTACATATATGAAATAACATGTGGGACACTCTTTCCCGAGTTGGTGTACCGATTTGCTTTATGAGAGCTTGATTTTCATACACACAATGGCTTCATTTTGCCTTCCCATGAGGTTTTCTAGAACTATCATTAGATGGTTTTAATCTTCCATTCCTCATTTGCCTCATGAAACACTCCATGTTGACTCCCAGGTGTTTTGTACCATGATAGCACGATAAAATGCTTCACGATGGCGTTGGATGCTTCATGTCGCGATAGCTTTATAAAAAACCACATGATGACTTTGGATGCTTCATATCATGATAGCTTTATAAAATGCTTCATAATGGCTTTGAATGCTTTACATCAAGATAGCTCTAAAAACCCACATGATGACTTTGGGTGCTTTATTCCACGATAGCTCTATAAAATTCTTCACGATAGCTTCAATATTGTATTTACGATAGCTTCATAGGTTAGATCATGATGACTTCCAATTTTCATGTTCAAATTTACTTAACCACTTCCCTTTCATAGCATGGTCAATCATTCCACGATGGTTACAAGGATCGCTCCTTAATGGCTCATGTTCATCATCCCACGAGAATGTTCATTATTGCCATTATCCTGAATCCATGATAGCTGTAATATTTATCCCACGATAGTTGTTATGTTTGTACCATGATAACTCTTATGCATATCCCATGGGAGCCCTTCTACATATCCCGTGATAGCTCTTGTCTATGTCTCACTATAACCTTCGTTATTACTGCTATCATGAGAGTTCTTTTACATATCCCACGAAGCCTCCTCATTTTGTCAACCTGCGATAGCTATTATATTTGGGGTATAACACTTACCCCCCCCCCCCCCCCCCCGTCCATTTAATTTATTTATACTTTAGTATAAAATATCTCTTTATATTCCTTCATTTGCTTATCCTAGCCATTTGTTCTCACCATACCCGATCTGACGTTCGCCGCTACATTCTCTTCGATTATAAATGATACGCTTTCTCCACCTATTCCTTTTCCAAACTTTTCTTAAACAAGAAAAAGTATATTTCCCTTATTATCTAAATTTCACTTCTCTTTGGATTTTTAATTGGTAAGTGATCTTACTCATGGTTAATTTGTTCGTGGCTCGTTTTCCTAATGTTAATCGATTCGATTTGGTTGCTTTTGATTTTAAAGTTAATCAGGGTTTAGGTGTTGATTTCGATCTTAATGTGATCAAACCCCTATTTCTGAATATGTTGATCTAAGCTGTAGTTTTTTGTTTGTGGGTTTCAGATCTCGTTACTTAGATATTTGTTTCTAACTAACCAGAATTGCTATCATATGACAAATTTTCAAGCACTTAATACACGAGAATCGTGCCCCAAATTTTATACATGAAGAATATGCTTAGGTTCAACATGCGAAAGCTCTTGTTCTAAATTTTTTAAGAAAACCATGCTTAGAATTGATACAAAAAAGCTTTTGTTCCAAAATTTATAGATAAAAGTTATGGTCAAACCTAACGCATGAAATCCCTGCTCCATGTTCATATTTTATATATGAAACCATGTTCATATTCACGAAAGCCAATTTTTTTGCTTATGCATGAAAGCATTATTTAAATCTTTTATTCACGAAACCCAACTCCATACACATAAACCATGTCCATGTTTCACACATGAAGTTCTTGTATATTACTAGTGTTTCCTAGGAAACCTAACTTTCAATGGGTAAGCATTGTCATAGAGCTTTTGCTCGATTACTCAGTGACTTTAGATTCGAGAGTTAATCTCAATGATTTGTGTTGATTTGTTAATCATCAACTTTAGGGTTTATCATTTGCATTGTGATATTTTGATGTTAGAATTATCTTCGTTGACCATTGTGAATTATATATATACCATGACATACATGTAGCTTCTTAGTATGGTTTTTATATATAAGAGTAGTTAGTATTAACATATTCGAGAAAGGGGTGGATGTATTGTTGTAGTTTAATATACGTGTATGGTAGACTTGACTTTTATAAATATTATAGCATTCTAATATATATATTCACACTATCCCATTCTGTTGCTTATTGTTTATTTCTTTGAAATCCCTGTTTATAGCGTTCTCTCTTTGAATAGGCCTAATTTCATGATTGGAATTTTGTTATTGTAAGTACAATGGCCGGAGGTAAAATAGAGACTCCTAAAGGGATGATAAGATTTCCTAAATCTTCCAAGGGTAAAGATTCTTTCGAGGAAAATGCCTATACTTCTCACTAATTTTATTAATGTCTCGATAGGAGGTCGATTATGTTCTACATTATTTTGGCATATCAAGGATCAAAGTTAGGGTTTCGGCCCAAATGAATGAATGGACTCCCCTCCAAGGGAGATTTTTGTCTTCACTCCTCTGCATATCCTGATTCCTACTATTAACCTTTCAACCCAATCATATCTAATGTCTTGTCCTACCTCAAGATTACCCATATCCAACTGAATCCCAAGTCCTATAGCTATATCAATTCTTTGTTCATCTTATTTAAAGAACTCAAATTGGAAGATCAACCTCCCTCTAGCTTGTGTTCTCTAGTTACTCCTCAAAGGGCGAAGAACCAACCTAAAGGGCCTATTTAATATCTTAGTTTTGTGGACAGTGGGATAGTCTCTAATTTCATCAATAGGCCTAAAGATTGATGTCAATATTTATTCTTTAGATGTTATTCTAAAGATGTTACTGGAATGTTCTTAACGCTTGGTAAATTACTTTGCTCTAGCTATTTTCATTTAATCGTAGCTTATTTAGTCTTATCGATTTTTTTAAGGCCATTGTTTGTTGCTAACTCGAAGAACATAGATCCCAAGGTTTTAAATAAGGTTAATCACTTTGGCATGGTCTCCTTCTAACATAGATTTCGTAGAATTGTTAAGAAGCATCCTTAATTCCTTTGTTTTCGCTCCACCAAGCCCTTTAGAAGCTCCTTCTCCTCTTCCTAAGGAACTTGGGATTTCCTTCTATAACATCTTGTTCATGTATGGATTCTTATTTAATTAATTTTTTCTTTAAATATGTATATTGTAAGTTTCCCCACTTTTACTAATCTTACAACATGATTCTTTTAAGATTAGGCAACACTTGTCTAATTTTTAGCAATCATCCTTGCTCTCTTCTCGAAGTATGTCTTCCCTACATGAAATGAACTCCTCAATGTCCACGAACGTGACAACTATTGAAACCTAGCTTCATTATCTCCAATTAACAATAAGCTACTTTTTTGAGAAGGAGATGAAAAAATCTCACGATCTAGCGGAGCAGGTAAAAACCCTAAAGGATAAGCTTTCCTAAGTTCGACAGGAAGTATTTGAGCTTAGAATGATATGGCTTGAGTTCCTGTTTTAGAGAAGAGCTTAGACAAAAAAGATCTTAGTAGTGGCAAACTTAAGTCTTCCTTACATGCTATAAGGTCTAAGGTCTCTTCTTTTTTGAGTAATATTCTTCCATGGTGGTAGGAGTTGTGTGCTAAAGAAGTTCTTTTCACTATTTTAAGAACAATATTACTCAGTCCCCAAATTTGGGATTTCCTTCATTAGCAATGTAGAAATGGATTACAAAAGGAAGTTTGATATTCTCCTAGATTGCATTCTTATAGATTATCCTAAAGCTAAAGATGAAATTATTATCAATCCTGCTAATTCTTTAGCCCTAGATGATATCCTATCAGATGATAATGATGAAGAATCAAAGAAGGATG
Source organism: Allium cepa (assembly GCA_030765085.1). Classification (NCBI taxonomy): domain Eukaryota; kingdom Viridiplantae; phylum Streptophyta; class Magnoliopsida; order Asparagales; family Amaryllidaceae; genus Allium; species Allium cepa. Next base: position 431,679,888 of record CM060929.1, on the reverse strand, counting down.
AAGGGGATGATATAAATGATGATAACATAATGATATAATGATAGGGATGGCGATATCGACGGCTCTGCCTAAGGTAACTCACCAAGAAGAGACGGAAACAATGGTTCAAGCAACATCTGACCCGAAATCTTTCAGGACAAAGCTATACTCTTGATTCTCCCTCTTCCGACGCAAACAAAGATCCCTCTTCTCCATCTCCTGCTGACAAGCCAATACACGCTGAATGAAGTAGGTTAATCGAGTTTCCTTCAATAATTCTGCATATTGGATCTTTTAGGCCAAACATTACAGCAACTTCCCCACAAGTATCTTATCTTACTTTATTTTCCATTCATCTCTTGTGTGTATGAACTTATAGTCGGTAGCTTTTCTAATATATATTAATTATCAGCGTAGAAGGCAAAATATAAATTACGCTGAGATTACATTGGATAAAAAGAAAGAGGAAATTTTAAGAATTAACCAGGAAGGAGAAAGGTTATGCAAGGATTTAAAAGAATCAAATGAGAGATACATAAGACTCCTAAAATGTCTAAAGTAACATGAGGATTTCAAGAATAAGAAAGTTACGCCTCTCCTTTGAAACTCGCTCTTTCACCAAGCCAATTTTCACAAGGAAAATGAAGAATTGACCATGCTTTTTTGGATGTTGACTGAGGATTGAGCCAAATTTATGGAGTGTTTATATCGTGCGTATGCTCGTTTTTTCATAACCGACTTCTCTTTTTCTGTGATGGGTATAGGGGATTAATTAGACATCTTCGTAAAAGGTACTTGGATTTACAATTTTTCGACCCTCTCCTAGAGGAGTGATGGAATTTTCCAAGGGTTTCTTCTGTGCCTTTAACTATTGATACTCTACCTCCTGATCAGTTAAGTTTAATAGGGATAGGTTCATTACCAAGTACCACAAAGAGTCTGTTTTTTATGAGACGTTGTAATGCTTCAAATTAACTATCTTTTGTTTTCAAACTGAAAATGTAATGATTTTGTAGGATTTGTATTTTAATATATTCATCATTAGTATGCATGCTTCTAAATTTATTCTTGTTTATTCATCATCTACCATGTCAAGAGATAACTTAGGTAAGTTGATCAGATTAAAAAGGACATTTAAAAGAAAATTGTTCCTTGATTAATAAGTCACGCGTATCGAAGTACTGCTTCGTTCAAGATCTTCATTACATGTTTAGATTTTTGTTTCTTAATGGTCCACAAAGAAATATTCCTTCATGACATTCAGACCAATTATGCTTGGTTATTATGCAGTGGACTTATCCCTCCTTATGAAGAATGGGAATACGGTGGGTTCCATCCTGTTTACACCCTTTCTAGCATTGAGGCAGCCTTTGGTATCACATTTCCATTTTTCCTTCCTCCTTTAAGAAGATTACCGAAGCCCTTTCCAGGCCTAGGAACTAGTTCGGATGTAATTCTTATGAATACTGTTATCACAAATGTAATAATTTTGTTATTTCTTGTTTATTAATGAAAAGTTTACAAGTTTTCGAATTTCTTCCTTTCCTTTTGTTGAAAGTTCATTAAATTTGGTTTTTCAATTAGGAAGAATTGCCTTTATCTTTAGGTGGTCTAGTTTCAATCAATGCCCCAAGAACATCCAAGCTAGCTAAAAACTGCCTTGTAAGATCGATCTTCCCATTATCTCGTTGTCCCAAAATCCATTGATGATATAAAAGCTAACACGTGGTATGCTAAGTACCTCAACATACGTTCTATTTTAAAAGCTTCCAAAGAGATGGCCAAGGATCTCAAAAAGAATATCTCATCAAAGGATGAGGAAATCATGAGACTAATGAGTAGGCTCGACTCATGCTCCAACCCCCAAAAACAATTAGATTACGATGCAAAAATTGCTCGGTTGAACCAACGCATTTTTGATTAAAAATTGTTGTGATGAAATACAAGAATGAATGTCAGCCATATAAGCTCATATTGACAGAGGGTGAAAAAGGAAAACCTACTCCCACTACATCAGAAGTTTCTAGGAAAACATCTTTACGTAGTTCTTCATCCTCTCCTTAAGGGGCTTTCGTTGCGTGGTAGTAGTGTATTTGACATGTCTTTAACAAACGAGTCTAGTGAACTTGTAGGGTTCATAAAATCCTTCAATTTGCAATGTAATGAATGTAAAGGACTAATGGAACAAGAAATTTACTGACACTTTCTCAGAATTCATATTGGAGATCGAGAAGCTGGAGCGCCGACATAGCGAACATTCACTAAAATTAAAGTGCTTGAAGACGACAAAAGCAAATTAATCCATTAAATTAACCAACTTAAAGGTGAAAACATAACTAATAAGAAAGCATCATTAGTTTAGATTAAATCCACTGATTCCCTCAACATTATCTGCCACAATGAGAAGAAATTGAAGAGATGTCTTCTTGTAGCTTTCTAACATATTGCTCATACTTCTTTTGCACTAGAAACATTAATGAATAAGGTAAAAGAGTTTATAGATGAGCTAGAATTGTTGTAGTTTTAATCTATTAAGGCTTCGCAACATGACTTTATTGTTGATTATTTAATTAAAGTTATAGTGGCTTTTGACTTGAAAATTCTCTTCATATTTTAGGCGCAAAGAGAGATTGTAGACTGAGGAAGGTGGTTATCTCTAGTTATCAATGGTACCGACACTTCTTTCGGTATAGTTATTCTAACGCCCTAAAGGAGATTAGAGTATCTTCAATTTGATATAAAGATGCGGGTTCGACTAGTGAGCGACATCTTTGCCTTTTAGATGTCATTGGAATAGGAATGGAGCTGGTTTATCAACGCCACCCTCTCCTTCATCCTTCAAGGCCATAAATTTAAAAGAAAGTATTTAGTTACAAAAAGAAATTTTTTAACGATCCATAATTTTAACACCTTTAAAATGAGATATTTAATTATTTTAAATATTTAAATGTATAATTTTCAAACTTAAACAACCATGTTTTATATGATAAATACGAATGGTAAACTTATTTTGCTATTGAATAAAGATTTTGGTTTCTTATTGTAAAATTGATAAAATTCGGATTCTTATAAAGTAGGATAAATATTCGAGAAATTTGTTTAAAGGATAAATAATTCCTTTTAAATATATATAATCCTTATCAAACTCATTTGATAATAATGGTAATTAAATTTATAATGGTTCAATAAATATATAAAATTTGTTTTATAAAATTGACAAATTTCATCACATATTGATAAACCGATGTCGTATTTTTACAAGAAGATTTGGATATTGTTTTATATTATTTTATAATTCAAATATGCTTGTTTTAATTATTTAAAGATAATAAAAAATTAATTTTGAAGTTTGGTTTACATGAATAAATGGTTTAACAAAAATTCAAAATGTGACCAAAAAACGTTTTGTCGAAAATCAACATTTTACTCAAAATAAGTTGTCGCAACGTTATCGCACCTTTGTTAATATGTTTTAACATATATGTTTAATATTCTAATAACTAAATATGTTTACTTTTACTAAATATAATTAGAAAACTTCTAGAACATCATTAAGAAAAGTAAGAAAGTTTAAGAAAAATCAAAAGTAAACACCAAATCCAAATCACATCAAAATCAAACAAAATAATTACTTTTCTTTACTTAATCTTTAAGTGACTAAGACATAAACTAAGTATGTGAAAATTATGCTAATTATTGAAAAAGTGTAGATTGCTTTAGGTTGAAGTAAGGTTAGTTTGGTAATTTGGTAAGGGGTTAATTTGGTAAATTTACCACTTCTTTCTTTTTCCACAAATACGCACCTCCTTCTTCGCTTTCATTCACATTTCTTCTTCTTCTTTTCTTAAGATTCTTCATCTTCTTACTCTTCTCTTTAATGGCTTCCAAGCCATATAAAAAATTAAAATGAAACAATGTCGAAATATTTAAAAATATTCGAAGGAAATCAATGTTTATTCTCTTCAAATTAAACTCCTCTTTTCTACATATTTTACCTCTTCTTCTCTTGGCTATAAATTCTTCAAAACCGAATCGAAATGTAAAATATCTTTTCTCCAATCATGTATTTTTTTAGTGGCTATAACTTTCATGTTGACCATTTTGTTCAATTCTTAGCATAAATACGTAAAAAATCCACTTCTTTCTTGTACATTCTCTGGCCCAGTTTTTAAGCTAGAGAATGAGCCATTTTGTTTTGTTCATAAGTTCATCAAAACAGATTCAAATTAAAAAATACCTTTTTTAAACCATATAAAATTCTAGTAGCTACAACTTTTATGTTGATCACTCTTTTCAGTTTTGAGGGTTGATATACATGAAACTCAATTCTTTGAAGTGCATTTTTGGACTTCATTTTTGTCAATCCGACATTACTTCTTCTTCATTCTATCATACCTCCCTCAAAACAACATGGAATCAAGTGGTTCTTTTTCTCAAAAATCAAAAGAAAATAATTTGCAACAACTTTTCAGTTAACAAGTTTTTCAAATTTCGAAAATAAGAGAGTCGAAAATAAGAGAGAAGATGACCTATTTTTCAGGTCTAATTTCGAGAATTCAAATTCAAAGCTCTACCATTTCTTCTCTACACTTTTGGCCAATCTCCAGTTCAAGCCTTGGGCAAGCATTAGGAAGGAGGAATTCAGCCTTATTTTCATTTAATTTCCAAAGCATGGTAGGAAGTATGCTTTGGATCCCAAGTTCCTTGCCTTAAAGTTTGACGGAGTGGAATCCAAAGTGAGTACAACCCATTTTTTCTGACTTGCTAATATTTTTATATAAGTGAGAATAAATTTTATTTATGATGATTGATGATTGTTTGGACGATATATGATATGTTATCTATATATTGATTGGTATTTGGATATATTCCTGCCTATTAGAGCAGATGAAACCCTATACGTTCCCCTGTATGAGCGGATGACCCTTTGTACGCGCGTCTGCCTTGAAGCGGACATTGCACACATATTCCGATACGTATATTTGTTGTAGGTGAAAGATTGGAGGGATCCAAGGATCCCTCACCAGTATTGGTCTATTTACATATATTGTTATGTATGCTGTTATGATGTGATATATGATGTTTTGGATGTCGTGATTGATGTATTTGTTGTTGTTGCAGCATTGGGCATATTATTTGGAATTTAAAAACATTAAAGTGATTATCTGAATTTAAAAAGGATTTTCAAGTGATTTTGAAGATAGAAGTTTATTAAATTTTAAAGTGTTGGAATGAATTTATTTTAAATAAATCAATGTTATCATTTTTATGTTATAAAAATTATGATTTTTGTGAAATATAATTGAAATATGATTTTTGAAATATGGAGTTGATGATTTTGTAAATAGTTTAAATTGGGTTTTTTGTAATTATTATAAATGTTTTTATATATAAGATTTATAAAGTTGATATTTTTATAAATCAAAAGTGATGAAATTGTAAAGGAGTTTTATAAGTATTAAAATGAAGTTATAAATGAATTTTATAAGTAAATAAGATTTATGAATTTGTGAAGATATAAAATAAATGAATTTGTAAATATATGATTTATAAGTAATTAACTTATAATTTGGATTTCGATATATAAATGAGATAAATGGGATTTGTTAGTAAAGGGGATTCATGAAATGAAGTTTTTATAAAAAATCAATGTGAATTTATAAACATTGTTCTATAAATCCAAATTAAATTAAATTTGATAAGCTAATTATTATAGTTTATTAAAGGAATTTCATCCACGATTTTGGATAGTGGATAATCCTTTAATTTAATATGCAATAGTAATGAATGCGGTAAATGAATTATATCCACGATTTTGGACAGTGGATTATCTTTAATAAATGTGTAGAAGTAATGAATGTGGTAAATGAATTATATCTACGATTTTAGACAGTGGATTATCTTTAATAAATGTGTAGAAGTAATGAATATGGTAAATGAAGTATATTCACGATTTTGGATAGTGAATAATCTTTTGAAATAAATGTTTTCGGAAGTGACATTTTAAATGGAGTAAAATGGTTTGAAGATGTTTTAAAGTGTGTTCAGTATCGAAACCATAGATTTCAACATTCATTGTTGAAATAGACGTTTTCGAGAAATAAGGAAATGATGGACTATGACACTGTTGTTATAGTAAATGATTTTCGAAAGAAAATGTTTTGTTTAGTATATGAGATTTATATGTCTATCTAATTTTCGAATCCTTATACTATTGATTTTGGGTTGTCGAAACGATGTTTTAAGCAACATTCGTTTTGAACCAAATAAATTTGTAAAGTGAATGTTTTCATTAAAGAATGAAATATATACTTAATCTTGATTAAAGTATATGTAATATTTTCTTAATGTTGAAAATAAATTGATTTGTAAATTACTTATTGTTAAATAAGTATATGGAAATGTTTTCCAATATTGAAATAGTTTGAGAATATATCTTTTCAAAGATAATTTTGAAGTGAATATTTGGCAAATGATTTAATTAATAAAATATTAATTAAGAGGGCCTACTGATTGTTATAGTGTTGAATATTTGTTTGTTTATTTTGATAGTTAAATAACCGACGGTCAAATTTGGCCATTTTAGTTCCTCGACTTGATATTGAAACTATTTAGTCGTACACTTAGTACGTAGCCTTCTGTGTAGGATTGATTATCATTTGTGTTGAGGAAGTTAATTTGTATAGTGAGGAGTATTACTCCAATCTATCGAGCTTCGTTCTTGGGCTGAAGGATAGCAAGTTGAAATTTGGAAAAGTGACAAGTCTATGAGACTTAGTTTCTATGTGAGGTTGGGAAATGCTTTTGCGTTGTTGGTGCAAAGAGACCGGGATCAGATTTATTTGAAAACCACTTCGGACCAACGTATATGCGTTCGATTTGTGCGGATTGTGTTGATATTGATATTCAGGATTTTCATAGTGGGAGACTGCTTGTTGATCCTTTGGGGTTAAAATCTCAATATACATATAGTAGCAGTGGTCTCTTCATTATGAAATATCCAATGCAAGGACTATTTGCTAATATTCCCAGGTATTTCCCGATAGGATGTTGTAGGAAAGTACCTTCGGTTTGTCATGTTCCTAGACAACTTGTATAGATGTTTGTCTGACATTGCATTTCTATAAATTAAGTACATTGGTTTTTACAAACGTACATCAGTGGTGGTGAGAAAGCAACTTCTCTTAGCTCCTTGAGTCATATGAGCTTAAGGTTGAAATTTTATGGAAGGAAGTTAGTAGTCAACGAAAATGGCCGTGTGGCATTCAAAGTGATGTGATATGTGATTGTGAAAGATAATCATTACCTCAGGCCTCATCAAGAGGAAATGACCAAAACAGGGTTAGATGTGGCAACGCTAAGTGAATCGCTCCCAAGTAGGATATGATCATCCTCTTCTAGATATATCTTCACACGCTATGACGTCGTGTATCTGATTATTGTGGCTTGTATGCTATGAGGGCCCCCGGTAAAGGTCTGTAACGACCGGAGGATGATATGTTCGGTACCATCTACTTATAGAGGTGGGCCGGTCTTGTGTTGGTAGAGGATCCTTTGTGATGGTCCTCGATACATTCCTCTAGAGATGTACTACCAGAAGGTAGTCCCTTCACCTAGTCATTTATATGGAAATCCAAACTCTACAACGTACCTTCCATTTTATTTGTAGAGCCTAGTATGCTGGAATTTAATAATGGTCATAATTTTGGCTATTCTGAATATTATTTGTATACTACAATATAAGAGGATTTGATATGAAATGATTTATTTATCGTAAGGTAAAACATGTCCGTGTTTATGTGTGAACTTGTCTTACGAGATACTTTTGTTTTGATAAAGGAAAAGTTAGGTAATTTAATAAATTCAGTTGAGTGTGTTTCTCACGCTGGTTTACCAGACTGATCTAGGTGTTCTTCCGTTTCAATGCTCCAGTCAGACCGAGTATATTTACAGATTCAGTTTTGATGCTTTTGGAGCTTCAGTAGGAGAGCTGGAGATCTTCATTTACGTATAGATGTACCGATTTTGTTTATCCGCTGCTTAGTTGTTGTATATTATCGGCAGTTGTAAGGACATTTTATTATAACTGTTCATGTTGATAACTGGTGATTGATTGTTGTACTCTGATTACTTTATGTATATACAGTTTCTATTTTGTAGAGATCATTGATATGATATTATATGTTTCTGCAATGTGAGATTCTGTATTATTCCGTTTGGTTCTATCTTCTCTCTTTCTTCTCTTCTCTTCTTCTCTCTTCTTTTCTTCCACTTGACTTTCCGTCAGTCTGTGCTTTTTTAGTCGAACATGTGTGGTTTATTGTCGATTTAGAGGTTATGGATTTGCAAGTCGTCACACGTGGTATCAGAGCTTAGATTTTGTATATTCCTAAGCTTTGATGTTTACTCGGTATAGATAGGGACAGTAGCACCCTAGATTGAGTTAGAGTGTATTATATGTATATGAGTGCGTATTTTTTAGTGAGATAAGATGTTTTATATTGTGTTTACTTATCCGTTGAGCTGTTGTGAATTCTAGTCGGTATGTGGGACGCCATGTTATCGATAGGAATTTTTAAACACTTAAATGAGGCAAGTCAACATAGAATTATTTTTAAATTGGGTAAATGAAATGATTTTACCTCAATTATATTTTATATATAAAGGAAACAATTTTTTGAATTATTATAGTGTATATAAATTGATTGTTTGGTTGTTGAAAATGTAAATATATATAAGTTAATAAAAGCTATTTGAATAATCTAAATAAAAGCAACAACCTTAAAAAAATAAATTATATAAGCAAATGAATTATAAAGTATGGAATTATAATTAATAAGATTTACAATTGTGAAATAATCTTATATATAAAAAATGAAACTATATGAATATATTTATAAATGTGGGCTGTAAATAAAAATGGACTTAAATTAAGAATTTGTGAAATTTGAATCCTATTTATTTTGAATTTATTTTTCATAAGTTAAAGATATTATATTGTTATTAATCAAAATAAGATAAATAAATTCGGAATGATCTTATGTAAGTAAAGTGAAATGGTGAAACTATATAAGTATAAGTTTGTAAATGTGATTTGTAAATAATAAAAGAAAATTCGAAAGAATATAAAGCACTGAATTCACTACTGTTGCTGGGAAACAATAAGGGTGATGACTGCAACATCATTAGTATCATTTTCGAGTTTTAGTGTGATGGATTTGCTACCAATAGCAAATTGAAAACTGAAGTTTTGTTTTGATAAACAAATTTGTGTTAAAATTCAAGTTCTAATTGATAAATATAAGTAAAATGAATTTGCACTTATAATATGAAAAAAAAAGTTTAACTTTGGTAAAGTCGAAATAAAATTGAGTTAGTATAATAAAATATAATATTTGAAATTTAACTAAAACTAGATTTGATAAGTTAATGGAATCAAAATTAAACGTAAGGGGTTGGTGATTATATAATATGAATTTGGAAGTTTAGAAAATTAAGTTATATAACTTAGAAAATAGGAAAATGTAAGTAAAACCAATTGTTAAAATGGTTAAACAATTTTGTTAAGAAAAACAAAATCTGAATTTGAATAAGTGATATGAAATTTGACTTAAGTAAAGTTAAATAAAATAGAATTTGAATTAAATTAGTAGTGAACTTAAGTTATATAGTGGAAATAAATACAAGTGAGAGTGAAATGAAATTTAACTTAAGTAATGTTGAATCAACTTGATTTTGATAAATAAAATTAATATGCAAAGTAGAGTTGAATAATAAGAAGTTAATAAAGTGAAGTGATGAATGTGAATGTTATATAATGAAATTCAACTTTAGTTGTAAAATGAATTAGCAATCGAATTAATGAATAGATTTGAAACCTTAGAGAAGTTGCTATAATAAGTTTAACTAAATGATTTTGGGAAAGTTAAACATTTAAGTGATTTTGATAATCCAGTCTAAACGAGTTGTTTTGAAAAGTTAATGGATTCTGTGACTTTTACTTACATGGAAATTTCGAGGAAAATTTTTTTTTAGGTACGGAAGAATGTAACGACCTATAATTTTAACACCGTGAAAATGAGATATTTAATTATTTTAATATTCAAACGTAGAATTTTCAAACTTAAACAATCATGTTTTATATGGTAAATTAAAATGAAAAACTTATTTTTGATATTGAATAAAGCTTTTGGTTTCCCATTGTAAAATTGACAGAAGTCGGATTCCGATAAAGTAGGATAAATATTCGAGAATTTTTTTTAAAAGATAAATAATTCCTTTTAAATATATATAGTCGATATCAAACTCATTTGATAATAATGGTAATTTAATTTATAATGGCTCGATAAATATATAAAACCTATTTTATAATAAAATTGACAAATTTCGTCGCATATCGATAAATCGATTCGTATTTATATAAGAAGATTTGGACATTGTTTTATATTATTTTATAAGTCAAACATGCTTGTTTTAATTATTCAAAGATAACAAAAAATTTACTATGAAGTTTGGTTTACATTAATAAATAGTTTAACCAAAAAGGTCAAAATATGACCAGAAAACGTTTTGTCGAAAATCAAAGTTTCATTCAAAATAAGTTACCGCAACGTCATCGCACCTTTGACAATATGTTTTAATATATATGTTACATATTCTAATAACTAAACATGTTTGCTTTTACTAAATATAAATAGAAAACTTATAGAACATCATTAAGAAAAGTAAGTAAGTTTAAGAAAAGTCAAAAGTAAACATCAAATCCAAATCACATCAAAATCCAACAAAATAACTACTTTTCTTTACTTAATCTTTAAGTGACTAAGACATGAAGTAAGGATGTGAAAGATGATGTTAATTATTGAAAAAGTGAAGATTTCTTTTGGTTGAAGTAAGGTTGGTTTGGTAATTTGGTAAGAGGTTAATTTGATAAATTTACCACTTCTTTCTTTTTCTATAAATACCCACCTCCTTCTTCACTTTTATTCACATTTCTTCTTCTTTTTTTCTCAAGCTTCTTCATCTTCTTACTCTTCACTTTAATGGCTTCCAAGCTATATAAAAAAATTATAAATAAATAATGTCAAAATATTTAAAAATATTCAAAAGAAATCAATGTCTATTCTCTTTAAATCAAACTCCTCTTTTCTTCATATTTTACCTCTTTTTTCTCTTGGCTATAACTTCTTCAAAATAGAACAGAACTGAAAAATTCTTTTTCCAAATCATGTATTTTTTCAGTGGCTACATATAGAAAACGTAAAATTTAAAATTCCGTTTTCAAGCCAAACGGTTTCAAAACTTTTGATTTGTTGTTTTAACAATGTTCAACATTGTAGAATATCCACTATAAGCATCATCAGAAAACTATTTTCACTGGTGATTATTTTGGGATGTATTTATCGGGAGACTCCAAATTTACCATATCCAAGCAATATAACCACCAACCAGGTACTTGATCATTTACTTCTCCAATCTTTCAATGATAAATGAAATTCAATTTGTGAAAAATTGCAATTTGCATGTAATTAAGTAGGTTCAGGAAATCTTTGTAAGCCATTTAATGGATTTTGCTTGGAAAGCAAACTCAACATGCTTAAAGTGGTGAACGCCATGAACTCATAGATGACTCCATAATCATAATAAATATTCAATCTACATCTTTTAGGTCATGTGGAAAGTAGTTCAATTTAGTGATAAAAAGAAGATTCAAAGAAGGCCGCCTGCTAACATTCAATGTTGATATAGAACATGGAACTTACTTTTTGACGCACAAATAATGCATAAACTCCAATCTAACATTTGCTAATAATTCCCACATCATGGTGCACATTAAGTGAAAATAATAATTCTAAAAGGCTTCTGTTTCAATGAAATTATAGGATTCACATATTTGTTTGATGATCGCAGTTTCTTTGCATTTGAGCTATAACCTGTTATATGTTGACTAAACTTACAAAAAATATATTCCGTTTTCCTAATCGTTAATTTTCTAGTGACTGAAAAAATATTTAAAAATCTGTTGACCACTTTGTCCATTTCTTTGCATAAATATGTCTAAATCTCACTTCTTTCTAGTGCATTCTCTAGCCTAGTTTTTAAGCTAGAGAATAGGCCATTTTGTTTTGTTCATAACTTTATAAAACAGATCCAAATTAAGAAAATCTTTTTCTTAAACCATATGAAATTCCAGTGGCTATAACTTTTATGTTGATCACTTTTTTTAGTTTTGAGGTATGGTATACTTGAAACTCAATTCTTTGAAGTGCATTTTTAGACTTCATTTTTTTTAATCCGACAATACCTCTTCTTCATTCTATCATATTTCCCTCAAAAAAACTTGGAATCAAGTGATTTTTTTTTTAAATTCAAGAGAAAATAATTTTCAAAAATTTTTCAATTAAAATAGTTTCAAATTTTGAGAGTAAGAGAGTCGAAAACAAGAGAGAAGATGACCTATTTTCCAGTTCTAATTTTGAGAATTCAAATTCAAAGCTCTACCACTTCTTCTCTACACTTTCGGCCAATCTCCATTTCAAGCCTTGGCCAAGCATTAGGAAGGAGGAATTCGGGCTTATTTTCAATTGGTTTCCAAAGCATGATAGGAAGTATGCTTAGATCTCAAGTTCCTTGCCTTAAAGTTTGACGAAGTGGAATCCAAAGTGAGTACAACCCACTCTTTCTGACTCATTGATATTTTTATATAAGTGAGAATAAATTTTATTTATGATGTTTGATGGTTGTTTGGATGATATATGATATATTATCTATATATTGATTGGTATTTGGATATATTCCTACCTATTGGAGCAGATGAGACACTATAGGTTTCATGTATGAGCGGACGACCCTTTGTGCATGCGTCTGCCTCGAAGTGGACATTGTACACGTATTCTAATATAATATGTATATTTGTTGCAGGTGATAGGTTGGAGGGATCCAACTGGATTTCTCACCAGTATTGATTTATTTACAGATATTGTTATATATGCTGTTGTGATGTGATATATGATGTTTTGGAAACCGTGATTGATGTATTTAGTGCTATTGCAGCATTGGGCCTATTTTTGGGAATTTAAAAATATTAAAGTGATGATTTCAATTTAAAAAGGATTTTCAAGTGATATTGAAGATAGATGTTTTATTCAATTTTAAAGTGTTAAAGGAACGAATTTATTTTAAATAAATAAATTTTAATTTTATGTTAATTATGACTTTTTTGTGAAATATAATTAAAATGTGATTTTTGAAATATGGGGTTAATGATTTAGTTAATAGTTTAAATTGGGATTTTTGAAGTTATTATAAACGGTTTATATATAAGATTTATAGTTTATATTTTTATAAATCAAAAGTGATGAAATTGTAAAGGAGTTTTATAAGTATTAAAATGAAGTTATAAATGAATTTTGTAAGTAAATAAGATTTATGAATTTGTGAAGTTATAAAATAAATGAATTTGTAAATAGATGACTTATAGGTAGTTAACTTATAATTTTGATTTTGGTATATAAACGAGATAAATGGGATTTGTTAGTAAAGGGGATTTATGAATTGAAGTTTTTATAAAATATGAGCGTCAATTTATAAACATTGTTTTATAAATCCGAAATCAATTGAATTTGATAAGTTAATTATTATAATTTTTTAAAGGAATTGCATCCATGATTTTGGACAGTGGATAATCCTTTAATTTAATATGCAATAGTAATGAATGTGGTAAATGAATTATATCCACGATTTTGGACAGTGGATTATCTTTAATAAATGCATAGAAGTAATGAATGTGATAAATGAATTAAATCCACGATTTTGGATAGTGGGTTATCTTTAATAAATATGTAGAAGTAATGAATGGGTAAATGAATTATATTCATGATTTTGGACAGTGGAATATCTTTAATAAATGTGTAGAAGTAATGAATGTGGTAAATGAAGTATATTCACAATTTTTGTCAGTGAACAATCTTTTGAAATAAATATATGTTTTGGGAAGTGATATTTTAAATGGAGTAAAATGGTTTGAAGATGTTTTAATGTGTGTTAAGTATCGAAACCATAGATTTCAACATTCATTGTTGAAATAGACATTTTCGAGAAATAAGGAAATGATGGACTATGACATTGTTGTTATATTAAATGATTTTTGAAAGAAAATGTTTTTTTTAGTATAAGTGATTTATATGTCTATCTAATTTTTGAATCCCTATAATAGTGATTTTGGGTTGTCCTAACGATGTTTTACACACATTTGTTTTGACCTAAATAAATATGTAAAGTGAATGTTTTCCTCAAAGAATGAAATATATACATAATCTTGATTTAAGTATATATAATATTTTCTAAGTGCTGAAAATAAATTGATTTGTGAATAACTTATTGTTACATAAGTATATGGAAATGTTTTCCAATATTGAAATGGTTTGAGAACATATCTTTTTAAAGATAATTTTGAAGTGAATATTGGCAAATGATTTAATTAATAAAAGATTAACTAAATGGGCTTAGTGATTGTTATAGTGCTGAATATTTGTTTGTTTGTTTTGATAGTTAAATAACCGACTATCAAATTTGGCCATTTTAGCCGACTTGATGTGGGAACTATTTAGTCATACACTTAGTGTAGCCTTCTGTGTAGGCTTGATTATCATTTGTGTTGAGGATGTTGATTTATATAGTGCAGAGTATTACTCCAATCTATCGAGCTTCCTTCTTAGCCTGAAGGATAGCAACTTGAAAGTTGGAAACGTGATAAGTCTATAACACTTAGTTTCTATGTGAGGTTGAGAAACGCTTTTGCGTTGTTGGTACGAAGAGACCGGGATCCGATTTATCTAAAAACCACTTCGGACCAACGTTATGTGTTCGATTTATGCAGACTGTGGTGACATTGATATTCAGGATTTTCATAGTAGGAGACTGCTTGTTGATCGTTTGGGGTTAAAATCTCATTATGCATATAGTATCAGTGGTCTCTTCATTATGAAATATCCAATGCAAGGACTATTTTCTACTAATCCTACGGATTTCCCGAGAGTATGTGGTAAGAAAGTACCTTCGATTTGTCCTATTCCTGGACAACTTGTATGGATATTTGTCTGACATTGCATTTCTACAGATTACGCACAAGTGTTTTTACAACGGTGATGGCGGAGGAAGCAACTTCTCTTAGCTTAACACCCTCCTTGAGACGTATGAGCTTAAGGGTTGTATTTTTGTGGAAGGCAATTAGTAGTCAATCGAAATGGCCGTGTGGCATTCAAATTGATGTGATATGTGATTGTGAAAGGTAATCGTTACCTCAGGCCTCATCAACCGGAAATGACTAAAACAGGGTTAGATGGGGCAAGGCTAAGTGGGTATCTCCCAAGTAGGATATGATCATCCTCTTCTAGATCTATCTTTACACGCTATGAGGGCCCTCGATAAAGGTCGGTAACGACCAGAGGATGATATATTCAATACCATCTAGTTATAGAGGTGGGTCGGTCTTGTGTTGGTAGAGGATCCTTTGTGATGGTTCTTGGTACATTCCTCTATAGATGTACTGCCAGAAGGTAGTCCCTTCACTTGGTCATCTGTATGGAAATCCAAACTCCACTACATACCTGCCATTTTATTTGTAGAACCTAGTATGCTGGAATTTAATAATGGTAACGATTTCAGATATTTTTCATATTAATTTTATACTAGAAACTAGTATAATATAATATAATATGATTTGATATGAAATGATTTAGTTATCGTAAGGTAAAAACATGTCCGTGTTTATGTGTGGACTTGTCTTACGAGATTCTTTTGTTTTGATAAAGGAAAAGTTTGGTAATTTAATAAATTCAGTTGAATGTGTTTCTTATGCTGGTTTACCAATTTTGAATGGTTGATTAATGAATCAGTATTCCTTTTTGTGCATTCGAAGGCCTGCTTTGATCGCCACTTTTCAGTTATATTCTCTGGCCTGAAGGCTTTCTATCCTTTTGCCTTTGAGGTGTGCTTAGGCTAGGCCTGGTAGTGGGACCAAGGGCTTAATTGATCATCACTCTTTAGATGGGTGTTCTGATTAGGCATCGCAGTGGGATAGAAGTCTTTTTGTCCATCTCCCTTGGATGGATGCTTTAGCCATGTCCGACGGTGGGACCAAAGGCTTAAATAACTATCACTCTTTAGATGGGTCCTCTAGCCAGGCCTTGCGGTGGGAACAAAGGATTTTTGTCCATCTACCTTTGGTGAGTGCTTTGGCCAGGCCCAGGGGCAGGACCAAAAGCTTAATTAACCATTACTCTTTGGTTGGGTGCTTTGGGTAGGCCTTGCAGAGCGACTGATGGCTTTTCGACCATCTCCCTTGGAAAGGTGCTTTGGCCTAGCTCGGCGGTGGAACCAAAGGCTTAATTGACCATTACTCTTTTGATGAGTGCTCTAGCTAAGCCTTGTGGCAGAACTAAAGGTTTTTCATCCATCTCCCTTAGATGGGTGTTTTGGTTAGCCCCAGTGGTGAGACAAACGGCTTGATTGACCATCACTCTTTGGATGGGTGCTCCGTTCAGGCCTTACGGTAGGACCAAGAGCTTTTACAATCCATTAAAGCCTCCTTTTGTTTGAAGATAAAATATCGATTAATGTCTTATTTTATACATGGCTTTGTTTAGTTTTTCGCTAACTCCTTGAACATTGAGCCTCAGTAAACTCTTGTAGTCTCTTTTCCTTAAATATTACTCGATAATCCCTGACAGTGCTTGACAATCGTTGGCGCAGTGCATATTAGCTTTTTGATAATGGGAGTATTCCCTTCACTTATGTCTTTCTTCCTTTCTTGAAGTTTTCTTAGGGATCCAATAGCTTAACCTTTCCTTGATATAGAAATACACTTCTTCTTGAGAGATAAAAAGAGGGGTGACAATCTTGGCTTTTCCACTCTCACCGTAGGATTTCCTTCTTTATCTCTATCCTATTTTTGACATTCTAAATGCGGAAGTCCTCTTTGATTTTCCATTTCCTTAATCAAAATTCTCTTCTTTTAAAGGTTAAATCAACCAGATCTCTCCATTTTTGAGAAAATTCCTCAAAATCATGGTTCAATTCGGTTTCAAATATTGTTCCTCATGTTTGTGATTGGATGCTTTGCATGGTCTATGAAAATGGGTCTCTTCCTAGTCTTGTGTTATTCCTATACTTTGGGTTTGGTCTTTTCTATCTTAATCTATTGGCCAAGGCAAGGAATGGCTCTCTTTGTATATTATGGATTTAGGCCCCATTTGGTTGGATTATACTGAGCCACCCTCTTCTTTTCCTTCAAAGTTTATAGGATTAGCCTTATCAAGTATAACTTTTGTTCTCTTCTAATCTGTCATTTAGTTTATAGAATAAGTAAAGGTTTCAAACATGGCTCATTGGATCCTCATTGGGATCTAATTGTCATAATGGAAATTCAAATAGGATAGACAAGCTTAAGAAAAGAGGAGTTAAACTCTCAATTAAAGAGCCACTAAATGTTAGGACAGAAGTTGGGCTTTTTATATGTTAGACTATTAAACCAAGTAAGGTGATGGAAGTATGGGCATTATGAATTTCATATTTCAAATGTTGGTACAAGGTCAAAATTCATATGCTCAAAGAAGAGAAGTAATCACATGCATAGTCAGAAGTTTAGAATAGTCAATTATGCAATTTTCCTAAAGTGCAAGTCCTTGTTTACACGATTCTCAATTTCAATTTTCCCTAGCGGCCATGAATTCCCAAATTGGAGCTAACTTTACAAAGTTGAAAGTGAAATGAAAAATGAAGGAGAAGGATATCTAGAAACTTTACCCATTTTAGATGGAGGTAAATGCTTATTTATAGAGATTTGAGATGTGAGATGCATGAAATATGGTGCCTTCGAAGATAGATGATTGTAATCTACTGATGTGGCATATATACGAAATGACATGTGGTGCATTCTTTCCAGAATTAATGAATCGATTTTCTTCATGAAAGCCTAATCTATAAAAGCACGGTGGCTTCATTTTGACTTCTTACAAGGTCATCATTAGATGGTTTTAATCTTCCATTCCTCAATTGTGTCATGAAACACCCTGTGATGACTCCTAGGTGCTTTATACCATCATAGTTCTATAAATTCTTCACCATGGCTTTGGATGCTTCATATCATGATAGGTCTTCAAAACACCACACGATGACTTTGGATGCTTCATATCACGATAGCTCTATAAAATGCTTCACAATGGCTTTGGATGCATCATATCATGATAGCTCTCCAAAACACCACATGATGACTTAGGATGCTTTATTCCATGATAGTTGTATAAAATACTTCATGATGGCTTCAATGTTGTATTTTAGGATAGCTTCTTAGGTTAGATCATGATGGCTTCCACATTTCAAGTTAAAATTCATCATGCATTGGTTACTTAACCACTTCCCTTTCATAGCATGGTTCATCTTTCTACGATGGTTACTGGTATCGTTCCTTACTGGCTCCTATTCATCATCCCCTGAGAACGTTCATTATTGACATTACCTTTGACAGCTCTAATATTTATCCCATAAATCCATGATAGCTCTAATGTTTATCCCACTATAGCTCTTGTATTTTTCCTACGATAGCCCTTATACATGTCCCATGAGAGCCCTTCTACATATCCCATGATAGCTCTTATCCATGTCTCATGATAGCCTCCATTATTGATGCTGTCCACGAGAGTTTTGGTAAATATCCAACGAATTTTTTTTACTTTGTTAACCTGTAGTGGTTATTATATTTAGGCTATAACACTATATTTATTTACATGTGATACATTCTTTTCATGACTGTTTGGTTATTGTAGTGTTTGGGATGTGATGTACATCGATTGGATTGTTATTTTTGACTATTGTATTATTGAATGTTAAATTATAATTAACTTTGGATTTGAATTAGGAAAGGAATTAATTACAATAAAATGTAATATATTGTTAAATAATGTGAAAATTAGATAAATAAACAATAAATAAGGTTATTTACAGATTTTGGATGATATTTGTAAATAACGGTGATATAAGGAATTAAATTATAAATTAAAGTAAGAAACGTGAAAAAGTTATTATTTATGAATATTTGCAGAGATTCATAAACAATAAAAAAAGTCTATTTTTTAACCAAATTGGGAAGTTTATTACTATTTACAAAATAAAGTGAGATTTCATTAATAGCAATAAATTTATTCTGAAAAATATTAAAGAGGTCTAATATATTATTATTATTATTATTATTGTAAAGTAAAATAATGATATTAATACTTTGGAATGTAATTTGTTTTAGATTACTATTTTTGATGTAAAATGAAATGTTTTAAAAAATTTGAAGTAATGGGATTAAAATAAAGTACTTCGAAGTATATTATCATTTTGGAAGAATTATCATTGTTTTGAGATAAACAAAGGTGCTTTAATAATAAGTAATAATGAAATTATTTTATTCCTAAGAGAAAACGATCGTCGTAAATATGATATTTCGGATGGAGTAATATAGGATTAATGGTTGATTTAAATTATCATATACAAATAAATCGTATTTTGGTGTATGTGTGATACTTTTCCATTATTACCACATCGTGTGTAATTAGCTATGGTTTTGTCATGTTGATGGTTGTGTGACTAGTACAATGGATTAGTACACATTTGACCGATTTATACTTGCATGATGGAGTATTACTAATAGTTGATTATTAGCATTATCTAGCATTTTACCCAAGCAAATTTTAATGGATCCGTGCGTCAGGATTAAGTCGAAACAATTCATGGACTTAGGAACATGCCTAGATGGATAATAGGAATGAAAGTCCAAGTAAGAATTGAGTGAGTGCTCGGTACCGATCACTTCTAGTCAATACCAACCACTCTTCATGCTTCTCTTTGGGGTATAGAGCTATGGCTCATGGATAGTTGGCTTGTGTCATCGTCTTAGTGTGTATTTTTGAAGGAGTAGGCAAACAACTCCAAGGAAGTTCTGAAGAAAATAAGAAAAGTACAAGTGATGACAGAACTTCTTGGAATTAACAAAATTTCTAAGGAAAAGTAATCGAAGAATAAAAAATCAAAGGTAGAAGACCAAAGAAGGAAAGAAGGATAACCCCCTCACTAAAAATCTGGTCGGCACCAAGCTGGTTTTATAGCTCTAGGGACTTTGTCTTCCCCTCTTGCTTTTCTGGATCTGAAGGGGGTACATTGAGATCTGGCGATTCTACTAGATGATTTCCCTATAAGTACAATACCTATGACATTTGTAAGAGGACTTTTGGCAGTTTGTTTTCTTCATTATTTATCTCTCCTCAACCATAGTCACTAAGGAAGCTACTCTTTACTGCTTTAGGCTATTAGATGTACCAAAACCTTTCACTAATGACTAAGAATCTATAATCAAGAATTATAAAATGAACGTAGGCATAGATTTGTCAAACCACTATAAAGTTATTGTGTTCTCCCTGATTACTTGTTATTTTTTGTTAGATCTCATTTGTTTCAGCTTGCTTTGGGTGTTGTGCCATTTTTAGGCTCAATATTTTCATGGTCCACTAAGAGAGGAGATTCTCAAGCATAGATCTAACTTTGTATTTTGGGTTGGATTGTCCAGTTGTTAGATCCAAAAGTTTTTCATTAAGGATTTAAAGAATTTGCATATAGGAATCAATGGTACCTAGGAGATCTAAAAATCATCTAAAGTAGTAGCTAGTCCAAATGAAGGAAATTCTCATCAGATAGAGGTAAGCAACTAGCATGCAACAGTGTTGCCATAACCATCTGCCCCTCAAGTGATGGTTAACAGCGTGGAGTTTAATAAGATGATGGAAGAACTAAATCAAAAGATGGTCGATAGTAGGAAGGCTCTATCGAGAAAGATGTATGCTAGCATAGCTTTGCTGTTCTAGCAGTTGCAAAGAACAAAGAGGAGAATGGGAGAAATTTCACCTACCTTATCTTTAGAAGATAACTCTCTGTTTCTAGTCAGAAGGTAGAAATGGAAAACTAAAGCAAGAGGAAAAAATTGTTGTGACAATAGAATGAATTGCTGAAGGAAGAAGGATGGCTCCCTCTATGGGTATTTACCTCAGTACAAACCAATCAATTCGGTATGGAGAAGAATCTTGGACCCTTTGTACGACTAGGAGCTGAAGCAGTAGACCTATCTGATTCAGAGGATGATTTGCAGCATGATGGTGATGTTTGTGTGCTGGATGCTAATGTTCGAAATGCTGGTGTGCAAAAAGCCACCGTGAAGCCTATAAGGCATCAAAGAAGGCCCAAATGAGTGCTTCTCCCAAAGACTGGAGAACCTAGATGTCAACGAGCAAACCGAGACTGTTTACAGAGTCGAATACTCGGCACAACTTCTAATAGTTGACCTTCAAAGATATAAAGCTAGTGAAGAGTAAATAGCAGATATAGTTAAGCAGTTGGTAAAAAAAATAAATGGTGTAAGAATGAGGAATATGATTCCACGCTAAGCAGAATTCCATCCATGAAGAATAATCTAAGGAAGGAGTATCTCAGGAGGTTTACGATCTCAATGATGTCGTTGTACAATAGGACTACTGATCCTAAGTAGCACTTGTTTAAATATGAATGGCACATAGATGATGCCATGGCGACAGATGCAGTTTGTTGTAGACATTTTCTTATTTTGCCGATGGTGTTGCATTGATGTGGTTTACTTTGCTTACACCGAAATCCTTATTTATTGTTCATGAGTTAGCAAAGAAGTTTCTGAAGCAGTTCAAGCTCCATACTACTCGACCTTAAGATGTGATGTCCTTATAAGCCTTTCTCAATGACCTAAGGAATTTTTTAAGGGGTTCTTGAATAGGTTTAACATTACTGTAACAGAGATATATAACCCGTAGGAGGAATTGGTTTTTATGGCATTGATTTAGGGCATTTATTCGGACGTGCACTTTGGAAAATGGATGAAAATGATGCAGCCAACGACCAGGAGGGAATTCCATCGAAACGCTAATCATTTCTTACGATTGGAAGAAGCAAGTCAGACTATTGGAAAGACTGATGATGAACAGTAGAAGTAGGTAATTCAAAGTAACATCGTGATTAAGAAAACCAGCGAGAGTTCCAACAATGTGACGGTAAATGTTTGAAATTCTGATAATCTGAAGAAGAGAAATCATGGCTTTGGGGGTAGGTGGAACGAAGCCAAGAAGCTCCCAAAGAATATAAGGTCTGATGAATATATGCCTTAAAACGATATGCTAAAAAATGTATACCATGGCATGTAAGCCATAGAAAGGTATAAAAAGCCACCTAGGAAGGAGGTGACCAAGGAAGAGCGACGCTCAGGCAAATACTATTGTTTCCATGAAACTCATGGACACATTGCGAATGAGTGTCGACATCTTTGGCATTTTATCATGGAACGGATAAAGGAGAATAGTTACAACAATATGTGGGAGAGCGTAGGATGGTAGACAGAATGTGAGACCTCGAGGGCCAAGTGCCTGAGGAAATCAACTTGGACCTAGTGGAAGGATAGTTATAATCACTATAATAGGAGAACCTCATCTAGCCGAGAAAAATTAGAGGAAAATGGAATAGTATGTAAGCTCGTTGAAGCATGTACCATAGGAAAGTTGCTTGGCTATAGAGGATGGAGTTCCGACTAAGAATCAAAGGATAGTAACTATAACATCCCTTATGTTGAGGCCTGAAGCTAAGTAGTATAGATGTTGCAGTCGTCTGTAGTATTAACTTCTGATGATAAAGTACGAAAATGTTAATGGTATCCATAATATCCGAAGCACATGAATATGAAACAAAACCGCAGATTTCAAAAACAACTTTTCTAATTATGTTTCACAAAATCATATTTCAACTCCAATTACATAATCCCAAACATTTCCTAGGCATTGATCAAATATAATTATTACAAAATACGCCAAGAGCAACATATGAAGATACCCACTTGGATGATCAAAGTACTAATAGACAAAAACTATCTTAATACATTACAGCGGAAATAAAAACATAACAACTCCTAAATAGCTAACATCAGCCTCCTGCTTGTCTCTGGAAGCTTTATTCATCCACATACTAAAACCTGAAATCCTCAACTCTCAACCTACTCAAATCAATTTGAGCACCCGGGAGTTTAAGGGTAAAGCATAAACATCGAGTCAGACATAAAACTTGTTGTGAATAATACAATACATCTCGGTTATCTGATATTAAGTGAGTCCATGCCACTTAGCAGAACGGGTTTCCCCTTACTAATATCCATTTAAAACATATCTTTTTCAAATCAAAATCCTACAACCAAAATGGTTAAAACAATAATAGCAACATCATGTAAGCATAAAAAATCAGGTAATCAATGGACTATCTGTCTGAACACTATTGTTTTGTTTGGCTAATTACTAACATTTGGCTGACTCGGGCCTACCAGACAAAATAAAAAAATAATCTAACTTCTGTTAGACACTCTTCTGGATGGTCTGTCCCTAACTTACTTCTCCTAGGGTCAACTGATCTTGTTGGTTTTGTGGGCTCACCAATAACCTATCTTCACTCTGTATATTCCTTTCTGTGTGTAACATCATTTTATTCTTACCTGTGACAAAGCCCTATGCACTAAAATTTTTGACTTATATTAGCTAGGGGCTACTAGCTAAAGTATAAGGCGTGACCCCATACTAGCCCCATCCGGTATTCTAATATCTAAGTCATTTACTTAGGGTCAACTACCCCATTAAATTTTCCATGAAAACATTTCTTTCAAATTGATATAACCCTTCAAATCATACTCAAACAAGGAAAATATTCTCAATGCTTTACTCAAATCATTTTGCCTGTTATATATACTTTGCACAAAACGTTGATGATGAACACATTCGAAACCCTTGTTTAAAAACTATAAACAACCCCTTTTGAAACCTTTGAAAGTACCCTTTTCGGAACCATTGAAAGCACCCCTTTAAAAACTATTGAAAGCATCCCTTTCGATACAAGTAAACTACTTTACTTTATAACCTTAGGCCGAAAGGCCAAAACATACCTTTTGAAACCATTTTCCATAGGCCTTTCGAAAACATTGAAAACATCTCTTTTGAAAGCTTTTTAAAACCTTAGACATCCTCTTTTCAAAGCACTTTAAACATGTCTTTCGAAAACATTGGAAATCTTCCATTTAAAACCTTTCGAAAACATTAGGGAACCACTCATTCGAAACCTTTATCTTATATCTTTCGAAAGCATTAAGTCCTTTACATAAATCAAGCCTTTCAAAAGCATTGGGTTCAAGTAAAAACATGTGGAATGGCCTTTCGAAACCATTTCTTTTGAAGCATTTGGGTTTTGCTTTCAAAATCTCAAAAGGGTCTTAAAAGAACTAAGTCAGAAGCAACACTTCTAAAAGCAATTTATTCAGTAAAGAAGTGGATGGTGTCGAAACCAACCCATTCCAAAGCATTGGAGAAGCGGCTCAAGGTTTAAAGCGAAAGCACCCTTTCGAAGGCATTACTACGAAAGGTTGAAGGCTTTCAAAAGGTTGAACGTAGCAGCTGGGGGTTCGACTCCTTCGAAAGCATTTTCTTAAAACAAAGGCACAACCTCTTTCAAAACCATTCTATAAACTATTAGACCTAGTTGAAAGTTATGTTATTCGAAAGCACAACAGACGCATTTCCTTTTAAAAGCAAAACAAGGTTTCGACCCCTTCGAAACCCTTGTTTCGACTCTATACCTTTCGCCTATCTCCAATCCACTACGTACCAAGTCTTTGATACCATGTGTATTGGTTTCAACTAACGTAGAGGCGGAAGAATGAAGTAGAAAGGTAGGTGCTGAAAGGGGAGAAACAACAAAGTCTTATAAAAACTGATTTTTAACTTTAAAAAGTAATTTCTTTTCAACTAACCTACTTTGTTTGTCAACATATAATTGGTTGCTAATTTCTTTTCCAAAATCTTTTCTAAAACCGCAGCTAATTTGACGAATAAGTAATTTACAACACTTGCAAATTGCCCCTTCTCCTTTTATAAACATGTAAAGCATTTAAGTCTCATACCTTAAAAAAATTTATATACTTATTAAAACACTTAGGAAAATTCTACAAAAATTCCAATAAATCATTTTTAGTATGTTTTCAAACATATTTAAATTTCTGGCCCATAGCTGATATAAAATTGCAGTAATTGATTTTAAACCCAGTTAACCACTTTTTTACTTGAAAATTTATAATAAATCCACATTAATTCAGATAATTATGAAATTTGAAACTTATCTCTAAAATATCATTTCTGACCTTGTACTAAAATCGCAAGGCATTAGGATGTCCTTTAATAGGGTTTTCACATTAAAACTTATCATAAAATTCATATGAAATAGCATAAAACATCAACAAGCATATATATCCATCTTAACAATCAATACACGGCAAAAGATTTGCAAATTAATTCGTACGTTAATCTAAAACTAAAAATAAGAAAACATGAGATGTAACATATTACTCACCTTTAGCATGTGATTAAGGAGTTGATCTTGGATGAATTTGATTAAGCTTCCTTCTTTTAGATTCTTGCTTATCTTACTTTCCCTTAATGGTGGTCGGCCTCTCTTATGTTTAGTTTTTGTTTTAAGAAACATATAAATGAAAGTGCATGAGGGTTTAGGGTATTAGAATATGTCTTATTCGTATCTTGCCATTATCAACTACCCTTAATTATTTCATTTTAAATTCTCTTTAGTCACCCTCTATTAATCACATCTCTCACTTCCTTAACCATTTACATTATTTTATTTTATTTAACTAACTAAATGTCCTAAATAATGTTAATCAAAATTAAGGTCGTTATAGACTCCCCTCCTTAAAAGAATTTCGTCATCAAAATTACGATAAGGTACACATCAAATCAATCATAAAGGTAAAACATACCATGAAACAAATCAGGATAAGTGTCCCTAATCCTACTCTCAGTTTCCCTAGTATAGACTCTCTCGTCGTCGCTCCACTGAACCTTAACTAATTTGACTGTCTTTTTCCTTAGCCTCTTCTCATCTCTTGCAACTATACGAACTAGCTTCCTAACTATAATCAAATTCGGCTCCACTACTAAGTCCTCTAACATAGTCGATGCTATAGTAGTCTCCGGATCTCGAATGCACTTTCTCAGGTGAGAAACATGAAAAACATCATGACTCCTACCAAACTATTCTGTAACTCTACTCTATATGCGAGTTTCCTGGTCCTTTCTACGATAGGAAATGGTCCAAAAAAGCTCGATGCTAATTTTCCTGATTCCCGGATCGAACTACACCTTTCATCGGTGATTCCTTGATGAAAACATGATCTCCAACCGAGAGTTATAAGTCTTTTCATCTTCTATCTGCATAGCTCTTCTGCCTAGACCGAATTTCCTTCATTCTAGCTCTAATTAACTCAATCTTCTTTCCAGCTTCTCTAACTAAATCCAAACCAAGAACCAACCTATCCTCGGTCTCTGACCAACAAACTTGAGATTTGCATAGCCTTCCATTGAAAGCTTCAAACGGTGCCATCCCGATACTAGCCTGATAATTGTTGTTATACGAAAATTCGACTAGGCATAGATGGTCTTCCCATGATCCTCCAAAATCTAACACCCAAGCTCGTAACAAATCTTCTAAGACTTTGTTAATTCTTTCCGTTTGCCCATCGGTCTGTGGATGGTGAGCGGTATCCATCTTGAGTTTGGTACCCAAACTCTCCTATAGACTTTTCCAGAACACGCTAGTGAATAAGGAATCTCTATCACTTACTATACTACTAGGAATTCCATGCAATCTAACTACATTCTTCATAAATAACTTAGCTAAAGCAGGTGTTGTCTTGGTTGACTTAACTGAAACGAAATGGGCACTCTTGATCAACTTTTCCACTATGACCCATATGCTTTTGTTTCCTCTATTAGATATTGGCAACCCATCTATAAAATCCATTGAGATCAAATCCTACTTCCAAACTGGAATATCCGAAGGCTGAAGTAACCCACTTGGTTTCTGATGTTCAGCTTTTACCTGTTGACAGTTCAAACACTGCTTTACTCCTCTTCATGTCCTAATACATCTTAATGCCTCTTGGATGAATAGTGAACTTCAAACTATGGCATTCCTTAAGAACTTCCTTCCTAATGTCTCCCACATTCGAAGTAAATAGTCTTTCTTTCCTCCTCAACCACCCATTCGGGTAAAGACTAAAATCCTTCAAGTCATCACACTCTCTTCCATCCCTTAACTTTCTGATCCATTCAACTAATAATGGATCCTTATTCTGC
Source organism: Allium cepa (assembly GCA_030765085.1). Classification (NCBI taxonomy): domain Eukaryota; kingdom Viridiplantae; phylum Streptophyta; class Magnoliopsida; order Asparagales; family Amaryllidaceae; genus Allium; species Allium cepa. The sequence continues at coordinate 431,652,619 of CM060929.1, read as the reverse complement.
TTATATGCAATCTTTTCGATCATCACTAGTTGAATTTCTAAACATGACAACATAACAATTTCCTTACTAGACCCAGCTTCAACTCTCCACTGTATTCTGCATGTCGTCAACACATCCAAATTTTTACACTCGACTATCATTGCCAACACTACATTCTGATATTTCTTCTAAGTGCATCTGCAACCTTGTTGCCTTTTCCTAGTGTGTACTCAATTCCAAAGTCATAAGCAGCTATAAACCCTAACCACCTATGTTGTCTCATATTCAATTCCTTCTGAGAGAATAAATACTTCAATGACTTGTGATCCATATACAACTCAAATCACTCTCCCAAAAGGTAATGCCTCTACACCTTCAATTCAAAAATTACCACTGCTAATTCCAAATCATGCACTGGATATCTAACCTCATGCGGTCTAGGCTATCGAGATGCATAAGCAATCACTTTACCTCTTTGCATCAACATAGCTCTAATCATGTTCTACATGCATCGATATACACTACAAAATCCCGATTCCCTTTTGGAATAACTAACATAGGTGCATTAGTTAATAAGTGCTTCAATCTCTAGAATGCTTCCTCACACATATATGTCCAAACGAATTTCACATCTTCCGTGTTAACTTGGTCATCGGAGCTGCTATCCATGAAAAATCCTTTATAAACCTTTGATAATAACCAGCTAATCCAAGAAAACTAAGTATCTCGGTCACTGTCTCGGGTCTCTTCCAATTATTCACCACTTCGATCTTAGCCGGATCTACAGACAACCCTTTCTCTAAGACTACATGACCAAGAAACTTCACTTTCTTCTTCTAGAAATGACACTTCGAAAACTTCGCTTTTAGCTGATGGTGCCTCGGCATATCAAGCACCACTCTAAGATGAACTTCATGCTCTCTTTCAGCCTTAGATTATATCAATATATCATCTATGAAAGCCAACATGAACCTATCAAGTGCTCTCAGAAAACCCGGTTCATCAAATCCACAAAGAATGTCGATGCATTAGTTAGTCCGAATGGCACTACTAACCATTCGTATGATCCATATCTGTTTCTAAACGCCGTCAAAGTAATACTATCCTCTGCCACTCTAAATTGATGGTACCATGTCGCTAAATGCAACTGGGAAAATACTTTGGCTCCACTCAACTGGTCGAACAAATCGTCAATTCTAGGCAATGGATATCGATTCTTTATCATCTTCTCATTCAACTTACGATAATCGATACATAACCTTAGCGACCCGTCCAGCTTCTTAGCAAACACTATGGCTACTTCCCAAAATGAATTGCTTAGTCTGATAAAATTCTTACCTTTCAATTCCACCAACTGCACCTTTAGCTCCCTCATCTCGGTAGGTGTCATCCTGCTTGGCGGTCTGCTTAGCGGTTCTGCTCCTGATATCAATTCTATCTGAAACTCAATGGCTCATTTCGATAATAATCCCACTACTGGTTCAAAGACATTTATGAATTCTGTAATAACGTAAACTTGATTTAACTCGTCTTTTACCTCCACAACACCTAACAAAGAATTAACCTTGAAACTAAGGTTTTTTACAGAGTATATAATCCAGTCACTACAATCAGGCTATCTAAGCGATATTTTCCTATCATGGCAAAATATTCTAGCATCGTGTTTACTCAACCAGTCCATACCCAAAATAATTCCAAACCCTATGAACTCAAACACATGCAAACTGCAAACAAATACATGACCTAACAATTCAAACTCTTGGTGGTCATACTTCATCTCAAGTGTCGCATACCCTCCTATCGGATTTAAAACCCTTAAGTAAGTAACTGGGAATGAGGGTTCTAGGTTAAACTTACCTACCAAACAATGAGATATAAAATAATGCGATGCACCAGTATCAAATAGAACGCTAACTGACATACCATGAGTTATAAGCGTACATCCCAACACAACTTTTCCTTTTTCCTCTGCTATTGGCCTCAAGGTAGCTGGCTATAATGCAAACACTTTTCCCTTTCCATTCTTGGCTAGCTCCTTCCACCGGTTCTTATAATGTCCAATTTGATCGTAGTTGAAGCATGTAATATTCTTCTTCCCGATCACCTTCTTTCCATCTTCCGAGCAACATTCATTTGCAAAATGCTCTTTCTTGTCACACTTATAGCAAACAACCTCTGACTTTTCCTTCTTGGCAGCTCCACCCTTCTAAGCTCCTTTCTTATGGAAAAACTTTCTTTTCTGACTCCGTACTCCTTAAGCTTCCTTTACCTTATTTCTTTCAAGGAAAGCAAGCATCTCCTCATGCCTTAAGGCCATATCAACAACAACATCACATGGATCCCTAATATGTGTTAATGTGGCCTTTGCAACCTCAGGCTTCAGCCCTCGAATGAACTTTTCATTCCTCTTAATCACAGTATCAACATTAGCATAGACATATCTCGGTAGCTTCTCAAACCTCGTTGCATACTCAAGCACAGTCATATCCCTCTGCTCCAACTCAGCAAACTTCCTAAGTAGAGTAGACTTCACAATATCCGACACAAACCTCTCCTTAAATCTCCTTTTAAACTCATCCTATGTCATAGTCTCCTTATTAACTCAGATTGTAACACTATAGGTACAACGCTGCTAGAAGCAAGCCTTCTCTTCTGCTCATCATTGAGTCCAAATCATTGAAAATCCTCTCGCAATGAAGTAACCAATTCTCAACTTCAATTGCGTCTTCGGTACTAATAAATGCTTTCCTACCAACTGGGCATAATCTCTACTCAAAACAACATAATTGCTGACGATTGGAGCTCCCTGATTTCCTCCTACGGCATCTCCTCCAACTACTCCAGCGGCAACTCCAGCTTGCATCATGTTCACAAAGAACTGATATATGGCTCCCATGTCTATTTGTGGGACTCCAGTACCGACATTTGCAGCTTGTGCCAGACCTTGGTTCCTCCTCATATTTGGTCTAGCATTTCCATTAGTTGTGGTGCTTCCCCCACCAATGTTGGCTCTTCCACTTCTAGCATCCTTATCTGCATTTGAGCCTTCGTAACATACAGAAGAATAGCCTAGAGAGATAGGAGAATAGAGATATAGCGTACAGTTATATATAGTAAATACAAGTACGTTACTATTCGTTATCCCTTACCCCGATCTTTTCTCTAATTCATTATGGTTATGTTTTCAAAAATCATTTTAATTTTAAATCTTTTCATAAACCTATGCTCTAATACTAAGTTGTTACATCCCTTATCTTGAGGCCTGAAGCTAAGTGCTATAGATGTTGCAGTCGTCTATAATATTAACTTCCGGTGACAAAATACGGTAATGTTAATGGTATCCATAATATCAGAGTACATGAATATTAAAAGAAAACCACGGATTTCAAAAACAACTTTTCTGATTACATTTCACAAAATCATGTTTCATGTCCAGTTACATAATCCCAAATGTTTTCCATGCATTGATCAAATATAATTATTACAAATGCGCCAAGAGTGAAATATGAAGATGCCCCCAAGATGATCAGAATACTAAAAGACAAAAAACTGTCTTAATACATCACAATGGAAATAAAAGCATAACAAGTCCTAAATAATTAACATCAGCTTCCTTCTCATCTCTAAAAGTTTTATTCGTCCACCTACTAAAACCTATGAATTCTCAACTCTCCGCCTACTCAAATCAATTTAGAGCAACTGAGAGTTTAAGGGGGAAAACACAAACTTTGTGTTTGACATAAAGCCTGATATGAATAATATTATACGTATGATTATCTGATATTAAGTGAGACCACGATGCCTAGCGGAACTGGTTTCCGCTCATTAATATCCTTTTAAAACATATCTTTTCTAAATCAAAATTCTGCAACCAAACTGGTTAAAACAATAATAGCAATATCATGTAAGCGTAAAAATTCAGGTAATCAATGGACTATTTGTCCGTATACTACAGTTTTGTTTGGCTAGCTACTAACCTTTGGCTGACTCGGGCCTATCATACAAAATAAACAAATAATCTAAATTCTGTTAGATACTCTTCTGGACAGTCTATCACTAACTTACTTCTCCTAGGGTCAACTGATCCTAATGGTTTTACGGCCTCACAAATAACCTATCTTCACTTTGTATATTCCTTTCTGCGTTTAACATCATTTTAGTCTTTCCTATGACAAATTCCTACACGCTGGAATTTTGGACATATATTAGCTAGGGGCTACCAGCTAAAGTATAGGGCGCGACCCTATACCAGTCCCATCTGGTATTCAAATATCTGATTCATTTACTTAGGGTCAAATACCCCATTAAATTTTCTTTGAAAACATTTCTTTCAAATTGATTTAACCCTTTAAATCATACTTAAACAAAAATATATACTCTATGATTTACTGAAATCACTTTGCCATGTTATATATACTTTACACAAACATTGTTGATGAACACATTCGAAACCTTTGTTTAAAAACTTTAAATAACCCCCTTCAAAACCCTTGAAAGCGCCACTCTCGAAACCCTTGAAAGCACCCCTTTTGATACAAGTAAACTACTTTACTTTATAATCATAGGCCAAAAGGCCAAAACATACCTTTCGAAACCATTTTCCATAGGCCTTTCGAAAACATTGAAAACATCTCTTTCGAAAGCTTTTTAAAACCTTAGACATCCTCTTTTCAATACACTTTAAACATGCCTTTCAAAAACAAAGGAAATCTTCTAGTTAAAACCTTTCGAAAACATGAGGAACCACCCCTTTGAAACCCTTATCTTATACCTTTTGAAAGCCTTAAGACCTTTACATAAATTAAACCTTTCGAAAGCATTGGGTTTATGTAAAAACACATGGAACAACCTTTCGAAACCATTCTTTCGAAACCTTTGGGTTTAGCTTTCAAAATCTCAATAGGATCTTAAAAGAACTAATTCGGAAGCAACACTTTCGAAAGCAATTTCCTAAGTAAAGAAGTGGATGGTGTCGAAACCGATCCCTTCGAAAGCATTGGAGAAGTGGCTTAGAGTTTAAAACGAAAGTATCCTTTCGAATGCATTGCTTTGAAACGTTGAATGCGGTAGCTAAGGTTTTGAACCCTTCGAAAGCATTTTCTTAAAACGAAGGCGCAACCTCTTTCAAAACCATTCTATAAAACCATTTGACCTAGTTGAAAGCTATCTTATTCGAAGGCATTCTTTTCGAAAGCAAAGCAGGTGCATTTCTTTATAAAAGAAAAACAAGGTTTCGACGGAACCCTTGTTTCGACTCTATACCAAATCCACTGCGTACAAAGTCTTTGATACTATGTGTATTATTATCCACAAGGGTTGAGGCAAAGAATGAAGTCGAAAGGAAAGTGCCGAAAGTGATGAAACAGCAAAGTCTTATAAGAACTGCTTTTTAACGTTGAAAATTAATTTCTTTTCAACTAACTCGCTATGTTTTTCAACATATGATTGGTTAATTATTTCTTTTTCAAAATCTTTTCTAAAAGTGCTTCCAATTTCAGGAATAAGTAATTTAAAACATTTGCAATTTTCCATTTCTCCTTTCATAAACATATAAACATTTAAGTCCCATACCTTGAATAATTTTATATACTTATTAAAACACTTAGGAAAATTCTACAAAAATTCCTATAAATCAATGTTTTCTAACATATTTAAATTTCTGACCCAAAGCTTATATAAAATAGCCGTAATTGATTTTAAACCCAATTAACCATTTTTCACTAGAAAATTTAAAATAAATCCACTTCAATTCAGATAATTATGAAATTTGGAACCCATCGCTAAAATATCATTTCTGACCTTACACTAAAATTGCAAGGCATTAGGATGTCATTAAATAGGGTTTTCACATATCATAAAATCCATATGAAATAGCATAAATCATCAACATACATATATATCCATTTTAACAATCAAAACATGGCAAAACATTTGCAAAATAATTTGGACCTCAATCTAAAACCGAAAATAAGAAAACACGAGATGTAACCTATTATTCAACTTTAGCATGTGATTAAGGAGTTGAGATTTGATCTTGGATGAATTTGATTAAGCTTAGTTCTTTTAGATTCTTGCTTATCTTCTTTTCCCTTAATGGTGGTCGGCCTCTCTTATGTTTATTTTTCATTTTGCGAACATGTAAATGAAAGTGCATGAGGGTTTAGGGTATTAGAATATGTCTTATTCGTATCTTTCCATTATCAACTACCCTTACTTATTTCATTTTAAATTCTCTTTGGTCACCCTCTATTAATCACATATCTCACTTCCTTAACCATTTACATTATTTCATTTATTTAACTAATTAAATGTCCTAAATAATGTTAATCAAAATTAAGGTCGTTATAGACTCCCCTCCTTAAAGAATTTGGTCCTAAAAATTACGATAATGTACACATCAAATCAATCATAAAGGTAAGACATACCATGAGACAAATCAGGATAAGCATCTCTAATCTTGCTCTTAGTTTCCTTAGTATAGACTCTCTCGTCATCGCTCCACTGAACCTTAACTAATCCGACTGTCTTGTTCCATAGCCTCTTCTTATCTCTCGCAACTATATGAATTGGCTTCCTAACTATAATCAAATTCGGCTCCACTACTAAGTCCTCTAACATAGTCGATGTTATAGTAGTCTCTGGATCTCGAATACACTTTCTCAAGTGAGAAACATGAAAAACATCATGACTCTTGCCAAAATATTCGGTAACTCTACTCTATATGCGAGTTTTCTGGTCCTTTCTATAATAGGAAATGGTCCAAAAAAACCTCGATGCCAGTTTTCCTGATTCTTAGATCAAACTACACCTTTCGTCGGTGATACCTTGATGAAAACATGATCTCCAACCGAGAGTTATTAGTCTTTTTATCTTCTATCTGCATAGCTCTTCTGCCTAGACCGAAATTCCTTCATTCTAGCTCTAATTAACTCAATCTTCTTAGCAGCTTCTCTAACTAAATCCAAACCAAAAACCAACCTATCCTCGGTCTCTAACCAACAAAGTGGATATTTGCATGGCCTTCCATTCAAAGCTACAAACGGTGCCAAATTTCGTCTCCATGGTGATCATGTTTGTTATTGGCCCAGCTATGGTACACTTGGTCTTGGTGGGTAGCGAAAGTTTTATAAATATATTATTTAAAAGAACATTTGATCAAATAAAGATCGATATGAAGGACATCAAGCCTTGTAAATCTAAGATTCAAGGATTTACTAGCAAGGCAAAACAACCAATTGGAACAACTGATCAGTCCATGGAGTTAGGAGACGAAGACCGTATGATGGTGCAAATTCAAAAGTTTGTCATGGTAGTTGAGTATTCGACATACAATGCATTTTTGGAATGATCGGCCCTGGCTGGTTCTAGAGTAGAACTGGCTGCATGGTGCTTAATGATGAATTTCCCTATGGAGAATGGGTTGGATCAGTAAGTGGAGACCCTCATGCAGGAAGCGAATGTTATGTCATTGAGCTTAGGGGTTCAAAGAAATGGGAAAAGGGCAAAAATGTAGAGAGGACTCCATGCACTAAAAACTCGAAAGCGTAATAACTAATGCCTAAGCCTAGCTCGGAAACCATAGCAGGTTTGATAAATGTATGGATCTCGAGAGGGGACAGAGGAAGTGCAGGTAGCACCAGTTGAACTGACGGTCAATGTTCCGATCGATATGGATGATCCTACATAGGCTCTTAAAATTGGATCTAAACTCAGCGTTTCATTGAGGACAGAATTAGTTAGTTTCCTTAGAGTTAATTTAGATGTATTCACTTGGACGCATCTAGATATGTAAAGGATATCGTTGTTAGGCAGCATGTCGCATGCTAAATGTAGATCCAAGGTTTCCTCCAGTGAAGCAGAAAAGATGTAGTCTAGGTCTAGAGCGATCCCCTACATTAAAATAAGAAGTGGATAAACAGATGGAGAGTGGATTTATTTACGATGCTTTATACCTAGAGCAGGTATCGAACCCCGTGTTGGTCAAGAAATTAAATGGAAAGTGTCAGACATCTATTATTGACTATTCTGACTTGCACAAAGCAAGCCCGAAGAATGACTTTCCCTTACCTAGGATTGACCAACTGGTAGGTAGGACCAAAGGACATGAATTGCTTTCTTCTATGGATGCTTATTCCAGTTATAACTAGATACCAAAGCATATGCCAAAGCAAGAACACACGGTCTTCTAATGGATTTAGGATTGTATTGTTACTAAATGATGCCATTCAGTTTAATGAACATGAGAGCTACGTACCAGAGGTTAGTGAATTATATGTTAAGAAAACAAATTGGACGAACGATGAAGGTGTATGTGGATGATATTCTTGTGAAGTCGCGACTATCGAGGAATCACGTGAACGACCTTTAAGAGATGTTCGAGGTATTATGGAAGTATGAAATGAAGTTGAATCCATTGAAATGCTCTTTTGGAGTAGCATCAAGGAAATTTGTGGTGTTCATCGTGCCTTCAAGGGGCATCGAAGCCTGGAATAGATTAATGCTTTAAGGAATATGGGAGACCTGACCACGAAGAAGAAGTTGAAGAGATTAAAGGGAAAGGTTGCCACTTTGAGTAGGTTTATCTCAAATGCAATGGACAAATGCATGCCATTCTTTGATGCTCTTAATAAGGGTAAGAAATTATTGAATGGAACAAGGATTATAAGAATGCTACGAGGAGTTACTTAGGCATATGGAAACACTACTGATTCTATCCAAACAGTTACACGGGGGGACATGTTCATTTATTTGGGAGTGTCTCCTCATAAACTAAGTGCACTAAGTCCCATTTGGTATTTTAATATGGCAGTCATTTCACTTAAGGATACCTTCCCATAATTTTCTTTAAAAACCTTTTCATCTGAAATTGATTTAAAACCATTTTTAAACCAAACTTAACAAGGAAAACATTTATACTCTATGCTTTACTCAAAATCATATTGCTATGCTATATATACTTTACTCAAATCTTTGTTGATGAAAACCTTTAAACCATTTAAAAGTGCCCCTTTCGATCCTATTGAAAGTACCCCTTTGGAAACCATGTAAAACCCTTTCTTTTAACTAGGCCGAAAGGCCAAATCTTCCTTTCAAAACCATTCATATAACCTTTCTAATCCATTGAAAGTCTTTTTCCATCGAAAGCTAAAAACTTTGGACATCTCTCTTCGAAAACATTAAACACTTCCATTCGAAACTATAGAAAAAAATTTCCTTTAAACTTAGTCAAAACCATTGGAAAAACCTTTCCATTAGACCTTCCAAAATCATAAGAAAATAATACTTCAGTCTCCTTCAAAACCCTCTAAGGAACTACCCCATCGATACCATTTTCAAAACCTTTCGAAAGCATTAAGCCTTTAGAAACTCAAACCTTTCGAAAGCACTTGGGTTCAATTTAAAATACGTGGGAAAACACCTTTTGAAATCATTTAACGCTATTTTGTCGAAAAATTTAGGTTATTCTTTAAAAATCACAAAGGGTCACAAGCAACAGGGTCGAAAGCTTACCCTTTCGAAAGTTATAACTTAAGTAGTAGATTGATGGTGTCAAAATCACCCCCTTTCAAAAGCATTAGAGAAGTGGTAGGGTTTTTATAAAACAAAATAGTCCCCTTCGAAAGCTCTGTTTTTCAAATGTAGAAAGCGGCAGTAAAGGTTTTGACATAGTCGGAACCTATCGTTTAAAAATAAAGGTGCAACTATTTTGAAACAAACCTTTAAAACCATTGACTTAGTCGAAAACAGATTTAGTCGAAAGCTATTACCTAGAACAAACGCGCGGCCTTAAAACCTTTTCTTTAAATCAATTGACCTAGTCGGAAGCCAACTAAGTCAAAAGAAAAGCATGCGCTTTTCTCTTTTAAAACGAAAAGGAGCTTCAACCCCTTTGGAACCCCTTGGTTTCAACTCTTACCTTCCTCCTTTGTCCAATTCACTGTGCACCAACATATTGATACTATGTATATTGGTTTGAGGAAGTAGGTGGAGGGTCTTAGTCGGAAGCTATATGGGCGAAACCAAAAGTGTCGAAACATGTTTGTAACATGAATTTCTGATTTTAAACCTTTTAAGTAAACTTTTTAACTATGCCTTGTTTGTCAAACTCTCATTAGTTGCTAATTTTTCTTTCCTAAATGTACTATCATAATTCTAGAATTTATTTATTTAAATCATTTGCAAAATACCCCTTCTCCTTAATATATAAAACATTTAAGTCCCATACTTTAAATAATTTTATATATTCATCAAAACACTTTGGAAAATTCTACAAAAATTCTAAAAAATCCAATTAAATATGTTTTCTAACATATATAAATTTCAAACCCAAATAATTTTTTATTTTTCCATAAATAATTTATGACCCAATAAATCGTTTTCTTCATTAGAAAATTAATATAAAATCCACATTAATTCAGAAAATTCAAAAATTTAAAAATCATCTCTAAAATAACATTTTTGTTTTACATATAAAATAGCAAGGCACTTGGATTTCATTAAATAGGGTTTTCATATCAAAACAAGTCATAAAATCTATATGAACAAGCATAAATCATCAACACTCTTCAAAATCATGGCTAAACCATGCAAGATAAACTCGAATTTCATCTTAAAACCGAAAAAATATAGAATAGTGAGGTGTAGTCATTATTCATCTTAGTTTTGTGATTAGGATGTGAGATTTGGTCTTGATTAATTAGTTTGATTCTCCCCTTGAAAATCCTAGCTTTATCTTCTCTTGAGATTGAAAATGGTGGCCGGTCTTGGAGTATTCTCTTCAATGATAGAATGAAGTGAACGTGTGTTTAATTTCGTAAAGGTTTAGGGTATAAGTGTAATCATTTTCCTATTTTTCCCTTCCTTATTTACTAACGCTTAACTCCATTTTATTTCATTTATTTATTCATCAATATGGCACGGCTACCCCTTAAGTCTAATCACAAATCTCAATCCATAATCGACACATTATTTTATTTAATTTATCTAATTAAATATCTTAAATAATGTCACTAAAAGTATGGGGTGTTACAATCTCCTCTCCTTAAAGAATTTCATCATTGGAATTATGATAAGGAACACACAAACAATCAGTGGTAAAACATACTATCAAACAAATCAGGATAAGTATCTCTAGTCCTGCTTTTAGTCTTCCAAGTATAGTCCCTAGCATCGTCACTCTACAGAACTTTCACTAATGTGACTATCTTGTTCCTTAACTTCTTCTCATCTCTCTAGACTATTTGGATAGGCTTCCTAACTATAGTCATGTCTGATTCCACTATTAAATCCTCTAACACAGTCGGTGTATAGAATTGTTTGGATCCCTAACACACTTCCTCGGATGAGATACATGGAAAACATCGTGGACATCTGCCAAACTGCTTGGTAACTCAAATCTATATGCGAATTTCCCGATCCTTTCTGAAATAGGAAATAGTCTTATGAACCTCGGTGCCAACTATCCTGTCTTCCCGAACATGATAACACCTTTCATCGGCGATACTTTAATGAAAAAATGATCTCCAACAGAGAACTCTTAGACTTTCCTTCTTCTGTCCGCATAGCTCTTCTGCCTAGATTAAGCTTCCTTCATTCTTACACTTATCAATTCAATCTTCTCTACAGCTTCTCTAACCAAATCTGGACCAAGTACTAATCTATCTTCGGTCTCTAACTAACAAACTGGAGATTTACATAGTCTTCCATATAAAGCCTCAAACGATGCCATCCCAATGCTAGTCTGATAACTGTTATTATATGCAAACTCGACTAGATGAAGATGGTCTTCCCATGATCCTTTAAAAACCAATACACAAGCTTGTAACAAGCCCTCTAAGATCTTGTTAACTCTTTTCGTTTGCCTATCTGTTTGTAGATGGTAAGCGATAGTCATCTTAAGCTTGGTTCCTAAACTTTCCTTTAGACTCTTCTAGAACTTACTAGTGAATAAGGAATCTCTATCGCTTACTATACTACTAGGAATTCTGTGCAGTCTAACTATATTCTGCATAAACAACTTTGCCAAAATAGGTGTCATTCTAGTTGACTTAACTGGGATGAAATGGGCACCCTTGATCAATCTGTCCACTATGACCCATATACTTTCATTCCCTCTATTAAATCTCGGCAACCCGTCTAAGAAATCCATGGAAATAGAATCCTACTTCCATATTGGAATATCTAATCGCTGAAGCAATCCACTTAGTTTCTGATGTTCGGCTTTTACCTACTGACCGTTCAAACACCGCTTCACCCATAAGCCAATATCCCTCTTCGTACCTTCCTAGAAGAAACTTCTCTTCATATCCTGATACATCTTTGTTCCTCCTGGATGAATAGTGAACTTCGAACGATGACATTCCTCCAAAACTTCTTTCCTTATGTTTTCCACATTTGGAACACATAACCTACCCTCTTTCTCAACCATCTGTTCTGGTCAAGACTTAAATCCTCCAAGTCATCGCTCTCCATTCCTTTTTTTCATTTCTTGATCCTTTCAGCTAACAATGGATCTTCTTCCTATTTAGAAGCAATCTTCTCAAGCCAAACTTCTAAACAAGACAACACAGTAGATTCTCCACCAGACCCGGCCTTGGATCTCCACTACACCTTACAATCCGCTAATTCTTCCAAACCTTTCCACTCAGAAATCATCGCTAATACTGCATTCTGTTGTTTCCGGCTATATGCATCTAAAACCTTGCTGCCCTTCCCTGGTGTGTACTCTATTATGATCATAAGCAGCTAAAAACTCTAACCACCTTTGCTGCCTCATGTTCAGCTCCTTTTAAGAGAAAAGGTACTTCAACGACTTATGATCTGTATAAAGCTCAAACCTTTCTCCCAAAAGACAAGGTCTCCACACCTTCAAAGCAAAAATAACTGTAGCTAACTCCGAGTCATGAGTCGGATACCTAACCTCATGCGGTCTAAGCTGTCTAGAAGTGCAGGTAATCACTTTACCCCTCTAATTAGCACAACTCCTAATCCTATTCACACGCATCAGTATAAACAACTAAATCCTAATTCCCCTCCAGAACCACCAACGTCGGTGCACGAGTCAATAAGTGTTTCAAGCTTTGGAATGCTTCCTCACACTTATCGGTCCACACAAACTTCACTTCTTTTCAAGTTAACTTAGTCATCGGTGCTGCTATCGGTGAAAAATCCTTTATGAATCTCCTATATATCTAGCCAATCCAAATAAACTTCTTATCTCAGTCACTATTTCTGGCCACTTCCAACTGTACATGGCTTCGATCTTAGTTGGATCTACTGCCAATCCTTTCTCTGAAACTACATGACCAAGAAACTTCACTTTCTTTTTCCAGAAATGACAAATTGAAAATTTCGCCTTCACCTGATGTTCTCTCAAAGTCTCAAGAACCATACTCTAAGATGAACTTCATGCTCTTTCTCATCCTTAGAGCATATCAAAATATCATCTATGAACACCAATACGAATCTATCCAAGTGTACTCTGAATATTTAGTTCATCAATATTACAATGAATATCGACGCATTAGTTAGTCTAAATGGCCTTACTAACCACTAGTACAGTCCATATCTGGTCCTAATCGCCGTTAAGGGTACACTATCTTCTGCCATCGTAAGCTGATGGAAACCTGTAGCCAAATCCAACTGAGAAAATACCTTAGCTCCACTTAAATGATCGAACAAATCATCAATTCTCGGCAGTGGATATCGATTCTTTATTGTCTTTTCATTTAGCTTACGATAATAGATGCACAACCTTAACTTTTCGTCTGCCTTCTTAGCAAATACTACGGCTGCTCCCTAAGGTGAGCTACTCGATCTAATAAAACTTCTGCCTTCCAAATCCACCAACTGCACCTTCAACTCCCTCATTTCTATAGGTCTCATCCTTCTTGGTGGCCTACTTACCAGTTCTGCTGCAGGCACCAAATCAATCTAAAACTCAATGGCTTGTTTCGGTGGCAATCCAACTACCGGCTTGAAGACATACGCAATAACCACGAAGACAGGATTCAAGTCATCTTCCAACCCCATAACACCCAACAAAGTATTCACCTCACAACTCGAATTTTCTACGGCATAAACTATCTGATCACTACAATCAGGGTGTCAAAGCAACATTTTCCTATCATGGCAAAATATTCTAGCATCATATGCACTTAACCAGTCCATACCCAATATAATACTGAATCCTACAAAGTCAAATGCATGCAAACTGCAAACAAAGGTGTAACCTAGATAATCAAACTGTAAATGTTCACACTTCATCCCAAGCGTTGCATAACCTCCTATCGGATTTGCAACTCTTAAGGACGTACCTAAATATGAGGGTTCTAGGTTGATATTATCTACTAAACATCGAGATATAAAAGTGCGTGATGCACCAGTATCAAACAAAGCGCTAACATGCATATCATGGATCTGAAGCGTACCTCCCAATAGCGCTTTTCCTTTCTCTTACACTGTCGGCCTTGAATTAGCAGGCTCTAATGCAAATACTTGGCCTTTATCTCCTTTAGCTGGCTCTTTGAACTAGTTCTTGTAGTGCCTGATCTGGTCACAACTAAAATATTTAACTCCTTTCTTCTCAGCAGCCTTCTTCCCTTTGCCTGTCTGACACTCATGAGCATAATGGCCTTTCATGTCACACTTATAACAGACCACCAAGAGCTTTCATTTCTTCGCTTCTTCGCTGCTCCTCCTTTCTGAGAATTCCTCTTATAGAAAAACTTTCTCTTTTGGCTCTGCCCAACCTGGAGCTCCTTCTTCTTCTCCTTCTTCTTCTCCGAACAAGCTAACATTTCCTCTTGTCTCAATGCCATCTCTACTACCACATCACATGGATTTCTTAAGTGCGGCAAAGTAGCCCTAGCCAACTCCGGCTTCAAACCTCTAATAAACTTTTCATTCTTTTTCATCACCGTGTCAATAGTATTATACCAATACCTAGCCAATTCTTCAAACCTGCTAGCATACTCCAGAACTGTCATTTCTCCTTGTTCCAACTCAACGAACTTCCTAATCAATACAGACTAAGCCATAACTGACATGAACCTTTCTTGGAATCTTCTTCTAAACTCAGCCCATGTCTTGTCCTCTTCGTTTACCCCAACTGTCACACCATTCCACCAAAATAAAATTGTCCCTTAAAGCTATCGCGAGGCAAGCCTCCTTTTCTTCTCGTTGTTGAGCCCTAAATCGAAAAATATTCTTTCACAGTGCAGCAGCCTATTTTCTATATCGATAGCATCCTTAGTCCCAATAAACGGCTTCCATCCAAGTCTAGTATAATCTCTGCATGGGTTAGCATACTGATTGACCACCGAAGCTTCCTGAACTCCTCCCATAACATTTCCTCCAACAATCTTAGCAGCAATCCCAACTTACATCATGTTTACAAAAAACTGGTACATGGCTCCCATATCCACTTGTGGGATGCGAGCACCAATATTCTCAGCCGGAGGCTGACCTTGACTTCTTCTAGCATTTGGTCGGGCATTTCCATTTGTAGTGGTGTTGTGTCCTCCTAGGTTAACTCCGCCTCTTCTTCCGTCCATATTTGTATTCAAGCCTCTTGAGATACAAAAGAAATCCTAATAAAGATAGGAGACTAGAGATAAAGCGTGTGCTTATATATAGAAAATACAAGTACATTACTATAGCGTTATCCCATACCCCGATCTTAACTCTAATACCTAAGGATTATGTTTTCAAAAATCATTTTTAGTTAAATTATTTCATAAACCTATGCTCTAATACCAAGTTGCAACATCCCCTGTCTAGAAGCCCAAAGCTAAGCACTAGAGATGCTGCAGTCATCTGTAATATAAACTTTCGATGACTAAATACGGTTATGTTAATGGTATATATAATATTCGAAGCACTTGAATATGAAATAAATCATAGATTTCAAAACAACATTTTTCCATTACATTTCCAAAATAGATGTTCCATATTCAGATTACATAATCCCAACCGTTTTCCTAGCAATGATAAAATATACTTATTACAAAATACGCCAAGAGCGACATACAAAGATGCCATCTTGGATGACCAGAGTCATATAGTCATATTTGACTTAATACATACAGAGCGAAAATAAACAACAAAACAAAAAACTACAACCACTAATAGCTATCCGTTAGCCTCCTGCTCGCCTCCGTTAGCTTTATTCATCATCCTACTAAAGCCTATAAGAATATCAACCCACCGTCAACTCAAATCAATTTTGAGCACCCGAGAGTTTAAGGGGAAAACATTAACTTTGATTCAGATATAAAGCCTGGTGTGAATAATACTATACATCTCAGGTATTTAATACTAAGTGAGACCATGTCGCTTAGCGGGATGAGTTTCCCTTCACTAATACGCTTTTAAAACATTTCTTTTGCAAACCTTTATCCTGCAATCAAAACTGGTTAAAAATATAAAGTATCATTATATAAACGTACACACACACATATATATATATATATGGTAACAAATAGACTATCTGTCCAAACACTATAGTTTGGTTTGGCTGACTATTAACCTTTGGCTAACTCGAGCCAACCAGAAGAGATAACAAAATAATATAACATCTGTTAGACACCTCTTCTGGGTGGTATGCCCGTAACTGTCAATTAATACTTTTGCTCTAGATGCTCTGTCCTTAACCTAGCATCTCACAGGGTCACCTGATTCTAATGGTTTTGTGGGATCACCAATAACCTATCTGTATACAACATATAGTTCTTTCTGTGTGTAACTCATAATTTTAGTCTTACCTGTAACAAAGCCTTAAATGCTGGAATTTTGAACTAAATTAGTTGGGGCCAATAGCTATTGTATAGGATGCGACACCATACCAGTCTCATCTGGTATTCTAATATCTAAGTCGTTTCATTTTGGGATACCTTTCCATAATTTTGCTTGAATACCCTTTCATCTGAAATTGATTTAAAACCCTTTTTTAACTAAACTTAAATAAGGAAAACATTTATACTCTATGCTTTACTCAAAATACCTTGCCATTCTATATATACTTACTCAAACATTTGTTGATGAAAACCTTTAAAACATTTGAAAGTACCCATTTCGATCCTATTCAAAGTACCCCTTTCGAAAACATGTAAAACCCTTTCTTTCATATTGGCTGAAAGGTCAAATCTTCCTTTCGAAACCATTCATATTACCTTTCGAAAACATTGAAATTCCTTTTCCATCGAAAGCTAAAAACATTAGACATCTCTCTTCAAAGCCATTAAACATTGCCCTTCAAAACCATAGGAAAACGCTTTCCTTTAAACTTATTCAAAACCATTGGAAAAGCCTTTCCATTAGACCTTTCGAAATCATTATAAAATAATACCTTTGGACTCCTTCGAAACCCTCTAGGGAACCACCCCATGGAAAACATTTTCAAAACCTTTCGAAAGCATTAATCCATTAGCAACTCAAACCTTTCGAAAGCACTTGGGTTCAGTTTAAAATATGTGGAAAAACACGTTTTGAGATCGTTCAACACTATCTTATCGAAACCTTTGGGTTATTCTTTAAAAATCACTAAGGGTCACAAGCAACAGGTTCGAAAACTTACCCTTTCGAAAGCTATAACTTAAGTAGGAGAGTGATGGTTTCGAAACCACCCCCTTCCGAAAGCAATGGAGAAGTGGTAGGGTTTTTATAAAACAAAACAGTCCCTTTCGAAAGCTCTTTTTCGAAAGGTAAAAAGCGGCAATAAAGGATTTGATATAGTCGGAAGCTATCATTTAAAAATAAAGGTACAACTATTTCGAAACAAACCTTTAAAACCATTGACTCATCCGAAAGCAGGCTTAGTCGAAAGCTATTACTTAGAACAAAGGTGCAACCTTAAAACCTTTTCTTTAAATGAATTGACCTAGTCGGAAGCCAACTATGTCGAAAGCAAAGCAGGCACTTTTCTCTTTTAAAACAAAGGCACTTCAACCCCTTCGGAACCCCTTGGTTTTGACTCTTACCTTCGGCCTTTGTCAAATTCACTAGGTACCAACATGTTGATACTATGTGCATTGGTTGGAGGAAGTAAGCGGAGGGTTTTAGTCGGAAGCTCGAAACCAAAAGAGGCGAAACATGCTTTTAACTTGAATTTCTGATTTAAATCTTTTTAAGTAAACTTTTTAACTAAACTTCCTTGTTTGTCAAACTCTTATTGGTTGCTCATTTTTTTCCCAAAAGTACTGCGATAATTCCAGAATTTATTTATTCAAATCATTTGCAAAATACCCCTTCTCCTTCATTAAATATATAAAACATTTAAGTCCTATACCTTAAATAATTTTATATATTCATCAAAACTCTTCTCATCTCTTGTGATAAGTTACACACCAAAACAGTCAAAGGTAAAATGTACCATCAAAAAATCAGAATAAGTATCTCTCATTTGGTTCTCAGTTTCCCAAATATAATTTCTATCATCGTCGCTCCATTGGACTTTAACTAATCTGACTCTCTTGTTCCTCAGCCTCTTCTCATCTCTTGCGATTATGCAGACTAGCTTTCTAACTATCGTCAAATTCGGCTCTATGACTAAATCATCTAACACAGTCGGCGATATAGTAGTATCCGGATCTCTAATACACTTCCTTAGATGAGAAATATGAAAAACATTGTGGACTTCTGCCAAACTGCTCTATAACTCTGCTCTATATGCAAGTTTCTCGATCTTCTCAATAATAGGAAATGGTCCAACGAACCTCCATGCCAACTTCCTTGATTTTCCAAACAAAATCACACCCTTCATCGACGACACCTTAATGTAAACATGCTCTCCTACAGAAACCTCTAAGTTTTTCCTCTTCTATCCATGTAACTCTTCTGCCTAGATTAAGCTTCCTTCATTCTAGCTCGAATTTACTCAGCCTTTTCTGCAGCTTCTCTAACCAAATCCGACCCAAGAACCAACCTATCCCCGGTCTCTAACCAACAAATTGGAGATTTGCATGGCTTCCATACAAATATTCAAATGGTGCCATCCCTATACTAGCCTGATAACTATTAATATATTAAAACTCGACAAGATGTAGATGGTCTTCCCATGATCCCCAGAAGTCTAGCACACAAGCTCATAACAAATCCTCCAAGACTTTGTTAACTCTCTTAGTTTTCCTATCAGTCCATGGATGGTAAGTGGTACTCATCTTGAGCTTGGTGCCCAAGGTATCCTGTAGACTCTTCCATAACTTGCTAGTGAATAAATAATCTCTATCACCCACTATACTACTGGGAACTCCGTGTAGTCTAACAACATTCTTCATATACAACTTCTCTAACACAGGTGTCGTTCTGGTTGACTTAATTGGAATGAAATGGGCACTCTTGGTCAACCTGTCCACAATGACCAATATGCTTTCATTTCCTCTAGTAGACCATGGCAACAAGTCAATGAAATCCATAGAAATAGAGTCCCACTTTCACACTAGAAAATCCAAAGGCTGAAGCGACCCACTTGGCTTATGATGTTTGGCTTTTACCCATTGGCAATTCAAACACTACTTCACTTATAAGCCTACATCCCGCTTCATACCTTCCCAAAAGAAACTTCTTTTTATGTCCTGATACTTCTTAGTTCCTCCCGGATGAATAGTGAACTTCGAACGATGGCATTCCTCCAAAACTTCCTCCTAATGTCTCCCACATTCGGAACACACAATCATCCTTTCTTTCTCAGTCGCCCATCCTAGTCAAGACTAAAATCCTTTAAGTCATTGCTCTCCCTTCCATCTCTCAGCTTTCTGATCCGTTCCGCCAATACTAGATCCTTTAACTATTTAGAAGAAACCTTTTCTATCATAACTGGTTAAACTTCCAAACATTACAACAAATCGGTTTTTGTACTTGAGCTACTCTTAGTTCCCCACTGCATCCTGCATGTTGCTAACACTTCCAAATCTTTCCACTTAGCCATCATCACTAACACCACGTTCTGATGTTTCCTGCTAAGTACGTCAGCAACCTTGGTGCCTTTTCCCTATCTGTACTCAATACTAAAATCATAAGCAGCTAAGAACTCTAACCACCTCTACTGTATCATGTTCAGTTCATTCTGAGAGAACCAATACTTCAACGACTTATGATCCGTATACAGTTCAAATCTTTCTCCCATAAGATAATGTCTCCACAACTTCAACGCAAAATTCACTGCAGCTAATTCCAAGTCATGGGTTGAGTATCCGACTTCATGCGGTCTAATCTGTTGAGAAGCATAGGCAATTACTCGACCCCTCTGCATTAGCATAGCTCCTAACCCAGTCCTACATGCATCTATGTGCACCACAAAATCGTGATTCTCTTCCAGAATAACCAACACAGGTGTACTAGTCAATAAGTGTTTCAATTTCTGAAATGCCTCCTTACATTTTTCGGTCCAACCGAACTTCACATCATTTCGAGTCAGCTTGGTCATTAGTACCGCTATCCGCGAAAAAGTCTTAATAAACCTCCGACAGTAACCAGCCAAACCTAGAAAATTTCTTATCTCAATCATCGTTTCTGATCTTTTCCAATAGTTCACGACCTCGTTCCTACTTGGATCCGCTAATAACCCATTCTCTGAAACTATATGACCAAGAAATTTCACTTCTTTCTTCTAGAAATGACATTTCGATAACTTTGCCTTTAGCTTATGCCGCCTCAGTGTTTCAAGCACTACTCTAAGATGAACTTCATGCTCTCTTTCATCCTTTGAGTACACCAAAATATCATCTAAGAAAACAAATACGAAACTATCCAGGTGCTCTCGGAAAATCCGGCTCATCAAATCTACAAAAAAGCCTAGCCATTAGTCAGTCCGAACGGCATCACTAACCATTCGTACGATCCATATCTGGTTCTAAACGCCATCAAAGGAGCACTATCCTCTACCACCCTAAGCTGATGAAAACCTATCGCTAAATCGAACTGCGAAAATATCTTGGCTCCACTCAACTGATCAAATAAATCGTCAATCCTAAGAAATGGATATCGATTCTTTAATGTTTTTTCATTCAACTTACAATAATCGATACATAACCTTAACGATCCGCCGGGCTTCTTAGCAAACACTGCAGCTACTCCCCAAGATGAACTACTAGGTCTGATAAAATTATTGCCTTCCAAATCCACTAACTACACCTTGAGCTCCTTCATTTCGGTAGGTGTCATCCTACTTGGTGATCCACTACCAAATCTATTCGAAACTCAATGGCCTGTTTCGATGGCAATCCTACTT
The DNA here is from genome assembly GCA_030765085.1 of Allium cepa. Classification (NCBI taxonomy): domain Eukaryota; kingdom Viridiplantae; phylum Streptophyta; class Magnoliopsida; order Asparagales; family Amaryllidaceae; genus Allium; species Allium cepa. Next base: position 431,631,414 of record CM060929.1, on the reverse strand, counting down.
CGGGTTCTAAAATATCCGTGAATTCTCTGACCATAAAACCTCGGTTCAGTTCGTCTTCTATTTCCACAACACCTAACAAAGCACTTACCTCACAGCTAGGGTTTTCTAAGGTATATACAATCCGCTCCATATAGTCTAGGTGTCTAAGCGATATTTGGCCATCATGGAAAAATATCCTAGCATCATATTTACTTAACTAATCCATACCCAAAATAATTTCAAATCCTATGAAATCAAAAAGATGCAAACTACAAATAAAAGTACGACCTAACAAGTCAAACTTTAGGTCGTACACATCTCATCCTAAGTGTTGCATACCCTCCTATCGGATTTGCAACCTTTAAGGAAGTAACTAAGTATGAGGGTTCTAGGTTAAGCTTATCTAACAAACAACGAGATATAAAAAAATGCGATTGACTAGCATCAAACACACTAACTTCCATACGAAGAATCATAAGCATACCTCCTAACACTGCTTTTCTTTTTTCCCCTGCCATGGGTCTCGAAGTAGCTGGCTCCATTGCATATACTTTGCCTTTCTATCCTTAGCAAGCTCCTTACATTAGCTCTGGTAATGACCATCTGATCATAGTTAAAGCATTTGACATTCTTCTTCCCAGTCACTTTCTTTGCCTCTCTAGAACGATATTTATTTGTATAATGCCCTTTCTTGTCGCACTTAAAGTAGATAATTTCTGACTTTTCCTTCTTCATGGCTCCACCTTTTTGGTCTTTCTTTTTAGGCAAGAACTTCCCTTTCTGATTCTATCCTACCTGGACCTCCTGCGCCGTATTCTTCTCCACCGAAGCAATAATTTCCTCATGTTTTAGAGCCATCTCTACTACAACATCACAAGGACCCCTGATATGAGGAAATGTTGCCCTGGACAATTCAGGTTTCAACCCCATAATGAACTTCTCGCCTCTCTTAATCATGGTATCCACAGTGGCATGACCATATCTTGCCAACTCCTCTAGCATATTCTAATAAAGTCATCTCCCCTTGCTCCAACTCAGTAAACTTTCTAAGCAAGGTAGACTTTTCCATCACAAACATGAATCTCTCCTCGAACCACCTCTTAAACTCAGCCCATGTCATGGTTACTTCATCCACTTCCACCGTCACCCTATTCCACCAATATAAAGCTAATCCTTGAAGCTGCCTCGAAGCGCCTTCTTTTCTGCTCATCACTGAGCCTTAAATATGTGAAAATCTTCTCATAGTGCAACAACCAGTTCCCTACTTCTGTGGCATCTTCAGCCCCAGCAAATGGTTTTCCTCCCAACCTAGCATAGCCGCTACTCAAAGCAGCATAATCGTTGATTACCAGAGCTTCCTAGGCTCCTTCCCCAACTACTCTAGCAGCAACGCCTGCTTGCATCATATTCACAAAAAGTTGAAACATAGCTCCTATATCAACTAATGAGGCTTCTACACCAGTATTTTTAGCTTATGCCTGACCTAGATTCCTCCTAGTATTAGTTCTGGCATTTCCATCTGCAGCGGTGCTTCCTCCTCTAACATTAACCCTCCGACAATCCATATCTACATTCTAACCTTCATGAGATATAGAAAAATAACCTAATAGAGATTAGAGATAAAGAGCATACTTATGTATGGCAAATACAAGTACGTTACTATAGGATTATCCTATACCACAATCTTATCTCTAATTCCTTAGTATTATGTTTTCACAAATCATCTTAGTTGATGTTTTTCATAAACCTATGCTCTGATACCAAGTTGTAACATCCCCTATCTAGAGGCCCAAAGCAAAGCGCTATAAATGCTGCAGTCATCCATAGTATTAACTTCCGATGACAAAATACGGCTATTTAAATAGTATCCATAATATCAGAAGCACATGAATATAAAACATAATCACATATTTTAAAAAAACAAAATTTTTGATTACATTTTCAAAATGTGTTCCATATTCAAATTACAAAATCCCATAATCGCCTTCCAGGTTTTGATAAAATATAGTTATTACATAAATACACCAAGAGCGACATATGACGATTCCCTCTTGATTGACCAAAGTACTATTTATACAATAAAGCCGAATCAATCCAAAATATAGTAGGACTGCTAATTGGCTATCCGTCAGCCACCTACTCACCACCGAAAGCTTTATTCGCCAACCTACTAAAACCAATAAATGTCAACCCTCGGCCTACATAAATCAATTTTGAGCACCTGAGAATTTAAGGAAATTAAACTTCGAGTTAGACATAAAGCCTAGTGTGAATAATACCATACATCTCGATTATCTGATATTAAGTGAGACCAAACCGTTTAGCGAAATGGGTTTCCCCTCACCAATATCCTTTTAAAATATATCTTTTGCAAATTATAATCCTACAACCAAAACTGGTTAAATCCATAAAGCAATTATCGTATGGACTATCTTGCCACACACTGTAGTGTTGTTTGGCTAACTACTGACCCTTGGCTGACTCGGGCCTACCAAAAACATAAAAAATCTAACAACTATTAGATACTCGTCTTTTGTATGGTCTGTCCTTATTTACTTCTCCAGGTCTATCTGATCCTATTGTTTTTGTGAGCTTGCCAATAACCTATCTTTCCTTTTTATATTCCTTTCTGTGTGTAACATAATTTTAATCTCACTTCCGACAAAGCCTACACACTAGAATTTTGGACTAAATTAGCTAGGGGTTAATAACTAATGAGTATAGGGCATGACCCTGCATAAGTCCCATCTGGAATTCTAATTGAGTCATTTTCTTGGGGTTAACTACCCTTTAAAATTTTCCTTTAAAATCTTTTCAGAATAATTTAAACCTTTAAATCATACATACAAGGAAAATATACTCTTTGCTTTACTCTAAGCTATTTGCCATGTTATATATACTTTATCCAAAATAATATTGGTGAGATTATTAAGGATTTTCCCATCCTTCCAAAATAAGTTAAAACCCTTTTTAAATCAAAAGTACTTACGCTATGTTGTCGAAACAACACATTCGAAACTTTTCTTTAAAACCTTTAAACCATCCTTTAGAAACCATTGAAAGTACTCCTTTCAAAACCTTTAAAAGTATCCCTTTCAATACAAGCAAAACCTTAGGCCAAAGGCTAAATCACACCTTTCAAAATCATACTCTACGAAACCATTTATCTTTATCCTTTCGAAAGCATTGAAAAACATCCCCTTCGAAATCTTTAAAACCTTAGATGTCCTCTTTAAAACACTTAAACCTTGACTTTCGAAACCATTGGAAAACCTTTCCTTTTAGACCTTTTGAAACCATTGGAAAACCTTTCCTTTTAGACCTTTCAAAAACATTGGGAAACCACCCCTTAGAAACCTTTCTTCGTAACCTTTCGACAGCATCAAAACATCAAGTCTTTCGAAAGCATTTGGGTTCAATTTTATAACATGTGGAAACATCTTTTGAAACCTTTAAACAAATTCTTTTGAAATCATCTCAGTTCTACTTTATATAGAGAAAAAGGATCATTAAAACATTTAAATTGAAAGCATCTCTTTCGAAAACAATCCTACGTAAAGAAGTGAAGGTGTCGAAACCATTTCTTCGAAAGCATTGGAGAAGCGGCTTAGTTTTAAAATCAAGGTAGCCCTTTCAAAACCAATCTGGGTTGAAAGGTAAAAAGCGGCAGTCAGGGGCTTTAACCTAGTCGAAAGCAGTTATGAAAAAAAAGCGCAACCTCTTTAAAAAAATTCTTTTTAAAGTCATTAACTCAGTCAAAAGCAAACCAAGTCGAAAATAAGCAGATGCATTTTCGTTTAAAAGAAAAGTAGTGCTTCAACCCCTTTGGAACCCCTTGTTTCAACCCAGTGGTTTCTGTCTCTGTCTAATTCACCACATACTAGAAATCTGATACCATGTGCATTGGCTTCGATGGAGTCGGAGGCAGAGGTAAGGAGTCGAAACCTGGTGTCGAACGCATTGAAACAGGAAAAAGCATATAGATTTGACTTTTTTGAACTATTTCTTTGTACCTAACCTTCCTCGTTTGTCAAATTATGATTGGTTGCACATTTTTTCCAAAAAGTATTGCCAATTTTTAGAAATAAAATTTGAATTTTTTGCAAAATACCCCTTCTTCTTTTTATTAATATATAAAACATTTAAGTCCCATACTTGAAATAATTTTATATATCCACTAAAACAAATAGGCAAATTCTACAAAAATTCTATAAAGTCATTTTTAATGTTTTCTCTAATATATATAAATTTCAAAACCTAAGCCAATATAATTTGGCTGTAATTAATTTCAAACCAACAATAGCATTTTCTTCACTAGAAAATTCATAAAAAATCCACATTAGTTTAGAAAATTGTAATAAATGAAACCCATTTCTAAATTATTATTTTCGATCTAAATCTAAATTCGGAAGGCAGTTGGATATCAGTTAATAGGTTTTTGAAATCAATTATCATCATAAAATGCATATATAAAATAGCCTAAATCATTAACAAGTATATACTCATCCATTTATCATTCAAAACATGCAAAAATAATTGCAAATACTTTCAAAGTTTACCTAAACCTGAAATCAATCAAAAATATGAGATGTAGTCATTATTTCCCTTAATTTTTTGATTAAGGATGTGAGATTTGTTCTTGATTAAGTGATTTGATTCTTCCACTTGAGTTCTTCTTCTTCTTTGCTCTTCCTAATGGTGGCCAGCCTTAGCTTGTATTTTTGAATTGTTTAAAATGAAGTGAATGTGAAGGTTGAGGGGTTAAGGGTTTAAGGTATAAGAATATGCCTTGTTCCTATTTTGTCCTTGCATATTTCCTTACCTTTTTATTCTCTTTCTATTCTTTAGTTCACTTATTTAACATGACACGGCTACCCCTTATTTAATCACAAATCTCTATCCGTTAATCACCTTACATTATTTTACTTTATTTAGCTAATTAAATATCCTACATAATGTTACTAAACATGGGGTATTACATGAACCAAGTAAGGTGATGGAAGTACTGTCATTGTGAATTTCATAGTTCAAATGTTGGTTCAAAGTCAAAAGTCATATACTCAAAGTAAAAAAGTAAGCACATACGTAGTCGGACGTTTAGAATAGTCAATTATGCAATTTGCCTAAAGTAAAAATCCTTGTTTACAAAATTCTCAATTTCAATTTGCCCTAGGGCCATGAATTCCCAATTTGGAGTTCGGTTTACAAAGTTGAAAGTAAGATGAAAAATGAAGGACAAGGAGATTTATAAATTTTGCCCCTTTTTAGGTGGGGTACATGCTTATTTATACAGATTTGAGCTATGATATTCATGACACGTAGTGCCTTACTGAAGATAGATGGTTGTGATCTACAGATCTTGCATATATATGAAATGACATGTGGCACATTCTTCCTCACTTGGTAAACTGACTTTCTTTATGGGAGCTTGATTACAAACACATAATTGCTTCATTTCAACTTCCGATGAAGTTTTCTGGAACTATCATTAGATGATTTTAATGTTCCGTTCCAGAATTGCCTCATGAAACACACTACGATGACTCCCAGATGTTTTATACCATGATAGCACGATAAAATGCTTCACAATGGCATTGGATGCTTCATATCACGATAGCTCTACAAAACACTACATGATGACTTTGGATGCTTCATATCACGGTAGCTTTATAAAATACTTCACAATGACTTTGAATGGTTTATATCACGATAGCTCTAAAAAAACCACATGATGACTTTGGGCGCTTTATTCCACGATAGCTCTGCAAAATTATTCACGATAGCTTCAATATGTTGTGTTTTACGATAGCTTCAAAGGTTAGATCATGATGACTTCCACGTTTCATGTTCAAATTCATCATGCATTGGTTACTTAACCACTCCCTTTCATAGCACGGTTAATCATTCGACGATGATTACTAGGATCGCTCTTTAACGGCTTATGTTCATCATCCCACGAGAATGTTCATTATTGCCATTATCCACGAATCCATGATAGCTGTAATATTTCTCCCATGATAGTTGTTATATTTATCCCATGATAGATCCTATGCATATCCCATGGGAGCCTTCTACGTATCTCTCGATAGTTGTTGTCTATGTCTCACCATAGCCTTCGTTATTGTTGCTATCCATGAGAGTTCTGGTACATATCCCATGAAACCTCCTTATTTTGTCAACCTACGATGGCTATTATATTTGGGGTATAAAAATTACCCCCTCCCCAATTTAATTTATTTATATTTTAGTATAAAATAACCCTTCATATTCCTTCGTTTGCTTATCCTAGCCATTCGTTCTCATCATACCCGATCTGAAGTTCGCCGTTACTTTTCTTCTATTATAAATGATATGCTTTCTCCACCAATTTCCTTTTCCCAACTTTGCTTAAACAAGAAAAATATTTCTCTTATTATGTAAATTTCACTTTTCTTTAGATTTTTAATTGGTAACCGATGTTAATCATGGTTAATTTATTCGTTGTTCATTTTCCTAATGTTATTCGATTCGATTTGATTGCTTTCGATTTTAAAGTTAATCAAGGTTTAGATGTTAATTTCGGTCTTAATGTGATCAAACCCCTATTTTATTTGAATATGTTGATCTAAGTTGTAGTTTTTTGTTTATGTGTTTCATATTTCGTTGCTTAGATATGCATTTCCAACTAACCAGAATTGTTGTCCTGTGACAAATTTTCAAGCACTTAATACATGAGAGTTGTGACTCAAATTTTATGCACGGATAATATGCTTAGGTTCAACATGTGAAGGATGTTGTTTTAAGTTTTTCACGAAAACCATGCTTAGGCTTGACACACAAAGGCTTTTGTTTCAAAATTTAAAAACGAAAGTTATGCCCATACCTAACGCATGAAATCTCTACTTCTTGTTCATTTTTTATACATGATACCATATTCATATTCACGAAAGCCAAGTTTTTGGTTTATGCACGAAAGCCTTACTTAAATCTTTTATTCACAAAACCTAGCTCTATACACATAAACCATGCCCATGTTTCACACATGAAGTTCTTGTATATTACCAGTGTTTCCTATAACACCTAACTTTCAATAGGTAAGAATTGTCATAGTGCTTTTGCTTGAGTACTTAGTGACTTTAGATTCCAGAGTTAATCTCAATGATTTGTTAACCATCAAGTTTAGGGTTTAACATTTACATTCTGATATTTTGATATTAGAATTATCTTTTTTGACCATTGTGAATTACATATGTATCATGATATACATATAACTTCGTAGTCCCTATATAGTTTTTATATATAAGAGAAGTTAATATTAGCATGTTTAGGAAAGGGGTGAATGTATTGCTGTAGTTTAATATACGTGTATGATAAACTTGACTTTTAGAAATATTATAGCATTCTAATATATATTCACATTATCCCATTCTATTTCTTATTGTTTATTTCTTTAAAATCCCTGTTTATAATGTTCTTTCTTTGGAAAGGCCTAATTTCATGTTTGGAATCTTATTATTGTATGTACAATGGCTGGAGGTAAAATAGAAACTCCTAAAGGAATGATTAGATTTCCAAAATCTTCCAAGGGTAAAAATTCTTCTGAGGAAAAGACCTATACTTCTCACTAAATTTATTTACGTCGTAATAGGAGGTCGATTATGTTCTACATTATTTTGGCATGTTAAGGATCAAAGTTTAGGTTCCAGGCCCAAATGAAAGAATGGAATCCCCTCCAAAGGAGCTTTTGGTTTTCGCTCCTCTTCATATCATCAAATGTACTATTAATATTTCATCCCAATCATATCCAATGTCTTGTCTGACCTTAAGATTACCAATATCCAACTGAATCCCAAGTCCTGTAGCTATATCAATTCTTTTTTTAATCTTCTTTAAAGAAATCAAATTGGAAGATCAACCTCCCTCTAGCCTGTGTTCTCTAGTTACTCCTCAAAGGGTGAAGAACCAACCTGAAGGGCCAAATTATTATCTTAGTTTTGTGGACAGTGGGATAGTCTCTAATTTCATCAATACGCCTAGAGATTGATGTCAATATTTCTTCTTTAGATGTTATTCCAAAGTTATCACTAAAATGTTCTCAATTCTTGGTAAATTACTTTGTTCTAGCTACTTTCATTTAATCGTAGCTTATTTAGTCTTATTGTTTTTTTAAGGCCATTGTTTGTTGCTGACTCGAAGAAATAAATCCTAAAGTTTTAGATAAGGTTAATCGCTTTGGCGATGCCTTGGAACTCTCAAGGACTCGACTAAGACTCCGTACTGAAGAAAAACTAAGAAATTATTCCCTGGCCCAGCCATTTCATTGTGTTTTCGAGGAACCTCCAAAAATGAAGAAAAAGGGAAATAGCTTGCCAACCTCATTATAACCAAGTTTGATATGTTTACTATGAACTTCGGTACAACGCTCAACTGTTAGCAGTCCGGGATATTATCCTGGTTTCATCTCCTATATTTTTATTATTTTTATTTTACATAAAATGAATTTTCCTAAGACTCTTAATCTATGAATAGATCTCCTAGAAGAACATCTGGTTAGCACATGTGCCTTATTGTTTGATAAAGGTCCATCTGGCTTGCCTGCTCCTTTTGAAGATGTTGAGATGTCTGTGCCCTTAAAAACTCCTTCACTCTCTATAAATTTCACCACAAAGGATGCTTTGGCACTAATTTAGTCAAAAAAATGAAAACATGCTGGTGTCAAGATTGTTTCCATGGAGGCTTCCTTCAAAAATCCTAATGGAACCAAGCTTACTGCTTCCCACCCATAGTTCCTACTTCAAGCATTGTTACCACAGTGATCCCCCCTCCGACCCAAGATTCTACCATTGAAATTTGTTATCCAACGTTGATTTTGCATAGTTGTTAGTAAGCATCCTTTATTCCCTTGTTTCGCTTCGCCAAGCCCTTCAGAAGCTCCTTCCTCTCTTCCTAAAGAAACTTGGGTTTGCCTTCTACAACATCTTGTTCATATATGGATGCTTCTTTAATTATTTATTTTAAATATGTAAATTGAAAGTTTACCCTCTTCTATTGATCTTACAACATGATTCTTTTATGATTGACAACACTTGTCTAATTTCAGCAACCGTCCTTGCTCTCTTCTCGAAGTATGTCTTCCCTATATGGAAATGAACTCCTCAATGTCCACGAAGGTGACAACTGTTGAAACCTAGCTTCATGATCTCCAATTTAACAATGAGCTAGTTTTTTTGAGAAGAAGATGGAAAAGAAAAGATCTCATGATCTAGCGAAGAAGGTAAAAACCTTAAAAGATAAGCTTTCCCAAGTTCGACAGGAAGTATTTGAGCTTCGAACGACCTTGGCTCAAGTTCTTGCCTTGGTGAAGAGCTTAGACAAGAAAGATCTTAGTAGTGGCAAACTTAAGTCTTCCCTACATGTTATAAGGTCTAAGGTTTCTTTTTTTTGAGTAATATTCTTCCATGGTGGAAGGAGTAGTGAGCTAAAGCAGTTCTGTTCACTATTTTAAGGACAATATTAACCAGTGTGCAAATTTGTACTTTCCTTCATTAGCAATGCAGAAATGGATTACAAAAGGAAGTTGATATTCTCCTAGATCGCATTCCTATAGGTTATGCAAGGATTTAAATGAATCGAATGATAAATACATAAAACTCCTAAAACATCTAAAGTAACTTGAGGATTTCAAGAATAAGAAGGTTGTGCCTCTCCTTTGGAACTCGCTCTTTCCCCAAGCCAACTTTCGCAAGGAAAATGAAGAATTGACCATTCTTTTTTGGATGTTGACTGAGGTTAGAGCCAAACTGATGGAGTGTTTATATCTTGTATGTGCTAGTTTTTTCACGAGTGACTTCTATTTTTCTATGACGGGATTGGACATCTTCATAAGAGGTACTTGGATTTACACGGTTCCAACCCTCACCTAGGGGAGTGCTAGAATTTGCCAAGGGCTCCTTCTACGCCTTTAACTATAGATACTCTACCTCCTGATAAGGTTTAATTTAATAGGGATGGGTTCATTACCAAGTAATACAAAGAGTCTTTTCTTTATGAAACATTTTAATGCTTCAAATTAACTATCTTCTGTTTTCAAACTGAAAATATAATGATTTTGTAGGACTTTTATTTTAATATACTCATCGTTAATGTGCATGCTTCTAAATTTATTCTTGTTTATTCATTATCAACCATGTCAAGAGATAACTTAGGAAAGTAGTTAGATTAAAAAGGATATTTCAAAGAAAAAATTTCCTTGATCAATAAGTCCTTCCTATCGAAGTACTGCTTCCTTCAGGATCTCCATTACGTGTATACTCAGTTCTTGAATTTTGGATTTTTATTTCTTATTGGTCCATAAAGACCAATTCCTTTATGACATTCAGACGAATTATGCTCGATTATTATGCAGTGGACTTATCCCTCCTCATAAAGAATAGGAATACCGTGGGTTCTTTTCAATTTACACCCCTTCTAGCATTGAGGCAACCTTTAGTATCACATTTTCTATTTATCCTTCTTCCTTTAAGAAAATTCACGAAACCCTTTCCAGGCCTAGGAACTAATTCCGATGTAATTCTTATGACTATTTTTATCATGACTGTAATAGTTTTTGTTGTTTCTTGTTTATTAAAGAAAAGTTTACAAGTTTTCAAATTTCTTCCTTTCCTTTTGTTGAAAGTTCATTACATTTCATGTTCCAATTAGGGTGAAGAATTTCCTTTTTCTTTATATGATTCTAATCTCAATCAACTCCCCAATAATAACCAAGCTAGCTAAAATCTACCTTGTAAGATCGATCTTCCCATTATCTCGTTGGCCCAAAATCCATTGATGGTATAGAAGCTAACAAGTGGTATGCAAAGTATTTCTACGTACGATCTATTTTGAAAGCTTCTTAAGAGATGGCCAAGGATCTCAAAAAGAATGTCTCACCAAAGGATAAGGAAATCATGAGACTAACGAATAGGCTCGATTCATGCTTCAACCCCCAACAACAATTAGATTACCATGCAAAAATTGCTCAGTTGAACAACCGTGTTTTTGATTTAGAAATTGATGTGATGAAATACAAGAATGAATGTCAGCCATATGAGCTCATATTGACGAAGGGTGAAAAAGGAAAACCTACTCCCACTCCATTAGAAGTTTCTAGGAAGGCATCTTTACGCAGTTCTTCTTCTTCTCCTTTAGAGGCTTTCGGTGCGTGATAGCAGTGTATTTGACATGTCTTTAACAAATGAGTCTAGTGAACTTGTTGGGTTAAGAAAATCCTTCAAGTTGTAGCATAACCAAAGGTAAAGGACTACTGGAAAAAGAAGTTTACTGACACTTTCTCAGAGCTCAGATTGGAGGTCGAGATGCTGGAGCGTCGATATAGCGAACATTCACTAAAATTAAAGTGATTGAAGATGACAAAAGCAAATTATCCAATGAAATTAACCAACTTAAAGGTGCAAACATAACTTATGAGAAAGCGTCATTGGTTTAGATCAACTCCACTGATTCCTCCAACATCATCTGCCATAGAGAGAAGAATTGAAGAGATGTCTTCTTGTAGCTTTCCAACATATTGTTGATCCTTCTTTTGCACTAGGAATATTAATGAATGAGGTAAAAGAGTTTAAAGATCAACTAGAATTACTGTAGTTTTAATCTATTAAGGCTTCACAACTTGACTTTCTTGTTAATTATTTGATTAAAGTTATAATGGCTTTTGACTTGAGAATTCTCTTCACATTTTAGGTGCAAAGAGAGATTGCAGAATATGGAAGGTGGTTGTCTCTAGTTATCAATGGTACCGAAACTTCTTTTGGTAAGTTATTCTAATGCCTCAAAGGAGAATAGAGGATCTTCAATTTTATATAAAGACGTGGGTTCGACTAGTGAGCGACATCTTTTCCCTTTTGATGTCGTTGGAATAGGAAAGGAGTCGGTTTATCAACATCACCCTCTCCCTCATCCTCCAAGGCCATAAATTCAAAAGAAACTATTTAGTTACAAAAAAGGAAATTATTATGTAGCACCACATTGTAATGTAAACCGTTGCGAAATTTGTATAATATTACTGTATGAAATTATGTAATATCATCTTATGGTAATGCATGACATTCTTGTCTTGCTAAATAAAAATTTGTACACCTGGCTTCTCATGGAAAATTATCTTAAATTGGTTCCTTTTGCTCACCATCATAGTTCTTGTGTTTAAAAAATATTCCAACCAATTTTGAATGGTTTATTGTTGAATTGGTATTCTTTTTTGTGGATTCAAAGGCCATCTTTGATCGCCACTTTATATTTATATGCTCTGACCTGAAGGCTTTCTATCCTTTTGCGTTGGAAGTGTGCTTTAGCTAGCCCTGGTAGTGGGACCAAGGGCTTAATTGATCATCACTCTTCAGATGGGTGTTCTAATTTTGGCCTCACAGTGGGATCGAAGGCTATTTGTTCATCTCACTGGGATGGATGCTTTGGCCATGTTCGAAGGTAGGACCAAAGGCTTAATTAACTGTCACTCTTTGGATGGGTGCTCCAGCCAGGCCTTACGATGGAAACAAAGGATTTTCATCCATCTACCTTGGATGAGTGTGATGGCCAGGCCTTGGGGCAGGACCAGAGGCTTAATTGACCATTACTCTTTAGTTGGGTGCTCTGTTTAGGCCTTGCAGAGGACTGATGGCTTTTCATCCATCTCCCTTGGAAGGATGCTTTGGCCAGGCTAAGCGGTGAGACTCATGGCTAAACCGAACATCACTCTTTTGATGAGTGCTCCATCCAAGCCTTGTGGTAAAACCAAAGGTTTTTTACCCATCTCCCTTGGATGGGTGTTTTGGCTAGGATTGGAGGCAAGACCAATGCTTGGTTAACCATCATTCTTTGGATGGGTGCTCCAGTCAGGCTTTGCGGTAAGACCAAAAGGTTTTACAATCCATTGAAGCCTCCTTTTGTTTGAAGATAGAATTTCGATTTTATACATGTCTTTATTTACTTTTTCTCTACATCCTTGAACATTGAGCCTCTATAAACTCTTGCAATTCTCATTTCCTTAAATATTACTCGATAATCTATGACAGAGCTCGACAATCGTTAGTGCAGTGCCTGTTAGCTTTATGATAAGGGAAGTATACCCTTCACTAATGTCTTTCTTGCTTTCTTGAAGTTTTATTGGGGATCCAATAGCTTGACCTTTCCCTGAAATGAAAATACAGTTCTTCTTGAGAGACAGAAAGAGCGATGACAATGGCTTTTGCTCTCTCATCGTAGGATGTCCTAGTGGACCTCTATACTTTTTTGGACATTCTAAATGCCTAAGTTGTAACATCCCGTATCTGAAGGCCAAATCTAAGCGCTATGGATGCTGCATTCATCCATAGTATTAACTTATGGTGACGAAATACAACAATATTAGTGGTATCCATAATATCAGAAGCACTTGAATGTGAATAAAATCACAAATTTACAAAACAAATAATTTCAGTGATTATATTTGAAATAAATCATATCCAAGTTACAAAAATTCCAAATGCAATCCCAGGCATTGATGAAATATAATTTATAACAATACACCAAGATCAACATATGAAGATGCCCCATTGGACGATCAAAGAAATATATACATAACTGTCTTAATATACAGCGGAAACAATTTTAGAACAAAATTCCTAAATTAGCTATCCGTCAGCCACCTGCTCGTATTTGGATACTTTATTCGCCATAATATGCTAAACCCTCGGCCTACTCAAATCAAAATTTAAGCACACGAGAGTTTAAAGGGAAGCAAAAACTTTGAGTCGGACTTATAGCCTAGTATGAATAATTTATGTTACATCTCAGTTTACTGCTAAATAGTGAGTCCATGCCACTTAGTATACATAAAATCTATGTGAACATAAATAAATCATCAATATGTATACATAATCTTTTATTTTATCATTCAAACACATGGCAAATATTTGCAAATTCATTTGGAATTAACCTTAAAACCGAAACCAAAATTATTTAAAGATGTAAAAAATATTCACCTTTGCTTTAATGATTAAGGAGCTTGAGATTTGAATGAGTTTGGTTTGAATTTCCTTTACTTAAGCTTCTCTTTTGTTGCCTCTTCTTCTTCCTTAGTTAGTAGCGACCGACCAAGTTTTTAAAATTTTGAAAGTGAGAATAAACGTGTTTTTTGTAATACATAGCCTAAGGAAGATAATATAGGAATGGCCTCTTTCCCATAATACCCCTCCTCTAATTCATTTACAACGTTTCTTTTAATTTATTAGATAGAAGGCACGACTACCTTAGTTAAATCAAATATCAATCTCCTTATCAACACATTATTTTATTTAGTTTATCTAACTAAATCTCTTAAATAATGTTATAAAAAATCTAAGGTGTTACAGACTCCCATCCTTAAAGAATTTCGTCCTCGAAATTACAATAAGGCTCAAAACAAACAAGATGGTAAAACATACCAAAAAAACAAGTCAAGATAAGTATCTCTAATCATGCTCACAACCTCCCAAGTACAGTCTCTGTCATCGTCACTCCACTGGACTTTGACTAATTTGGTCGTCTTGGTACTAAGTCTCTTCTCATCTCTCACAACAATGCTTATTGGCTTCCTCACTATGGCTAACTCCGGTTCCACCACTAAATTATCTAGCACTGTCGGTGCAATAGCAGTCTCTGGGTCTCCAACACACTTTCTGAGATGAGAAATATGAAAAACATCATGGACACTTGCCCAACTGCTCGATAACTCAAGTCTATAAACGAGCTTCCCGATCCTCTCAAGAATAGGAAAAGGTCCATTAAAACTTGGAGATAACTTCCCCGACTTCCTAAATCTAAGCACACCCTTGATCGTTGATACTTTGACGAAAACCTGGTCCCCAACTGAGAACTCCAAATATTTTCGTCTTTTATCTGTATAACTTTTCTCCCTAGACTAAGCCTCCTTCATCTTATATCGAATGACCTTAACCTTTTCTACAGCTTCTCTGACCAAATCTGGACCAAGAATCACCCTATCCCCGTTCTCTAACCAACAAGCAGGAGATTTACAGGGCCTTCCATACAATACTTCAAATGGTGCCATCCCAATACTAGTCTGATAACTATTGTTATACGAAAACTCAACTAGATGCAGATGGTCCTCCCATGATCCCCCAAAATTCAGAACATAAGCTCTCAACGGATCGTCTAAGATCATGTTAACCCTTTCCGTTTGTCCATCTGTCTGCGAATGGTAAGCGGTACTCATCATAAGCTTGGTTCTCAAAACTTCCTGCAGACTCTTTCGAAACTCGTTAGTGAATAAGGAATCTCTATCGCTAAATATGCTGATAGAAACTCCATGCAGTCTAACCACATTCTTTATGAATAACCTTGCTAAAATAGGTGCCGTCCTAGTTGACTTAACTGGAATGAAATGGGCACTCTTGGTCAATCTGTCCACTATAACCCATATACTTTCATTTCCCCTGTTCGACCTTGGCAACCCGTCTATGAAGTCCGTAGAAATAGAATCCCACTTCCACACTGGAATATTTAATGGCTGAAGCAAACCACTCGATTTCTGGTGTTCGGCCTTTGCTACTGGCAATTAAAGCACTGCTTTACACACAAACTAATATCCCGCTTCATTTCTTCCCAAAAAAACTCCTCTTCGTATCTTGATACATCTTGGTACCTCCGGGGTGTATAGTGAACTTCGAATGATGGCATTCATCTAAGACTTCATTTCTTATGTTTCCTACACATGGAACACATAATCTTCCTTTCTTTTTCAACCACCCATTCTAGTCAAGACTGAAATCTTTCAAGTCATCGCTCTTGGTTCCTTTAGTTTACCGATCCGTTCAGCTAACACTGGATCCTCTATCTGCTTACAAGTAATTCATTCGATCAAAACTAATCGGACTTCTAAGCAAGATAATACAACTGTATCACCACTAGACCCTATCTTGAATCTCCACTGCAATCTACAATCTGCTAATGCTTCTAAATCTTCCCACTTGGCCATCATTGGCAACACTGCATTCTGATGTTTCTTGCTAAGTGCATCTTCAACCCTGTTGCCTTTTCTTGGTGTGTACTCAATCCTAAAATCATAAGAAGCTATGAACTCTAACCACCTCTACTGTCTCATGTTCAACTTCTTCTGAGAGAACAAATACTTAAGCGACTTATGATTTGTAAACAGCTCAAACCTTTCTCCCAAAAGGTAATGTCTCCACATCTTCAAAGCAAAATTCACGCAGCCAACTATAAATCATGTGTTGGATATCTAATCTCATGCGGTCTAAGCTGTCTAGAAGCACATGCAATCACTTTACCTCTCTACATTAGCATAGCTCCTAATCCTGATCCGTATGCATCTGTATAAACTACTAAGTCCTGATTCCCCTCTGAAACTACTAACACAGATGCATGAATCAATAAGTGATTCAAACTTTGGAATGCTTCCTCATACTTGTCGGTCCACACAAACTTCACATCCTTCCTCATCAGCCTGGTCATTCGTGCTATTATCCACGAGAAATCCTTAATGAATCTCTGATAATAACCTGCCAACCTAAGGAAACTCTTAATCTTGGTTACTGTCTCGGGTCTCTTCCAACTATTCACTGCCTCGATCTTAGTCGGATTTACTAATAACCCTTCCTCTGAGATGACATGACCAAAAAACTTCACTTCCTTCTTCCAGAAGAGAAACTTCGAAAACTTTGCTTTCATCTAATGTTGCCTCAGCATCTCAAGCACTACTCTAAGATGAATTTCATGCTCTCTTTCTTCCTTAGAGTAAATCAGTATATCGTCTATGAAAACCAAGGTTTTAAATCTTATATTTTGGTAACATTTCGTCTTGGAGATTTTAGAGACTCGATCTCGTATCGAGGGAGATCAGGACGAGATGAGTCCAACTCGGACTTTCATATCGGCTTTACATCTCGGTTCCTAAAATTTATTTCGAAGTAATCTCGGAGTATATTTCATGTCAAAGATTAGTCATCGTACACCAAAACTTATAAATATTGGTCACTACCTGAATGAAAACTTTACACATTTACTCCGAATATGTTACATGCTTATCATTAGTAATTTAGTATAAAAAAACTCACTCATATTAATGCAAATAAATAATGAGAATTTGTGAATAATGTACAACATAAAATTATAGTGAAAATATACATAAAACAAACCATCACAAAGCGAGTTACATCTTATTTTTTTGGGAAAAATATGACAAGATGTAAAAATGAAAAAATAATCAAACAATGTACATGCAAAAAATACATGTATATAAGACCATGATACTTCGTTAAAACAAGACCAAGTTTGCCATAAGTTATAATCTAGACTTCTAATTACAAAATGTTCTAAACAAGTAGAAGTTTAAAGTTATACTTTACATAAAAAAGCCTCTAAAAGAGTATAAATCATAGTTATATCATTGTCACAAAAGCTTTTAAATAAGTGGAAGTCAAAGTTATATTTTAGCTACAAAAGATTCTATACAGGTAGTAGTCAAAGAGTTAATTTAACAAAATTCTAAAAATCGGCCGATATCTCATAATCAAATCTTGTTTGAGATATCGAGCGAGATACCATAATATTAATCGAGATATACGTCAGGTGAGATTACAACGAAACAACTAGTTTTGAATTGCTTAGGCTTGAAACGAGATATTAGTCGAGATCACGGCTGAGACGAGCGAGATTTAAAACCTTGATGAAAACCAGCACGAACCTATCCAAGCGCTCTCGAAAAATTTGGTTCATCAAATCCATAAAGAAAGATGGAGCATTCGTCAATCCGAATGGCATAACCAACCATTTATACGATCCGTATTGGGTCCTGAATGCTGTCAAAGGTATACTATCCTCCGCTACTCTGAGCCAATGGAAACCCATTGCCAAATCCAACTGAGAGAATACCTTTGCTCACTTAGCTACTCGAACAAATCATCAATTCTAGGCAACGAATATGATTCTTTATCGTCCTCTCATTCAACTTACGATAATCGATACATAACCTCAACGATCCGCCTAGATTCTTAACAAACACTGTCGTTGCACTCCACGGCAAACTGCTAGGCCTGAAAAAACTCTTGCCCTACAAATCCACCAACTGCACCTTCAACTCCCTCATCTCTAAAGGGGTCATCCTGCTTGGCAGTCCACTTACTGGTTCTACTCCTAGAACCGAATCTATCCGAAATTCAATAGCTCATTTCGGTGACAATCCAACAACAGGTTCAGATACATCTATGAATTCTCTAACCATGAAAACTCGACTCAACTCATCATCTGAATCCAATGCACACAACAAATAAAAAACTACACTGCTAGAACCCCTTACGGTGAAAACAATTTGATCGCTACAATCTGGGTGACAAAGAGATATCTTCCTACCCTGGCAAATTATCTTAGCATCATACTCACTTAACCAATCCATACCTAGGATGATCCAAAATCCCACAGAATCAAACACATGAAAACTACTGTAACGACCCAGGATTTTTAGTAATTAAAATTTGAATATTTAATTAATTTTAAATATTAATAAGTGAATTTATAAGTCGAATAAATTTTATTTCGAATAATTGGATTTAATTGGATAATTAAATCGATAATTTAATATGTTAAATTATGGAAATAATTGAAAATTGGGTTAGATATGATTGAAAATGATTTGCAAAATTTTATTTTATCATATTAGAGTTAGAACAATATTTTAGAACTTTTAAAATTGAATTAGAAGTTAATTTGTGAAAATTGAATATTTTAATAATTAAATCGACTAGTGAAAATAGTCAATTTTTGAACAGTCTCAGAATTGGACGAAACTAGTTCCATTGGATCCGTAATAGTTAGTTATTACCGGATTTCAATTTTCGTAGCAATCGGAGTTACCGTTTGATTGTGGCAGCTCGAAACGCATCGAATTATTTTTAATATTAATTTGGTGAGTTAAAATAGCCATTTTTCAAAAAGTCTCGGATTTCGACGAAACCAGTTTCATCGGATCCGTAATGTGATATTATTGTAAGGTTTCAAATTTCGTGTCAATTGGATTTACCGTTTGTCCGGTACAAATTAAAACGCCTAGAAAATCGTTTAAATCGGTTTAATTCAAATTGAACGTTTATTGCCATAACTCGCACAGATGTCCGAATTAGCTTCCGAAATCTGTTCCATTGTGTCCGAAACGTGGGGTAAACCCTAGAAACGCTGGTTACGGCGCGTAAATCGGAGTTTAGAAAACCGGAATGAATAGTGTCATTTTAATTCTCTATAAATAGACCAACCATTCACCATTTTGAGAAAAATAAAACCCTAACCCTAATAATTCACAGCCGCCACCATCATTTATCAAGAGCTGAAAACTTTCAATCTTCTCCTCTTAATATCTCGAAATCCATCAGCAATTAGAAAGACGCGTCAACACGAAAGTTGTAGAGATTCGCGAGGGCTTCACATCCATACGGTGATGATCGAATTTGGAGCACCACAGCGTCGTCAGGGAGGCCGCGTTCTCCACCGTTCATGCACGCAAATCAAGACAATGGTGAGGCCGAGCTTCCCCATACTCAGGCCGAGAGTAGCTTGTGTGAGGGGCTTCAAAACCCTTGTCTCCGATCGTGTTCAGGTTGCTTGTGGTGATCGATAAATCAAAACCTAAATTTTGTTATATGGGTTTATATGCGTATGAAGATACTGGAGATAACGTGAGATGAGGAAGATGACCAAGCACGGTGGAGATGCAAGGGGCATGGGATCTCACGGCTAGGAATGATTGTAGGTTAAAAATATAAATAAAGTTGTAAATTTATTAAGTATAAATCGTGTAAACTTCATAAATTGATATCTTTTTCATACGAGGTCGAAAACGCGCGAAACCAGTTGCATTGGAATCGTATGGACGAGCACTACACGATGAAATTGGATTGGAGTCATTTGGAGTTAGTGAAAATTTCGTGTAAAATTAAACGTCCGTTTAATTTTATTTAAAATAAATCGCTAAAACGAAATTGAAATCAAGGTGAGAACTTCTCACTCAATCGAATCAGTTTCGATTTTATTTTAAATAGTTAGATTTAAAATATTTGAATGCATGTTTGAATGATGATTGTTATCTATTGATTGTTAAAATAGACATTATGCGCCGTTAGTAAGCGGATGTTATTTATTAAAAACATATACCGCGAATATTTCATAAACAGTGAAATTAGTATTATATATAATAGCAATATATATATATATATTGGCATATGTATATATTGGAGTTATTGATTTCCCGCATTTGTATAGCGGATGAGACCCTATTGCGCCGTCTATTAAGCGGATAATATTATAAATCCCATATACCGCGATAATTTCGTACTGGAGCGAAATTGGTATTGTGCTAATGTTTGTGGATGCAGGAAAACAGGTTGGAGGGATCCAACTGGATTCCTCAACAGTATTTATTTGAATTCAGATATTTTGATATTTGATGGATTATCATATAGATATATGATGTCGTTGTTGTCGTGATTGGCTATTTGGTATGTAGCATCATTGGACCAAATTTTGGAATTTTAAAAGGATTTCAAAGTGATTTTTGAAAGTATACGTTTATAAAGTATTTTTGGAATTGATCCATTTTAAATAAATAAACGTTATAATTTTTTTTAAAAGTTATAAAAATTATGATTTTGAGAAATACAGTTAAAAATTGATTTTGAGAAATATGGGTTAATGTTTTTACAAAATAATTAAATTGGAATTTTGAATTTATTATAAAAAGTTTAAAAATAGGATTTATAAAATTCTATTCTTTTATAAATCAAGAGAATGGTGAAATTATAAAGGAGATTAAAGATGTTTTAAAATAATAGTATAAATTGATTTTATAAAGGATTTATAAATTGATATTTATAAATTAAAACATTTGAATCATAAAACGAGTTTTTATAAGTGTTTGAATGAAGTGAAAATGGAATGCATAAGTGAATGGAATTTATAAAATTATAAATGGTGAAGTTATAAGTGAAATTTATAAATAAAAAGATTTATAAATTTCGTGAAGTTATTAAAGAATGGTTTTGGATAAATAATTGAATCTTATAAGTTATAAGATTTATAATTTAGAAAGTCTTAAAAAGAACGATTTTGTAAAATAATCGTTTTATAAGTATTTAACTTATAATATGGACTTTTGGTTCATAATTGAGATATAAAATGAATAGGTTAATAAAGAAAATTTATAAAGAAAGATGTTATAAAATAAATAGAAATGGAATTTATAAACGTTGTTTTATAAATTCGTAAACGACTTATTTTGATAAGTAAATTGTTGAAACCTATTAATGGAGTTATATTCACATTTTTGACTGTGAATAATCCTTTAAAATGAAATGTATAAAAGGATGAAAATTGTTAACATAGTATATTCACGTTTTTGAATAGTGAATAATATGTTAAAGAAATTGTTTTGAATGTGATGTTTTAAATAGAATTTAAAACGATCTAACGATTGTTTTAAAAGCATTGAGATTTGAAACCATAGATTTCAACATTCATTGTTGAAATAGACGTTTTCGAGAAATAAAAGGAAATAGTGGACTATAACACTGTTGTTATAGTAAATAATTTCCGAAAGGAAATGTTTTGTGTAGTATTGGGATTTATATATCTATCTTAAATTCGAATCCCTATACTAGTGATTTTGGGACGTCGTAACGATGTTTTATGTAACATTCGTTTTGGCCCAAATAAATATGTTTAAGAGGATGATTTCCTTATAGAATGAAACATATACTTAATCTCGATTTAAGTATATTGAATATTTTCCAAGTGTTGAAAATAAATAGGTTCATGAATTACTTATTAAATAAGTATGGAAATGTTTTCCAATATAAAGTGAATATTTTGAGAATTTATCTTTTTGAAGATAAATTGAAATGAATAATTGAAATCGTATATGCATGGATATTTTGGAATGAAAATTCACTATGGAATTTATGAATAAAAAGGGAAGTTGTTTAAGAATAAATATTGATTTATTTTTGAGGTATTGAAATTTTATATCTTGTAAAGATATTTTGGAAAATAAATAATTTGGAAAATTATTTGGAATCTGGTGATGTTGTGCATACCCATTGATAGTTCAATAACCGACTATCAATATTTCCCTTTGAATGGGTAATCGATGTGATTTGTTTGAATTTGAATGCGACACTTATTTTTGAATAAGCGCTCACTATTCGGGTTAACCGGGAAAGGACCATGGGGTCGTATAACCCATTCCGAATATATGATACGTCGTTATGAATTGCATTTGATGACCGGTGTTGAAGACCGGGTATTTGCGAAAGCGATAGGATGACCTATCGATTGTCTCTGCACTGGGTAGCTCCTGGTATAGAGATTTCCTAAGTGATGGGAAATTCGATCGGGATTGTGAATACCCGGATTGCAAGGGCTTCGTGAGAAGTGCCTTCGGTTATGTTCGAGCCCGGAACAGACTTGTATGGATTGTATGTCTGACATTACAAATTGAGATATAAAGCAGATTTCTTTCAAATATATTTCTGTTGGTGGCGGAGAATTTATTCATTTAGCTTAACACCCTTCTCTGAGACGTACGAGCTTAGAGGTTATGTAGTTGAAGGTTATCAGCAATATATTCCCAATTTGGTAATGTGACATGCTGAGTGTTGCTGTGAAATGATCATTGTGTTGATTATTTGTGATAGGATCGTTTATTTGATCGTCTATCTTGGTGATCATTTCTATGATCATTTGTTGACTCAAAGCATGGCTTTTGTATAAAGTATGTTTTTGTGGACGTGACTTCGTCGAGCCTCACACCTCGGGAATTGTCAAAACAGGAAAGATGCGGCAAGGTTATGAGGGGTAGTGCCCTTTAGGATATGTGCATTTCCTTCTGGAAAAGGGTGGTATCATGGTATGGAGCCCAGATACTTACTCATGTTGAAAACACTTTATGATTGTGTGAATTGATTACGAGCGCTCGGTGAAAGGTCCCAAAGGACCGGGGGATGGCATATTCGGTCAGTTGTTACTCAGTTAGGGGTAACCCGGCCTTGTGTTGGTAGAGATCCGGTTTGGTTCTCGGGGATGTCCATCCAGAGGCATTCTCATGTGGCAATGGGAAGTTCCTTGGCCTGATCATTCGTTGGAAATCCAATTCCCAATACGAAACTTGTACGGTATTAGTTGTAGAACCTGCCATTTACTTATGGTGGTCACCACTGTTTAGATGGTAGCTATAGTAGGCATAGTTCGAAATGTCTATGCTGGCTAAGATTTATATTCTACTTTCAAAATGAATTTTTCCTACACTATGCACTAGTAATAATATCAAATGTTCTTTTTAATGCGTATCAAGCATCTTTGACTATCATAAGGAGAAATCTCCTCCGATTCTGCATTTGCATTGTGTGTGTGTGCGGGAGGCCTTATGGTAGTCTCATTTTTAAAAGCATTGCGAATTGACTTTAAAAATATTCCTCTATTTTGTTTTCAAAGATAAATAAACTATTTTGAGTTCCCACACCAGTCACATGACTGACTCGGAGTTTATTGTTTTCCTTCCTAAACTCTGGGTGCCCACCAATTTCCACACGGGCAGTTAAGAGTTAGGTTTATCAGGATATTCTGGATATTCTGGAGTTGCTGGAGGCAAGATGGATGGCAAGGCGTATTACTTATATAGTATTTCTTTTTCCGCTGCACTGTTTGTTGTTGTTGTTGTTGTACACTCTGATGATATGATGTATTGAAATGTAATGTATAAAATGTAATAACTGATATAGTTCTTTGTTTAAAGATTATTCATTTATTATTATATGTTGTTCCGCTGCGATTGTGAGATTCTGATGTTGTTCTGTTGTTTTCTATTCCGTTCTATTTTCTATTTTCTTTCCTCTCTATTTTCTATCTTTTTCCCTCTTCTTCTCCCTTTTTCTTTTTCTTAAACATTGAGAATTCGTATTTCTGTTCATCTTGAGTTAATCTATGGAGATTAGTGTATATTCAAGGAGTACGGTTTTGCGGGTCCTCACAACTACACTCAAAAGTATGACCTAACAGGTCAAACTCAAACTGGCCACACCTCAACTCTAGAGTTTCATACCCTCCTGTTGGATTCACAATCCTTAAGAAAGTAACTAAATATATGGGTTCAACGTTAAGATTATCTATCAAACATCTAGATATAAAATAATGCGATGTACTAGTATCAAATAAAATATTAACAAACATACCATGAATCTGAAGCGTTCCCTGAAGAACCGACTTTCCTTTCGCCTGGGTTGTTGGCTTCGAAGCGCTAGGCTCCAATGCATACACCTTGCCCTTACCATCTCTAATGGGCTCCTTGCACTGGTTCTTATAATGGTATATCTGGTCACAGTTGATACATATGACATTCTTCCCCTTAGCCACATCCTTTGTTTTACCTGAGCGACACTCATTAGCGAAGTGCCCTTTCTTGTTGCATTTATAGCTGACAACTTCAAACTTCACTTTCTTGCTTGCTCCACCCTTTTGAGCACCTTTCTTGGGAAAGAACTTCCTCTTCTGGCTCTGTCAAACCAGGACCACTTTTTCCCTTTCTCTTCTCCAGAGACTCAAGGATTTCTTCCTGCCTCAAAGCCATCTCTATAACAATATCAGAAGGACCTCTAAGATGAGAAAAAGTAGCACTAGCCAATTCTGGCTTCAATCAATATCCACCGAAGCATACCCATACCAGGCCAACTCTTCGAAATTCTTGGCATACTTAAGAACATACATCTCTCCCTGCACTAGCTTAGCAAACTGCCTAATCAAAGCTGACCATTCATTACTGACATAAACCTCTCCTGAATTCTCCTCTTGAAATCCTCTTAGGTTACTGTCTCCTCATCAAGTGTCACTGTAACACTGTTCCACCGCAACAATGCGGTCCCCTGAAGCTACCTGGATGCCAGCCTCCTCTTCTGCTTGTCATTAATCCCTAAATCTGGAAAAATTGCAACAATCAATTTTTCACTACAATGGCATCCTCTGTTTCCATAAATGGCTTCCCTCCTAGCTTCACATAATCACTGATAATCTTAGCCAAATGATTAACTACCGGAACTTCTAGAATCCCTGCTCCTGCGGCATTTCCTCCGACCACTCTAGTTGCAACTCCTGGCTGCATCATATTCCTGAAAAACTAATACATGGCTTCCAATCCGACCTGTGGGACTTCTACACCAGCATTCTCCGCCTGACCTTGCCTCTTCCTTCATTAGGTCCGGCGTTCTTTTCACTGCTCCGCCTCCTTGGTTAACTCTGCCTTTTCTACCATCCATATCGGTATACAAACCTCATGAGATACAGAAAGATAACCTAATCAAAAATAGATGAATGGAGATAAAGCGCATACGTATATATAAAACAAATACAAGTAAGTTACTATGGCGTTAACCCAACCCCAAATCTTATTCAAATTTCCTTGGATTTTTATTTTCAAAACCAATTTTTAGTTATATTTTTCATAAACCTATGCTCGGATACCAAGTTGTAACATCCCTTATTGGGAGGCCAAAAGCTAAGCGCTATGGATGTTGCAGTCATCCACGGTATTAACATCTGGTGACGAAATATGGCAGTCTTAATGGTATCCATAACATTAGAAGCACTTGAATATGAATAAAATCACAGATTTCCAAAATATTAATTTCAGTGATTATATTTCAAATAAATCATATCCAAGTTAAAAAAATCCGAAACGTAATCCCTACCATTGATCAAATATAATTTACAACAATACACCAAGAGCGACATATAAAGATGCCCCCTTGGATGTTCAAAGCAATATCGACATAATTGTCTTAATACATTGCGGAAACAATTTTAAAATAGAATTCTTAAATTAGCTATCCGTCTGCCACCTGCTCGTCTTCGGATACTTTATTCGCCAAAGTCTACTAAAACTTGAAAACCTAAACCCTCAGCCTACTCAAATAAAAGTTAAAGCACCCGAGAGTTTAAGGAGAAATAAAAACTTCGAGTCGGACTTAAATCCTGGTATGAATAATTTATGTTACATCTCAATTTACTGATAAATATTGAGACCATGCCACTTAGCGAAAAGGGTTTCCCCTTACTAATATCTCTTTGTAAAACATATATTTTGCAAATCCTTTCCCACAATCAAACTGGTTAATCAACTGATTATAATAATAATATAGCAATATCCGTTATGTTGAAATAGGAAGTGAAATAGACTATCTGTCTAAAATCTGAACCATCTGTTCTAAATTCTGAGTTATCTGCTCTTTTCTAGACTATCTATGCTAAAATTTATTATAACAATATTTTTATGCTAGATAATGGGTTATCTGCCCAAAATAGGTAAAATGGCGGACAAACTATCCTTAAAGATTTAGTAACGTCCATTATGCTAATGAATGAACTATTTGTTCATATCAGAGCTGACTGCTCTTTCTGGACTAAGTATCCTCTGGGATGACTGCCCTCAAAATGAACTGACTGTTCAAATTTAAAACGAGCCGACTGTTCAAATTTTCTTTTGGATTAACTACCCTTCAAATATCTAAGCTAACTTCACTATAAAATATCTGAGCTAACTCCTCTTTAAATTTTCATTGAAACTTTTTTAGAATGATTTAATTCGTCAAATCATATATATACAGGGAAAATATATCTTTAGGTTTACTCTAAGCTATTTTTTCCATGCTATATATACTTTACTCAAAATAATGTTGATGATGTTCAATAAGGATTATCTATCCTTTATAATAAGTTAATGTCCTATATAACTTAAAACACTTAGGTTATCTGCCTAGTTCTTATATTTGAAACCTTTGTTTAAAATCTTTAAACAACCTTTCGAAAACATAGAAACAAACTCCTTCAAACCATTTACAAAATCCTTTGAAAGTATTGAAGGTAACTCCTTCATATCCTTTAATAAACCTTTCGAAAGTATTGTAACTCGAAACCTTTCAAAGACATTAGGTTCAATTTAAAACTGGTGGAAAACCTTTCAAAACCTATCAAGGTTAACTACTTTGAAATCTTTAAAATGTTTCGACTTAAAATATTTGGATTATGCAAAAGGATCAGAAAAACATTGGAGTCGAAAGCAACAACTTCGAAACCTTTGTAAACCTTTCGAAACCATTCGAAAACAATGAAGTGTTGGTGTTGGAACCAGCCCTTCGAAATCAATGAAGAGAAGCGGCAAGTTTTAAAAACAAAAGATAATCTTTGACTCCACCTGTGTCAAAAGGTTAGGAAACGACAACTAAGCTTTCAGCCTTGTCAGAAACTATACCTTTTGACTTTGTCGAAAGGATTCATTTAAAACAAGAAAGCGAACCAATTGAAACCTTTTTCTTTTAAACCATTTGACAATGTCGAAAGCTCTTTGTCAAAAGTTAGCAGGTGTATTTTCTTTAAAACCAAAACAAGATTTCATCTCCTTCGAAAGCTCTAACCTTTCGTCCCTAAACTTTTCGACTTCATCGAATTCACTACGTACCAGTTGCATGATAACTTGTACATTGGTATTTGACCTAGCTGAAAGGTTTGAGACCTTTCGGCCTTGTTGGAAGGTCTGGAACGAAGGCGGAAGCTCTGCCGAAAGCGTTGAAATAGAAGAAAGACTATTTAAAGTAGTTCTTTTGTACCCCACCTGCTTTGTTTGTCTAAATTTGATTGCTTGCCAGAATTTTATATTCAAAATTGCTGCCGACTATTTGAAAATTTGAATAATTTTGAAAAACCCTTTCTCCTTTATAATTATATAAAGCATTTAAGTCTCATACCTTAAATAATTTTATATAACTAATAAAACACCTTAAAAAATCTGGAAAAAATTCCAGAAAATCAAATATTATGTTCTCTTCAACATATAAACTTTTTGAATCCAAACTATAATTATTTTTTCTGTAAATAATTTTATAATCCAAATTAACCTTTTCTTCCTTATAAAATTCGTATTAATTCTACAAAAATTCTGAAAATTCTGAAAATCGAAATCCATCTTTGAAATAACTTTTTAGATCATCATAAAAATTCACAAGGCTGACGAATGTCATTAATAGGGTTTTACCTCAAAACATGTCATAAATCTATATGAACATACATAAATCATCAAAATGTGTATATATAATATATATTTTTATCATTCAAACACATGGAAAATCTTTTCAAAATCATTCGGAATTAACCTTAAATTCGAAACCAAAATTATTTAGAGATGTTAACATTATTCACCTTTGCTTTAATGATTAAGGAGCTTTAGATTCGAATGAGTTTGGTTTGAATTTTCTTTACTTAAGGTTCTCTTTTGTTTCCTCTTCTTCTTCCTTCGTTAATTGTGGCCGGCCAAGATTTTAAAATTTTGAAAGTGAGACTGAACGTGTGTTTTGAAATACACGGCTTAAGGAAGACAATATAGAATGGCATCTTTCCCATAATACCCCTCCTCTAATTCATTTTAAACCTTTCTTTTTATTTACTAGTTAAAAGGCATGGCTACCTTAATTAAATCAAATCTCAATCAGCTTATCAACACATTATTTTATTTAGTTTATCTAACTAAATATCCTAAATAAAGTTATCAAAAATCTGGGATGTTACAGAAGTCCTCTACTTATTTCCATTTCCTTAATCAAAATTCCCTTCTTTTGAAGGCTAAATCAACCAGATCTCTCAATTTAACCACTATTCAATTCGGTTTCAAATATAGTTCCTCGTGCTTGTGATTGGATGCTTTGCATGGTCTATGAAAATGGGTCTCTTCCTTGTCTTGTGTTATTCCTATACTTTGGGTTTGATCTTTTCAATCTTAATCCATTGACAAAGGCAATGACGGGCTCTCTTTGTATATGAAATGGATTTAGGCTCCATTTGGTTGGATTATACCGAGCCACCCTTTTCTTTTCCTACAAAGCTTATAGGACTAGTCTTATCAAGTATAACTCTTGGTCTCTTCTAATCTGTCGATCATTTTATAGAAAAGATAGAGGGTTCAAACGTGGCTCAGTGGATCCTCGTTGGGATCTAATTATCATAATGGAAATTCAAGTGGGATAGACAAGCTTAAGAAAAGAGGAGTCCAACTCTCAATGAAAGCACCACTAAATGTTAGGACAAAAGTTGGGCTTTTTTAAGTTAGACTATTAAACCAAGTAAGGCGACGAAAGTGTAAGCATTATGCATTTTATAATTTCAAATGTCGTTTCAAAGTCAAAGTTATATGCATAAAGTAAAGAAGTAACCACATACATAATTAGAAGTTCAGAATAGTCAATTATGCAGTTTGCCTAAAGTGCAAGTCCTTGTTTATATGTTTCTCAATTTCAATTTTCCCCAGCAGCAATGAATTCCTAAATTGGAGTTAATTTTACAAAGTTGAAATCGAAATGAAAAATGAAGGAGAAGGAGATCTGAAACTCTGCCCATTTTAGGTGGGGGTACATGTTTATTTATAGAGATTTGAGTTGTGAGATGCATGACATATGGTGCCTTTGAAGATAGACGATTGTGATCTACTAATGTGGCACATATATGAAATGACATGTGACACATTCTTTCCAGAATTAGTGAAATGATTTTCTTCACGACAACATAATCTATAAACGCATGATGGCTTCATTTTGACTTTCCACAAGGTCTTTTGAAACCATCATTAGATGGTTTTAATCTTCCATTCCTCAATTGCAACGTGAACCACCCTATGACGACTCCCGGTGTTGTATACCATGCTAGTTCTATAAATGCTTCACGATAGCCTTGGATGCTTCATATCATGATAGATCTTCAAAACACCACATGATGGCTTTAGATGCTTCATATCACGATAGCTCTATAAAATGCTTCACGATGGCTTCAATGTTGTATTTTAGGATAGCTTCTTGGGTTAGATCATGATGGCTTCCATATTTCATATTAAAATTCATCATGCATTAGTTACTTAACCACTTCCCTTTCATAGCATTTTTGATCATTCTACGATGGTTACTGATATCGCTCCTTAATGGCTCCTATTCATCATCCCATAGGAACGTTCATTATTGCCATTACCTTTGATAGCTCTAATATTTGTCTCATAAATCCATGATAGCTCTAATATTTATCCTATAATAGCTCTTATCCACGTCTCATGATAGCCTCCATTATTGATGTTATCCTCAAGAGCTTTGAAAAATATCCCACGAAAGCTTTTTACTTTATCAACCTGGAATGGTTATTATATTTAGAATATAACACTGTACTTATTTATATGTGATACATTTTTTTTCATGACTGTTTGGTTATTGCGGTGTTTTGGATGTGATGTACATAGATTGGATTGTTATTGTTGATTATTGTATTACTGGATGTTAAATTATAATTAACTTTGGATTTGAATTAGAAAAGGAATGAGTTATAATAAAATGGAAGATATTTGGCAATAATGTGAAAATTAGATAAATAAACAATAAATATAGTTATCTACAGATTTTGGATGATATTTGTAAATAACGGTTATTTAAGGAATTAAATTATAAATTAAAGTAAGAAATGTGACAAAGTTATTATTTATAAATTTTTGCGGAGAATCATAAATAATAACAAAAGTCTATTTTTAACCAAATTGGGGAGTTTATTACTATTTACAAAATAAAGTGAGATTTCATAAATAGCAACAAATTTGTTCTGAAAAAATTAAAGAGGTCTAATATATATTATTATTATTCTAAAGTGACAAAAATATATTATTGCTTTGGAATGTAACTTTTTTAAATTATTATTTTAGATGTAAAATGAAATGGTTTTAAAGATTTGAAGTAATGGGATTACAATGAAGTATTTTGAAGTACATTATCATTTTGGAAGAATTATTATTGTGTTGAGATAAACAAAGGTGCTTTAATAATAAACAATAATAAAATGATTTTATACCAAAGAGAAAATGATCGTCTTAAATATGAAATTTCGAATGGAGTAATATAGGATTAGTGGCTGATTTAAATTATCACATATGTTATTTTTATGACGATTAAATCGTATTTTGGTGTACGTGTGATACTTTTTCATTATTACCACATTGTATGTAGTAAGCTATGGTTTGTTATGTCGATGGTTTTGTTACTAATATTGTGGGTTAATACACATTTGATTGGCTTATACTTGCATGGTGGTGTATTACTAATAGTTGACGATTAATGTTATCTGGCTTTTTACCCAAGCAGCCTCTAATGGATCTGGACGTTACACCGAAACAATTCATAGACTTAGGAACATGCCTAGATGTAACTCTCCAGATTTTTGGTAACATTATTTAGGATATTTAATTAGCTAAATTAAATAAAATAATGTGCTGATTAGTGGATTGAGATTTGATTTAATTAAGGGGTAGCTGTGCCATATAAACAGTGAACTAAAATAGGAGTTTAATATGAAATAGGAGAGGGGTGAAATAGGAAAGAGGCCATTCCTATATCTATAACCCATGGCCGTGTAGATTATACACGTTCATTTTCATTCTCAAATTTAAAAGTAAGGCCGGCCACAGTTAATAAGAGCAAGAGGAAGAAAGATAAAAGGGAAGCTTAATCAGCAGCAAATTCATTCAAATCTCATATCCTTAATCACTAAAGCTAAGGTGAATAATGTTTGCATTTCAAATTTTTATTATTTTTGGATTTTAGATAATGACGATTATTTTGCATTGATTTGCCATGTTTTCGAATGATGGAATGATTATACATACATATTGATGATTTATGTATGTTCATATTCATTTTATGATATTTTTAAGGTAAAAACCCTATAAAATGCATCCAAATGCCTTTCTACTTTTAACGAAGATCACAAATATTCTTTTGGATATGGGTTTCAATTTTCAAAATTTTCTGAAGTTAAGTGGAATTTATATGAATTTTCTAGTAAAGAAAATGTTAAATTGGGTTAATAATTATTTTCAGTTAAATAATAAAAGATTTGGGTCTGAAATTTTTATATTTTGGAAAACATATTAAAAGAGATTTTCTGGAATTTTTGTAGAATATTCCCAAGTATTTTAATGGTTATATAAAACTATTTGAGGTATGGGAATTAAATGTTTTATATAATTTAAAGAGGAGAATGGGCTTTCTTTAAAATTATTTAAATTATTAAATCTAGAAAGTTGGCAGCACTTTTGAAAAATTGTAGTACTTTTTATTGGTAAAGAAAGAGGCAACCAATCACAATTAGACACGTAAAGTAGATTAAGTGAAAAGAACTACATGTTTTTCACTGTTTCGACACCGTCGGCACCAGGTTCCGCCTCCTCATCTTCGCTTTTGACATGGTTGAATCCAATGCACATGGTATTAGTTTACTGGTACGTAATGATTTGGATGCAGGCAGAATGTAGGTAGTCGAAACTAGAGGTTTCGAAGGGGTTGAGACGATACTTTATTTTTAAAGTCAAAATATGCATGTTTGCTTTCGACTGAAATGGCTTTTGACTGAGTTGCTTTCAAGTAGATCCAATGGTTTAAAAAGAAATGGTTTCGACTGGGTTGCGCTTTTGTTTTAAATGATTGCTTTTGACTAAGTTGAAACATTTAGTTGCCGCTTCCTACCTTTCGACCCAAATGGTTTTGAAAGGATTGTTTTGTTTTCTAAAAACATGGCCGCCTCTCTAATGCTTTCGAAGGGATGGTTTCGACACCATCACTTCTTTACTTAAAAAATGGTTTCAAAACAAATGCTTTCGACTTAGATGTTTTAAGGACTCGTTTTCTACGATTGAAGTAAAAACCAAATGGTTTCGAAAGAGATAGTTTTAAAAGGTTTCGAAACAAAAGCTTTCAAATTTATTTGTTTCAACCGATACAGTTTTCAAAGATTTCAAAGGGGTAAATTTTTGAATGGTTTCGAAAGGTTTCCACAATTTTAAATTGAACCCAAAGTGCTTTCGAAAGGATTGAGTTTTGACTATTTTGAAAGGTTTTAATGAATGGTTTCGAAAGAGGTGGTTCTCCAGGGTTTCTAAAGGGTTGAAGAAAAAGGTTTTTCCCTATGTTTTCAAATTAAAGATTTTAAGGAGGGATGTCTATATGTTTTAAAGATTTCGAAGGAAAGAATTTTATTGTTTTCGAAAGAGTGGTTTTCAATGGTTCAAAAGGTAAGATTTGGGCTTTCGGCCTAAATTAACTAAAGGGTTTTACTTGGTTTCGAAGGGCTTATCTTCAAGGGTTTTTAATGGGTTGTTTAAAGGTTTAAACAAAGGTTTCGAACATCTCTACTACTAATAAAGGAAATTGGTTGAACTAATTTACTTGGTGTCTTTTTGAAATTCCAAAAATGCCCTTGCTTTCTGTTTACATGTTTACACTCAAACAAAATATTAACGTATACAATAATACAAACAACCCGTATGCGAAGCACGGGCCCATACTAGTATTAAATATGCAGAATAGCCTAAGTGTTTTGAATCTAAAATGGACTTTAACTTATTTTGTAAGGATAGATAATCCTCATTAAAATTCATCAATATTATTTTGAGTAAAGTATATATACATCCTGGCAAAATAGCTTAGGGTAAAGCTAAGAATATATTTTCCTTATATAAGTATTATTTAAATGGTTAAATCATTTTAAAAAGGTTTTCAAGAAAAAAGACAAAGGGTAGTTAACCCTAAGAAAATAATTCGGACAGTTATTCCATTTTGATTCGGATAGTTTGCCCAGTTTGCAGGCAGTCAGCCTAATCTTATAGACAGTTAGTCCAGTTTGCGGGTAATCAGCCTAGTTTTATGGACAGATAGTTCATTTGTAGCACAACAGACCTTTCTATTATGTTGTGGGCAGATAGTTCACATATTACTTGTTTTACGGACAGATAGTCCATTTATTAGCATAAAGAATATTGCTATTTTAATATAATCAGCTCGATTAACCAGCTTGGTTTCAGGAAAGAATTGCAAAATATATGTTCTAAAAAAGAAACTAGTGAGGGGAAACCCATTCCGCTAAGCACGTGGTCTCACTTAATATCAGTAAACCGAGACGAAACAGAATTATTCATACTAGCCTTTAAGTCTGACTCGAAGTCTTTGTTTCCCTTAAGCTCTAGGGCACTCAAAATTGATTTGAATAGGCTAGGGATTGAGGTTTTCAGGTTTTAGTCTTTTTGGCGAATAAAGTTTTCGAAGACGAGAAGGTGGTTGATGGATAGTTATTTTGGAGTTTCATTTTGTTCTGATTCTGCTATGTATATTAAGTCAGTTATGACTATATTTCTTTGATCAACCAAGTGGGCATCGTCATATGTCGCTCTTGGCATATTTTGTAAACGATATACTTAATCATTACTTAGGAAACGTTAAGGGATTATGTAACATGGATACGAATTATTGTTTTGAATTGTAATCAACAAATTTTGTTTTAGAAAATTTATGATTTTGTTCATATTCATGTGCTTTTAGTATTATGGATACCATTTTCATTACTGTATTTTATCACAAAAAGTTAATAGTATGGATGACTGCAGCATTAGTAGTGCTTAGCTATTGGCCTTCAGATACGGGATGTTACACTAGAAGGATAATAGGAATGGATATGGAAAGTTTGATCGGTACCGATCACTTTTGGTAAATGCTAACCACTCTTCAAGCTTCCCTTTGGGGCATAGAGCTATGGCTCATGGATATTTGGCTTGTTTCATCATCTTAATGTGCATTTTTGAAGAAGTAGGAAAAAACTCCAAGGAAGTTCTGAAGGAAAGCAGATAAGTACAAGTGATGACAGGGCTTCTAGGAATCAACATAATTTCTAAGCAAAAGTGATCGGAGAATAAAAAATGATGATGGAAGACCAAAGAAGGGAAGAAAGAATAATTCACTCTTTAAAAATTAGGCTGGCACCGAGCTGGTTTTATAGCTCTGGGGACTCCGTCTTTCCCTCTTGCTTTTTCGGATCTGAAGTAAGACTTGGTATATTGAGATCTAGCGATTCTGCTAGATGATTTCCTTATAAGTATAATACCTATGACATTTGGAAAGGGACTTTTGGTGGTTTGTTTTCTTCATTACCTACCTCTCCTCAACCATAGTCACCAAGGAAGCTACTCTTGGCTGTTTAGCCTATTAGATTTGCCAAACCTTTTTACTAATAACTAAGAATCTATCGTCAATAATAATACAATGGACGCAGGCCATAGATTTGCCGAACCATTATAAAATTCTTGTATTCTCCCTAATTACTTGTTATTTCTTACAAGATCTCATTTATTTCAGCTTGCTTTGGGTGTTGTGCCATTTTTAGGCTCAATATTTTCATTGTTTCACTGAGAGAGGAGATTCTCAAGCATAGATCGAACTTTATATTTTGGGTTGGAATGTCAAGTGGTTAGACCCAAAAGGTTTTCATTAAGGATTTGAAGAATTTGCATATAGTAATCAATGGCACCTAGGAGATCTATAAGATCATTTGGAGTAGTAGCTGGTGCAAATGAAGGAAATTCTCATCATATAGAGGTTAACAACGAGCATGCAGTAGCATTGTCAGAACCATCTGCCCCTCAAGAGATGGTTACCAATGTGCGGTTTGATAAGATGATGGAAGAGCTGAATTAGAAGATGGTTGATAGTCAGAAGGCTCAATCGAAAAAGATGTATGCTAGCGTAGCTTTGCTATCCTAGAAGTTGTAGAAAACAAAGAGGAGCATGGGAGAAATTTCACCTACCTTATCTAAAGAAGATAACTCATATGTTTCTGGTCAGATAGTAGAAATGGAAAACAAAAGTAGAAGGAAAAAACTACTGTGGCAAAAGAATGAATTGCTGAAGGAAGAAGGATGGATCTCTCTAAGGGGATTTGACTTAGTACAAATTAAATCAATTCGGTACGGAGAAGAATCTTGAACCCTTAGTAGGACTATGAGCTGAAGTAGTAGACCTATCTGATTCAAAGAATGATTTGCAGCATGATGGTGATGGTTGTAAGCTAGATGCTAATGTTCGAGATGCCGGTGTGCAAAAAGCCACCGTGGAGCCAATAAGGCATCAAAGAAGGCCTGAAGGAGAGCTTCTCCCAAAGACTAGAGAACCTAGATGTTAATGGGAAAACCGAGACTATTTGTAGAGTTGGACACTCGGCACAGCTTCTGATAGTCGACCTTTAGATATTTAGAGCTAGTGAGGAGTAAATAGTAGATATGGTTAAGCGGTTGGTAAAAAAATAAATGGAGTAAGAATGAAGAATATGGTTTCATGCTAAGCAGAACTCCGTCCATGGAGAATATTCAAAGGAAAGAGTATTCCAGGAGGTTTACAATCCCAACGATGCCATCCTATAATAGGACAACCGATCCTAAGCAGCACTAGTTTAAATATGAATGGCACATTGATGGAGCCATGGTGAAAGACGCAGTTTGGTGTAGATGTTTTCCTATTTTGTGGGTGGTTTTACAACGACGTGGTTTACTCGGCTTGCACTTAAAACCATATCTGCTTTTTATGAGTTAGCAAAGAAGTTTTTGAAGCAGTTCAAGCTCCATACTGCTCAACCTTAGGACGTGATGTCCTTATCAGCCTTTCTCAAATGCCTAAGGAATTATTGAAGGGGTTCTTGAACTTGTTTAACATTACAGTAATAGAGATCAATAACACAAAGGAGGATTTGGTTTTAATGGCATTGGTTTAGGGCATACATTTGGACATGCACTTTGGAAAATGGCTAAAAATGATGCAGCCAATGACCATGAACGAATTCCATCCAAAAGCTAATCATTTCTTACGATTGGAAGAAGCAAGTCAGGCTATTGGAAAGACCAATGGTGAACATTAAAAGGAGGTAATCCAAAGTAACATCATGATTAAGAAAACCAGCGAGAGTTCCAATAACGTAGCGGTAAATGTCGGATCCTCTAATAATCAAAAGATGAGAAATCATGGCCTTGGGGGCAGGCGGAACGAAGCCAAGAATCTCTCAAGGATATGAGGCCTGATGAATATATTCCTTTAAACGATATGGTAAAAAATATATACCTTGTCATGCAAGCCACAAAAAGGCATAAAAAGCTACCTAGGAAGGAGGTTGTTTCCACGAAACTCATGGACACAATGCGAATGAATGTCGACATCTTCAGGATTTTATCGTGGAACAGATAAAG
This sequence comes from Allium cepa, assembly GCA_030765085.1. Classification (NCBI taxonomy): domain Eukaryota; kingdom Viridiplantae; phylum Streptophyta; class Magnoliopsida; order Asparagales; family Amaryllidaceae; genus Allium; species Allium cepa. Next base: position 431,594,303 of record CM060929.1, on the reverse strand, counting down.
GAGAAAACTTAAAATAATATGTGAGAGAGCGCAGGATGACAGACAGAATGTGAGAACTTGAGGGCCAACTGCTTAAGGAAATCAACTTGGACCTAGTAGATAGAGGCCCAAAAGAAATAATGTAGGGATAGTTAAAAATACTATAACAGGAGAACCTCATCAACCCAAGAAAAACTAGAGGAAAATGGAACGGTATGTAAGCTCGTTGAAGCATGTACCATAGGAAAGCTACTTAGCTATAGAGGATGGAGTTCTGACTAAAATTAAAGGATGGTAACTGTAACATCCCTTTTCTTGAGGTCCGAAGTTAAGCGCTACAGATGCTACAATCATCTGTATTATTAACTTCCGGTGACAAATTACGGTAATGTTAATGGTATCCGTAATATTAGAAGCACATGAATATGAAACAAAATCAAAGATTTCAGAAACAACTATTCTGATTACATTTCATAAAATCATGTTTCATATCCAATTAAATAATCCCAAACGTTTCCCAAGCATTGATCAAATATAATTATTATAAAATATGCTAAGAGCGACAAATGAAGATGACCCCTTGGATGATCAGAGTACTAACAAACAAAAACTGCCTTAATACATCATAGGGGAAATAAAAACATAACAACTCCTAAATAGCTAACATCAGCCTCCTGCCCGTCTCTGGAAGCTTTATTCATCCACCTAGTAAAACCTGTAAATCCTCAACTATCAACCTACTCAAATCAATTTTGAGCACCCGAGACTTTAAAGGGAAAAAGATAAACTTCGAGTCGGACATAAATCTTGGTGTGAATAATATTATACATCTCGGTTAGCTAATATTAAGTGAGACCACACCGCTTAGCGGAATGAGTTTCCCCTTGCTAATATCCTTTTAAAACATATCTTTTGCAAATCAAAATCCTACAACCAAATTAGTTAAAACAATAATTGCAATATCACGCAAGCATAAAAAATCAGGTAATCAATGGACTATCTGTCTGAACACTATATTTTGTTTGGCTAACCGCTACCTTTGGCTGACTCAGGCATACTAGACAAAATAAGCTTTAAAATAAACCTCTTTTCTTATATCTGTTATATTTTCTTATTAACTTAATGTAAGGTTTAAAATAAACCTCTTTTGTTATATCTGCTATATTTTCTTATTAACTAAATCCAAGATCTAGGTTTTAAAACAAGCTTCTTCTATTATTTCTTTCTTTCTAATTATAACTTGTGTTATAATTGTTCTTGCAGTCGTTATTCTTCTATTTTCTCTATTTAGTTAACCAATTGTTATAATTATGCTGGCAAATATCTTAAATTTGTCTATTTCAGTCCATCTCTATTTTTATTTCGGTTTTTCTCAGTTTACATCTGATTTCTGTAAATTTAGTGTTTTTTTCTATTTTAATCCATATTAGCGAATTCCTCTCTTTCCAATTTATTCGCGTAAAAAAGAATAAATCTCTATAAAAAGAAACAAACATTTACAAGCTAAATTCCAACTTAAAATAGATGTAAATAAATGTAAATAGCTGAATAAAATAGACTAAAAGAACTTCTGAAATTTACGTAAAAATAGACTGTAATTAAATTTACCTAAAAATTGTCTCAAAATTGTAAAAATATACAACTATTGAGAACCCTATTATATCAAATTACTTAAAAATATAAAATAATTACAAAACACTCACCTGTGGTGTCAAGACCCGATTTTTCGACGCCCGAAAATCGACATCAATACGTCCACTGTATTAAATGCTGAACAATCGAATGCTGGAAAACCAGACCGTAGGGGAAAGAAGAAGGAGGTAGAAGAAGAGAAAACAAAACAACATCAGAATCTCACAATCGCAGCGGAACAATATATAATAGTTAAATGACTGATCTTTATATAGAAAGAACTATATCTATTTAATACATTACATCAATAGAATACAACACAATCAATAGCAAAATACTGGACAGTTATATTAACTTGTCCTCACAAAAGCTGACTATATAGCTTATACTGCACAGCGGAATATATAACAAGTACGTGCGATACGTCTCGCCATCCAGCTCGTCTCCTGAGGTCAACAGCATCCTATCCTATATCCTATAATACTCGGTCTGACTCGAGCGTTATAGTGAAATAACACGCGAGTCAGTCTAGAAAACCAGAGTGAGAAAACATACTTAATTAGATTATTAAAGTTTCCGAAATCCTTTGAAATCAAAGGTATCTTGTAAGACCACGCCACAAATAGACATGTTGGGTTTTTACCTTAAGATAACCAAAACATTTTTTTATCAAATCCGTCTGATATTATAATAGTGTCTACAGAAAGTAAAATAGAATCTAGCTGAAATGCTTGCATCTCACATTTAAACATAGTTGGGCACAATCAAAACCGTACAGGCGCTTATTGGAGATTGGATTCCATACAATGGAAGGGCTATTGGGGTACCGCCCGTCATGTTACCTGTCCTAGATCAGAGTACCGAGGATCCCTCCCGATCCTCTGCAACAGAAGACCGGAGCTACCCATTACTGGATAGTCCGAATAAGATCACCCCACGATTGGGATCACCAACCGCCCACAGTGTCGAAATAAAAGGAACATCCAGATAAGGATGACCTTATCCTAATTGGTTGCTAGCCACTTAGCCTTGCTGCATCTCTCCTGTTTTAGCCATACCCGGTTGATGAGGCTTGAGGCTATGCGTTACCCTTTTAGCACACATTCACTTAGAATGCTCACCATCCTCATGACAATGGTATGATAGCATTCATCCATACAAGTTACCCTTGATCTGGACAAACTGAATCACCATCTTCATCATCTTCATGGTATTCATTCGTTACGTTTATACCAGATCGAAGTGGTTTTCGGGTAATTGAACCCAATCTCGGACTCTTCGAAACGACCAGCACATTGACAAATATTGATAGTCGGTTATTTAACTATCAAATTAAACAATCATTCAACCAAATATTTTATTTCCACTAAAGTGCACCGTGTCCTTTAAAATTTAGCTTTTTAAAGAAACTAAACCACTTTATCCAAAGATAGACTTTAAAAACATTTAAATAAACTACTTCAATTACTTTATTCAAAATATTAGTTATAATAATTTCCCAAGTAAATCTTTAGCCAAAGACTAATTTTACAATAAAATTATAATGTAAGGTATAATAAAATATTTAATAGTTATCCTTTACATAAAAATACTATTTCAACTTTTAAAATACTTACCAACTATTATTAACTTAAACAAATATTTACTTTAAAAAATTTAAAACAACTAAATAGTAATTTTTCTAAAACATTCTTCCAAAACCATTTTAAAAATTCTACTTTATACTTAAAAATTCTTCTTTGAAAATACACTTAGCCTTTCAGGAAATTACGCTTTCCATTTCAATATAACCATTTAACCATTTATAAATCCTTCTCGATTTATTTCCAGTTTAATTTACGTCCCAAACCCGTAAATTTCTTTCCATACTTTTAAAAATAAACCACTATTTATTTTTAAACAAAACACCATTTCTTTATAAATTCCCACCGCGAATTTATACTTAAAATTATCCACTGATAATTATTTCACTTTATAAACCCAGTTTATAATTTCCATACCTTCCTTTTCCATTAAATTATAGTTTCCAAACACTTAATCGATTTCCCAATCGATTCTCTGAATTAATTTCATTTTAAAACTTATTTTGATTTACCTAAATTTATTTCAAAATCCATTAGTTCCAGTTTTATCCTTTTATTTTGATTTAAAACCATATTTTATCTGAAAATATCAATTTCACACTTTTTTCCAAAATTCTTCTTTTATTTTTTTCCTACTCTTTTCTTTCAAATTTATCCATTTTTACTATAAATTTCTTACCTTAAATTTTCCTTTTCAATATTTATATTTTTAGAATGCCATAATATATCCAGCAAATAGGTTAACATCAATAAATAAATTTTCTAACATAATATCAAAGAATTATTCAGCATTCCATATAACTGGATATGAAAATAAATTCAACAACTTTGAGTAATCCAGTTGGATCCCTCCAACCTGTTTTCCTACATCCACAGATATTAGTCAACAAATAAAACACCAATCCCGCTTCAAGGCGGGATATCGCGGTATATGGGGTCATCCGCTATTATGCAGGCGCATAGGGTCCCATCCACTATATAATGCGGGAATATCAATCACTCCAATATACATACATACATACATACATAGATACATATATATATATATATAAACACATACTATATGTAATACCACATCCAAACTGATAATAAATTATCAATTCAAGCAATCAACCAATAAATTTAAATTTCCACTATTACCAGTAAATCCATTTTGAGTGAGATTAACTCACCTTTGTCTTTTAATTTGCAATCCAATCCAAACTAACTTTTCTCTCCATGATTTAGACCTTGTATAAACAATATATGGTTTTGTAAATTTGAAATAATCGGACAACCAATTACCACTTATTTATTTAATTTTAAACTAATAATTTAATTAAAAATTCTCCTTTAAACACATATATATCTTTAATTTCCTTTTTGAACTACATATATACTTATAAAAATCTATATAGATTTAAAAAAAAATCAAATTTTTATATAAACTCCTCAAACTTTAAAATCCCCATATATTTTTTCCAAATCTCATCTGTATATGTTTATAACAAAATATGTATGTGTATTTATACTTATATATTTCTTTCTTTTTCTGCAAATAATAGTAATTTCTTTTACAGTAAAATTTCCTTTTTTTTCTTTAATATATACATCTATAAAATTAAAAAAATTAAAAAAATCTGATTTTAAAATTCTTTCTCTACATACATATATAAATAAATGAAAATCTAAAACTACTATACCTACTGCCTCGACAAGTCGCCCGATTCCCACCATCGTTTTTGAAAGCCAACAATGCGTAGAACTACTCGCCACCCACCTTAGACCTTGATTTCGCTCCATTTCCACCCTCGCTCGAATACACGTTACTTAAATCTGACCTCGGCAATACTACCATAGAATTTGGCCTAGACCTAAAATCGAGCTCTGATTCCTTGCTTCACAACCCCCGATGCTTACACGAACCATACGGTCGCGCGATGGATTATTCTAAATGGAGACGAGGGGAAAGCTCGCGACTCCAACTTCAAACTTTTTCAATTTTAATGAAAAGAGGGAAACATGATTCGATTTTGAGAGAGTGGTGATTTCAATTTTTGAATTGAGGTGCTCGATTTCGAAAGAGAGAGGTTCGGTTTTAATTTGAATTAAAAGAGAAAGAGTGGCCATTTTTTCGAACGCATCGGCCATGGCTCTTTTTTTTCTTTTCTTTTATAGAATTGCTCGGCTGTTTGGAAAAAGTAGAGGGAGACTGCATGCTTTAAGATGGAAAGCGGGAGACAAGATAAGATATTATCGTGCCTGTAACAACTAGCTATAGTGCTTTTGATAAGAAGGGAAAATGTTGTGATGGTGGAAGGAAGGCAGTTGATGGGAATATTTTGACCAGTCAAACACTATATATTATATTTAAATTTCAAATTTAAATCGACTTGAATTCATAGCTCAAAATCTCGACCTCCTCCCGAGGCGTGCCGCCAGGCGTTTATAATGTTATACCCATATTCTGAACAAAATGGAAAAGGTTTCGAGTCATAATTCGATCGTATGGAAGAAGATAGCTTTTTGGACCTTATTATCATACTTAATTTTCGATTTAAATTTTAGCGCGTTTATCTACCATACGATCACACGACAATTCCAAACGCTCCGAAAACTGAAATTCGATAATAATAATACACTATTACGGATCCAATGGAATTAGTTTTGTCGAATTCTAGGACTATGCCTCGGAAGGCAATTTTTAAATGTCAATTTAAACGATATATTTTCAAAATTGAACAAACCACTTTTAATTTCAATTTTAACATTTTTATTATCTTTAGTATGATCAATATAAATTTTATAAACCTTTATAATATTTTTAACAAGCTTAAACTCAAGATTCAACATTTTGTCCAATTCTCAATTATTACATTCAATAATTTAATTATCTAATAATTGGTTGCATTTGAAATTCAAGTTAAAAATTAACTTTTAAATATTTAAAATCAATTAAACATTCCAATTTCATATCCAAAATTCCAGGTCGTCACATTCCTCCACCCTTAAAAGAATTTCGTCATCGAAATTGCAAGTTAAGAAAAATGGTCCATAACCCGTTCATCTTTTTCCCAAAACCAAACAGTTTCAAACAACTTCTCAAAACAATCTTTTTATTAAAGTCACATTATCCCTCTTACTAACTTTCCAAACTCATCCATAGTTCTCGAACAACTTTATTTACTCCACCATTCAAATTATAATTTAAAACCAATTTCAAATTATCAAAATTTTCTCAAAATTTTTCCAACTTCTTAAATTTTCGAAAAATTTCGCCAGCGTTTCCTTTGCGCGGCTAGATCAGAACAACTACAAAATGCCTCTACAGGCTCCAAACTTTCAAAAGAAAACAAAACGCCAAGTGGCTAGATCAGAAAATCATTAAATTTCATATGCCAATTTAAATACATACCTTTATGCCGCGCAATACAAGTTTATCTTCTGAAATCAAAATCATCAATTTCCTTTTTGCTTTTAAATACCTATATACTACTTAGCAATAATATCCAATCATAGCATTCAAAATCATTTTATACATTTCTTTACAAAATTTCCAATATCTATTTCATTCAAGTCTATACGACGTACACATATCATCCATACGTAATATCAAATCCGATCGCTCAATCGATCACACAATTTCACTTCCAAACTAGTATCGTCCACCCGACTTCACATTGCGGACTCAGATCTGATTTCTTGATCATAAACCGTCATTCTCCTTGCATAGCAATAAATTATGATAGAGAATTTTCAAAATCAATCAAAAATCCATATTTAGAGTTCGCCGTTGAAAATCAAGTGAAAAATCGCAACTCGGATCGATATGACTATCTCTAAATTCTGTGCTCGAATCTGGATCAAATTGTAATGCGAATAAAATAATATACGTACATCCTATGAATTTATCTCAATTGATTATTAGCTATATCAATTTTTCTTTTATTCACATTTATTTAGATTTCCATTCACTTTCCCATAATTATCATTTCACAATTTACTTAATCTTCACTCGTTAACTAACTTAGAATATCTCTCCTAATACCCTTTTTACTTAAGAATTTCACCTTTACTTTTCTTAAGTTTATTAGAAATATTTTATACACTTCTTATATTTATTTTCACTTCACCACTTAAGCCTTTATGCTATTTTCATTTAACCTAAATTTCCAATTCCATTATGAATTCAGTTTACTTCAATTCTTAATTTATTTTTAAATCAAATTAAATTTTGAATTCTATGCACCTTATCTCAAATCCGTTCTTAATTAACCATTTCTTTAAATTAGTTCCACTTACTAATTTATTTTAAATCTCAATGGATTTTATTTCCAAACTTTAGTTATTTTTAGTCCACTTCGAATTAATTCTACAACTTCACTTAACTCAATTCCAAATGAATTCGAATACTCCACTTAAGTTCCATTTACTTACAATTTAAATTAAATATCCTCCCAATATTCATTTTCAATTCATTTTCTTACCTATTTAAATTAATTAGTTTACTTATTAATTTTATTTTCAATCCTTCATTTGATTTAGTCCAACTTGACTAACTTTCCATTTCAAACAATTCAAATTTAACTCCAATATCCAGTTTCAATTTCATTTACTTACAAATGTAAATTCATTTGTTCATTCATAAATTTATTCACACTAAGTAAATTTTATTTCCATGGCCATTTCATTTAACCAACTTAGATTCTTTCCTCAAATTCATTTTTATTTAACTTAATTTAGTTATACTTCATATCAATTTAGATTTTTAAACATTTATAAGTTTTCTAACTTATTTACATTCCATTCACAATCTCTTTAATTTACTTCATTTAATTGGCTCACTTTTCTACCTTATCTCGTTTTCACACTTATTTTAATTTAGCTCTTCTTTAAGTTAAAATTTTCTACTCTATAAAATCCAAATTCTTATAATATTTTCAGACTTACTTATACTCCATAAGCATTTTAAATAAGATTCCAGAGTCTTTTAAAAAATTACTCAACATTTTCAAATCATTTTTGAAAGCAATTATATATACATAATTCATTTGCATATCAAATTATCCTTTGAATTTTAAAACCAAACCCATTTTTGCAAACAACTTCAATTTAAAACATTTTGGCAGCAATTCCTCTTTTGGACACTCGAAAATGAACATTGATGATGCTGCAGTCGTCACCGAAGTTATTTTCCAACGACCGAAGTGAGTTCATTGCTTTTACCTCTTTAAAAACATTTCTAAATATTTCTAATTGAAAATTTCACCAGATTTCAAATCCAATTCAAACATTTTCGAAATAATATCACTATTATTCCTCCAAAGTCTTTGAAAATTATTTTCAAACTCAAAGGAAATTAATTTTTCAAATTCCAAATCCTTTCAACTAATATTCAAATATTACACTAGAATTTCATTTCATTTCCAATTATAAACCGCATTTATAATTCACATTTACAAATTCCATTCTGTTATATGAATTAATTCTTAATTTTAGTTATACCAATATTTTCTTATTTCCATACAACAATGATAATAATTTAATATTATCATTCTTTAACAACCAAGCAACCATATACACTTATAATAATTTACAGAAAATTATTTCTTTTCTATATAAAAATAATTTGGGAAAAATTATTTCATTCACCCCATTTAAAACAACATTATGTCGAATTGTTCTGTATAAGTGTTTGGAGATCCCTTTCAATAACGTTAATTACTCATATTGACTTGAATCCATAAACCACTCAACATGCCAATCAACACAGTATAAAACAATTTTATATTCACTAACAAATACGCGCTCATATTTATTAATACACCCAAAATCATTCTAAAGTACAATAGACTCTCTTCTATAAGTAATCCCAACCAGAGCCAAGGTTCTTGCTTAACCTTTCGCTTTGATACCAAAATGTCACGACCCGATTTTTCGATGCCCGAAAATCGACATCAATATGTCCACTGTATTAAATGCTGAACAATGGAATGCCGGAAAACCAGACCGTAAGGGAAAGAAGAAGGAGGTAGAAGAAGAGAAAACAAAGCAACATCAGAATCTCACAATCACAGAGAACAACATATAATAGTTAAATGACTGATCTTTATACAGAAAGAGCTATATCTGTTTAATACATTACATCAATAGAATACAACACAATCAATAGAAAAATACTAGACAGTTATATTAACTTGTCCTCACAAAATCTGACTAATACAAATTATACTGCATAGCGGAATATATATCAAGTACGTGAGATACGTCTCGTCATCCAGTTCGTCTCCTGAGCTCCACAACATCCTATCCTGTATCCTATAATACTCGGTCTGACCCGAGCATTATAGTGAAATAACACCCGAGTCAGTTTGGAAAACCACAGTGAGAAAACACACTCAATTGGATTATTACAGTTTTCAAAATCCTTTAAAATTAGAGGTATCTCATAAGACCACGCCACAAATAAACATGTCGGGTTTTTACCTTACGATAGCCAAAACATTGTTTATCAAATCCGTTTGATATTATAATAATGTCTATAGAAAGTAAAATAGAATCTAGCTGAAATGCTTGCATCTTACGTTTTAGCATAGTGGGCACAACCAAAACCGTACAGGCGCTTATTGGAGATTGGATTCCATGCAATGGCAGGGATACTTGGGTACCGTTCGTCATAGTACCTGGCCTAGATCAACACACCGAGGATCCCTTTTAATCCCCTTAAACACAAGACTGAACCTACCCCTTACTGGATGTTCAAATAAGATCACCCCGCGTTTGGGATCAGCAACCGCGCACAGAGCCGAAATAAAAGGAACATCTTGACAGGGATGACCTTATCCTAATTGGTCGCTAGCCACTTAGCCTTACTGCACCTCCCCTGTTTTAGCCATTCCCGGTTGATGAGGATTGAGGCTATGCGTTACCTTTTTAGCACACATTCACTTAGAATGCTCACCGTCCTCCTGACGATGGTCTGATAGCATTCATCCTTACAAGTAGCCCTGGGTCTGGACAAACCGAATCACCATCTTCATCATCTTTGCGGTATTCATTCGCTACGTTCAAACCGGATCGATGTGGTTTTTGGGTAATTAAACCCGATCCCAAACTCTTCGAAACGATCAGCGCATAGGCAAATATTGATAGTCGGTTATTTAACTATCAAATTAAATAATCTTTCAACCAAATATTTTATTTCCATTGAAGAGCACCAAGTCCTTTAAAATGTATCTTTTTAAAGAAATTAAATCACTTTATCCAAAGATACACTTTAAAAACATTTAAATAAACTACTTCAATTATTTTATTCAAAATATTAGTTATAATAATTGCCCAAGTAAATCTTTAGCCAAAGACCACTTTTAAAAAAAATTATAATATAAGGTATAGTAAAATATTTAATAGTTATCCTTTACATAAAAATACTATTTTAACCTTTAAAATACTTACTACTATAATTAACCTAAACAAATATTTACTTTAAAAATTTTAAAACAACTAAGTAGTAATGTTTCTAAAACATTCTTCCAAAACCATTTTAAAACTTCTACTTTATGCTTAAAAATTCTTCTTTGAAAATACACTTAGCCTTTTAGGAAATTACGCTATCCATTTCAATATAACTATTTAACCATTTATAAATCCTTCTCGATTTATTGCTAGTTTAATTTATGTCCTTAACCCGTAATTTTTTTTCCATACTTTTAAAAATAAACCACTATTTATTTTAAAACAAAAAACCCTTTCTTTATAAATTCCTACCGTGAATTTATATTTTTAAAATGCCAGAATATATCCAGCAAATAGGTTAACATGAATAAATAAATTTTCCAACATATTATCACAGAATTATTCAACATTCCATATAACTGGATATGAAAATAAATTCAACAGTTTTGAGGAATCCAGTTGGATCCCTCCAACTTGTTTCCCTACATCCACAGATGTTAGTCAACAAATAAAATACCAATCCTTCTTCAAGGCGGGATATCGCGGTATATGAGGTCATCCGCTACTATGCGGTGGCATAAGATCTCATCCGCTATATAATGCAGGAATATCAATCACTCCAATATATATACTACTACTATATATAATATCACATCCAGACTGATAATAAATTATCAATTCAAGCAATCAGCCAATAAATTTAAATTTCCACTATTTAAATTCACCAGTAAATCCATTTTGAGTGAAATTAACTCACCTTTATCTTTTAATTTGCGATCTGATCCAAACCGGCTTGTCTTTCCATGATTTAGACCTTGTATAAACATTATATGGTTTTGTAAATATTTGAAATAATCGGACCACCAATTACCACTTATTTATATAATTTTGAACTAATAATTTAATTAAATAAATTCTCCTTTAAACAAATATGTATCTTTAATTTCCTTTTTGAACTACGTTTGTACTTATAAAATTCTATATAGATTTTAAAAAAAATTAATTTTATATAAACTCCTCAAACATAAAAATTCCTATTTTTTTCCAAACCTCATGTGTATATATTTAAAATAAAATATGTATGTTTATTTATACTTATATGTTTCTTTCTTTTTCTGTAAATAATAGTAATTTCTTTTACAGCAAAAATTTCCTTTTTCTTCTTTAATACATGCGTCTATAAAATAAAAATAAAAAAACATCTGATTTTAAAATTCTTTTTCTGCATACATATATATATACATATATAAATAAATGAAAATCCAAAGCTGCTATACCTACTGCCCCGACAAGTCGCCTGACTCCCACCATCGTTTGTGAAAACCAATGATGCGCGGAACTATTCGCCACCTCCTAGATCTCGATTTCGCTCCATTTCCACCCTCGGTCGAATATGTGTTGCCTGAAATTGACCTCGGCAATACTGCCGTCAAACTCGGTTCAGACCTAAAATCGATCTCCGATTCCTTGCCTCACAACCCCCGATGCTTAGCACGAACCATATGGTCGCATGATAGATTAGACTAAATGGAGACGAGGGGAAAGCTCATGACTCCAACTTCATACTATTTCAATTTTAATGAAAAGAGGGAAACATGATGCGTTTTGAGAGAGCGGTGATTTCAATTTTTGAATTGAGGTGCTCGATTTCGAGAGAGAGAGAGTTCGGTTTTGATTTGAATTAAAAGAGAAAGAGTGGCCATCTTTTCGAACATATCGGCCATGGATCTTTTTTTCTTTTCTTTTATAGAATTGCTCGACTGTTTGGAAAAAGCAGAGGGAGACTGCATGCTTTAAGAAGGAAAGGGGGAGACAAGATAAGATATTAACATGCCTGCAACAACTAGCTACAGTGCTTTTGATAAGAAGGGGAAAATTTTTGATGGTGAAAGGAAGGCAGCTGATGGGAATATTTTGATCAGTCAAACACTATATATTATATTTAAATTTCAAATTTAAATCGACTTGAATTCATAGCTCAAATCTCGATCTCCTATTGAGACGTGCCGCTAGGCGTTTATAATGTTATACCCATATTTCGAACGAAATGGAAAGGTTTCAAGTCCTAATTCAATCGTATAGAGAAGATTGCTTTTTGGACCTTATTATTATACTGAATTTTCGATTTAAATTTTAGTGCGTCTATCTACTGTACGATCACATGACAACTCCAAACGCTCCAAAAATTGAAATCGATAATAATACACTATTACGGATCCAATGAAACTTGTTTCTCGAATTCGAAGACTGTGCCTCGGAATGTTATTTTTAAATGTCAATTTAAACGATATATTTTCAAAACTAAACAAACCACTTTTAATTTCAATTTTAACATTTTTATTATCTTTAGTATGATCAATATAAATTTTATAAGCCTTTAGAATATTTTTAACAAGCTTAAAACTCAAGATTCAACATTTTATCCAATTCCCAATTATTAAATTCAGTAATTTAATTATCTAATAATTGGTTGCATTTGAAATTCAAGTTAAAATTTGACTTTTAAATATCTAAAATCAATTAAATATTCCAATTTCAAAGATCCAAAATGTCGGGTCGTCACATGTGGTCCTTAACTCTATTCCTTGGCCCTCCTAGATCCACCTCTATTGCATAGAATATTTTTATCAAAAAGATCTTCTTCCTAGAAAAAACTTCTAATTAGGGCCCAACCTTAGGCAATGAACCCAATTGGGAGAAAATATGAATGAGAAAAATAACTAGGCCTAGGGTTCTATTTATAGTGTAGCTTAGGGATCTCAGGCCGTTGGATCTAAAGATTAAATCTGGTGCAACCATGCCATAGGCTCATTAGGAATTGTCAGATGAATCTATGGACGCACAAGATTTGACGAAAATTGCAAAACATTATTATCGGCTCGTACTTTGATGAAATAACATCCAAGAACTAAGGCGGGTCGACCTAGCTTTCATTGGGGTTGACCCTAAGGTCGACCTGACCCCTTTGGGGTCGACCTAACCCAAATATGGATTGATCTATGCCTTTGAAATATTTATATATCTATACACACATACATACATACATACATACATACATATATCCGTTTTAGTTGATTTCTTGTTTCTCTTGTATCTTCTCAATACTGACTCGGATTTCGACAAATTATATATGAAAATTGATTAGAAAATCACCACGGACCCGTTGGCACAACTCTCATACCTCGATCTTGACAATTTCACAAACTTATTTATTATTTAATTAATTCGTTAATTGATTATTATAGCCTAAATTTTTGGGTTGTTACAAATAACCTTCTTCCCTTCCTTCTTTCACGTTCTTGTTACAAGCGCGTTGTAGCTTCATTTTTTTCTTTCTTTATTCGAATGCCGCTTGTGGTTCTCCAGCCACCACCACGCCACACATCGGCGTGCCATCATGCACACCACCCTCCACCTCCTGCAGTCTCGCGCGCGTACATCACCTGAAAACCCAAAACGCAACAATGAACACAAGCAATTCTCGGCCGCATCGAGCGATGATCCATCAATCCAATAGTTGGTTAAGCTCGTATGGTCGTTCTTTACATTTATCTAGTTGAAGTTGTTGGCCAACATCACCTCTAAAGACTCCGATCGACGATAGCTATTGGATGGAGGGTAAGTTTTAATGTCGTTTGAGTTAGGGTTGCAAATGAAGGAAGGTTTGGGGATATTTATAGAAAATTTCCCAAAGCACTGTTTATCCTTGAAATTTCAAACTTCAAACGAGGCATGCCGCCTAGCGTTCCATATGTTGTACTCTTATTTAGAACGCAATGGAATATGTATCGAGAGCCATTTCCATCACATTCAGAAGATAACTTTTCAAATCAAATTATTTTAATTAAATTCCTTTGAATAATTTCTACATGTTTCAAGCTCGCACGACCAATGGTAAGTCAGATAGCTATGAAACTTGAAATCCTATAATAATTCACCGTTACAGATCCAATGAAACTTGTTTCGTCGAAATTCGAGATAGTGCCCAAAACGCTATTTTTTACATGCCAAATAAAACCAGAAGTTTCCAAATCAATTTAATCGCTTTTAAACTCAAATTTCAAAGTTAAAATTTTTTATTCCTGTTTAAATAAAATTTAAATCAACTTTTGAAATCATTTTTATTCATATTAAATTCAAGATTTAGTTATTTAAAAAAATTCAAAAATTAAATTTAACAATTTAATTATCAAATAAATCATTATATTTGAAACATAAGTAATTTAACTCATGAAATCAACTTTTCAATATTTGAAATCAATTAAATATTCCAAATTCAAAATTTGTCTTAAACTATACTGTAAATTAAAATGCTTGTTCAAAATTCATACAACTAATGCTCTTACATTTAAATTCATAAACAAATTCATTTTAAAATAAAATATTCGTTCATATCTACAACAAAAGTTCTTACACTAAATACAAAGGTTACACTTCATAAATCAAAGCCCATGAATAATTCAATTACGATGAATTTTAGTATTAGATTTTCAATAAATTCCAATTTAAGATTTCAAAGGTATTTTAGTTGTAAAATCATCTATTTTATTTCCAACTAAATAATTTAATAATCATTATTTAATTCCCGCTATTTTACATATATATGAATACATTAATACATTCCAATATATGTTACTTCCTAATCTTTGAAATTTGTTACTTCCAAAGTTTCATTCAAGTTCATATTAAATAAACAACATAAATAAAACACAAATTTTTATTTTCAACCATTATTATTCAACGTCATATAAAATTAAATATTATTAAATGGTTAAAAATACAGGACGTTGCGATCTCCCCTCAGTCAAAACTTTTCGTCCTCGAAAAGGAACTAAGTGGAGAATCAAACCTTTTATATTTTTGACTCAAAATAATCAACATATAAAACATTAAAATCTTATTTGCAAAACCTTTACCACGCTTTTGCTACGCCACTCTGGTATCGACTTATTTGTAAAACAAGTTATAAAATTTTATAGTCTTAAAATTTTTCTAACAGTCAAATTTAGGGAAAATTTCGGTAGCGTCTTCTTTGCACGGCTCGATCATAAAAATTTGCAACGCATATGTATAACACAAAATACACCTCATCTCAATAATGAGGCATCCCGTAGGAAAAAATATAAAAGTACGGTGTGTAATCTGAGATGTGTACCTTATTATTATTAATATGTGCGAGTTTTCTCATATTAAAGAGAGCAAAAGCATGTCAAATCGCATATACGTCCAAAAGGGCTTCTCATGTACTTATCTCAACTCAATTTTGAATATTAGATGCATATAAAAGAATATAGAAAGCATATATGAGTTTAATAGAAACATATTACATGAATTCTTACTCTAAACCATATGCATAAGCACTAATACATAACATAACAATCATATGCAGCCAAAAGCAGTTATAACAATAATTTGCAACAAAAGAAACCATTCAACAATTAATATTCATCCAATTATTTCATAACTATTTTATAGGTATTCAAGTCATTAGAAAATAATTTCAAGTTAAGTATAAATGCTTAATTTCAAAAGACTTGTAAAATTTCAAACTAATTATGAATCAATCTTATATTCGAAACAAATTTGATTATAAACAAAATCTTAAAGTTTTTGGTGTTCGTCTTTGAAGAGGAACAAAAAAATTCAATATATCTTAAAAGATTAAGTTTATAGAACGTTCAAACTTGTTTATATAAGATATACATGAATATTCTCATAGTATTATACAAGGATTTTACCAAAGTTTTACAATACTATTAGAAATTTAATATCAAACATCCTAAACAAACTTTAAAATAGCATTTCTTTCAATCCAATAATTTATTAATTTCATAATTTAAAATAAGCATAAGCTCAAAAATCATTAGTTTAAAACTAATAATATATTCAAATCTTATATTATATTTTTCATTTCAAATCAAGTGTAAAGATTTCATATTTTTCATAATCAATTTAGAAAATACTTACTTCCAATTATTCAAATCATGAAAAACATTTACTTAGGTTTATATAAAAAATCTAAATAGTGTAAAACTTTTAAATTTCATATAAATTTTCAAATCAAGAGTATATGAAATTCAATACTTTTCTTTCAAAATAGATATTCAACTTGTTTTTTTCTCAAACATACTATACTAGAAATAAAACTTCCCAAATCATTTGTTCTATAAAATATAAACAAATAATTTTATACATAATCTATATATATTATATCTTTAAATTGAAATTTTTTATAGAAATTTATTTGGAAATCCATTTACAAAATCAATAACTTTGATATATCAATACTTTACAAAAATTCAATTTGTAAAATTCTTACTTTGTATAAAGTAACGTCATTTAAAAATTCAAAATAGACATCCTTATAAAATGTTTAAACTATTTTGAAAACAATCATCAACATCATTTGTAACATCCCCTATATGAATGCCCGAAGCTAAGCGCTATAGATGTTGCAGTCATCCATAGTATTAACTTTTAGTGACCGAATACGGTAATGTTAAGGGTATTCATAATATAAGAATCACATGATTATGAAAAAAAATAACATATTTCAAAAATAGCTTTTCTAATTACATTTCACAAAACATGTTTCATATCCATCAACATAATCACATAAGGTTTCCCAGGCATTGATTAAATATAATCATTACAAATGCGCCAAGAGTGACATATGAAGATGTCCCATTGGATGATCAAAGAATACTAGACCAACTTCCTTAATACACATAGTGGAATTTTGAAACAAAATATCTTTATCTAACTAGAAATCTGCCTTCTGCACGCCTTCGGAAGCTTCATTCGTCCACCTACTAAAACCTGTAAACCTTCAACACTCGGTCTACTTAAATCAATTTTGAGCATACGAGAGTTTAAGAGGAAAACATAAACTTCGAGTTAGACATAAAGCCTGGTGTGAATAATACTATACATCATGATTATATATGATATTGACTGAAACCACGCTGCTTAGCAGAACGGTTTTTCTCTCACTAATATCTCTTTCAAAACATATCTTTTGCAAATCATAATCTTGCAACCAAACTGGTTGATCAAACTGATCATGTCAAAATAGCAATATTCTTTATGCTAAAAACAAGTAATTTAATGGACCAGATGTCCGAAACAAAATGTAATTTTGTTTAGCTAACTGCTAACCTTTGGCTAACTCGGGCCTACTAGACAAAATAATAAATATGATCTAACAACTGTTAGATAAGTCTTCTGGACGGTCTGTCCCTAACTTATATCTCTCAGGGTCTCCTGATCCTAATGGTTTTGCGGGCTTACCAGTAACCTTTTTCATTTTTGTACATATATTCCTTTTTGTGTAACCATCACATAAAGTCTACCTGTGACTAAGCTCTAAACACTGGAATTGCGGATTAAAATTAGCTTGGGGCTAAAGCAAATGTATAAGGTGCGACCCTACACTGGTCCCATCTGGTCTTCTATAACCGAGCCATTTCTTTGGGTTAACTACCATTCAAGTTTTCCTTTAAAACCTTTTCAAAATGATTTAAACCTTTAGATCATATAAGGAAAATATACTCTTTTCTTTACTCTATGCTATTTTCCATGTTATACATACTTCACTCCAAATAATGTTGATGAAATATAATAACAATTTCCCATCCCTCCAAAATAAGTTAAAACCCCTTTTAACTCAAAACACTTAGGCTATGTTGCCAAAAAAAATTCATTTGAAACCTTTGTTTATAATCTTAGCCAACCCTTTCGAAACCAACGAAAGTACCACTTTCATAACCATTGAAAGTACCCCTTCTGAAACTATTGAAAGTACCCCTTTTGTAACCATTTAAAGTACCCATTGCAATATAAGTAATCTACTTTACTTTATAAGAATAGGATGAAAGGCCAAAACATATCTTCCGAAACCATTTATAAAAGCCCTTTCGAAAATATTGAATTCTTCTCTTTCGAAAGCCTTAAAACCTTAGACATCCTTTTCGAACATAAAACTTGCCTTTTGAATGCAATTGGAAAGCTTCCATTAAGAATGCCTTAAATACCTTTCGAAACCATTGGGGGACTCCCCTTCGAAACCATAGTTTATACCTTTCGAAAGCATTATAGTATACTACTTAAAACAACTCCTTCGAAAGAAATGGGTTGAAGTAAAAGCTTGTGGAACATAGTTTCGAAACCATCAAAACCATTTAAGCTGAAACCTATGGGTTTATCTTTCAACAGACCTAAGGGTCATAAAACAACCAAGTTGAAAGCTCTCTTCCGAAAATATTTTTCCTAAGTAAAGAAAGTAGATGGTTTCGACACCATCCCTTTCGAAAGCATTGGAGAGTGGCCTTTTAATAAAATCGAAAGCATTCCTTCGAAACCATGTTTAAAGGCAACGGCCTCAACTGGGTCGAAAGGATGAATAGCAGCAACTTTTGTTTCGACACTATCAAAAGCCAATTTAAAAACAAGGTCGGCAACCTGAGTCGAAAGCTCTTCCTTAAACCAATCAAGCCGAAAGCCATCTCATTCAAAAGCAAGCAAGCGCATTTTCTTTCTAAAGCCAAAACGTGGTTTCAACCCCAACCCCTTTGTTTCAACCTCATACCTTTCACCATTTGTCCAATTTGCTACATACCAAGTATTGTTACCAAGCATATTGGCTTCGACTGTGATAGACGCGGAGGAACTTAGTCGATAGGTGGTTGCTGACTGAGGCGAAACAACAAATGCTTATGAAACCTGCTTTATTTTCTTTTAAAGTAATTTATTTCCAACTAACTTGCTTATTTGTAAAAATCTAATTGGTTGCCAATTTATTTTCTAAAAGATTTTCTAAAAGTGCTACCGAATTCAAATTTTGTTTGATTAAAACATTTGCAAAATGCCCATTCTCCTATTTTAAACATATAAAACATTTAAGTCCAATACCTTAAATAATTTTATATACTTAACAAAACACATAGGAAAATTCTTCAAAAAGTATCTTTTAATATGTTTCCTATTATATCAAAATTTCAGACCCAAAGCCATTATATCTTGGTCATAAATAATTTTAAACCAAAAATAATATTTTTTTCACTAGAAAATTCATAATAAATCCACCATAATTCAGAAAATTATGCAACTTGAAACCCATTTCCAAAATAACATATCTGACCTCAAATTAAATTTGCAAGTCATTTGGATGTCATAAATTAGGTTTTCTAAATCAATTCTCATGATAAGATTGCATACAAAATAGCCTAAATCATCAACAAGTGTGTTTGTGTGTGTGTATCCATTTATCATTCAAAACATAGTAAAAAAATTCAAATACTTTCGGAATCATCTAAAACTGAAATCAATCAAAAATAAATGATGTAATCATTATTCACCTTTTGTTTGATGTTAAGGAGATGATATTTGATCTTTGATTTAAGTTAATTAGCTTCTTCCTCTTGATTTAGCTTGATTTCCTTTTTTTCTTCTTAATTGTGGACGGCCTCTAAGTGTTTGAGTTTTGGTACATTTTGAAATGAATGTAAGAAATGAATGTAGTGAAGGTTTAGGGTATAAGGTTATTGCTTCTACCTATTTTGCCCTTATAATGAATGTAATGAACGTAAGAAAATCTCTTTTAATTTTGTCCTCCAACATATTTAAATTTCAGACCTAAGCCGTTATATCTTGGTCGTAAATGATTTTAAACCCAAGATAATATTTTCTTCAATAGAAAATTCATAATAAATCCACCATAATTCAAAAAAAATATGAAACTTGAAACCCATTCCAAAATAATATATCTGACCTCATATTAAATTTGCAAGTCATTTGGATGTCATAAATTGGGTTTTCTAAATCAATTCTTATTATAAGATTGCATATAAAATAGCTTAAATCATCAACAAGCGTGTATGTGTATATATATCCATTTATCTTCAAAACATGGAAAGAAAATTCAAATACTTTCGAAATTGTCTAAAACTGAAATCAATCAAAAATAAAAGATGTAGTCATTATTCACCTTTGCTTTAATGTTAAGGAGATAAGATTTGATCTTTGATTTGAGTTAATTAGCTCTCTTGATTTAGCTTTATTTCCCCTCTTTTCTTCTTAACTGTGGTTGGCCGCTAAGTGTTTGAGTTTTGGTACATTAGTAATGAACGTAAGAAATGAATGTTGTGAAGGTTTAGGGTATAAGGTTATTTCTTCTACCTATTTTTCCCACGTCTACTCACCCTAACTTAATTCATTTTAATTCTACTTAGTTCATTTGTTTACCTAGACACGGCTACCCCTTTATAAATCACAAATCTCACTCTCTTAATAAATTACATTACTTCATTTAATTTACCTAATTAAATGTTCTAAATAATATTACTAAAATATGGGGTGTTATATCATTGCCTATATTAGAAAGAAGCTATTTAAATTCTTAAATCCATTGCTTACAAGTTTTTAGTTTTAGTATCGAAATACTTTTCAAGCATATTTATAAACATTAATAATTGGTCTCTAGACATTTTATAATCATAGTAATTTACTTATAAATATTTTAAATAAATGATAATAATTAACTTCAAAACATAATACTAATTATTAACTTTAAACAATATGTAGTATATAAATTAGATAACGTAAAACATCGTTAATAATAATTACTATGTAAACATTTTGCTAAAATAATATTGATAAATATTTAGTTGAGCAAATATTTAAGTTGAGCATAAAACATTAAATTATATATAAACAACCCTTTTAAAACATTTCTAAACAATTTCGGAATAAATGATTTAGAAAATGTAATAAGTTTTATATTAAAATACCTTTTATAACTCGATGTCTTAACAGATTTATCCTCGTTCTGACAGATTTTGGCCACATGTTGATCAGGTGTAAGACTAAAATCTCTAAGTACTTAGTAGATCTATTTCAACATCTAGTGAAAATACTTGGAAAACCTTTAAAACAAATATGAAAACTACTACTCAACAATCCAATGTCAAATGATGATAATCGGTTAGTAGTAGCCCTCTTTTGATCCCATTGTTTACGCAATGGACACAAAACCTTCCAGATGATCCATCTACCTTTCGGATTCCAGAAAAAATCATGGCCATTTCGTAAACAAGGGACTATTGACCCTTATCGCAGTGGTACACTATTGATTCAATGATTTACACAATAGTTGCACTTTTTTTCCGGAAGATCCAAAACCAACAGATCCCAGGATTGAAATCGTATCCATTGGGTAAACTAAAGAACCATCTACCCTAAAAAAATTCAAGGAACTCATAAGATCAAGTCCGAACAACCTATATCAGTTCGAATCCATTTCTAGATTCACCCAAGTCCATTAAGGTTATCGATCGAATCCACTCTTGGATTCACCCAAGTCCTTTAGGGTTCAAAGCATGTCATACTATACTTCTTCGTGGAGGGTGCTTCTCCATATTTTTTACTTCGAAATATATCATACTATATATAGTACCCTTTCCAAAGCATAACTTCAAATATTACACTTAAACAAATTCCATTATAATTAAGATTTCATTTCAAATTGAGTATTTTCCAAAATCAATAGTCTTGGATATACATGTCATTCTTATATAAGTTCCATTATATATAAGATTATCGCTCTTAAATCGAGTGCCTTTCAAAATCAGTAGTTTTCAAAAATAACCTCGTACTTATACAAATCACTTTCATATAAGAGTCAAAACTTTCAAATCAAATATTTTTATAGCGTCAAGATTCTTGAAATCAATTGAGTTCAAATACCAGTTCATTTTGAATTCATATAAGATTTCAACAGTCATTTTTTTCAAATCACATATCATTCAAATTCAAAATTTTACAAATTTCAAATTAATAGTTTTTCACAACTTCAGTTCTATATTTATATCAAATTCAAATACTTTTTAAAATCTTTATTATAAAACATTTACTAGCTTCAAAATATTTATCCAAACAAATTCCATCATAAACCTTTCAAAACTATTTTTCATATTTATACAAGTCAGAACTGCTTAAAAAATCAATTTGCCAATAATAAGATTTCATAAATATTTACTATGTTCAAACATTTCTCAAAAATCTTTTCATTTAAAACATCTCAAAACTAAATTTCATACTTGTATAATGCAAAATAACTTATACAATTTACTTATAAAAATATTTAATATTTTAAAACTTGTTCAACTTCGGTTAGTCTTTATTCTAAAATTATCAAAACTAAACTTTATATACTTTCCAAAATACCTAGCTTTGAAAATTCATTCTCAATTTAGAAGTGTTCGACTATTCAGAATAGTCGGAAAAATCAAATTTCAATTCAAAATTGGAAATCAGCAATCAATCATCTCAACCAGATGCACAATAAATCAATAGATCAATCTTAATGCATAGGATACACGTGTTCATAATATTATTCAATTGAATACTCGAGAACTAAACACCGGGTTTTATTTCAAATCGTTTGAAATAAATATATACATATCTCTTTCGAATATTAAATCGTACTTCACGGATTTGAATCATATCAGTTTCATTAAACAATCGAGTAGGAAAGCTACTAAAGTGGCCTGCCCCACTTTGAAACTCGAAAATGAATGCCGATGATGCTGTAGTCATCATCAAAAATAATTTTCCAGTGGCAGAAGTGAGTTCTGGACTATCATTTCTTTTAAATCTTTTGAAAATCATCATTGAAATCATTTGAAAACATTTCTATTCGGGAAATACTTCAAATAATACTATTAGATATGTACTTTTCGAATTCTGGAAAAATTCAATCTCAAAACTCCAGAATTCCAAATCTCAAATTTCAATTTGAACAACTTTTTTTATAATTTTATTAACCCTGTCTAGATAAACCATATTTCATATATCACTTTCAAATAGTATTAATTACTCTTTAAAATGAAACAGGGAAATTTAAATATATATTCATTTCAAAAATCACGTTAAAACATGTAGCTTCGCAAAATGGTTTAAATATATTTCAAAAACAAGATTTCCAACCATAATCAAATGCAAAAATCAATGGCCAATAGTCGATGCTCATAAACTGGCCGAACATGACTCATCAATCAGCAAAGTGATAACATCCCATCGTCATAAAACAATCACAAATGATTTTATCAGTTTATACAATTCATCCTCTTATATATATAATATATAGTTCACATTCAAAATCATTTCATTTTTCAATTTCAAAACAATTTATATCTCTAACAAATACGCGATCTCATATATGAATATACACTCAATGAGCTTATCCTACATGTTTAGGAATATGCTAAACCTAAGCTCCGATAGCAACTGTGATGATCCACCTTTTTGGACAGTTCAAGTCCACAATAAACCACACATATCCAACTCAAACTGTCTAAAAGATAGATTATCAATGGTTTATTTTAAAAAAATAAAAGAAAAGAAGAAAGCAACAGCATAATCTCACAGCGGAACGATAAGATACAATAATCACATAAACAGTTCATGAAGCTGTTTAACAATATATACTCAATTAATTTTACAACATAAATTAGAGTCATATAATTTTAATTGGCAGAATGAATAGTTAAAAGGGATAAATACTAGTAGATATGATATACCAAATCTTCGTCTTCGCCCTTCAGAATAACTATCTTCGATAATTGAAAAACACGATCTAACCAGAGCGTAATGAAAAGACAAAACATTCGAATCGGGACTAAAGATCCTCATGTAAATCAAATCAAAATCAGGTGAAATATATTTGCAGTAACTTCATTTGGTTCTAATTTCCATAAAGGTTTCACCATTTAAAATCTTCGTTTTAGGGTTTTCGATAAGTTAATCAACTTCAAATCGATTCTACAATTCGATTCAATGATTTAAATTTCAATTCTATTCTTATTATAAACCATTTCAACATAAATAAATTTCAAGTCCAATTTCAATTTACCAATTTAAATCACTTAAATCAAACTTCAATGTTTAATTTAAGGTTCAAATCTTTAAAGTAATTCAATTTCGAGCTCAAAATTGAAATATCCATTTATATCATTTTTACTCAGATAAATTCAAAGTTCAAGTAAAAGTTCAAACCTTTAAAACCATTAAATTTCCAAAGTTCAAGTCATATGTCGATTATAACTTCACATCTCAAATTTAATTCTTTAAAACAATTTCCCTTAACCAATTTTGATTTCAACATTTCAAAACTCAAATTAGAAAATAATTCAATTTTTATAAATTCTATTCTTTCTTCTTCAAAACAAAATCATTCAAATAGATTCAAATTCAAGAGTTTAAAACCATTTAATATAACCAGTCAGGTGTCCATGTACAATTTTCTATCTTGTAGACAAGTAGATAGTTATTTCAATTTTTAACTATAGGGATAGATATATATCGTTTCAATCCAAATCTCACTATCATAGGAATATATCATTTTAAACTATTTCTTAATTTGTTCGAAATAATTCAATTTACAGTTTTATATGTTATCAACAAAGTACAGGGTGATAATAGGATATATATATACAACATAAATAAACATCCAATCATCCAATATGTCAATAATAGCCATCCATCATAATCAACATCTAAAACATTCAACATATCACAACAATTAACTAGTTATCAATATCGGGTGCTTAACTATCAATTAATTCTAATTTTAATTTAACTGCTAATTTAAATTCCGATCGGTTCAATTCAAATGTTAATTTAAATGACAGTTAAATTACCAAACAACAGTCAATAAAAAATATCACTTCATAATTTCAATTTAAATAACATCAAAAATATTTTAGTATTTGTGAGCGGGTTTAATTACTCTTATTTGAACCTGAAATTTTTTCATATTTAAATAAATTCCAATCCAACTCCATGAGGCAGCCTTTGTCGATACATCCGCAATGCAACTTGTTTTGCTCAAAACGGACCTCGTATGAAAAGGTTAGGGGTTAAATAGTATTCTATGTAATCAAAATATCATTACAAAATAATTAATAGTTTGAAACTACAAAGTTCTTCCCTTCCCTCTTTCACGTTCTCGTTCCAAGCGCCTCGCAACTTCGTTTTTATTCTTTCTTCGTTCGAACGCCGCCTGCGGTTCACTAGCCACCATCATGCCCCGTACCACCGTGCCATCGCGCGACCCACCCTTCATCGCCTACAGCCTTGCGTGCACACGTGTACGTCACCTGAAAACCCAGAAGGAAGTAGTGAACGTAAGCAATTCTTGGCCACATCGAGCGACGATCTGACGATCCAACCATTGGTTAAGCTCGTATGGTCGCTATCTACATTTTCTTAGTTGAAGTCGTTGGCCAGCTTCGCCTCTAGAAACTTCGATCAACGATAGCCATTAGATGGAGGGTAATTTTAATGGTTGTTGAGTTAGGTTTGCAAATAAAGGAAGGTTTAGGGATATTTATAGAAAATTTCCCGAAGCACTATTCGTCCGTGAAAATTTCGAACTCCAAATGAGGCGTGCCGCCTGGTGTCCTATATGTTATACCCCTATTCCGAACACAATGGAATATGTATTAAGAGCGAATTCCATCCTATTCAGAAGACAACTTTTCAAATCAAATTATTTTAATTAAATTCCTTTAATTAATTCTACGCGTTTCAAGCTTGCATGACCAAACGATATGTCTGATCGCTACGAAACTTGAAATCCTACATTAATTCACTATTACAGATCCAATGAAACTCGTTTCGTCGAAATCCGAGATAATGCCTAATAATTAAAAAAAGAAGTTTCCAAAATCAATTTAATCACTTTTGAACTCAAATTTAAAAGTTAACAATTTTCATTCTTGTTTAAATATAATTTAAATCAAGTTTTGAAATCATTTTCATTCGTATTAAATTCAAGATTCGGTTATTCAAACAATTTCAAATGTTAAATTTAACAGTTTAATTATCAAATAAATCATTATATTTGACACATAAGTTATTTAACTTATGAAATAAACTTTTCAATATTTAAAATTAATTAAATATTCCCAATTCAAATTTTATCTTATACTATTTTGTAATCTAAATTGTTTGCTTAAAGTTTATACAACCAATGCTCTCACATTTAAATTAATAAACAAAGCCACTTTAAAATAAAATGTTCGTTCAAATCTACAACAACAAAAGTTCTTACACTAAATACAAAGATTACACTTTATAAATCAAAACCCTTGAATAATTCAATTAGGATGAATTCCAATATTAGAATTTTAATAAATTCCAATATTAGATTTCAAACGAATTTTAGTCGTAAAATCAAACATTTTATTCCAACCAAATAATTCAATATTCATTACTGAATTCCTGCTATTTTGCATACATATGAAGACATTGAATTACATTCCAATACATGTTATTTCCCAAGTCTCTAAAAAAATTTATTTCCAAAATTTCATTTATGTTCATATTAAGTAAACAACATAAATAAAACATAAATTTTTATTTTCAACCATTTCTAATCATACAACATTAAGTATTATTAAATGGTTAAATACGGGTCGCTACAGTCACCCACTAAAATGCCATTGGATATTGAATAACTTGAATGACCGCCATTCAGGTCAATGACACATTACTCTACATCAGATTACTGTTTGATCACATACCATCACTAAGGTACTGTCATTACTAAGGCAAGCTATAGCATCAATAAGAAACAAGGTGCACATGGCAACGCTATCACACACCCCTACTCCATAAGCACTTATAAAATCTACCAGTTGTCCACAATCCCTTGGTACTCATCCATATTGGAACCCGCTTTGTTCCATTCTTTATATGACATTGAATATCTGATTCCACTACCTTTTTATAGTAAGCCCTTCGTTTGATGATAGGGATTGCTCACCAAAAATATCAAAGAAGGATCTATTAACCATTTATAATTATGGGAGTTTTTAAATATATTCAAATCAAACCATTTACCAAAATATTTTCATTTTTAATTCAAAACTTCCATATTCTTTAAAACTAAAATCCTTTCTGAAAATATCACTATTGTTGCATAAAATAATTTTATAAAATATTATCATCATCATTACTCAAAATCAATCTTGGAATAGTTTTGAGAAAATATCATTTTATAGAAATTTCAAATTGTATAAGTTTTTCCAAAAACCAAATAGAAGTCCTCATTGAATTTATAATACTTATGGAAGCCTGTAATTACTCGTATAAAATAGATTTCAAAACAAGTATTTAGTAATACTCTAAACTTTTAATAATGATTTAATGAACATCCCACCATCGCTATAATTCTCTATTTGTATCCATTAAGCCCCTTGTTACCAAAACTCATCAACCACTATTACTTACCCTTAAGGAACATCATTATATCTCTTTGTCAATCTGAATATCTAGTCTTCCTTAGCTTAGGGAAAAAATGTCAGTACACTATAACTAAACTAATTATACCCCCTTTCAACTCACTAGTTTCTCTAATCTATGTCCCATTAAAAGTCAGCATTGGATAACTATCTCATCATAAAATTATCAACAACAACAAACAACATAACCAAGCATACAATACAAATGATAACAGCAAGGTATGCGAATAAGCAACCAAACAAACAGTCAGACATTTAAAATGTATCATAGTAAATCAAATAAATAACAAAAATGCAACCTAACAAAAAGGATTAATTAAAACAAGCCTAAGATCGATTAATTAATAACAATTATCAAACAAGTAAACAATAACGATAAAATGTGAATAGAATAATTTAATTCAAACAATCGTGTCATAGACCATAAAACCAACATAACCAACAATCAAATTAATATAACTAATAACTTAGAAAATAATATAACAACAAAACAATTCATCGTGAGGCAAGAAAATACATGCAAAGTAAATTGTCACTATGTCATACATTAAAAATGGGTAATCATAACCCCATATACCCAGTCATTCTCTAAAAATGAATAACTAGACATCCCTCCAGGACATTAGGGGGAATCCATGAATAATAGGCATACAATTTACGTCATCATAATGGATTTTGGACAAACTTAAAACTCATGACCCAGTCATTCCATATTCCACGCCACTTAGTTTGTGTAGTAAAGCCTGCTAAAGCCCCGCCAAATCCCTGCTATAGCGCTCAATGCTCTTCGACCACTACACAATTTTAGTTTAGTACTACTAAATAGTAGATCTTATTTAAGCCACGCTATTTTTTGTTACATGTGCTAAATCTAGGCTTTAGCACCCATTTTAGCAAAATTTATATACAAAGGTCGATTTGACTAGATCTTCTGTAAAACAAATCAACAAAATTAGGGTAAAGACTTAATTTTAAGCCATAAGTGCCCAACATAAGTTAGAAATCTATTATATTCATCAAATCTAGTCTACACAAATCATGTTTTATTCTTTTATTTTGTTATATAAGGTTAAAAATTATTTATTTTTCCTAGGGAAATGATGTGAGAGTAAAAATGAATTAAATGCAAATATTTGGTTTTATATCGAATAAATCTTTTTGCATCTTCGTTATTTTTCGATATATCCTCGCTTTATACCTGCTATAACCTTTTGCACCTCCACCACTCGATAAGCGCTTTAACTGCATAGCACTTAGTATAGTCTCATAATTCTCAAAATGTTCTTTGATAAAATATCTTTTTAGTAAAACACTCTTTAACAAACATCTATAAAATTAGTCATCCGAATCAAATATTTTACTTTTTCAACTAGCTAATTTTGAATCAAATCATTTTTATCTTTGTAACATATTTTCCCAAAGTATTTTAAAACTATATATTTTATAGTACATCCTTTCTAACTAAAATATTTCTAAAATGTTGTTAGGAAACATTTTTAAAAAATTAGATTTTTTCCCATTCAAAATATTTTACCCCAAAAATGTTTACCTTCCAAATATCGTTTATCAAAAAGTACCTTTATGTAAAATACCCACAACCAAAAATTAACTTGCAAGTAAAAAGATCCCAATAACTAAAACATTTCTTACGTTAAAATGTTTTTCACATACTTACCAAATGAGGATTTTCGAAATTAATTTTTTTTATAAATATAATTTCTTCAAATACTTTCTTTATTGAAATATTTCTTGAAAGTATTCTTCAAAATGAATTCAAGTGTTTTTTCTATTATAACGGTTTTTTGAAAAACGACTTTTAAATAAATACACTACAGATCTTACAATATTTATTTTAAAATCCTACTTGTTAAATATATCTATGTAATAATACTATTATAAAATTATCTCTCACAATATACTCTTTTGTTCAAAGGATGTTTTTAGACAAATTCCTTTTTTAGTCAAATGCTTCCACCAAAAATACTTCTTTCCTACAACATAAACCCAAACCCAATTTCTTATTAAAGTATTTTTCTACCAAAAACATCCTTTCGAAAAATACTTTTAAATAAAATATTATTGCAGTAGTTATTTTTCTAATGAAAAACCTCCATATTGAAAAATATTTTATTCCTCAAAATAAATGGTCTATGTTTGTGAGATTTTTCATTCTCACAATAACATTATATATTGTAAGCAATTACAGTGCTGGACGCTTCCGCAGTTAAGGATTAGCCACTTTAACTAGTATTAAAATTGACTTAAAAGAAATAATTATGTTGTTTAAGCTTACATAAATATTTTGATGCACTTTAACTATATGTTTAAATATCAGATTCAATTTCAATAATAAATTCAATCTAATCTACCAAAATCTAACAAAGAAAACAATATCATAAATGCGAAAAAGTAAAAGACAAAAAGATTTACATGGTTTGGATGTTAATAAACCTATGTCCATTGGTCAGATCTTATATTCTTTAGTTATTTTCTGGTACACGCTTTTAGATTCTAAAGGTAGAGAGTATACATTTTACAGCGTATAATTCAAAGATCATAAATAATGCGACCGTTTTTCTACTAAAGTGTCTTTTCCTTTATAGTAAGTATGATTTCACTTGGATTGCTGACATCAGATTCTTGTCTCCTTCCTCCACAATTAGATTTTGCATCTTATCCCTCATCCATAGGCTTTGTGTAACATCCCTAATTTTTGGCAATATTATTCAGGAAATTTAATTAGATAAATTAAATAAAATAACGATGATAAGGAGATTGATATTTGAATAAATTATATATATATATATATATAGGGCCATGCTTATTAATAAGACAAATGGGCTTCAAATTGATTTATTGGTTAATTAAATTACACATGGGCATATTAGTAAATAGCCATTTTACATTACATAGCTATACATTCCTCATCTTTTTCCATTCACGTTCATTATTCAAAATAAAAAATAAATGCAAGAACCTTAATATAGCCAACCATTAATAAGAAAGAAAAAAGGGGAAATTTCAATTAAAAGATAATATCAAAGCAAGAAAGCATTAAGCAACAGCAAATCTCAAGATCCTTATCAACTCTAAGGTGAATAATAATTTTAGGTCATCTCTATTTTTATTCCATGATTGTATGGTTTTGGATTCATGATTTAAATTCATTTTTGTGATATGATGATATGTTTGAGTTATATTATGATGATTTATTTTAATTCATATGCATATGAATTTGTACGGTTTTAATGTAACACCGAGAATCTATGATTTTAGATTGCCATGGAAAATTTTTATGTCAAGTAAAACATGATTTTGAAGATGGGTTTTAATTTTTAGAACTTCCCAAGCTATGGAAATTTTACTATAAATTTTTATTGGAAAATATGATATAATTGGGTTTAAAATTTATTTTAAGAATTTCAGGAGGAAATTGGGTCTATAATTTATGTTTGATTAAATGATGAAATTGAATTTCTGAAATTTTTGGGGATTTTTCCTAATTGATTTACTTGGGAAAATAAATTATTTTAAAAGAAGGACTTTTCTGAACTAATTGGTTTTAGTATATGGAAGGGCTAAAACGTTGCATTTTAAAAGGTAAAGTACTCGAAAGGTTTTTTTTACAACCAATCAATAGTTTACAAATAGGCAATTTGTTAGAAATTAATTACTAAAAGTTGTTATAATTTAGTCTTTAAAACAGAAAAGGTGTTCCGCCTCTATTAGTAAGGACCTTTCAACTCTATCAATTATGCCTTATCCTAGTCGAAACTAGCATAGTTGAAACCCATGTAGTCGAAACCAATACACACGATATCACTTAGATGGTATGCAATGGATTAAAAGGAAGGTGGAAGCCTTGGTTTCGAAAGGGGTAGCTTCCGATGAGGTCGAAACCTCGCTTTGTTTTTATAAGTTAACATTCTTGCCATGTTTTACCTAAAGCTTTCGACATATTTGAGACATATACTTTCAAAAAGGTTTTACAATTAGCTTTTTAAGATGGTTGTCATGTTGTGTTAAAGTATTTTCTTTCGAAGGAGTACCTATTTCCTTGAAATAATTGCTTTCGAAAGGGTAGGTCCCGACCTAGTCAAAACCCAGCCACTACTCTACCTTTCTACTATATTGACCACTAATACTTTTGAAAGGTTATCTCTGCTTTCAAAAGGGTTGAGGGTTTCGAAGGCGATGGAGTCGAAAGGGGTTTTGACTCTATCCTTTAAAGATTTTGTTTTAAAAGTTTTGCTTTCAACTAGATGGTTCCGACGCCACACATTTTTCCCCAAATTAACTTTTGTTGATTTCGAAGGAGACACTTTCTTATATAACCATTTCTGCCCAAATATTGTTTTTAAAGAGTAAACCTAATGCTTTCGGTAGGGGTACTTTCATTTGTTTCGAAGTTTAATATTTTTAGAAAAGATGATTTGATAATATCGAAAGGTATAATAGGTTTCGAAAGAGAATGTTTACCGAGGGCTTCGAAAGGTATGTATACAATGTTATGAAAAGAAGTCTTTGCTTTCGAAGGAGACTATCCAGGGTTTTGAACGAGATATTTTTATGTTTCAAAACATAATCCCAATATAAATTTATAGCAATAACCATGGCTTAAATAAAGATTTTGGAAATGATATTTATATAGTTATTAACCATAACTGTATTTTAGGGAACGGGCAGACTGTATTTTGGGGACCTATTGGAGAGGATCCTAGGAGAATTGATGGAAGATTAGTTATTAATACGATGATGGAAGGACCTCATCCAACTGAGAAAAGTTGGAGGGAAATGGAATAGTATGCGTGCTCGATAAAGCACGTGCCAAAGGAAAGTTGCTTTGTCATAGAAGACGGAGCATCTACTAAGCAACAAGGGATGATGATGGATGACATAATGTTCAGGAATAAGGATGCTAATGAAGACGAAGCACCAACTTTCAATCCTATGGTGATAACGAATGTTATTGAACCGATAACAGTACGTCGGGTTCTGGTGGATAGCAGAAGTTTTGTGAATATTTTATTCAGGAGAACATTTGATCAAATGAAAATTAGCATGAAGGATGCCAAGGCCTATAAAATCAAAATTCAAGGATCATGTAAGGCGAAGCAACTAATTGGGACGATCGATTTATTTGTTGAGTTAGGTATTGGAGATCGCAAGGCTGTGCATCGCCTAATGTATGATATAGTAGATGAGTATTCTGCATATAATGTCTTTTTCGGCCGACTGCCCTGGCTGATTTTAGAATCACACTGGCTCCATTATGTTGAATGGTGGAGTTTCCAATGGAAAGTAGAGTCGAATCAATAAAGGGAGACCATAGCATAGGAAGGGAATGTTATGTCGTGGAGCTGAGGTAAGCAAAGTGATAGGAGAAATGCAAGAATGTAGAGAAGACTCTCTGCATTCAGAATCTGCAAGCATAGCAATTAAAGCCCAAGCCATGGCTTAGAAACCATAGCAGATTTGATAAGTCTATGGATCCTGGGAATAAGTTAGAGGAAGTGCGGGTAGCACTAGCCGAGCTAACAGTCGATGTTCCAGTCGATATGGATGGTCCTTCCCAGCCTCTCAAGATTGGATCCGAGCTCGATATTGGAATATGGAAGGGATTGTTGATTTCCTTCAAGGGAATTTGGACTTATTCGCTTGGACACATTTGGATATTTGCGGGATATCGCTAGAGTTAGTATGTCATGTTCTAAATGTTGTTATAAGGTTTCCATCGGTAAAGCAAAAAAATGTAGTTTGGGTTTAGAGTGATCTGTTGTGCTAAAGGAGGAAATGGATAAGATGAAAGCCAATGGTTTTATCTATGATGCTTTATACCTGAAATGGGTACCAACCTCGTCTAAAAGGTCAGATGGAAAGTAGCAGACATGTATCGACTATTCTAATTTGAACAAAGAATGCTTAAAGGGTGGCTTTACCTTGCTTGGGATCGGCCAACTAGTAGACCGGATTGCTCATTTATGGATGCTTACTCAATTATAACCAAATACCGATGCATATAACAGATCAAGATCACACCATCTTTATAATAGAGTTGGGACTGTAATGTTATCGAGTAATGTCGTTTAGTTTGAAGAATGTAGGGGCTACATATCAAAGATAGGTAAATTCTATGTTCAAAAATCAAATCGATTGGAAGATGGATGTACATATGGATGATATGCTGGTAAAGTCACGACTTTCATGGAACAACTTAGACAATCTTTCAAAAGTGTTTGAAGTTTTGCAAAAGTATGGAATGAAGCTGAATCCGATGAAATGTTTTTTTGGAGTCGCACTGGGAAAATTTCTGGGATTTATCATGAATGCAAGTTGAAGCCAATCTAAAGAAGATTGATTCTTTAAGGAACGCGAGGGCCTCGACCACAAAAAAGGAACTATAAAGCTTGAATAGGTAGATTGTTGCCTTGAGATGGTTCATCCCAAAGGCAACGGATAAGTGCATACCATTCTTCAATGCCCTCAAAAAGGATAAGAAGAACTTCGAATGGAATCAGGACTGTCATAATGCCTTCAAGGTGTTGTTAAGTCATACGAAGACACTAAGATTTGTTTATTTATTTGGCAGTGACTGCTCATACGTTAAGTGCAGCATTAGTATGCAAGGAGGCAAGGATTCAAAGGCCAGTCAACAAGCAATGTAGTGGAGCTGAAAAGAACTATGTGCAGTTGGAGAAACTTATATATTGCTTGTTGATTGCATCGAGGAAGATAGGGCCAAATTTTTAGGCTTATCCATATAACGTGCCGATGGATCAGCCCTTAAGGTAGGTGTGGTACTGACCCGAAACCTCAAGAAAGTTGCTGAAGTGGAATATAGAATTGAGTCAATATGATATTACTTACCATCCGAGGAGAGCAATAAATGGCCAGGCATTGGCAGGTTTCATCGTTGAATTTATCATGCAAAACGGTGAAGAGGAGGATGATATGTTCACACTTTCCTATTGGAAGCTATTTGTTGATGGAGCTTCGAACGACCATAGTTTAGGTAAAGGAGTAGTACTTGTAACTCTGGAAGGACGATCAACTTGTTACACATTAAAGTTTGAATTTTTCGCAACTAACAATGAGGCTGAGTATGAAATATTGATTGCAGGACTAAGGATAGCAAAGGAACTGGGTTAAGGATGATAATTATATTCAGTGATTCCCAGTTGGTGGTTTATCAAGTGAGGATGGAATATCATGCTAAGGGTGCGGGGTTTGCTTCTTATCTGTAGAAAGCCCTGGAATTGCAGGATGATATAGAGCATTACACAATTACGTACATCCTCAGAGAGGAGAATGCAAATGCTAGTTCATTGGCTAAACTGGCTAGTTTGGGAGAAACGTAGATGATGGGTTTGATTCAAGTAGAGGTTTTGAAGGCTCCGCCTATCGAACAAATGGATGTCACGTTGATTTTAAAGACCGCAAAAGAAGAGCAGCCATAATTGACTCCGATCAAGGAATATTTTCTAAAAGGAACTCCCCCGAGAGATAGGAATGAATGGAAGAAACTCCTTCAAATAGTGCTACGGTTCTTGATGCAAGAAGGACTGCTATATTGAATAGGTTTTTTTAACCCGTTGTTTGGTGTGTAACCAAGGATGAAGTGGGACAATCCTTATGGAAATCTATAAAGGTAGCTGTTGTGATCACACCGGGGGAAAACTTTGGCAAAAAGATACTTCACTATGGATATTTCTGGCTAACCATAAATCATCATGTAGCCAACTACACTAAATGATGAGACCATTGTCAAAGATTTGCGAAGATCACAAGAGCCTCATCATAGAGCTTACAAAAGTGGTCAACCCATGGTCATTTGCGGTTTGGGGAATTGATATTATCGTAGTGCTACCAATGGGAAAAGAAGGAGCCAAGTGTGTGGTAGTTGTGGTGGATTATTTTATGAAGTGGGCCAATGTGGAACCGCTTGTCATGATCACAGTGAAAAAAGACGATCAACTTCACGATGAAGAACATCATCTACAGATTCAGAGTACCTCAGAAGATCGTAACGAATAGTGGAATTTATTTTGAAAGTGTCAAGTTCAAGGATTTTTGCAGATAATACAGGATCGAAGAGAGCTTTTCATTATAACACATCCACTAGTGAACATACTAGTGGAGGCAGTTTATAAAATCATCAAGTCCACCTTGAAGAAATGGTTAACTAAAGCCAAAGGCAACTGGGTTGATGAGCTTGCATGAGCATTACATTCTCATAGGACACTCATAAGTCTATGACTAGACAAAGGCCATTTTCCCTGGCATACGAATTGAAGTCCATGATCCCGATAAACTTAAAATCCCATCTCATCATAGAAGATTTTATGATCTAATGGTAAACGGGGAACTCTTACTTAAGTCCCTTGATTTAGTTAATGAGAAAAGGATGGAAGCAAAATTGAGGGTAGCTGCTCACTAAAACAGGATAGCACGACATTTTAACACTAAGGTCCGAAATCATACTTTCGATGTAGGGGATCTCATTTTTAAATGAGTTCTCCTAAGTATGGGGCATTTGGTTCAAATAGGGAAGGTCCTTATGCGATCGAATGAAAGCTTGGAGATGGAACGTTCAAGCTGGCTGCAGTCAAAAACCGTACTTTCAATCTAGGAGATCTCATTTTGAAATGAGCTCTCCTATGTATAGAGGAATTTGGTCCGAATTGGAAAGGTCCTCATGTGATTGAACAAAACCTTGGAGATGGAATGTTGAAGCTTGCTGGAATTAATTGTTTCTGGTTCCACATGTATGGAATAGTGACTTGTTGCGGCACTATTATACTTAGTCTTATTTAGTTTGATTTAGAAAATAAGCCACACAAGGATTCTAGAGGGCAATGCAATAAGGCAGTACTTGCTATGTTTTCATTTGTAAATATAATTAGCTTCACAAATAAATAAAACCGTGTTCATGCAAGTAAAATTTCCATGCTGCGCGATTAACAGTAAAGTTAGGTACAAACTCTTTTGGTCCAAGATTTGGACTGATAGGGATAATCATCAGGATCGATTGGGTAGTTCGACCCTGTCATTCCAAAACTCAAAAATAGTTATAACTCCTCTGGCCTAGCTGCAAGAGCAGGGAGTATGATTTCATGGGTCGATCGGAAAATTCAACCCTAAGGTACCAGTTCCTTTGGTCCAGGATTAGGATCGGGGAGAGTAATCATAAGGGTTGAATGAATAATTCGACCATGACATTTAGGTATTTTTTGCTGCTAAGATTTAGGCAATGACAAGAATAAAAGGCCACATAGGGGTTCGTCAGGTAATTTGACACTAACCTTTAAGTGTTTGCCATTGCCTAGAGATAAGCAATGTTAAGAAGGGAACATCACCTAGGGGTAGGTCATATAATTTAGCCTCAACCTTAGGTTTTGGCCAATTCTTGGATTTAGGCAACGTCAAGAAGGAATCCTTGGAATCGGATAATTAAACCGCCAGTTTCCGAAGATAGAGTCTGGTGTGTAGTTAAAATCTCGATGACGATGCTTGTAGCCTGGAATGATAAGCTACGTTAAGGTTAGACAAGGATGGTCAGCGGATACTCTGCCAATACCTAGAGCTAGGTGAGGCTAAGAACAAATGCCCGAAGATAGGTATCCAAAAGCACAGGTTCTTAGATAGTCGAACTTGTGGACAGTTAAGACCTTTACGACTGCGCTTACAGCCTAACAAGTCATGCCTGGTCGGGGATAAGCGAGAATAGTTGTCGATGGTTGGAAATATGTACTATTAAATTACTCTGGCCCAGTATCAGGACCGGAAAGTATAATCAGACTAAGGGCAATCATATAATTTTTCCTATGTGATTAAAACTCCGATCACACCTAGTTGCCGGCATGATTAGGAGATGTCTGAAGTTTGATGTTCAAATCGCTACTCCTCAGAAATAAGGAATAGGACAAAACTTGAATTATTTATAACACATTAACGTTCAAAGGAAACTCAACCTAACATTAATAGAAATAGCCACGGAGTTGGCTAAAAACTATAGTGTAGTTTCGCCAAACAGAACGCTTCAGCAGCTCTAAATGAGGCTAATTAATGGTATATAAGCAAGCAATCGTAGGAGTTTTATTTATATGCACAAAGTTGCAGCAAATAAAAGCATTGCATAGAAAGAGGTGTGTATATTATATGGATAAATCGCAGTGCAAATAGCTATATATATGTACAGGCATTTGTATGTAGGCAGGTACAGAACATTAAAGCATAAAAAAGTAAAATGGAACAAATATTACAGGACAAACGTGATCTTTTGTTACTCAAGCTTTTATATACAGAAGATTGCGGAGGTCGCTCCTGCACAAACACAGCTTGTTTACTACAGCAACAAAAGACAAAAAGTACAACCAAAAAAGTCATCTCGCCCGCAAGTCTCATGAGCCTCCTACTTATTCTTCCCTCTCTTGCTACCCTTACCACTGGAACTACCAGGTTGCCTCTTATGCTTTAATCCACCCTTAGTTTTCCCTTCTTTGTGAATGTCACCCTTAGACTGGGTAGTCTCTCTCTTTCTTTCTTGTAGCATGGGGCTCATTAGCTTTCCCAATAGTGGCATCAATAGGGATTTGATCTTATAGGGATTCAACTTGATAGGAGGAAGTTTGATAAAAGGGCTTGTTGGCATAGAACTGATAGAATTTTCGGTACCAGGCTCGATTTTGATCTTGACCTTAAAAAGCTCATTCTTCGATCTATGCCATGGTAATTTGAGTGGTTGGGTCTATGGAACTTATTATTGCAACGTCTTCCTCCAAGGACAAGGATATGTCCTTGAGGTTCTCCAAAGCAGCTATTTTCTAGGAATCATCATTGGGCTACAAATAGGAGAAGCGGCATGAGTGATAAGTCCCATGGAGATGAAG
The DNA here is from genome assembly GCA_030765085.1 of Allium cepa. Lineage (NCBI taxonomy): Eukaryota > Viridiplantae > Streptophyta > Magnoliopsida > Asparagales > Amaryllidaceae > Allium > Allium cepa. Next base: position 431,555,483 of record CM060929.1, on the reverse strand, counting down.
GTCGATACGATGAAGATTATCTTAGGACCCAGACCTTGAGTGGTCAGCGATGGAGGAGGAAGATGCGGATGATCTAAAAGTTGGCAACGGAATTGTAAAGGTTAGAAATGGTTTCTCACAAGAACTAGAGCTACTCGAAAACTAGTGAAATAAGGGAAATACTTTTGCTCGGACTGATTGTTGGCCAGGAGATGTGCTAACTGCACCTTCTTTGGGTGAGTGCTGGATTGGTTGATCAATGGAGGAAGGAATATATGGTTCGATAGAAGTGTTCGCTACTGTTGATAATGGTTTGGGTGGCTTTGGAACTATTCCCCTTAGTCATAGGAGTACGTTGAAATCTCCTAGGATTTTGGAGATGGCGAGTTTGCTCGACCTAAGGCAATTGGCTAGCGGAAGTTTCGACAGCAGTAACAGTAGCAGCGTCTTCTTTAACGAGGAAAGGCTTTCCCTCTTAGAGTTTTATTATATCATCTATATCGAGGTACTTGGCCATCCATTCTTCTTCGATAAGGCCTTCATTGGCTACTTTCGAATAGCGCATCACTTCCTCCTAGGCATCGGCAAAAGTTATGGTATATGTACTCCCCAGTTTTTTCATATTCTTGAACTAAACCATGTTGGCAAATAATTTTTGGAGAGTATTGCTTAATTCTTCCCTCTCGTTTTGCCTTTGTTCTTTGAGATCTTTCATTTCTTACATGGTAAAGGTGGTAGACCTCCATATCCAATTTTTTTGGTCTTCGCCAATAGAATCTTGTATGTAATTTTTTTGGTTTTCAGCATGAAGCCTTTTGATCTTGGCAGCCTATTCTACTATGGTATTGTCCTTGGCATGGCCAGATTATTCCTCTATGGTACGGGCCAAGCTCTTTTCAACAAGTTGGGTCTTGAAAACAGCGCTGTCCTAGTGTGCAGTTTTCAAAAGGTCTTTCTACACAATTTCAACTTTGGCATGCGCCTTCCTTATCTCCCCCATCAGGCTGTTGGCTTTGGCCTTGGAGTCCAAAGCAGTATCTCCCTCTCCCTTCATCTCCTCTAAGTTTTCTTTGTAACCCTCAATAAGGCTATCATGAGTCTTTTTCTTAGATTCAAAGGATTAGATGTTCATATGATTAATATGATTAACGTTGGAGAGGGCATAACAGAACTTCTACTTATAGCCATGGTCAATAAGAATATGAATATGTCGGACTTCCTAGTCTGCTTCTTTCTTCGGAATGTTTTGGATATCATGGTCAAACCTGACACCATGCAAGAATATGTCCAGAAAAGTAGCTTGCATGCAGAATGATGGAGTAGGATCGGAATTGGTGGGACAGTGATTCCCTTGGAGTGAGGGGGCACGACAGTAGTTAGGGAGCAAGAAGCTGAAGTTTGCTCTTGCTTCGGAATTTGGGAACCAGAACGAGAGCAACAGATGAGGAGCGGAGGCGATCGTGCAAATCCATGTGCCACTTATTCTGGTCAAAAGGCAGCTTCTCTTGGGCTTTCCTTTTCCTCCTCTCCTTTTCAGCTTTGTGGTTTTCACCCCCTCTCTCTCCTTCTCCTTTTGTCTGGATCTCTCCTCGTCGACCTCTTGATGGCCCCGATAGTTTGAACAAGGAAGATATGAGTTAAGAGTCTGCCCACTCAATTCTTCAATGCCATATTGAAGTTTGTTATATCTATCTTTTGCCGTGGTACCTGAAACGAGAAGAAAGATTGCATAAGTTTTGGAATTTTTGAATGAAAATTAACGTAGAGATATGTGTATGTGATCCTAGTGTGGTGTAGAGTGCCGATGACCCCTTAAGTACTTTATGGACCATGTTTGAAAACAAGTAAAGATAGCATCTCTCCACCTTCAGCTAGGATATCCTCGGATGAGAGTTGAAACCCAGAGATCTGTCCTTAAGGAGATCGCCAATCGAAATATCAAAGTTGCTTAATGAGCCAAAGAGATCGCCAAAAGATCCGCTTGGAGGAGTCGCTTTGGTTATTGGCGGCGCGCTTGTTTCTACAGTGTTCTTTAGAGATTTGATAACAACACATTGTAGATGAGGCAAGGTAGGAAGCTTAGTTCCTTTGGGAGATGTCTCGCCAAATGATTTATCTCCCACTGGACTAGAATTATAGTCACTGCTTCCTCCCTCAATATTCTCTTCCTCTCTTTCCACTTCTTCTTCTTCCTGCTTCCCTCATCTCTTCTTTTCCTTCCCTCTTTCCCTCACCTTTACTATCTTCTGGTATAATATGCATACCACCTCCTTTATCCTCTTCTCTTGGAATCTCACCAGTGGCAAGCTCTACTTTTGCCATATCAACTGGCTCGTCGATGTTTGTTGTACGCAATAGACCTTCAACTTACCACTAGAGATTATCTTGGAGCTGTGAGTGGGAGACAAATCGGGTTGCTATTCTAGAATTGCTAGGTGGAGTTGTTGCAGGAATGGTGGACTGGTCAAGATGTAATAAGTCGCACCGGTGGAGGTTCTCATTTGTCAGGAGGTATGTGGTGGTACAATGTTGAAAGCTGATTCTTTTTAGAGACTTTAGGGTTTCAATATGCAAGTCACCTATGTCTTGAGCAGGAATATCAACGAAAGAATTGGACAATAAATCAAACATTTGGATGGAAGGAACTTGTGTGCAAAAATAATGAAGAGAAAGGAAGTTTATGCCAGAATGCCAAGCCCATTGAAGCCGTATAGGCATCAAACGAAGAAATACTCGCTCTTGAAGTACGAGCGTTTATTATGAAGCTTCTCTATGACTTTACATCGACCCCAGGCCTCAATTATCATAGAAGATGGCAAGTCTTATTGATGCCAGAAGCTCAAAATGTAGGTTAAGTTCCTGAAGTTAGGAGGTCGTTGGAATTGTTTGAGAGAAACATGTATAAGAAACTTAATAGGGCATACCAGCTGGGATGAACATGAGATGGAGCTAACCTGGTTTCCTATAGAATCATATGAAGGAATGTACTAATGAGCGGCACGACAATGCCTAAGCACATATATCGATTGCATGCCATATAGCCTATAGGAGGGTTTTGCACCCATTGGATTTGGGTTGGTAGAAGCACATTGTCTTCAATAATTCCATATTATCAGTAGATATTTTGGAACATTTTGGGAGTAAGGATTATTGGACGCTTAAACCAATATGCTTGTTCAAAGGAGGAGGCAGAATTTGCATAGGTCCTGCTAGAACCAGCATCCCTTGTAACTTGGCAGTGATTGAACGCTTGGGTCCGACATGTACAGAGGGTGAAGCCTATGCTATAGAGGACCGTGCTTCAGGAGGAATTGATGGCTCGACACTGGTATGGAATCTAGGCGAATGATGAATTATTCTGAATAAAAAAACTTGGAGTTCAACATGGTCAAGTATGTTTTATTTCAAAATTCTATTTTTAAATTTAAATCCTGTGACCATTATCCAGAATCCAATGGACATAAGTGTGCACTGACCAATTGGGTTCTGAACGTCGACCGGGGTAAGTGAAAGTTATAATCTATATAGTGTATTTCATGTGTCATGTACACGACAAACAGACCATCTTATGTAGATAGTTTGCTCATGCTAGAAAAATGAGCCACGCTACACAACGGAACTATGCATTAGATTATATCCGTTATCATCGGATAATCGACAATGGAACCATTATCTGAAGCAATGGGAAAGCTTTTCTTTTACAAGAACATGAAAAGTGCTGGAATTGGAAATGCAATACAATGTAATCGCTCGATACAATCGTTCTTTGGAAAAGAACCATCCTGTTGGTATTTAAGTAGCTATAGTTGATCGATCAAGTGTAGTTTGGAGAATATCAAAGGACTATGAAATGCGAGAACATGAGTGGTGGAGTGTAACATCCCGCCTTTTGTACGCTTTAAATCGATGATAAACCACACACGTCAGACTTAAACCATATAGAAGGGCGGATTGTTATGGGGTAAATAAGAAAAAGCAGAGAAAGAAAAAGAATAAAACAGAATCTTGCAGCGGAATGATAAAATATAATAATCAACTATACAGTTCATGAAGCTATTTTACAAAATATTCGATTATACTTATACAATACATATCAGAGTTACACATACAAAAGAACAATAAATAATGCAGCAGAACAGTAAGAATGTAGTGGAATACTATAATAAATAATAATAAATCTTCGTCTTCGTCCTCCAGAATACGGTCTTCCAAATCCTGAAATGCTCAGGCTGACCCGAGCGAATTAAAAAGAAAAAACACTCAAGCCAGAACTAAAAGATCTTATGTAAGTTAAATCAATGGTAAATAATAAGTGGAACAGCGTCAGAGATGTTTACGGGATTTGGCATCTCCTATCCAGTGTCTAACGTGAGTGCAGTAACTTAAGAGATGCTCGGGATTCACATCTCCTAAGGATCCGTTAAACTATTTACTATGTAGTAATATTTCGCTATTATAATAATGTCTATAGTAAAATAAACTTACTTTTAAATAGCTTTAAGGGGTTACCCATATAGCCCTTACCACATAATAGTCCTAGTAGTCCATCCAGTATCAGCGCATCTCCAAACGGGAGACTACCCTAAATACTCCATGGGCTACGGGAGAAAAAAAACTCGTACAAAACGCGCTAGGGTAGGTGACACGGCACATAAGGCAATGCCAGGGTAGATATACCAATTACGCATCCGGGCTGGTGGTAACACGTAGCGCACAATTACCGCCCACCTTGAGCCACACCCCTAAATGAAAAATCAAAGTGGCCACCGAATCAATCCAAAAGTCAGAGTATAATATCGAAGGAGTGTGTCCGATCAGAGGAATGACCTAATTGGCCCGAGAATCGCTCCTGTTTTTGCCACCTTATGCCAACTCACGGGAGTCCGGTCCACATATATACCTTAATAGAATGTCTCCACCATCCTACTTCATTCTGGAATCTCCACCGCATATACGGTTGTTAAAGTGGTTTTTGAAATTGGTAGAGAGTATGACAACTTCCGATCCTGGTCTCTTTAACAACCAAACGTTATTATAATACCGCGATCTTTTCAAAATAGTTTATACTTTTAAAACTAGAATATAATATCCATTTCAAAACCATATAAATACGATATCCTTTCCATTTCAAAAACCCATCAATATGTTATCGTTTTATTAAAACCCAAATCAATATAGTATCATTTTATTTCGAATATATCCTTTCCAAAATCACAGCACTTTCAAAATAATAATATTTCGAAACCAAACGCTTGAAATATAACCTTTCAAAACATAATACTTCGAATTTTATAGCTACTAAACCATAACTTTAAAAACTTAAATGTTTTGGATATTCAAACAATATATAAATAAAATAGTTTGAATTTAAAATACTTTATAAAGTAAAATAATTTCCTTGACTTCACAATTTTATTCACTTAAATTGAATCTCAATTCATCACTTTCAACTAACTTTCAGTTTCAATAAACCATTTCAATTTCAATATATTTCAAATTTTGAGTATTAAATAATTTCAAAACTAAGGTTGATAATTACGATTCAACAATTCAATGTTCTATTATTTAGTTTTGAAATATTTTCTTAATAAATCCAAAATTCTTTAAATAAAACTTCAAATTTCAATAACTGGGTATTCCTCAATATGTTTAGACTTGATATATTCACTTAAGTCACCTTAAACCCGAATTAAGTTATAAAACTGTATTCTTTTAAAATCTCAATTTCAGTAAGTTCCAAATGGATTCTTATTAAATATAACTCTTAATTAAATAAAATCTCAAATAAATTTCAAAACTATCTTCTCAAACTTGATTTATAAAAATCAATATAAACTCTATATTAAAATAAAATCTAAATACTTACTTACATGTATTTTAAAAAAAATCAAAATCTATCATTAAACTTAATTTTTATTTAAAAAACTTATACATAGCTTAAAATCAAGCATTTACTATATATAAAAATAATATTTAATAACATCAAAAATCAATATTCATTAAACCGTATCTTTCTTTCCAAAAACCATAGAAATAATTTTCAAAGTATTTTATATATATACAACGATGTCTGTATATAATTTCCTACCCTATGGTCAAGTGATATGGATATTTATCATTTCAATTCGTAATTTAAAATAAAAATACGGTTATATATCATTTCAAACCGCAATCCCGAATGAAATAAAAATGCATAACAACTTGCAGTTTATAACAATACAAAATACAACATCCATTCATCCAACATCAATCATCAACCGTTTATCACAATCATCATCCAATTAAATCCATAACATCAATATAAATAGATAATAAGCAACATGTATTTACTGGCAGATTATATATAAAAATAAATTAATTAACAATTTAACTGGCGGTTTATATGCAAAAATAAATTAAATAACAATTTAATTCAATAAATTCAATTTAACTGGGATGATGATTAAAAATATGCCAAACACTCATAAATAAATTTCTAATCACATCAAAAATTAATTTAACAAACATAAAAACTTTTAGAAGTTGTGAGTGGGTTAAAACACTCACCTTTATACGAATCTGAAAATAATAGATTTCTAATCAATAGCTTCGCTCTATGTTTCCTTAGTCTCCTTCTTGATTGCTAGCTTTGTTACTAATTTTTTATTTATTTTGATGTACTTTAAATTCCCTCCTTATTATATTAATTTATATATGTATTTATGTATGTATTTTTAAAAGGTTTGGAAAAGATGTGAAAAAGAGGAATTGAAAAAGAAAAGGATTAAAATGAGAAGAACTGAAAATGGAAGAGAAGGTCAAGATTTGAAAAGAAAGAAGAAAGTTTGAAATAGAATAAAATTTGAAGAAGAAGAATATTTGAAGAGGAAGGAAAAATTAAAATGAGAGATAATAAAGAGATTTGAAGAAAAAAGAAGAAGAAGATTAGAATGGAGGATGGGGTTTCATTTGCATCATATCTTATTTATAAGGTTAGAGTTAGGTTTAGGGCCAAAGAGATTTGAAAAGAAAGGCCGCTATCGATTAGAAATAAATGAAATGACGTTTCAGTAAAATGAAGTTGGAAAATGAACGAAAAAAGAAAGTAAATATAAACAAACTGGGTATTGAGATAAAGTAAATATGAACAGCCTTTTTAAAAGTAACAGGTATTAAAAAGAGGTATAATTAGAAAGGGAATGAATGGACCAACTCAATACCGTAAACAAATTTTTAGAATTCAAATTTCAAAACAATCGTTCACTTAATTAATTTTGTTAACCCTAAATGTACCAAAATTAACATCCTTTAAAGATCTAATTAACACACAATAAAGGAAAATAAATTCTCTACACAAATTTGCGTCATAAATTAACATTGGTTTGTATTTATTACATTCACACCTTTAGTTATTGCATAAATTCTCATTAATATACGTTAAAGTTCATTTAATTCTAATTGATTCCCATTTTAATTATTAAACCAAATAAACGGGTAACTTATAACAAGTGTTACCATGACTTTAATTACACTTATGAATTCCCTATTATCAAGCAAATGTTACAATTCTTAAATACTTCTGCTTTTATTTAACTACCATTAACTATATTATTATTATTCCATTAGCTAACTAAGTATTTACATTCGTTTATTACATTTCAATCTCATAACCAATTATAACAATTTTCAATATTTCACCCGACCTTTCATTTCAATTTATCCATTTATTAAGTTTTACAATCATTACATTAGTGCTTCCATTCCATCCTTTATTTATTGACTATCATATTTCCATTTACTATATTTTGGTCAATTTCGCACATTATTTGTAATTAAAGTCTCAATTGATTTACTTATCTTGATTTCATTCCTTTGTAACATCACTTATTTCTTTACAAATAAACAAACATTTCAATTCATCCTATTATCTTCATATCTTGTAATTATTGTCTTAAACTCATAAATGTAATACTAAGTTTCATTTTAATTTCAATTAACGTAATAATTAAATATTAAATTTCATTTAGTTGCAATTAATCCAATTATTATCATCTTAGGTACCATTTACTTTGGTATATATCCTAATACATTTACAAAACGTTAAATTAAGATTTATTGTAATTGATTACCAAAGTTTATTTAACACATTAAATAAATAAACAACCTATATTAATTGTCACCTATTTGCTTTTAATTGCATTTAAAAGTTTGTTACCTAACAACCCAGGTTATTATTCCATATATAACACTAATTTTATTCCATTACTATTTGTGATACCCTTGCATTACATACTTCAATATTTCCATTTTCATCTTTATTTCAATTGCATAATATTTAATTCCAATTGCTACAATAATTACACTTATTATAAATTAGATTTCAATGAAATGATTTTTTTGTCTTTCATTACACTACTATATTCAAATATCCATCTTTTCTTTGTATTAACTACTATTTCCATTTTATTATATTTGCCAAATATGTGCATTAATTACAATTTATATTCTCAATTAATTTATTTACTTGGTTTCATACTTCTATTACATCAATTACTATCTTATAAATAAATTTACGTTTCTATTAAATTTACATTCACACTTTCCACTATTATATTAATTATCATTAAAGTAACATTTAATTACCCTTATTTGTAATTGGTAAATTAACAAGTAACAACTACCATTTGTCACCATTATCCCTTTATAATACTTGTATGTTTATTCTTCACAAACAATTTTCATCTATCACATTATTTCACACATTAATACAATAATTACATTTATTTCTATTATATCCCATTTATAACTAAGTCATAACGTTTAAGTTATTTTATTTAATTGGCATGTTCATTCAAGTACATTAATTATTAACTTGCATTAACATATTTCCTTAATTTACATCGAATTACTGTTAACATTGTGCCATTTCATTAATTAATTCAATACTTACCTTTATTTTCTCATATTCAATTTATATCCAGGTATAACACTTTCACTACGTCATTTATTAGAACTTTATCCAAATTACAAACAATTAGTTTTAATTACCATTGTTATATTTCATTCTTAACATTTACTTCAATATAGATTATAAAATTTTATTTCTTTCTAAATTTAATTATGAAATCTTATTAATTTAACCAATTTAATTAGTGAATTTTACGGGTAGTTACACTCTCCCCCACTCAAAACTTTTCGTCCCTGAAAAGGAAAAAGAAGGGAAAAAGAAGAATTAAGAAATCAATATATCTAACTTAAAATATTAAATTTATAAACAAATAAATTTATAAAATTAATTAATTTAAATAAAATATACCAATTTATAACCATTAAATCTTTTTATACTTAAATTAATAAGGTTTGGAAAACATTTCAATAATTTTCGAAGTCCAAAATTTACGGAAAATTTTGGCAGAGTCTCCTTTTTACGGAGAGGCTCAGGAGAAAATATAATATCCAATATAACAATATACAACATATATTTTCCAAAATAATATATATCCCAATACGGGAAAATAATATAATAACGCTATAAACCGTAATTCGAAAACGTACCTATTTGTCGGGCAATTAACGTTAATTATGAAACCAAAAGTAGTAGCAATTGCTTCCATAACCTGTATTTCACTTATATAATCCAAAAGAGTTAATAATTATATAGAATGAAATATTTATTTTGTTTCATCCACTAATCAAACAAACAATGTCAAACACAACAATCACTTGAAATCACAACATACGATCATCATATGAAGTCAATAAAATCAACCATCTACATATCTATGGCAATAAAACAAATAGTTGTTCGGGTTCAAAACTTTAAATTGTACAGAATGAAAAAGAAACTACTAAGTGCACCATTCACTCAACAGTCTTAGATGGAACTAAATAGATTATTCATTCATCTAAACAATTGTAAAGTGTCCTTGCCCAAATAACCATAAACTAAAACAAACAACAATCTTTTCTTTCATATAATGAGTTATCCTTTTAATTTACTTGCAATTACTCAATTTCATTTATTTATAGTATTAATGTTTAATTCAATTTCTTTGCATATTAATTTATTTACTTAAATTTAAAATCTTATACTTACAATATTTTTTCCTATTACCTTTATTACAGTAACATTTCAATTACAACTTAAGTTTACAACAATTACAACATCAAATGCTTATTTATAAAAGAATTTAATTAAATACTTTCATTACCTCAAGTTGATTACTTGTATAATATCCATTACATTTTCTTATTAACGTTTCAACTTTTTACATCTTTTGGTAAGTTATACATATGTTAAAGAATGCAAATGAAACTTTTACAAGTTTTACCTCAAGTCTTTAAATTTAATTTAATGTTCAATAATTACATCTTTTGTTTTATAGATTACAATTTCAACTTTCTTTTAATTCTATTTATTCTTAGCATTTAATCTCTTATTTCCTTTAGAGGTTTCAATTATTAATTACCTACGTTCCAATTCACTACAATAATTGAAATTATTAATTAATGGAAACTTAAGAACTAAATACCGGATTAAATCTCAAATCATTTTAAAATAATAGAAAAACGTATTTATATATCCAATTATATTTAAAACAATTAAATATTTATATTTGGTTATCAAAATAAATTCGTAGTAAAACTACTACAGTGGCCTTCCCACTTCGAAACTCGAAAATGAATGTCGATGATGCGTGCACTCATGACCGAAATTATTTTCCAACGACAAAAAGGGAAGTACAAAGCTTATTTCTGTTCAAAATTTCCTTAAACAATTCTTTCAAATTATATTAAAATATTTATATCAGAAAATACTTATAAACAATATTATTATATTCCAAAATTATTCGAAAGAAATTTTTAAAACCCCGGGATTAAGTTCTAAATTCCCAATTCTCATTTATTTTATTTTCAGTCTCATTTCAACTATTATTTATAAATTTCGTTACCTAACAACCAATATAATACAACCAAATATATATATCATTTATAAAAAATTATTTTATATATACAGAAAATATAATAGGAAAAATTATTTCATTCACCCATATTCAAAACAAATATTGTGTCGGTCTGTCCTATTAAGTGTTTAAAAATCCTTATCGATGTCATGGCGTCCCATGCACCAACCAGAATTTATAAATACAAAATGGAACAAAATTAACACAATATTAAAGCTGTTTTATAACACTAACAAGTACGCTCTCTCGTATATACATATACACTCAGCAACTCATCATAGGGTATTACTACCCTATTAATAAAGAGTCAGACCCCATAAAGCTAAGGTTTATCGCTAAACCAAAGCTCTGATACCAGATGCAACGTCCCACCTTTTTGTACGCTTTAAATCGACGATAAACCACACACGTCAGACTTAAACCATACAGAAGGGTGGATTGTCATGGGGTAAATATGAAAAACAGAGAAAGAAAAGGAATAAAACAGAATCTTGCAGCGGAACGATAAAATGTAATAATCAAATATACAGTTCATGAAGTTATTTTACAAAATATTCGATTACACTTATACAATACATATCAGAGTTACACATACCAGAGAACAATAAATAATGCATCGGAACAGTAAGAATGTAGTGGAATACTATAATAAATAATAATAAATCTTCGTCTTCGTCCTCCAGAATACGGTCTTCCAAATCTTGAAATGCTCAGGCTGACCTGAGCGAATTGAAAAGACAAAACACTCGAGTCAGAACTAAAAGATCCTATGTAAGTTAAGTCAACGGTAAATAGTATGAGTGGAACGGCATCAGAGATGTTTGCGAGATTTGACATCTCCTATCCAGTGTCTAACGTGAGTGTAGTAACTTAAGAGATGCTCGGGATTCACATCTCCTAAGGATCCGTTAAACTATTTATTATGTAGTACTATTTCACTATTATAATAATGTCTATAGTAAAATAAACTTACTTTTAAATAGCATTAAGGGGTTACCCAAATAGCCCTTATCACATACTTGTCCCAGTAGTCCATCGAGTATCAGCGCATCTCCATATGAGAAGACTGCCCTAAATACTCCACGGGCTATGGGAGAAAAACAAACTCGTACAAGACGCGCTACGGTAGGTGACACGGCACACAAGGCAATGCCAGGGTAGATATGCCAATTACGCATCTGGGCTGGTGATAACGCATAGCGCGCAGCTACCGCCCACCTCGAGCCACACCCCAAATCAAAAATCAAAAGTGGCCACCGAATCAATCCAAAAGTCGGAGTATAATATCGAAGGAGTGTATCTGATCAGAGGAATGACCTCATTGGCCCGAGAATCGCTCCTGTTTTAGCCACCTTATGTCCACTCACAGGAGTCGGGTCCACGTATATACTTTAATAGAACGTCGCCACCATCCTACTTCATTCTGGAATCTCCACCGCGTACATGGTTGTTAAAGTGGTTTTCGGAGTTGGCAGAGAGTATGATAACTTCCGATCCCGGTCCCTTTAACAAACAAACGTTATTATAACACTGTGGTATTTTCAAAATAGTTTATACTTTTAAAACCAGAATATGATATCCATTTCAAAACCATATAAATATGATATCCTTTCCATTTCAAAAACCCATCAATATGATATCGTTTTATTAAAACTCAAATCAATATAATATCATTTTATTTCGAATATATCCTTTCCAAAATAATAGCACTTTCAAAATAAAAATATTTCGAAACCAAACGCTTGAAATATAACCTTTCAAAACACAACTTCCAAAACTTAAATGATTTGGATATTCGAATAATATATATAATAAAATAGTTTGAATTTAAAATAACTTTATAAAGTAAAATGATTTCCTCGACTTCACAATTTTATTCACTTAAATTAAATCTCAATTCATCACTTTCAAGTCACTTTAATTTCAATAAACCATTTCAATTTCAATATATTTCAAACTTTGAGTATTAAACAATTTCAAAACTAAAGTTGATAATTATGATTCAACAATTCATTGTTCTATTATTTAGTTTTGAAAAATTTGCTTAATAAACCAAATATCCTTTAAATAAAACTTTAAATTTCAATAATCGAATATTCCTCAATATATTTAGACTTGATATATTCATTTAAATCGCCGTAAACCCGAATTAAGTTATAAAACTATATTCTTTTAAAATCTCAATTTCAATAATTTCCAAATGGATTCTTATTAAATATAACTCTTAATTAAATAAAATCTCAAATCAATTTCAAAACTATCTTCTCAACCTTGATTTATAAAAATCAATATAAACTCTATATTAAAATGAAATCTAAATACTTACTCACATTTATTTTAATAAAATCAAACTCTATCATTAAACTTAATTTTTATTTAACAAACTTATAGATAGCTTAAATTCAAGCATTTAACTATATATAAAAATAATATTTAATAACATCAAAAATTAATATTCATTAAAACGTATCTTTCTTTCCAAAAACCATGGAAATCATTTTCAAAATATTTTATATATAGACCACGGTTTCTGTATATAATTTTCTACCTTATGGTCAAGTGATATGAATATTTATCATTTCAATCCGTAATTTAAAATAAAAATACAGTTATATATCATTTCAAACCGCAATCTCGAATGAAATAAAAATGCATAATAACTTGCAGTTTATAACAATATAAAATACAACATCCATTCATCCAACATCAATCATCAACCATTTGTCACAATCATCACCCAATTAAATCCATAACATCAATATAAATAGATAATAAACAACAGGTATTTACTGGCAGTTTATATTTAAAAACAAATTAATTAACAATTTAACCGGCAGTTTATATGCAAAAATAAATTAAATAACAATTTAATTCAATAAGTTCAATTTAACTGGGATGATAATTAAAAATATGCCAAACAGTCATAAATAAATTTCTAATCACATCAAAAATTAATTTAACAAACATAAGAAATTTTAGAAGTTGTGAGTGGGTTAAAATGCTCAACTTTATACGAATCTGAAAATAATAGACTTCTAACCAATAGCTTCGCTCTATGTTTCCTTAGTCTCCTTCTTGATTGCTAGCTTTGTTCCGTAATTTTTCTTTTATTTTGATTTACTTTAAATTCCCTTCTTATTATATTAATATATATATGTATTTATGTATGTATTTTTAAAAGATTTGGAAAAGATTTGAAAAGGAAGAATTGAAAAAGAAAAGGATTAAAATGAGAAGAACTAAAAATGGAAGAGAAGATCAAGATTTGAAAAGAAAGAAGAAAGTTTGAAATAGAATAAAATTTGAAGAAGAAGAATATTTGAAGAGGAAGGAAAAATTAAAATGAGAGATAATAAGGAGATTTGAAGAAAAAAAGAGAAGAAGATTAGAATGGAGGCTGGGGTTTCATTTGCATCATATCTTATTTATAAGGTTAGAGTTAGGTTAATGGCCAAAGAGATTCGAAAAGAAAGGCCGCTATCAATTAGAAATAAATGAAATGACGTTTCAGTAAAATGAAGTTGGAAAATGAACGAAAAAAGAAAGTAAATATGAACAAACTTGGTATTGAAATATATTAAATATGAACAGCCTTTTTAAAAGTAGCAGGTATTAAAAAGAGGTAATTATTAATTATAAAGGGAATGAATGGAACAACTCTATACTGTAAACAAATTTTTAGAATTCAAATTTCAAAACAATCGTTCACTTAATTAATTTTGTTAACCCTAAACGTACCAAAATTAACATCCTTTAAAGATTTAATTAACACACAATAAAGGAAAATAAATTCTCTACACAAATTTGTGTCATAAATTAACATTGGTTTGTATTTATTACATTCACACCTTTATTTATTGCATAAATTCTCATTAATATACATTAAAGTTCATTTAATTCTAATTGATTCCCATTTTAATTATTAAAACAAATAAACGGGTAACTTATAACAAGTGTTACCATGACTTCAATTACACTTATGAATTCCCTATTATCAAGAAAATGTTACAATTCTTAAATACTTCTGCTTTTATTTAATTACCATTAACTATATTATTATTCCATTAGCTAATTAATTATTTACATTCGTTTCTTACATTTCAATCTCATAACCAATTATAACAATTTTCAATATTTCACCCAACCGTTCATTTTAATTTATCCATTTATTAAGTTTTACATTCATTACATTAGTGCTCCCATTCCATCCTTTATTTATTTGCTATTATATTTCCATTTACTATATTTAGGTCAATTTCACACATTATTTGTAATTAAAGTCTCAATTAATTTACTTGTCTTGATTTCATTCCTTTATTACATCCCTTATTTCTTTACAAATAAACTAACATTTCAATTCATCCTATTATAATTAATATCTTGTAACTATTGTCTTAAACTCATAAATGTAATACTAAGTTTCATTTTAATTTCAATTAACGTAATAATTAAATATTAAATTTCATTTAATTGCAATTAATCCAATTATTATCATCTTAGGTACCATTTACTTTGGTATATATCCTAATAAATTAACAAAACGTTAAATTAAGATTTATTGTAATTGATTTAACACATTAAATAAATAAACAACCTATATTAATTGTCGCCTATTTGCTTTTAATTGCATTTAAAAGTTTGTTAAATATCAACCCAGGTTATTATTCCATATATGACACTAATTTTATTCCATTACTATTTATGATACCCTTGCATTATATACTTTAATATTTCCATTTTCATCTTTATTTCAATTGCATAATATTTAATTCCAATTGTTACAATAATTACACTTATTATAAATTAGATTTCAATGGAATGATTTGTTTGTCTTTCATTACACTACTATGTTAAAATATCCATCTTTCCTTTGTATTAACTACTATTTCCATTTTATTATATTTGCTAAATATGTACATTAATTACGATTTATATTCTCAATTAAAATATTTACTTGGTTTCATACTTTTATTACATCAATTACTACCTTATAAATAAATTTACATTCCTATTAAATTTACATTCACACTTTCCATTATTATATTAATTATCATTAAAGTAACATTTAATTACCCTTATTTGTAATTGGTAAATTAATTGGTAACGACTACCATTTGTCACCATTATCCCTTTATAATACTTGTATGTTTATTCTTCACAAACAATTTCATCTATCATATTATTTCACACATTAATACAATAATTACATTTGTTTTTATTATATTCCATTTATAACTAAGTCATAACATTTAAATTATTTTATTTAATTGGAATGTTCATTCAAGTTCATTAATTATTAACTTGCATTAACATATTTCCTTAATTTACATCCAATTACTGTTAAGAATGTGTTATTTCATTAATTAATTCAATACTTACCTTTATTTTCTCATACTCAATTTATATCCAGGTATAACACTTTCACTACTTCATTTATTAGAATTTTATTCAAATTACAAAGAATTAGTTTTAATTACCATTGCTAAATTTCATTCTTAACATTTACTTCAATATAGATTATAAAATTTTTATTTCTTTCTAAATTTAATTATGAAAATCTTATTAACTTAACCAATTTAATTATTGAATTTAGGGATCGTTACATGGAGTTGTTTGCAATTTCCAAAAAGGTGCCATTATTGCGGTTCTTGAGCAGGGGATTTTCATCACTTGGCATGAGCGGCCTGCGTATTATTATAGACGTACCTTAATCAGGAAGCTTTCGCCAAAGTAGTGCTATAGGTCTTGGCCAAATGAACGGAAAAAAAGTGGGAATTTGTAGTGAGGCTTACTTGTCTGATCCCCGATTAATATACTGACAATTAATATATTGGCACCTTGCTAGTTTTCTTCGTGTATTGGACCTGGAGATTGCCTGCTTATCTATGTAACTGATATTCATTCTTTAGTAACGTAGTGCTAAATAGCAAAAATCGTAGGGATCGAGTAAAGGTTTCCAAGTGTTAAAGAGATATTCTCTACAAGGCTTATGGAAAAGCCATATATTCCCTAATTAATACGTTTTAGGTGACCGATCCAAGATACTGCCCTTTAGTTGTCTAGAATAGTTGGGCTTTTCACTTGTTCGATCTTGATTCATCAACGTTAATAATTCACTACCTTCCAACGCTCCTTACTAGCTTCTAGGTAGAGCGGATGAAGAACTACGAACATCTTGATTTTGGATCCAAGGCGAGCAAAGTGAGCGAAAGGCCAGTATATTAATTAAGGCAAATGTACTTGCCTTCTTTTGAAAGAATTGAACTAGTTCAGTTATTTCTAAACCAGACATATGAACCAGGACCACTTCGGAGTAACATCATAGCTCCTACAGAAGTAATAACAATCAAAGTCGTGGGTGGGTATTCAAATAAAGGAGATCAACTTGCTACGATGAAAACACCAACTGTGGCCATAATAGCTGCAAGAATCGAAGTAGATACTAGAGTAGGACCCTCCATTACATCGGGCGACTGTATCTTCGATCTGAATTTAGAGGCTCCATCTAAATAGAGAGAAATAAGCAATGAATCAGAAGGTTTCTTCTCCATCCAGTAGAATCGATAAGTTGTAAACACGTAAAGAGTGGTGATTTCCCTTATTCTCCTCTCCTAACTGGAATGCATCAACTAAGACTGCTTAAAGACTCCCTTAATTTGCTGAAAGCTCAGGTAAATGAATAAGGAGTTCATTCTAAGTCTTTTTAACATACCAAGCCAGATTTAATAGATTAAGGATCATCGAAAATATTACCCATTTTTAAGTGGCAATAATCAGTCGATTCTCCCAAGCAATCATCATGTTAGGTCTAAGGTCTAAGCACAAGTTTGGGAGAATCTTGGAATTGCTCCGACCTAACACAACCATCCCTATCACAAACATCGCCGACAGCAGCCGACAATAGCCAACATCACCAAAGAAACCACCTTTTAATGGTCAGATTTAAAGAGATGCAGTGGGGATCAAGCACTAGTCAACGGTGGTTTTTCGAAGTGGTTATGGTGATCTTCTAGAGATAGGAGCAACGATAGGGATCTGGCAACTGTGCTAAGATCTCCATGACGGTCGGTTTTTTGTAATGGACTTGGGTTAGCTTGGAAAAACCAAGCGCTCAATATAGAATATTTCGATCACGAGTAGGAAAAGTGAGAAAGTAGGGAAATTTCCCTAAGGCCTGAGTACTTATAGTTCTTGGTGAAAAGTAAAAGAGATGGATACTGTGATGTCCCGGAAATTTAGGTAATATTTATTTAATAATTTCCATTAATAATTTCAAAAGTGTGTAATATTGATTTAATAATTTAATTATCTTTTAGAAAAAATATATAATAATAATGATAATTGTTTAATTTGATAAATGATTATCTTTTCAAATTTTGTAATGATAATAATTTAATTTAGAGATTTTATTCTTTGCAAAGTTAATAACATATTTAATTGATAAAATTTATCTCTCTAAACTAATTAGAAATATATTTTATTCATAATGTATATATGAGTGTATACATTGAGAATAAGGAGTTTGGATTTAATTTAAGTTTAATAAAAATTATTTTCCAAATTTACAATACATCTATATATATATTGTGAATTTATAGATTATGATTGAATTTAATATAGAAACCTTTCAATAGGTTAAATAGTATATTATAATAAAAGTCTAGTTGTAATTTAATATTCTTTTCTATTTAAATTTTCTTTCTTTTTAAATTTAGCTTGAAATTATATTTTTAAAATATATCAATAAACTAAGCATAATTTATAATTAATAAAGATGATTTGTATATAAACATTAAAGCTAATTTGAAATAAACATGTTAGTATAATTAAGAAATCAATTAAAAACATTTATAAAATAAGTACTTACTATAATATTTGGAGATGTAACATGTATAAGGATATTAGTGCATAAAAAAACACACTAATGATAAAATTAAGTTCATAACTTAGGTTTAAAAGGGATTTAACAAAGATTAATAAATTTCTTTAAATAAATATACAAGTTGTAAATGTATTACAAGTGTAAACATTTAAAATAGGCATTTGAGCATTTGTAAGCTAAAGATTACATGAAAGGACAAGTGGCACTTATCTCTTTAATTTGGGGGAATTTGTATAATGAATGTGAAAGAAAAAAAAGAGAAGAAACTCATTAACAAGCAAAATCTACAAACCTATAAACCAAAAAAAAAAAACAACAACAACAAAAGTTACGATTTCAACCCAGTTTTAACAAGAAGGCAAGCTGTAGATCCGATTCAATAAAGATCAAACCTGAAATCAAAAGATTTTCAGATCAAAGCTGTTGATCAACAAACCAGGATTAACTCATCTTAAATAAAAAGGAAAGAGGATCTAAGTCAACATCAAGCAACTTCCAGTTTTCTTTTCAATAAGTAAATCTGCATCCCTGTTCAAAGCATGTGCAGGTGAGCACTCCTGAAAATTTAAACTTGCTTGCATTTGCATGAGGAGAATACTTGATGTATGATTTGAATTTTATTATACTTGATATTCGAAATGATTTCATATTTATAAATGTATGTTTGCATCAGTGGTTATGTCTGGAAAGATTAAGCATCCCTCTGTTTTAAACTATTACAGGGTTGAAGAACCTGATTTAAAATTCAAAACCATCCAATTTAATGATTTTTAGACCTTACTCTTAAAATGAAAAAATGATTGTATATGTACAAAATCATCTTTAAAATTTGATTCGAGTAAAAACGATAAGGAGATGTCTCAAAAATAAATTTTTACAGTAAAAATTCAAACAATGTCACAAGTGTGATTTTAAATTTTCATGCTTTGATTTTATAATCAGATTCATTAGCAAAAATGATGAATTTTAAAAATAATATGGAGATTTTATAGTTGTTGGATTTGGAGAATTGCTGGGTGGAATGGAAATCACGTTTCGAACAAATTCAGGAGATCAGTGTGACTAGGGTGGTCGGGTTCATATCATGGTTGGCTAGTGGGTCAACGATGGTAGGAAAAATGGTTAGGGTTTTTACTGATGATCGTGGAGGACGGTGCGAGACTAACTAGGGTTTTCAACTAGGTTCGGGTAGGGGTTTTTTCGCAAAGCCAGTATGACGTGGACGTGGCATCGGACCTAGTGGGTCATGGGGAAAACGAAGCGAGGGCTCGTGGTGAGGCTGTGGTTGGTTTGGCGAACCTCCGGTGGTCGAGTTCACCGATTGCAGGAAGTTTTGTAGCTGAGGGTTGTTTCCAGTTTTGGGTTCAACTAGTTCAATTTTGGATCTCAGGGGTTATGGACGATCTGATTGGTCGAAGGTGTAGGCCAGGCCATGGTCGACTTACCGAGATTGGTTCTGAAGATCGGAGCAACGCCGATGATTTGTGCATGTGCACATGCATCTGTTGTGTCAGGTTTTTGAGGTGGGGTGTTTGAGCTCGGGAAGTTGGGGGTTATCCTTCGAGTCGATCTCGTGTTTTTATGGAGAAGCATGAATACGGGGAAGAAGGAAGGAACAGAGGAAGAAGAAGGTTTGGGAAAGATCGATTTTTCCCAGGGCCGAACTCGAGTATACGGTTATGTTTCTCGAAGCAGAATGATTTGGATTGGCCTGGGTTCAAGTTTGAGTAAAATAGCTTATAGCTCGGTTTGTTGGTGAATTCAAACAGTTTCAAGCTTCAAGAAAAAAAAGAGCAAGTTAAGGAGTAAGGTTTTGTTCCGAAAATTTCAGTGATAATTGATTTTAAATGATAGTTAATAATTAACTAAGTAATTAATTAGTGAATTAGATTAAAGATAATCACTTAGGAATCAAGAAAGGGGTAATTACTTAATGAAGTAATTTAAGTGATTAATTACTCGGAGTAATTAACTAAGTTAGTGCGGTTAATTTTAATTAATTAATTAAGTTTAAATTTATTAAAGAGAATTATGTGATGATGGGTTAAGTATAATTACTTAATGAAATTAGTAAATGTAATTAATAGTGAAGTATTGGATAATTACTGGATTTAATTAATTAAGGAAAATTACTTGATGAATAGTAATTAAAGAAAAGTTACTTAGTGAAAGTAACCAAGTGTTAGTTACTCAGTGCAATTTAAAGGGTTAATTAATATAATTAATCAATGAGTTGATTTAATAAATGAGGTAATTAAGGATAGCTAATTTCTAAGTGGAATTATGTTTTATTAATTAATAACTAGGTTATATTAATTAATACCTAAAGGATGATTAGTCTATAATTAGGGATTAATCAAGGTAAATTAAGGATTAATCAAATGGTAATTAAGGATTGATTAATTGGTAATTATGGATAATTAAAGAATGATTAGTTATTGGTTGTAATTAGTTAAAGTTAAGTAAAGGTAATCTTGTGATTAAAGTTAGATATTAATTTTATTCGAGATGAATTAAATTAATTGGGAAGTAAACAATCTTGTTTATGAAAGATTGAATGATGTAAAATGCCTTGAATTGGATGAATATCTTTGATATGAAATGATTTGTGATATGGTATGTTTGGTCTGAACTGTGATAATGTGGTTATCTATCGGTAATAAGTTACTATGTAAAATTTGGCATCCTATGTTTAAAATTTAATTGTATTCACTTGTATAACTAGGGTTAAGGTGTCATTGGATTCGAAGAGACCGGAGTCGGGTAGTAGAAAATACCCGAAACCACTTCGATCCTTTATTGATATGTGAAATTAATATGCTGCTATGGAATGATTTAAGTAAATTGGACCATTTAATCTAAGTTTGGCACTTAGAAATTGATGTGTGAAATAAGTAATGTTTATAACAGCTTGTAAAGTTGTAATTGGTATAAGTTTCCCGGGTTTATATAAATTGTATGCTTTCGTATTCCTTGTTAGTTGGGTTTACTCACGCTGGTTTCCAGCCTGACCCGGGTGTTACTTTGATGTAATGCTCGGGTCAGACCGAGTATTGCAGATTTTCAGGTAAGGACGTTCTGGATCTCAAGAGGCAAGCTGGATGGCAGTAACGTATGGAGAGTTTCACTATGTTATTATATATCTGAGACATGCTAAATTGTATCTGTCTAATGTTGTATAAAATTGCTGTAACTCTGATATATCGATGTAAAATTGATAGATACAGTTTTCTTTGGTATAATTATTATTATTGATATTATATTTTATCCGCTGCGAATGTGAGATTGTGTGTTTCTTTCTGTTCTTCTTCTATCTCTTTTTTTTTCTCTTTCTTCTTTCCACTAACTATTTGGAAATTTTGGGATCGAAATTTTCGGGTCGTTACATTTGGTATCAGAGCAGAAGGTTAAGCGAGAACCTTGGCTCTGGTGGAATTACTCATTAATGATAGGGTAAGTGGTACCCTAGGATGAGTAGAGTATATAGATATGAGAGAGCGTACTTGTTATTTTCTTATATAAAGGTTTTTAAATGATTTTAAAAGTAAATGAATCTTATATAAGAAATAGATTATCTATTATATTAAGGAAATTGGTTGTAGTATTAATTAAATTAAAGGTAATAGTAAGAATTAAATTAAGAAGTAATAGAATGCAACCAAATTGAAATTAGAATTAAATAAAATAAGTTTGAAATTGATTCAAACTAAAATTGAAATCTTCAATTGGATAAGTGTTTCAAAATAAGATGAATTAGAATTGGTTTCAAACCAAAGAAATAGATGGTTATTGTGTTTAATAATGGAATGATTGTTCTTCAATAAACAATAAAATGTTTTAAGGAAGTAAACATTTAAAAAGGAGAATAAACTTGTAAATTTGGAAGAATGTAAATTAAAGTGGGTTTCCAATTATGAAGTTCTGAATTCTAAATTTAAAACATTTGAAAATTGTTTTCAAAATGTTAAAGGAAATATTATTATTCAAACTACTTTGAATATGATCTTATTTAGAAATGTTTGGAAATTTTAAAGAGAATTTGTTTTGGATTGAAACCAAGGGTGGTTTAAATTTTAAAATTTGGCTTGGTGAACCAAGAAGTAAATATGTATATGTGTGGATATACTTAAATATCAAAGACGGTTTGAGATAAACTCTAAATATTGAGTTTTTAAATTTGAAATGAGATATGATATCCAAAATGATAAGTTTTTGAACTTAATAAGTGGGAAGATTATTTATGAAAAGTTAAAAATTTGAAATTGAAATTCAAACTAGGTAAGGTTGACTGGATTAAGTAAATTGAATTTAACTTGAAAGAAGTTAAATAAGTTTGAATGAATAATCTGATTTGGAAATTTCAAGATGAAATTGGGATTTAACTTGGGAAGTTAAATCGTTGATTTGAATTAGGGAGTTTGAGTGATCTCAAATTAGGTTTGAGATATGGAAATTGGAAATTGATGGATGTTTTAAAATGAATTGGATGATATCATCCTATTGTTATTAATAATCTTTAAATTGTGAACTGGATTTATTTAAATGAATGAGAAGTGAAGTGGGGTAATATATCCATTATAGGGATAAATAAAATTTAACTTAAATTTAAAATTAAAATATGGAATTCCTTTGAACTTAAGATTTGAATGTCGGAAATAAATTTTGTAAATTAAACTTGTTCAAGAATTGATTTCAAACTAGAAGATAAAATTGGGTGGTAAGTTGAATTTTTGAGATAGAAATTGTTTTGAACTCTTTTGTAAACTTTGAAATGAGTAAGTAAAGATAACTTAAAATGAAAATTCTAGAATTTAAGCTCAGAAATTAAATTGTTTAAAAGCTTTTAATAAAGGTTAACTTGGTTTAAAAGGTTAAACCAACCTTAGTGAATTTAACTCGAATTTATATAATTCGAGATGGTTTAAATTTGAAATTTGAATTTGATTTGAATAATTTGAAATTGTAATTAAAGTTGAAATTTTTTAAAATTCAAATGGAATATGAATTTAATTTGGAAGGAAATCAAGATTAATTCAACTTGATTTGAAAATAGAGTTTGAAATTAGGATTAATTCAAATTGGAGTTGAAATAAATTGAAATTTGAAACTAGTTCAATTGAAATTTATTTGAATTAGTAGAATTTGAGATCAAGGTTGAATAAAGTTAAATTTGGAAAGAACTAAAGTTAATTCAACTTGAATTGGGATGAATCAATTTCAATGGAAATTGAAGTTATTTAAATTGGAGTTGGGTCAATTTAAATGAAAGTGGAAATTTAATTTGAATTGATAAGAATGGAGATTGGGAAGTGAGCAGTTTTGACTCTGGACTATTTTTAATATAAATTGTTTTAACATAAACCTATTTTTCCAAGCTATTCATTATATATACAACCTTTCTTTTAAAAGCCAAATTATCTTATACTTGTTTTACAATTATTTTTGATACTGTTTAACAATTTTCCAACTGTTTTATAAACTAATTACTATATTTCAACTATTTTATAAATTAATTACTATCTTACTATTATTTTGCAATTATCTAAAATTTCTATAATTATTTTAACTACTTTCCAACTATTTTACAACTACCTAACTATTTTACAACCATTTTACAAACTAGTAATTATTTTCCAACGACTTATCTATTTTTAACTTTTCAAACTATTTTTTAAATTTAAACTGGACAGAGTTTAAACTGTTTATGGTTAAATAACCAATCGAGATAAGAATAGAGATGATAATCCGAATGGATTTAAGCAATTGTGAATAAGTGAATGAAAATCAAAGTGAGTGTGAATAGAAAGAGAATTGATCTGGCTAATAACCAATAAAGATAAATACGTAGGGTGTACGTATGTTATTCTATTCGCATAGTAACGTGATCCAGATTCGAGCACAGAATTTCGAGATAGTTATATCGATCCGAGTGGGATTTTTCACTTGATTTTCGACGGCGAACCTGGATATGGATTGTTGATTGGTTCTGGATATTCTCTATCATAGTTATGACTATGCAAGGAGGATGACGGTTTCTGATCAAGAAACCAGATCTGAATCCGCACTAGGAAGTCGGGTGGACGATACTAGTTCGAAAGTGAAATTGTTTGATCGAGTGAGCGATCAGATTGGTATAGCGTACGGATGATATGTGTGCATCGTACAGATTGGAATGAAATTGATATTGAAGTTTATGGATAAGAAATTTGAAATGGTTTTTGAAGTGAAAATATATTTTGTGAAATATATGAGGAAATAAAATAGAAATTGGTTATTTCTATGGTTGAAATTTTGTTTATGGAAGTAAGTGATATGGTAAGTGGTTTTGTAAGGAGTAATCAAATTTGAATATCTGATTTTGAGTAGACAAAGTTAAATATCTTTGTTTTATAAAATGAAACTCCCTTTGTTGAATCTTTTGTCAGAAGAAAAGGGTTTTTGGAAATGTTTTGAAATATAAAAGGAATTTTATACAAGTTTGAAATGGTCCTAAGTTTTAAAAATTATATATCTGTATATATAAAGGATCTTATGAGGATTTTGGAAAAGAGGTTTTGTGAATTTATGGATTTGGAAAGGCTTTTGATTTTTGGGTAAAATCAATATAGAATTTGGAAAGCCTAGTTTGAGAATTTTAGATTTTGGAATAATCGATTTTGTGTAAAGGAGCTTTGTATGAAATCATACTAGGTGTATGATTTGAAAATACTATATGTGTATAGTATAAAATGTTTTGATGATGGCTATGGACAAAAAAGGAGCACCCTTGAAATGAACTTCTCAGGAGTACTACCAGGTGGTGCTGCCTTGAGCCCCAAGGGGGGGTTCTAAAGTTGATCCTGTGAGGAGTCCGGACTAAACTAGTTCCTGGGGATTATGAGTAGAGTATACCATAGCGAAAGTCGTGTATGCCGCTAAGAGCCAACAATTACATGGACTTTTGCTGCGACGGCAATGTAACCCTGGATGTAACTGCGATCTATGGTATAACATAGCGAAAGTCGTGTGTGCCGCTGAGAGCCAACAGTCTGCGTTTGATTTTATATCGGTAGACTGCGACCTATGTAGGAGTGGAGGAATTTCGTTTTGACAGCGAAAATCAGAGGCCGCGGAGAGCCTGCAGTTACATGGACTTTTGTTGTGACGGCAGCGTAACCCTGGGTGTAACTGTGATCTGTTGTGTAGGTTCCATGGCGTAATCGAGAGGCCGCGGAGAGCCTGCAGTTACATGGACTTTTGCTGCGACGGCAACGTAACCCTGGATGTCACTGTGACCATGGATGGGGGTGATGATTTCCAGAGCATTCTCACCAAAAATATATCCTCTATTTTCAAAAACTGTTTTCTATACTTTCAATAAAAAAAAAAATTTCAAGTATTTTCACTGGGTGTTAAAAACGGGTCTTCTAAGAACTTATAGAATTTTAGTTGTACCTGATCAACGTATGACCGAATTTCTATAAGAACAAGGATGGACCGGTTGAGACATCGAGTTATAAAATGATATTTTTATAAAACTATTTTGGCAATACTATATAGAGTTTAAAAGTGTTTTAAGAATGATCAAAGAAAAATTTATCTGATTTTAAGCGATTTAAAAATTCTAGTTTCATTTCTTTTCGAGGACGAAAAGATTCAAAGGGGGGAGGAATGTGATGTCCCGGAAATTTAGGTAATATTTATTTAATAATTTCCATTAATAATTTCAAAAGTGTGTAATATTGATTTAATAATTTAATTATCTTTTAGAAAAAATATATAATAATAATGATAATTGTTTAATTTGATAAATGATTATCTTTTCAAATTTTGTAATGATAATAATTTAATTTGGAGATTTTATTCTTTGAAAAGTTAATAACATATTTAATTGATAAAATTTATCTCTCTAAACTAATTAGAAATATATTTTATTTATAATGTATATATGAGTGTATACATTGAGAATAAGAAGTTTGGATTTAATTTAAGTTTAATAAAAATTATTTTCCAAATTTACAATACATATATATATATATATATTGTGAATTTATAGATTATGATTGAATTTAATATAGAAACCTTTCAATAGGTTAAATAATATATTATAATAAAAGTCTAGTTGTAATTTAATATTCTTTTCTATTTAAATTTTCTTTCTTTTTAAATTTAGCTTGAAATTATATTTTAAACTAAGCATAATTTATAGTTAATAAAGATGATTTGTATATAAACATTAAAGCTAAATTGAAATAAACATTTAAACATGTTAGTATAATTAAGAAATCAATTAAAAGCATTTATAAAATAAGTAATTACTATAATATTTGGAGATGTAACATGTGTAAGGATATTAGTGCATAAAAAAAACACACTAATGATAAAATTAAGTTCATAACTTAATTTTAAAAGGGATTTAACAAAGATTAATAAATTTCTTTAAATAAATATACAAGTTGTAAATGTATTACAAGTGTAAACATTTAAAATAGGCATTTGAGCATTTGTAAGCTAAAGATTACATGAAAGGACAAGTGGCACTTATCTCTTTAATTTGGAGGAATTTGTATAATGAATGTGAAAGAGAAAAAAGAGAAGAAACTCATTAACAAGCAAAATCTGCAAACCTGTAAACCAAAAAAAAATAACAACAACAAAAGTTAAGATTTCAACCCAGTTTTAACAAGAAGGCAAGCTGTAGATCCGATTCAATAAAGATCAAACCTGAAATCAAAAGATTTTCAGATCAAAGCTGTTGATCAACAAACCAGGATTAACTCATCTTAAATAAAAAGGAAAGAGGATCTAAGTCAACATCAAGCAACTTCCAGTTTTCTTTTCAATAAGTAAATCTGCATCTCTGTTCAAAGCATGTGCAGGTGAACACTCCTGAAAATTTAAACTTGCTTGCATTTACATGAGGAGAATACTTGATGTATGATTTGAATTTTATTATAGTTGATATTAGAAATGATTTCATATTTATAAATGTATGTTTGCATCAGTGGTTATGTCTGGAAAGATTAAGCATCCCTCTGTTTTAAACTATTACAGGGTTGAAGAACCTGATTTAAAATTCAAAACCATCCAATTTAATGATTTTTAGACCTTACTCTTAAAATGAAAAATGATTGTATATGTACAAAATCATCTTTAAAATTTGATTCGAGTAAAAACGATAAGGAGATGTCTTAGAAATAAAGTTTTACAGTAAAAATTCAAACAATGTCACAAATGTGATTTTAAATTTTCATGCTTTGATTTTATAATCAGATTCATTAGCAAAAATGATGAATTTTAAAAATAATATGGAGATTTTATAGTTGTTGGATTTGGAGAATTGCTGGGTGGAATGGAAATCACGTTTCAAACAAATTCAGGAGATCAGTGTGACTAGGGTGGTCGGGGTTCATATCATGGTTGGCTAGTGGGTCAACGATGGTAGGAAAAATGGTTAGGGTTTTTACTGATGATCGTGGAGGACGGTGCGAGACTAACTAGGGTTTTCAACTAGGTTCGGGTAGGGGTTTTTCGCAAAGCCAGTATGACGTGGACGTGGCATCGGACCTGGTGGGTCATGGGGAAAACGAAGCGAGGGCTCGTGGTGAGGCTGTGGTTGGTTCGGCGAACCTCCGGTGGTCGAGTTCACCGATTGCAGGAAGTTTTGTAGCTGAGGGTTGTTTCCAGTTTTGGGTTCAACTAGTTCGATTTTGGATCTCAGGGGTTATGGACGATCTGATTGGTCGAAGGTGTAGGCCAGGCCATGGTCGACTTGCCGAGATTGGTTCTGAAGATCGGAGCAAAGCCGATGATTTGTGCATGCGCACATGCATCTGTTGTGTCAGGTTTTTGAGGTGAGGTGTTTGAGCTTCGGGAAGTTAGGGGTTATCCTTCGAGTCGATCTCGTGTTTTTATGGAGAAGCATGAATACGGGGAGGAAGGAAGGAACAGAGGAAGAAGAAGTTTTGGGAAAGATCGATTTTTCCCAGGGCCGAACTCGAGTATACGGTTATGTTTCTCGAAGCAGAATGATTTGGATTGGCTTGGGTTCAAGTTTGAGTAAAACAGCTTATAGCTCGGTTTGTTGGTGAATTCAAACAGTTTCAAGCTTCAAGAAAAAAAAAGAGCAAGTTAAGGAGTAAGGTTTTGTTCCGAAAATTTCAGTGATAATTGATTTTAAATGATAGTTAATAATTAACTAAGTAATTAATTAGTGAATTAGATTAAAGATAATCACTTAGGAATCAAGAAAGGGGTAATTACTTAATGAAGTAATTTAAGTGATTAATTACTCGGAGTAATTAACTAAGTTAGTGCGGTTAATTTTAATTAATTAATTAATTTTAAATTTATTAAAGAGAATTATGTGATGATGGGTTAAGTATAATTACTTAATGAAATTAGTAAATGTAATTAATAGTGAAGTATTGGATAATTACTGGATTTAATTAATTAAGGAAAATTACTTGATGAATAGTAATTAAAGAAAAGTTACTTAGTGAAAGTAATCAAGTGTTAGTTACTCAGTGCAATTTAAAGGGTTAATTAATATAATTAATCAATGAGTTGATTTAATAAATGAGGTAATTAAGGATAGTTAATTTCTGAGTGGAATTATGTTTTATTAATTAATAACTAGGTTATATTAATTAATACTTAAAGGATGATTAGTCTATAATTAGGGATTAATCAAGGGAAATTAAGGATTAATCAAATGGTAATTAAGGATCGATTAATAGGTAATTATGGATAATTAAAGAATGATTAGTTATTGGTTGTAATTAGTTAAAGTTAAGTAAAGGTAATCTTGTGATTAAAGTTAGATATTAATTTAATTCGAGATGAATTAAATTAATTGGGAAGTAAACAATCTTGTTTATGAAAGATTGAATGATGTAAAATGCCTTGAATTGGATGAATATCTTTGATATGAAATGATTTGTGATATGGTATGTTTGGTCTGAACTGTGATAATGTGGTTATCTATCGGTAATAAGTTACTATGTAAAATTTGGCATCCTATGTTTAAAATTTAATTGTATTCACTTGTATAACTAGGGTTAAGGTGTCATTGGATTCGAAGAGACCGGAGTCGGGTATTAGAAAATACCCGAAACCACTTCGATCCTTTACTGATATGTGAAATCAATATGCTGCTATGGAATGTTGTAAGTAAATTGGACCATTTAATCTAAGTTCGGCACTTAGAAATTGATGTGTGAAATAAGTAATGTTTATAACAGCTTGTAAAGTTGTAATTGGTATAAGTTTCCCAGGTTTATATAAATTGTATGCTTTTGTATTCCTTGTTAGTTGGGTTTACTCACGCTGGTTTCCAGCCTGACCCGGGTGTTACTTTGATGTAATGCTCGGGTCAGACCGAGTATTGCAGATTTTCAGGTAAGGACGTTCTGTATCTCAAGAGGCAAGCTGGATGGCAGTAACGTATGGAGAGTTTCACTATGTTATTATATATCTGAGACATGCTAAATTGTATCTGTCTAATGTTGTATAAAATTGCTGTAACTCTGATATATCGATGTAAAATTGATAGATACAGTTTTCTTTGGTATAATTATTATTATTGATATTATATTTTATCCGCTGCGAATGTGAGATTGTGTGTTTCTTTCTGTTCTTCTTCTATCTCTTTTTTTTCTCTTTCTTCTTTCCACTAACTATTTGGAAATTTCGGGATCGAAATTTCCGGGTCGTTACAGATACCGAGTAGAACCACTCGGCATCTAGCAGAAATTTTGGACGAAAATTGCATAAAAAACATGGCAAAAGTGGGGCATACCTAGCTAAGGCATGGAACGGTCTCTAGAGTTCGGATCTTATAATTAGCACGGATAATTGGATTTCTACTATTCAGAGCAATTGAACGGATGCCCATTGAATAGAAACAACACTTTGAAGCAACCTTTAACGTAACAAATGGACGTATGTAAACGACATTTAATGCTTGTCTCATTCTAAAGCATGCTTTGCTTACAATGAAAGCATACTCTAAGGGGAAAAGCAATATCCAGTAGTTTGACCAAGTAGACTTTCACTTGAATATGAACACCAGGATAAAGACAAAATGATTCATGGACTTAGGAACATGCTTGGGAGAACAATAGAAATAGGTTCAAGTAATTAGAGATCAATTCGAGCTAAGGAAGCAACTCAATACTGAGTACTTTCTACTCGGTACCGACCACTTTATTTGCCCAATATGTGCCTCTGACACTCTACCACATAGAGATATGGCTTCTGTGATCGTCTCAAAGTGAATTTCTCAAGGAATGGACAAACATCTCTAAGGATTTGCTGAAGAAAATTAGACAAGTGCAAGTGATGTCTGAACCTCTCAAAAATGACACGATCTCTAAGAAAATATGCTCGAAACATAACAGATCAGAGATAAAAAAAAACTAAAATAGAGAAGAAGGGGAAGTTCCAACCAAAAAATCAGGTTGGTACTAACCACTTCTTATCGATACCAATTTGATTTTATGGCTTATTGGGCCCTGTTATCATCTCCTACACTCTTGGATCTAGATTCGAACGTGGTATCTCATGGGTTTTCATATCCGCTAGATGATTACCCTGTAAATACAAACCCTATAGCGAAAGAAGAAAGACTTTTGGGTTTATTATCTTCTTCATCTTTTATCTCTCCTTCATTAAAGTCGCTAAGGAAGCTACATTTGTTGTTCTAGGCCTTTGGATTAGTAAAACCCTTATGTTAACGACTCTTAAATTCTTAATCAATAAAAACTACAGTGGACATAGGCCAGAGATTGCTGACTTTAAAAATCTTGTTGTTCTATTTTTTCTTGTTTATTCTTTGCTTAGATCTAAAAATTTCTACAGGACTTTAGGCGTTGTGCCACTTTTGGCGACAAAAATATGTAGGAAGAAGATATAATTTTTGTATAAAGGAGTTCTTATATTAAAGGTAATTAAATTCGTTTGTATGTATAAAGGAGAAACATAAACATTTGAATTAAATATATTTTTAAGCGGTGAAGGATTGAATATATAAGATGTTATATTAAGGGTATTTGCATATAATTAAATCTTGTCGTATATAATAGGAATCAAATTAAATACATGAATGGGAAATAATTAAACATGTTACATATGAGGTAATCTAATTAATATTTGAATAGAGAGGAGCTTGTTCAAAGGTGGAAATAAATTAATAATAAGGAAAATGAAAAGAGAATTAAATTAATTTAGTTCTAAGAAATACCTTAAGAAGATTGGATTAATTAGACATGAGACACTTTTGAAAATTGACCTAATTAATGAGAATAAATAAATTTGAATTTTTAATGGTAAAGGATTTAAAATGTGAACAATTAAAGAAGAAAATCTTTTATTTAGGGACATTGATTAATTAGAACAAATAAGAAGAATTTAAGACCGTTAATATAAATACCCCTCACCATCTCCTTTACATTCACATTCTCTTCATTAAAACAAAAGGAAAAAAATAAAAATTCATTATCTAACTAAGTGCAGCCACATTTCAAGGGAGAGAGAAAGAGGAAATCAAAAATCAAACGCAAAACATTCAACTTTAAAGGAAAAGAGAAGATTTAAACAAAGATTTCAAAGGTTTTCTAGTCTAAGAAGAGTAGAATCTCCCCTCAAATCTTCCAAACCCATTTGAATTTGGATTTCATTTTGTTTAGATGATTTTAATGTTGAATAACGTGACTGAGTGATTAGATAGATTAGATATGACATTGAATATATTTTATGATTTAAATAAAAGGAATTTAGTCATGTTTTAGGGTAAAATATGGTTTAATCATATCTATGTATCACATAAATTTAGTACAATGTTTCTTATGATGAAATAGATATAGGTTTTAATTTCATAATTTTTGGATGAAGAAATAATTTATTATTCCTAAGTAAAAATGGTTAAATTCGGATGTAAATTAAAAATTTAAAAATATCAATATTTATTATTTTTCTTTGAAATTTTTATTAAAATTATAAAAAGATATTTCAAAATTTTGGTTATTTTTTAGGAATTTCTCCAGTAATTTCAATTTAATATGAATTAATTGGCTAAGCAAAAACATACTATAATTAATAATATAATTAAGGAAAAATTAATAAATGAAGATTAATTTTCGACTATAATTAGGAAATATTGTTACAAAACAAAAGAAGCTAGTAAATAAATGACATATATGCATGTTAGGTAAAAAAAATACTATTTTGTTAAAGGGAAATATTATTTTCCATTTAATTATGGATTTGCCACCTGGCAAGCAGTAGTTATAGGTAGCCATAGTTACAGGTTGCGATGGCCATGGATTGTGATAACATTATAATTGTGACATGTGATAGCTAAGTTACATTGACACTCGATAGCTATTAAACTATGCTTACAATAGCTAGTAAAGATGAATTCTTTAAATAAACTAAGAAAAAATTTATTCATATTTTGGAAGCCAGTTTCCAAGATATTAGTTTTGGGAATGAAGTTATAAAAAAATTTATTAGTTAAAATTGTGTTAACTTATTTGAACTTTGAAATGGAGTAAGCTTAGGGAAGGTAAGTAATGATAGTTGCATCATTTAAACTAAAGATAAAAATATTTTATCTAAAGAATGTGTATGATACGCAATATATAAATGAAGGAAAGTGATTGAACCAAGATCATAAAGATATACCGACTCATGGAGTTATTGAATATAAGGGTGCCAAGACTAATAATGTCTAAAATTCAATGATATATGGCAGGGTGCCTTGACTTAGCTATAGGGTTCACTTCAGTTGAATTGAACTTTAAGGTATGTTCGGGTGCTAAATCATTAGGATGGTGTTATAAATGAATCGATAACATGAAACGAGGGGTTTTGGGGTTAAGAGAGGCTATTGACGGTTATTAAGGACACTTTCTAGAATGTATTCATTGTGCTTACATTCAACCTCTTAGGAGAGTTAGGGTTGCATTAGTCAGGGTGGCTCCTATGGTGGAGTGGGTGGCTATTTCATCAGGTGACACTGTTTGGAAAAATATTAAATCATTGATAGGAGTGCCTAGAGAGTTATTCACTAAATAATTAATGATAACTTTTTTACTGGTATCTAAATAAGAGATTAAGTGATATGTGTGAATGTGGATGATGAGTATGACTTGGTTCATATTAGATGTTAAGCATAGGGTATACATATATTTGAAATGATGTTATATGGATGCTCATGCCATGGATGATTGTTTACATGATGATGTAATTTTTGTGATATACAAGTGAGGGGAAAACCTATTCTATGCTTCAGTGGCATGGTCGCACTATATGTATGTTTAGAGTAAATTTTACTCATACCAAGCTTTATGTCTGACACATGTTTTATTGTTTTTCATAAACTCACGGGCACATATTTGAGTAGGCTTAGTTTATGGATTAGATAGATTACTATTAAAGGATGAATAAAACAGCTGTGACGACCTGGAAATTTTTAACATTTGAAATCAAAATATTTAATTGATTTTAAATATTTGGAAGTTATTTTGACTTGAATTTCAATTATAACTATGAATTTGCTAATTAAATTTTTGAATTTGATCTATTGAAGTTGGATAAAAATTTAAATCTTCAGTTTTAAGCTGATTAAAAATATTTTCAAGGCTTAGAAAATTTATATTGATGATACGGAAGATAATAGAAGCTTCGGAATTGAATTTGGAAATGTTTTATTCAGTTTTGAAATTTATATCGTTTGAATCGATATTTAAAAATAGCCTTCCGAGGCACAGTCTCGGAATTCGACGAAACCTATTCCATCGGATCCGTAATAGTTAGTTGTTATCGGATTCCAATTTTCATAGCAATCGGAGTTGTCGTTTGACCCTGGAAGCTCAAAACGCATAGAAACTGTTTTAATCGATTTAATTTAAAATTGATCGTTTACTTCCGTAACTTGCGCATATGATCGAATTAGCCTCCGAAACACATTCCAGTGTGTTCGAAATGCGGATAAAAACTTATAAACGCCTGGCGGCATGTCTGATTCGGAGTTCGAGATTTCGAGTTATGCTAAACGAGATATTTTAGAAATTTATTAATATTAAAAAATTGAAAAAAGT
Organism: Allium cepa; assembly: GCA_030765085.1. NCBI lineage: Eukaryota > Viridiplantae > Streptophyta > Magnoliopsida > Asparagales > Amaryllidaceae > Allium > Allium cepa. Next base: position 431,520,597 of record CM060929.1, on the reverse strand, counting down.
CAAACAGCCACCCTATAATCGTACTCGAGCCACCCTACCATCTGAAAAAAGTCAAACAGCCAGTGAATGGAAATGGGTTGCATGCGTATGCAAAGGTGAGATCTTCTCACTCAATCAAATATTTTTTTGATTTAAATTTTGATTAGTTAGATTTAAAATTGATTGATTGTGTGCTTGGATGATTGGTTTATAATAATTATTCACTGGATGATATTATATATATAGTAGTATATAGTATATGTTGGAGTTGTTGATTTTCCGCATTATATAGCGGATGTGACCCTATGCGCCGCATAATAGCGGATGATATTTTATAAATCCCATATACCACGATATTCCACCTCGAAGTGGAATTGGTATTTAATTGTTGTGCCAACGTCTGTGGATGCAGGGAAACAGGTTGGAGGGATCCAACTGGATTCCTCAAATATTGAATTTGTTTCATATGTTGTGTGTTGAGAATCTCTGTGTGATTATATCGTAATTGAAATCATTGTAGGCTAAAATTTAGCCGAATATATTTTTGGTATCGTAAGATACCAGAAATAAATAAAATTGGATTTTTGAATTAAGTAGAAAATCTATAGTGAAATCCTATTGAATAAATTCCAAGGAAATGGGAAAAGATTTGATAAAGGAAATTATTTTTAAAGGCAATAAATGTGTAAATCAAATTAAAAATTGATTTGGTGTTTTAAAATAAATCTTTGGGAAATCAATTTGGAATTTGATTTGGGGTTTAAAATAAAATTTGAAATCAAATTGGAAATTGATTTGGTGTTTGTATACGATTCTTGAAATCTATTTAAAAATCATATATCAGTGGATATTTGGGAATTTAAATTCAAAATGGGAATTTTATAAAGGGAAGGGAATTTTGTCTTAAAACTAAATGTTGGTTTATTTTCAAAGGTGTAAAAAGGAATTTACATATTTGGGGCGTAAATTTAAAATAAATCTAGAAAGATTTATAAATTGATTTGAATGAACCATTTTAGAATGGAATGTGTATTTCCCTGAAAGCCGAGAATGTTTTCAATATAGTTTATAAGTATAGATTGAAGTTGTAAAGATGGTTTAAGGGGAAGAATGTTTGGGAAAAAAGTATATTTACTTATGTTATTTTAAAAAAAAATCTTTAAAGTGAAATATGTTTTAAACCATTATAGAAGTGATAATTTAAAGTTTTAAATTGATATTTATTTTAGAAATTGGATATTTAAATGGTTATATCCTACCTATCAATTTTTATTTTAAAATTAGTTTTGGACTTGAATTTTTATATGAGCTATTAGTATGATATTTTTCATAACTAATTTGTAAGTAAGTGTTTCAAAATAGTTTTATTTTAAATATCTTTAAGTATATTTCGATAAGTGTTTTACATTATTTTGAATTATTTTAACTCGGCAGATTTTCAGTGGAAATGAATAAATGTTTGGAAATATTTTCCGCATAAGGAAAATGAATTTAAATTTTTTTCAGAGGATTAAAAATGTGGAGATTGATTTGAAAATTTGTTTTTAAAAGGTTGAAATATGAAAATATATCTTACGAAGATATTTCGAGAATAATAATTGGGAAGATTATTTAAATCTTGGTGATTGTTGTGAATATTTATTGATAGTTAAATAACCAACTATCAATATTGGCCTTTAAATGGCATTTGTATTTCGATGCAACCGGGAGTCGAATTCCAAATGGATATTCGAAACCCACATCGAACCTTTGTGATTGTGATGAATCTTTTATTTAAAAAGATCAAAGTGGAATTTGTTGTGATTTGTTTGAAATCTGAATGAACACTTATTTTTAAAAATAAGAACTCATTATTCGGATTAGCCGGGAGAGGATCTTGTGTCATAAAACCCATTCTGAATAATGATACGATGAAATGGGATTACATATGAAGATGGTGTTGAAGACCGGGTATTTTCGAAAATGAAAAGATTACCTGTCGAATGTCTCTGCATCGAGTTGCTCCGGTATAGAGGTTTTATCACCCTTTTGTGATGGGGATTCTGGGCGTGATTAGTAAATATCCGGATTTGCAAGGGCTTCTTTGAAGTGCCTTCGGTTCCGTTCGATCCCGGAACGGACTTGTATGGATGTGTGTCTGACATTACCCTTTGAGATGTAAAGCTGGTTTCTATCAAATAAATTTCTGTTGGTGGCGGAGAATTTATTCTCTTACCTTAACACCCTTCTCTGAGACGTATGAGCTCAGAGGTTATGTAGTTGATGGTTATTAGTGATACATTCCTAAATTGGTAACGTGGCATACGAAGTGTTGTTCATCATTTGTTGATCAAAGCATGACTTTGTGAAAAGTATAGCTTTGTGGACGAAACCTCAACGAGCCTCACAAACCGGAAATGGTCAAAATAGGAAAGATGCGGCAAGATTTCAGGGGTAGCTCCCCTAGGGTATGTCTATTCCTTCTGGAAAAGGGTGGTGTCAGGTATGGAGCCCTGGTATTTAACCTTTGTGGTTACTGCAAATGCTTTTCTTTAGGGTTGTTGGTGTGGAGGATCCTCGTATAAAGGTCGCAAACGACCGGGGGTGGCATATCTTAGGTTTAACTTCCCGAGAAGGGGGTAACCGGCTTGTGTTGGCAGAGATCCGGGTAAGTTCTCAGGACGTCCTTCCAGAGGCGTCCCCATGTGGCATAGGAAGTTCCTTAGCTTGACCATTTGTTGGAAATCCAAAGGAACAATACGTGCCTTGTACGGTTTTAGTTGTAGAACCTGCCATTTAATATGGTAGCTATAGTAGGCATAGTATAATGGTACCTACGCTGGCTAAGATTAATATTGTACTTTTGAAATGCTTTCACACTATGCACTAGTAATAATATCAAAGAATTTTCCTCGTATTAAGCATGTTTGACTATCATAAGGAGAAATCTCCCCCAAGTCTGCGATTGCATTGTGTGTGTGCCGGGAGGCCTTATGATAGTTTCATTTTCCAAAAAGCATAGCGGATTTCTTTTCTTTTCTTCGTGAAAATAACTGTTTCAAGATCTCACACCAGTCCCACGACTGACCTGGAGTTTATTGTTCCCTTTCTAAACTCTGGGTGCCCATAATTTTCCACACGGGCAACCTTGAGTCAGGTTAGCAGTTATTCGGGAGCAAAGTCAAGAAGTTGCTGTGGAAATCAGGAGTTGGAGCTAGATTGCGAGGCGTATCACTTATATATGTAATATTTCTTTTCACTGTTTGTTGTTGTACACTCTGATAATGTAATGTGATGTGATGTAATAACTGATATAGTGATTCTGTTTAAAAATATTTACTTATCTATTATATTTGTTCCGCTGTGATATGTGAGATTCTGTTATTGTTTCTGCTTCTTCTTCTACCTCTTCATTCTTTAACCCTAAAGACTCGTAAGTTTGTTCCTTTTTGGCTGAATTATTGTGGAATTTTTCTAGCTCAAAGGGGTACGGATTTGCGGGCCTTCACAATAGCCGAAGACAAAGGAAGAGGCCTTAGCCAATGAAAGTGGTTTTCGTATTTCGTTGTTGTAAAACCAGATTTTGTAGTTGGTTACGTGTTCGTGTGGGAAACTTCATATGTTAGGCGTGACACTACTATTAAAGTTCTATTATATTTGCCCATGCAAGGTCACATTTTGGGATTTATAAAATATAATGACAGTTATATGTAATGAAATTGATTTAGATGCTATGTTTACTTAATGTTGTGAAAAAACTAATGATCTCACTTTGTAGCTTATGGCAGAAACTAGATAGTTGAAAATTAACACATTAGGAAGGGTATACGTTATATATATATATATATATATATATATTGAAAGATAGGTATTTTATTTAAAAACACACGCTATATATATAACATGCTTGTATTATGATATTGATATATAGGTGGATATATCTATCCCTCAACTATTGCTCTTGCTCTCTTTAGTTTTGTTTCTTACGAGCATTTTCTTATGCAAAAAATCAAGAATGGATCTACGTAATTGTAACACCCTAAATTTTTGAAAACATTATTCAGAAGATTTAATTAGATAAATTAAGTAGAATAATGTAAATGTTAAGTGATAAGGGGATTGAGATTTGAATAAATAAGATCGTGCTCAATTAAATAATTAAATGGGCTTAAGAATGGGTTGTAAGCTAACTAATTTACTTAAGAGTATATTAGGTATTCGCACACATAATCCTTACCCCTATATATTTTCGTTCCTACCATTTTATTTCCCATTCACGTCATCTTGAAAACGCAAAACAAAAACATAAAGAGGAGCCGACCACTAAGAGAAGAGAAATCAATGTAAAGCTAGGGATTCAAGCTTAGGGGAAATTAATCTCAATCCAATATCCTTATCTTAATCAAGGTGAATAATAATTTCATCTCTATTTTGTTTTATAATCATATTTTTGGATTTAAGGGTAAAATTGTTATTATGATGAATTGGATGATGATATGCTTGAATTATAATTTGTTTAATTTAAACAAGATTGTTTAAAGAGGAATATATATGGTTTTAGGGCAAAACCCATTTTATGTTGATGATTAAATGTCATGGAAAAATTTAGGTTGTATAAAACATGATTTTGGAGTTGGGTTGTAAGTTTGATAATTTACCAAGCTATGGAAGCATTACTATGAAATTTCAAAGGAAAATATGGTATGTTGGGTTTATAAATTTATTTCAGAAATTATATTGAGAATTTGTGTTTGAAATTTTTATATGTTAGATAACATGATTAAAGTGAATTTCTAGAGTTTTGGAGATTTTTTTAAGTGATTTGCTATGCAAATTAAATTTTTTTAGAAGAGGGACTTCTTTATAATATTGGTTTTGCTTAATGGAAGGGCTTATTTGCTAACTTAACCATGGTTCAGATCTGAAACTAGCGGTGGTTATTTTAGTAAAGAATTTAAAAGTTTAAGGCAACCAATCTTGTGTTTATATATGGCAGGTTAGTTAGAAAGTGCTTGCTTCGATAAGTAGTGAACCAGGTTTACCCAGAAAAGTTGGTTCCGACTTCTTTAAAAGTACCTTTTGACCCAAAGCTTCCGCCTTCAATCAAGTTGAAACCCACTACGCCGAAACCAATACACAAAATATCACATTATGGTACATAGTGGATTGGAGAAAGACTGAAGGCATGGTGTCGAAAGCATAGCTTCCGTTGGGGTTGATACCCTTTTTTGTTTTAAAAGTAAAGCACCTGCCATTGTTTTACTTAAAGCCTTCGAAGTTATCGAAGCATATATTTTATGAAAGAGGTTCCTAATGCATTCGAAGGGGTTGCCATCAACTTATGTTTTAAATAGTAAGCTTTCGAATGGGTTTCTTTACTTATAAAATAATGCTTTCGAAAGATAGGGTTCCGACCTAGTAGAAGCCCTGCTTCCGTTATTTAGCCTTTCGAATGTATTGAACACATTAATGCTTTCGAAGGGTAGTTTTGTTTTAAAAATGTTCGAAGCCACTTTCTAAATGCTTTTGAAAGGGTTCAAGGGTTTTGAAGGCAATGGGTTCGAAAAGGGTTTCGACGCAATCTTTCAATGTTTTGTTTAAATGGTTTGATGCTTTTGAAAGGGATGGCGCCGACGCTATCATGTTTTCTCCAATATTTTTATATGATAAAGATGGTTTCAAAAGAGATGCTTTCATTTATATTCACTTTGACCAAAATTATACTTTAATTATAAAACCTATGGTTCCGAAAGGGAGACTTTCAATGGTTTCGGAAGGGTTACTTCCCATGGTCTTGAAGGGGGTACTTTTAATGGTTTTGAAGCTAAGCTTCTAATAAGTAATTCTTTATTTCATTTAAAAGGTTTCGAAAGAGATGATTTAAAGTGTTTCTGAAGGCAGTGGCCTAATATTTTGAAAAGAGATTTGCATGCTTTTGAAGGAGGTTATCCAGTGAAGTCGAAAGCAAGGTTTTGAAGGTTTCGACAGCCTTGGTTTCAAAGAAAATAACCCAGTCTCATTTTTGAGAAAAATCATGGCATAATTGAATAAAGTGTTTTGAAAAGGAATTTTTGAAGGAGTTTTCTTTGATTAAAAGGGTTAAAGGGATAAACTAAGTTATTAGCGCGTGCTTCTTCATTTATTTATATATATTCACGTTGTTTTGGACCCATAACTAAATTCTGGCGAAGGGAAGAATAACCAGCTTGGTTGACCTAGTAGTGAATATAAATTAAGTTAACTCTTGAATAAGTAGAATTGCATCCAAGAGGTCAGAAAGACCAGAATTTGGGATGCTCAATATTAAAGGAAAAGACATTGGCAGGAGCTAATAGGTTGATAGTAAGCCCAAGAAAACTATGTATATTTGAAGATGTCAGATAGACAGGTTCGTAGTAAGCCCATAAAAACTATGATTTGATACTGGCTGGGGTTAGTAGGTTTGTAGTTAGCCTAGGAAAACTATATCTGGATTAAGATATTGACAGGTATCAATAGGTTCCTAGTCAGCCCATGAAAACTAGGATAAGAGGAAAAGATAATGGAGTTACCAATAGGTTCCTAGTCAACCCATGAAAACTGGGACAAGTGTAAAGATATTGGCAACACCAATAGGTTCATAGTGATCCCATGAAAACTATGCAATTGGATAGGGATTCCTTAAACATCTTACCGGTTATTAGTCAACATATGGAAACTATTAGGTTAATAGTAATCCTAGAAACTATAATTGATACAGATAGTCAAAATGAATAGGGATGGGTAATCCAGAATTGATTCATTGGTTTTGCATATCATCATATTATATTGTTTTGAATTGTTTTAACCGTTGTGGATGCAGGAGCACAGTATATTGTTTTATAAAGGTTTTGAAGTGTCTAGAGCCAGTCAGGTTTGATAAGGAAAAGGTCTTTGTTGTTGGATCATCAGCTAAGCCAACTGCAGCTGACAAAGGAAACACTGTGATGGAAGGTATGTTTTTGATTCAGAGTATACCTGTTAAGATACTATTTGATACTAGTGCATCACATTCATTTATAACCCAGTGTCTGGTTGATAGGTTATGCTTAGGACCCACATACCATGTTACTTCCTTAAGGGTTGCGAATCCAATAGAAGGATATGCAACTCTAAAGATGAGATGTGACCAGTTAGAACTTGATTTGTTAGGTCATATGTTTCCATGCAGACTGTATGTTTTCGATTTCCTTGAATGCAGAATAATTTTGGGTATGGATTGTTTGAGGAGGTATGAGGCCAAGATATTTTACCAAGATGGGGAGATATCACTAAAACATCCTGACAGTCATAACCAAATCATATTCTCAGTGGAGAATTCTGACAGGAGTAGTTGTGCTTTGTTAAGTGTAATGAAGGTGGATGAAGAACTAAGTCAGGTTCGAGTTGTAAGAGAGTTTGTAGATGTTTTTGAGCCAGTCACAGGACTACCACCGCAACAAGCTATTGAGTTTCGAGTAGATCTTGTGCCAGAGATGAACCTATGAGCAGACCACCTAGCAGGATGACACCAACTGAAATGAAGGAATTGAAGGTGCAGCTAGTGGATCTAGAAGGAATGAATTTTATTAGACCAAGCAGTGCGCCTTAGGGAGCGGTCGTGGTATTCGTGAAGAAACCAGATGGGTTGTTAAGGATGTGTATCGAATATCATAAGTTAAACGAAAGGACAATAAAGAATAAGTATCCTTTGCCAAGAATTAATGTTTTATTTGATCAGTTTAGTGGAGCCAGAGTGTTTTTCCAGTTGGATTTGGCGACAGGCTTCCATCAGTTAACAGTGGCAGAGGACAGCATTCCTTTGACATCATTTTGGACTAGATATGGTTCATACAAGTGGTTAGTAATGCAATTCGGGTTGACGAATGCACCTGTTTCTTTATGGATTTGATGAACAAAGTCTTCTGAGAGTATTTGGATAGATTCGTTTTGGTGTTTATAGATGACATTTTGGTATACTCGAAAGCTGAAAGAGAGCATAAAAATCATCTTAGAGTTGTGCTTGAGACACTGGGGAAGAATTAGTTAAAGGAGAAGTTTTTCAAGTGTCGTTTTTGGAAGAAAGAGGTTAAGTTTCTTGTCATGTGGTTTCAAAGAAAGGGTTGTCTGTCGATCCAGATAAGATCAAAGCTATGAACAATAAGAAGAGGCCAGAGACGGGGACTGAGATTAGAAGTTTACTTGGACATGTTGGCTATTACCGAAGATTTATTAAGGATTTCTTGCAGATAGCAGCGCCTTTGACTAAGCTTACTAGGAAAAAGGTGAAGTTTGTTTGGTCTGATAAATGTGAGGAAGCAATCCTTAAGTCAAAGCATTCATTGACCAATGCACCGGTTTTTGTAGTTCTAGACGAAAACCAAGGGTTGGTGGTGTATGCCGATGCATATGGAACTGGATTAGGAGCTATGTTGATGCAGAAGGGTAAAGTGATTGCCTACGCTTCACGACATCTTAGACCGCATGAAGTGAGATATCCTACTCATGATTTGAGGTTAGCTGCGGTGATCTTCACATTGAAGATTTGGAGGCATTATCTCTTAGGGAGAGATTTTAGATCATAAGTCTTTATGTTACTTATTCTCTCAGAAAGAGCTGAATATGAGACAGCAGAGGTGGCTGGAGTTTTTGGCTGCTTATGATTTTGGTATAGAGTATACACCAGGGAAAGATAATAAAGTAGCGGATGGTCTTAGCAGAAGACACCAGAATATGGTGTTGGCTATGTTGGCAGAATGGAAGGATCTAGAAGCTTTAGCCTATTGTGATTTGCAGTTAAGATCTACTGCAAGTTCTAGTTAGGGTACTGCCATGTTGTCCTGTTTAGAAATTCGACCAGTGTTGATCGAGAGAATTTCTCCTAAGCTGAAGGATGGTCCATTATTAGCCAAAAAGATCAAAAGGCTTGAGGTTGGAACCGAGATCGATGATTTGAAAGATTTTTGTCTTGACCGGAGAGGATGGTTGAGAAAGAAAGGGCGATTATGTGTTCCAGATGTTGAGAGCTTGAAGAAATAAGTTCTTGGGGAATGTAATCGATCCAAGTTTACGATTCATCCTAGAGGGACCAACATGCATCAAGATATAAAGAAGAGCTTCTATCGGGAAGGTACGAAGAGGGATGTTGGCTTATAGGTTAGTCATTGTGCAAACTGTCAACAAGTGAAAGCCGAACATCAGAAGCCAAGTGGGTTGCTTCAGCCTCTAGAGATTCTAATTTGGAAATGAGATTTGATATCCACGGTTTTTATCGACGGGTTGCCAACGTCGAATAGAGGAAATGAAAGTATATGGGTCATTATAGACAGGTTTATCAAGAATGTCTATTTCATTCCCATCAAGTCAATGAGTACAGCACCTGTTTTGGTGAAGTTGTTCATGAAGAACATAGTTAGACTTCATGGGGTTCCTAATATCATAATCAGCAATAGAGATGCAATATTCACTAGCGAATTTTGGAGAAGTCAACAGGAGGCCGGGGTCAGCATAGAATGAAGGGGACGATCCTACAGTATTAGGTACCAAGCTCAAGATGAGTACAGCATATCATCCACAGATGTATGGGCAGACAGAGAGAGTCAATAAGATACTCGAGGATTTATTAAGAGCTTGTGTTATTGGTCTTTGGTGGATCTTGGGAAGATCACCTACACTTGGTTGAGTTTTCCAATAATAATAGTTGTCAGACTGGTATGGAATGGCGCCTTTTGAAACATTGTATGGAAGGCCATGCAAATCACCAACATGTTGGATAGAGACCAGAGACAGATTGATCTTAGGTCCAGATTTGGTTAGGGAGGCATCAGAGAAGATTTAATTGATCCGAGAAAGGATAAAGGAAGCTCAATCCAGACAGAATTGTTACACAGATAAAAGGCATAAAGGCCTAGAGTTCTCAATTGGAGGTAGGATTTTCATTAAGGTATCACCGATAAAGAGTGTGGTACGGTCCGAAAAGTCAGACAAACTGGCATTGAGATATGTTGGTCCATTCTAGATTATAAAGAGGATTGGGGAGCTCGCATACAGAGTAGAGTGGCAGGTGTCCATAACGTATTTCATGTTTCTCATCTTTCAAGTATGTGCATGATCTAGGGACTACTATTCCTCCAACAGGGTTGGAAGATCTAGTAGTAGAGCCTAATTTGACTTTTGTTAGACAAACAGTTTAGGTTATAGCGAGAGATGAGAAAAGATTGAGGAACAAGACAGTCAAGTTGGTGAAAGTTCAGTGGATCAACAACGAGAAGAATTGTACTTGGGAGACAGAGGACAGGATTCAAAATACTTATCCTAATATGCTTTGATGGCATGCCAATATTAGACTTATATTGATAATTTCTAGTCAGGTAGACTAGTATGGTTGTTAGGAGTTGTTACATATGATTGCTATGTTTAGTATTTAGTCCTTACTAAATTTCGAGGAAGAAATTCTTTAAGGAGATGAGACTGTAACACCCCTAATTTTTGATAATATTATTCAGGAGATTTAATTAGATAAATAAAATAAAATAATGTAAATGTTAAGTGATAAGGGGATTTAGATTTAAATGAATATAATAAGGTTGTGCTCAATTAAATAATTAAATGGGTTTAAGAATGGGTTATAAGATAATTAGTTTACATAAGGGCATATTGGGTATTTACCGCACATAACCCTTACCCTTGTATATTTTCGTTCCTACCATTTTATTTCCCATTCACATTGGTTTGAAAATGCAAAAAAAAAAACTTAAAGAGGAGTCGGCCACTAAGAGAAGAGAAATCAAAGTAAAGCTAGGGATTCAAGCTTAGGGGAAATTAATCTCAATCCAATCCCCTTATCTAAACCAAGATGAATAATAATTCCATCTCTATTCTGTTTTATAATCATATGTTTTCGGATTTAACCGTTACTTTGTTTTTATGATGAATTGGATGATGATATGCTTGAATTATAATTTGTTTAATTTAAACAATATTGTTTAAAAGGAATATATGTTAGAAAACTGGGGTGGCTACAACACAATGTTGGATCTTAAGGCTATTCAGACACTAGAAGTGGTGAAATGTGTTTGCACAAAAAATTGGCAAACACCTCCAAGTCGTATGATTTAGTTGATTATATGTTGTTCTTAATGATTTGGGTGATTTATGCAAATATATAAAATAGATGAACTAAACTGTAAAAGACACATATTTATAGTGGTTCGGCCAGAATGTACCTACGTCCACTTTATATGTTATTCTCCTTTTCTGCTCAGATTACAAGTACAACACTTTGATTACAAGTATCTGAAAGTTGTTTGAAAGTTCTATCCGTGCTTGAGCTCTCAAACTTGTCTCTCTTTGTTGTACCCATGCCCCTCTATTTATAGAGTGAGGCTAGGGGCAGGGATCTTGGACGTATATAGTTGCTGGTGGGCCTGGGATGATGCAATCTGGCTTGGCAAAGTTGGTCCGGAACGCCTTGGTTCGGTAGCACTTGGCCCGGTGGAGGGTGATTCGGTCGTGGCCTACCTTGCTTCTGGTTCGGCAGTGGAAGGAGGTAGCTGGTTCGGTAGCATTCTGGTCCGGCTATGCATGGAAGTGGAGCTTGGACCGGCAGTGCCTGGAGAGGGGATGGTTCGGCATTGCTTGGAAGTGGAGCTTGGACCGGCAGTGCTTGGAGGAAAGATGGTTCAGCAGTGCTTGGAGAGGGGATGGTTCGACATTGCTTGGAAACGCATCCAACATTTGCCCACCAAAGTGGGGCATATGCCGCGCTTTGTTTTAGCTTGGACATTCTCATCCGGCATGCTCATCCGGCCCTGTGTGCCGATCCAATGGTCCGGTCGCTCCCATTTGCCTATAAGTATGGGCGTCATGCTTTCGTTATTCCCTACCGAGTGAGATAGCCGAATCAACCGAGTGCCGAACCAAACTTGACTGTTCCAAACAGCCGAATCAACCGAGCACCGAATCATACTTAACTGCCGAACCAGGTGAGTTTGCTTTTGCCGAATGAAGTTTTATGGCTGGACTACTGAATGGGACATGGGGTTCGAATAACGAATGAACTTTCATTTTTGAATTGCCGAATGAAACATGGGGATTCGAGTGCCGAATGAACTTTCATTTTTGAATTGCCGAATGAAACTTGGGGATTCGAGTGCCGGATGGACCTTATATACTTGAATTTTTATGTTTTGAATTACAAGTGAAATTCCAGACTACATAGTTTACATGTTTTAACGATATACTTTCTTGTGTTGCAGATAAATGTCTCATAAAGTGGAAACTCGATCTGATAAGAGGAAATCTATGGACAGAAGAGAGTTCCCCGTTGTGCCCCCATCCCAGCCAGGACCGGATTGACAGGGACCCACCCCGAGATCACTAGTGGATGGTTATGGCCCTCAGGAGCTCTTGAACTCTCCTCTTGACTGCTTTCCTAGCTCCCTCAAACAGGAGCAGCTTGATGTTATCTCTCGCTCCTTTGGGATTGATAGAGCGTGTATGCTATTGCCGGGGAAAGGAGTGATGCCGTACAACCCCCCTGAAGGATATTTCACTTATAGTAGGTATCATTGCATGTGCGGAGCCATTCCCCCGATCAATGCTTGGATAGTCAGCTTTATTACCTATTTGAAGGTGGCCCCTTTCCAGCTTCAGCCTAATTCTTATGCCATCTTGGTGAGTCTATTCATCATTTTCCAGAGAAAATATGGGCGTCCCCCTTCCAACCGGGAGATCCGGTATTTGTACAACTTGAGAGGCTACAAGAAGGGGTCTCCATACATCAGCTTGGAATCGGCCGTGTCCTTCAAGCCGGTCCTGGACTTATATTCAAAGTTCAGCATGTTCAAGAAAGAATGGTTTTTCGTCAAGGATGACTCTGTTTCTATCCGTCGCTTCACCTCCGGCTGTAAGTCGAAGCTTATTTATAATTTCCGCTCTGACTGCAATGCTTCTCCTTATGTGTTTTCATTTCTTGCTAGTGACAGGTGGCTTTGCGGTCGTAGAGAACAATCACCCGGTTCAGATGGCTGTGTAAATAGAAGCCATTTCGGGAAGGGATAGGTCAGCTTCTTACCTGATCAGGAATGCTACTCTTCTGCAGCAAACTTGATTCTACCACGTCAGTCTGTGGTCAAGCAGAGAGACACAGCCGAGGTAAGGGCTGCCAAATCCAAAGGAGGGGCCACGACAAAGAGCAGCAAGAGGAAACCCTTCTCGATACCTCCAGTCGTCGGGGGGCAGAAGCTCAAGAAATCCAATGGATCCTCCCCTAGCACATGTCCAGATGTTCCGGAGGAGGAAAATGTAGAGGAGGAAAGAGGCGAGGAGGAGAGCGGAGGACAGAGCGGTGATGGCGTCGGGGCTTTGTCTTCTGGGCAAGCGGGGGAGATCCAAGAGTGGACAGATGATGCTTTCCGCCAAGCTTTTGAGGGGTTGGAGGAAGGATCGGCCTTGGTGGAGAAGCCGAAGAAAACTGATAAGGCCGGGACTGGTGCCGGTCCATCTTCTGAGAGCATTTCAGCTAGGGCAACTCCGGCAGTTCAAGGTGAATTTTTGACTCTTCTTCTAACTTCACATGTTTCTTGGATTATAGTCCCATGCATGCTTGTAACACTTGGTTTTTACTCCAGGAGCGGGTAAGGTGGCCAAGACATCAGACATTCGACACCATCTCGAACAATTCAAACTCCTCAAAGCTTCTGCTAAGCCAAAGCCTCCGACCAACCGTTCCGGGGACGTAGTCGGCTACCGTCCTCTTCTCGGAGTTATTGAAGAGGATATTCAAAATAAAAGGAGGCGCTCCTTATTCGAACCTTCACCTGGACCTCAGCCCCCAACCCTGCCTATTCATGATATCACGGAGGAGGATACTGAGTTCATACCCTCTCCGCATCCATCAGAGAATCCTACCGTTACGCACATTGATCGTCCCGGCTTGGCTCGTAATCCATTTGCGGGTCATCCAGATCTGGATCCGGGCTCTCATGATATTTCTTTTGATGAGGTTACTGGTGAGCACCTTCTCCCCCGCAATCCTATGGTAAGGGTGCTTGATGAGGCCAAGTCCCTAGACCTTGATTTGCTTACTACGTGGATTATAACTATGGGGGATGAAGCCAAGGCAAATATCGACCGGGTTGCTGAGGAGACTAAGAAGTTGACGGGGCATCACGCCCGACTGGTCAAGGCCGGGGAGGAAATTGGGAGCGCCAACATAGGATTGCGGCTAGTGGTTGCCGACCAGGCCAAGCAACTCGCCGATCAGGCCATTCAGATCTCTCAGCACGAGGCTGCCTCCAGACGGCTAAAGAAAACTATGGAAGAGGCTAGCAGAGCCGAGCTGCAGAAAATGGAGGCTACCTGCAAGGAACGGATCGATATGGCCATTGCAACGGTGGATGAGGTTCGGAAGGTGGATCTCGAGCGGAAAGAGGAGTTATCTGGGAAGCTTGAAGCCGCAGAGCTTGCTCAAGCCAAGCTGAAGGAGGAGACGGAGGCGATGAGGAAATCCCTTCAGGCTGACCGCTCGAGATATCGATCGGAAAGAGATGCTGTCGTTGTAAGGCTGTCGGTTTTCGAGGTCCGGATGAGGGAATTTGAGGAGAACGAGGGGATGATGGATGAGATGCTTCACGACATGTACTTCCGCACTTGGAAGCAGGGCAACTTATCCTGGATGGATGATTATCCCCGGGTCATGCCAGGATTTATCTCCGGGCTCTGGAGGAGGCTAAGGATGATGCGGACAAGGAGGGTGGTGTGGCTTTCAGAATGGATGTGGTTACGGCCCAGTTTACTAAGGAGGAGAAAGTGGCGGTGAAGGAGGGCATGCGGCTGCTTACCGCTGAGGAACTAGGTGTGCAGCTAGAGGATGATGACCAGGGAGCAGGTGCTGGTAAGTCTTCCCTTTTAGTCTTTTCCTGACTTGATTGCTTATCGTTTATCTGATGGATTCTTCTCCTGAATTGGACAGGTGGGACTTCTGGTCAACATGCTTGGAGTTCTGATCCTGCGGCTAAGTAGATCTTAGAGTGCCAGCAGGATAGGGGCGGAGTCCCGTTGCAGCTGACTATTTTTTTTTTTGGCCTACTTGACATTCCTGTATATACTAGTCCCAAAACATTAATATACTTTTGGGCTGTAATTATGTCATTTGTAATGAACGACTTTATTTTCAACATGTAATTTTATAACATAAGCTGATTCTGTCATATTTAAATGCTGTCATTATTTTGATGTGTTGCATAAGAAATATAGCCGTGCATGTGCTAGTGAGTCAATTGTGTTTTAATGCCACGCTCTTGCTTAGAACATAATTCCATATCTTGCAATGTTAATGTGATGAATAAATTAAGGCTACGTATTTGTATATAAGAGAAGAAAGTACCGCCCTTCACGTTTTAGTTGAGACGGTAGCTTTTAATGTCTTGTGTAATCGAATATGGAATGCAGCTGAGTGACCCGCCATTGAGTCGTGAGTTCTTATTCCCATTAGTGAGTGTCTCCTATTTTGTGTCCTGTACTTTAGGGATCGTTATAGAGGATAGGAGGAGAGTTTTTATAAATAAAATGGAAATATAAGAAATAGTAAAACTTCCAATCACGAAAGGCCTTCGTTGTGCTTAAGTTCGTGGCAAACGGGTTTTGTAGTCACTTTCCCCAGCTGTGGGTCTTGGAGACATTTGTCACCCATCTTATGCCTCCACGGGGAGTTTTCTTTTTTACCACAGCCGTACTTAAGACACATCGGAGCCGAGATCGCGCACAGTAACTACCCGGGCCATTATGGCCCGTAATCGTGGGTATTATTCGATTTACCGTGGCGGACTAGCGCGGGTGCCGATCGTCAACTGTGAACTGCCCCTGGTTGGCCACACCTTATGTTAGGGCTTATAATCGGTTCACAGTTGCCAGCGAGCCGAACGCCGTAATGAGCTGCGTAGGCTATTTTTGGCCTCCTCGGTGGCTTATACTCGGCTCATTACAGTTGGCTTTGAGGGCCGTTGCGAGCAATGAGTTAACCCGCAGCAGAGGGATGCTGGAGCAAAAGTGTCTCATTGGCGAGGGCATAGATTCGTATAGTACCTGTTAGGTCTTGTCCAGGTGAGATTGTGTCGTGAAGTGTCCAGAATGGAAATGCCGTTACATAGGATTTTGTTCAACAAAAAAGGATAAAGCTTAACAAGCAGCCAAGATACAAAGGAACAAGTTAAAAAGAGACAAGATTTTTAAAGTGGTTCGGCACGAAAATGCCTACGTCCATTGATTCTCTTTGTTAATTCACTTCATATAGGAAGTACAAGTTAAGAAAAGTAACGACGAAAGTGTTTGATGTTCCATGCCCTCTGGAACACCTCTCCGTCCACTGTTGACAAAATATAAGCTCCGTTGTGGAGATCTTTATGAATTACATAGGGTCCGTCCCACATTGGATCCAGCACTCCGGGACGTGGGAAGATCCGCTTAAGGACAAGATCTCCTTTTTGTAAGCTGCGGTATTTGACTTTGGAGTTGTATTGTGCTGCCACTTTTTGCTTGTGAGCTGTTGCTTTGAGTGCTGCATCATTTCTTCTTTCTTCGACTAGATCCAAAGACATGTGGAGGAGTTCTTCGTTCTCTTCTGGGTTGTAGTGGATCCTACGGTGGGATGGCACTACAGTTTCAACTGGGAGTATGGCCTCCGATCCGTATGCTAAAGAGAAAGGAGTATGCCCTGTTGATGTCCCGAAAGAAGTGCGGTAGGCCCAAAGTGTCGTAGGAAGTTCATCCACCCAAGCGCCTTTTGACTTTTCAAGCTTCTTCTTGATTAGAGTTTTAAGAATTTTGTTGACAGTTTCGACTTGTCCATTTGCCTGGGGATAAGCCACAGATGAGAAGCTTTTGTGAATTCCATGCTCTTGGCACCAGTCGGCGTACTCCTCGCAGTCAAACTGAAGTCCATTGTCCGATATGATTTTGAGTGGAACCCCGTACCTGCATAGAACATTTTTGATCAAGAAGTTAATAACTTTTGCCGAAGATATTTTATTTAGAGGTTCCGCTTCCACCCATTTGGTGAAATAGTCGACTGCCACTATAGCATATTTGGCTCCGCCTCGGCCCATCGGCTGTTCGCCAATCAAGTCAATTCCCCATACTGCAAAGGGCCAAGGGCTGGTCATTTAAGTAATCTCATTTGTGGGTAGTCGAGGAATCTTAGCAAATTTCTGACATCTGTTGCATCTTTTGACGAAGTCTAAGGCGTCTTTGTTTAAAGTGGGCCAGTAATATCCATATCGGAGCGTCTTCTTTGCCAGAGTCTGTCCACCAGTGTGATCTCCGCAACTTCCTTGATGGATGTTGGAAAAGATTTCCTTGGCTTCCCTTCCAGCGACACACCTTAATAAGGGGTTAGACAAGCCGCATCGATAGAGGATGCCTTCTTGTATTGTGTAGAGGGAAGCTTTCCTCATGATTTTCTTAACTTCGTTACGCCCGTCGGGCAGTGTGCCGTCTTGTAAATATTTCCGGATAGGAGTAATCCAAGTTTCTTCTTCGATTGCAGCTAGCAGATCTTCTTGCTCGAAACTTGGGGCTAGTTGTTTCGAGATGGTTACTGCTCCGGAAATGGTGCTGTTCTTCATGCTAGCTTGCTTTGCCAGTTCGTCGGCCTCCTGATTCTCTTCGAGGAATGTGTCTGATTAAATAGTGGTCCAATTGATCGAGTAGCGGCTTGGTTTTCTTTAGATATGCTGTGAGTCGTTCTCCTCGAGTCTGGAATTCTCCTAATATTTGATTTACAATAAGTTGAGAATCACTATGGAGACATAAAGAACCGACTCCAATCTCTAGGGCAAGTTTTAATCCAGCTATCACTGCCTCGTATTATGCATCGTTGTTGGTGGCAGTGAATTCCTACCTTAGAGCATAGTGTAGCTTCCTTCTCCTGGGAGTGATTATTACAATACCTGCCCCCGAGCCTTGTTCGTTTGATGCTCCATCTACAAAGAGATTCCACTTGATGTCTTCTGCTATTTCAGATGGCTCCTTACCTTCGTCGGTGGTGAATTCGGCAATGAAGTCGGTTATGGCTTGTCCCTTGATGGCGATGCGAGGATGGTAGGTGATATCATATTGACTTAGCTCAACACACCATTTAAGCAGTCGCCTGGAGATGTCGGGACGATGGAGTACCTGCCTTAGTGGTTGATCGGTTAGAACTCTGATGGAATGGGATTGGAAATAGTGTCGTAATTTCCGTGATATGATCACTAAACAATATGCTAACTTCTCAAGTTTAGGATATCTGGCTTCTGATCCCGTGAACCTCTTGCTTACAAAGTATACTGGCCGCTGCGCACGGTTGTCTTCTCTTACCAAAGCGGCGCTTAGACCATGAGATGACACATCAAGGTATAGGTATAGCTCTTCTCCTTCATTTGGAGTTGAGAGTACTGGTGGTCTTTGGAGGTGTTTGATTAGGTTGTGGAAGGCTGTTACGCATTCGTCAGTCCATTCGAACTTTCCCTTGTCTTTCTTTATAGCCTCGAAGAAGGGGACACACTTGTCAGTTGTTTTGGAGATGAATCTGCTCAGGGCGGCCACTTTCCCATTTAGGCTTTACATTTCTCTTCGAGTGGAAGGTATCCTGATTTCTTTCAGAGCCCGAACTTGTTCGGGGTTCGCTTCAATTCCTCTGACATGGACGATGAACCCTAAGAACTTTCCCGATGATACTCCGAATGAGCACTTTAGAGGATTCAGTTTCATTCCATATTGGCAAAGTACTTGAGACATCTCATCCAGGTGGTTTATATGATCGTTGGCTTTCATCGATTTTACCAGCATGTCATCCACATAAACTTTAATAGTTCGCCCTATTAGTTCCGCAAACATCTTGTTGACGAGGCGCTTATTAGTAGCCCCGGCGTTTTCAAGTCCCAAAGGCATTACTCTGTAGCAGTACAATCCCCGGTCAGTGATATCCTGAGTTATATCCTGAGTATACGTCCATAAAGGATAAGAATTCGTGTCCGGCTGTGTTGTCCACGAGTTGATCGATTCGGGGGTGTGGGAAGCAATTCTTCGGGCAAGCGTCATTTAAGTTGGAGAAGTCGATGCATGTTTGCCACTTCCCATTAGCCTTCTTTACCAGTACCGGGTTGGCGATCCATTCTGGGTAGATGGATTCTCGTATGAAGTTATTGGCAAGTAGGTTCTTTACTTCTTCCTTGAGGGTTGCTGATCGTTCTGCCCCCTTGCTTCTCTTTTTCTGCTCTACTGGCACCTTGGTGGGATCGATGTTCAGTACGTGGCATGCTACGTCTGGGGAGATTCCAGTCATGTCAGCGTGCGTCCATGCAAATACATCCAAGTTGTGGCGAAGAAAATCGACAAGTCGATCCTTCAATTCCACTCTTAACTGAGACCCGACTCTCAGCAATCTACTTGGGTCGTGTTTGTCTACAGATACAAATTCCATAGCCTCTGCAGGCTCGGCGGTGGCCTCCTCCTCTTTGTCCCTGGGGTCTAATTCATTGAAAGGATCACTGGTATATCGAAGAGGAGGGGCTTTCTTTAGTTGCTATGCTTCCAAGTTTTTCTTGCAGAGAGAAGTCTCTGCATCCTTCCCTTTATCCTTCCTGCGGTTATTGCGAAGTTCAGTTACATAGCAATCTCGAGCGGCGTCTTGATCTCCCTCTACTTCTCCTATTCCGTTATCTGTTGGAAATTTCATCTTCGGGCAGCACGAGGCTAGGACAATTTGGAAGTCAGACAAGGCTGGTCTTCCCAAAAAGGCGTTGTAGGCCGAGTGGTTTTCTATTAGCACAAATGTTTGTTTTCGCACAACGGAGCGGGGATGACTTCCTATTTCAACAAAGAAGTCCAGTTGCTCGAGGGGCATCTTCGCATCTCCAGTGAAACCATGTAGCGGTTTGTTGTAGGGAGACACATCCTTCATTGACAGCTTCATTTTGTCGAAAGCATGCTTGAATAGGATATTTACTGAGCTTCCAGTGTCTACTAGAATTCAGAAAACTTTGGTTGGACCGAACCAGGCAGAGATGACCATAGGATCCATCTGAGGTTACTGCCTTCCCTCTAGATCACACCTACCGAATGTGATGTCATCACTCTCTTTCCGTTTCGGGTGGCGTTCTTCTGTAACAGAATTAATGCAGCCTTCATTGTTTCTAAGCGACCTTCCATTTCTTTCCGTCTCTGCCCAGCTTCTGTCGGCGAAGTGTGGTCCTCCTGATATGGTATGGGCCACTATCTTCTCTTGACTAGAGCCGTTGGTGTTGCGATTTCCTCCGCCTACTTCTGGGAGGGGTAGCCCTGGGTTCTCATTGGCAGGAGTTGGAGTCCTGTTCTGGCCTTTTACATAGCGCTCTAGCCTCTTCCTTCTGATGTGTTCTTCAATTAAGTCCCGGAGATGATGGCATTCATTTGTGTCATGCCCATGAGATTCGTGGAAGCGGCAGAACTTTCCAGACTTAACTGCATTATCTGATTCCTTCTTGTGTGGGGGGCGCTTGTATCTAACTTCGTCTTGGGTGGCCAGGAAGATGTTTTCGATTGTTTCATTCAAAGGACTATAAGAGTCAAACCTCGGTCCTGGCCGATATAAATGCTTTTCTCCCTTCCTGCCCCCAGCATTATCTTTAGAGTCATTTCTTCGAACTTCCTTTGCTGCAACGGGAACCCTGTCTAGAGTTGCTTTAGTCTGTTGCCCTGACTGCCTCTCAGTGGCAGCGTCTTCAAGCCTCATATACTTCCCGGCTTCATGGAAGAAATCAGGTAAGATAGCTGGTTTTTCTTTCGTTAATCTCCTAGCAAATTTAGTATTCGGATGCACATCACTGCAGAGGGCCATTAGGATAAGTTTCTCATCGGCATCTTGGACTACGGCCGCTGCGGCGTTGAATCGGGTTAGATATTGTTGCACTGTCTCTCCGGGCTTCTGTTTGATATTAGATAGGGAATAAGCGTCCTTGGCTTGTTCCACATGAATGCGGAACTGGCTGATGAACTTTTCTTTCAACATTTCCCATGAGCTGATAGATCCTTGGGGTAGATGGCAGAACCAGGAGGTAGGAAGATCTGCCAAGAATAGTGGGAAGCATTTACACAACACTTCCTCTGTTGCTCCGCTCATGAGCATATGCTGTGTGTATCTCTGCAAGTGTACAACAGGGTCAAAGGTTCCCTTGTAAGGTTCCATTGACGGCATTTTCCATTCCCGGGGGGTGATGGCAGTTTTGATATGGCGGTGAAGGGGCTAGTTACCCTAGCGCCTATCCCCTAATCCCTTTGGTCCCGTTGGACGCACTCTCTGAACAATCGCGCCATCCTTTCATCAGAACTTGGAGCGGATAGAAACGAGTTTGGTTCTTCCCTGCGGGATTGATTCCGTCCAGATGACCTGTAGGGATGGTATCGTCTATCACTCCTAACATTCTCCAATGGCTGCCTCTGGTCTTCCAGGGGCACGCTGGGGTCAGCCACAGTTGGCCCTTGCCTTGATCTTCCCCTGCTGGGTTCTGTTCTAAGCACTTCCTCGGGTCCAACTTCGGGTTGGACTCCAGCTCGGCCCCGTCTATTGGTGTTTCCATGGTTAGGTAGCATTGCAGGCTCAGCTACATCTAACCCCTGCCTGGTACCTCCCCCGTTGGGTTCGGTTCCAAGTGTTTCCTCGGTTCGGAATTCGGGCTGAGTCCGGGCTCTACTCCTACCATTGCTGTTTATGTTGTTAGCCTCTTCGAAGAAGAAAGACCTTTGTCATCTCCCAGATCCTCCAAACCGGGACTTACCCCATGATTCAGTGTTGCGGTTGGATTCTTCAGCATCCCTTAAGCGTGACATGAGTTGATCCACTAAGGCTTCTTGTCGAGATGCGAAGCGGTTAGTTACTTCAGCCACAACCCTGTCCAGATCCATCCTTGTAATTGGTTGTTCCGTAGCAGGGGCTGTCGGATTTTCCTGATTTCTATTTGCTGTTGGAACCGGACGATTGTCTTGATCTCTGATCACTGGATCTGGGATACTACTAATTGCGATATTCTTTCCTTTGTTAGCATCTTTCTTCCGTCCGGGAGGCATGTTTTCCAAGCAATGAACGATGCTGATAGGAAAAGGGTTAAGTGGGAGAAGCTGAAGCTTCGAGCTTCTGCCCTCAATGAAAGCACCAAAAATGTTTGCACAAAAAATTGGCAAACACCTCCAAGTCGTATGATTTAGTTGATTATATGTTGTTCTTAATGATTTGGGTGATTTATGCAAATATATAAATAGATGGACTAAACTGTAAAAGACACACATATTTATAGTGGTTCGGCCATAATGTGCCTACGTCCACTTTATATGTTATTCTCCTTTTCTGCTTAGATTACAAGTACAACGCTTTGATTACAAGTATCTGAAAGTTATTTGAAAGTTCTATCCGTGCTTGAGCTCTCAATCTTGTCTCTCTTTGTTGTACCCCTGCCCCTCTATTTATAGAGTGAGGCTGGGGGCAGGGGTCTTGGACGTATATAGTTGTTGGCGGGCCTGAGCTGATGCAATCTGGCCTGGCAAAGTTGGTCCGGAACGCCTTGGTCCGGTAGCACTTGGCCCGGTGGAGGGTGATTCGGTCGTGGCCGACCTTGCTTCTGGTTCGGCAGTGGAAGGAGGTAGCTGGTTCGGTAGCATTCTGGTCCGGCTATGCATGGAAGTGGAGCTTGGACCGGCAGTGCCTGGAGAGGGGATGGTTCGGCATTGTTTGGAAGTGGAGCTTGGACTGGCAATGCTTGGAGGAAAGATGGTTCGGCAGTGCTTGGAGAGGGAATGGTTCGGCATTGCTTGGAAACGCATCCAACAAAATGTATATTAACTACTTACTTATGAATATAAAGAAGTAATCAAAGAATAAGTGAGTAATAAAGTAAAATGCGGTAATGTAAATAACACTCGTATTTTTATACTGGTTCGGATTACCAATCCTACATCCAGTCCTGCACTCTATCGTGCAGAATTCCACTATAATCGCTTGCTTTCCACGGGTGGCAACAACACCTTTACAATCTTGGTTTCACGGGCTACAAGACACGCCCTCCTGATTTTATAGGCTACAAGAACACCTTCTTCTTATCAGCAACAACAAACTATGACAAGTACTCATATCTTCAATACAGATTCTTGCAGATTCGGTACAATGATCCTATAGACCTCCAATGGCAATATAACTTTGAATTCTTTGAGGAATAGGATTAAATCAGAGGGAGAATGATGTGAATTAAAATACAACTCTCTGATATTGTGTGGTTTGCAAATCGGTGAAGAATTAGAATGATATAGTATCGATTTGCAAGGAGATTTGAAGAGTATGCAATGGATTTCTTTTGCAAATGTTTGGAGAAGGAGTAAGATAAAATGAGAATTCTTGATGTGAAAATTCGTTTTCAGAGGCCTTTATATAGTGGTTGAAGAGACATGTCTTTTGGTGAAGAGGTGGAGGGAAATGTCTCTTCATTTAAAATTTGAAATTCTAAAAACTGCTAGTACGTCGACATACTAGGTACCCCCATGTCGACATGGGTGTGTTGCAAAATGAACGGAAACACTAATAAGTGTTGCAAATTTTCAACATTTCAAATTACCTTATGTTTGTGGATTTTTGTGATTCGGTTGAGGTCAATGGTTGATGATCTTCAAGTATAATTGCCATGAGATCTTTAACAAGATATTCTAAGGTTCAACCAACTCCTCATCACTGCAAACACCTTTATGCTTCAGCATTCTTCTCTAATTGGGTTTTGTTCTTCAATTGCTTTGATTAACCTTCTTCTATAATTCATTTGCTTCCACTGTAATCTTGTTTATCTCTATAAATGTCTCCCTAATCTATCTGATATGACTGCATTACTCGAAGATATGTTAGTAATAATATTTATATGGTTGTTGTCATCAAAATCAATACCTAGGGTATTCACAATCACCCCCTTTTTGATGATGACAACCATATAAATATTTGAGAGATAAAATATAATACTTTTATATTTAACTCCCCCTAACTCTATGCACTCCCCCTATCATTTTGCCTAGTATATTTATAATTTTTCTCCCCCTTTGTCATCAACAAAAAGGGGAAAAAGAGTCGCTTAAATCACTGCTAGATAATATGTAGAGTTTGTATATAGAGATAAATACATATAAATAAAACACTTGGGGGGAAACCAAATCAATTCAAAACATGAAATAAACTTATCAAATAATAAGATGAGTTTTAGAGTTACCGACTTTGCTGATGCCAATAACAAATCTTTTTCATATTTATCCAATGTTCAATAGATTTCTTGTCATATGCTTTTATCATCTGCTATCTGATATACATTGTTTGGTACCTGAAAAATTATAAAATATGCATACTGGTACCCTTTTTATTTTGGGTTCCATGGGGTTAAGTTTTGGGATGCCTAACCTATAAAGAGTTTGAATGTCCCTTCAAAATATAATCATTAGATGAATGAACCTTATTAATAAAATTATCAATATATTTTTCCTTTTCAATGTCATCCAACCTTTTTGGAACCCATAAGTTAATGAACCTATTTGGAGGTTTTAACTTTAATTTCCTAGGTTTTGGTTTGAACTTGGTAGCTTTAACAAACTTAGTACTTTGAGTACTATTTTTCATTGATTTAGCCTTAGAGGTGTATCCAAGTCCATGTTTATTCCTAGTGTGTTTAGATGCAGATAATAATTTTTCTAGATTATCCTTCCCTTTGTTAAATTTCTCAGTATCAGTTTTCATTTTGTCAAAATCCTTATTATGGTTAAGAATAACATTGCCCAGAGATGTTATTTTGTCATTCAGATCAGTGATCTGTGACTTCATTGAAAGATTTTCTGATTTTAAGGATTCATTTTCACTTTTTAGTTTTTCAAAACTTCCAAGTGTCAAATCTTTTTCATCATTATACCCATTAAGTCTTTCAATTTCATCTTCTGGACATTGTTTTTCTTTAGTTAACCTTTCAATAAATATTTTTTATCTATCTATCTCTGCCAAACTATTGTTGTACTCTTTCCTTAGTATTTTATATCCCTAATTCATATCATTCAAAACATTAGTAATTTCTTTATTAAAATTCCATACCTGGTCATCCTTTGCCATGAAACACATGTTGGCGTTTTCTGTTTCTGAATCACTATCACTTGATGATGTATCTGAATCATCCCATTTTGCATCGAGTGCTTGTTTCCTCTCCTGATTGAAAGTGTTTGACTTTGATTTCTTCAATTTGGGACAGTCTCTTTTCAAGTGATCGGGTTTGTCACATTCGAAACACTTAACAACATTTCCATTTCTAGACTTATTGTTGTTAGTTTTTTGAAGTTTGTTTGTTATCCAATACTTCAAGAATTTCTTGAACTTATTGGTCACAAACTCGATATCATCATCAATAGCATCATTATCTGGTTCATCTTTGTCGATCATAGCATTGAGTGCTGGTGATTTCTTCTCATTTGCCTGATTCTCTTTTCTAAACTGCAACTTTACTTCATAAGACATTTGGTTACCAATTAAATCTTCTATTTTCATAATACTAATATCATTGGCTTCTTCAATTGCCTGAGTCTTCTAATCCCATTCACTAAGAAGTGAATTCAGGAAAGTAACTTTCTTTCCTAATGATATTAAGGCATGTACTATATCATGAAATCTAGAATACATATCATAAATAGACTCATTTGGTTTCATTTGAAAGAGTTGAAACTGGTTAGTTAGCATAGATATCTTTGTTTGTTTTACTTTATTGGTACCTTCATGTGTGACTTGCAGAGTTCTCCAAATTTCATATGCAGAATTACATATAGACAGTCGATTAAATTCATTTCTACTTTAGGAGAAAAATAAAATGTTCATGGCCTTAGAGTTATTAAGTGCTTGTGTCTTTTGGTCTAATGTCCATTTTGAATATTCAGTTTGAGGCTCTATATACTCTATTTTTGTAATGTTCCAAATATCCAAACCATTAGACTGCAAATAACATTTCATCCTACAAGCCCAATATGCATAACTACTGCCATCAAATAAAGGGGGTCTAGTGGTAGATTGCCCTTCTACAAAAGTGTTAAAAAATGTGTTACTAGTGTCATTAGCCATTTATACTTTTCAAAAACCAAGTTATGAATTTTTGAAAACCAACGCTCCGATACCAAATGTTAGAAAATTGAGGTAGCTACAACACAATGATGGATCTTAAGGCTATTCAGACACTAGAAGTGGTGAAATGTGTATTAACTACTTACTTATGAATATAAAGAAGTAATCAAAGAATAAGTAAGTAATAAAGTAAAATGCAGTAATGTAAATAACACCCAGATTTTTATACTGGTTTGGATTAACCAATCCTACATCCAGTCCTGCACTCTATCGTGCAAAATTTCACTATAATCGCTTGTTTTCCACGGGTGGCAAGAACACCTTTACAATCTTGATTTCACGGGCTACAAGACACACCCTCTTGATTTTACAGGCTACAAGAACACCTTCTCCTTATCAGCAACAACAAACTATGACAAGTACACGTATCTTCAATACAGATTCTTGCAGATTCAGTACAATGATCCTATAGACCTCCAATGGCAATATAACTTTGAATTCTTTGAGGAATAGGATTAAATTAGAGAGAGAATGATGTGAATTAAAATACAACTCTCTAATATTGTGTTGTTTTGCAAATCAGTGAAGAATTAGAGTGATATAGTATTGATTTGCAAGGAGATTTGAAGAGTATGCAATGGATTTCTTTTGCAAATGTTTGGAGAAGAAGGAGTAAGAGAAATTGAGAATTCTTGATGTGAAAATTCGTTTTCAGATGCCTTTATATAGTGGTTGAAGAGACGTGTCTTTTGGTGAAGAGGTGGAGGGAAATGTATCTTCATTTAAAATTTGAAATTCTGAAAACTACTAGTATGTCGACATACTAGGTACCCCCATGTCGACATGGGTGTGTTGCAAAATGAACAGCAACACTAATAAGTGTTGCAAATTTTCAGCATTTCAAATTACCTTATATTTGTGGATTTTTGTGATTCGATTGAGGTCAATGGTTGATGATCTTCAAGTATAATTGCCATAAGATCTTTAATAAGACATTCTAAGGTTCAACCAACTCCTCATCACTTCAAACACCTTTATGCTTCAGCATTCTTCTCTAATTGCGTTTTGTTCTTCAACTGCTCTGATTAACCTTCTTCTATAATTCATTGCTTCCATTGTAACCTTGTTTATCTCTATAAATGTCTCCATAATCTATCTGATATGACTACATAACTCGAAGATATGTTAGTAGTAATATTTATATGGTTGTTGTTATCAAAATCAATACCTAGGGTATTAACAATATACAAGGTTTTAGGGCTAAAATAGAACCATGTTGATGATTGAATGCCACGGAAAAAATTTATGTTGTATAAAACATGATTTTGGAGTAGGGTTTTAAGTTTGACAATTTTTAAGCTATTTGAACGATTGCTATGAAATTTCAAAGGGAAATATAGTTAATTGGGTTTATAAATTTATTTTTAAATTATATTGAGAATTTGAGTCTGAAATTTTGATATGTTAAATAACATGATTAAAATTAATTTCTGGAATTTTTAGAGATTTTTTATAATTGATTTGCTATACGAATTAAATTATTTTAAAAGAGGGACTTCTTTGCAGTATTGGTTTTTCTTAATGGAATGGATTATTTGCTAACTAAACCATGGTTTAGATCTAAAATTAGCAACAGTTATTTTTATTAAGGAATATAAAAAGTTAAGGCAACCAATCTTGTGTTTACACGTGGCTGGTTAGTTAGGAAGTGCTTGCTTCAATAAGTAGTAAACCAAGCTTACCCAAAAAAGTTTATTCCGACTTCTATAGAAGTACCTTTCAACCCAGAGCTTCCTCCTTCAATCAAGTCAAAACCCACTAAGTCGAAACCAATATACATAGTATCACATAGATGGTACGTAGTGGATTGGAAAAAGGCGGAAGGCATGGTTTCGAAAGCATATCTTCCATTGGGATCGATACCTTTCTGTTTGTTTTAAAAGTAAAGCGCATGCCTTTGTTTTACTTAAAGCCTTTGAAGGTGTCGAAGTATATTTTTCCGAAAGAGGTTTCTAAATGCTTTCGAAGGGATTGCCATCAACTTATGTTTTAAAGAGTAAGCTTTCAAATGGGTTTCTTTACTTATAAAATAGTGCTTTCGAAAGAAGGGGTTCCGATCTAGTCGAAGCCCTGCTGTCGTACTTTAGCCTTTCGAATATATAGAAGACATCACTACTTTCGAAGGTTAGTTTGGTTTTAAAGAGGTTTTAAGCCACTTCCTAAATGCTTATGAAAAGGTCCAAGGGTTTCGAAGGCAATGGCTTCGAAAGGGGTTTCGACGCTATCCTTCAATGTTTTGTTTAAATGGTTTGAAGCTTGCGAAAGGGATGGTGCCGACAATATCATGTTTTTCCCAATAAGTTTATATGATAAAGGATGGTTTCGAAAGAGATACTTTCATTTACATTCACTTTGAACCAAATAATATTTTAAGTATAAACCCAATGGTTTCGAAAGGGGGACTTTCAATGGTTTCGGAAGGGTTTCTTCCAATGGTTTCGAAAGGTGGACTTTTAATGATTTCAGAAAGGTTACTTCCTACGGTTTCGAAAGGGGTACTTTTAATGGTTTTGGAGCTAAGATTCTAAGTGTTAATAAGTAATGCTTTATTACATTCAAAAGGTTTCGAAAGAGATGTTTTAAAGTGTTTTAGAAGGCAGTGGCCTAATATTTTGAAGAAGAAAAATTACATTCTTTGGAAGGAGGTTATCCAGTGAAGTCGAAAGCAAGGTTTTGAAGGTTACAACAGCCTTAATTTTCAAAGAAAATAACCCAATCTCATTTTTAAGAAAAACCATGGCATAATTGAATAAAGTGTTTTGAAAAGGAGTTTTTGAAGAAGTTTTCTTTGATTAAAAGGGTTAAAGGGATTAACCAAGTTATTATGTGTGCTTCTTCATTTATGTATATATATTCACATTGTTTTGGACCCATAACTGAATTTTGGAAAAGGGCAAAATAACCATCTAGGTTGATCTAGTAGTGAATATAAATTAAGTTAACTCCTGAATGAGTAGAATTGCATGTAGAAAGTCAAAAAGACCAAAATTTAGGATGCTAAAATATTAAAGGAAAAGACATAGGCAAGGGCCAATAGGTTCATAGTAAGTCGATGAAAACTAAGTATATTTGAAGATGCCAGAAATATAAGTTCATAGTAAGCCCGTGAAAACTATGATTTGATACTAGCAGAGGCAAGTAGGTTTGTAGTTAGCCTAGGAAAACTATATCTGGATTTAGATATTAACAGATGTCAGTAGGTTCCTAGTCAGCCTATGAAAACTAGGATAAGAAGAAAAGATATTGGAGTTACCAATAGGTTCCTAGTCAATCTATGAGAACTAGGACAAGTTTAAACATGCTGGAGTCAACAATAGGTTCAAGTGATCCCATGAAAACTATTTAATTTGACAGGGAGTCCTTAAACATCTTACCGGTTATTAATCAACCCATGAAAACTATTAGGTTAATAGTAATCCAAGAAACTATAATTGAGACAGATAGTCAAAGTGAATAGGGATGGGTAATCCAGAATTAATTCATTGGTATTGTATATCATCATATTATATTGTTTTGAATTATTTTAACAATTGTGGATGCAGAAGCACAGTATATAGTTTTATAAAGGTTTTAGGATACTAGTGATGGGAAAACCCGTTCCGCTAAGCGGCATGGTCTCACTAGATATCTAATTGATTTGAGATGGTAGATTATTATTCATACCAGGCTTTATGTCTGGCTCGAAGTTTTTTTCCCTTAAACTCTCAGGTACTCAATTGATTTTGAGTAGGTTGACAGTTAAGATTTCCAGGTGTTCTTTTAGACGAATAAAGCTTCCAAAGACGTGTAGGAAGCAAGCTTGTTATTAGATTTCTCTTTTATTTGATTCCACTGTATTGTTTGCAATGGAAAAGTTGTTATACTGCCAATATATACTCTGATAATCCAAGGGGGCATCTTCATTTGTCGCTCTTGAGGTATGTTGTAATAAATATATTTTCTCTGAACGTGATTAACGATTGTAGAGTTATGTAATGTATTGGAAATGTTTTGATATGGAATGTGATATTGTTTGAAGTTTTAAGTTTTTTCTATATTCATGTGTATTAATGTATCTAACACCGCTGTATTTGGTCATTGAAGGTTAGTAACTATAGATGACTGCAGCATCCATAGCCGCTAATATTGGGCCTCCAAGTAGGGGAATGTTACGGTAATGGATGTTTGACTTTAGGAGGCGTAGGAGAAAATATTAGAAGGGCAACTGCTAGTACGCAAACTAATGGACACTGAAGAGAGGCGGCCCTTTAAGTTCATGTTAAAGCAAGTGATTGAATGCTTGCCCCGACTGTTGGAGGAGTGGATATGAATGCTTTTCTTCGCTAGTTTACGATGGAGATAATGAGGTAATGGCTAGTTGAAGTTATTGAATTGAGACTAGTAGTGGCTAAAGGCATAGAATTTTCTGTGATGAACTAGGATTACAAGAGCTATGGAAGAAAGGTGTTTACGGGGAAGGAGTCCGCTTTAGAGGTGTTGAATTGGTTTAAGGTGTATAAGAACATCTTTGGAGACTGGGGTTATGATGATGCTTAGAAAAGGGGTTTTATGATGATGCTTAGAAAAGGATGTTAGCTTCTCTTCAACTTTAGGAGGATGCTTTAGATTAGTGGGAGGCTGTGATTACTGAGGTTCTCAAAGAGGAAGTAACTTGTAAAGAGTTTAAGGAGTGATTCGAGGCTCAGTTTATACTCGAATCATATAAGTGTTTTTTGTTTAAGGAGTTCCTTGACTTGAAGCAAGGAGAGATCACTTTGTACGGGTATATTCGATGCTTTAATGCTTTGTCGAAGTATAGGAGGGAACATATTAATACCTTGCTAAAGAAAACAATAAATTTATTGAAGGTCTAAGGAATGGCCTGAATCATAAGGTGATGGCACACTTGTTGGCTCCTTTTGATATGGTTGTTGTAATAGCAAGGAGATACGATTCAATCGTTTTAAGAGGAGAAACGGGTTAATGTTAGACCCAAGGGTGGGCAGACGTCACTCTGTATCGGAAGGGTGGAAAGACCTTAGGAAGAGGAGCTCAGAAGCTGAAAGTGGAAGATGTTACTAGTTTTAATTATGGGTAGAAGGGACACTACTTTACTAAATGTACCTAACTTGAGAATAAGGATATGGCTAAGTGCTTTAAGCGTGATAAACCTAGCCATAAGAAGAGGGATTGCCCGGAGGTGAAGTGTTATAAGCCAAGTTTGAATCATACCAGGAATTAAATCAAAAGTATAATTTAGATAATGAGGATTGTTTATAATGAAATTTTGGGGATTTTATTTCATTCCTTTTTTCTGAATTGAAGTGAAATTCGATTAAATTGGAAAGAGAATTTATAAATGGTTTTCAATGGGAAAGCTACTATTTGAGAAATATTATTTATATATGGTTACATTCTTTTATTATATAATAAAAGAAGACTGGGAACTAAATCAACGGACAATAAATCCAAAAGGATTCAAAATAAGGAGTTAAGTTGAACTAGTCTTTTAATTAGTATGAAAGTGTAATTTTGGAGATCATTGATTAAATGAATGAATGAAAAATCATTTAAACAAGTAAAAATTTAGTAACCCATTTTTCTATTGTTAAAATCAAAACAATGAGTTAAATATAAATTTATTAAAAACAATGAGATTGTGATTTATTGCCAAAATTGGATTTTTGGAATTGAAGAGCTCGTTTATTTGTTGAAATAATTAGAACAGCTCTTATTGTTGAAAGTTTGAGTTTGAGAATTTAATCCAATTATTGCAACATATATAAAAAATGAACTTTTTGGATTTTATAAAAATGAAGTTTATTATAGAATCAATTCGTATTTTGCAAACAATGTTTATATATAAATAGTTGTTTAGTATTTTTAAATTAAAGAAGAAACAAAAGAAAATAATAAAGCAACTCATCTCTTTTGTTTAGTAAACTAAACAAGGCCCAAATAGCCTAGCTAGTAAGGTGATTAGCAGAGAGGAAATAAACCTGTACGTTTATTTCTCTTCTCATTATTCACTTTAACAAACACCAGTAAAAATACTCCCTCTTCCTTATCAACCCTAAAGCAATTTTGTCCCTAAATTAAAGTCAATTAGAGAGAAAAATTATTGATTTTGAGGATGATAAATTTAGGTTAAGCTGCTAAAATAAACCGGCCTAGAAGATTTCGAGCACTAGCAAACAAATTTAGCTTTTACGGGTGAGTATATCTCATATTTCTAGTTTTAATTCGAATGCATGTGGTTGTTTGCCTCATTGGATGAGTATATGCTTGAATTGATTGTAGTATGATGTGTTATTTCTATCTTTGGTTATTCAATTTTAGTTAACTTAAACTATATCATATGATCTCATCAAGTTGCTATATATGGTTGTTTGTGTGTATGCATGCTACACAAATTGAAGCTCATGATGCCAAACAATCTTAGCCAGAAAAACCAACCACGACAAACTATCGAAGGGAGAACGGCATTACCAGGAACACGTTCTAGGCAGTGGCATCAGTTGGCCGATGACATGGGACTGGTTAATCGGACATAGCCTAGAACATGTTCCAGGTGTGCCAGTAAACCCTCCCTTTTGCTCTTGTTTTCCTGATGTTTGTTCAGTTGAATCTCGATGTTTTGTGCATGATTTTAATGCCTACTTTTTTATGCTTTCTAATGTTTAATTTCGGGTTTCAAATCTAGAGTTAACGATTTCATTTTGATGATATTTCCCCGTAGAAAATGTTCTATGGATACAGTTTAACACATCTATTTTATTGCATTGATTTCAAACCGATTTGCAAAAGGAAATGTTTTCTCAAATATACTAGTTTCTAAATATGTTTTCTTGATACAGATAATTTCGAAAATGTGTATATATATAAATAGTTTAAAATTGATTTCAAAGCAAGGTATATAAATATGTACATGAATAGAAAGAAATCTTTGTTTTATAAAATCTATTATTAGCTTTTAGAAACCAATATTTCCAAAGATGTGTTTCAAATCAAAACTATTTTCTATAAAAAATGCCCGCCCTCGATCGAGTAAGAAATTGAATTTAAAAATTTAGTAAAACAAGTGGTATGGAACGCTTGCGTTTACCTCGTTGATCAATTCTTGGACTCATTCGATTAAACCCCTCTTAAGGCACGAGTGGATTTTACTGAATTATAGTAATTATTCAAGTAAACCCATGTGGTATGGGACACACGGTCGTTACTAGAATGATCACTATTCGAAAGCATATAACACTTACTTTGACAAGTTTACAAGCTTGTCTTCTGTATTATTCTAGGTGGATCTTATGGGTTTTCATGCCCATCATAGGATTATGGGTTTGCATTTCCATCATGGGATTATGTGTATTCATGCCCATCTAAGGATTACAGGTCTATTAACCCATATCGGGATACACACATGTTCGGTGAGTTTACAGGCTCACTAATCTTGTACTAATTTAGGCACCTCCCCCTTTTTATATCTAGCTATCTATTATTAACTTCTGGATTCTATGAGATTTGAGGTTTCACCAAGTATTTCTCGGGATATGCTTCTTAAAAGCTGAAATTTAGGGTTTTGGTGAATCAGTTTTGAGGTTATTTATATTCCTTTTGGGTTCGCCATTATATGGCCTTGGAGATTAGATTTATTTGATATATATATTTCTCGGTTGTGTTTCGTGATTTTATGATATTTTATATTGTTCTGAATTGTTTTAAGCCATTGTATTATTGTTTTTCACCTGAATCGCATATGTCGAATCCTCTTTTGTAAGGAAAGGAAAAAATTTATGTTCACCCGATTTGATGTATTGGTACTCGGCCAAAGAAATATAATGGATGGTCGCTCCTAACCAGCCTTATTCTCCACATTAGCAGACAATATTCCTTAGCAATATCCTTTGTTAATGTGGGTATAGAGGTGGGACATTACAACTTGGTATCCGAGCAAGGTTCAGAACGATATATGATAACAAAGACGAGAACATTGGCCTAGTCAAGTCTTAGAGACCATCCCTCGTGGTTCTTGGAGTAATTACTAGGATTCCTTCCTGTTAGAAATAAGTCATACCTTGGAAAATTATAGGATGTATTTGTGTGATTTGTCCCATACACTATATTAGTATCTTATCTTGAAGCGACCCTAAATTCAAACACAATGCGAGGTTTACCATTGAGTGGACTCAAATTGATTATTGTGTCTCGATCATTAGTGATCGGAGTTGCGCAGTAGAGGCAGATGAACTACTTTCTGCTGAGCACATAAATTTTAGATACTATATACCAATTTGGTTGGTTGATTATGCTTGATTTTTTAAAATAAAATGTAATGATTATTAAAGATTTAGTTGAGTAGGAGCTATATTTTAAGAGTTTAAAACCAACTCAAGATTAATAAAAGGACCTTGTGGTGTCTTCGGTGGTGTAGCTATCATAAGGCATAATTGGTAGTTTGATCTTATTTAAAATAACTTATTAATCTATATGTTTGATTAATTAAAACTAAGATGAATTTTCAAATTTGTGCGATTTCTTGATAAATGCATGGATGAATTAAGTGTTCGATTGTTTCTAACACTAGAAAATATAATTTTTATTGAATTGCCAGTGGGGACATCTTGCCAACATTCTCGATAGGGATTTCTAAATACTTTAACAAGACAATTCAACGCAGTACTTTGAGAAATGATTTGTAAAACTCATGAATGTTTAAGAAGTATTATGAATAATATATATACACACTTCTAATTAGAAAAGAAGGTGTCAAAAAGTAGTTTTATGATCATACTTAAATATTGGTTTTAGATTAAATACTACTAATGGTAAATATAGAATATCATCTAGTAAGATGTTTTGGTAATAGATTGGGCAATAGAAATCTCTATTTAGAAATATTGATAAGCATATATAATTTATAAAATATTGTTGGTTAAGTATAACCATAGAATAAATTACGAAACATGACTTGCATACATTATCATTAGTTAACTATTATGGCTATCGAATATTAGAGATAGTCAAGGTCAAATAGTGAGGCACTGTTGATTGCACCATCAACATTGCAGCCAGTTGACAAGATAATTGATAATAACGGATGGCTTGGTAACCTCATTACAATATTAAACATAAGAATGTGGAAGAATGTTTATTTGTAAAATATAAGCTAAAAATGAATCACATATGGTATTCTGATTGATTGTATGCTATGAAGGGATTTAAATAAATATTAAAACTTTATATACAGCTCCTAAATTAAGGATGATTAGAAGAGAATTAATTTGTTATAAATTCTAGGAGGAAAGTTTTGTAAATAAAATTCTAGAAAGCAAACAATAGGGAAATGCTTTTGTAAAAATCAGAAGAAATCCATTGGACATTATAATTACTTTACTATTAAAAGGTTGAATTGAATAGATTTAACTTTAAAAAGGTTAGTGGCAAAAGAAATGGAACATTCCTTGAACCTTGATGGAAGGAAGTTATAATAAATAATTTCTCTAATCATATAAGTTGTCTTTTTATTGAAAATGTAAGCTCTATAGTTCTAACTTTGGATAAATAAAGTAAATTGATTTATTACCTAAATCCTCAACTTTGGTTTATATAGAATATTTTGCTTTGTATGACTTCACAGAAATCTATAATGAGATACAAAATTACCTTCATAAAGTATAGAAAGAGGTTTGTGAAATTAAGGTTTGGTATTCATAAATACAGATGTTATATCTTTTTATGTAATGTAAAATTTTTGAATCATCTCAGTGAAATATATTTTATGAGAAAATAAAGTAATTATTATTTATGGAATAAAAAATAAGTCCATATATATAAGAAAATTTAACTATTCTAAACTTTATAGGTCTAATCTATTATGGGAATTTACTTTTGTAAGTATTAGATTTCCGAAGAGAATAATTGAAGGCAAATATGTAGTTCAAAATGGAATAAGAAATTATAGCGTAAGTGTTAAGAGATTTTTAAAAAATAAAGTATGAGTTAAGTAAGAGTTATACTCTATTAGGAGTGGTCAAATGAATTTAAACGGAAAGATTTCCAAATATTAAATGATAAATTTAGTGGAAAGCGTAGGATTGAAACTTATAATTTTCTGAATAGAAAATTGATGAATCAAAATTTCAGTTTCAAAATTTTAAAATCAATTAATATGTTGGAAGAATGGTCTCAAATGATCGAGAACCATAATTTAAGTAGTGTTTAATTAGAATATAAATCCTTGACATCTTGATTTTGTTGTAAAATATTTTATTTTTGAGAATTTTTTTCCAAAAGATATATGTTGAAATAAATTGTGTAAAGGTTTTCGAGAAATTATACGTATAAATTGGATTTTTGTTTACGAACGATAAAATAAAAGGTGAATTGTATAAAAATGATTTGTTATAAATAAATATCAAAATAGGATATTATATTATTTATAAATTTAATATTGGGAGAAAGATTTATTTGACTTCGGATAACTGTAATTTAAAAGCACTTTTGAGTTTTGTGAAAAGTGAAAGGGAAATCCCTTTTGTTTCATAAATATGAAACTTCTTATTAGAAGTTGGCCTTCCCCATTTGTTAAAATTTCAAATATTGAAACTTTACTTGAAAGAAAGCAACAAACAGATTTTCTTGGCTTTCACTTTTATCGAAAGAGGATTCTTTAAGAAATAAATTTTGTGATAAATAATTCAAATGTTGAAATGTTGATATTCATACAAAGAAACCCTAAAATTAGTTTACACTCTTATTTGGAAATATTAAGGAGCGAGTTGAATAGTTGAGACACCTCAAAATGTTCATTATCTTGAAAATATATATGGTGTTGATTTGTTACGAAGAATGAAAACATTGGTGTCAACCGGTTTTCAAGATTTGGAAATTAAAAAATATTTCGATAAAAAAAGTAAATTTGTAAATTAAATTTATAAAATTAGGAGAATATTTCATGTAAGTAAAGTATATTAAAGATGGAGGAGGAAAAAGACTTTGGAAAATAAATTTTTTGAAAGGTATAATTTAGAAAATATGGAATTTTACCTTGGAAAAAAAAGTATCTGTATAAAAAAAAGATTGTGATTGTAAACTGTAAGTTTAAAGAAGAAATTTGGGAAGAAATATATAAGAGGAATGTTTAAAACTTTGAAGGTGATTTGAAACCTTATTAAAAGAGTGTAATTCCAAATAAAATAAAATTTAAAATTAAACTTGAGTTGAATTATTATGGATATGGGGTTTTACAAAAAGTGGGTTAAATTGCATACATTTGGGATGAATTTATGGTACTCCATTTTTAGATTCTCAAGATTAAACGTGATTTAAAGGAACACAAAATCATGAAATTATTTTAAAGGTAAATATATTTATAAAACTCGATTCATCTTTATAGCTAAGCATGAGTCTATTGTGAAAATAAAATATGTTTTTACAGACATCTCTCTATAATGGAAATTGCGGGGATGCGATTTTCATAAAAGACGATTCTGTGACAACACGGGTTTGAGTCATGCCTTAAATTAAATGAAAAATATAATTTAAGTATTAAGGGTTTTATATAATGAAATTTTGGGGATTTTATTTCATTCACTTTCTCCAAATTAATGTGAAATTGGATTAAATTGGAAGAAGGATTTATAAATGGTTTTCAATGGGAAAGCTATTGTTTGAGAAAGATTATTTATATATGATTAGATTCTTTTATTTATATGATAAAAGAAGATTGGGAACTAAATTAATGGAACATAAATCCAAAAGGATTTAAAATAAGGAGTTAAATTAAACTAGTTTTTAATTGGAATAAAAATATAATTTTGGAGATCATTAATTAAATGAATGAATGTATGGTAAATCATTTAAACAAGTAAAAATATAGTAACCCATTTTTCTACCATTAAAATCATAACAAACAGTTAAATATAAATTTATTGACAAGCACCATTGTCCCATTGGTTAAGTGATTCGACTTTGGTACGAGGTCACAAGTTCGAAACTTGCATAGTGTGATTCGACCATTTATTGATACATGATTTGTGGTTTGTTGTCCCAATGACATGTTGTATCTAAAGTACCATTTCAATATATATATATATATATATATATATATATATATATATATATTTATTAAAAACAACGAGATTGCGATTTATTGTCAAAATTGGATTTTTGGACTAAAAGAGCGTATTTTGTTAAATAATTAGGACAACTTTTATTGTTGAAAGTTTGAGAGTGAAAATTTAATCCATTATTGCAATTTAAATATAATAAATGAACTTGTGTTGATGTTATAAAAATGGAGTTTATTATTATGAATCAATCCATATTTTGAAAACATTGTTTATATGTAAATATTTGTTTAGTAATTGTAAATGAAAGAAGAAACAAAACAAAATAATAAAGAAATTCATCTCTTTTTTTAGTAAACTGACCAAGGCCTAAATAGCCTAGGTAGTAAGGTGATTAGTAGGGAGGAAATAAAGTTGTAAGTTTATTTCTCTCCTTGTTATTCACTTCGACAAACACCAGTAAAACTGCTCCTTCTTCCTTATCAACCCTAGAGCAATTTCGTCCCCAAATTAAAGTCATTTAAATAGAAACTTACTAATTTTGAAGATAATAAATTTAAGTTAAGCTGCTAGAAGAAACTAGCCTAGAAGATTTGGAGCACTAGCGGCCTAATCTAGCTTTTATGGGTGAGTAATCTCACATTTCTAGTTCGAATGCATGTAGTTATTTGCCTGATCGGATGAGTATATGTTTCAATTAATCTCAATTTGATTTTTGCCCTATCTTTGGTTATTTAATTTTAGTTTACTGAAACTATATGATCTCATTATGTTGTTGTATATGGTTGTTAGTGTATATGTATGCTATAGAAATTGAAGCTCATAAAGCCAAACAATTTTCGCCAAAGAAGCCAACTATGAAGAACCAACGAAGGAAGACCGGTATCGCTAGGAACACATTCCAAGCATGGCACCGGTTGATCGACGCCCTGGGACCAGTCATCCGGTCACCATGCCAGTAAATCCCCCGTTTTTCTCTTTTTTCCTAATGTTTGCTTGGTTGAATCTCGATGTTTTCTGCATGATTTTGATGCCCATTTTCTGATGGTTTCCAGTGTTTCTTTCCGGGTTTCAAATCTTGAGTTGACAGTTTCATTTTGATGATATTCCTCCACAGAAATTTTTCTATGGATATAGTTCAACACATCGATTTTATTGCACTGATTTCAAATCAATTTGGAAAGGAAATTTTTTCAAAAATAAACTGGTTTCTAAATATATTTTGTTGATACAGATATTTTGACAATGTAAATATATCGATAGTTTAAAATTGATTTCAATGCAAGGTATATAAATATGTATATAAATAGAAAGAAAGTTATATTTTTCTAAAATCTATTAATAGCTTTTATAAATCAATATTTCCAAAGATGTATTTCAGAGCAAAACTATTTTCTATAAAAAATGCACGTCCTCAATCGAGTAAGAAATTGAATTAAACGGTTTAGTAAAACAAGTGGTATGGAATTCTTTCGTTTACTTCATAGATTAATTCTTGGACTTGTTTGATTGAACCCCTCTTGAGGAATGAGTGGAGTTTATTGACTTATAATAATTGTTTAAGTAAACGCGTGTCGTTTGGGACACACGATCGTTAATAGATTGATCGCTATTCAGAAATATATAACACTTACTTTGATGAGTTTTCAGCCTTGTCTTCTGTGTCAATTCATTTTCATCCGGACCTTACTGGTTTTCTTGCCCATCGTGCGATTATGGGTTTTCATGCCCATCGTTGGGTTATGTGTTTTCATGAATATCTAGGGATTATGGGTGTACTGGCCCATCTTATGAAACACGCGTGTTCGGTGAGCTTACAGGCTTACCAATCTTAGAGTGATTTAGGTGCCTCCTCCTTTTTATTTCTAGATATCTATTATCAATTTTTGGACTCTATGAGATTTGACTTTTCACTAAATATTTCTTAGAATTTACTTCCTAAAAGCTAAAATTGGATTTGGGGTTTTAGTGGATAAATTTCCTGGACTAATGATATTCTTTTGGGGTTTGCCATTATATGGTCTTATGCTATTATTGAGGTCTTTTATCTTATTATCATCTCTATCTTACATTAATTTAGATTAAAACTAGACTGACCCGTTTATTATTTTATAATACTCGGGTCAGACTGATGTGTTTCAAGTACTACAGCATGGTGATCCTAAAGCTGAATTAGCATGGTGATAGTTATATATGCTTCTGTGGATTATTAGTCTAAAATTGTATATTAATCTATTATGTATGTTGAGATAGAGACTCATTTTGCTGTATATTTTTTTAGGTTATCTTCTGCACATTACATGTATCATGTAGATCCCTTATGACCATTATGTTGTAGATTACTCCATGTATTGTATACGTGTTCCTTTTAGCATTATGTGATATGTATATTTCTCGGTTGTGTTTTTGATCTATGATATTTATATTGTTCTAAATTGTTTTAAGCCATTGTATAATTGTTTTTTGCTTGGATTGCATATGTCGAATTCTCTCTTGTAAGGATAGGAAAAAATTTATATTCACCTGATTTGACCAATCGATACTCGTCTAACGCAATATTACGGATGGTCGCTCTTAACCAGCCTTATTCTTCACATTAGCAGACAATATTACTTAGTAATATCCTTTATTTATGAGGGTATAGAGGTGGGGTGTTACATGAAGCAGATAAAGCATTATGCTTTGGAAGGACCATCAGCTGGGCCGATTGCTAAGGAAAAAGGAAAAGGTATGCTGGGAGGTATGATTTTGATTTCCAGTATATTGGCTAGAGTTCTATTTGATATTGGTGTTACACGCTCTTTCATTTCTAAAGATCTAGTTGAAGGTTAGGATTAGATACCACATATTTGATTATGTCATTGTGTATAGTTAATCCATTCGGTGGGCTTCCACTCTCAGATTAAAACGCACTGATCTTTAGTTTGATTTGCGTGGACATTTGATTGTTTGTGACCCATATCCATTTGATTTCATATGGTACGGGGTTATTTTGAATATGGATTGGTTAGTGCATAATCATGCTTGGACCTATTATGCAGATAGAAAAACCGCTTTGTGGATCTGAGGGGTGGAGAAAGGACCATGGTAGCGCTGGACATAATGAAGCAGAAATCAGGAATGATGTTGTATGTAATAGAATGTCAAAATAATGAGACTAGTATAGTGTTGATAATTTAGGAATTTGCTAATGTTTTTGTACAGGTAATGGGATTACCGTCTAGAAAAGCGATTGAATTCTGAAAAGACTTGATGCTGGGGGCACAACTTGTTAGTTGACTACCTAGAAGAATGTTGCCTAAGGAGAAGGAGGAATTAAAGAAGAAACTAGAGGAGATTGAGCGTAAGTTTCATTAAGCCTACTAGTTCATTATGGGGAGCATCCATGGTATTTGTAAAGAATTCATATGGATCATTACGGATGTTACCGAAGGCTAAATGAATTGACCATGAAGAATCATTATTCATTGCCTAGGGTAGACAGCTTATTTGATCATTTAAGTAGAGAAAGAGTATTCTCACAGCTAGATTTGGTAACGATATTCCATCAATTGAGGGTAGACGAGGATAGCGTTCCTTTGACCATGTTTAAAAATACATATGGTTCATATGAGTGGTTAGTTATGCCTTTTGGACTGACCAATGCCTCAGCATTCTTTATAGATCTTATGAAAGGAATATTTTGCAATTAGTCGGTTAGAATTGTGTTGATCTCCACTGATGATATTTTGGTATGTTCTAAGAATGAGAAAGACCACGAAGTCTACCTTAGT
Organism: Allium cepa; assembly: GCA_030765085.1. Taxonomy (NCBI): domain Eukaryota; kingdom Viridiplantae; phylum Streptophyta; class Magnoliopsida; order Asparagales; family Amaryllidaceae; genus Allium; species Allium cepa. The sequence goes on along the minus strand of CM060929.1, from coordinate 431,478,634 downwards.
TTGGTGTTGGAGACATTAAGCAGCACAAATTGAAGGCGAAATTTGCTAAGTTTCATTTGTGGAAACCTGAAGTTAAGTTTCTAAGTCAAGTTGTTTCGATGAATGGATTAGTGTTGGATCCATCAAAGATAGGGACAGTTAGCGACTAGAAGAAAACAGAGATGGTAATAGAGATTATAACAACTCGAATTCCAGTGGGTCTGGATTTTTCGCAAAAATGGTAAAATCCAAGCCTATTGAAGCCCGAGTTGAGTATCTGGTATCCTGCAAATAGGCAAAGATAAATATATCAAAGCTCAAATAAATATCCTACTACGGAACTGACTAAAATATAATAGTAAGTAAATACTCACCAAGGTAGTCACACTTTCTAAACAAGTGTCACAAAGCTGGAAAATCTATGTCTTCTATCTAACTTGTGGGATGTTATGAGGAGGAGGTCAGAACTAAAGTTTTGGTGAATGGAAAAATTATACACTTCTAAGCATAATTCTACATATACCGTTTTATTTCTATTTTCTGTTATATTAGGTTTATTGGGTTTACAATACTCTCGCCTCTGTGCAAGAATCATATCCATCTACTCCCTAGCAGATTAAGAACAAATAACTAATATGTGTATATATATAGCTACATGCCCAAAGCCCGCATTAGTTCTAGGTACCACCCATAGTACCTTCTGTATCCTCCTCAAAAAGGACTCCATCGTCTTGCTCCTAGAGCGTACTGTAACTACATCTGTAATGGACAGCTTCGTGATGCTTACAATACATGAAGCAACGTTCCTAGGTTCTCACTAGTGTCATGTACACTTTACGGGAACTTTTATTATTACTACTAAAAGTAATCACTGCTATCTCCCACACAACCTTACACTTTTCCCGCCACGACTGGGAAATGATTACTATCTAATCCATATTTAAAAGATTGTTTGGTATTTATCATTTCCTTTCAAAAATTAAAGCTTCTAATTTTTTGAAACATCAAATCAGAAAATTCTTGCCTCTAAAAGTGTTAATCGGAAGTTCCTATTAAATTCAAAGGAACTTGGTTATTTAACATTTATCTTTCTAGACTTGCATCTGTACAACTCTTTGAATTGAAATTATTCCCCAAACCTAGAGGGGAAACTTACAAATTCTAAGTTCAAATCTTATTCCTCTTTTCCTTTTAAAGACTTTTATAGCTTTCCATAAAAAAATTGGACTTTTAAATTTAACTGTTTACTAAGTTTTTCTCTTCCAAAAACTTATTTACTTTTTCACCAAACTATTTTGCTTTCAAACATGCCTTGCTTGTCCTTAAAACATTTTTTTTCTTGACTACCAAAAATGTCCTCACAGGTTTTCAAAACATCTTCTTTTCATATATTTTCAAATTTACAAAAATTGGTGTAGATAAGAACAATTATTTTATCACAAATCCCTTAACTTTCTTACCCTTCCAATGACCTAGTCTTGGAGGAGTTTCTAACTTACTACAAATGGAGACTTTCTACAAAGGCAAGCAACCAATGCGCATAATCAATGAAAAAATATGAAATTTCCATTGCTTAGCTTTCCTACTAAGGCTCTCTAAAATATCTCTCCTCACAAACACTGTCTCTAATTATCTCACTTCTTATTATGCCTAATGATTTTATACTTTCATGTATTGGAACTACTTTCTCTTATGAGAAATCATTAACGCAAAAAGCTTCTATGAATCCTTTAAAAGAGGATTTCATGTTTATGTGAAATTATAAGGAACTTATTTTATACTTTATTGAAATAGGCTATAGAAAATATGGCGATTTCCATACGTTGTACATCTCTTTCACGTATTCCTTACAACTTGCACAAAAGACCTTTATTTTTGATTTGGTTTCATAGAAAATTATATCATTATTCATTTCATTCCAATGGATTAAAGTATGTTTAATCAATATTTACTTACAATAAACATTTCCTACGAAATTTATTAATTTCCTAATATTTAACTTACATCTTCTTCTTTTTTCAAAAGAACTCATTTTCAAAATTGTTATAACATTTTCACAACTAGAAAACATTTCCGTACAATTATTTAAATAATAAGTGTACTTACAAACCACTTTATTTCTATACTTACAAATTATCTTCAAACATATTTTTATTTGATTCAAATCAGATGTTGCGTAAAAACACCGTTACTACAATCCAAAAAAACTAGTATATGGATTCAATTAAAATAAATATTAATAAATCCCATATGCTATGTAAAAACATTTCATTTGGGAGTCACCTACTATAACAATAGTGTCATAGTCTATGCTTTCTTTATTTTTCAAGAAAACATCTATTGCAAAAGTAAATGTTGTAACCTACGTTTTCAATACTTAACACACTCTAGGTTTTTATATTTAAAATTTTTATTTACCTACAAAGAAACAAAGAAACTAGCGAGTTATACATGCTCTATAATTCTTCAAAAAGAATTTCACTTTTGACAAAATTTACATCATATAAAAACCAACTTAAATTTCATACCACTTTTTTCATCAAAAACCCAATATTTACTTTCTCAAACATATTAGCAATCATATTTTTCAACTTTTCAATTCTAAAAGTTTCATTTTATTAGGCTAGACATAATGTAGATTTTCTTCTTACTATCCTAGGAATACACTTCCTAAACCTTGGAAATCTCATCTCCTACTAAAATCTCTTATTCCATCCAAAATAAAAATACTCTTCCTACTATCCTCAAGTGTGACAACCCGGATTTTGGCAATATTATTTTAATAAGAATTTAATCTAATTAAATAAAATACAAGCCTATTATTTAAAAAAAGAAATAAGACTTTGAACATTTTCCAGTTATTTATATATATATATGTATTATGAAGGAAATTTTGATTTGAAAATTTAAAATAAAATCTTTCAAAATATTTAAAATAAAATCTACCTTATTCGATTTAATTAATGCCCTACATTACTAACATTTAATTTGAACATGTGCATATGAATGAGATATAGATAATAGTGTTAAATTAAAATCAATCCTATCAATATTAAAAGTAAGAATAAAATATAATTATAAAAATATATGGATATGAATTAAGTGTTTGATAGTTAAACTTAAATAGAAAAAAAAATACATAAGTCAAAGTGTTAACAATAACTATAATAACTTTATAGTAAACACATGAGATTATTCTGGAACTACATAACCTATGTAATACATGTATAAGCAATGCAAGAGAACAAATTACCTACCTACAAAGTATCTATGTACATATAAAATAAAAATATATAAATACCTACATACAAAAATCAAAGGGGATAATTATGTTGACTTATAGGGAAACATGGCATTAAATACCATCATCTCCAGCACAAAAACAAATCACTTCATTTCAGAAGAAAAAAAATCTTGTTGACCAAAGAAATAAACTATACCAGATAAAGCCTATCATGTACAAACCTAGCTTCCTTATATACATGCAATGCTTTTTCGTTTAACATAGCAAACCAGGAAATAGTAAGCACTTCCTTTTTTTACAAACTTAAACATCATTTCGACAATACACCAATCAGGCAGGAAGATTTAAAAAGGAAGATCAAAAGTGCAGCCTTCATAATAGATTTGCTCTCTGTTCAAACATAGTTCAAGTGAGTAAACACAATTTTTTAAAGAGTTAAGTATAACTTAAAAACTGTACAGGTGATTCATTGATAATATTGTGTTGTATATGTGTTATTTTTTTTGAATATAGTTCTGCGTTTATATATATAGGTTGTTTTGTGAAAATCTGAATATACTAGTCTTCTCTGTTCATTGTTACAGAGTTGAATATTTAATCAAATTTCAAAATATTATCATCCAACCTTTGTTAGGCTTAAAGCATCAACAAAGCAAGTTTGTTTAAATTTAAATTATGGCCTAAGAATTTGTTTAAAGCTTGAAAGTGAAGAATTTACTCAGTAAATTCGGTTTTACAGTATAGAGGCAATCATATGATAAATTTGAACATTTTAAAATATTAATTCAATTATGCAACTTGAATCAACAGCTCAAGATAGGATTTTTAAAACCAAAATTGGTGATTTTTAGTGATGTAAATTAGAAGCAGTTCATAGATGAACTGGAAATGCTTTTTGATCAATCTCTGATAATCGAAGAATCTTTGAATGGTGAAACATTGCTTGATGCTTGCTTGGTCATCAATGGAGTTGGGAAAAGTGTTAAATAATTTTCATGTTGCAATCAATGATTGATCGAGGCAAAACTAGGGTTTATGTTCGAGTTTGTAGTGGTATGGAAACGAGGTGATTTCGTCACCTTTGATTGATCGAGTTGAATGAAACTCTGGGGAAATGAAGTGTAGGGGGTTGACGTGGTGAGGTCGGAATTGTATCGCCTCTGGTGGTCGACATGAGTGAGGTGATGCGATTTTGTTTAGTAGGTTTGAGTTACAGGTTCAAACGAAGGGGCGAATCATGATTTGGATGTTGCGGCAGCGAGTTGGCATGTGATTTCGGTTGTTGAGATCATACGCGACTTGCTGGTGGTGGCGAAGTTCGCTAGAGCGGCGGCGACGTGTCGTACACGTGCACGGCAACGTTTGGGTTTTTGGAAAGGTTGGTTCATGGTGACTCGATGGGGGTCTCGCGTGTTTTTGATCTTGGCTCGAGTTTGCATGTGTTCGCCTGGGAGTTTAATTCAACTGCTATTGAAGTTGTATTCACCTGATGTTGAAATAAAAAAAACTTAAGCTGGAAAAAAAAAAAATAAGAAGAAGAAGAGGGAATCTCAGGAAAGATGGGAAAGAAACTCGAGTTTTAACTCGAGTAAAACCTGGGAATATTTTCGAGTTTGAATTTCAACTTACAGTGCGATAAAAGTGAAGTTCCAGCTAATCATTTCAGCAAGTTTAAGTGTTTATGACTCAATTAATGTTTGATAATTTAAGTAAAGGATTTATTTTAAAAGTTTAATTATGTAAGAGAATACTTAAGAATGTTTTAAATCTTAATTAATATTCTAATTTAGTAAATAATGTAAGATAAGTGTTTTGAAAATTTAATTAACATTAATGTTTTTTTTAAGTTGGAAATAATTTGATTTCAAAGTTATTAAGGAAGATTTTTAAATGATAAGTAAGAAGGTAATTTAGATAAATGATTTTCGTTAATTAACCAATTGTGTTGGAAAGTAATTAAGAATTGTTTATTAATAGTTGTAATTAACTAAGTAATTAGAGATTTATCAATTGGTAATTAAAGATTGATTAATTAATAATTAAATGTCTAATAAATTTGTAAATGAGAATTGTTAATTAGATAATTAACGTTAATTAATTGATAATAAGGAGTTAATTAAATGAATAATTAAGAGTAAATTAATTTGAAATTAAGTTTTATTAATAATTAAAGGTTATTAACTAATGATTAAAGATTTATTAATTACGCAATTAAGTTATAATCAAGGTAATTAATCAAGTGATTAAGGATTAATTAAGTTACAGTTAAGCACTTAATTAATTAAATAATTAAAGATTAATTTATTGGTTATTTAAGATAATTTGATTAATAATGATTAATGTAAGATTTATTACTTGGAGAAGTAATTAAAGAATTGTTAATGGTAAATGAAGATCATTAAGTTGGGATTATTAAATATTAACTTGTTTTAGTAATTAATTAGATTAATTGATTAAAGATAATCATTGTAAGAATCGTTTAAGTATAATTACTTAATGTAGTACTTAGTGAAGTAATTAGTGATGATAATTACAGGAGGTAATAAATTGTAGATTGGAAATAGTTCGGCTGAAATGGTTAAGAATAATTTATCTATGTGATCAATTAAAGTTAAATTACTTAATGTAATTAAAATTAATCAAGTAGGATTCATTAAGATGAATGATTATTGAATAATATGGTGTGCTTTATATTAGATGATATCTATAGTAAGTGATGTGTGATGTTATGTGATAAAATATGTTGGGATCAACAGCGACACCCTGTATTTAAAGTTGAATTGTTTTTCATTTTAAATAATTGTGATAAGATGATATTAGATTCGAAGAGACTGGAGTCGGGTATTAGTAAGTATCCGGAACCACTTCGATTCTTTATAAATTGATATGTGAAATAAATAGGCTGGAATGAAATGATTTAAGTGCATTGGACTATTTAAATCTAAAATTTTGGTATTTAGAAAATTAATGTGTGAAATAAGCGATGTCTATAACAAATTTTGAAATTGAGACGAGTTACCCCGGGTTTTAAGTATGCCTTTGTATTAGTACTTTTTGTTAGAAGGGTTTACTCACGCTGGTTTCCATCCTAACCCGGGTGTTACTTTGATGTAATGCTCGGGTCAGACCGAGTATTACAGAGTTTCAGGTAAGGACGTTCTGAAGCTCAGAAGGCGGGCTGGTTGGCAAAAACGCATAGAGTATTTCCGCTGTATTATATTATTGTAAATCTGAGACAAGACAATGTGTATATCCAGTGTCTGTATATATATATGCGTAACTCTGATATATTAAAATGTAATCGACAGATAAAATATTCTTTTGTAAACTATTATTATTTATTATTATATTTTATCCGCCGCGAATGTGAGATGTTGATGTTTCTAATATTCTTCTTCTTCTTCTATCTCTTTCTTCTTTTTCATAACTATCTGAAATTTTCGGGTTCGGAAATTACGGGTCATTACAGTTGGTAACAGAGCTGAAAGGTTAAATGTGAACCTTGGCTCTGTTGGGATTACTCATTAAGGATAGGGTCAATGGTACCTTAGAATGAGTTCAGTGTATATATATACACACACACACACACGAGAGCGTACTTGTTGTTTGCTTATATAAATTATTTAAATGATTTTATAATAGAATATATTTTGATATATAAGGCAATATTTCTTCCAAATAAATATTAAAGCAATGGGATGTCAAATTATTGGAATAGAATAGGAATTTAAGTTGTAAATATATATATCCAAGTAGGAATTGAATAGAATGTACCATTCTTATAAGGAACATTTGACTTAAATTTGGTTTCAAATCAAATTAAGTGGTAATAAAAATACTGGGTTGTTTGTTTCCTAATAATGATAAAGCGAAATGAAATGTTTTAAGGAAGTAAACTTTTACATAAAGTATAACTTGGTAAGCAAATTAATATAAGAGTAAAAGTTGAATTCTTCTAATTAAGTCTAATTTATGGGTTAGGAAGCCCCTCTAGAATTCAGCCTTTGAGAGAAATGACTAAGAGGGAAGAGTGGAAGGGTCGATGCAGAGAGCAAAGAATAGCTGCATGTAAGAATCGAGAAGAGGAAATTCAAGAGTATGAGAAATAGGTTAAGGAAAAGGCTGAACCAGGACCTTATGATAATGTCACCTGCTACAGATGTTTCAATAAGGGACATTACGCAGCCAAGTGCAGTAAAACAAGGGAGGAATTGAAGGGAACATTCCAACGGGTTCGCTTTGTGATCTTGTGTTTTAAGTGTCATAAGAAACGACATTTTCTAAATCATTGCCCTGAAGTGAGAAAGGCGAAGCGTAAACCAGTTGAACCGGTCAATGAGTCGACTATCTGCTATCATTGTAAGAAGACATGACACGTTGCTAGGAATTGTTCTGAGAGGCAGAAGAGGAGTAAGGCTGTGGAATAGGGGTGGGCATTTAATTTGGTTAACCGACTTAACCGACTCAACCGAGCTTAACCGAACCGCATTAACCGACAAATTCGGTTAACCGATTATTCGGTTAACCGACCGATGTTAACCGACGAAATTCGGTTCGGTTAACGGTTAACCATGTAACGTATATCGGTTAACCGTTAGCCGAATATAAATTTTCACACTTATGCTTTACGCATCAAGAAATTACCAGCGCCTGACCACTACCCGGCCCATCCCAATATCGCATAACAAAGCAATGAATATTGAAACATAACCCTAAATTTTTCATCATCCCCGCCGCTTTCAATTCAACATCTCGTTCCCAAAAAAACTTCTATGCTAATTTCCTCTTTCCATAATCATTCCTAAAAGCACTTAGGTCGATCTACTGTTAATTTTCTCTGCTAATCGACCTATAAATTCAGATATGGTGAATGCTAGCAAATAAAGGGAAAACGTGAGTTTGTATTAGTTATGTGTATTTTTAGTTTTTATTTGTTTTGTTTAGTTTTAATTGACTGTTTGTGTCTGTATAATTCGCTATGTACTCTAATATGTGATTTTGGGATCAATTTTGAATTATATACTGTATGTATAATTTGTTTAGTTTAGTTTTTATTGACTGTATGATGACTCTGATCGAAATAATATATAGGGTTTGTACATTCGTATATAATTAAACTTATATAGGGTCTTAAGATTCCTACTTTCAAAGACAGAAGCATTCTTATGAATGACGAATCTTTGAACAATAACTTAAAGAACAATAGCCAAGTTAGGAATTTTTGATATTGCTCTCCTGATTTTAACTATTTTTTGCTAGAATTAAAATGAAAAAAATATTTCTACAAAAAAATTTGTTTACAGCTTTGGTTGAAAAATTGTAGACAGGAGGTGACTGAACCGCATTTGGGCAAACTTGGCATTGAGTAGTACTCTGCAGAAGAGTTTATAACATGTTGTAGTACAGTTCTGAGATATCATCATGTTCTAAAACTGATACTATAAGTTAGTTTTCACCCTTTGTTCCTAAATCAAAAAGAAAGTTAAGTTTTCATTTCATCATATCACCCATTAGTTTATATGTTCCATGTATCCTAATTAACTGCTTTCTGATTCTGTTCCCAGCTCATTTATATTGCATTTATCATGCTTACCTTTTCTACATTGTTTTGTTGTTACTAATTAATGATTTTGTTATTATCTACTAAGATTTCAAATAATTTCCATTTTAGAGGACCACCGTTCTGTTATTATCTTCTAATATCTACCACCACTACAGTAGTTTGTAATCTTAAGCGATAGTGGCGTATATTCCAACTTTTTTTCACCTGCACTATCCTTAAGTTAAATTCTTACCGTGTAATTCTTAAATTGATCTTTTTTTTTGTTTTAGCACCCCTCTATCTTATGTATATAGTATATGCTGTATTTAACTCACATGCATGCCTTCTACTTCTTCAGCCTGAATATATGTTTTAAAATTCAATCTCTTGAAAACTTATATTTTACTTGCTTCCATGGCCCATCAGCATAAAATATGTTTTTTCTATTAAAAGGCATATGCCTATTTGTTTTTTTAAAATACTGATAGTAATTAAATTACATAATAGATTAAAAGCTGTTACATGTAATTGTATATGTCTTAATCTGCATGTATAGTTCATAAATAGTATACTGTATTCTCTCAATTTGCAGTAAACATCTTTTTTCCATAAAATTCTAAATTATTGAGTTAATTAATAATTTTTTGCTGACTTCATACAGAACCATCTACACTATGGACTGCAATTTGAGATCGTTGATTATAAGTCTTTGACAAATTGATAGAAGTATATTGGAAACTAAGCTTCACCACTCCTCTACTAATCCAATTAGGTTTCTCTTTTCTATTTGTTCAAAATTTTGGATATTTGTATTTTTACTTTGTCTGCTACCCTACTCCCATTTTTGGTATCTGTGCTTTACCGTGGAGTAGTAGTCGTTGAATTTAAAACCGATAAATTCAAATAATAATTAACGTTGGCTAAACTAACTACTGCGATAATGCATCTATGTAAATTTTAATATGAGGTGATCTATCATAATTTATGTTCAAGTTGATAATCTTCACATATTTCACTATTTTTTGCATGTTTCACAAATAATATTTCGATCTACATTAATTTGTAAAGTTACTGAACATACGGAGAGTCCGGATACAAGATTATATTTCATATACATATCAGACATCTCGACATTAACATAATGAATAGTTTCATCAAATATTTTCACAAAATTATGCTCAGCCAAAATATTGCTTCTTCTAGTCAAGACCATCATTCACAAATTATTATGTGTTACCCGGTTTTGAAATCATTCAATGCAAATGAACAAATGCATAGTGATGTAAATTTGATGTCTAGTTTAACTAAGAAAGGTGAATACACTTGTATGGATATCTTTTTGGTAGCATAATCAGGTTCATTCAGCTACAAAGCTCAGCTGCTTTCATTTATAGTGAGCTCTCCGTTGTAGTTAAGCTGTTGTACTTTTAGACATTTTTTGCGATGAAACTACCAATGAAATGTAATTTTTATTTTGTTCTACTAAATATATAATGTGCCTATGAATGCACAATGCATTCTCATATGCTAAGTCAAAATATTTCCTTTTCCAATCAAGACCCTCGTTCACATATTATTTATCCATTATTTGGTTTTGAAATCGTTCAGTGCAAATGAACAAATGCATAGTGATATAAATATGATGTCTAGTTTAACTAAGAAAGGTGAATACACTTGTGGATATTTTTTTAGTAGCATAATCAGGTTCATTAAGCTACAATGCTTAGCTTCTTTCATTTACAGTTAGCTCTCTGTTGTAGCTAAGCTGTTGTATTTCCCGTACATTTTATTTCGATTAAACTACCGATGAAATGTAATTTTTGTTTTGTTCTACTAAATATATAATGTGCCTATGAACGTGTGATGTCCCAGAAATTTAAGCAATATTTATTTAATAATTTCATTAATAATTATTTTAAAGTGTCAAATATTGATATAATAATTTAATTCAAACAGAAATTATCTTTTGAAGATTAATTATTAGTTAATTTGATAAATGATATTTATAATGATGATAACAATAATAACTTTTAGGAATTTTATTCTTTTCAAATGTTAAAAATATTTAAGTAATAAAATTATCTTTCTAAGTTGATTTAAAGATATTTATTTATAATGTATATATGTGTATACATTGTAAATAGGAGTTTTGATTTTAATTTAAATTTTATAAGGGATATTTTTCCAATTTATTTTATAAGATGTATAATTTATGAATTGATTAAATTGATTTAAAATCAGTATTGAAAACTTTTTCAAAAGTTTGTTTTAAAAGATTATCTTATATTTTCATAGAAATATAAGTAAATATTTATTTTATTTATAAATATATATAGTTTGTTTAAAAATAAAATAGTTTAAAATTGAATAAAATTGAATTTAACATTTCTTTTCTTTTTAAAATTTTCTCTTTTGAAAAGTTTAGCTTTAAAAATATTATTTTGAAAACGTTCAAATAAACATTTAAATTGTGTATAATTTTATAAAGAAGGTTTATATGTAAGCATGTAAAAACTAAATGCAATTAAACATTTGAAACATGATTAACTAAGTAAGAAATGAACTTAAAAACCTTTATAAAATTTAGAAATTTCTTTTTATTACGGAAATGAACATGTGTCAAACACTTAACACATAGAAAGACACTTGTAAATCTTTTGTTTTACTTAAGTAACAAGTGGCAATGTAGTTTATTTTTTTGAAAATAATTAATATAGATAAGTAAAATTAGCAATGCATTTTTATTCAAACCATCTTTTTCAAATAAGACTTAAATCAGATTTTAGATGAAATCTGCAAATTCAATTCTGTAAAATCAAATCTGCTATAATCTTCAACATCAAATAGAAGTTCAATTCAACTCCAGCTTTAAGAAAATAAGTATAAGGTCAATATGCAGTTTTTTTTAAATTCTACAACAACAAGTTAAAATCAACTTCAACTTCTGTAATCAAACTGGAGGCAGCTGCAGTTTCAAATTCAACAAGTAAACATCATCATCTAGTAAAATGCAGTTTAAAATCATCAAAATATAGTTTAATATTCAACTTCAAAATCAAGAAGAGCAACGTCAACAGCATTTCAAAGCCCAGATTTCTGCATGCATTTCAAATCAAGTTACTGGGAAAAATGAACTTTGCATCTAGATTGCTCTCTGCATCTTCAATTAATAGGTGAGTAAAACTTCTTTTATTTAAAAACAGTTTTCCTTTTTAAATCAAAGTTTAACAAAATTTATAGAACTCGGTTTCTAATATACTTAAATCAGAAACTACTATGTTTCTTTGCTAGAACTGATCAACCTCAAAATGCTAAAGTTTATGTTATATGTGCATGAGAGTTGATAGTAATAAGCAAGTTTGTATGACTGTTTTAAGATGATATTCTGTGTATATGCATAAATATGCATATGAGTGTGATGCCAATTTTCTACAAACCTGTTTCTGTTCTTAACTAGGATTTAAAATACAAATCCATTTTTTTATGATTGAATTTTAGTTAGAGAATATATTGTAAACAAATTATGTTTGTTTAGCATAGATTTAGGTTTGTAAAATTTTATTTTAGTTAAATGAAATCTGTTACTTCTGAAACAATAATAACAGATAATTTTTTTTTCAAAAGTAATGATATCAAACATCTTTAATTATTAAATCAAGTCTAAAACTTGAATGCATGTTTGAAAACATGAATTTAAAAACAAACATCACATTTTTAAAATAACAGTGGTGTTAGCATTTTTGTGTTGAACCAATTTGGGTTTTTTTGGGTTTGTTTGATTATCTGCTGGATTTTGCAGATGTTATTCTTCCTGGAGGTGGAGATTAGATGGAAGAGTAGGGGAAAATTGTCTGTTGTGGTTGGTGACAGCGGTGGCTAATTTCAAGTTCTAAGCCCTAGTTCTGATGGTCGTAGTTTAGGTAGCTGTTTGTTTCCTGTCATGTATCGATTGAGGTAGGGTTTTAGGAAGCTGTAGAGGGGAGGATGAGGGAGCTATGGCCGAAGTCGCATCGATCATGATGGTCGGAGTTAGGTTTTCTTGTCGTTGACAGGTTTGAAGTGATGCAGTATTAAGATTTCCAAGTTGCATTGTTAACTCGATTTTGATTCGAGTTGCTGTGGGGAGTTTGGTGATCGTTATCATGTTTGGGGGTAAGACGGTGACTTGGTGGAGTTGGTCAGGGTGGTTGAAGGTCGCCGAAGTGTCGGTGCATATGCACCGTGAACAATTGTTTCTGGTGAACTTTTTGCTTGGGTTGGTGCAGGCAGATGACTCGAGTATTACTCGGGTGAAATGGTTGTTGACTCAGGGCTAGGGCCTTGAGAACTCGAAGTAAAATTTTGAGGGCTCGGGTTAGTGTTTGGTTTCAGGTTGTAAACCTGAAATTTGCAGTTTTTTTAATTTTAATTTTTAAGATGGAATTTAAATTTTGGGTAGAATTTCAATTTGGGTTTTCAAAATGCAAAGTTTAAAATCTGAATTCAGATGAACTTTTAAATTCAAAGTTTTAAAATGAAAATATTTAAATCTAAGCAAGATTTAAATTAAGTTTAAAATCGGGTTTAATTAAAAAAATTCAGGTTACTTTGAATCCAGTATAAATTTATACAGTTTTGTAAATTTTAAAATGTTGATCAAATTCAATGTTTAAAGTAAATTTTAAAGATGAATTTGATTTCAGATAAATGTTTAAACTTGAAGATTTCTTTCTTTAATGTTTGAAAAAAAGTTTGAAATGTTTAATTTGAAATTTGAGGAGTTTTAAATAATCAATTTATTTTAAAGACTTGATTTCTTTAATAAATTTAAGTAAATTTGGATTTAAAATTTGCTTACATAAGTAATGAATGTTTTCACTTTCATTTTAAAGTTATAATTTATTTAAATTTGAATAATGCTTAAATAGTAAAACATTTTGAAATCTTAAAGTTTAAAATGGAATTTGAATTTAATTTAGAGATGTATTATTTAAAATACATTTTGAATGTTAATGAAATCATTAATAATTGAATAAATTATCTTAGGATAATTAAGATAATAAAAGAACATAATTTAGAATTTACTTAATTGATTTTAAATAATTATTTAGACTTAACTTAATTAGAAATGATTAATGATGATTAATTAAAGATAATTTTCTTAAGGAAATAATTTAAGGAAATATTATTATTAATAATGATAATTATCTAAGGATAATTAAGTAATTAATTAATATGATTAATTTTGATAATTAATTAGATTAATTAATTTAAGGTAATTAATTTTTAATTGTTAAGTAAAAATTATTTGATAAAAGTAATTAAAGGATTAATTACTTATTGTAATTAATTTTGATATTGTGATTTGTTTAAGTTAATTAATTTAGTTTAATTTATTTAAGTAAATCATTTGATAATTAAATGAGTGTAATTTCTTAATGTAATTAATGGAGCAGGATTACTTAGAGAAGTAATAATTGATAAATACTGGAATGTAATTAATGAAGATGAGTAATTTGGATAATTACTTTTGGGATTAATCAAAGGATTAATTAATAAAGATAATTAATTATTGAATAATTAATTTTTAAGGGTAGTTAATTACTGGTTTCATATTAATCAAAGGTGATTAATAATTAAATGTTAGATTAATTACTAAATGTAATCAATTATAATTAAGTAATTTATTTAAATATTAGAGATCATTAATTAATATAATTAATGATGTAATTATGGATTGTTTAATTAAGTAATAATTAATTATTAAGTGATTAATTAATGTAATTAATTAAGGATAAATGTAATTAATTATAGTTTATGAATGAAGTAATTAAATGTTAATTGCTTATGATTAAGATTTATTAAATTTTGTAAAATTAATTAAAGACTAATTACTTATTGTAATTAGAGAATGATTAATTAAGGTGTTTAGTCAAGTTGAATACTCAGAGAATGATTAATTAACTAGGTTGATTAAAAATTGGATATTAATCAGGATTTATAGATGGGATAATTAATTTAATTTATTTTAAATTAATTAGAGATAGAAGTAATTAATTTAATTCATTTTAAATTAATTATAGATGATGGTTAATAAATCTTTGCTTATGGATGATATAGATTGGATGGATATGATCTCGGTAATGAGATGAGTTGTATCTGTATGATATGGATGTTTGGTTAAAGTATGATGGTTTGTGATGGAATATCTGAGTGTGATGATTATTTGTGTGTGATGATGATACAGATTATCTGTTTATGATGGGGATGTGATTATCTATTGTGATATGTAGTTTATCTATCTGTGTGAAATGGATAATAATGAAATGAGTTAATTATTTAAAACCCTTAAGTACAACTTGGACATTAAAATGGCGTTTGGATTTCGATGAGACCGGGATCGGATTTCCATATTTGGATATCCGAAAACCACATCGATTCCAATTAAACGTTAGGTCGTTAATCCAAGTGGAGCAAGTGAAGACTCGAGGTATAAGGGCTATATGTCAGTATAACTCTGTGGGTGATTCCGTAATGAGTTTGACGGAATAGTATTTATAGGTTCGAGATGGTGACTTAGAATGCAAGGGCTAGGGTCGTTGACTCTGAGGGTGATTCCAAAATTAGTGCAACGAGATAGTGCCTTCGGTTTCGTTCGAACCCGGAACGAACTTGTATGGATTGAATGCTCTCAAAACATCGTCAGGTAGACGATGAGCATTCTAAGATTGATATGATCTATAAAGGTAATCGTAGCCTCAAGCCTCATCAACCGATAATGGCTAAAACAGGGGAGGTGCGGCAAGGCTTCGTGGGTAGCCCCCACTGGAGAGCGAGATTTACCCCTGTCTAGACGTCCCTTTTTATTTTCGGCTGTATGGGGCGATTGCTAGCTAGAATCGTCGGGTGGTCTCGTTCGGAACTGTTCAGTAAGGAATGGTTCCGGCCTTGGGTTGCAGGGGAGTGGGCGTACTCCTCGGTATGGTGATCTAGGTCACGTACTGTGACGGACGGTACCCCAGTAGCCCTGCCATTGATAGAATCCAAAATCCAATAAGTGCCTGTACGGTTTTGATTGTGCCCAAGTATGTTGGAACGTGAGATGTAAGCATTCCAGCTATTTCTGTATTTTATTTTGAAAACCCTAGACACTATTATAATATCACAGGATTTCCTATCAAATGTTTTGGTTAGCGTAAGGTAAAAACTTTTCCATGTTTATGTGTGGAAGTCTTACAGGATACCTTTTGTTTCAAAGGATTTTCTAAAGTTAAGCAATTTTAACCCCGTTTACTCACACCAGACCCCTGTCTGACCCGAGTGTTTATTTTCTGTTTTATTAAACTCTTGGGTACTCATATTTCGTATGAGTAGTCAAGTGTTCAGGATTACCTTGACGAGTTTCTAGAGGAGGTATGGAGCAGGAGGCTTCGACGTGTAGATATATATAGTGATTCCGCTGTGTTTGAGTTGTATCTGTTTTCTCTGATGTACTTAAATTGTAATTGCTAGGCAGATGTTTATAACTGTCTAGTTTGTATTGTATTAACTGTAAATCTCTGATGTATATGATACTATGTAATGTTTATGTGATATAATATAATTTATTCGTTCCGCTGTGAGATTCTGATGTTGTCTGTTTTTTTTCTTTTCTTTCTTTTCTTTCTTTTCTTTTTTCTATCCCTTTCTTTCTTCTTAATGATGCGTCTTTCTATGGAATGAAAGGCGGGTCGTTACATTGTGGTATCAGAGCTCTAGGTTGAGCGAATACCTAGACTCTGGAGTGGTGTCCTTCTTGAGAGAGCGTATTTGTAATTTTGAATATATATATATATATATATATTTATTTATTTCTACCTATTAGATTGGGTTACCCATTCAGGTTTTCCAATATAAGTTCTAGAGGTAGATAGGGTAGTGGTGTGTGTAACACAACTACCAGTGGTTGGAGTTCGAGTGTTTGAGGTTGGTAGTGAATCTGTTAGGGTAGTTTTTGCATCTTGAGTAGTTTGGCAGTTGGTGTGAAGGATTTTATTGATCTCTGAAGGAAATCTTTCCAAGATTCGGAGTTTATATTTGGATTTTAAGCTTGGTTGCACTCGAGTGAGTAGATTTTCTTGAGTTTGGATCAGTTGGGAGTTCTGAAGCCCGCATTGGTATCTTGGCAATTTTGGGAAGGAGTTCTGTCTATATTTGAGATGAGACTCAGTTTGGCAGAGTGTTTTGTGCTTGGTCTGAAGTCGAGTTTCCTGAGGGATATCTGTCTATATAGAAGGCTCTATTCTGAAGTGGCTGGTGTAGCTTTGGGATTCGATGAGCTTTTGGATAAGGAAGTTTTTGGCCGCAGTAGCAGCAGTGTGTGGCCTGTTTCTTCGATAGTTTGGAAATCTCTATGATTCTTGTGTTAGTAGGCCGGGCAGATGTTGAAGCTTGTCCATTTCTTCTGGAAGCTCAGTGGGGTGTGATGTATGTGGTTGGAAGTTGACCACTAGTTCATCTTTTGAATAGAAGACTTTAGTTGTTCTGATTGTTGAAGAGAGAACGTTTACTTGGGATCTGAACTAAGGAGAATCGCAAAAGTGACTTGCGATGGTTCGGAAGTTCTCTGAGCAATCTTTGTTCGGATTGAAGCATCTCCAGAGGATGTTTGAGTTATCGAAGGGATATTTTCTAGATATCTTCAAAGTAATTAAGATTTGCATCTGCATCAAGAGTTTGAGTTCTGTTTCAACTTAGTTCTTGGAGCATTACCGACGATTCAGCATAGTAGGAGGTTCTTTGAAAGGAGATCTGTTTCAGCTAGCATAATTGATCGGATCAAGATTCTGGTTGAATTTTTGTTGTGGTGTTTGTGACCGAATTGGGCAGGTCACTGAAATTTTATGGAATTTGATGAACAATGTTTCGGGATTAGATGGTCAAGTTTATACTTGTGTCATCAATTCAAATCACAGTTGCGCAATGGAAGCATGGTGGCAGCTATTCCAGAATTGAAGCAACGCTTGATTCTTTGGAAATTTGAGTTTTAACTTGGATCAGAAGATTTCTACAGGAAATATATTTTGGAGTCTTCTAATGTTGTGTAGTAGAGTTTGTATGGTGGATTTTGTTGGGTCTTGAGAAAACCATTTTGTTAAGAAGGATTTGGAGATCGTTTATTTCTTTGTCCAGATTTGTTCTATGTAGCATCTGCGAAGATCGGATTGATCTAGAAGGTTGAAGGCAGCCCAGGATCGTCAGGAGAGATTTGTGGATAAGAGTATTGGATCTTTCTGTATTCTCTTAAGGATTAAGTGTTTGGACTACAGGGTTGAATTTCCAGTTTGGATGTCTGGAATTTGTTATGTATTTCACGTATCTCTGAGGAAGTACGTGTATGGTTTATCACTGGTCTTAGAATCAATTATTCTGGGAGATTTGGAAGCTGATCAGGACTTGTCTATGGTCCTGTATCCTATTTAGATTTGTAGATCTAGATATATAGGAGCTCTAGATCTGTGTGGTGTAGCTAGTTTAGATTCTGTAGGGTGAGTGTCCCGGTGTTTGTACTTGAGAAACTCTAGGGAATCCTATCTAGAATTTTGTCTGGATAGTTAGGATTGTTTGTTTGAATTGGTTGCTATGGTTTCTAGTATTTGATTGATAGCATATGTTTGCTACTTTTAATTTAAATCTGTATGGGATTATTAAATTACTTTTGCTTTTAAATTTCGGGGACGAAATTCTTTTAAGGGGGAAGGAATGTGATGTCCCGGAAATTTAAGCAATATTTATTTAATAATTTCATTAATAATTATTTTAAAATGTCAAATATTGATATAATAATTTAATTCAAACAGAAATTATCTTTTGAAGATTAATTATTATTTAATTTGATAAATGATATTTATAATGATGATAATAATAATAACTTTTGGGAATTTTATTCTTTTCAAATGTTAAAAATATTTAAGTAATAAAATTATCTTTCTAAGTTGATTTAAAGATATTTATTTATAATGTATATATGTGTATACATTGTAAATAGGAGTTTTGATTTTAATTTAAATTTTATAAATGATATTTTCCAATTTATTTTACAAGATGTATAATTTATGAATTGATTAAATTGATATAAAATCAATATTGAAAACTTTTTCAAAAGTTTGTTTTAAAAGATTATCTTATATTTTCATAGAAATATAAGTAAATATTTATTTTGTTTATAAATATATATAGTTTGTTTAAAAATAAAATAGTTTAAAATTGTATTTTATATTAAAAGTTTATTTAGTGTTATTTTAAAAATTATTTTAAAATAAACTTAGTTCAGTTATATTTTCATTTATATTAAAGTATAATATTTTGATTTGAAAACTTTTGAATAAAATTGAATTTAACATTTCTTTTCTTTTTAAAATTTTCTCTTTTGAAAAGTTTAGCTTTAAAAATATTATTTTGAAAACATTCGAATAAACATTTAAATTGTGTATAATTTTATAAAGAAGGTTTGTATGTAAGCATGTAAAAACTAAATGTATTAAAACATTTGAAACATGATTAACTAAGTAATAAATGAACTTAAAAACCTTTATAAAATTTAGAAATTTCTTTTTATTATTAAAATGAATATGTGTCAAACACTTAACACATAGAAAGACACTTGTAAATCTTTTGTTTTACTTAAGTAACAAGTGGCAATGTAGTTTATTTTTTTGAAAATAATTAATATAGATAAGTAAAATTAGCAATGCATTTTTGTTCAAACCATCTTTTTCAAATAAGAAACTTAAATCAGATTTTAGATGAAATCTGCAAATTCAATTCTGTAAAATCAAATCTGCTACAGTCTTTAACATCAAATAGAAGTTCAATTCAACTCTAGCTTTAAGAAAAGAAGTATAAGGTCAATATGCAGTTTTTTTTAAATTCTACAACAACAAGTTAAAATCAACTTCAACTTCTGTAATCAAACTGGAGGCAGCTGCAGTTTCAAATTCAACAAGTAAAGCATCATCACCTAGCAAAATGCAGTTTAAAATCATCAAAATACAGTTTAATATTCAACTTCAAAATCAAGAAGAGCAACTTCAACAGCATTTCAAAACCCAGATTTCTGCATGCATTTCAAATCAAGTTACTGGGAAAAATGAACTTTGTATCTAGATTGTTCTCTGCATCTTCAATTTATAGGTAAGTAAAACTTCTTTTATTTAAAAATAGATTTCCTTTTTAAATCAAAGTTTAACAAAATTTATAGAACTCGGGTTCTAATTTACTTAAATCAGAAACTGCTCTTTTTCTTTGTTTAGAACCGATTAACCTCAAAATGCTAAAGTTTATGTTATCTGTGCATGAGAGTTGATAGTAATAAGCAAGCTTTTATGACTGTTTTAAGATGATATTCTGTGTATATGCATAAATATGCATATGAGTGTAATGCCAATTTTTTACAGACCTGTTTCTGTTTTTAACTAGGATTTAAAATACAAATCCATTTTTTTTATGATTGAATCTTAGTTAGAGATTATATTGTAAACAAATTATGTTTGTTTAGCATAGATTTAGGTTTGCAAAATTTTATTTTAGTTAAATTAAATATGTTACTTCTGAAACAATAATAACAGATAATTTTTTTTCAAAAGTAAGGATATCAAACATCTTTAATTATTAAATCAAGTCTAAAACTTGAATGCATGTTTGAAAACATGAATTTAAAAACAAACATCACATTTTTAAAATAGCAGTGGTGTTAGCATTTTTGTGTTGAACCTATTTGGGTTTTTTTGGGTTTGTTTGATTATCTGCTGGATTTTGAAGATGTTATTCTTCCTGGAGGTGGAGATTAGATGGAAGAGTAGGGGGAAATTGTCTGTTGTGTTGAAAATGGTGGTTGGCGACAGCGGTGGCTAATTTCAAGTTCTAAGCCCTAGTTTTGATGGCCGTAGTTTAGGTAGCTGTTTGTTTCCTGTGATGTATCGAGTGAGGTAGGGTTTTAGAAAGCTGCAGAGGGGAGGTTGAGGGAGCTATGGCCGAAGTCGCATCGATCATGATGGTCGGAGTTAGGTTTTCTTGTCGTTGACAGGTTTGAAGTGATGCAGTATTAAGATTTCCAAGTTGCATTGTTAACTCGATTTTGATTTGAGTTGTTGTGGGGAGTTTGGTGATCGTGATCATGTTTGGGGGTAAGACGGTGACTTGGTGGAGTTGGTCAGGGTGGTTGAAGGTCGCCGAAGTGTCGGTGCATATGCACCGTGCACAATTGTTTCTGGTGAACTTTTTGCTTGGGTTGGTGCAGGCAGATGACTCGAGTATTACTCGGGTGAAATGGGTTGTTGACTCGGGGCTAGGGCCTTGAGAACTCGAAGTAAAATTTTGAGGGCTCGGGTTAGTGTTTGGTTTCAGGTTGTAAACCTAAAATTTGCAGTTTTTTTATTTTTTTAATTTTTAAGATGGAATTTAAATTTTGGGTAGAATTTCAATTTGGGTTTTCAAAATGCAAAGTTTAAAATCTGAATTCAGATGAACTTTTAAATTCAAAGTTTTAAAATGAAAATATTTAAATTTAAGCAAGATTTAAATTAAGTTTAAAATCAGGTTTAATTAAAAAAATTCAGGTTACTTTGAATCCAGTATAAATTTATACAGTTTTGTAAATTTTAAAATGTTGATCAAATTCAATGTTTAAATTAAAATTTAAAGATGAATTTGATTTCAGATAAATGTTTAAACTTGAAGATTTCTTTCTTTAATATTTGAAAAAAAGTTTGAAATGTTTAACTTGAAATTTAATAAGTTTTAAATAATCAATTTATTTTAAAGACTTGATTTCTTTAATAAATTTAAGTAAATTTGGATTTAAAATTTGCTTACATAAGTAATGAATGTTTTCACTTTCATTTTAAAGTTATAATTTATTTAAATTTGAATAATTGTTAAATAGTAAAACATTTTGAAATCTTAAAGTTTAAAATGGAATTTGAATTTAATTTAGAGATGTATTATTTAAAATACATTTTGAATGTTAATGAAATCATTAATAATTGAATAATTTATCTTAGGATAATTAAGATAATAAAAGAACATAATTTAGAATTTACTTAATTGATTTTAAATAATGATTTAGAATTAACTTAATTAGAAATGATTAATGATGATTAATTAAAGATAATTTTCTTAAGGAAGTAATTTAAGGAAATATTATTATTATTAATGATAATTATCTAAGGATAATTAAGTAATTAATTAATAAGATTAATTTTGCTAATTAATTAGATTAATTAATTTAAGGTAATTAATTTTTAATTGTTAAGTAAAAATTATTTGATAAAAGTAATTAAAGGATTAATTACTTATTGTAATTAATTTTGATATTGTGATTTGTTTAAGTTAATTAATTTAGTTTAATTAATTTAGGTAAATCATTTGATAATTAAATGAGTGTAATTTCTTATTGTAATTAATGGAGTAGGATTACTTAGAGAAGTAATAATTGATAAATACTGGAATGTAATTAGTGAAGATTAGTAAATTGGATAATTACTTTTGAGATTAACCGAAGGATTAATTAATAAAGATAATTAATTATTGAATAATTAATTTTTAAGGGCAGCTAGTTACTGGTTTCATATTAACCAAAGGTGATTAATAATTAAATGTTAGATTAATTACTAAATGTAATCAATTATAATTAAGTAATTTATTTAAATATTAGAGATCATTAATTAATATAATTAATGATGTAATTAATGATTATTTAATTAAGTAATAATTAATTATTAAGTGTTTAATTAATGTAATTAATTAAGGATAAATGTAATTAATTATAGTTAATCAATGAAGTAATTAAATGTTAATTTCTTATGATTAAGATTTATTAAATTTTGTGAAATTAATTAAAGACTAATTACTTATTGTAATTAGAGAATGATTAATCAAGGTGTTTAGTCAAGTTGAATACTCAGAGAATGATTAATTAACTAGGTTGATTAAAAATTGGATATTACGCAAGATTTATAGATGGGATAATTAATTTAATTTATTTTAAATTAATTAGAGATAGAAGTAATTAATTTAATTCATTTTAAATTAATTATAGATGATGGTTAATAAATCTTTGCTTA
Source organism: Allium cepa (assembly GCA_030765085.1). NCBI lineage: Eukaryota > Viridiplantae > Streptophyta > Magnoliopsida > Asparagales > Amaryllidaceae > Allium > Allium cepa. The sequence goes on along the minus strand of CM060929.1, from coordinate 431,455,788 downwards.
TGGATGATATAGATTGGATGGATATGATCTCAGTAATGAGATGAGTTGTATCTGCATGATATGGATGTTTGGTTAAAGTATGATGGTTTGTGATGGAATATCTGAGTGTGATGATTATCTGTGTGTGATGATGATACAGATTATCTGTTTATGATGGGGATGTGATTATCTATTGTGATATGTAGCTTATCTATCTGTGTGAAATGGATAATAATGAAATGAGTTAATTATTTAAAACTCTTAAGTACAACTTAGACATTAAAATGGTATTTGGATTTCGATGAGACCGGGATCGGGTTTCCATATTTGGATATCCGAAAACCACATCGATTCCAATTAAACGTTAGGTCGTTAATCCAAGTGGAGCAAGTGAAGACTCGAGGTGTAAGGGCTATACGTCAGTATAACTCTGTGGGTGATTCCGTAATGAGTTTGACGGAATAGTACTTATAGGTTCGAGATGGTGACTTAGAATACAAGGGCTAGGGTCGTTGACTCTAAGGGTGATTCCAAAATTAGTGCCACGAGATAGTGCCTTCGGTTTCGTTCGAACCCGAAACGAACTTGTATGGATTGAATGCTCTCAGAAGATCGTCAGGTGGACGATGAGCATTCTAAGATTGATATGATCTATAAAGGTAATCGTGCCTCAAGCCTCATCAACCGGGAATGGGTAAAACAGGGGAGGTGCAGCAAGGCTTCGTGGGTAGCCCCTACCGGAGAGCGAGATTTACCTCTGTCTAGATGTCCCTTTTTATTTTCGGCTGTGTGGGGAGATTGCTAGCTAGAATCGCCGGGTGGTCTTGTTCGGAATTGTTCAGTAAGGAATGGTTCCGGCCTTGTGTTGCAGGGGAGTGGGCGTACTCCTCGGTGCGGTGATCTAGGCCACGTACTGTGACGGGAGGTACCCTAGTAGCCCTTCCATTGATAGAATCCAAAATCCAATAAGTGCCTGTACGGTTTTCATTGTGCCAAGTATGTTGGAACGTGAGATGTAAGCATTCTAGCTATTTCTGTATTTTATTTTGAATACCCTAGACACTATTATAATATCATAGGATTTCCTATCAAATGTTTTGGTTAGCGTAAGGTAAAAACTTTTCCATGTTTATGTGTGGAAGTCTTGCGGGATACCTTTTGTTTCAAAGGATTTTCTAAAGTTAAGCAATTTTAACCCCATTTACTCACACCAGACCCCTATGTGACCCGAGTGTTTATTTTCTATTTTATTAAACTCTTAGGTACTCATATTTCATATGAGTAGTCAAGTATTCAGGATTACCTTGAGTTTCTGGAGGAGGTATGGAGCAGGAGGCTTCGACGTGTAGATATATATGGTGATTCTGCTGTGTTTGAGTTGTATCTGTTTTCTCTGATGTACTTAAATTGTAATTGCTAGGCAGATGTTTATAACTGTCTAGTTTGTCTAGTTTGTGTTGTATTAACTGTAAATCTCTGATGTATATGATACTATGTAATGTTTATGTGATATAATATAATTTATTCGTTCCGCTGTGAGATTCTGATGTTGTCTGTTTTTTTTCTTTTCTTTCTTTTCTCTTTTCTATCCCTTTATTTCTTCTTAATGATGCGTCTTTCTATGGAATGAAAGGCGGGTCGTTACAGAATGCACAATGCATTCTCATATACTACACTGAAATCAAAATCATCTCACCAATCAAATAGGGTTAAGTTCAATTGTATATTTATATTCTAACTTATATATGGTTTAAGCTAGTTTTTTCCTTTTTACAATGATTGACCATGTCAAAACTTAGTGCTTATGCTATAAAAGGTAAATGCATTTTTTCTAACATAGTATGGAAAAAATGCGTATCTGCATTTAGTTTACAATAACCGTTACCAAACTTGGGAGTGTAAACTATTTACCTTTGGGTATTCATCTAATGTTAACCTTATTCATCTTCATCTTGTATTCAGGTTTAACTAAGCATTCGGGTTGTATATCTGTTGTTAGCTGTTGCTGCCTTCGTCTTCATCTTGTAAGCTTTTGTCTTCATCGTCATCTTGGAAGTTGGCAGTTATGTGGAGGCTTGGAGCTGAGTCGGTTGAATTTGTAGTTCATAGTTGTTGACGTGTGTTAATGTAATGTAATTGAATTACCGTTGTGGTGTAATCTCCAGGAACAATGAACTAGTATAAATAATGAATGAACTAGTATAATTTTGGAATTACTGGTAGTATGAATTATGAATACGAACTAGTATGACCAATTGTAATTACTGTCAGTATGAAGTATGAACTAGTATGAACAATTGAAATTACTGTCAGTATAAAGTATGAACTATACAAACAATGAAGCAAGTTTATGTTGTATTTCAGTTGAGTCGGTCAAAAATGTTGTGTATTTTAAATTTGTAAACTGGTTGATCAGTTAATTTGAACGGTTAACCGGTCAAAGTAACCGGTGAACCAGTTAAAAAATTCGGTTAACTGCGGTTAAGGTTAACCGGTTCGGTCGGTAGTATATTTCCACAATTAACCGAAACCGGTTAACCGAACCGGTCGTTCTTTTGCGATTAACCGAAAATTTTAACTGAACGACCCAGTTAACCGACCGCGCCCACCCCTACTGTTGAACTTATTGTTAGAGGCGTGAAGGTTATACAGATTGATGACAGGGTAGAAACATTTTGTGGTAAATGTTATAAGTGGGGACACCCTGTTGAGAAGTGTATGTTCGGGCTTTGCCCTTTGGAAGGAAGTCCATAGGAAGGATTCTTGTAGGAGTGTTAGGGCTCTGTTCTTTCCAAACCTCTAGGTAATAGGAAGGCATCTAGATTTATGACTTCTGTAAGACTCTTATTTTAGATAAATGTATGTAATGTATGAACTACTAGTATGTAGTGAATTAATGGAGTCATTTTGGACTTAAGACTTAAATGTTTAAGATAAACTTCAAGGGTTGGATTTTAAATTTAAGTTTGGTGATAAATTGAATATCAAAGATTTAGTTATTTAAAAGGGATTTGAAATATTGTTTGAATTTTGAAATAAGTTTAAAATGGATTTTGGATTCAGGATTAAACGGTTTAAAGATATAAGTTAATTTGATGTAAAGGATTAAATCAACCTTTATAATTTAACTCGAATTTATAATTCGAGATGGTTTAAAGTTGAGATCTAAATTGCCTTAGTTCAAAATGAATTTAGTCTAAATTAATTTGAATTGAAGATGGATATGTATAAAATTCAAATGGAAAATTTGAATTGGATTAATTTGAAATAAAATCAAAGATTTAATGAGTTCAAATTCAAATGGGAATTGGGACTAATTTATAGAAATTGAAATAATTTGAAATTGAAGTGGATTCAATTTGAAATTAGTCTAAATTAAATTGGATAATTTAGAGTTGTAGTTAAAATGAAAATGTTTAAAATTAAGTGGAATTTGATTTGAATTTGGAAAGAAATTGAGGTTAATTCAACTTGAATTGGGGTTAAACCAATTTCAGTAGAAATTGAAGTTATTTAAATTGGAATTAGGTCAATTTAAATGGAAGTGGAAATTTAATTTGAATGGATGGGGAAATGAACAGTTTTGACTCTGGACTATTTTTAATATAAATTGTTTTAATATAAAATTATTCTTCCAAGCTATTTAATATGTACAACCTTTCTTTTTAAAGTCAAATTATTTATATTTGTTTATAATTATTTTTGGAACTATTTAACAAAATTTTCAACTGTTCTATAAACTAATTACTATTTTTCAACTATTTTACAAATTAATTACTATTTCGCAACTGTTTTGCAATTATCTAAAATTTCAATAACTATTTAACTATTTTCCAACTATTTTATAATTATTTAACTATTTTATAGCTACTTTACAAACTATTAATTGTTTTTAACTACTTATCTATTTTTAAAATTTTCAAGATATTTTCTAATTATAAACTGGTCGGAATTCAAATTGTTATTGATTAAGTACCCAACTGAGATAAGAATAGAAGTGATAATCCAAATGGGAATTAAGGCAAATGTGATTAAGTCAATAAAGTTCAATGTGAGGATGAATAGAAAGGAAATTGATTTAGTTAATAATCAATGAAGTTAAATACGTAGAATGTATGTATATTATTCTATTCGCATAGTGATTTAATCTAGATTCGAGCACAGAATTTCGAGATAGTTATATCGATCCGAGTTGGGATTTTTCACTCGATTTTCGACGGTGAACCTGGATATGGATTGTTGATTGGTTCTGGATATTCTCTATCATAGTTATGGCTATGCAGGGAGAATGATGGTTTCTGATCAAGAAACCAGATCTGAGTCCGTACTAGGAAGTCGGGTGGACGATACTAGTTCGAAAGTGAAATTGTGTGATCGAGTGAGCGATCAGATTGGTATAGCGTACGGATGATAAGTGCATCGTACAGTTTTGAATGAAATTGGTATTGGAAAGAGTAATCAAAACTGAATATTTGACTTTGAATAAACAAAGTTATATATCTTTGTTATATAAGATAAATCTCCCCCTGTTGAATCTATTGCCAGAAGGAAAGGATTTTGAAAGTGTTTGAAGTATAAAAGGAGTTTTATACAAGTTTGAAATGATCCAAAGTTTTAAAAATTATATACATATATAAAGGATCTTATGAGGACTTTGAAAAAAAAGGTTTTGGGGACCTATGGAATTGGTAAGGCTTTTGATTTTTGGGTAAAATCAATATTGAAATTTGGAAAGCCTAGTTTGAGAATTATCGATTTTGGGATAATCGATTTTGTGTAAAGGAGCTTTGTATGAGATCATACTAGGTGTATGATTTTAAAGATACTATATATGTATAGAATAAAGTGTTTTGATGAAGGCTCTGGGAAAAAGGCGCTCCCTTGAAATGAACTTCTCAGGAGTGCCACCGGGTGGTGCTGCCTTGAGCCCCAAGGGAGGTTCTAAAGTTGATCCTGTGAGGAGTCCGGACAAAACTAGTTCCTGAGGATTATGAGTAGTGTATATAATAGCGAAAGTCGTGTGTGCCGCTGAGAGCCAACGGTCTACGTTTGATTTTATATCAGTAGACTGCGACCTATGGTAACATAGCGAAAGTCGTGTGTGCTGCTGAGAGCCAACAGTCTACATTTGATTTTACATCGATAGACTGCGACCTATGTAGGAGTGGAGAAGTTTTATTTCGACAACGAAAATCGAGGGGCGCTGGTGCCTACAGTTACATGGACTTTTGCTGCGATGGCAACGTAACCCTGGAATGTAACTGCGATCTGTTGTGGGTTTCATGGCGTAATCGAGGGGCGTGGAGTGCCTACAGTTACATGGACTTTTGCTTCGATGGCAACGTAACCCAGGATGTAACTGCGACCATGGATGGAGGTGATGATTTCCAGAGCATTCTCACAAAGATATATCCTCTAATTTCAAAAGTTGTTTTCTATACTTTCAATAAAATTATTTTCCCAAGTATTTTCACTGGGTGTTGAAACGGGTTTACCAATTACTTATAAATTTTCAGTCATACGCCTGATCAACGTATGACCGAATTTCTATAAAAACAAGGCTTGACTGGTTGAAACATCGAGTCATAAAATGTATTTTTATAAAAATTATTTTGGTAATATTATATAGATTTTTTTAAAGTAGTTTAAAAATGATCAAAGAAAATTATCTAATTTAAGTATTTTAATAATTCTGGCTTCGTTCCTTTTCGAGGACGAAAAGTTCTAAAGGGGGGAGGAATGTGACAACTCGGATTTTGGCAATATTATTTTAATAAGAATTTTATCTAATTAAATAAAATACAAGCCTATTATTTAAAAAAAACTTAAGCTAAAAAAAGAAAATAAGAAGACTAAGAGGGAATCTCAGGAAAGATGGGAAAGAAATTCGAGTTTTAGCTCGAGTAAAACCTGGGAATATTCTCGGGTTTGAATTTCAACTTGCAGTCCGATATAAGTGAAGTTCCAGCTAATCATTTCAGCAAGTTTAAGTGTTTATGACTCAATTAATGTTTGATAATTTAAGTAAAGGATTTATTTTAAAAGTTTAATTATTTAAGAGAATACTTAAGAATGTTTTAAATCTTAACTAAAATTCTAATTTAGTAAATAATATAAGATAAGTGTTTTGAAAATTTAATTAACATTAAAGTTTTTTTTAAGTTAGAAATAATTTGATTTCAAAGTTATTAAGGAAGATTTTTAAATGATAAGTAAGAAGGTAATTTACATAAATGATTTTCGTTAATTAATCAATTGTGTTGGAAAGTAATTAAGAATGGTTTATTAATAGTTGTAATTAACTAAGTAATTAGAGATTTATCAATTGGTAATTAAAGATTGATTAATTAATAATTAAATGTCTAATAAATTTATAAATAGGAATTGTTAATTAGATAATTAACGTTAATTAACTAATAATAAGGAGTTAATTAAATGAATAATTAAGAGTAAATTAATTTGAAATTAAGTTTTATTAATAATTAAAATTATTGATTAATGATTAAAGATTTATAATTACGCAATTAAGTTATAATCAAGGTGATTAATCAAGTAATTAAGGATTAATTAAGTTATAGTTAAGCACTTAATTAATTAAAGATTAATTTATTGGTTATTTAAGATAACTTAATTAATAATGATTAATGTAAGATATATTACTTGGAGAAGTAATTAAAGAATTGTTAATAGTAAATGAAGATCATTAACTTGGGATTATTAAATAGTAATTATGTAATTTGTTTTAGTAATTAATTAGATTAATTAATTAAAGATAATCATTGTAAGAATCATTTAAGTATAATTACTTAATGTAGTACTTAGTGAAGTAATTAGTGATGATAATTACAGGAAGTAATAAATTATAGATTGGAAATAGTTTTAACTGAAATGGTTAAGAATAATTAATCTATATGATCAATCAAAGCTAAATTACTTAATGTAATTAAAATTAATCAAGTAGGATTCATTAAGATGAATGATTATTGAATAATATGGTGTGCTTTATATTAGATGATATCTATAGTAAGTGATGTGTGATGTTATGTGATAAAATATGTTGGGATCAACAGCGACACCCTGTATTTAAAGTTGAATTGTTTTTTATTTTAAATAAATGGGATAACATGACATAGGATTCGAAGAGACCGGAGTCGGGTATTGGTAAATACCCGAAACCACTTCGATTCTTTATAGATTGATATGTGAAATAAATAGGCTGGACTGAAATGATTTAAGTGCATTGGACTATTTAAATCTAAAATTTTGGTATTTAGAAAATTAATGTGTGAAATAAGTGACGTCTATAACAAACTTGAAATTGAGACGAGTTACCCCGGGTTTAAGTAAGCCTTTGTACTAGTACTTTTTGTTAGATGGGTTTACTCACGCTGGTTTCCAGCCTGACCCGGGTGTTACTTTGATGTAATGCTCGGGTCAGACCGAGTATTACAGAGTTTCAGGTAAGGACGTTCTGGAGATGAGGAGGCGAGCTGGTTGGCAAGAACGTATAGAGTATTTCCGCTGTATTATATTATTGTAAATCTGAGACACGACAATTGTGTATATCCAGTGTCTGTATATATATATATGTGTAACTCTAATATATTAAAATGTAATCGACAGATAAAATATTCTTTTGTAAACTGTTATTATTTATTATTATATTTTATCCGTTGCGAATGTGAGATGTTGATGTTTCTAATCTTCTTCTTCTTCTTCTATGTCTTTGTTCTTTTTCATAACTATCTGAAATTTTCGGGTTCGGAAATCTCGGGTCGTTACATTAAGGAACTTTCCACTTCCTATAACATATGGATACCAATCTTCTCTCAAACATAGCTTATTGCACACTATAAATCGGTAATAATATAAGGCTCAACATCCTTGGGTCTTCCCAAACCCAACTAGCAAACTATTCACAAATATACTTCTAAAAACTTTCCATACATTAAAATCTATAATTGGGGACTATTTGGATTCTAGTACATGATATATTTATATTTTATTCAAAAATACAAATATGTTCACCTGTATTTCCTAATTTACTTAAGATCTACTAAACTAAGCTCTGATACCAAATGAAACAACCCGAATTCCAGTGGGTTCGAATTTTTTGCAAAAATTCTACAACCCAAGCTCACAAAAGCCCGAGTTGGGTATTTGGTATCCTGCAAATAGGAAAAGATAAATATATTAGAGCTCAAATAAATATCATACAGCGGAACTAAATAAAATATAATAGTAAGTAAATACTCACTAAGGTAGTAATACTTTCTCAACAAGTGTCACAAAGCTGAAACTCTCTGCTTCTATCTAACCTGCGGGACGTTATGAGAAGGGGGTCAAAACTAAAGTTCTGGTGAATGGACAAATTATACGCTTCTAAACATATTCTACATATGCCCTTCTATTTCCATTTATTGTTATATTAGGTTTATTGGGTTTGTAATATTCTCGCCTCAGTGCATGAATCATACATATCTACTCCCTAGTAAATTAAGACCGAATAACCTATATATATAAGTAGCTACATGCCCAAAGATCACATCGGTCCTAGGTACCGACCATAGTACCTTTTGTATCCTCCTCGAAAAGGACTCCATCATCTTGCTCCTAGAGCATACTGTAACTACATCTATAAGGAACAGCTTCGTAAGGCCTATGATATAGATGTTCTATCGTCTATTATGAAAACGTAAAACTGCATCTGCACTAGCTTATACTAGTTCTCAGAAATCCACAATGTACCACCCAGTGCGTACCTTGAGGACTACACGTAATCGTCCTGTCTACTCTCTGAATTCTACCAGCAAGGTCTACCTTGTATGGAACTCAGTCAGGGATTTTCTATATCAGTAAAGGCCCACTTCATTAAGCCTACTATACAAATATTCTACATGGTTTGTCCCTTTTCTCATCGTGGCTATGGCCCCACGTAGCCACCCTTCAACTAACCGGAAGACCTTTTAAGAGTTAAATGGTTGTTCCTTACTGTAAACAATCTAAACATCCAATTGGCTATGCCCCTCGTCCAATGTCTCGATAGTGAAAGAACCGTTGGCCTATTGGTTTAACTCTAGTCGTTCCCAAACTCACTCTAACTGATGATGGCTTGATCTCCTTATACGACTATCCTTTTGGGTCCTACCCACTATAACCTACTCACAATCCAAAGTACGGTGTCATACGAATATCCTACTCCATCATCAACCTCTTGACTTCCTATAAAGATCTATTTTGTTGGGCCTGCAATGCAAAAGTAGTTAAGGCATATTCCTTGACGGAACACATACAAACCTACCTTCGGGGGGTACAGCTTCGTTAGGCCTACCCCAGAGGGTCATCCTACAGTATCCTCACGTCCCGTTAAAGTTTCATACTTCCTTATAGCCCAAACTAACTAAGTTGGACGTGCTCTTTCTGCACTAAAATCTGTGACAAACTGCTTCGTTAGGCTTTTTGTCCAAATTCTCTTTCAGGCTGCTCCAAACGCACCATACAATTTTATTAGATCCTACGTCTAATCTTTTATTATGTGTTTAGTTTACTTTTCTTATTCTGTTAGCTACTTATTTAGCCTAATCAGCATGCCCAGCTGCACCTATGTGTGAGACCATCGGTCCAAGACCAGAATAGGAATGCTGCCTGTATGGGACACTTCTATTATTTTTCTTATTAACTTAATCCAAGATCTAGGTTTTGTGAGAAATGCGAATTACGGATCTTAAGGCTAGAATTAACACTAGAGGGGGGTGAATAGTGTTTTAAGGAATAACCAATTCTTTTTGAGTTTATATTAATTTGAACACAAATGTATGCAATATTCAGACACAGATATAGTCACAGAATCAAACATAGATACAGAAATAAAGTAAAAGCAATAAAGGAAAGAATACACCAGATTTTATACTGGTTCGGAGTTACCCTACATCCAGTCCTGCAATACAAGTACGGATTTCCTTTCAAAATCAATTTTGACAATTACACCCTCGATTTCAAAGCCACGAGGTACAACACTACAGATTCACAATCCTTTGGGTAGAGATGCTTGATTTTATGAGCAACAAGTTTATCTAATTGATTTTCCAGGCTACAATCACACCTTATCTCGCTTGATTGATTTTACAGGCTACAATCACACCTTTTCTTGCTTAATTAATTACAAAGAAGCCTATAACTCTGAATATCACTGGGATCTTGTGGAGATAGTGATAGAGAATCAAACAATAGATGATCTAGTTAGATTCAATGGTGATTTTGAAAGAGTAATGGTAAAAATTTATGTAAAGAAATATGGAAGAAGAAGAGGAGTGAAATCAGAGAATAAATATATATGTAAATTCGTTTAAAACAATCCCTATTTATAGTAGAACAATAGCCATGTCCATCCGTGAAAGGATATGATGAATAGACACTTCCTTTGAAATTCAAAATTTTGAAATAAACTATCACCTTGTTGACAAGGGTATCTCGTCTTTGTCGACAGGCCTATGGTATTTTTGGTAATTTGTTTTTCTTTGAAAATAACTTCTATCTTGTATTAAAACTATTTTAAACTTTATAAATATGCTTAACTATAGTTAAAATGCATAAATAAGTATAGAGAATAATATTTTGGTATATATAAAATTTCACTATATATTTAAATCTAAGTATAAATATTGAAAATTAAATATATTATAATTAAAAGATAGTTTAAAACCAAGTATAATTTGATTTTGAAGATAAAGATTATTTTGAGGATAAAAGTATTTTAAAACCAGGATAGATGTTTTTGATTCTTTTAAAAGGAAGATTTTGAAATCATTTTGAAAATAAGATATAATTTTGTAAAACGTTTAAATAAAAGTTAGTGGATGCAAAAGATTGTTCCACTAGATTTTTCGTAGGTTCCATCCTACTTTGGGTTCCATCCCTTTAACGGGCTCAAAATGGATTCCATTCCACGAATAAAATGGATTTTAAGATGTCAGTGCTTTTCTAGGAGTTTTAACAAAATTCCTAACTAAATTACTTAAAATGAAATCTTGAACTCTTGATAATCTTGATATTCATGAGTCCTGAATCTTGATATCTTCGATCTTGAATTTATTAATTCTTGAATCCCTATACTATACGGTCTTCATTCTTTGGTACTCATATATATATATATCCTACATATACACATATATCTAAACAATAATATTAGTATTTATATTTTATAATCTTATTCTAAGGTTGTTGTCATCAAAACCATCTTCTCAGGGATTAACAATCTCCCCCTGTTTGATGATGACAACCTTTGTTTATAAAATATTACTTCTATCCTAATAACTCCCCCTAAAACTAATAACTCCCCCTAAAACTATGCCTAACTATCCTATTTTATACTTCTCCACCTTTGTCGTCAACAAAAACTAACTCCAAACTATATAACTCCCCCTTAATCTAATACTATATGACATGTGATTATAATGATAGTGTTATCATAAATAATCAACACTTAATTATAAAACTAAAACTTAGTCCTTAATTACTAACTATCCTAACTAGGAATCCATATATGATAATACTTATAATAGTGATAATGTGAGAATTCAAATATAAGAACACAAATCATTTATTAATTATATATTGTTATATTTACATTTGCGTAGAAAGCATAAGTAAGATCATATAACGATAAGAAAGAGAGAAAAGAAAATAATGTGTATTTATACATATTATGTTTTGCACACCAATTATCAATCCACACCAAACCAAACCAAACCAAATCAAATCAATCTAAGCAATCAATTCAAATCAAACAAAGCAATCAAATGAAATCAAACATTATGAGGAACTTCCACTCATCCTTCATCTCCAAATATAAGGTATGCTTTAATGACATCCCAATCTTCATTTTCATTGGTGAGAGAGACTGGAGGATATGCTTCATTATCATTTTTGTGCAGAGAAGAAATCATCCGTTGTATCGTATCGAAATGCTTTTCTTGCTCCTTGATCATCTGCATTTGACTCAACTCTAAGTGTTGCTAATAACGAAGAATGAAAGAAAGAATATTTTTGATAGAATTAAGGGTTTCTTCAAGATTCTCGGTCAAACTATGAATTGGATTGGCCGTATTTGAGTTTGTGAGAAGAAATAGAGATAAAGTAGATAAGAAATAATTTTGAGTGATGAATTCTGGAAGAAATATGTATTTATAGGTGTAGAAATTCGTTTGAAATGAATAGATATAAGGTAGTTATTCAAATTTCAAATTTAAAGTGAAAAGTCATGTCTACCAGTACTTGTCGACATGGTCTATGGGGGGTTGTCGACAGGGGTCAGTTAATTTTGATGACTCACTTTGATTTTGTGAATAATTGTGTGTGTGTGTATATATTTATATAATATACTAACTTTTATTCTGGAGATAGGATAAGCTAGATAATAGAAAAATAATTCAATTTCATTTCATAATAGAACGATACAATGATTAAACATTAAGAACTACACGAACATTCAAATCAAAACAAACTAAAACCAATACAACATGACATGAAATGGTAGAACTAGTTAAAGGATGACGAAGATGAAGATAATCCAAGCTTCTTGCTGACTTTGGAGAAAAACTTGTTCATCTTGGATGACATTTTATCCAATTTCTCTTAAGTATTCTAATATATATATATATATATATATATATATTATTTTTAATGTCCATATATATCTGGAATATTACTAGAATTATAGTATATTCCATAAAATATTATGATACTGTTAAAAATAAAAAATAAAAAAATAATAGTAAAAAATAATAAAAATAAAAAATTTCAAATTCAAAAGACACACCAATTCAAAATCAACCAATCAAGCATCCAATCCTAAGCATGCAATTTCAACCAATGTATTGTAAACGCGTACCTTTATCTAAGTCCATTTCTCTGAATTCGTCGGGGTCGTGAACTGCCGTAAAACACATATTTGAATTATATGTCTTTTGATCATCATCGCTTGAGGATGAGTCTGACTCATCTAGAGTAGCAGTAAATGCATGTTTTCATTTCTTTGCGGAATCATTGTTTATAGGATGATCTTGCCTACCTGGATGCGTATAGTCTCTTTTGATATGGCCTGGTTCGTCATAGTTGAAACATTTGATATAGTTTGGCACTACATTCTGATTACCAGAGTTCTTATAGTTGTTTCTCTTGAGATTATTCATCTTTCTGTATTTTAGGAATTTTCAAGAGTTCTTGGTCATAAAAGCTATCTCTTCATCATTATCGTTGTCCGAGTTTGATCCATCGGTCAATGCATTGAATGCGATTGATTTCTTTTCAGATGCTTTACTTTCTCTTCTTCCAATTATTTGGATTTTCAACGACATTAGATTTCTAATTAATTCTTCTATCTTTAAGGTACTGATGTCATTTGCCTCTTCAATCGCAAGTTTCTTTTGATCCCATTCTGGAGTAAGAGAATTTAATATTTTTCTGACTTCATCTTCTTTCGAAAATTCCTTTCCCAAGGTTATTAGAGAATACACAATATTCTGAAATCTACTATACATATCTGAAATAGATTCATTAGAATTCATTTTAAATAATTGAAACTGATTTATGAGCATGGAAATTTTGGTCTGTTTAACTTTGCTTGTTCCCTCATGAGTAATTTGCAAAGTTTTCCAGATTTCATATGCAGACTTACAAACTGACACTCTACTAAATTCATTCCTATCAAGTGAACAAAACAAAATATTCATAGCTTTAGAGTTGTTCTGTGCAACGGTCTTTTGCTCAGCAGTCCACTGTGCAAAATCACTTACAGTTCAAAATATTCAGTCTGTGTGATATTCCAAGTGTCTAGTCCTACATATTGTAAATACTCATCCTACATGCCCAATATGCATAGTTACTGCCAATAAAATGTGGTGGTCTGACAGTAGACTGACCTTCTACAAATGAACTAGTGACAAGGATAATAGAACCAGTGTTGGTAGTATTAACAGTACTAGTGTTGGTAGCCATTTTGAAAAAATTTCAAAATTCAGATTATGAAACTTTGAAAACCATGCTCTGGTACCAAATGTGAGAAATGCGGATTACGGATCTTAAGGCTAGAATTAACACTAAAGTGGGGGTGAATAGTGTTTTAAGGAATTACTAATTCTTTTTGAGTTTATATTAATTTGGACACAAGTATATGCAATATTCAGACATAAATATGATCACAGAATCAAACACAGATGTAGAAATAAAGCAAAAGCAATAAAGGAAAGAACACGCCGGATTTTACACTGGTTCGGAGTTACCCTACATCCAGTCCCGTAACACAAGTACAGATCTCCTTTCAAAATCAATTTTTACAATTACACCCTCGATTTCAAGGCCACGAAGTACATCATTCCAGATTCACAATCCTCTGGGTACAGATACTTGATTTTATGGGCAACAAGTTCACCCAATTGATTTTCCAGGCTACAATTACACCTTTTCTTGCTTGATTGATTTTACAGGCAACAATCACGCATTTTCTCGCTTAATTAATTACAAAGAAGCCTATAACTCTGAATAGCACTGGGATCTTGTTGAGATAGTGATAGAGAATCAAACTAGAGATGATCTAGTTAGATTCAATGATGATTTTGGCAGAGTAATGGTAAAAATGTATGTAAAGAAATGTGGAAGAAGAAGAGGAGTGAAATCAGAGAATAAATATACATGTAAATTTGTTTAAAACAACCCCTATTTATAGTAGAACAACAGCCATGTCCATTCGTGAAAGGATATGATGAATAGACACTTCCTTTGAAATTTAAATTTTTGAAAGAAACTGTCACCTTGTCGACAAGGGTATCTTGGGGTTGTCGACCGGCTTACGATATTTTTGGTAATTTGTTTTTCTTTGAAAATAACTTCTATCTTGTACTAAAACTATTTTAAACTTTATAAATATACTTAACTATAGTTAAAATACATAAATAAGTATAGAGGATAAAATTTTGTATATATAAAATTTTACTATATATTTAAATCTAAGTATAAATATTAAAGTTAAATATATTATAATTAAAAGATAGTTTAAAACCATGGATAATTTGATTTTGAAGATAAAGATATTTTGAGGCTAAAATTATTTTAAAACCATGATAGATGTTTTTGATTCTTTTAAAAGGAAGATTTTGAAATCATTTTGAAAACAAGATATAATTTTGTAAAACATTTGAATAAAAGTTGGTGGATACAAAACAATGTTCCACTAGATTTTTCGTAGGTTCCATCCTACTTAGGGTTTCATCCCTTTAATGGGCTTGAGGTGGATTTCATTCCACAAACAAAATGGATTTTAAGATGTCAGTGCTTTGCTAGGAGTTTTAAAAAAATTCCAAACTAAATTACTTATATTGAAACCTTGAACTTTTGATAATCTTGATACTCATGAGTCATGAATCTTGATATCTTCGATCTTGAGTTTATTAATTGTTGAATCTCTATACTGTACAATATTCATTCTTTGGTACATGTATATATATCCTTCATCTACATATATATCTAAACAATAATGTTAGTATTTGTATTTTATAATCTTATTCTAAGGTTGTTGTCATCAAAACCATCTTCTCAGGGACTAGCAGGTTTGATATAATAAGCCTCTTCTATTTCTTTCTTTTTAATTATAGCCTACGTGTTACAATTATACTTGCAACTGTTGCTTTTACATTCTTTTCTTTCTTTTATAACCTACATATTATAAATGTAGTTGCAAGTATCTCTTTTCTATTCTAGTTTGTCTTCTTTTATTATGATACTAAATTCCCTTTAGTTCTCGTATATTATATGATAATCTTAGCTTGGGACTACGTCCAACTGTTACAAATACTTATCATAATAACTGCTTTACTATTTATTCTACTACCTACACGGTAAATGCAGATCGAGTTACATCTTATGTCTTTTAGTCTCGGCTAATTAGCTTGATTATTTCTTCTTCTTTAATTTCTTTAATGCTTCATGTTATTCTCTTTTATTTTAGGAAGTGGTTCTATTCTATTTAGTTGGTTATAAAAACTATGCTAAAAATCCATTTCCATATTTTAATACTAAATAATGCCATGAATAATAACTCGCAATTGCATGATGTTTCTTTTATTGTTTCCTTAATTATGGGGTAATGCAAAATACATAATGTCTCTATTTTGCGTTAATTCCATTTTTCTTGCTTTTATTCTTGTAGTTACGTTTATCATTATTCTTACAATATTAAATTATGGAAATATATTCTCTTTTCTAAACCAACCAACTAATCTATCACTATCTTCCAAATCAAATTATTAGATTTTCTCCTTTTTAATTAATTTCTCCCGTTTTAATATAATTTACTATAAATTTCTCACTTTTAGGCTTATGCCTTTCTCTATAACTTTAAAGCCTAATAGTACTTATATTTAATTGGATTCCTTTCTTTTTCCAAATAAATAACATTAAATATAAGTAACTTATCTTATAAAATTTACAGTTTCAACATAAATAATTAGTTGAACTAGTTATTGAAATAAATGTTGAATTAAATATTTAATGGGATCTAATGATATTATATATCATGAACATAAAGGAGATATAATTTAAATCCACTCACTTATCGTCCTTAGCTTTGCTCCATGGCCTTCCTGGATCCCTTTCTAAGCGTTTAATATTTTTATTGAAAATATATTCTCCCTAGAAATATTTTTTATTTAGGGTCCAACCTCAGGCAATGAAACCAATTGGGAGAAAATTTGATTGTGAGAAAATAGCTAGGCATATGGTCCTATTTATAGTGGTGTTTGGGGATCTTAGACCGTTGGATTTAGCAGATTGAATCAGAAGCCACCATGTCACTGGGTCGTTTGGAGTTATTAGATCTATCAACCTACGGCTCCGATCGAATAAAATCAACCGAAGACATCACCCGAACAAACTTCGGCTCCTCAAAAGTACAGGTCGACCTTATTGCTATGCGGGTCGACCTATAGGTAGACCTGGGAAGGATGGGGGTCGACCTTACATTTTTGTGGGTTGACCTATAGGTTAACCTACCCTTTTGTTTTTTTCGTTTTTCTGATTTTTGTTTCTCTCTCTTCATATTAACTCGGATTTCAACATGTTATATATGAAAATTGATCAAAAAATCGCCACGAACACAATGATATAAGTTTCAAGGCCATATTCTGACAATTTCAAAAATGCTTATTTTTACTATTTATCGTTATTTAATTATCTAAATGCATGGTGTTACAGAGATAAGAAATTTCTTTGGATTGGCTTGCTATTGCAGCATATTCATTTAGGATTTATGGTATACAGCAGCACCCTTGAATAATTTGACTGGGAAGAATAAAAGGTTCATATGGACTGATAAATGTGAAGGGTTATTTCAGGATCTGAATGTAGGATCGATTTCACCCTAGAGGGGGGTGAATAGGTTGATACTATTAATTATAAAAATTTATGGCGAAAGTTTATTTAAAACAATTTCAACAAAGATCATAGAATAATATCAGCACAGATAATAGCAGAATAACAAACGCAGAAATAGAACATACAGATTTACCCAGCTTCGGTAAAACCCTGCCTACGTGTTGCCCCCAAGGTTTCTACTAGAAATTAAGCAGTCAGACGCTTACACACGTAAACTCGTGACACCCACTATCGACTAACTTTAACTCTATGCTCAAAACCCTGCCACAACTTAGCCACTGAGTTGCGAATTCTCGAACTACACCACCGTAGTTCGTCCCCTAGTCATATGACAAGAAATTACAATGTTTAAAAGGAAAATACAAATTCAAAACAAATTAAAATCGAAACCCTAATTTTAAACTAAAGGTATAGTTATAAATTACAAACCGAAGCTAACAGAAATGCGGGCCCGATAAATTAAATATATTTCCCTTTTCCTTTTTATTATCGGCCTGTCTTCTGGTTCGTTTCTCTTCTTTTGTTCCTTATTCCTGTGCTTGAAAATTAGGGCTTTTGAGATAATCGAAGTTGTCGTCTGATTGTAAATCGACTACAATTGTTGATTCTCTGACTTGCATCGGTATTCGACTGCTTCTTTAATTCGAACACAGCTCCTACAGTTTTGATTGAGTTCGACGATGAATTCGGTA
The DNA here is from genome assembly GCA_030765085.1 of Allium cepa. Classification (NCBI taxonomy): domain Eukaryota; kingdom Viridiplantae; phylum Streptophyta; class Magnoliopsida; order Asparagales; family Amaryllidaceae; genus Allium; species Allium cepa. The sequence goes on along the minus strand of CM060929.1, from coordinate 431,437,693 downwards.
TGTGATTTGTTACTTTTTCTTTACAATTTTGCTTGTTTGAACTCAATCGATGATTCCAGTTGAATGATTATTGTTCTTTGTTTAGCTCGAACTCGAATACCATATCACGCCGATGATGATTGGGATTAAATAGGATTCGAATTCCTATTTTCTCATTTGCTTGAATTTGACTTTTAATTTATCTCGAACACTGATCTTCGTTTGGATGCTTGAGATTATTACTGACTTGTTCAATTCCTATATATTTTGATTTCTTGCTTCTCACGGCTTTGAATTGCCTTGCTCTCCATGGTTTTGATTTTGCTGGCATTTTATTGACTTCGGTTACTTGCTATTGATAGTGTTCTTCCCTCTATTGACTTCGGCTTGAACCTTGATTTTCTTGCGGCCTTGACTTTGTTATGCTCTGCATATACTCTCTGATTTTGTTCATCCTGTCACTACCTACATGTATACTTGTGTATTTGTGCATGTATATATGTATGTGATGCTTTGTCCACACTGTGTTGATTGAAACCGTTACTTCATGTTGCTGTTATGCTGTCATGTACTTGATTCCATGTGATATTGAACTGCTTCATTTTTGTTTCACTGGTGCATGTTGTCTTTGCTTTCACTTATCGTAGCATTTGAAGTTGTTGTTTTGTCTTGTTTGCTGCCTGTTCGACACTTGCAGTTCACTGGTCTTGGCCTTGGTTCCTATGCATAGCATATTGAACTGGTCGAGTTGTTTTGTTGCGTTCATTCTTCACTTGTGTACTATCTGGTTCGTATTGCATTGCTTCATCATTGATTGTTGATAAGTGCACCACTTGTGTAGTCTACACTTGAATATGCTACACACTGTATATGTCTGAGTTGAATTAGACTTCATGTTATATTGCATTTGAACTCGTGTCTTGTTTTCGTTCCACTGGTGACTGTAGTGAGTAGTGTCCAGTCTTCTAGTTGAGTTGAGTTGCATCTTAACTTTGTTGCACTATATATTCCAGTGTGCCATGCCTTATGTACTTGTCTGGTTCATGCTGTACATATATGCTGTTAAACTTCATGTTGAGGCTGGTGCTATTTTTGGTCGAGACTCTGTTCTTGTTGTACTTGATTCAATCGAGTCTGGTACCTTTTGTTGCATTGTTTTGTGATATGATTTCATCTTGAATTGTACAGTCTTGAGTCTTGTACATGTATCATTTTCTTGTCCCTTGTATATGTGACTTGTTTGCATTGTTCACTTATTCTATCACTTTGTTGTTTCATGACTTTTGAACCCTTCTTCTGCACTTTGATATGCATATAAACTTGTGCATGCTCTGGTTTGCTATTTCACAAGAATGAGTTAATTGAGTCTGCTTGAAGCTTTTGTTGTATGCGCATTTCTTGTGTCAATTTATGGTGCACCACTGTTGCATTGACTTGGTACATATTGTGCTTGTATTTTGGACTGCACCTGTGTTGAATCCATCTTTAAAACTCGGGTTTGACCTTGTGCTCGTGTCATGACATTATTTTTATTTTAGTTGAGTTGAACTCGGCTTTTGATTTGGGTTTGACCTTGTGCTCACCAGTCCCTATAATTTTATCAAGTGTATATCGGTGTGCATGGCCTTGTGACATGTACAGTGATACACTGTGCATGTCACAAGTTCTTCGTGTATGATGAATTCAAATTTAAATGATGACGAACAACCCAAATAACTGAGGTAAATAAAATTTTCACAAATAAACATTTTATTTTACACTACAAAATATTTTCTTTTCAACTTTACTGCTTTAGTGTTTATTTTGCAGATTTCTCAGATGCTGGATTCAATCTGTAATGAAGTTGAAGATAAATACGAGTGAAATGAGCGATATGTAGTGAGGATGGTTATGTAAATGAAAAATTGTGATGTAATCAAATTTGTATTGTAATTGAAATTGTATATATACAATGAGAGCTTGAATTTGTACTATTCAAAATTGTAATAAATATTTGTTTGAATAAAATAAATATTTGTTTGAATAAAATATCCATTTGAATTTAAATTCTGTGTTATTTATTTTATTCAGCAAATATTTATTCAATTATGTTAAAAATAAAATAGTACATTAACAACTACATTTAAATGAAAATATATATGTTTATTATCATCAAACAAAAATCATATACTCGCATATCCAATAATCTCCCTTTTTGATGATAACAAACTTATATTTAAGATTTTGAATTTATTAAATTATTTGATTATTCAATTTGCTCCCCCTATTTGAATGCATCCTCTCTACACAAAGCTCCCCTTCAAATATGCATGAAAATAAATATTCAAATGAGCCTAGATGCAGTATAGAAATATTTGACTTTTATTTGCCAAAATCTTAACATTTCTCTCCCCCTTTTGTTATCAGCAAAAGAGTAATAGTGTTAGAAAAATGGAGATAAAGTGATAGACATTAATACAACATTAAAACCCAATCGATATAAATATTAAATTTCAATAAAAACCAAACAAAAATCATAAATACTCCATTAGGTGCATATTCCACTTTTAGAATGATAGGGATGATGCAAAAAACCATGTAGTTGTATCTATTTGTGGTATATTTATCTCAGGAATTTGAATATCTACTAACCATGCATAACCGTTGGGACTTTTAAATGAGATTAGTAGTATTCCAAATTTTAAAAAAAAATGAATTCAAGTATCTTCTGTTCAAAATTGTAATAAATATTTGTTTGAATAAAATATCCGTTTGAATTTAAATTCTGTGTTATTTATTTTATTCAGCAAATATTTATTCAATAATGTGAAAAATAAAATAGTACATTAACAAATACATTTAAATGAATATATATATATATGTTTTTTATCATCCAACAAAAATCATATACTCGCATATTCAACATTGAGGAGGTTGTTGACAAATGCTTTTGTCTTAATCATGCCTGAAGAGAATCGAGATTTGGTAGTGTATACCAATGATTGTGGATCCTATTTGGGTGTAGTGTTTATGTAGAAGAGGTGAGTGATAACTTATGCATCAAGGCAGTTAAGGCCGCATGAAGCTCGATATCCGACATAGGACTTGAAATTGGTAGCAATGATCTTTTCCTTGAATATATGAAGGCATTACATGTTAGAGAGTAGTTCGAACTATACATAGACCATAAGTCTCTTAGATATTTATTCTTTTAAAAGGAATTTGAATACAAGGCAATAGAGGTAGTTTGAATTTTTGGCAGCATACGACTTTAATATTAAGTATACACTGGGAAAAGGGAATAAGGTCGCCGATTCTTTAAGTAGAAAGTAGAAAAGGAAGTATAGGTCACGATTGAGTGATAAAAGGTATTAGAGAAGCTAGCATCATATGGGAGGCATTACTGCATGAATGAAGGATCAAGCCGAGATCCAGGTGTTCTAGCAAGTTAAGAAGTTTGTTTTATATTAATGGATAGAATAGCTACAAGGCAAAGAGAGGACTCATTGTTAGCTAAAAGAACTAGGCAAATGGAGGTGGGTGTGATGTGGACGTTTTGATAGGATTCGAGATAGACTGAAAAGGATGGCTTGCGAAGAAAGGAAGACTATGTGTTCCGAATGTTGGAGATCTTTGGGAAATGGACTTAGAGGAAAGTTACTGGTCTAAGTTTATGATTCATCCTGGAAGGGAAAAGATGTACCATAATATGAAGCATGTCTTCTTTTATGGAGGGATAAAGAGAGACGTAGGTGAATGTTCAATGAAGTGTTTAACATGTTAGCAAGTGAAAACAGAGCATCAAAAGCCAAGTGGTTTACTTCAACCCCCGAAAGTACCAACTTGAAAATGAGATTCACCATCTGTGGATTTTGTGGATGGTTTTCCAAGTTCGAGAAGGGAAAATGATAGCATTTAGGTGATAGTTGATAGGTTGACAAAGAGTGTCCACTTTGTTCCTGGTGAAGTTGATAAGAAGATCAACTAGCTTAGCGAAGCTATATGTAACATCCCGCCTTTTCGCACGATTTAAACCGACACACGTGCCAATTCAAACCATACGGAAGGGCGGGTTGTTATGGGGTAAATAAGAAAAAAACAGAGAAGAAAAAAAACTAAACAGAATCTCACAGCGGAAGGATAAAATATAATAATCAAATATACAGTTTATAAATCTGTTTACAAAACCATTTATATAATACATATCAGAGTTACACATACCAATAACAATGCAGCGGAACAGTGTAGTGCACTAGTATAAATAATAATATTATAAATCTTCGTCTTCGTCCTCCAGAGCTAAATCTTGAAATCCTGAAACGCTCGGACTGACCCGAGCGAATTTGAAAAGACAAAAACACTCGAGTCAGAACTAAAAGATCTTATGTGAGTTAAATTAACAGAAATAAATATGAGTGCAGTAACTCAAAAGAAGCTCGGGATTTACATCTCCTAAGGATCCGTTAAACTATTTACTATGTAGTATATTGCGCTATTATAATAGTGTCTATTTATAAAATAAACATACTTTTTAATAGCATGAAGGAGTGACCCAATATTCCCCTTAACACGTAATAGTCCCAGTAGTCCATCCAATATCATAGTCCCTCCTGATCGGGAAGCCACCAGAGGATGCCACACGGGCTACGGGAGAAATCCAAACTCGTACAAGGCTCGGTATGGTAGGTGACACGGCACAACTAGGCAATGCCAGGGTAGATATACCAATTGCGGACCCAGGCTGATGGAAACGCGTAGCCGCAGTTACCGCCCACCTCGAACAAACTCCCCAAAATCAAAATAAAAGTGGCCACTGAATCAATCCAAAGTCATAGTATAATATCGAAGAGGAGTGTCCGATCAGAGGAATGACCTCATTGGCCTGGGAATAGCTCCTGTTTTAGCCACCTTATGCCAACTCACGGGAGTCGGGTCCACGTATTTACCTTACAGGAAACGCCACCACCAACCTACTTCATTCTGGAATCTCCACCGCGTACACGGTTAGTCAAAGTGGTTTTCGGTATCGACAGAGAGTATGTCAGATATCCGATCCCGGTCTCTTTGCCAACCCATCGTTATTATAACACCGCGGTCATTTAAAATAGTTTATACTTAAAAACCAGAATAAAAATTTCCATTTCAAAAACTATGAGTACGATATCATTTTAAAACCCAAAACAATATGATATCATTTTATCCTAATATAATTCTTTCCAAAATCATACTGCTTTAAAATCTATAATATCTGGAAACCAAACATTTGAATTATACTTTCAAAGCATAATATTTCGAAATTCATATATTTTAAACCCATAACTTCTAACTTGAATGGTTTGGATATTCAACGGCATATAAAATAGATGGTTTAACTTTTAAGGTTACTCTGTAAAGAAAAATAATTTCCATGGCTTTACAAATATATTTCTTTATTTTAAGGTCTAAACCATAATTTAAATATCACTTTAAGTTCCAAAAACCATTTCAATTTCTATATATATATATATATATCCATTTGGAGTATTAATATTTCAAAACTAAAGTTGGAATTTATTCTTTCAGCAAATTAAACGTACTATTATTTAGTCTTGAATATTCACATCAAATCCATAAATAAAACTCCAATTCTAGTAATTAAATATTTTCTCAATTTTACTTTATACTAGAATATTCCTTTTTAAATGTATTTGGGAAAAATTCAGTTTATAAAGATCACATTTTTAAAACTTCCAAACTTAACATATATTATAAATTATCAAATCCATTCCTAAATTTTTTATTCCATTTTTATTTAACGAATTTATACAAAGCTCAAATTCAAAATTTAACTTTCATATGTATATATATATGGAAGAATAATATTTATAAAATATCAAAACTAAATTTTAATGACCGTATCTCATCCAAACCATAAAAAATCACTTTAAAATAATTTATATATAGACCACGGTGCCTGTATATAATTTTCTATCCTATGGTCAAGTGATACGGATATTTATCATTTCAATCCGCAATTTAAAATAAAATTTTGCGGTTGTATATCATTTCAAACCACAATCCCGAATGAAATATGCATGATGACTTGTAATTTAAAAATGAAACATCCATTTATAAACATCATCCATCATCCAAATCACAATCATCATCCAAAATAAACAATATCAATATATCTCTGATAATATAAACAGGTAATAACTGTCAGTTATATTAAAAATGAACTTAATAACTATTAAACTAACAGTTTATATTCAGTAATAAATTTTATAACTGTTAACTAGCAGTTTATATGCAAATAAATAAATTCTAACGGTCAATTAATATGAAATGAATAAACTACATTAACAGTTAAACTAAATAAATGCAAATTAACAGATATGATGAATAAACATGCCAAATAGTTGTAAATAAATTTCTACTCATATCTAGAAATGAATTTAACAAACATAAAAACTTCTAGAAGTTGTGAGTGGGTTAAAACACTCACCTTTTGAATTTAAATCGAATTTAAATTCGATTTAAACCCAAAATTTGACGCTCTCCAAATCTGTCCAAACCAGCGTCAACAGATCCGGAATTTAATTACGATCCTAACAAAAGAAATTTCGCATGAATCGGAGAACGTATGAAAAAGATATTCATTTTAAACGATTTGAAAAAAAAAATAAAAAAAAAAACAAAACAAAACCCACTTAACTTCAATGGCCACGTCAGCTAAAAGCTACAGCACATCGTCGAATTTTTTCTGGTCAAACGAATATCCAAAACAGAAAACGAATTGTACCAGCAGATTACGTGTCTCGAGAACTTTATCATAAAAATTTTTGGAATTTTTGTGGAGAGTTTGAATTTTATTAGAAAATTTGAATTGTAGATAGATTAGGTTTTGTAACCATTGAGGAAGAGAAAGAGATGAAGAAAAATGAACGTATAGCCAATTGACAATAGAAAGGAGGCTAGGGTTTATCACAACATATTTATAGATAGATCGCAAAAGGATAGGTGTGCACGAATTTTAACGTGCAAACAGAAGTGGTCCCAAAAAGGATATTAATTATACACGTTACGGATTAAATTATTTCTTTCTCAACATTTACATTGCATTTTAAGCGTATTCACACATGTATAATTAGATGCTTCATTTAAATTTCCATATATATATTCACAATTCCATAAATTTCCAAATACATAGATAAATTTCCAATTTCAACTAAATTTCTAAATTACTGTAATAATTACAGATTAAATTTCTATCCATTCTCAATAGATTTACGTTTACATACTAAAATCCACATTTCTATGTACATTTGAATTCCATATTATACATATTTTATTTATCTTAATTACTTCCAACTTAAATTTCAATCAACATAAAACGTTTTATTCAGTTTCCAATAATTTCAATCATGCTTTAAATCCAAATGAATAAATAACTTAATTCCCATTTACGCATTTTTCATTTGATTTGCAATCAACCTTTTATGATCAATTAAATCCCGATATATTAAATAAACGTTATTTCCATCATTCTTCATCCTATGAAGAAATTTAAGTTATTCACACCTATTACTAAATTTCATATTAATGCACACTAATTTACATTTATTGCAATGGTTACCAAATATTTCCCTGCAATAATTCATTCCCCTATACATACTTACAATTCCACTTAAACTTTACTATACCCATTTATTTTCTCAACATTAAAACCAACGTTGCCTCAATTCCACTAATGTACACTTATTCTATTATCACTTACTAACCATTCAAATTTTTATTAACAAATAGGCAGGTAATTCCTATGTTACAAATTTTTAATTCATCCTAATCCCTTACTATTGACATACATTTGCATTACTTACATATCATTTACAATGTTACCCAAAATATCTATCCATTGTAATTAATACCTTAAATAAGTTTCAATTTATATTCAAGTGAATACATTACCCTTTTTCGTTATGTCATCCATTTTTCACAAGAAATGTTTTATCGTTTCGACAACATTTTATTTCTAATTACCTACATTGATTTGTGTACGTCTCTACTATTTAAAGCATTACCATTCTCACCTTCATCTAAATCTTCATTTATGAATATTTAAAAATAAATTTCACTTATTTCCTATTTATACACTTATAAATTCCAATTCCAAATAAATAGATAAATCTCCGTTTGCACTACTTAAATCAAAAATCAGCGATTATCCTATCTATACATTTTAAGTGGATGGATCAAATGTTGTATTCAAATATCTACTTCTTAATATTCTTAGATTTAAACTAAACTCTCTATTAACAGAATATTTAGATGTTTAAACTTCTTTTATTACCATTAACTTATTATTATACATTAAACTTAAATATACTGACAAAGCTTGTTTTTGGTACTCTTTTCATTTCCATAAATAAAATTAGCAGTGGATTCATACCTTATTATGTAATTAACTTTAATTCCACCTAACTAAATATTTACATAATCTTTTATTTGCAATAAATCAACTATTTTATATTAATTAAATTTAATCTTCCTGGTTTACTTATTCATAGTATGTAATTCAGTTACTCACCCTAACCTATTTATTTGAAATCCAATCCAGATTATTTTTACCAAGTTCCAATTTCCAAAGGTTACTGCAATTAATCCAATTAATTGCAATAAATTCTAATAAATTTGATTTTATTGGATTACAACTCAAAATAAATCAATTATTACTCAACCACACAGTTAACATTTCTTTTATGATTCATTACAGTAATATTTCCCAATTCTCATCTTTATTTTCATAAATTACTGGATTTCAATTTAATTGAAATTTTGTTAACTTTACACATAAATAAAAGCTTAAACCTCAATTAATTCATTCCTAAGATCACACTAATTATTATATTATAAAATGGACCTTTCCCTTGGTTACATCTTATTTATTCTCTTACCAATATTCCACACTAACTGCAATAATTTAGTGCATTAATTGAAATTGGTCAAAAATAAAACTTAACCAACAAATAGAATAAATATGTACAATAATTATTGTCGTTAAATCTATTTCATAAGTTTACACTCAATTAATTCCTTAAAATAAGTTTTACGTTTTTATAAATTTACCTTCACACTTCCCGTTACTATTTTAATAATTACTAAAGTAACATTTTTATAATAACAACATTAAAATTTCTCAATATTTAGATGAACTTTATTTCCAATACACACTACCAAATTTCAATCACTTATGTTCTATCCAACATTCTTTTAGATTTTACTTCCATCAATTAGTTCATCCAATATTTTCATCCATTTATTAACAAATTTTCCATTATACAATTTCAATTCTTCTTATTATTATTTCATTAATACTATTACCAACTTTTATTACTTTTAGTATTAATTAAACAATCATATTTAATTAAGAGGTTATAATGTTGTATTCACTATTCCCATTTTCACTCCAAAACTCAAACAGCCGTTTCAATTGCATTTGGATTTGCATTAAATTGGTTATCCATCAAATGCCATCTATATTACCACCTTAATTCACATACAATTACAGTCCTTTTTAATATATTAATACATAGGTAATTTAAATTTTGTATTTATTTCTTTAATTTACATTTTATTCAAGTGCGACAATTTACGCTATTTCTTTATTGATATTTCACCTAACTTTCAACAATTAAGTTAAATACCCGTTTCTACAATTCATTATTAGTTATAAATTTAAATCTCCTTTATTTATTCAACTTACACACAGGTATACATCTTACACTATCTCAATCATTGGATTTTCATTTAGCGTTCATTCCAGCATAAATTCTATCTCTTTTATATATATCTTTATTTTTCTTTACAAAATTTTTTTATTACATAATCCCTTTTTAACTAAAATTTAATCGTCGAAATTTACGGGTCGTTACACTATATATGAAGAATGTTGTGAGACTCTATAGGATTACAATCAGCGTAGTTAGTGATAGAGACTTATTGTTTACTAGTGAATTCTGAAAAAGTTTGTAGAGTGCATTGGGTACAAAACTGAAATTGAGTACAGCATATAATGTTGTGTTAGAGGATTTGCTAAGAGCATGTGTATTAGACATTAGAGGTTAAGGATCGTTTGCGTCTAGTAGAGTTTGTTAATGATAACAGTTACCAATAGAGTATTGGGATGGTACCATTTGATTTGCTTTATGGTAGACCATGTTAGTTAGCTATTTGTTAGTTGGACACGAGAGATAAACTCATGCTAGGACCCAACTTGGTAAGAGATGCTACCAAGAAGATATAGTTGATTCATGTTGGAATGAAAGTTGCACGATCAAGGAAGAAGAGTTATGCTAGTAAAAGAAGAAGGGAACTGGAGTTCTCAGTTGGTAATCATGTGTCAGTGAAGGTTTCACCGATGCGAGGTGTTATGCGCTTTGGTAAAGCGGGAAATTGGCTACTAGATATGTAGGCCCATTACCAGTAATAGAGAGGATCGAAAAACTCACATATAGAGTGGAGTAACCGAGTAACTTGGCAAGTATGCATAATGTTTTTCATACATTGCATTTAAGGAAATGTGAGCATGACCCTTGTAGTGTAATGGAACCAAGGGCGATGGAGGATTTATCTAAAGAATCATATTTGACTTATGTTAAATGACCAAAAGTAACAGTAGATCATGATATGAAGGAGTTAAGAAAGAAAGTTACTAGAACATTTTGCATCCATTGGCGTGATAATAATGATGATAGTACTTAGGAGGTAGTGGATAAGATTAGGAATATATATCCTAAATTGTTTTAGACATTCGTGTTTGAGATATTGTGCTTTGTTTTTCTACGATATATACTAATAGTGGCACTAAGGTACTTATATTATGGAAAGATTATATGTTAATAGTTGAACTAATGCATTACGTTAATGATTGATTGTTTACATTAGTAGGGTACTAATGTAACTTTTGTACTTGTGCATACTTATATGAAGATGACTTAGCACTATCAAGGCGTTAAACTAATTTTTGTTCATTCTTATCAAAATTTTCGAGGATGAAATTCCTATATGGAGGGAAGACTATAACGACCCATAAATTGATAAATAATTAATTAAGGAAATTAATTATAGCAATAATGGATAATTGATTACACGAGAAAATGAACATATTAAATAAGGTAAATATATGAGAGACATTCATTTACTTTATGATTACAGGATTGAATTAAAAAGTAGGAAATCTTATTAAATGAGATGTAACTAAAAATAATGGAAATCAATTAATTAGTAATTAAGGGCAATTGGATATAATTAAATTTGGTTGTAAATAAGTAAGAAGAAAATTTAATATTTGAACAATGAAGATCCTATATTAAAGGTAATTAAATTCATCGTATGTTTAAAGGGGAATAAACATTTGAAAAAAGAACATTTTTATTGAGGGAAATAAATTAAATGAGAAAGGATTGAATGGAAGAGATATCATATTAAGGGTATTTGCATGTAATTAAATCCAGTCGTATATAATGGGAATCAATTTAAATATGTGAATGGGAAATAATTAAATACGCTACATATGAGGTAATCAAATTAATATTTGAAGATGATCTTGCAAAGGAGGAAATAAATTAATAATTATGAAAATGAAAAGTGAAATAAATTAATTTAAGTGCAAGAATTTCCTAAGGAAGATTGGAATAATTAGATGTACGACTCCTTTAAAAAACTAATTAAATAGACCGAAGGTAATTAGAGAAATTAAATTTGATCTAATTAATGAGAATAAATAAATTTGAATTTTGAATGGTAAAGGATTTTAAATGTGAATGTTGAATAAAGGAAATCTTTTATTAGGGAAATAGATTAATGAGAGTAAATGAGAGGGATTTAAGACCAATAATATAAATACCCCTCACCACCTCCTTTATATTCAAATTCTCTTCTTTTAAAATAAAAAATAAAAAAATATAAATCCATTATCAAACCAAGGCCGGACACATTTAAAGGGAGAGAGAAAGAGGAAACCAAAAGTAAAAGCAAAGCTTTCAACTTTAAAGGAAAAGAAAAGATATAAATGAATATTTCAAAGCTTTTCTAGTGTACAGTGAGTAAAACTTCCCCTAAAACCATATAACCTATTTGGGTTTGGATTTGATTTTGTTTGGATGATTTTAATGTTTGATAAACATGTTTAAACAATTAGATATGACTCTGAATATGTTTTATGATTAAATGAAAGAAATTTGGTCATGTTGGGTAAAATATTTTATATGTCACTAGAATTTAGTATGATGTTTCTAACGATAAAATAGATATGGGTTTTTAATTTTGTAAATGTAAATTAAAATTTAAAAATATTATATTTTAATATTTTGCTAAATTTCTGCTAGAGGAGAAATGGACGTTTCAGAATTTTAGTGAATATTTTGGAATTTTCCCATTAATTTTTGATCTAATACAAGTTAATTAACTAAGGAAAAATGTACCATAATTAACAACATAATTAAGGAAATGATTAATAAATGAAAATTAATTTTCGGCTATAGTCAGGAACTATTGCTACAAAACAAAAGCAACCAGTAAATAAATGACATGTGTACATTTTAGGTAGAATGATACTCTTTTATTAAGGTGAAATATCGTTTTTCATTTAATTGTTGATTTGCCACTTGGCATTCGATAGCTGTAGGATGTGATAGCTATAGATTGCTATAGTTACGGGTTGCGATAGGATTGTAATTGTAACATATGATAGCCAAGTTAACATTGATACTTGATAATTATTAAACTGTGCTTGTGATAGCTAGTAAAGACAAATTCTTTAAACAAACCAAGAAAGATTTTTTTGGCATTTTGGAAGCCAATTGCCAAATGATGGTTCTGATTCATAGGAATGAAATTATAAAGGAAATAAATAAATTAAAACTGTGTTAACTTATTTAAACTTTGAAAAGGAGTAAGCTCGGGGAAGCTAAGAAATGATAGTTGCATCGTGTTAACCCGCCTTTTGGCAAGGCCGTGGACAGGCGAATTTAACTAAAATCAACAGTATTACCCTGCTACAAGATGATAGTTGCAGAAGGTACGAATGAGTATCGAATTAGGAAAGGATTGGAAGTATGTAGGCAAGTATGGCTTGGTCAACGGCGGAAAGTCACGAGTGGCTCGGCCTGAGTGGGTCGGTAGATGTGGCTCGGTGGTGATCTGGTTTGTCATTTCTGGATTGTCATTTCTGGTTCTTCATTTCTGGTTCTTCATTTCTGGTTCTTCACTTCTGGGTCATCATTTCTGGATCGCTACTTCGGGTTCATCATTTCTGGATCATCATTTTTGGGTCATCATTTCTGGTTCGTTATTTCTGGCTCGTCATTTCTAGTTCGTAATTCCTAAATTATCATTTTTGGTTCGTCATTTCTGGATCGGCATTGATGTTGATGGGCCTGAATCATTCAGGATGCCCAGTAACTTAGGTTTTGCCTATAAATACAGCATGTGGGGCTTCAGAAAATGGATCTAGTTATGTTCCCCTTTCTCTTCTGCACTAAGGCTACTCTACCATTGTTGTTTTAAAAACTCTAGATTGTAACGATACTGGATTTTCATATCAATAGAAAGAAAATTTCTGGAGTGGACGTAGGCTGGAGTTAATCGAACTACAATAAATCCTAGGTTATTACTGCTTTCTTTTTAATTTTCATTGTTCTTCACATTCATACTCTCTACATACATTTTATCTGTGATCTGTGACTGTTATTTGGTGCTTTGATCTGGACTTGGGTGTTAGTGACCAATTTTGGCGCTAACATTTTGGTGCTTTCACTGAGAACGCTAACACTCAAGGATTCAGAAGCTTGGATTTTGGATTTAAAGTCCTAGGAACTTGGATTTTGGAGACTATGATAAGGAAATCAACCAGGAGACAAAGGACGGAAAGGAGTCAGCAAGAGGGAAGTCAGAAGGCCTCCTCTGGAGCTAATCAAGCCCCGATCTATATCATTAAGGACGAGATGCAGGTCATGATGAATCCCATGCAAGAGCAGTTGATGAAAAGGCAAGAGGAAATGGTGCAGACCCTTCTAGGAAAATTTGGACAAGTAGGAGCTGCAGGAGCTCAGATCCATGGAGCTAGATTTGAAGGACTCAACCGGCAAGCAGATGGAGTGGTTCAATAGGGGGTAACCCTTGATCGGCAAATAGCTGTCAACCCAGATGAACCTAGACTTGGGGGCATAACACTAGGTAATGCAGGGTCAATCCATGGAGGGATACCAGATGGCGCGACACAGTCTGGCGCCAACAGGTATACAAGAGGGCGTGATAAGGAGCATGTATCGAAATTTCCTTGAGGACATGGAAGGCGGTGAGGAAATGTAGATGGGGTGCAACCTTGGTAGGTAACATTGGTTTAGCCGACATTATCAGGCGAACTATTCGTGAAGGTCTGACAAATAGGGGTTTGGAAGGAGCAAACAAATGTCCGTTTAACCGTAACATCAGGATGGCAAGGAACCCACCCGATTTCAAACTGCCCACTCTAGAAGTATACAATGGTAATGCGGATCCCACTGACCACTTGATGAGGTACACAAGACATATGGAAGTGCTGGGGGGCATCAGAAGAGGTTATGGCCTGATGTTTCCTCCTGTACTTAACTGATATAGCTGCTATGTGGTTCAGACAGCTGGAAGATGGATCAATTGAAACATGGACAGAATTGGTGGCAGGTTTTTGAAACAGTTTCGAGTTCACATCAAAAGACCGAAGAATGTGATGACATTGACGTCGGTGAAGTAGAAGACGCGAGAACCGCTCAGGACTTTTTTAACTTAGTTTAATATAGCAGCTGCTTCGGTGGATCGGTCGGATCCATCAATGGTTCTAATGGCGACGGTATCAAGAATAGGGGAAAATTCAGATTTCAAAGTATCGTTGATATGGGATCCACCAAAGGATCGTTGGGAATTCTTTCATGAAGCTAAGAGATTTCTTCGACAAGAGGATGCATGTTTGGATATGAAGTCAATGGAGGTAAACATGATTAAGGATGAAGAACCGTCTGGTGAAAGCTTAGGTAAAGATAAGGATAAAGGGAAGAGGAAGCGCTGGGGAGAACCAAAATTCCCCACTTACACAGGACTGAATGAGACATTGGAACGGATATACTTGGACACTCGGGATAGCCTTCCTTATCGAAGGCCGGTAAGGAGGGAACCCTCAGAACGCGAAAGGGAATTAGGAAGGCACTTTCTCTTTCATGACCTGGACGGGCATGATACATGCAGCTTTTGCAGGCATCTAAAGAATATAATCGAGGAGTATGTAAGGAATGGTCAATTGCGATAATATGTCGAAACTTGAAATTGGGTGGTGGAACAGGAGTAGCCACCGTCTACCTTGAACGACAATGGTGCGAGGCCTAGGAATGGTGGTCGGTTGGTCATCAACTAATCGTGATGGTTTGGAATAAGTAGCAAACTCTAGGCGGACGACTAAGTCACTTACTCATGTACGGAGACGAAGATAACCCCTAGGCGTGCTCTGAGATAATGATAAACCGTGATGCTATGGTTTGTGAAATCTGCTTTTTTTTGCCTTGGTCGCTTGCTATTTCTAGTTTGGTTTAAACTCCTGGTTTTGTTTGTTTTTTGATTTGGATTCTGGTTTGGATGTTTTCCTTTTGGTTTGGACTTTTGATATGGGTTTATGGGTTTCTAGTTTGAATCTGGATTTCGGATTATATTTTAATTGAACTTTTATTTGGTTTTTGGCTAAAAGGTTGGAGAGCACGGACTATGCTCAGCAAGGGTCCGGAGCGATCAAGATTCGGCTTGGGACTTAGGCCCCATATTATCTATCGGTTAAAATTTCAGGTCATCGAGTGTGGACTATTCTCGGTAAGGGCACGGAGTGACCAGGATTTGGCTTAGGACTTAAGCCCCGGCATTACTCAGCGTTTGGAGACATTGAATCAAGAATACCATGGCATTACTTAACACAGAGCATCGAGTGTGGAGCATGCTTGGCAAGAACCCAGAGAGGTTACGAGTTCATATTTTGGCTTTGAATGGCTATGGATGACATATGGACTTTAGATGATGGATCAAGAGATATTCAAAACATGCCTTCCTACCGCAAGGCATGTTATGGAGGGAAAATCTTAACCCGCCTTTTGGTAAGGTCGTGGACAGGCGGATTTAACTAAAATCAACAGTGTTACCCAGCTATAAGATGATAGTTGTAGAAGATACGATCAAGCTCGAAAGAGTATCGAGTTAGAAAAGAATTGGAGGTATGAAGGCTAGCATGGCTCGGTCAATGGTGGATAGTCACGAGTGGATCGGCCTGAGTTGGTTGGTAGATGTCGCTCAGTGGTGATCTCACTACAACAAAAAGTGTCTTTTATAGCGGCATATAGCCGCTATTAATCACAACCATAGCGGTTTGATAAGCGCTGTATATCGACATGTTATAAAAAACTGTTGAATATTTATAACACAAAATATGCGCTATGGTTGAGCTTAGTTTTATAACGCAAATTCGCCGCTATGGTACGTTAATTAAATAGCTCATTATAGCCGCTATAATACAGCTAAATCTCAACGGAACTGGAAATCTTTATAACACCATTTTGCCGCTATAAAATATTTATTCAATAGCTCATTGTAGCCGATATAATACAGCTAAATCTCAACGGAATTGGAAATCTTTATAAAACCATTTTGCCGCTATAAAAAATTTATTCAATAGCGGTCATTTCCCGCTATTAAATCAACATGTTATAGTATTGATAAATTCTTTTAAAGCTCATGTTATAGTTGTGTGATTTTATTTGTGTGCTTGTTTCTTGCTTTTCTTTCCATTTGCATTGCATTTCTATTTTAAAAAAAACATCACAATTTCAAAACACAAACAAAAATATTTTATTTCCTTGGCAATTTCCATTTCATTTCTTTTACATTTACATTTTTGCTTATTCATTTTTTTTACATTTACAAAACATTGCCAACATCGCCACTGTTCTACCTCTGTTTCTCTCTGCCTGCACACTGCCACAGCAAGATACCTCCAAAACCCACACTACAATCAAAATACCTGCTCATTCCACTTCTCCACTCATTGGCAAATACCACCAAACTGCAACTGCACTGCCCTGTCCTTGACTTCAGCATTTGCCACTTTCATCCCAATCACCACTTCATACTGCACAATATCCCACTACAAACCCACTAAATTTCATTCCCACAACCAACATCAATTCACACAATCCCCTCTGCTTCAAAACTGTCAACACCCCTGCCTATCGTCAAACAACGGCTCCTATCAATTTCCAGCCTTCCACTAACACAATCACTACTACAAACTTCAGACCAACTACCCCGACCACCATCCCCTCAGTGACAAAAATGCAGTTATAGTCCACCATCAGACCTTGACAACAGCAACAACATACGATTCCTCCCCATTACTGACATACACTGCCCTTCCCATAGCAACATCCATAACACAACATACAACTGCTTGCACTCCAATAACTCAATCGCACTCCATCACCTCGCCAACTCCTTCATTCTCTACTTCCCATTGCTACATCACACTGTCCACCAGACAGTGAACTACCAATCGCAATACTTCAATACATACAACCTGATCCTACCCATCACTCACTGCTCAACAACTTCTCATTCCACAATCTGCCCATACACAGACCACTCAACTTGCCTTACATCTACTTGCAACGACCATCTACTTGCAACATTGAACAAACACAATGCCTTAAGTATTTCTTCCAAAAATTGATCAGATAACATATATAGCCTTGTAAGGGTTCAAGCACAGGTACATGTGAATTATGATGACCATCATATTCATGGGCAAACAAATCATGATTATTTTGAACGTTGTAAATTAATCAGTGGTTTTGGTTTTATGTAGAGATGAAGTACTTGCATAGTGGGAATGGAAATTACAGGTGAGAAACTTCATGCTAGTAATTTTGTACTTGTTACCATTTTATAGATAGGAAATTAATCATGTGCTAATTTATGTGTACATTTGGAATTTGATTAAGCTAAAATACATAAATGAACACTTATGTTTGATCATATAAGTTAGTGGTTGTAATGGATAGATAAAGACCGCGATATGTTCTATTATCTTGTTATAGATTTGACCAGACTGGAAAACTAGGAAAACATACCTGTAAGTTGTAACTAATCGATGTAGGAATATCAACATCATATTTTTTGCCAAGTTCATTCCTAAGCAAGTCCTCCACCTACACCAAAAGCAAAGTAGTTAAATGATTTCAGATCTTTCTAGTGAACAAAAAAAGAAGGAAAAATTACTATATGATTGCAAAAAGTGTAATTATAATTTGTAACTAATAAATTCTCATTAGTTTAACATAAAAAAATATATAAAGCAAGAATAAAACGTAAGCATGGTTATATTCAAGTACATCAAAGGGTTTATGCAACGTAATCGATATTCGAACCCTGCACTTTTCTGCTCAACCAAACAGTCACCACCTTCAGGATTACATGTATGCATGCATGAGCGAGATAGGTACTCTCTCGTTTGTGCACATATTTAGGGGTTATGAATCTGTCGGAAGTACAAATAACTGGCTGTGTTTTTTGTATTTTTGTACAAAGATGCCCTAAGTTCTATTTGAAATCAGGGTGTTAATGGGGGTAAGTGCGTCTATTTATGTGTGGTGCAGATAAGACAGTTAATTTGTTGTGCAGGCTCCTCTTAACTCACATGTGTGTCCCCGTGTGCCCCCCCGTGTGCCCATGTGTGTAATATGTATGTATATGCATGGCAAGCATTCATATGCTTGTGCAAATGTACATATGTATGTATGTGTGCATGCATGCCTGCATGCAAATGTGTAAATGTATGTGTCTGTATACAGTTGTGTATACATGGAATGCATGCATGGTTTGTCCTCCGATTTTCAAAGCACTTGCTGATGTAATAAGACTGCACAACTTGCAAGCCAATATAAGCATAGCTAAGAGGTGTACTGCCATAGTTCACATAACATAGGAGTTCATAAAAAGGCCTTTATACCAAAATACAAAAATAAGGTAAAGCAAAACATCAGCCTTAAATATGCTCATATTTGAACTTGTTGGGAGATGGATTCGAACAAAAGGAGTGTAGATCCAGATTCCATATTTGAAGTAACTTTATGTTGCAAAAATGTTTGGTTACCAAAATGAATAGCCAAATATTCTCTAATTAAATATTCTTTATATAGAAGAAATCTTACTTTTTCTTGTTGAATTCAAGACACTGAACAAGTTCTTCATACAATCTCTGGTCTTCTTTCATTGATATCTCATTGAGATCCTTGTCTGGATCTCTCGTAGTGCCATCCCAATCCTCAGGCATCACCCTGAAATCAGGTTTTTTTGGGAGAGAGGCAACGTGGAATACTCTGTCGTGATAATTAAAAAACCTGCGAAGATGGAAAGAAATGTCATTTAATAACTCACATGCAAAGAATTTTAGGCATACAAGCATACACACAATTTACAATGTAAATGCCCTAAATCTAAGAATTACAATAGTCAAAACTAAATATTCATGGTATAGGATTTGAATCTTTATAGAAACCTTGTTACTGATAATGTGATCATTGTCTGATATTATATTCATCTATGACATATGTAAGTGCTTATAAATGAATCTTAGAAGTTGAAGCTTCTATGGATTCGAACAATAAAATAACTTAACGCACTCTAAGCTCACTCCACATTAGTGCATTTGACACTCAACATATATAATCAACCGATAAATAACTTGCAAGTGAACCATAAATTGGGTAAAATTAACTAAGACTGATTGAAAAGATACATATTTTTAATTAGTTAGTGAAATGACCCACCTTTAGTGAAATGGCCCAATCAAATAATCAAAAGGTGCAATATCATAGCAAATAACATAAGCCATTCTACTCCAAAAACAATATTCTTATCACACACAATCGATAAAGGTGTAAAACATTCCTGGAGCCTCGGTGTATGACTTGGCAATTTAAGTGCTCCTATTTGAAGCACTGCAAGATAATTTAAAAAAAAGCATGCACCGCAAATTAATGAAACAATACTGATAAAATTTCATTTAACTGATATTTCATCTATCGATATTTGCATCAATTTTTGTCAATTACCTAATATTACATTTAAGCTTATAGCATGATTAAAATATTTTCGCAACTGCAGTTGGTAAATTTTTGTGAGAAATTAAGAATCCAAGAATTGATACAATTAGGCAGTGATGTAATTGTCGAAGCATAAGATAAAAATTAGAAACAGGGTTAAGGGAACTTACCATAAAGACAAAGTTATTTTTTTCCATTTCGTCGGAAAATGATGAAAGTCTTTCTTTCAATTAGTAAAACTTCATGTCAAGTAACTTGGAGACAACTGAAGTAACAACTAAACACTTAATAGAAAGACACATGAAACAAAGTAACAGACCAATTGTCAAAATCAAGTAATTTAAATGGCCTATATCATCATTTGTCTGTATTACACAAAAACAATAGAATAAAAAAATTCGTTTTTATTTAAAATATACATGATAATCAGAAGCATTTATGATCTGTGTTTTCTGCTTGTAATGTCAAATGAATCAATTTAGAGAATCACACAAAAGATTTATCATAACAGGATGGATTAAAGTGACCGTTGAAGCCATCGCCGATGAACATGTAGCTTGAACATGATCAGCCTACTACTAGAACATGAGTATGGACGCAATCACTAAAGACTAAACATGCCAATTGAATCCTAAATTTTAGTTCAATGTCAAAACAACATAATGCTTGAATCAATGCCTAATCAACTAATGGTTGAAATGAAGATGTACTGATGCCTAAGCATGGTGCTTGAACTTATTCAACCTACTGCCATAACATGATGTATAGAAAAATTACTAAAGACTTTAACATGCTTCCTGAATCTTGAGCTAATGCCTGAACAACATGCTAAAGTAATGCATTAATATGAGTGCGTACACAACTACAGCGAAAGGAGTATAACGATAAGCACTTTCCGTAGGATAGGTTTAATATAAGCCAGTAATTTCTAGATTCTTACTGTCTATTTCTAGTATCACAATAAAAGGAAACTAGTATAACCCTTCAGTAGGATACAACATCACAATAATAAGCACTTTCACCACATTTTTGATTCTTACTTCCCTGTTGCCTATTTCCACAGTAGTTTCTATTAAAATATATGCTATGTTTTATTCAATATCTATACTTTCAATACCTTCATGAACAGTAATCTATGGATATTAACGAACAAATGAACAAAAACAAGTTAGAAGCATAAGAATCAATAGTCAGAGAAAGGTTGTAACTAAATCAAAATTCAAAAAAAAACGAGCTTTCCTCATGGCATCAGTGGTGGCGGAGAGAATGTTATACTGGCCAAGGCAGTAGTGCAATCTGAAATGAGGAAGAAATTTGATGTGATGAAAGTGTGACTCGCGAGAATACCTCAATAAATTGGCCAAGATGTTGAGCCACCGCAAGGAAGACCACTGAGAAGAAGAGTGCTAGCCGCTGGTTTTTGATGTTGATGAAGTTGAAGAAGTGGCACATGCGTTGAGCCACTGCCGAGAAGAAAGTCGCGATGAAGGTAGAGAAGCGGCACATGTTGATTTGGGATCGTATAACATGCAATTAAATGTGAATCAGAGCTTAGGAGACGGAGTAGAACGACTGAAGTTCGGTAACTAGAGATGGAGATTGGAAGAGAATGTCGGTTAGGGTTATTTCATTTTGGGAGGGAGATGAAAATTGTCTAGTGATATTTGGGAGGGAGACAAAACCAGTTTAAGTGTTTTTGGAGGGAGACACAAATTTTGCGCCCAAAATGTTACACATGTACCGTACAAAACATAAGGACAAATAATTATAGGTAAACAATAACGCTTTAGAATAAGGTGTTATTAAATGGCGTTATTAATAACATGTTTTCTTGTAGTGTCTGGTTCTTCATTTCTACATCATCAATTCTAGTTCGTCATTTCTGGTTCATCATTTCTGGGTCGTCATTTCTAATCATCATTTCTGGATCGTCATATCTGGATCGTCATTTCTGGATCGTCATTTGTGGTTCATCATTTCTGGTTCGTCGTTTCTGGTTCATCGTTTATGGTTCGTCGTTTCTGGTTCGTCATTTTTAGGTCGTCGTTGGGTCGTCATTTCTGGGTCGTCACATCTAGTTCATCATTTCGGGATCGGCACTGGTATTGATGGGCCCGGATCATTCAGGAAGCCCAATAACTCAAGTTTTGCCTATAAATACAGTATGTAGGGCTACAAAAAATGGATCTGATTCTATTCCCCTTCCACTTCTCCACTAAGGCAACTCTGCCATTATTGTTTTAAAAACTCGAGATTGTAACGATACTGGATTTTCATATCAATAAAAAAGAAATTTTTGAGGCCGGAGTTTAGGCGAACTATTAGAAATCCTATGTTATTACTACTTTCTTTTTAACTTTCATTGTTCTTCATATTCATACTCTCTACCTACATTCTATCTGTGATCTGCGATTGTGATTTGGTGCATTTATCTGGATATGGGTGTTATTGACCAATTTTGGCACTAACACATCATTTAAATTAAAGATGAAAATGTTTCGTCTACCGAAAGTGGAGGGTATACGATAAATAAATGAAAAAATGGATTGAATCAAGATCATAAAGATATATATATATATATATATTGAAAATGATATATATATATATATAAGGATTAGTAGCCCCCTCTATTTAGCCCCCAACGTAGCCTCTTAATTTCAGCCACTTGTTTCGATTTTAAAAATTGTATGCTGTGATAAGTAAGAAAGTATTATTGTATGAATCGGAACGAGTGGCTGAAATTAAGGGGCTATATTTAAAGATTGAATAGAAGAGGCTGTTGATCCTTCCCTATATATATTACGTATATTAAATTATTTAAAATTATATTATTAATACATATGCTTTCGGCTCAAAAAAAATTCTTTAACTATTCCCATAAATTAGTAACTAAAAAATAATTTGAAAAATAATAAATATAATAAAGCATGCACATGTTTTCAAAATCTACGCATATTTTATATAAATATTATTATTTTAACACCCTATGGCCATATATATGTGTGTGTGTGTGTGTGTATACTTATGTATATTTGATATATTTTAAGATGTATATCTATTTGATAATAATATTATCAAATTTATTGATAAATATAAATTTTAAATTGAATATATGTATATGTATGTATGTATATTCGAATATAAAATAAATTTCATGAGTATATTATGTATATAGAATTCAAATTTTATAAAAGGATATTTTGTTTACAATTATAAATCTAATTAAAAATTCTTATTCAAAACTAGAATTTAAAAATAATTATAATTTCAAAATATATGTATTGAATTAGCAAAATAAATAATTTAAAATATGCATAGCTATTATTTTATTATAATTTCAAATTTAGTTTATAATTATATATATGTAGTAACTAGGGATAACAAAAGGCATATATAAAGGATAAATCTGTCTGTTGCAATGTAAACTCAACACCTATAAACGTACGCATTTACTATATACACCCTTTGCATTTTGCACATGCATGATACACTTATGAGTGTATATGATATGCTAAATTAATATACATAATTTAAATTAAATAAAACTCCTTTTAAAAAAATAATATTTTATTTAAGATAACAGTAGATTGAATCTAACATCAGTTAGACTTCATATGTCCAATAAAGATTCCAAAATGAAAAAAAAAATTGAAATTCACTCATTTAACCCACTACAACCCGGTCTGGTTCCTTTAATCATTTGTGGCACTTGTAGGGTGGTGACATGGCATTATGAAATGATGCAAGCACATTGGTGCAAGATGGACATTGGGTGACGATGGTCATCGAGGTAACTTAAGACTATAGGGTTAGCACTGAGAGCATTTGAGGAAGGCCCCTGGAAAAAATTGAGAGCTTATCAGTCTCTCGTTTGGTTATTGATGTGATGATATAGACATACACTTATTCACCATTGCAAGATCATTGAGTACGCAGCTATGAGTCGATATGGCTATTTATGAGGTTGAGAGCTATAAGGTAGTCAATTCTGTACACTTGTGTGTTGTATGATTATCTGCAAGATAATCTACGTTGCCATTGTGAGCATGTCACATTAAGAAGTAAGACCCCAT
The DNA here is from genome assembly GCA_030765085.1 of Allium cepa. Classification (NCBI taxonomy): domain Eukaryota; kingdom Viridiplantae; phylum Streptophyta; class Magnoliopsida; order Asparagales; family Amaryllidaceae; genus Allium; species Allium cepa. Next base: position 431,413,515 of record CM060929.1, on the reverse strand, counting down.
AGTTATTATACAATTAGCTGACAGCTAATTATGGCATAGCTTAGAGCACGCCATATTTTGTTTGACCTTTGTTGGCCATTGATGTTTATTGATATTTGACATATATGTTGAGTACGATGAATCGTGTGTATGTCTACTCTAAGATTATCTGAGAAATAATCTTAGGCATAGCTATGTGAGTGCCCTATGGTACATGAAGATTCTTGTTTATTGATGATGGTTGTATGTATAACTGTTTTACTCATTCTAATATTATATCACTTGACGTATTGGTTACTTTTCCTTGATAAGGGCGCAGATAAGTGCCTGGTTTGTCATGATGTTATATTTGAGATGTTCATGTGCCACTATGAAGTACATTTTTTCACCATGCCAGTTGTTACTATATATATTGACATCTACATTCTAGACTCGTGTGTTATTTATATAATACTCGGGTCAATCCAAGACATTTTAGGTTTAGAGAAGAAGGTACCGAAATGATTGTTGGGAATAAATTTGGAGATTAGTTTATTAGTAGAATTATGTAACATTATGTATTTTTGTTCTCCATATTTGTATATGTGTTGGGATGTATGTATTGGACATATGTTTATTTGTCTATGAGATAGTGGGCGTTGACCATTTTTGTAAACCTACTCGAACTTATAAATATTATTTATTATCATTGTGTTGATTAACCTATGCTCTCTGTTATTTGTTGTATAATGTGTATTGTTCTATCTAGAAACACATGTGTTTGTTGATTTGTGCCGTATACTTGAGTAGTTTATGATTTTGAAATACGTAACAGTGTTAGCCTAAGGAAATATTCAAGTGTGATAGTCCAATATCACCTTCTTCTCCATTTTACCAGATATTATTACTCGGCAGTACTCTTTGGCAGTATAGGTTTTGAGGTGGGGTGTTACATTTATCGTAAAAGATAATGTCTCGAAATCTTTAACATGAAGATAATAATTGGTGACTCAAAGTCATGGGTCGGGTATTGAACCTCATAGGGCAGCAACTACCAAGATACCTAAGTCATTACTTTCCCACTTTGCATCAACACAACTCTTAACCCTGAACCTAAAGCATTAGTGAACACAGTCATATTTCTATCTCCTTTAGGTATAATCAAAACTGGAGCATTCGTCAATCAAAGCTTTAACTCTCAGAATATCGTCGCACACTCAATTGTCCAGACATGGTTCTTGTTCTCTCAAGTAAGTATCTCATTGATGCCTCTATATGAGAGAAGTAATTAATGAATCTCCAAAGGTATCCTAATCCTAAGAAACCCCGAACCTTTGAGACAGTCGCTATTCTCTTCCAACTATTCATAACTTCAACTTTCGAAGGGTCTATAGCCAAACCTCTCACTGAAACTACATGGCCTAAAAACTTAACTTCTCTTCTCCAAAATAACATTTCAAAAATTTTCCTTTAACTTATGATGTCTTACTGTCTCCAACGCAATCATTAGGTGATTCTTATGATCTCTCTTATTCTTTGAGTACACCAAGATGTCATTTGTAAACACTAATGCATATTGGTCCAATTGACCTTGGAAGATCTGAATCATCACCACAAAGAACGTAAGTGTATTTTTAGTCCAAATAGAATTACTAACCACTCATATGAACCATACTTCATTCTAAAAGAAGACAAAGACACTCTCTCCTCTGCAACCCTTAGTCGATGGAACCCAGAAGCTAAATCAAGCTGTGAGATCCTTAGCTTCAGTCAACTGATCAAACATATCATCAATTCTCAATAAGGAACATTTGTTCTTCATAGTCCTCTCATTAGCTTCTGATAGTCGATATACAGTCACAATGAATCTTGGAACTTCTTCACAAACACTACCAAAGCTTTCTATGGCGAACTACTCGGTCATACAAAGCTCTTTCTTTCCAACTATACTGGTTGCTTCTTACCCTTCTATATCTCCTTTGGCAACATTCTACTAGGATTGGCTAAATGGCCAAGCTTCTGGTATCGACTTGATACAAAACTCAACAGCTCTTAGAGGTGGAAATTCTGAGACTGGATCATGCATATCAAGAAAGTCTCTAACTACTCCCACTTATTCTAAAGCTAAAGCAAACCATAAACTCCCACATATAAATTTTGGATTTTCCAAAGCTACAAGTAGTCTCATGTTTCAGTCCGGGTGATTCGATGATATAATCATTTCAGAAAAATATATTATAATTCCTAATGCTCCAACTATTCCATCCCCAAAATAACTCTGAATTTTATGAATTCAAATGCATAGGGATCGCACAAAAACATACACCCAGCTAATTCAATTCCTAAGCTAATGCACTTAGATCCAAGAGTGGCATATCCCTTATTAGATTTGCTACACGTATGGAAGTAATAAAATAGGTAACCACTAACCAAATTCTATCAACTAGGTATTTACCTATAAATGAATGTATAGCAACTATATCACATACCATTTTAACCGAAATATCAGAAACCAAAGTCATATCTTCTAAAATAACATTCTTATCTTTCTCTTCGGTAGATGATACTTCCCTCTCCAAAGCAAACACTTTTTCCTGCAACTATGGGAAATCCTTCTTATGACACCTTGCCTTGTTACAGATGAAATATTTTGACTTTCCTTGGTTTCTTAGCCATAGACATTTAGACACAAAGTGCCCCCTTCTTCCCACTATTTAAGTAGTAGACCTCGGCAATAGCGGTCTCAACACTTCGGTCCTTCGACGAAGTCTTATTGCCCTTAGCATAAGGATAAACTTCATCTTTTGCACTGCCATGGGCTTTGTCTCAACTCTCCTCTTTTCTATATACATTACATAAAACCTTCGAATCATGTCCATAATAAACTCAAAAGGAAACGGAAAATGTTATCACCTCGTATCTAGACCCTTCTTTCAAACTTAGATTAACTTCTCATTCTTCTTAGGTGGGATATTAATTATCTCTCTATCATATTTAGCCAAAGAATTGAACTTCTAAATGTACCTTTCGACTAGAACATCCCCCTGATTCAAGTTAATAAACTCTCAGAGAAACATGCTTCATCGAGACTTGGATATGAAATGAGCCTCAAACCTATCCTTAAATGGATTCCAAGTGATCTCCTCTTTAGGGGTCTCAATTTTCACTATTTCCCACCAATCCAAACTATCTTCACGAAATTGCCTTAAATCCAGCCTTCTCCCATCATTCAACCATATATCTTGAAGGATAAGTTCGCAAACTCTCAACCAATTCAAAATTTCTACTACGGGCTCCCTCCCCATAAATATCTTGCCTCCCAGGTTTTTGTAGTCTTGGTTTATCTTTGAAAATCCTCACTTACTGCAAGCCTTGGGTCAACAACCTCTGTATTCTTCCTCGTCATTTGCACCATAAATTGCCAAAACAAGGCATCCATATCCATACCCTTTGCATTAGCTAGTGGATCAACTTAATTTTCAACTACCATGATCTTCATTTTCAACTACTCATGGCACATCACCTTTATTTCTCTCATAAATCAGGGTGCATTTAGTCTCTCTTCATTTGCTCCTCCAATTGTTACCCTTCCACCTCTCATTTCCATCTTGTTTTCCTATTAAGCAAGTCTTCATTAGAATTAGAAAGAAAGAGAGTGAAATAATAATAAAAGTATAGATATATCTCCATATTTATCAATATAGTAAAATATAATTATGGCATATAATAGCGTACATCCTTCCCATGGTGCACATTTTTCTAGTAAGTACTTAACTAGTTCTAGCTTTATTTCACTTTAATATCCTCTAACCTAATCTCTTATACCAACTGTAACATTCCTATTCCGAAACCTAAATATAGGGTCCTACATATATGATAGTCACCTTAGAATCATTTTCAGCAAGAAAATAAGATTAGTGTAAATTCAACGGTATAAGTAAACATTGCAATTAATATGGTTCATTACACACAATAGTCATTACATGTTTTCTTCATAAATCACAAACTATGTCCTATATAGAGTTAACCTAAAAATAATTACAAAGTAGCACCAAAGATCCAATGTATAAGGATGTTGAACCATTGTAGTCTCTATAGGAAGCATTGTTGTACTATTGTGAATGGATTTTAAGGCTACTTTAACACTAGAGAGAGGGTGAATAGTGTATTATAACTTTTATGGAACTTTTTGAATTATTTCAAGATTTGAATCAAACACATATAATCAATCATAGATATATACTAATAGGCAAGCACAGATATGTATAAATGCGGTAAAAGTAAAGTAAAAGAAAGAGAGATGACACCATGAGTTTTTATACTGGTTTGGAGTAGCCATTCCTATGTCCAGTCCTATGCAATGCATGTACTGATTTCTTTCCCAATGCCTACTTTAAGCAGGTAGCAAGGGAACTTGAATATAATCTCGATTTCAAAGCAATGAGATGCACCCTCATGATTTTTGAGTTTAGGGTAAACTCTCTTGATTTAATCGGGCAACAAGATCATCCACTTGATTTAAATGGGAAATAAGTACACCCACTTGATTTGAATGGGCAATAAGCATATCTACTTGATCTGAATGGGCAACAAGCACACCTAGAAAAATAATAGTAGAGAATTTTTATTTCTAAATACAAATAGTTGTACTTTGGATACAAAATATCTTATAGCCTTTTGATAGCACTTTTTTCTTTGAATCATTGAAAAAATACTTGCAAATAGGCGGATAGATTGTAGAGAATGAATGTAATAAAGTATAGATTAAATTTGAGTGAATTTAGAGAGTATAGAAAGTGGATTTTGTAAAATACATAATGGGAATTTCGAATAAGAAGAAAGCAGAGAAAGTAGTTATTAAAAAAAAAAATCGAGCCCCTTTTATGTAGTGTTTAAAGGGACATGTATATTCGCAAAGAGATGTAACCAAAAATCACAACTATTCAAAATTCAAAAGGCATCTCTTCAATGGTCTATATGTCGACATACTTAGATAGGGTATGTCGACATACCCTTGTTAATTTTGAAAAACAATAAATTATTTAAAGTGTTTACAAAGTTCTAATGATTTGTAAAACTTTTGAACATAGTTTTTAAATACTTTAATATATATAAAATTCTTGTAAAATATTTTTAAAATTATTCTTTGAAAAATAAAATAAATATTCGATAATAAGTAATTTAATAAAAGCGTATTCAAAGAACAGATGGTTGCTATCCAAGGACTTTGAAAAATTATTCTGATATTTATTTCCTATGATCTATAGTCTTAAACTCTTCTTGTTTTTGTCTCCAAACTCATGATTCTTTAAATATCTTGATCATCTTTGACTCTTGATCTCTAGTCTTTTACTTATCTATCTTCAAATTTGATTATCCTATGCTTGTATAAACCTATATAATAACCTAAAATATCCTATACAGCTTGTAAAAACATTAGCACCTGTATTTATACGGTTGTTGTCATCAAAATTAATATCCATGGTATTAACAATTTTTTTTTATGATGACAACTATGCAAATATATCTATTATAAATTATAATGTAACTTCCCCAAAATTGGAAAACTCCCCCTATTTTGTATTACTCCTCATTGGTATGTGCATATAATATACTTTATATTTTTCTCCCTCTTTGTCATCAACAATAATGGGTAAAAGATAAACTCCTCCTAAATACGATAAATTTATGTTGTATGTGGAATAAAAATTAATAATCATTGTAAAATTAATATTTTCGATAAATAACTACTATTCATCACAAATTTTACATCTATTCATTAATTACATTAAAAGTAAAAATATAACCAGAGTTAATTATAAAAATATAACTAAAATGCTTAAAATACGTATTGTGAATACAAATTATAAATTTTAATATACAGGTTAAAACATAGACTTTTTGGGAACTTCGACCAAACCTTCGGATCCAAAGGAAGGATTGGTATTGATAACTTCCCAAACTGAATTTTCTACTTTTGTTTTAGTATTTAAGCATTCAGGATTGTTGCTTTGAACTTATTTGGCAAAACAAGATATGAAACATTAAAGAGAATCGAATTGCTTCTCTTATTCTCTGATCATTTGCATTTGATTCAACACCAAGTGTCGTTGATTGCAATGAATAAGGCAGAGAGCATTCTTGAAAGATTAAAGAGTTTCTTTTATATTTTCACTAAGTTTTTGTTTTGAAAATTTTGATTCTAAATCCATTTTTATGAAAAGAGATGTGTAGAGAGGAACAAAATAAGAAGATGGATTATTTTCTGAGTTTTTCTAGAAGATATGTGTTTTTATAGAAGTGAAAAGGTCAGATTAGTAACAAATCCCTCCAAAAATTAACTAATTTTTGAATTTCAAAAATTATAAAAATGTGATAGTATATGTTGACATACCTATGCACATTATGTCGATATATTGCAGAAACTTTCATATTCCTTATTTTTTATTTTATACTTTCTTAGTCTATGATATCCAAAGAGTAAGAGAGCATTATTAAACAACACGATTAATTCTCTAAGTAATTTTCGTTAATAAAAAAGAAGGATACATAAGCATAATTAAGAAATACAAGAAAATGAATGAATAAAACTAAAAAGACATAAAACAAGGGAGTACAAAGACAGCTAAGAAGTCTAAAAAGATGATAATGAAGAAGAAGAATTTCTACTGAGCTTTATAATAATCTCCTCAAAGTATTTGTCCACTTTTTAGGAGACTAATGAGCTTCATATTAAAGGAACATTTAAGTTTCTTCTGATTATTCAAAAGCTTCTCTTGTTTTTTAGAATTTCTTTGTTAGAATAGTGGGATGGTTTGTCAAAGCTTTCTAGGGCCATTTCTTCCTCCTCTTCTTCTTATTCTTCCTCCTCTTTGATTTCCATTCCGTCACTTTCTTCTTTTTCAAGATTCTATTATTCTTCTTCCCTTGCCAATCTCTCACCCTTTCCATAAGAGATTCATCGGGTTAGAATTCAAGAGGAATGTGCATAAGAGAGAGATTGGTTTTATCGAAAAATTTACGAGGCAAAATGTTTTCACCTCTTAAATCAATAACAAAATAATTGAAAATTCTAGTAAGATATACACCATTGTAAAATGTGTTCTCATGTCTAGAGATTTTCTTTTGAACAAAGTCATCAAAAATCATTTGAGCCTAATTTATAGTTTTCCAAAAATAGCAAAAAGAGCTTTAAAAAACATTTTAAGTGGGTTTATTATAATTCCCTATCCTTGGTGTAATACTTTATTGTAAAATAAGACCCAGTAGTCTTGCTTTAGGCCTAAGATTTTTGCCTTTAAAACCATACTCTTCATCATTTGAAAATAATTCATGCATAACTTCTCTATTACCATATTCAATTCCAAAAGTGAAGAGGTCATTTCCATAACTTTTATAACTAAGAATTTGACCAAGAATTTCACAATCCAAAATAATAGTAGTGTCTTTTACGCTACTCCAAATTTGACCTTCTCCTCCTTAAAAAAACTTTCCATTCAAATTAGCATACAACATTTTAACCAAATTGAGATAGCATATAAAATTATTTTGAGATAAATAGGTTAAACCGAAAATACCATTTTCTAAAGTAAGATCTCGTAAACCATAATAATAAAATTCATTAATATTTGCAAATCTTCCCGAAAATACTTTCCCATAAGTAGCATACTCAATATAAATTTCAATGGACTCTTAATCATTAAAAAGTTGACTTTTTCCATTTTTAGTCAACTTAATGGTTTTGGATGAAGAGAGTTAGTTTGAGGAAGACATTATTGAATTGTTTGGAGGAAAAAGAGTGACAAATAAGTTTGACAATTGAAATAAAGTATATGTAGAAGATGAGGTAAGAAGGAGTGAATAAATAAGAATCGAATTATCATTTGACTGATGAAAATGTGGCTTTTCAAAATTGAAATTAATGCAAAAGAGGGGGAATCTCAAAAGTTTAAATTTGGAAAGATTCTCTAAATTCTATCTGATAGGTCGACGTATCGGCCGAAATTTCAAAGTTCAAAAATTAAAGAAATATTTATATTATATTATATATATATATATATATATATATATATATTCTTATATATTTACTACATATTTATTCCTATATTAAGTAATTTCCAAAAAATAAAAAAAATGTTAAAGGTACCAATTTCGTTGTTTTCTTTGTTTGATCTGATTAAGCTTCCATCGTCGTGAAACACATGTTGATGTTTTCATGTTCTGTTCGTTGTCAATGGATGTTGTATCAGAATCGTTGAAAGTTGCATTATAAACTCTTTTTCTCTTTTTTTAGTGTTTTTGTTTTCCTTTTGCTGTGGGCGATCTCTTCACTGATGGCCAGATTCACCATAATAGTACCACTTAAAAGTATTTTCGTTTTTGAAATTTTTATTTTCAGTTTTACGAAAGATTTTCATCTTTCTATATTTCAAAATAATTTTGATTCATAAGAACAGTCTCCTCATCATCATTCGAATCCTGATAATCAGTTGTAGCATTGAAAGCAATTGACTTTTTTTGGTTTCCTTATTTTCCCTTCTACATTGCAACCGTATTTCATAGGACATTAGATTACCAATTAATTTTCAATTTTCAATAAACTAATATCATTCACTTCCTCTATTACCGATGTCTTTTGATCCCATTTAAAAGAGAGTGAATTTAAGATTTTTCTAATATGATCCTCTTTTCAGAAATTTTTCCCTAATGATACTAATGAATGAACTATATCCTGGAATCTATAACACATGTCAGAAGTAGACTTACTTGGTTTCATTTTAAAAAGTTGAAACTGGTTGATTAAAAAAGAAATCTTAGTTTGTTTTACTTTACTAGTACTCTCATGTGTGACTTGTAATATTGTCCAAATTTCATATAAAGACTCACAAATACAAACACGATTAAATTTATTTTTATCTTAGGAGTAGAATAAAATATACATGGCCTTAGAATTATTTATTCCTTGTGTCTTTTGCTCTAGTGTCCATGCTGAGTATTCAGTTTAGGATTTGGTGTACTCTATGTAATATTCCAAGTATCTAAACCATTAGATCATAAATAAATTTTCTTTCTACAAGACCGGCAAGCATAACTGCTACCATTAAATAGTGGGGGTCTAACAGTCGATTGACCTTCTACAAAAGTGTTAAAAACTGTACTACCAGTGTTGCTAGCCATTTATAATTTTCAAAAAAATCAAATAACGAGTTTTTGAAATCCTAATTCTCTGATACCATATATGGAAAATAGTGTAGTACTAAAGTGAATGGATCTTAAGGCTACTTTAACACTAGAGAGGGGGTGAATAGTGTTTTATAAATTTTATCGAACGTTTTGAATTATTTCAAGATTTGAATCTAACATATATAATCAATCTTAGATATATACTAATAGGAAAGAAAAGATATGTATAAATGAAGTAAAAAGTAAAGTAAAAGTAAGAGAGATGATGCCAGGAGTTTTTATACTGGTTCGAGTTAGCCAATCCTATGTTCAGTGTTGCATAGTGTATGTCAAAATTTCTTTTCCAATGCCTAATTTAAAAGGATAGCAAGAAAACTTGAATATAATCTCGATTTCAATGCAATAAGATACACTCTCATAATTTCAAAGTTCAGGGCAGACTCTGTTGATTTAATAGGACAACAACATCATCCACTTGATTTAAATGGGCAACAAGCACATCCATCTGTTTTAATGTGCAACAAGCACATCTACTTAGTTTGAACGGGAAATAAGCACAGCCGAACAAATAATAGTAGAAAGTTATTGATTTCCAAATAGAAACAGTTCTACTTTGGATACAAAATATCCTACAGCCCTTGGATAGCACTTAGTTCTATGTATTGCTAAGAGAATACTTGCAAAGCGGTGAGTAGATTGTAGAGAATGAATGTAATAAAGTTGAGATTAAATTTGAGTGAATTTAAAGAGTATAGAAAGTGTATTTTGTTTAATATATAATGAGAATTTTGAGTAAGAAGAAAGTAGAGAAAGTAGTTATCAAAATTCATTTTCTATCCTCTTTTGTGTATTATTTGAAGAGACGTGTCTATTCGCAAAGAGATGTAACTAAAAATCACAACTATTCAAAATTCAAAAGGCATTTCTTTGATGGTTTATATGTCGACATACTTAGGTAGAGTAAGTTGACATACACATGTTAATTTTGAAAACCAATAATTTATTTAAAGTGTTTATAAAGTCAAATAATTTGTAAAACTTTTAAACATATTTTTTAAATACTTTTAATATGTATAAAATTCTTATAAAATATTTTTAACATTATATTTTGAAAAATATAATAATATTGGATAATAAATATTTTGATAAGAGATTATCCAAAGAACAGATAGTTACTACTCAAGGACTTTTACAGATTATTCTAATGTTTATTTCCTATGATCTATTGTCTTAAACTCTTCTTGTCCTTATATCTAAACTCATGAGTCTTCAAATATCTTGATCGTCTTTGAATCTTAATCTCTAGTCTTTTTGCTGATCAGTCTTGAAACTTTATAATCCTACACTTGTATATAACTGTATAATCCTGCAAAATATCTTATATAACTTGGAAAAACATTAGTACCTATATTTATATGCTTGTTGTCATCAAAATCAACATCCATGTTATTAACAATCTTTCCTTTTTTGATGATGACAACCATGTAAATATATTTATTATAAAATATAATGTTACTCCCCCTGAATTGGTAAACTCCTCCTATTTTGTATTACTCCTCCTTATTATGTGCATATAATATATTTTATATTTTTCTTCCCCTTTGCCACAGGTAAAAGATAAACTCCTCATGAATATGACATATTTATGTTGTATATGAAATCAAAATCAATATTAACTGTAAAATTAATATTTTTGAGAAATAACAATTACATAATTATAATCAGTTTCAACTATACAACACAAAGTTTACATCTATTCATTAATTACATTAAAAGTACAAATATAACTAGAGTTAGTTATACAAATATAATAAATGTTTAAAATACATATTGTGAGTATAAATTATAAACTGTAAAATACAATTTTTAAAATACAAATTAAATCCTAGATTTTTGGTAAATTTGATCTAGCCTTCGATCCAAATATAGGATTGATTTGATAGCTTCACAATCTTCACTTTCTACTTTCGCTTTAGAATTCGAACATTCAAGAGCGATGTTTTGAACTTGTTTGGCAAAACTAGATATGAAACATGAAGAGAATCAAATTGTTTTTCTTGTTCTTTGATTATTTGTATTTGACTCAACTCCAAGTGTCATTGATTGTGAATAATGAGGCAAAGAGCATTCTTGAAAGACTAAAGAGTTTCTTCTATATTTTCACTAAGTTTTTATTTTGAAAATTTATGTATAAATCCCTTTTTATGGAAAGAGATATGTACAGAGGAACGAAATAAGAAGATGAATTACTTTCTGATTTTTTCTGGAAGAAATGTATTTTTGTAGAAGTGAAAAGGTCGGATTAGTAACCAATCCCTTCAAAAATTAAATAATTTTTTAATCTCAAAAATTATGAAAATCTGCCAGTATATGCCTACATAACTATGTACACTATGCCGATATATTGCAGAAACTTGCATATTTCTCATTCTTGTTTTAAATTATCGTTTATATTATATACTTTCTTAGTCTATGATATCCAAAGAATAAGAGAACATTGTTAAACAACAAGATTAAGCCTCTAACTACTTTTCATTAATAAAAAAGAAGGATACATGAGCATAATTAAGAAATACAAGGAAATGAATGAACAAAACTAAAAAGACATAAAACAAGCGGGTACAAAATAGCTAAGAAGTCTGAAAAGATGATGATGAAGAAGAATTTCCACCGAGCTTTCTAATATTCTTCTCAAAGTATTTGTCCACTTTGTTCAAATGGCTAGTGAACTTCTTATTAAAGGAATGTTTAAGCTTTGTTTGATTATTAATAAGCTTCTCTTGGTTTTTCAAAATTCATTTGTTAGAATAGCGGGATGGTTTGTCAAAGCTTTCAAGGGAAGTGTCTAGTTCCTCCCGTTTTTCTTCTTATTGTTCCTCCTCATTGATTTCCATTCCATCACTTTCTTCTTCTTCTCCTAGAATCTCTTGTTCTTCTTCCCTTGTCAATCTCTCTTCCTTTCCGTAAGAGATTCATAGGGTTCGAATTCAAGAGGAATGTGCATAAGAGAGAGATTGGTTTTATCGAAAACTTTATGAGGTAAAATGTTTTCACCTCTTAGATTAATACCAAAATAATTGAAAATTCTAGTAAGATACACACCATGTTAAAATCTATTCTCATATCTAGATATTTTCTTTTGAATAAAGTCATCCAAAATCACATGAGCCCAATTTATATCATATTTTAAAAAAATAGTAAAAAGTGCTTTAAAAACTTATGGTGTGGGGTTGTTGTAATTCCTCGTCCTTGGTGTAATACTTTTTTGTAAAATAAGACTCATTAGACTTACTTTAAGCCTAAGATTTTTGCATATATTTCATCACTAGAAAATATGTCATGCAAAACTTCTCTATTACCATATTCAATTTCAAAAGTGAAGAGTTCATTTCCACTACTTTTATAACTAAAAATTTGATCAAGAACGTAACCACCCACCCCGGAACAGGCTTAAATTTTGACCCAAAAAGAACCATCGAAACATAGATCCATTCTAAGGCAAGCTGTTGGTAGTAAAAAGAAATAACATTGCAGAGTCATACTAAACTTTTATAACTCACAGCGGATGGAACAAAATATAATAGTAAAGTGTACCTATTGATTTCAAAACCATGAAAATGTGATAACACAAAACCCATAAAAACCATAATATAATATCAATTACAACAATTTTCTAAATCCATGGGTATATGTTAAAGGAAATAATAATAAATACTGCCTAGCCAAGCTTCTCCATCTTTAAGCGTCATCATCTCCATTACTTTGTCCTTGACCTGTGTTATAATGAGGAGGGAGTTAGAGCAACAAGTGTCTGGTGAATGAAAATTTCGAGTCTTACCTTTTTCGTACTTGGACGATATATTTCAAAATAAGAATATATCTACGAACATTAAACCATTAAAGTCATTCAATGCTTCTTTATAAGGAAAGGAGGTGGGTCCAACCACTTAATACCTTCCATTCCCGAAGTAGATTTCAAGAATCTCATATCCCAATCATACGTCATAAATAGATAATAATGTGAGAGACGGTACCCAAGTCACTTAATGCTTCCTAGTGGAAAATAGGCAGACTCTGGTCAGTTAAGACCTTAATTAAGGCAAACCCCATCATTTAAGACCTATTTTCAGAAGCCTGCTCTTTGATGGTATTATCTAGCTGACATCACATGGAATCTCATAGGCCACTTAATACTTCCAAATGGGAAATAGACAGACCTGGGTTATTTAAGACCTTAAATAAGGCAGGCACAATCATTTAAGACCTATTTCCAAAAGCAAACCCTTGTAGAGATACCACCTAATGTAACCACTTGGCCATTTAATACTTTATATGGGGATAAGAGGCGGGTCCAACCACTTAAAACCTCAAAACCACAAAGCAGGACCTTTGTCTTATCGCCCATACTCGTAATGACATCTCATATTAGTCTGTTATTCGTAGGAACAGTAAGCAGATTAGCTGAGCCGATTTTTCCTACAAATTTGGAACTAACCTCGCGTCATTACAAATACTTATCATAAGGATATCTCACATCAATAAAAGTGTACACAACTACTGGTATCCTCAAAGTGAAGGGTAGGCTTCCGTCATGTAATTCTATTGACCTTGCATCCCTATGACTTAGCCACAAATTAATTACTCTCCATACACACACACACACACACACACACACACACACACACACACACATATATATATATATATATATATATATATATAAACACTCATCTTACCATTTAAAAAATAAGGCCTTATAAGGAATCTTTTTTATTACGCCTTAAAATAATAATTAGTCTATATAAAAGTTTCCTCTTATTTTCACCTCAAAATCAATTACCTTCCTAATAGGGAAATTAATTGTAATTAAATGCCTAATTAATTACACCATATACATAATAATTATACTGTAATTACATAAATAGAGATAAATAATAATAAGTTCTAAATGCATGGATTTTATGTTCTAAACTATTACTAAATGTCAATTCCCTAACCAATTATTATTATAAGTCCTTTTCCTTCAAATTTCCAAGATTTCATGGGATTCTAATGTCCAAAGCAGGAAATAAATATTCATAACCAAAACTACAATAATAAACTTGTAAATAAAATAGAAACTCAACTTAGTACACCAACTCAATGGAATATCTTAAACAATTAGAATTACAATCTAAACCCCTTATTATATTCAACTCTTCTTTTTACAAAGAAATAGATAAAAATAAGTGGGGTAAACTACGAATAGAATTCCTAATCTAAACACCTTATTTTATTGAAGGATCACAGTTTAACCCAAAGAAGAAGAAGAAATGGAATTGACTATCAAATTATCAAAAATTGCATAAAAAAAATAAATCCCATCAAGTTAATGGAAATAATTGGGAATCTCAGTATAAAATTGACATATTGAAACAAAAAGAAATTTTGGGGGATTTTATCTATCATATATTCGAAATCCCAAAATGTCTAAGGAATATTCAAATCCACAAAGAAATACACTAAACAATTGCTGAAAAAAAACTAAGGTTTCCATTCGTAGATTAGCCTTAACTTTATTCAAATGGATTTGTAGCCTTTCGATCTCTTCTACATCTGTCTCTTTTGATATATACACATAATAGGGAAGAGGTATAAATATTTACTGGATTCAGAATAATTGGAGAAGAATAGGATAAGAATAGATTGGAGGAAGAAGAAACAAATAGGAAATAAGTTGAGTTCTTACCTGAATTTTGTATAGAGTTTTTGAACCTCATTAGAGAGAGATAGCAATGGCAGATTTTTTCCATATTTTTTAAAATAATATGAATAAAAGTAGAGAGAATATGGTTCTATTTATAGGAATTAAAACGCACCAGAACCGTAGAATGGAAGTAGGTGGAAAATGGGTAAACCCAGAGCGTACAATTGAATAAAATATAACTTCAAACCCAAATCGTCGCTGGCAACTTCTGTTGCAAAGCGGTCGACCGCCTCTGGGAAACCGGTCGACGCTACGGCCAACCGGTTGACTTATCCAGGTCAACCGCACCTCTTATTTAGGGGAACGTTTATTTATTTTTGTTGCAAGTTTATTTTATTCCCAAATTAACTTTTTAAAATTAGATGTTAATTAAACGTTTACTCAGTCCTCAAGCTAATTTTTAAAATTCAAACCCTAAATTTGATTTCTCGTTTGAATTTGAATTCAAACTAATTTAATTTAATCTGAGAATTATAAATGCTCATAACTTCTTTACTTGAGCTCCGTTTTGAGCATATTATATATGAAAAAAAATAGAGTTCTCCATGAACGCAACAGAATAACTTTCATGGTCAAATTCTAACTTTTATAAATTTTCATATCTAGGGCTTATCATATTTAATTCAATTTACTTTATTTATTTATGGTTCAATTTACAGGGTGTTACAATGAATTTCGCAGTCCAAAACAATAGTAGTGTGTTTTACATTACTCTAAATTTGACCTTCTCCTCCTTGAAAAAGCATTCATCTAAAATTAGCATAAAACATTTTAAAAAATCAAAATAGCATTCAAAATCTTTTTGAGATAAATTTGTTAACCAAATATATCATTTTCTAAAGCAATATCTTGTAAACCATAACAAGAAAATTCATTAAAATTTGCAAATCTTCCCAAAAATACTTTTCCATAAGTTGCATACTCAATATAATTTTCAGTGGACTCTTAATCATTAAAAAGTTTACTTTTGATCATTTTCGTAAGCCTAATGGTTTTGGATGAAGTGGGCTGGCTTGAGGAAGACATTATTGAATTGTTTTGGAGGAAAGAGAGTGAAGAATAAGTTTGATTGTTGAAATAAAGTATGTATAGAAGATGAGATCAGGAGTGAATAAATAGGAATTGAATTGTCATTTGAAAGGTGAAAACGTGGCTTTTTATATTTTTAAATTAATGCAAAAGGGAGGGAATTTCAAAAGTTTAAATTTGGAAAGATTCTCTATATGATATATCAACATACCTATGTGGCATATGTCGACATAGGCCAAAATTTCAAAGTTCAGAAATTAAAGAAATATTTTTATATTATATATTCATATATATTTACTATATATTTATTCCTATATTAAGTCATCTCTAGAAAAGTAAAAATATTTAATGTAAAAGGTACCAATTTTACTATTTTCTTTGTTTGATCTGATTAACCTTCCATCATCGTGAAACACATGTTGATATTTTCAGTGTTTGGTTCGTTGTCACTGGATGTTGTATCACAGTCATCTAAATTTAGGTTGTAAGCCCATTTTCTTTTTTAATGAATCGTAAATTTTTTGAAATTTCGAGTCATAAGAGCAGTCTGTTTACCATCATCATCTGAATCTGAATCTTGATGTTAGTTGTAGCATTGAAAGTAATTGACTTTTTGTGGTCGCTTTATTTTCCCTTATACTTGCAACTATGCTTCATAGGACATTAAATTACCAATTAATTCTTTAATTTTCAATAAACTAATATCATTGACTTCCTCTATTAATAATGTCTTTTGATCCCATTCAAAAGAGCGTGAATTCAGGATTTTTCTAACATGGTCCCTTTTTCAGAAATGTTTTCCTAATGATACTAATGAATGAACTATATCTTGAAATCTAGAATGCATGTCAAAAATAGACTCCCTTGGTTTCATTTTAAAAAGTTGAAACTAGTTGGTTAGGATAGAAATCTTAGTTTGTTTTACTTTACCAGTACCCTCATGCATGGCTTTTAATATTCTCCAAATTTCATATGCAGACTTACAAATGAAACTCAAACTAATTCATTTTTATCTAAGGAGCAGAATAAAATATTTGCGGCCTTATAATTATTGAGTGATTTTGTCTTTTAGTCAAGTGTCCATGTATATTTTTCATTTTAGGTTTAATGTACTCACTTTATGTAATATTCCAAATATCTAAACCATCAGATCATAGATAAATTTTTATTCTACAAGACCAGTAAGCATAACTGCTACCATTAAATAGTGGGGGTTTAACTCTCGATTGACTTTCTACAAAAGTTTTAAAAACTGTGCTATTATTGTTACTAGCCATTTATATTTTGTAAAAATCAAATAATGAGTTTTGGAAAACCTAACGCTCTAATACCATATATGGGAAACTGTGTAGCACTAATATGAGTGGATCTTACGTTAATGCTAGAGGCAGGCTGAATAGTATTTTAGAACTTTTGTGGAACTTTTTGAATTATTTCAAGATTTGAATTAAACATAGATAATCAACCTCAGATATATACTAACATGCAATCATAGATATATAATAATGCAGTAAAAGCAAAGTAAAATCAAGAGAAATGACACTCGGAGTTTTTATACTGGTTCGGATTAACAAATCCTATGTAAAGTCCTGTAGATGTATGTACAGATTTCTTTTCCAATGCCTATTTTAAATAGGTAGCAAGCAAACCAGAATAAAATCTCGATTTCAAGGCAATGAGACACACCATCTTGATTTCTAAGTTTAAGGTAGACTCCCTTAATTTAATCAGGCAACAACATAACCCATATGATTTAAATGGGCAACAAGCACACCCATTTGATTTGAACAGGCAACAAGCACAACCACTTGATTTGAATAGGCAACAAGCACATCCAAACAAATAATTGTAAAGAGTTGTTGATTTCCAAATACAAGTGGTTGCACTTTGGATACAAAATATCCTATAGCCCTTTGATGGCACTTTAATCTTTGAATCATTGGGAGAATACTTACACATCGGTCAGTGGATTGTAGAGAATGAATTAGTAAAGTAAAGATTGTGTTAGAGTGAATTGAAGAGTATGGAAAGTGGATTTCACGAAATATAATAAGAAATTTGAGTAAGAATAAAGTAGAGAAAGTAGTTATTAAAACTCGTTTTCTAGTTCCCATTATATAGTGTTTGAATGGATGTGTCTACTCGTAAGGAGATGTAATAACAAATCACAACTATTTAAAATTCAAAAAGCATCTTTCCAATAATCTATATTTCGACATACTTAGGTAGGGTATGTCGATATACCCTTGTTAATTTTGAAAACCAATAGTTTATTTGAAGTATTTATAAAATTATAATAATTTGTAAAACTTTTAAACATAGTTTTTAAATACTTATAATATATATAAAATTCTTATAAAAATTTGTAAAATTATACTTTGAAAAATAAAATAAATTTTTTGATAATAAATAGTTTCGATAAGAGAGTATTCAAAAAATAGATTGTTGTTATCATGGACTGACAAATTATTCTAGTGTTTATTTCCAATGATCTATAGTCTTGAACTCTTCTTGTCTTTGTCTCTAAACTCATGAGTCTTCAAATATCTTCATCATCTTGAAATCTTGATCTCTAGTCTTTTTGCGATCAGTCTTCAAACTTGATTATCCTATACTTGTATAAACTGTATAATACCCTGTAAAATATGCTATACAACTTAGAAAAACATCAGTACATATATCTATATGGTTACTATAATCAAAATCAATATCTATGGTATTAACATTTTCTTGGATATAACATATATTTACATTACACATCGGAATTAAAGCTAATGACAATAAGGCCTCATGCCCGTCTTCAGCAAAGTCTTAGTAAATAGCCTGCCTTGGACTAATATTTTAATTCGAAATCCTATAAACTCAATTTACTTAAACTAACACATGTGATTTTATATGGGAAAAGTGATCAACACTAGTATGAATAACATCATTTACCATCGAAGTTTGTCCAGCAGTGGGACCACGCTACAAAAGTAAGAAATGGATTTTCTACCCATGCTAGCCTCGATTACACAATCAATATAAGACTACATAAGTCAGTCATATATTTAAGAGATGCTCGGGATTTACATCTCCTAAGGATCCGTTAAACTATCTACTATGTAGTATATTTCTCTATTATACTAGTGTCTAATTGTAAAGTAAACTTACTTTTAAATAGCGTTAAGGCTTACATTTTCCACCTTAACACAGTTATATATTCCTATAGTCTATACAGTACCGTAATCTCCCCCGTACTGGGTGTCGTCAGAGGGCACTCCATAGGTATGGTACAAAACCAAAATCGTATAAGGCGCGCTAGGGTAGGTGACATGGCACAACTAGGAAATGCCAGGGTAGATATACCAATTGCTATCCGGACTGGTGGTAACGCATAGCCGCAGCTACCGCCCACCTCAAACAAACACCCCCAAAATCAAAAAAATAAAGGTGGTCACTGAATCAATCCAAAGTCAGAGTATAGTATCGAAGGGATGTGCCGGATAAAGGGCGCTAAACCCTTGGCCCGAGAATCGCTCCTGTTTTAGCCACCTTATGCCAACTCACGGGAGTCGGGTCCATGTATTTACCTCAAAGGAAACGCCGCCACCATCCTACTTCATTTTGGAATCTCCACCGCGTACATGGTTGTTAAAGTGGTTTTCGGAGTTGGCAGAGAGTATGACAACTTCCGATCCCGGTCTCTTCAACAACCAAATGTTATTATAACACCGCGGTCTTATCAAAATAGTTTTACTTTCAAAACCAGAATATATACCCATTTCAAAACCATATAATATGATACCATTTTAAAAACCAAATAAATTTGATATCATTTATAAACCCAAATCAGTATAATATCATCTTTATTTCACATATATCTTTTCCAAAATCATACTGCTTTAAAATTTATAATATCTAAAACCCAAACATTTGAATTATAACTTTCAAAACATTATACTTCGAAATTCATAGCTTTAAAACCATAACTTTCAAAACTTAAATGGTTTGGATATTCAACAGTATATAAAATAAAACAGTTGAATTTAAAATTTCCTCATAAAGTAAATAATTTCCATGCCTTTACAATTTTATTCACTTTAAATTCAGCCTAAACCCATAACCTTTAGATTCACTTTCAGTTTGAATAAAAACACTTCGATTTCAATATTTTCAAACTCTGAGTATTTAATAACTTTCAAAACTAAGGTTGGGAATTTCTATTCAACAATTCATTGTCCTATTATTTAGTTTTGAAACGTTTACATAATAGATCCATAACCATTTAAACTAAAACCCAATTTATTAACACTAAATATTTCCTTCCATTTATTTATACTAGAATTATTCATTTAATTTATCTTGAATAAAAATCCAGTTATAAATATCACACCTTTAAAAATTCCAAGATTAATAAGTTTACACCAACTTATGGAGTTTAATTTTTAAATAAGCCCAATTCCAAATAAATTTCCAATTTAATTTCCAACTCTTAATTGCTTTGAACTATTTAAAACTCTCTATATATATACAATATCTTAAACCTGTACTTAATCATAAATATAAATTATCAAACTCCATTTTTGAACTTATTTATTTCCATTTAAGAAATTCATACATAGCTTAAATTCAATTTTTTAACTATATATGTATATATAAAATAAGATTTTATATAAGATCAAAATTAATATTTATTAAACCGCATCCTATCCAAACCACAGAAATCATTTCAAAAATAATTTTATAAATATACCGCGGTGCCTGTATATAATTTTCTATCCTATGGTCAAGTGATACGGATATTTATCATTTTAATCCGCAAATTTAAAAATAAAATAAATGCGGTAGTATATCATTTCAAACCACAATCTCGAATGAAATGAGAATGCATAATACCTTGCAGTTTATATAATATAGAACACACCATCCATTCACCCAATATCAATCATCAACCAATTTTATTTCAATCATCATCAATTTAAACAAACATCAATAGAGCATATAAAATATAATAGTTATCAACGAACAGTTTATATTCAAAATAAATAAATAAATAACTGTTTAACTAACAGTTTATATACAAAATAAATAAATTTTAACTGTCAATTTATATGCAATAATAAAATTAATTAACAGTTAAATTAAATAAATGCGATATAACTGAGATGATGAAAAAAATATGCAAAACAGTCAAAAATAAATTTCTACCCATATCTTAAATCAATTTAACAAACATAAGAAAACTTAGAAGTTGTGGGTGGGTTAAAACACTCACCTTTTGAATTTAAATTGAATCAAAATTCAATTTAAACCCAAAAATTGGACAGTCTCCAAATTCGTCCATACCAGCGTCAAAAGATCCGGAATTTTATTACGATCCTAATAAAAAAAATCGCATGTGAAACGGAGTTCGTATGAGAAAGTTACACGCGTTAAATCGCTTGAAAAGAAAATTAATTTAAACAAACAAATAAACATACCTAAAAAAAATATAAGCCACGTCGGCAAAAGCTTTAGCACGCTACAGGACCTCGTTCTTCTCCGGTACGAAAAATGAAAAAAAATCATTTTTATAAAAGAATGCTTTTGGAGTTGCAAGAATAAGAGCTTTTGAATATGAGGTGTTAGGAGAAACAAAATGTAGAAGACGAAATAAGATGTATGCTATTTATAATTAGGAAATGAATGTGGAGGGGCAAAAATAAATGTCACGTTTTATTATGAAAACTTCAGGCATTAATAATAGATAAGAATGTACGTAGGAATGGAAAAGTTTGCAAACGAAGGTAGAATTTTGGACGCATTAGGTTTTTATCTATACAAAATAAAATATTTATACTTACCTTAAAAATGAGAACGTTCAAATTGTTTTCTCAAAATGATCTTTTATTTCTATTAAAACACCTTTTTTGTTTAACATAAAACGTGCGTTTCTTTTATTAAATCCATTAATTGCAATCAACGTTTCCTTTCTTTTTAATTGAAACATTTGAATTACATTAATTGCAGTTACTTACAAAGTTAGATTTTAAAACAGACAACTAAAATGGATAAAGAAATATAACAATTGTTTATTTAAACACGTTTATAAATTTATTGTTTATACACAAGCGTAATAAATAGATTGTTTTCCTATTCTTGTGATCAGTCTGTAAGCTAAAACACAGTTCAAATAAACATATATTTCTTTCTTTAAAATAAATCTTTCTGTTCTTATTTTAATGAAATTAAACGTACATTCACAGATGAAACATTCATTTTATTTGATGTAAAATTTTCTTTTTATTAAATCAAACTTTCCCTATATTTTCACAAAACATATGCTGCTTTTATTTACACCTATTAATTTACAATTAGTATTCTCTCTCCTATTAATTGGAAATTTTCAATTACATTAATTTCAATTGATTAAGTTTCAAAATGGACTAAATGAATGTAATGAGAAGTATAACAATTATTTCCTATCTAATAGTAATTTAAACATATTAATACACTATTCGCTACAAACAGTAATTATATATATTTCTTACTAAATAATAGTTTCTCATCTCTACAATCAATCTTTCAGTTGCCAAACATTTTTACTAAATGAATGTTTACTCTTTTACTAAGCTTATTCATTCTTATTCTTTATTAACATTTATTATTATAATCACTGTTATTAATTACATTCAAACAATGTTATTAAATACACCTGACGTATGTTATCATCATTTTTTTATCTTACCGTAATACATGTTATTAGTAGAAGTTCAAATTAAGATCATAAACATATCTCTTAGCATATGTTAACAAAAATAAAATCATAAATTTTTATTATTCTACCACTTATATTCCATACTACAATTAGCCTTTGGTATTCCTATCCATTAATTACAGAAATAACATAGTTAATATTTGTTTGTCTTTCACTACATTAATACTTCTATATACATCTTAGATTTGCATCAACGGTTATTATTTTAAAAATGTGAATCTTTTCAATTACGCGTATTAATTAAGGTTTTAAACTCAATTAACAAAGTTTCCTAAGTCCAATCCCTTTTTACCAAATTTGACAATCCCTAACCATTCGTACTACATTCCCTATAAATGTAATATTTAATAGATTTTATTTCAAATTAACGTACAACTTAATTTCCCTTAATTGAGATCTGATTCCCAAATTTTTATTTAACATACTAAATGAATAAATAACCTACTCACTTTCTTTCATTTATAAGTTTACTACTTGCCCACCCAGGTATAAATCCCATATATAACACTAATTAATTTCCAATAACACTACATTATCCAATTATCATAAATTTATTCAATATATACTCCTTTTTACTTATAAATAATTTATGTTCTCTGTAAATTCTCATTCACTCTTCCGTTACTAAAATTAAAAATCATTAAGTAACGTTTCCTCCATAAGAGTATTAAAATTACTTAACATTCAAGAGGACTTTATTTCAAATAAATTGATTGACCAATAAATTAGGTAATATATAATAATTGTTATTGTACCCTTAAGATTTACGCTTGTTCTTTCTTATTTGGTTTATAGCCTAAGATAATATAACCAATCTAACTCCATAAATAAACTTATTTTATTACCCAAATTATACATAAATTTATTACCTTTTACATCCCACTATAAATCAGTGTAACCATTAATACCAACCATATTATCATTCCTTACACAAAACTGATCTTACTTAATTACCATTAACTATCTATTTTGTACCAGAACTAAATGTTTACATTTGTTACTTATATTTAGTTTTATAACCAAATGTATCATGCTTAAATAAAATGAATTGGAGTTTCATTTATATTGTTGACAATTGACTTGTATTAACATTGTTTCAGTCTAAATTTAGTTATCATTCCATTATAAAATTGCAATATTTTATTTCTTTCAATATTAACTCATAAAATATTATTAAAATAACAAAAATTTAACATCGAAAACTTATGGGTCGTTACACTTCCCCAGCAGTTCATTTATTAGGTCTTGGGTTTAGCTATCCATTAAGATTCATTAGGCTTCCAGCCTACTTTTGGCTATTTTAAACTTTGGATTTTTGTATTGGCCTTCCTTCGAAAGCTAATAGGTCTTGGCATAAATTCCCCCCGAAAATCGATGGGATTCAGTAAACAGATCACTACCTTCGGGTCTCTATTAAAGAAGCCTTGACTATAAACTCTCCTTAGGAACACCTTTGGCTATCTCACTTGGTGATCGTCTTTGTTTGGAACTCTCATTTGAAACCTTTGGTCGTCACCTTCAACCATTGTTGTAAAAGTTGCTAAGTGGATGTTAGGCGGTAAGTATGCACAAGTGATTAATCTTTTGGGCGAGGATTATCAAGGATTAATCAAAGTTAGGTGTTTTTGAAAACTCGTGTATTTTGGATAAATTTATTGCTTTGTTTATTATTAATTGAAATTTAGGATTTTGTATGTGCTTAGGAGTAGTCAAGGAGGCAAGACCGCCAAAATCTAGGACATTAATGCTTCTATGTGACACTAAGCCTTAAATAATACCTAACCGATGCCTAAATGCATATTTTGATTCATACATGAGGCAATAAATCTTATCTATGTAGGCCTAGGAAAATCACTAGGTGATAAGCCTTGCCTAGCACCTAGGCGAGACTAAGGCAGATGTCTAAAAGGATTTTTACAATAGTGTCTTCAACTACACTCTTTCTTAGTTTATTTACTTCGAAATTTTCGCAATTTTACTTAGTTCATTACTATATTTTTATTATCATACATTCAGAACAAGGCCTATCCCAATAATAATGTAATAAAGCCTACTTAACTTCCTACACCTGAAACCCTAGAAACACTTTCAAATATCTTTGCATGTATTGCCTCCTATTCATGCCTCCACTTTAAATTGGTGGTGGTGTCCTTAATATTAATTTTTTAGCAATTATATAACACATTCTCCTTATTACTTAATTATGAAATTTTTTGGTCTCGATTGTCTTAATATCTGGTTTCGGCATTCAAATCTAACTTTTGGAAATGGTTATTTATTGTTGGGAAAATACTCATGAATTCTAGAAATTTGTAATTAAATTCTTGTGCACATTTTTACCAACTTGCCTATGTTTAAGCCATTTCCCCTTATTTATTTAATACCGTATTTCCTTCAAAAATTCATAACTAAATATTTTGATGTGGAAAATTCTCAAATTTAAAATCCATCTCTAGAAATACATTTTTAACAACATATTAAATTTTTACTTCATTTCCAAGTTATCAGATTTGGGAATCATAACGAAACAACCTCTGGTAAAGTCGTTTCAGCCCAAAACATTCATTAGAACTTTATCAATCATTTATAAACATTTAGTTCATGTGATCGTTATCATATTAACCTAAGCCATATTCAACATACACGAAAATAGTAAAAAGGGAAATGATATTACTCACTTAAGCCTTTAATTAGCTTTATCTTTAAGAGCTTTAAGTTCCTTAGCTTTTTAATCTTGTTCTTCCTCTTTTCTATTCTAGGTCGCCGCATTATTAAGTTTGCAAAGCTTTAGTTTTGTTTTATTTTACAATAAAGAGAAAATGAATGAATGAATGAATGAATGAATGAATGAATTAATTAATTAATTAATGAATGAATGAATGAATGAATGAATGAATGAATGAAGAGAAGAATATGTTCGGGGTTATATATATTACTGATTTTGGCTTTATAAATCCTTCATTGCCTGATTTTTGTTAATTTATTTCCCTTAATATAAAATCTCCTTCATTCAAACATATAAATTTATACCCTTATATAAATGGTTAATTCAATTTTTCCAATTACACTTGGCAGTTATCCATATTAGTGTCCCATACATATTAATCCAACTTTCCTTTGGTAATTATCTTAATTTAGTGTTAATACTTCAGTTATTGATTTTGGCAATAACAACCTTATACAATCAAAAAAAATATAGATACTAATGATTGCCAAGTTATATAGTAAAGAGTGTAGAATATTACACAGATTTGAATCGAAGACTGTACAGTATAAAAACTCAAGATACAGACATGAAGACTCATGAGTTCAAAGACCAAGATACGAAGATTTCAAGATTATAATTTAGTATATAAAGTCATGGTATATATTATTAAAGTCCTTGATAGTAATCTTTGATCTCTTTCTCCAATTTTCTAATCTTTTATATTTTTAACCAAAATATATTTCAAAATATTTTATAAAAGATTTTCAAAGTTTAAAATGTTTATAAACTATGTTCAAACTATTTTACAAAGTATCAAATTATTTTACAAAGTATAAGATTTTCAAAAAAAATTAAAAGAAAATAGTTTTCATTTTAAACTAGCATATGTCAACAAATAGGCATAGGGCATGTTGACATACATGTTGTCAATTAGGTTTTTCAAATTTCGAAGTAAAGTGTCTATTCATCGCAACTCTTCATAAACAGAGACATTCATTTATTTTCTATATAAAAGGGACTGCAAACGAATTTTTTGGCAATTAATTACTTACTTTCTTTCCTCCTTTTACTCTTTTGAAAATTTCTTTGAAAAATGTACTCTATTCTCTTAAAAATCACATAGTATTGATTCATATTTCTCTGTATTGATTCAATGCTACTTTCCTACTATTTTAGAAACATCTCTCTTTCAATTCAAACATCAAAGTGTTGTCCAAGAGGCTATAGGATCCATTTTATCCAAAGTTCAAGAAATTATCTTTGGAAAAACTATCAACTATATTTGTATTTTTTGGTGTGCTTGTAGCCCATTCAAATCAAGTGGTAATGCTTAGTAGCCTGAAAATCTGGTGGGTTTGCTTGCAGCCCGATCAAATCAAGTTAGTCTACCCTGAGCTCGAAAATACGAAAGGGTGTGTCTAGTAGCCTCGAAACCGAGATCGTATTTGGGGCTGCCTTCTACCAGGTTAAAGATTGGCATTTGAAAAGAAATATGTACAAGAAATTGTACGAGACTGGATATAGGAGAAATCTGAACCAGTATAAAATCTCTGGTTCCATCGCTCTAACTCTCTACTTTACTTTATTGTTTTATTTTTATCTGTGATTGATTGTTGGTATATTTCTGTTTGATAATATGTGATTCAATATTAATCTTGAAAGAAATTTAAAAAGATTTACATAAGTTGAAAAACACTGTTTACCCCTTCTAGTGTTTAATTAGCCTTAAGGTCGATAATTACACAACCTACATTAAATTTTCTTGGTTATCATATAATAATTTTTGATGATTAATTTAATTTCATGCCATGGCATTCCAAAATAAACATTTCCAAATGTATTTATTTCACTTAATTAACTTGTTTCTGTATTTAATTTCATAATTAAATCAATTAAACCTTTATCCTTATAATTAAATTCTTAATTAATTATTCATCAATTCATAGGGTGCTACACCTTCCCTCCATTTGAGCCCTCGGTTGACCGAACTCATCCTCAAGCTTCTCCCTGTGAGCCACCTCATTGGGCTGCTCTGTCGCAATCATAGGATTAACAAGAGGATTACCATAATTACAAATCTGGGGTGCATTGTGATTTGTGGACTTACTATTCATCATGGGATTGCATTGCTATTTATGCATTTATTAATTTTAATTCAGGATTTATCCTTCTAACTTTACAACGTTAGTTAATATAGTTAAAAATGATAGTTTTAAATGGTTTTCAAATGTTATAATGATTTCTAATTTTGGTCTAAACTTCATATCTATTTTAAAATGGATTTAAAAAAGAGTTGATTTGATTCACTTTTGGGTATTTTACTATACCGGTCATTATTTTCTATTCTGGTACATCTAGGATGTTATAAATGTCTGGATTGTGTTATATTACTTTGTAATAATGTATGAATGTTATGTAATGATTATATAGTTGTTGGATGAATGTTTGAATTTTTTGGCATATTGAGTAAGTGGTCGTCGTTTGAGCAGACCGAGGAGCAAAACCGCTCAAATAAGATGTGACTGTTTTTTAGTGTTGAAAAATGCCTAACGAACTCCTAATTTTAGTCGCATGAAGATTGGCCATGAAATAGGGGATTTTGGGTGGTCAGCCAGTCAGTGGTGGTGAGATGGACTAATCGGGGGCAGTTTTGCTTTAGAATTAAGATGGCTCCACATCGGGCTTAAGTGATTTAGGCTTTAGAGCACATGGTAGAAAAATACAAGGAAAATAACTTGGACAAAAGTTTTCGCACAAAGCAAAAATTGCCAAGTGATTGGAACCAAGAGGTTTTGGATCGTAGTTTTAGCTCCCGGCTTGGCACTACATGGCTTCGGATTGTATACAAGAATGCCTCAGGGAAAATTGTGCTCGATGAGAGGTTTGAGGTTATGGTCATGCGATGAGCGGTTTGGTTAGTGAGGTGATAACATGATGCTTTGACTAGATTTCTTCAAGAATTTGATGAGGGGACTCTATGACTTATGATGGGTGCTAGAGGTGTTCTGATGATGAAAACTCGATGATGGGAGTTGTGATAACGATCCATAAGAACAAGTTCGATGATGTGGACCGGTGGGTGGAAAGATGATGTGCTCTACTATGGAAATGAATGAAATGGAACAATGATATGTTCTACTATAGAGATGCGTGCAAAGGGATTGTTGATACTTAGATATTTTGAGTATGCTCACAAAGAGGGGTATGTAAGGACGCACATCTGGATTTCTGATGTTGATCCCAAATTGTTGATGCGATATGTGTTACCCTGGACCTTTAGGATATGTGGGTCTAGTTCTTGGCCTTACGAAGTGGCATGGAGTCGAGCACAGAGAACCGAGGTACTGACTAGGCTCTGGTAGAGGATACAACCAAATGATTTATCATATATTTAATACACCCGAGTGATGAGAGGATTGTATGATGGATGCCATGTTTACTTTATCACTCTAGGGATGTCCATGACATAGATATTGTGGACTTAGATGTCCAAACGCCCGACATTGTACTTTGACTTGTAGTACGTTGATAGTGATTAAAATATATTGTTATATGGTAACTCTTTGGATGCTGGGACAGGTAAGGCATGATTCTCCATACCCTATGTCATATACTATATCAACTTCTATAGTATTTTGAGATCGTAAATCCCTCATACTAAACTGTTGTCTAACTAAAGGTTTTATGCTTTATTTCTTATTATCTCTGATCCTCTTAACTAAGTAAACTAGATAACAGGTATAGGATAGAACATGGCATTGTAAAGATGCACTAGCAAAAGGTTACACTTTCATATGTGCTTATATTTGGGCTTACTATTGCTTATATTCCAATGTGCAGCACCATGGAGCTTTATCAGTGTTTTACTTATTATTAGAGAAGATTAAGGTCGTTCGACAATGAATGAAAGTTGTTTAAATAGATAGAAGAGCTACACTACTGAGAGAAGATGTGATTTAGAGTTCTCTGTCAGCGATATGGTGTTTTTCGAGATGTCTCCATTAAAGAATGTAGCTTGATTTAGTATTAAGGAGAAGTTGACACCAAGATTTATAGATTCTTTCCCGATACTTGAAAGGATTCGGAACTAGCTTATAGAGTAGACTTACCTCAGAAGATGGTCACGCGTAATTTGTTCCAAGTTTCTCATTTATGGAAGTTTTTGCATATTCCAAGCATAACTATTACACCAGATCAACTAGATGATATCGAGAATGAACCAGAAGCTTTGAGACCTTCTAGGCTTATTTGTATAGCTGGATGTGATAAGCAGCAGCCTAGGAGGAAAATGGAGGAGTTGGTTAAGGTTTGGTAGGGGAAAACGAAGGTATTTCATTTGGGAGATGGAGAGAAGCATGAGGACAGCTTATAAGAAGCTCTATGCACGGTAAGATTTCCATTTTTTGTTAGCTTTTACATTTGGTATCAGAGCCTATACCCAGTCAGAATTTTGTGTTGTAACGCTGCGAATATAACTCGGTGTGGTACTATTGCGGGTTAAAAATTCAACGCCTGTGGGGTCCGTCTGGATGAGCCAACGAGGATAATGACATCCCTTTTGGAAAGTTAACATAAAGATCTTTTAGCATAATGGTTAGGACATGGTGCTGCTTAGTGAGGCAGTTGGGATGTGGATCAAACAGTCGTCTTTAAGTTATTATTTGATGTATAAACTATGTTTTATGTATTGTATGCTTACTATAAATCTATTACACTCTGATTACGTGTTGCTTGTTTCATATTTGTGATGATTATTACATTTTATCCTTGCACAGTGAGATATAGGTTTTACATTTTGGGTTTGATTTGTTTACCCATAACAATCGCCTACATCGGTCCGGTACCACTATAGTGCACTCCACAAGTTATGTTGGATATTCAAGATGTAGGGTGGTTGTCACAACAATAAGAAGAATAGTTTTGGAAATGAAACTCCAATACAAAAACATCTTACCAAGAAAGCCTCCACAATGTCGGCATGCAACACCGACTCTATGTTATGGCTGGTCAATCCAGTCTTAGGCCATCCACACTACACAAGGACCTCCATAGTTGTCCCAATCAAGATTTAAAGTAACCCAAAGTAGAGCGGGGTCATCCATCCCTTGAACAATGGACAAGCTAGTAGCCCCTATCATTTGGCCCCTCGGCAACTTAGTCTCCTAAGAAAATAGACAATGGGCTCTCCTAGTCGAGCTCTCTGGCTCCTCGCAAGTCCTCCACCTCTTAAAGAGGATCGAGTGAAGACCGATAATGTCTTCTAGGGAGAAAAGACTGCAGATACTAAGATGTGCCTTTTGGAAGTGCTGGGGTTAGAATAATGTTAGAGCGTAGTGTGGAACCCTTCGATCGAACGGGTGGGAGTAGTGGGGGTGTTTGTTGTTGTGAGTTGGTGCCTAATATGAGCTATATTTATGGGATTTGAGACGAAGAATTCCCAGTGCTGGCAGAGCCAATAAGTTTGGCAAAGTTAAGTTGCACCACTGCAAAAGCATTAGTCAATTACAAAAGGTAAGAAAATGATAACTCTATGGACTACAAGGAGAACTAAATGGATTTACCCTCTACTTGACCTCACCGCCTCATTTCGATTAGAGGCAGGCAGGGAGACCCCATATTACTACTGTTCATTCATGCCTCTTTGAAGGTTTGTGTGTCATGGTCATGTTGTCGTATGTTTCCTTTTGGTAAGACCCTGGGGCGGGAGGGACTTTGGTGAAGGAGATGCACTCTCTGGCATGTTCGAGGCTCACGTCCATTTATCTGTCTTCTCTGCCTCGAGAGTATCTTGTAATTGTATAATTATAGGACCATGATACTTTACTTTCGCCGACCAAGGCCTCCATCCACAAGCCTTTCTGGTCGGTGGCTATCCATCGTATCTCTCGCCCTAAAGAGTTAAGGATCATGCATCTGCTCCTCACACTCTTTTCCCTAGCAAACTAGGATGGTTTCCTACTCTGGATCATTCTCTATGGCCTCCTCCTTCTCCATGTCCACCATGGAAGATTAGGGGTCCTCTCTATAACCACACCAACAGTTGTTGCCAGTGGTCTACTCTTAGAAAGGCAGGGAACCCTATCCTTTATTCTCATCGATTAGCCGATCCTAGTAGCCCAACCATGCATAGGTTCTCATCCATTGATACAAAGGCCATGCTTCTTACCACATCTTTTATCCTCGCTATTCGCTCATGGTAGTCTATGAAGATAGCTTGCCTCTTCTCAGTTCCAATGGGATTCACTACATTAATAAAGGCAAGTAAGAAATCAATGAAAAGAGTGTAGACTTGAAAACAAGCTAAGGGCATAAAATGCATTTGGGATTTACAATGCCCATACTATGAGGGTGGAGTTGATGGTCCCTGGCACGTACAAGTACCAGTTCTTGTACCTAGAGACCTTGCCCTACAAACCATAGAAAAGAGGAGGAACATTATGAGCCAAAAGATGGTAGTATTAGCCAATAATTGCATGAGCCTGCTTTGATAATCTGAATATCTTTTGATGACGAGCGAGCTGGGCTCTGCTATCCCTAGGTCATGGTAGACAATAAAAAACCTGCCAAAAGACTATAGTTGTTAGGAAATAACTATGTAGGGGCCATTTGGTCGCCATTTAAGAAATGAATAAAGTACGATTGGAGTGGGAGTGTCACCCTACTCCGCATATAATATTAGGACTAGGTGAAGTACTAAATCGAGGGTTTATTGGACCTTTCCACTGCTAGTGGGTAGAGGAAAACAAAATAACTAAAAGCATCTTCTTCCTGACCAAAATGGGAGGGGAAGATTAACAATTCTTGTATTTCTACATAAGTTTTTCAAGTGAATGGGAAGCATTTCAACGCTGATCAATCAACATCGACTTCTCAACGTCGACCGATAAGTGATTTACTCAAGGATGCCATTCAACTGTGGAATTTTTCAAACAAACAAATAATAAAAGGGAAGAAATAAAGTTTAAGTTTGAAAATCAATAAAATAATCTAAATAGCATATATGAAATTATCATTCGAAAACTAGAGCACAAAAGAGGAAACACTTACTAATTGTATCAAAGAAAGGATTGAAAAAACTAGTGAAGATCTCATTGAAATGCTAGAAAAAAACTATGAGAACTTGTTAATCATAGAAGATGTAAGAGCTTGCAAGAATGGAGGAAGAAAATCTTTATGGCTTATATAGTTTTTGTGTTTGAACTTGGCTGTTAGATTGGATGGGAAGGAAGCAATCTCAACCGTTTAGGTTTAATTGACAACCACATCAAATCAGCTATCAAGTCATTGAACCATCTCCATGCCATCTCATAAAATAAATAGTCGCAGCGATAAGAAAACAACACATATCGCCCGCATTAAATGCCCTAGATAATAAGTCTAATCTATCCGCAAAAGTGAACTTGGGGTAAAATGTTGTTTAATTTTCTCACAAAAAGATACCAAGCCATCTCGTTCAGTCTCCAGTGCTCTTACCTCGCTTAGAAAAAGCCTCGACGTTACTTCAACCGCCCTAGCATCCATATAAGTCCCTCACGCAGCCCATAAAAGATCATAACACTCGAGCGGTCAGAAGCTTTGGATAGCAGCCCAACCAAATAGTTCTCTCAGTAGAAGAGTTGTCTGACCAGAGTACCTACCCACCTAATGGAGGCCTCTCTCCTTCTCTCCTTCTTGGTACTTCCTTAACATCTTGTAACTTATCCGAATGTTTTCCTACCCCGACTCTCTTGTTTTGTCCTAACTCCACATGCCTTTGTCGAAAGCAATCGGCCACCCCTACAAAAAGAAGCAACAACTCTGCATTGTTCCACTGAAAAGATTGGCATATGCAACACCTTTTATCTAAAAAAACATCATTATGTGGTAACCACCCCTTTTCCTTCACTATCCACATGGAAATGACGTCATTATTCAACAATAATTCATAGCCTCTATGCCACCTTTATTACAATGGTGTTGGCATCAAAAATTGCCACCAATATCCAGTTGTATGTGAAAGCACCAATCTCCAATCCAATCACAGTAATAAGAAGAGAAATAAACGAAAAAAAAAATTAAAACAATAAGAAGGCAAGTAAACAATGATGTGAATTTATAATGGTTCAACTAACTTCGGCCTATGTCCACTCCAAAGATTCTCCTTTTATTAGTTTATACTGCTCATTACAGTTACAAATCCCAGAAATCCAAGAATCAAAATGGAAGAGTATAGCCTAAGTAGAAGATGAAGTGAAGCAGAAAGAAGATCCCTTTGTTGATGTCATGCCCACTGTATTTATAGGAAAAGCTGTGAAAATATCTTGCTCAAAACCTGGATATGGAACCCTGAAGCCAAGACGAGCTTGCACAGAAAGTTTGGGGCCCACTGGAGCCAATAATAGGGATCGGGGCCGATCCCCATTTTGGTGGAATAGGGGGTGCGATCCCTATGTTGGGTCCCCCATGATGTTATCTTCTTGCCCTCCAAATTTCATATCGAACGCACTTATGGATCATGAGATATCAATCGATCATCACCACATTATGTCATGAGTATGGATGAGGGTCGATCCTTAGATAGATATAGGGGCCGATCCCTCTTAGTTTCGCCTTTGGGGTTGTGAGCCTATGGCATGTTCCTCGTATAGTAATATGCTTGTACTCCAAGTTTCATGTTGATAGCATCTGTAGACTTCGAGTTATTTGACCAATCATTGCCGCAAATTCAACTAAACCGATCCCTGAATAGGGATAGGGGCCAATCCCTATAGAGGGAACATATATGATCTCTCCAAGATGCTATATTTATCATGCGATCCCTAAGGCAGACTCCCTAAGGTCCCCTTTTCTTGCTCCTAAAGTTTCACTTTGATCCGCCTTATGGTGGTTGAGTTATGAAGCAATCATCATTGAGTTGTGTTGTGTGCATTCTGATCAATCCAATCCCTTTACTCTGATCCCCTTATTCTGAAACCTCTATTCTAATCCTTTTTTGTAGAGTGCATATTCTAATCCGATCCCTCTCCTGGGGAGTGCAAGTTCCATACTTAGCCTTTTTTCTAGTGTTGTTCATCCGAATCCATCTAACTATTGTCCATAGTTCCAAATATAGTCGATCTCCAATCCAAGTAACCATCTCTCTGGACTTTCTACCTTGATGATAGTGAAGTTTGTTGGGTTAAATCTACATGTGTATTGCCTTGGCAAAAGATGGGTTAATACTTTGCCCCCACCCC
Organism: Allium cepa; assembly: GCA_030765085.1. Lineage (NCBI taxonomy): Eukaryota > Viridiplantae > Streptophyta > Magnoliopsida > Asparagales > Amaryllidaceae > Allium > Allium cepa. Next base: position 431,378,938 of record CM060929.1, on the reverse strand, counting down.
AACACATGCCTTGCGATAGGAGGGTGTGTTTTAAATTGCCGTAAATCCAAATCCGAAGTCCATAATCCATCGATAGCCATATTATCCAATCTGAATCCAATTCATTATCAATCCAAATCCATAATCTTCAGATCTATAGTGAAATCCATGAGCATTCCGAGTTTATATCCAATTTGCAATCCGCGATCTCTTTGGATTATTTTATCAAAAATTATATCCACCTGAAGCCAAATCCATTGCCATTCGAGGCTGATATCCAAATCTATGACCTCTCCGGGTCGTTAGCCAATTCCACGACTGCTTTGGGCCCATATCCAATTTCGTGACCGCTTCAGGTTAATGTCCAAATCCATAGCTGTCGAAGCTGATATCCAAATCAATGACCTCTCCAAGTCCTTGTCGAGCACAATCCATACTTGACGACTAAATCAACCGATCCTCTCACTCTCCGATGAAGCAGCGTTACTTCTTATACTCTGGTTCAGTGTCCCTGAACATTTGATGGTCTTGGCTTAAGTCCTAGGCCGATCGTGGTCTCGCCAAACCCTTGTCGAGCATAATCCATACTTGGCAACCCGTGAAGGCAATCCTGTCGCTCTTCGATGAAGCGACCTACTCCTTGCTAAGCATAATCCACACCTGACGTCCTGTTAGGCTTTATTCTCCAGCCTTGAATCTTCGGTCGAGTACTTAATCCATGTACGAGCCTATTATGTCGCTTACTGGTGAAGGGACTCGCACCTTCAGGTTAACGCCCTGTCACACCGGTCGGGACAATAATCGCGTCCTGTTTTATTTATTGCGGTAACGCGGATCATAAATTATCTTACAAATAAGAGTCTGCACATCTAAAAAGCCAAAAAAGCCAAAGGGTGCCTCTCCAGGCATGATGGCTCATCATCGTCTCAAAGCATGCCTAGGGTCGTCCTCGATCCCGTACATATGCAAGTGACTTAGCCGCCTTATTATAGAGTTTATTATTATGGTTGGAGTCGAAGTCCTAAACTTCGCCCTTACCATCACAATCAGTTGATGACGATCCATGACCTTGATCTAGGGCCATCCCTATTTCCATTCGATGCGGATGGTGTCTGCTCATATGCCACCTTTGTTGTCTGATTTCTTACATACTATGACAGTCTACCATTCCTTACATGCTCCTCTATTATATCCTTTAAATGTCTCCATTCATTTGTGGTGTGCCCGTTCAACTCGTGGAACAGGTAGTGCTTTTCAGACATACGCTCCCGCTTCATGGGATAACTCCTTACCGATTTTCGATAGAGAGTTTCCCCCGGTGTCTAGATAAATCCATTCTAGGCATTTCGTCAAATCCAAATAGGAGGATAACTTTAGTTATCGTTCTTTCCATCACCTTTTCGTCCCATCACTGTCATCCAGTTTTCGTTTGCCTTTATCATTCTTTTTTGCATCTCATGATGATCCTCCACTTTTCACAGCGTTTACCTCTGGTTTGTCAGCTCATGCGTCTTCCTAATGCGGGAACCTTTCTACCTCATGATAAAACTCCTCGAGATCCATAGGTGAATCCCACGCCAATGAATCATTGAAATATGTGCCATCGGTAAGTCCTTATACGACTTCGTCAAAACCATGGATGGATCTGGCTGATCAACCGATGCCATGGTGGCATTAAATCGTGTTAGAAAAATCCTTAGAGACTCTTCGGTCTTCTGTTTCAATGTTTCCAGACTCATCACATTTTTGGGTCTCAAAATGTGAACTCTAAAGTGCCACATAAATCTTTCAATCAATTCCTCCCATGTGCCAATAAAACTACTCTCCAACTGCCTGAGCCAGAGTGTAGCTATATCTACTAAATATATGTGAAAGCATCATGCCATGACTTCCTATGATACACCCAGTACTTTCATGTGTCGTATATAGTTGGGTCCAACTTTCTATCATATACTTCCAGCATTGGTAGTTAAACTCCGGTGGATTCCTAGCATTCCTGATATTAGGAGTGAATGGACTCCCATTTACATCCTCCAAATCCCTATTCACAATTCCTCCATGCATTGCTCACCTGATCATCTCTGCAAACCTATCATTGTCATCCATTAATAGTCTCCTATTATCATTTTCGAACTGCCCCTTGAGTCCATGAGGGAATTCTGGAACATACTCCTCCAGATAAGCATCTAAATTTCAATCGCACTAAGCTCAATGGGATTGACCATAGGTCCTTTAGCATCACGATCGACTAGACTCATAGGCATGCCCCTAAGACTTCGAGGATCGAGGCTGATCCCTCTAAGATAGCAAGGGACTTCCCCGGCTGCTATGTTCCATTACTTTATCTAATAGCTTCATCTTCATATTCCTAGTTCTGATTTCCAGCAATTCCTGCAGCTTCAACTCCTTGATCTAAGTTGTCATTAGCTCCTGCTACTATATTCCCTTGGTTCCGCTCTCCATCTTGCCTAATCTGTCGAAGTAAATTCTGCATCATCTTCTCATTGTTTTAGCATCCTTTCCTGCATAGCATCCATCATCGTTTCCATTTCATTCCTAGTGATGTAGATAGATGCTTAATTAGCTCCAGTTCCTAAGGAAACCGCTAAAATCCCTCCATGGTAGCTCCCTTTCGGTAGCACTCCCCTTTTTTATTGTCCCATTATTGCTTTAAATCTGAGCTCTAGATCTTTTCCAAACTCTGAATCGGAATTCCAAATCCATGGGGGATAGCTTTCTCAGTGAAAGCACCAAAATGTTGGCTTCAAAAAAGGCCACCAACACCCAGTTGTATAAGAAAGCATCAATATCCAATCCAATCACAGTAATATAAAGAGAAATGAATAAAGAACAAAATTAAAACATAAGAAGGCGTGCAAATAAAGATACAAATTTATAGTGGTTCCATAACTCCGTCCTACGTCCACTTCAAATATGCTCCTCTTATTAGTTTATACTGCTCGTTGCAATTACAAAACCAAGAATCAAAATGGTAGGGTATGGCCCAGGTAGAAGATGAAGTGAAGCAAATAGAATATCCCTTTGTTGGTGTCATGCCCGCTATATCTATAGGAGAAGATATGAAAATATCTCGCTCAAAACCCAGATCCGGAACCCTAAATAAAAGACGAGCCTGCACCGAAAGTTTAGGGCCCATCGAAGACCATAATAGGGATCATAGTCGATCCCTTTTTTGATAGAATTATAGGGTACAATCCATATGGTGGGTCCCCCATGACGTTATCTTCTTGCTCTCCAAATTTCATGTCGATCGCACTTACGGATCCTGAGATAACGATCGATCATCGCCGCATTATGTCGTGAGCAAGGATGAGCCGATCCCTCTTAGTTTCTCCTTTAGGGTTGCACCCTATGGTGTGTTCCTTATGTTGTAATATGCTTGTACTTCAAGTTTCATGTTGATATTTGCATATTTTGAGTTATTGATGGATCATTGCTACAAATTCAACTAAACCGATCCCTGAGTAGGGATAGGGGTCGATCCCTAAAGATGGATCATATTAAATCCCTCTAAGTTTTTCTATTTTTCATGCGATCTCTAAGGTAGACTCCCTAGGGTCCCCTCTTCTTGTTCCTAAAGTTTCACATCAATCCGCCTTATGGTTGTTGAGTTATGGAGCGGTCATCATTTAGTTATGCTATGTGCATCTTGTTCAATCCGATTCCTTTACTTCGATCCCTCTATTCCGATCCCTTTTTGTAGAGTGAATATTACGATCTGATCCCTCTCCTTGGGTGACGCTGATTCCATACTTAGCCATTTTTTTATTGTGGTTCATCCGAATCCATCTAACTAATGTCCATAGTTCCAAATATAATCAATCTCCAATCCTGGTACCATCTCTCCAGGCTTTCTGCGTTGATGATTGTGAAGTCTTTTAAGTTAAATGCACCTGTGTACTACCTTGGCAAAAGGCGGGTTAACAAATGGCATACCATCGTATGGTACTCTAGATGACCATTATTAAAGACACCCAATCCATCTGACATCCAAGTCGTCCCATATTTGAGCCCTACAATGCCACCAAAGGCTGTGAGGAATCCTAAGGATGGTCATGCTAATCTAAGCTGTTTGAACAATATCTCAACTATTGTAAACATAATATTTCATGCACTTGCACAATGATTGAATTTTCATTGATTTCACTCATTACTACCTCTTGTAATTAAGCAATTGTAGTCAAAACTTAAAGCAATAGAAATTACTACCATAGTGTGATCATTCTTAATCGAACCAATCTAAACCTTCCATTTCTTTGCTTGACAAAGTATTTACTACTTACATTTCCCTCATTTACAATTTATTAACCATAATATTAGTAAATTAGCTTTGCTAATATCGACTTCTATTTGCATTTCCCAGGCTAGTTAAATTTCCTGCCAATAAGTAACCTATAAAAGACTCTCGTCGAGTAATTCTATGATTGTTCCAAATAACCATAAGTACGTATACCCTGGTAGTCATGAGTAAATCAGCATCCATCATATGAAGTGAGTTATATAAAAAAGTCTCAACAGATGTGTTAACCCGCCTTTTGGTAAAGCAACATACATGCGGATTTAACCCAATCGACTGCATGGTTATCGAGGCTGGAATATGATTTTATTGTTTCAGATGATGGATAGACGATCAATCATAGATGATAAACATGATTATGAAGCCGGGATACGAAATAGTCAATGGACAAAAGGCATGGGATACTTGAAATATGGGTTTCGACAAAAGTCGAGTTGATTCGGGATGCTTAGAGCTTGCTTCGAGTCACTTATGGATTTACTTTGGGGCTCTACGCAGTTTTCTTCGAGTCAGCCCAAGGCATGCTTCGGGTCACTTGGGATCGGCATATTTTCATGGTGTCGACATCTGGGATGACTTCGGGTCGGCAATTAGATAGGGCCTGCATTGAGCACCAATTGGCATAACACTTGGGTTCGACATGTTCTTAGGGTCGACACTCTTGTGGGTTCGGGTTAGCAAGCAAGGCATGGGATCGGCATATGGTGAAGCTTATAGGGATCGGCATATTTGAAATACTTCGGGTCGGAGGGCGCCTTGCTTTGGGTTGGCATATAGTAAGGGGTCGGCATCAAGATAAGATCAGCATATGGTGAGAGGTAGACATCACATGGGGTTGGTGTTGAAGCTACTTCGGGTTGGCATTGCATCGGCTCTAGGTCGGTGCTGAGGAAACTTCGGGTCGGCGCTCTTGGGGTCAGCAGTGAGGAAGACACAAGCTATTTCGAGTCATCATGCACTTTTCTTTAGGTCAATGATGGATCTGCTTCGGGTCATCCTTGAGACACTTTCAGGTCATCATATATACTACTTGGGATCAGTCATGATGAAGAGTATGGGTTCGTCTATGGTTTTGTGGGCCTATATCACTCAAGAAGCCAAGTAACCAGGATTTTGTCCATAAATACAGCAAGCGGGGCTTCAAAAAAGGGATTCTCATTCTATTTCTCTTCATCTTCTAAAAAAGCCAACTCTGCCATTATTGTTTCAAAAACTTAGGATTGTAATTATAATCAATTGTCAATCGATAAAAAGGAAATTTATGGAGTAGACGTAGGCAAGAGTCAGCTGAACCACTATAAATCTTGTCTTTTTTACTACTTTCATTTTAATTTTGATTATTCTTCATACTATACTCTCTACATATACTCTATCTGTGATCTGTAATTGGATATTTTGCTTTTATTTGCAATTGAGTGTTTGTGACCAATTTTGGCGCAAACAAGATGTATTAATATCTTTTTTCTCGGTATGTCTTGACTAGAATCATTTAAGGAGTTAGTGTTTTTGTATATATCGATTCAATATTCATGGTTATGAATGCATTCGTAAATACAATCAATAAAATATTTTTCCTAAAGAATTTCTACTTATATATGTTTAATGTAATTAATTCATTATTTATTGTAGAAAACAAATCCAAAAGCTTACTTTATTTCAAGTAAGATTGTTTACAGGGTTAAGTTTATAGAATAAACTATACAATTGCCACTAGAGCACCCTTAAATCTATCAATATCCAGTACCACCCTTATTCTAAAAATGGTAATGAACGTAAAAGTCAAAAAAGTAAGGACATACAGAGTTTTTATAGTGTGGTTTGGCTATGAGATGCCTGCATAGATCATGATTCATTATTTGTTTCCTTATAGGTCTCAAACACAATGTAAATATACAAAGTACAACGATTTGTTTATGGCAAAAAATGAATAATATGAGCTCCAATATTTTATATGGTAGTTCATGTTTGGTAGTTTTTATATGTAGAAACTAGGACCCTATTACTATTCATCTTTGATTTAATTTTAGGTATCATGTAAGTTGAATTATGTTCGGCATTTCCTGCAAGATAGCTACTTTCCATATGATCCATTCTGATTGACATAAATTTATTCGGTGATAACTACCCAATTGTTTCACAATTCGATATTTTTCTATCAGCAATGGATCCTGAAAATGCTTCGGTATTTTGGCACTTATTGGACTTTTTTGTGTCGTACTAAATCAAAGAATCAAAAGGAAAAGAAAAGGATGTGTATTACACTTGCCGGACATTTATTTGTGTTGTACTTAACCAAAGAATCTAAAGGAAAAGAAGAAGATTTGTGCACTAGCTTCGACGATCGAATAATTTTCATAGTTTGGTAAATTCTAATCAGTATTTGACATTAAATTATGATTGTATCATATATGTGGTGATTGTTTATAAAGAACTTTTTTCCCTTTAGTGCTCCGATTTGCCTACATATGTTACTTGATCTGATTGTATTATTCTTTAACATATAATATACTTGCAACCTTATCAAAAATACATCGAATGTGACAATTTTGCTCCATAGACTTTTTTCACATAGAGCATATGATACATGTTGGGTGATTGCTTTTAACAAATACTGATATACAATTAACATATACAACTATCTAAAACATGATTGTATATGTATTCTCCAACAATTATAATGCAAATACGTTGTAACTGGCATCGAGGTAGCTTATGAGAAACCAACCAAACTTTTGGGCTGTCTAACTCGTCATCCATTGGATCGGAGAAATTTTTTTGAAAAATATGTGTATATATAATATAATATATGCAAAAGAATTTTTTTTTCAAGTATTAAAAAAATGCTATAGTCTAATGGTTACTCTAATACCATATACCATAAAGAGCATGATTCAAATTTGGAGTCAATGAAGAACATTTTTTACTCTTCAACTTTTTACCATGAAAAGTTATTTTCCGTTGGAGCAAACCAAATCTTGGATATTGTTCTGATCATCATTGTACGCTTTACCTAAACTACACATATCTTCAGGGTTGGCCCTTGAGAAAGCAGGCAAAGCAATGGCTTTGGGACACAAAAAATCTAGGGCATCATCTTTAGTAACTCCTCTATATACCAATCGTGCAGCAAAAAGAAAATTTCACAATTTCAAAATCAATCCGAGGTAAAAGAAATTTTTTTATCAAGATCACCAGCAAATCATAACCCTAAGTCTCCAATCAAAGATAAATAGTTTCATCGTCTCCAATTGATGGCAATTAGGTGGTGACTTCAAACGATGGTGACTCGACTGTGATGGCAATAAGCAACTCCTGGCTCCACAGCAACTTCCTTTAGCACAGCTAAGGCACAGTTAGACATCTTCCAATCTTTTTCCACCTTCAATTGTTACTTATGTAATTGTGTTGGCTAAATGCTACTTTACTTGACTCTTGCTTATTTGCTGAAAAGCGAAATTGTGAAAGGTACTTAATTTATTATGTATCAATTATCATATGTCCATGTCTCTGTTTTGGAAATTGACAAACTATTTATTGATGTGTTTATTTCTGCTTTTATTAAATGAATCTATTAGCAAAATAGGAACATATCAAGTGGCAATTTAATGTTTGGACAAAGCTCAAACATTTTAGTTTGTATGTTTAAATTTTAAGTTAGTTATATTTGTAATTTGTAAACAACACCTTTGTTCTAATTTTAAGTTAGTTAGTTCTATATTAAGGACTAATTTGTATAATAAGGATTAAATCAAAATTGGTATACTTAATTAGTTATTTGAAATAATTTTATAATGAGGATTGACTTGGTAATAGTTAATAGATTTTTTTAATTGGCTAATTAATCTAAAATTATTAATAAATAAATTATTTTATTTAATTGAAAATTATACTCAATGTTTTTTAGTGGCATCGATTAGTTAAAATGAATTTTTGGTTCAAATTATGGTGGAAATATTTTATATAAATTATAACTAATATAGTAAATATTCATAATTTTAAATGTTTTTAAATATACAATGTTATTCAGTATTTTATAGTGTTTAGAAATGCACAAACAGAATCTAAGCGTGCTAAAAGGTTAGAAAAGGAAGGCTAGATGAACTCCCTAATCACAAAAATAGTCCAATAGAAAGTTCTAGTTTGAATGTGGATAATGTCCCCTTACTGGTGAGAATGATTATAATATTGATGATAAAATTTTAATGAGCGAACATGACAATGAAAATATGAGCAAAGAGAAAGCAAACATTGATTCATCATCACACATGGTGGATGTTATTGCAATGTAAAATGACCCTGGTACTTCAAAAAAATTGATCAAAAATTGAGAAACTTGCTAGTTGAAAGATGTCCATTGAGAGTACTAAAAGGTTATGACTCCAATTTTCCAAAAAATGCTATTACTAGATATTTTTCCTCTATATTATTTGTCAGACATTTGCCTAACGAGGATAAACAAGATAGAAAATGGTTTGTATAATCAAATTCACTTGATAAAGTACCATGTTTTTTGCTGTGAATTATTCACGAACCAAACAAGTCATCTTGCATATGAAGGTATTAATGATTCGTACAGTCTTAGTTCTAAGTTGAAACAAAAAGAAAGTGGCAGAGATCATCTTCTGAACATGGGCAATTGGACTAAGTTAGAAACAAGATTGAAAGTCAAAACAACCATAGATCAAAGTGTACAAGATCAAATAAATAAGGAAAAAGAACGTTGAAAGTAAGTGTTAGTAAGAATAATTACTGTTATGACAACACTTGCTGCTAATAATTTAGCATTTCGTTGAATGAACAAAAGACTTTGTAAACAAAATAATGGTCTTTCTTGCAAATTAATTGAAACAATAATAGAATTTAATCCAGTAACGCAGGAACATGTTGGACTAGTTGAAAAAAGGAAATTCATATACATTATCTTGGACACAAAATTCAAAATGAGTTAATATTCACATAGCCAAATGAAATTAAAAATGAAATTCTTAAGAAAATAAAATAGGCCAAGTATTTCTCAATTATATTAGACTGCGCTCTAGATGTTAGTCGTGTTGAACAAATGTCTCTATAATAAGATGTGTTAATGTTTCAACCGATCCTACAAAGGTGGATGAGTTTTTTTTATTGAGTTTTTGAAAGTGGATGATACTACTAGAATTATACTTTTTAACAAGCTTAAAGAATTATTAGAAGATATTAAAACTGATATTTATGATGTAAGAGGACAAGATCATGATAATGGATCAAATATGAAAGGAAAAAACAAAGGGGTGTAATAAAAACTATTAAATAATTTAAGAATTTTCTACACACCTTATGGTTGTCATGGTCCTAATCTTGTGCTACGTGATATGGCTAAATCATGTCCTAAAGCATCAAACTTTTTTGGGTGATCCAATGAAATATTTTCTTCATTCAGGCAGAGATGACAAATTTTTAAAGATCGTGTATCAGGTTGTACTGTTAAACCATTATCAGACATACATTCACATTAAAGTAGTAAATTCTATAAGGTATCAAAGCATATAGATGAGATATGCTCTAATTCCCTTGTCAAATAGATTCAGGATTCTATGACGAAGAGTGAAACCACAAGTCTTATCAAAAAATGAGATTGAAAATTTTGAATTATTGTCTGGTTTGTGCATTTGGTATGAAATATTAAAGAATGCAAACACTGTTAGCAAGATTCTTCAAACTGGAGATATGCAAATTGATATTATTATCACTTGATTACAAGAGCTTATTATTATTTTTTGAAGATTTCATGAACATTGGATTTAATTCTACAATGGTTGATGCTAAAAAGATAGCTCAAATGTTGGATGTTGAATCAATTTTTCCAAAAAATAATTATTAGTAGAAAGAAACAATTTGATGAAAATGTGAATGTTGAATAACCAATGCAAACATTAAAAGAGTTTTTTCAAATCAAAATTTTTGTTGCAAATTATGGATAAAGCTCGTGTTTCGTTGATGACTCGATTTGAGCAATTCAAAGAATATGATGATAGATTAGCTTTTTTATGAAATTTTACTTCAGTGGATGATGAGAAACTGAAAGATCATTATTTAAAACTTGAGGAATATCTTAGACATAATTTGCACTCCGATGTCGACGGAAGAGAGCTCTTTTTAGAATTGAACGCCTTACAAGTTATTTTTCCAAAGGAAAAAAACAAAAGCAATCGAGTTGCTTAATTTCATAAATTCATATTCGAGGGAGTTAAATTTTACTAATGCTTGGGTTGCATAAGAATAATTCTAGATATACCAGTTATAATTGCCTCAGGCAAAAGAAGATATTCAAAACTAAAGTTGTCAAAGTCTTATCTTTGTTCCATTATGTCATAAGAAAGATTGAATGGTTTTGAAATACCCCACACCTCTTAATACCCAAAAGGACACATTAAAAGGTGTGGTGCATAGTAGGTACAACTAAATCTAATAGAGACTAAGATTCACAAGACAAATATAGATAAAAACTACGGAAACTTAAAGTAATAGCTTAATTAAAACAAGACTTCATAATTGCTTCATAAATAAGTCGAATATAAAATACCAAATACCACATACATGTTTGAAAATCCAATATGTCTCATGAACAAAAACCCATAGTCTCAAAAATTAGAGTACATAATATCCCTCATAATAAGCCAGTACATAGAAAGAACAAAAGTTGAAAATCAAAGAAATATATAGTAGAGAACTCCTCCAAGAAACCGCCAAGCAACTGCAATCTACTTCCCTCTCCCTTGATTGCCTATGGAGGGAAAATCGGAAAATAGAGGAGTGTGTCAGACTAAAAGTATGGTGAATGATATTACTAGAGTCTTTAAGCAAGATAAAAGTAATATACTCTACAATATTTCTAGCATAAATAAGGATATCAAAGGAAATATGAAAGAAATAAGCTGGAAATAAGTACGATTATATATTTCTCAATTTATAAGATAGATTAACTTTGATTGCTTGCACTTGTCCTTGATTTCTGCTTTGATTAGGCTGAATTCCTAATCCTGCAATTAGAATGTAACCCTAATTCTACCCTTTTTGATCAGCCTGCTACTCCATAAATCTTACTACGGACTAGACGCTATATATCTCCCTACACATCAGCCAATGGTATCTACGAAAGATGCACAGAGCAACCACTGTGGATCTATACAACATATATAGCTCCTTACATAGAAGGTGTGACGCCCTACCTCTATACCCACGCTAGCCAAGGACACTACGGGGTAATGCCGTCAACTAGCGCGGAGAATAAGGATGTTGAGGAGCGACCATCTGTATAATTGCTTTGTGCGAGTACCGATATGCCAGATAAAAATATAACTTTTCATCTCAAGAGGAAATCCGACATACCGACACAAACTCAAAGCTACTACACAGTGGCTATATATAATCTTTGGAAACAAATATAGAAGTATCATAACAAAAATCAGTCACGGAAGTTCAAATCTCAAAGGCGGAAACAAATATGAACATTACACATAAAAGTGTATATCAGAGTAGTGGTCTATCAAGATCCACAATATCACAAAAGAATAGTTACAAGTGCTACACAAAAGAATAAGTATACATCATGGAGTCTATATCTCAAATGTATACACAAAATAAACTACTAATCTAAGTAGTTAGCCAAAAGTCAGATATTTCTCCCCGACAAGGAGTCAAACAGAAGCACCTGCAACATCTTGGTCTGACCCGAGTATTATTTAATAAGAAAATAATAAACGGATCAGTCTAACTATAAATATCAGATAAAATGATATAGAATAAGAGATATGACAAAAACGTATGATAACCATAAAGTCATACTATGATAAGTATGTAATTGAAAATCAACCAGAGATTAATCAATATCACAAGAATCTTCTCAAAGATCAAAAGAATGTCATAGTCTTTAGTTTTATTCATCAAGTCACAAATATCGACATCATATCGATGCCAATCATAAAAGATGGTGGAACACAAATTCTAGAAATCATCAATAGAAATCCAGAAATCACAAAAAGGGGGAGGCCTATCATAAACGGGAGCGTGAAAACTCACCAACACGTGTATCACAAATGGGACGCTATCCCATGGTCGCTAACCATAGAGTCAGTGCAATGACGTAGTACAATATCGGTACGCCCGAGGAACGTGAAACTCGAATAATTCGGAACAACGATGTAGTACAACGGTACGCCCGCTGATCCTGATAAGCCGGAACAACGACGTAGTACAAAGGTACGCCCGATGAACCGAACTCCATAAAAGAATATGGGTCGCTAGCCCACAAAAATTGATTCGAAGCTCCAAATAATACATAGGTCGTTAGCCTATCAAAGAAATGAGACGAAACTCAATAAAACGAGGTACCGTCCCCTACGTGGACAAAGAAACATAGCCTTTCGCTAGTCTAAATCTCATAAATGATCATCAAAAAGTGTTACTACATTAAGCTAGTAAATAAATGAGCCTAGCTTCATGTCCCATAACCATTGGCTTAACTTAAGTATTTACTAACAAATTGTAAATCTCCACTCAAAAATTGTCACAAGAGATTCAACCGAACAAGTCCAAGAATTAATCGACGAAGTGAACGCAAGCGTTTCATACCACTTGTTTTACTAAGTCGTTTAATTAGATTTCTCATACGAGTGAGGTAAAGGTTTGTATATACTAGTAAATTAGAAAACGGTTTAAGAAAAGAGCTTTGTAATAAAATAGTGTTGAAATCGTTTTGATGAAAGAGTTTTAATATTTACTACTAGTATTGAAACCTTTATATTTTTAAAGTGACAATCACAAAAATGATTGTAGAAACAATCAATCACCAAAATTCACGTTCACAGCCATGAATCAAATCCATATAAATCGATATCGAATCCATCAAATGGATACTCTCAAATATCCCAAAAAGGAAAAGTTATCAAAGTCAATAATAAATGATAACAATAAGTCGGATAAACACAAATCGATTTAATTTGGAAACAAAGCAAAATAGGCATAAATAGGCATAACAGGAAAAATAGGAGCAGGACAGTCGATTGATTCACTGAGTCAGTCGACTGATCACAGACCCTGAAAATTCTCGGGTTTCAGCTCGGTCGACTAACCCAGAGGGTTCAGTCGACTGACCCAGAGGGTTCAGTCGACTGAACACTGTTTTCCTGCATTCCTAACCTATTTTTAATTGAAGTGCAAACTCTCTCAATTTGCAATCAGACGAGCAATGGGCACTAAGGGTTTACGCCAATCGACAAGCCAGCCCTATAGGCTCCTCGATGCATCACCAAATGCATGATCAAACATCAAGGTTATGATTTTTTTTAAAGATTTTGACTTCAAAATACTAAAAATTGGAATATTCATAAAAACCAATTCAAATCAAAAGTAAATGATCATCAATAAGTGTTAGGAATCCATACCTATCAACAAAGATAGATATAGTGTAACGACCCAGAATTTTTGATAACTTAAATTTGAATATTTAATTTATTTTTAATATTAATAAGTGGAATTTTTAAGTCGAATAATTTATTTTTCGAATATTGGATTTAATGGGATAATTAAGTCGATTTATTTAATAGTGAAATTCCACAAATAATTAGATATTGGGTTAAATATGATTGAAAATGATTTGGAAAATTTTGTTATATCATATTAAAGTTATAGAAATATTTTAGAACTTGTAAAATTGAATTTGGAGTTAATTTGTAAAAAATTGAATATTTTAATATTTAATTATCGACTGAAAAATAGCCAATTTTTGAACAGTCTCGGAATTGAACGAAACAAGTTCCATTGGATCCGTAATAGTTAATTATTATCGGATTTCAAATTTCGTAGCAAACGGAGTTGTCGTTTGACCGTGGCAGCTCGAAACGCATCGATATCGTTTTAATTTTATTTCGGCGAGTAAAAATAGCCATTTTTCAAACGGTCTCGGATTTCGACGAAACCAGTTTCATCGGATCCGTAATGTGATATTATTGCAAGATTTCAAATTTCAAGTCAATCGGATTTACCGTTTGTCAGGTACAAGCCAAAACGTCTAGAAATCGTTTAAATCGGTTTTAATTTAAATTGAGCGTTTATAGCCGTATCTCACACATATGATGGAATTAGCTTACGAAACCTGTTCCATTGCGTCCGGAACGCGGGAAAAACCTTAGGATCGCCTGGCGGAACGCGTCGTTTGGAGTTCGTTTGCAAAAGTGTCAAATTGGAGATTTTAATATTAAAATAATATGGGTATATGTGTCAATTCCTCTTCAAACCCTAGCTACAAGCTACAGCCGCCACTTGCATCATTCATGGCCGAAATTTGTTCATTTTCTCTCCTCAAAATCTTCCAATCCGTTCATCGATTCAAGAAACTTTCAACGTGAAAGTTGTAGGCGACAGCGAGAACTTCGATCTCAACGGTGGAGATCGTGAATGGAGTCACGGATCGCCGGCAATTCGTCTTCAAAGTCGTGCGTTTTTTTTTCGTTTTTCGAGCCAAGGGGGCTGCCGTACGTGGCCGGTCTCTGGGCGTGGGAGGGGTTCGTCATGGCGGTCCTGGTGGTGGTTCCTGATCGAAGTAAATGCGTGTGTGGTGGTTGAAAATATTAACCCTAAATTCGAATTTGATGGGTTCAATTTGCATGCAAATTGCCTGGGAACGATGGAATGCGCGCATCAGGAAGGAAGAAGGGAGATGGGGGGCCCGCGTGATGGTGGTGAGGGTAGTTGTTTTTATTTTAAATTTGAATTCTATATTTCGTTCAACGTTTAAAACTGCGATAACTTTTGCATGCGAGGTCGGATTCGGACGCGGTTTTTTGCGTTGGAATCGTATTCGCGTGCTCTTCGCAATGCAGCTGGTTTGGAGTCGATTGGAGCTCGTGTGAATTTCGGGTAAAATTAAACGTTCGTTTAATTTTATTCGAAACGAACGCGAAAACGGAAATAAAATCAAGGTGAGAACTCCTCACTCAATCGAAAGGTTTTGTTTAAAATTTTGAATAGTTAATATTGATTGATAGTTGTTGATTGATTGTGGTAGTAGATAAAATAGGATATATATTATATATAGCAATATATATATATTGGCATATGTATATATTGGATTTGATTTCCCGCCTCGTATAGCGGATGAGACCCTATTGCGCCGTTATTAAGCGGATATTTTATAAAATCCCATATACCGCGATATTCCACCTTGAAGTGGAATGGGTATTGTGCTAACGTCTGTGGATGCAGGGTAACAGGTTGGAGGGATCCAACTGGATTCCTCACATATTTATTTGTTTATGAATATTATGTTGATTGTTGATAATCACATTGATATATGATGTTATTCCCGTGATTGACCATCTGATGTTGTTGCATCATCGGATTCAAATTTTTAAAAATTAAAATAACGGTTTTGAATTTAAAAAGGGGTTTTAAATCGATTTTTTCAAAGAATATGGTTTATTAAAAATTTTGAATTGATTAAATTTTAAAATAAATAGATGGACAAAATTTTATGTTTTAAAAATTTATATTTTTATGAAATATAACTTAAAAGAAATTTTTAACAATAATAGGTTTTTATAAAATAGTTAAATTTGGTTTTTGGGAAGTTATTATTATTAATGGTTTATATAAAGGATTTTATAAATGGATGTTTTTAAATAAAAATTATTGAAGTTATAGAATAAATTTATAAAGTGTTAAGTTGATGTATAACATGAATTTCACTAGGATTTATAGATTAATAAATGTGAAATTTATAAACGAATGGTTATTGGAAAATTTTAAGTTTATAAGTTATTAACTTATAGAAATGGATTTGGGCATTAAAAAGGGGAATTTTATAGAAATTGTTAATAAATGAAGATTTCATTAGTTGAAATTATTATAAACCTTAAAGAAATCTTGTAAGTGATAAGATTTTCAATTGGTGAAGTTCAAAGGAACGATTTGGTAAATAAATAATATTATAAGTATTTAACTTACAATATGGCTTTTGGGTATGAAATTGGGTTATATAAATTGCATCGGATTAATAAAGGGATTTATAAAATTGGGGTTTATAATAGAAATGGAATTTATAAACTATGTTTATAAATTTGAAATCCATCAAATTTGATAATTGAAATATGGGAATTTGTTAAGTGGGCTATATTCACTATTTTGAATATTGAATAGATTATTAAATAAAATGGGTTTGTTTTTGGAAAAGGAATGTTTTAAATGGAATTTAAAACGAATTAAAGGTGTTTTGTATAGTATTGGATTTATATATACCTATTTTTAATTTCAAATCCATATACTAGTGTTTTTGGGTTGTCGTAAATGATGTTTTACGCAACATCCGTTTTGACCCAAATAAATGTGAATAAAAGAATGTTTTCTTAAAGAGAATGGAATAAAATACTTAACGGTAACTTAAGTATGTTGAATATTTTCAAAATTGTTGAAAACAAATTGAAAGTGTGAATTACTTATTATTAAATAAGTTTAGAGATGATTTTCTAATATGAAATGGAACATTTTGAAAATTCACCTTTTAAAGGTAAATCGAAGTGAATAGATGGAAATTGATTTGAAATCGTGTATGTGTAGATATTTGGGAAATTGGAAATTCACTTTGGAATTTATAAATAGGAAGGGAAATTTGTTTAAAAATAAATGTTGATTTATTTTGAAGTATGGGATATAATTTACGAATTTGGAACGTAAGTTAAAAATAAATCGGTAAAGATTTATTTGGTGATTTGAAATTTGTTTTCAAAAGGTATATATGGTTAAGGTGATTTGGCATTAGTTTTCAAATGGTTAAGGTGATTTGAAATTGGTTTGCAAATGGTTAATGTGATTTGAAAATTGGTTTTCAAATGGTAAAGGTAAATTGAAAATTGGTTTTTCAATTGATTTAGTGTGGAAATTTTATCGTGAAGATAATTTGGTGAAGCAAATAACTGGGGCAATTATTTGTAAATGGTGTATATATATATATATCTCTTGTAAAGATATTTTGGGACTTAATAATTTTGGAAAATTATTTGGAATCTGATGATGTGGCGCATCTTTATTGATAGTTAAATAACCGACTATCAATATTTACCCTTGGATGGTATTTGTTGTGATTGTTGTGATTGAATTGCCACACTTATTTTTAAAATAAGCGCTCGCTATTCGGTTTAGCCGGGAGAGGACCTTTGTGTCATATATCCCATTCCGAATATGCGATACGTCGTTTGGATTGCATTTGAAGACCGGTGTTGAAGACCGGGTATTTGTGAAAACGATAGGATGACCTATCGATTGTCTCCGCATCGTTAGCTACGATATGGAGATTTCCTTTGTGATGGGAAATTTTATCGGGATTGTGAATACCCGGATTGCAAGGGCTTTTTTGGAAGTGCCTTCGGTTCTGTTCGAACCCGGAACAGACTTGTATGGTTACGTGTCTGACATTACATTTTGAGAGATAGAGCAGATTTCTTTCAAATACATTTCTGTTGGTGGCGGAGAATTTATTCTCTTAGCTTAACACCCTTCTCTGAGACGTACGAGCTCAGAGGTTATGTAGTTGAAGGTTATCAGCGATATTTCCCAATCTGGTAATGTGGCATGCTGAGTGCTGCTGTGTGATGATCATTGGTTGGTCATTTGTGATATGATCATTTGTTTGATCATTTATCTTTGTGATTATTGCTTTGGTCATCTGTGGACCCGAAGCGTGGCTTTGTTGCACAAAGCGTAGCTTTGTGGACGAGACTTTGTCAGGACCTCACTCCCCGGAAATGGTCGAAACAGGAATATGCGGCAAGGTTATGAGGGTCGCGCCCTTTAGGGTATGTCATTTCCTTCTGGAAAAGGGTGGTATCATGGTATGGAGCCCAGATACTTACTCATGTTGATACACTATACCTATTACTGTGTGGTGTTGTTGGTATCGAGCGCTCGGATAAAGGTCCCAAAGGACCGGGGGATGGCATATTCGTGTAGTAGTTACCTAGTTACAGAGGTAACCCGGCCTTGTGTTGGCAGAGATCTAACCGTAACGTTAGTTCTCGGGACGTCCCGCCAGAGGCGATCCCATGTGGCAGTAGGAAGTTCCTTAGCCTGACCATTTGTTGGAAATCCATTCATCCAATACGCGCCCTGTACGGTTTTAGTTGTAGAACCTGCCATTTAACATGGCAGCTATAGTAGGCATAGTATCATGGTACCTATGCTGGCTAGGATTTATATTATACTTTCGAAATATTTTCCACTATGCACTAGTAATAATATCAAAGAATTTTTCTCGTAGTAAGCATGTTTGACTATCATAAGGAGAAATCTCCCCCATGTGTGCGTTTGCATTGTGTGTGTGCCGGGAGGCCTTATGGTAGTTTCATTTTCCAAAAAGCATTGCGGATTTAAAAATTTAAATTTTCTTGTTGCTTGTTTAAAGATAAACTGTTTTGAGTTCTCACACCAGTCCCATGACTGACCTGGAGTTTATTGTTCCTTTCCTAAACTCTGGGTGCCCACTATTTTCCACACGGGCAGTCTAGAGTTAGGTTATCAGGTTATTCTGGATTCGGGAGTTGCTGTGCAGATGTTGGAGGCGAGCTTGGATAGCGTAGTCTATTATCTATTGTATATAGTATTCTTTCCGCTATTTTATTGTTGTACACTCTGATTGATGTAATGTAATGTGATGTAATGTATAAAATGTATAGTTCTTTTGTTTTAATGAATATTCATTTATCTATTATATGTTGTTCCGCTGCGACTGTGAGATTCTGTTATTGTTTCTCGTTCTGTTACTTGTTTTCTGTTTTCTCCTCTCTTTCTTTTCTTTCTTCTTCTACCTCTTTCTTCTTCTAAAACCCTAACGGTTCGATTTTTCGGCAACGAAAAATCGCGATCGTTACATTTGGTATCAGAGCTTATGGTTAAGCGACAACCTGCTCTGTTGGGTATTACTCATTAGAGATAGAGTCAGCAGTACTCTAGAATGAGTATGAGTGTAATAATAGATATGAGTGCGTATTTGTTAGTGAATATAAAATTGTTTTATATTGTGATGATTGGTTTATTGAGTGGTATATGAACCTTCGTCGGCGCAGCCTCGAAAACTGAATCGAAGGGGTTCCTAAACACTTGAATAGAACAATTCGACACAATATTGTTTTAAATTGGGTAAATGAAATAATTTTACCTCGATTATATTTTATATATAAAAAGAAAATAATTTTTCAGGAATTATTGAAGTGTGTATATAATTGATTGCTTGGTTGTTGTTAAATAGGATATATATATATATATAAAATAATTAAAAGTTGTTTGAATAAGCTGATAAAAGCAACTATTGTAAAAAGAATAATGGTATAAACCAATGAATCATAAGATGAAATTATAATTAATAATGATTTACAATTGTAAGATAATCATGTATGTATATAAGAAGTAAAAAATTATATAAGTAAAAGGTTTATAAAAGTGATTTATGAATAGAAAGAAAACTTTTTGAAAGAATAATTAGCATTGATTTCACTATTGTCACTGGGAAATAATAAGGGTGATGACTGCAGCATCACCAGTATCATTTTCGAGTTTCTATGTGATGGATTTGCTACAAAAATGAATTAAAAATTGAAGTTTTGTTGTAATAAACCAATTTGAAATTAAAATTCAATTTGAAATTGATAAATATAAGTGAAAAAGGTTTTGAAGTTATAACATAAGTTAGAAGTTGAATAAAAGGTTTTATAAGTTATAGAATGGGAAAATGTAAGTGAAACCAGTTATTGAAGTGGTTAAACAATTAAGTTAAGTAAAATGGAATATGAATTGAAATATTGATATGAATTTGACTTAAGTAAAAGTTAAATAGGATTTATTTTGGAATTTAAAATCCGAATTGAATTGATAAGTAAAACTTAAGTTTAATTAACAAATGATGTTTAAATGGAATAACTTAAGCAAAGTTGAATAAAAATTGATATTTGTATCAAAGTTAAATAATCAAGTGAATTAAATGAGGTAAATAAAGTTGAAATGGAATGCAAGTTAAGTAATGTTGAAAGAATTGATGTTAATATCAAAATAAATGAATAAAGTGAGTAAATGAAATTGTTAAAAATGTGAACTTAAGTTATATAAATGAAATTCAATTTTATTTGTAAAAAGAACTAGCAATTGAATTAAAGAATGGATTGAATGTTAATCAATAGAATATGAATAAGTTGATATGAAATGATGCATGCAAGTGTAAATTCATTTGAAAATAGTTGAATAATTGAATGAAAATCAATTGAATGTTAAACCAATTGGAATTGAGATAGTCGAACCAAATTGCATGTAAGTAAAATAAATAAATTTGGTTGTATTGGATGTACATTGGTCGTTATTGCTTGTTGGTTGATTGTATGAAAATTCCTTAAGTGTTAACGAAATTGAATCTGCTAAATTGAAAGCTATGTAATTGAATTCAAACGAAAATTGAAATGCAAAGTTGAATGAAAATGAATATGCAACTTTAATAGTAAACTAAAAGTGGTATAAGAAGCATGTATTGGAAATTTTATAATTGAATTGGCAAATTGGTTTGAATATTATAATTGGATATTTTGCTAGCAGGATATACAGGTTATAAAGGAATTGGGATTTTGATTTCAAAGTTAAAAAAATTTGTAACGCTCGACAAAAAGGTACGTATTTCAGTTTTTATATGAGATTTGATGATTTCCTTCTCCAGCCACTTGGCTTTCTCTTTTCTTTTTGATTCTGAGGGGCCGTAGTGCCATTTTGTAGTCGTACCGATCTAGCCGCGCAAAGGAGACTCTGGCGAAATTTTTCGAAAATTTCGGGTGTTAGAAAAAATTTTGAGAAATTTTGAAAGTTTGAAATTTGAATTTAAATTTAAATTTGAATTGTTGAGTAAACAATGTTGTTTGAAACCTATAATTGAAGTTGGAAAGCTAATTGAAATGATAGTAAATCTTTAATAAAAAGATTGGTGTTAGAAGGTTGATAAAACTATTAGTTTTGGAAAAATAATAAACGGATTATGAATTATTCTCCTTAACTTGCAATTTCGAGGACGAAATTCTTTTAAGGGGGGAAGATTGTAACGACCCAGAATTTTTGATAACTTAAATTTGAATATTTAATTTATTTTTAATATTAATAAGTGGAATTTTTAAGTCGAATAATTTATTTTTCGAATATTGGATTTAATGGGATAATTAAGTCGATTTATTTAATAGTGAAATTCCACAAATAATTAGATATTGGGTTAAATATGATTGAAAATGATTTGGAAAATTTTGTTATATCATATTAAAGTTATAGAAATATTTTAGAACTTGTAAAATTGAATTTGGAGTTAATTTGTAAAAAATTGAATATTTTAATATTTAATTATCGACTGAAAAATAGCCAATTTTTGAACAGTCTCGGAATTGAACGAAACAAGTTCCATTGGATCCGTAATAGTTAATTATTATCGGATTTCAAATTTCGTAGCAAACGGAGTTGTCGTTTGACCGTGGCAGCTCGAAACGCATCGATATCGTTTTAATTTTATTTCGGCGAGTAAAAATAGCCATTTTTCAAACGGTCTCGGATTTCGACGAAACCAGTTTCATCGGATCCGTAATGTGATATTATTGCAAGATTTCAAATTTCAAGTCAATCGGATTTACCGTTTGTCAGGTACAAGCCAAAACGTCTAGAAATCGTTTAAATCGGTTTTAATTTAAATTGAGCGTTTATAGCCGTATCTCACACATATGATGGAATTAGCTTACGAAACCTGTTCCATTGCGTCCGGAACGCGGGAAAAACCTTAGGATCGCCTGGCGGAACGCGTCGTTTGGAGTTCGTTTGCAAAAGTGTCAAATTGGAGATTTTAATATTAAAATAATATGGGTATATGTGTCAATTCCTCTTCAAACCCTAGCTACAAGCTACAGCCGCCACTTGCATCATTCATGGCCGAAATTTGTTCATTTTCTCTCCTCAAAATCTTCCAATCCGTTCATCGATTCAAGAAACTTTCAACGTGAAAGTTGTAGGCGACAGCGAGAACTTCGATCTCAACGGTGGAGATCGTGAATGGAGTCACGGATCGCCGGCAATTCGTCTTCAAAGTCGTGCGTTTTTTTTTCGTTTTTCGAGCCAAGGGGGCTGCCGTACGTGGCCGGTCTCTGGGCGTGGGAGGGGTTCGTCATGGCGGTCCTGGTGGTGGTTCCTGATCGAAGTAAATGCGTGTGTGGTGGTTGAAAATATTAACCCTAAATTCGAATTTGATGGGTTCAATTTGCATGCAAATTGCCTGGGAACGATGGAATGCGCGCATCAGGAAGGAGGAAGGGAGATGGGGGGCCCGCGTGATGGTGGTGAGGGTAGTTGTTTTTATTTTAAATTTGAATTCTATATTTCGTTCAACGTTTAAAACTGCGATAACTTTTGCATGCGAGGTCGGATTCGGACGCGGTTTTTTGCGTTGGAATCGTATTCGCGTGCTCTTCGCAATGCAGCTGGTTTGGAGTCGATTGGAGCTCGTGTGAATTTCGGGTAAAATTAAACGTTCGTTTAATTTTATTCGAAACGAACGCGAAAACGGAAATAAAATCAAGGTGAGAACTCCTCACTCAATCGAAAGGTTTTGTTTAAAATTTTGAATAGTTAATATTGATTGATAGTTGTTGATTGATTGTGGTAGTAGATAAAATAGGATATATATTATATATAGCAATATATATATATTGGCATATGTATATATTGGATTTGATTTCCCGCCTCGTATAGCGGATGAGACCCTATTGCGCCGTTATTAAGCGGATATTTTATAAAATCCCATATACCGCGATATTCCACCTTGAAGTGGAATGGGTATTGTGCTAACGTCTGTGGATGCAGGGTAACAGGTTGGAGGGATCCAACTGGATTCCTCACATATTTATTTGTTTATGAATATTATGTTGATTGTTGATAATCACATTGATATATGATGTTATTCCCGTGATTGACCATCTGATGTTGTTGCATCATCGGATTCAAATTTTTAAAAATTAAAATAACGGTTTTGAATTTAAAAAGGGGTTTTAAATCGATTTTTTCAAAGAATATGGTTTATTAAAAATTTTGAATTGATTAAATTTTAAAATAAATAGATGGACAAAATTTTATGTTTTAAAAATTTATATTTTTATGAAATATAACTTAAAAGAAATTTTTAACAATAATAGGTTTTTATAAAATAGTTAAATTTGGTTTTTGGGAAGTTATTATTATTAATGGTTTATATAAAGGATTTTATAAATGGATGTTTTTAAATAAAAATTATTGAAGTTATAGAATAAATTTATAAAGTGTTAAGTTGATGTATAACATGAATTTCACTAGGATTTATAGATTAATAAATGTGAAATTTATAAACGAATGGTTATTGGAAAATTTTAAGTTTATAAGTTATTAACTTATAGAAATGGATTTGGGCATTAAAAAGGGGAATTTTATAGAAATTGTTAATAAATGAAGATTTCATTAGTTGAAATTATTATAAACCTTAAAGAAATCTTGTAAGTGATAAGATTTTCAATTGGTGAAGTTCAAAGGAACGATTTGGTAAATAAATAATATTATAAGTATTTAACTTACAATATGGCTTTTGGGTATGAAATTGGGTTATATAAATTGCATCGGATTAATAAAGGGATTTATAAAATTGGGGTTTATAATAGAAATGGAATTTATAAACTATGTTTATAAATTTGAAATCCATCAAATTTGATAATTGAAATATGGGAATTTGTTAAGTGGGCTATATTCACTATTTTGAATATTGAATAGATTATTAAATAAAATGGGTTTGTTTTTGGAAAAGGAATGTTTTAAATGGAATTTAAAACGAATTAAAGGTGTTTTGTATAGTATTGGATTTATATATACCTATTTTTAATTTCAAATCCATATACTAGTGTTTTTGGGTTGTCGTAAATGATGTTTTACGCAACATCCGTTTTGACCCAAATAAATGTGAATAAAAGAATGTTTTCTTAAAGAGAATGGAATAAAATACTTAACGGTAACTTAAGTATGTTGAATATTTTCAAAATTGTTGAAAACAAATTGAAAGTGTGAATTACTTATTATTAAATAAGTTTAGAGATGATTTTCTAATATGAAATGGAACATTTTGAAAATTCACCTTTTAAAGGTAAATCGAAGTGAATAGATGGAAATTGATTTGAAATCGTGTATGTGTAGATATTTGGGAAATTGGAAATTCACTTTGGAATTTATAAATAGGAAGGGAAATTTGTTTAAAAATAAATGTTGATTTATTTTGAAGTATGGGATATAATTTACGAATTTGGAACGTAAGTTAAAAATAAATCGGTAAAGATTTATTTGGTGATTTGAAATTTGTTTTCAAAAGGTATATATGGTTAAGGTGATTTGGCATTAGTTTTCAAATGGTTAAGGTGATTTGAAATTGGTTTGCAAATGGTTAATGTGATTTGAAAATTGGTTTTCAAATGGTAAAGGTAAATTGAAAATTGGTTTTTCAATTGATTTAGTGTGGAAATTTTATCGTGAAGATAATTTGGTGAAGCAAATAACTGGGGCAATTATTTGTAAATGGTGTATATATATATATATCTCTTGTAAAGATATTTTGGGACTTAATAATTTTGGAAAATTATTTGGAATCTGATGATGTGGCGCATCTTTATTGATAGTTAAATAACCGACTATCAATATTTACCCTTGGATGGTATTTGTTGTGATTGTTGTGATTGAATTGCCACACTTATTTTTAAAATAAGCGCTCGCTATTCGGTTTAGCCGGGAGAGGACCTTTGTGTCATATATCCCATTCCGAATATGCGATACGTCGTTTGGATTGCATTTGAAGACCGGTGTTGAAGACCGGGTATTTGTGAAAACGATAGGATGACCTATCGATTGTCTCCGCATCGTTAGCTACGATATGGAGATTTCCTTTGTGATGGGAAATTTTATCGGGATTGTGAATACCCGGATTGCAAGGGCTTTTTTGGAAGTGCCTTCGGTTCTGTTCGAACCCGGAACAGACTTGTATGGTTACGTGTCTGACATTACATTTTGAGAGATAGAGCAGATTTCTTTCAAATACATTTCTGTTGGTGGCGGAGAATTTATTCTCTTAGCTTAACACCCTTCTCTGAGACGTACGAGCTCAGAGGTTATGTAGTTGAAGGTTATCAGCGATATTTCCCAATCTGGTAATGTGGCATGCTGAGTGCTGCTGTGTGATGATCATTGGTTGGTCATTTGTGATATGATCATTTGTTTGATCATTTATCTTTGTGATTATTGCTTTGGTCATCTGTGGACCCGAAGCGTGGCTTTGTTGCACAAAGCGTAGCTTTGTGGACGAGACTTTGTCAGGACCTCACTCCCCGGAAATGGTCGAAACAGGAATATGCGGCAAGGTTATGAGGGTCGCGCCCTTTAGGGTATGTCATTTCCTTCTGGAAAAGGGTGGTATCATGGTATGGAGCCCAGATACTTACTCATGTTGATACACTATACCTATTACTGTGTGGTGTTGTTGGTATCGAGCGCTCGGATAAAGGTCCCAAAGGACCGGGGGATGGCATATTCGTGTAGTAGTTACCTAGTTACAGAGGTAACCCGGCCTTGTGTTGGCAGAGATCTAACCGTAACGTTAGTTCTCGGGACGTCCCGCCAGAGGCGATCCCATGTGGCAGTAGGAAGTTCCTTAGCCTGACCATTTGTTGGAAATCCATTCATCCAATACGCGCCCTGTACGGTTTTAGTTGTAGAACCTGCCATTTAACATGGCAGCTATAGTAGGCATAGTATCATGGTACCTATGCTGGCTAGGATTTATATTATACTTTCGAAATATTTTCCACTATGCACTAGTAATAATATCAAAGAATTTTTCTCGTAGTAAGCATGTTTGACTATCATAAGGAGAAATCTCCCCCATGTGTGCGTTTGCATTGTGTGTGTGCCGGGAGGCCTTATGGTAGTTTCATTTTCCAAAAAGCATTGCGGATTTAAAAATTTAAATTTTCTTGTTGCTTGTTTAAAGATAAACTGTTTTGAGTTCTCACACCAGTCCCATGACTGACCTGGAGTTTATTGTTCCTTTCCTAAACTCTGGGTGCCCACTATTTTCCACACGGGCAGTCTAGAGTTAGGTTATCAGGTTATTCTGGATTCGGGAGTTGCTGTGCAGATGTTGGAGGCGAGCTTGGATAGCGTAGTCTATTATCTATTGTATATAGTATTCTTTCCGCTATTTTATTGTTGTACACTCTGATTGATGTAATGTAATGTGATGTAATGTATAAAATGTATAGTTCTTTTGTTTTAATGAATATTCATTTATCTATTATATGTTGTTCCGCTGCGACTGTGAGATTCTGTTATTGTTTCTCGTTCTGTTACTTGTTTTCTGTTTTCTCCTCTCTTTCTTTTCTTTCTTCTTCTACCTCTTTCTTCTTCTAAAACCCTAACGGTTCGATTTTTCGGCAACGAAAAATCGCGATCGTTACATATAGACATAGATGTGAGATAAAAATCTCATCTTTAAACCCAAAACAAATGAAGAAGAAGCTATAGAGCAATGGCAAGGACAATCACACTTCAATTCCAACCCAACAAGCTTGAATCTAAGCTTAAAAAAGAAACATTTCCTAAGTTAGGTTTAGGAATTTATGAAATTGAAAAGAGAACGAGTTGGAGAAGATGAAGAGAAGGCTTACCAAAGCTTCTTCTATGAATTTGGAGCTAGAATTTGAATTTGAAAAAATGATTAGGGCTTGAAGTTTTAATTTCCCATTCCGCTCTCCATTGTTGCTAAAGCTTGAGTATTAGGAAAATTATGAAGGAATGAAGAGAAGAGGGGGTGAATCTTGGGTCTAATGGGCTGAAACCAAACCAAAGCCCTAGGTGAAAAAGTAGCAAAATTCCCCTAACTCCAAACATATCGAAGTTTATACTCAAAAAGGTCGCAAACGTCATTTTGAACTCGATGGGGGTGGTCTCGAGTCCTAATTCGACCGTTTGCAAAAAGTAGCTTTTCGGACTATAATCCGACTAACGATGCTACATTTAAATACACAATCGTGAAATATGCGGGTTGTTACAGACTCCCCTCCTTAAAGAAATTGCGTCCTCGCAATATTTAAGAATAAAAATAAAAAGTAACACCCATAAAAGCATATCAACACAAAAGAAATTTGAAATAAAAAGTTCACCTCAAAGAGCACTAGAAAGTAAGTCAAGATGTGTTCGCTCAATGAATTCTCTAAATTCCCAAGAGTAATCCTTAGGATTTGAGGACCATTGTACTGTCATAAGAGGAACATCTTTATTTCGAAGGTGTTTTACGTCCGAAACAATAATACGAATAGGATTTTGCTCATAAGTCAAATTAGGTGAAACTTCAATTTCTTCCATAATACTAGGCTCAAGAATAGAATCGGAATCTCGAAGGCATTTCCATAGTTGAGAAACATGAAACACGTCATGAATAGCAGAAAACTGAGCCGGTAATAAGAGGCGATAAGCCACGAAGTCAATACGTTCGGTGAAGGGAAATGAACCAATATATCGAGGTGCTAATTTTCCCGATCGACTGAAAAGCACAACACCTTTCATAGGTGAAACACGAATAAACACAAAATCTCCCACAGAAAATTCCAATTTCCTTCTTCGGTTATCGACATAGGATTTTTGTCTACTTTGGGCTTCTTGCATCCTATGACGAATAAGGTCAATCTTTTCTGTGGAATCACGAATAAAATCTGGACCTAAAACCAGCTTCTCACCGGCCTCAAGCCAACAAGAAGGAGATCAGCATGGCCTTCCATAGAGTGCCTCGAAAGGTGCCATACCAATACTAAATTGGAAGCTATTATTATAGGAAAACTCAACCAGAAAAATATGATCTTCCCAACTTCCACCACAATCAAGAACACACGCACGAAGAAGATCTTTAAGAGTTTGATTCACACGCTCGGTTTGTCCATCGGACGGGAGGTGATAAGCGGTGCTAAAATTAAGCTTCGTTCCCAAAGCTTTTTGAAGACTCTTCCAAAATCCACTAGTAAACAATGGATCACGATCGCTAATAATAGAAGTAGGAACTTTATGCAATTTAACAATTTCTTTAATAAAGAGTTTAGCCAAAAGAGGAACGGTCCGATTAGACCGAACGGGAATAAAATGGACGGATTTAGTAAGTCTATCAACTAGCACCCATAAGCTATCATGACCTGAACGAGAACGGGGAAGGCCGTCGATAAAATTCATGGAAATATGATCCCACTTCCAAATTGGAATGTCTAATGGTTGCAATAACCCACCGGGCCATTGATGCTCGACCTTAATGAGTTGGCAAGTCATGCAACGCTTAACAAAGTTAACGATATCAAATTTCATTCCCTTCCAATAATAAAGTCGCTTCATATCCGCATACATTTTACTACTACGGGGATGAATGGTAAATTTAGAACGATGGAAATCTTCTAAAATGTCTTTGCGAAGACCACTAATATTTGGCACGATAAGTCTACCAAATTTTCGAATGCCGCCACGAGAATCAATGTCAAAGTCTTTCAAACCTTCAATACCAATTTTATCCCTAAAATTTTAGCCAAGAAGAGCCAATTCGGGATCTAGCTTTTGAGCTTCAAGGATGCGGTCCAAAAGAGAAGGATGAGCCTCAAGGCTACATAAAACAAGAGATGCACATAAATTAGATTCACGATCTCGAATCTCACAAGTGGATAAAGTCTCGAGATCATTCCATTCGAATATCATCATGGAAACAACCGCTTGTTGCTTACGACTAAGTGCATCGGCAACTCGATTCCCCTTTCCGGGAGTATAAAGGATATCAAGATCATATGATGCAAGGAACTCGAGCCAACATTATTGACGCTAATTAAGTTCCTTTTGAGAAAATAAATACTTCAAAGAATTATGATCGGTGTAAAGAATAAATTTCTCTCCTAAAAGATAATGATGCCAAATCCAAAGGGCGAAAACAATAGCTGCGAGCTCTAAATCATGTGTGGCATATCTAGTCTCGGCTGGCTTCAATTGCCTAAAAGCATAAGCAATAACATGTTCTCTTTGCATAAGAACGGCACCCAAACCAACATGACTAGCATCGGTATAAACAATAAAATCTAGATTCCCTTCGGGAATAACAAGAATAGGAGCATCGAAAAGGAGTTCTTTTAATTTCTAAAAAGAAGCTTCACATTTGTCCGACCAAATGTATTTAACTCCTTTCTTTGTTAAGATAGTAAGAGGCACGGCAATTTTTGAAAAGTCTTTTATAAAACGGCGGTAGTAGCTCGCCAATCCAAGAAAACCGCAGACTTTCGTAACACTCTCCGATCTCTTCCAACTTTGAATCGCTTCAATCTTTAAAGGATCCACGGAAATTCCGGATTCGGAAATAATATGACCGAGAAACTTCACACAAGATTGCCAAAAATGGCATTTAGAAAAAATTTCTTTTAATTGATTACTCCTAATAGTTTCCAACACAATCCGAAGATGCTTTTCGTGCTCTTCCTCGGTTTTTGAATACAGAAGAATATCATCAATAAAGATGAGAACAAATCGATCGAGAAAATCTTTGAAAACTCGATTCATAAGGTCAATAAAATAAGCCGGAGCATTCGTTAAACCAAATGGCATGACAAGCCATTCATAAGATCCATAGCGAGTACGGAACGACGTCAAAGGAATACTATCCTCTGTAATACGAAGCTGATGAAAACCGGTTGCCAAGTCCAATCGTGAAAAGACTCTAGCACCACTAAGTTGATCGAATAGATCATCAATCTGAGGTAAAGGATATTTATTCTTGATAGTAAGATCATTAAGCTTGCGGTAGTCAACGCAAACCCTAAGTGTACCATCGGATTTCTTCAAAAAAATAACAGAATCTCCCCAAGGAGAGGAACTAGAGCGAATAAATTGCTTCATCTCCAATTCGGATAATTGTTTGCGCATCTCCTCATTTTCTTTATTGGACATACGATAAGGAGGACGAGTAATAGGTAAAGCTCCAGGAATTAGATTAATTCTGAACTCAATTGCTCGCTTAGGTAGTAATCCTAAAAAGGGCTTAAATATGTTGGAAAATTCACGAACAATGTGAATAAGAGAAATGACATCTTCCTCATCATCATCATCGTCATCGTGAGGATTTAAAGAATATAAAGATGCTGTTAAGTTGGAATCCGAATCTTTAAGAACAATAGAAATCTGCTTAACAGATTGAGGATGTCGAAGATGAATAGTCCGCTCAGGACACAGGATTTGAGCTTCATGACGGTTAAGCCAATCCATTCCCAAAATCAATCCGAAAGCCTAAGTAACGCATGACATGCAAATCGGCTCGGAAAGAAAAATCACATAAAATAATCTCGACATCACTACAAAGAAAACTGAGTGTTGCGGATCCACCAACCGGATTCGCAATTCTCAAAGAAGTCATTAAAGCAACAACCCTCAAAGAAAAATATCAACAAGTTCTTTTGATATAAAAGAATGGGATGCACTCGTATCAAAAAGAACTCGAATAGGTTGATCACGAAATAAAATAATGCCATCAAGGATAGAATGAGAAATACCTTGACCATGAGAAGTGTTTCTAGGGGCTTGTGCAACGTTTAACTTTCCCTCCTTCTTTCCTTGAAGTTTGGGACATGAAGATAAAAGATGACCCGAACTTTTGCAATAGCGACAAAAGAGAGGTTTCAGACATCTATTAGCATAATGGTCTTTAGAACCACAATTGTAGCATTGCCCAATACTAGGGGTAGGAGACTTTGCTACAGAAGATGCTTGTTTTCCTTTCTTATTGAGATTAGGGCCTTTGAATTTAATAGGCCTTTTCTTGTTGTCGTTGAAGATTGGTTTGGCACCCACAACTTCAACGTCACTCTCTCTATCTGCCTCTTCAAGTCGAAGAGCGATATCAATAAGTTGATCAAAAGCAACTTCTAATTTTAGACGTAATGGCTTCTTGAGATTTTTTTTAAGCCATAGACAAATCTCTGATTCTTCTTCAATGGGGTATTAATGTACTCAACCCCGTATTTAGAAAGAGATTCGAAAGATGCGACGTATTCCGTCATAGAAGATTCACCTTGAACAAGGTCTATGAAACGCCGGGCCAAAGTTACTTTTCAGCCTCCGGCACAAACTTTGATTCAAATCTTTCCCGGAATTGCTCCCAAGTACGATCTGCTTCAATAATTTCAGAAATAAGAAGCTCATACCAATCTAATGCTCTTTCTTGGAGCATGCTTGAAGCCACTTGGACACGGCGAAGATAAATAAGATTCATGCGAGTAAAGATGCGATCGCATGTTTTGAGCCAAGCTTGGACTTGAATGACGCTTTCGGAACCCTTAAATGGCTTCCCACCCAAGTTGGTATAGTCACTGCACAAATGTGCAAATCCAGACTTAGGGTGAGTAGGCTCTGGATTGGGTCCGACAGCTTGAGCATTCTTCACGAGATCTAAAAGCTGCTGTGCAGACATAAATACTCCATCTTGGGGAGTAGCACTAGATTGACCGGCGCTAGGATGGCCAGGTCTGACCATTTCTCTTTTTTAAGAAATAAAGAAAGAAGAAGAAGGTTATTAACAAAATAATTATCAAACAATCATGATTGATAAAACAAGGCGACATAAAGAAAATAGGATAGAACGGTTCGAAGACCCGAATAAAATCCTAAGGCACGACTCCTAAGATGGACTTAGGACGATGATCCTTGTTAAATTATTCTACATTGTTCCGAAGTTTGTCTTTGATACCAAGCTGTGACGCCACACCTCTATACTCACGCTAGCCAAGGACACTACGGGGTAATGCCGCCAACTAGCGTGGAGAATAAGGCTGTTGAGGAGCGACCATCTGTATAATTGCTTTGTGCGAGTACCGATATGCCAGATAAAAATATAACTTTTCATCTCCAGAGGAAATCCGACATACCTACACAATCTCAAAGCTACTACACAGTGGCTATATATAATCTTCGGGAACAAATATAGAAGTATCATAACACAAATTAGTCACAGAAGTTCATATCTCGAAGGCGGAAACAAATATGAATATTACACATAAAAGTGTATATTAGAGTAATTGTCTATCAAGATCCACAATATCACAAAAGAATAGTTACAAGTGCTACACAAAAGAATAAGTATACATCATGGAGTCTATATCTCAAATGTACACACAAAATAAACTATTAATCTAAGTAGTTAGCCAAAAGTCAGATAATTCTCCCCGACTAGGAGTCAAACAGAAGCACCTGCAACATCTCGGTCTGACCCGAGTATTATTTAATAAGAAAATAATAAACGAATCGGTCTAACTATAAATATCAGATAAAATGATATAGAATAAGAAATATGACAAAAACGTATGATAACCATAAAGTCATACTATGATAAGTATGTAATTGAAAACCAACCAGACATTAATCAATATCACAAGAATCTTCTGAAAGATCAAAAGAATGTCATACTCTTTAGTTTTATTCACCAAGTCACAAATATCGACATCATATCGATGCCAATCATAAAAGCTGGTGGAACACAAATTCTAGAAATCATCAATAGAAATCCAGAAATCACAAAAAGGGGGAGGCCTATCATAAACGGGAGCATGAAAACTCACCAACACGTGTATCAAAAACGGGACGCTATCCCATGGTCGCTAACCATAGAGCCGGTGCAACGACGTAGTATAATATCGGTACGCCCGAGGAACCTGAAACTCGAATAATTCGAAACAACGACGTAGTACAACGGTACGCCCGCTGATCTTGATAAGCCGGAACAACGACGTAGTACAAAGGTACGTCCGATGAACCGAATTCCATAAAAGAATATGGGTCGCTAGCCTACAAAAATTGAGTCGAAGATCCAAATAATACATAGGTCGTTAGCCTACAAAAGAAATGAGACGAAACCCAATAAACGAGGTACCGTCCCCTACGTGGACAAAGAAACATAGCCTTTCGCTAGTCTAAATCTCATAAATGACCATCAAGAAGTGTTAACTGCATTAAGCTAGTAAATAAATAAGCCTAGCTTCATGTCCCATAACCACTGGCTTAACTTAAGTATTTACTATCAGATTGTAAATCTCCACACAAAAATTGTCACAAGAGATTCAACCGAACAAGTCCAAGAATTAACCGACGAAGTGAACGCAAGCGTTTCATACCACTTGTTTTACTAAGTCGTTTAATTAGATTTCTCATACGAGTGAGGTAAAGGTTTGTATATACTAGCAGATTGGAAAACGGTTTAAGAAAAGAGCTTTGTAATAAAATAGTGTTGAAATCGCTTTGATGAAAGTGTTTTAATATTTACTACTAGTATTGAAACCTTTATATTTTTAAAGTGACAAATCATAAAAATGATTGTAGAAACAATCACTCACCAAAATTCACGTTCACAGCCATGAATCAAATCCATATAAATCGATATCGAATCCATCAAATGGATACTCTCAAATATCCCAAAAAGGAAAAGTTATCAAAGTCAATAATAAATGATAACAATAAGTCGGATAAACACGAATCGATTTAATTTGGAAACTAAGCAAAATAGGCATAAATAGGCATAACAGGAAAAATAGGAGCAGGACAGTCGATTGATTCACTGAGTCAGTCGACTGAACACAGACCCTGAAAATTCTCATGTTTCAGCTCAGTCGACTGACCCAGAGGGTTCAGTCGACTGAACATTGTTTTCCTGCATTCCTAACCTATTTTTAATTGAAGTGCAAACTCTCTCAATTTGCAATCGGACGAGCAACGGGCGCTAAGGGTTTACGCCAATCGACAACCCAGCCCTATAGGCTCCTCGATGCATCACCAAAAGCACGATCAAACATCAAAGTTATGATTTTTTTAAAGATTTTGACTTCAAAACACTAAAAATTGGAATATTCATAAAAACCAATTCAAATCAAAAGCAAATGATCATCAATAAGTGTTAGGAATTCATACCTAACAATAAAGATAGATATAGACATAGATGTGAGATAAAAATCTCACCTTTAAACCCAAAACAAATGAAGAAGAAGCTATAGAGCAATGGCAAGGAAAATCACACTTCAATTCCAACCCAACAAGCTTGAATCTAAGCTTAAAAGAGAAATATTTCCTAAGTTAGGTTTAGGAATTTATGAAATTGAAAAGAGAATGAGTTGGAGAAGATGAAGAGAAGGCTTACTAAAGCTTCTTCTATGAATTTGGAGCTAGAATTTGAATTTGCAAAAATGATTAGGGCTTGGAGTTTTAATTTCCCATTCCTCTCTCCATTGTTGCTAAAGCTTGACTATTAGAAAAATTATGAAGGAATGAAGAGAAGAGGGGGTGAAGCTTGGGTCTAATGGGCTGAAACCAAACCAAAGCCCTAAGTGAAAAAGTAGCAAAATTCCCCTAACTCCAAACATATCGAAGTTTATACTCAAAAAGGTCGCAAACGTCATTTTGAACTGGATGGGGGTGGTCTCAAGTCCTAATTCGACCGTTTGCAAAAAGTATCTTTTCGGACTATAATCCGACTAACAATGCTATATTTAAATAAAATATTTAAATACACAATCGTAAAATATGTGGGTTGTTACAGAAGGCAATGGTGTCTACAAAAGACACTCACACTAAGCGCTTGGAACTCATAGCAATTACTGAACACCCGAATGAAAGTTGCGCACGTAACTGCCACCATGCCCCTGCTACCTTTTTCTCCACCTATTGGGTCTTCTTGCTACCTCAAAATCTAGCATAAGCGTGCCCATCATCCCACTTCAAGTTGACGTGAGATCGTCATGTGTCCATAGAAAATAAGGAAAATGCTGTTGGTATTGGCCCATCATCGAAACAATATCTAGTTGCATCCCTTATCCAAATCCCCCATGATTTGGACTTCTAATTGACCAATTACTACCATTTTTAGCATAAGTGTGCCCTCGTCTCACTCAGGCTAATGTGAGACCACTGTTTTATCTAATAGGGAATGTTGTTTGGTACAGGTCCTACTTTCATCTTTTCTTATTAACTTAGATAAATTATCTAAATAAGCCATTACAATTTATCCCTTATATCTTTGCTTATTAATTTATCATAAGTCTTAAAACAAGCATCATTATGTTCTATTTCTTATTATAACCTACGTTATAATCATGCTTATTACTTAACCCAAGGTCTAAGTGTGAAAATAAGTCTCTTTCATCTTTTACTCCTTTTAGTTATAATTCTAAGTTATAACTAGGCCAATCTTTTTAATTCGGTCAAATTAACGTCATAATTAGGCCTAACTTCAGTCCAATTCTATTTATATTACAGTCTTTGAAATTTACATCTTATATTCTATTATTTTAGATTACAATTTAATCCACATTCGCGTTAATTCTATTCTAATCCATACGTGAAGAAGGAGGAATAAAGGAGAACTAAAAATAGAAGAAAATCCAAAGTGTAAAAAAATGTAAATAACGTATAAATAAACTGTAAATAAACGGAAAAGCTATGATTGAAAGAAATAAACTAAAATTACTGAAAGGAATAGCTGAAAGGAAATAGACTGAAAATAGTTCTAAAAACTGTAAACAAACTACTGAAAAGGCTATTCCAAAAATCGTGGTATAACTACAACTATTGGAAACCCTATTATTTTAAATTACTTAAAGAAATCTTAAAATAATTAAATCACTTACCTCCGGTCCTAAGCTCTTCCTTTGGTCTTTCCGGATCCACTTGGAATTGTAAAATAATTTAATTTATAACGATTTTCTCCTTTGAAAAAATTATTCTGTTTAGGGTCCTTCCTAAAAAGGTCAACCCAATTGGAGAAAACCTATAATGAAAAAAAGTGTTAGGTCTAGGGGTCTATATATAGCAGTTGAAGTGCATCTCGAACCATTGGATTTGAGGATTGAATAGGATGCAATAACGTCATAGGCTAAATAGGAGCCATCGGATGCAAAAATAGTTCGACCGGATTGGTAAGAAGAATGCAAAACACGTCACCAATAGGCTCTGGGACGTTCGAACAAACGTTCGTTCGTAAATAACAGAGGCGGGTCGATCGGGCGGTCGACCTCCTTGGTGCCCAGGTCGACCGGCCGGTCGGCTTATATATATATATATATATATATATATATATATATATATATATATATATATATATATATATATATATCCGCTTATTTTGTTTATTTTATAACTTAGTCATATTAGCTCGGTTTCCGACGTTCTATACATGAAAATTGATCAGAAAATTACCACGGACACAATGACGCAATTACCGTGGCTCAATTTTGATAATTTCACAAAGTTATGTTATTATTTAGTTAATTAACGAATTAATTATTATGGATTAAATTTCGGTTTGTTACAGTCTCCCCTCCTTAAGGGATTTCATCCCCGAAATCTCTAAGGGTAAAAGAATGTACTAAAAATTTTCATCCAATTTTACATCCAACTATCAATCATCAACCATTCATCCATTGTCCTTAAGTTTTTCTAATGTAATTTTATGATACTTATGCAATTAGTGTGGTGTGAATGTCCCTAACTAATGCAAAAGATTAGGCGGTCCACTGATTCAGTTGACCTCCTTTTATGCAATCATGTCCGTGTCATGTATCCAAATGAATGCAATAATTTCCTAATGATAACTGATAAATCTATATGTGTGCTACAAACATTATCCAAATATAACAATCATGTGATAAACATCCATTTATAGCAACCACGGAAATAAAATAAAAATGCGCGCATATCCATATGCATATGCTCTAGTGTCCTAGTTTGGCCGATCCCTAAAGAATAATAGTGCCTAGCATACCTATATGCGTCCATAGCATCCATCAAAAAACACTTACAATCACTAGCATACTCCATTCATAACATGTTTACATCAAATCCTACCATCCATAGGTTAAATCCTAAGTTCTACCCTCCCAAAGGATAATAAAGGAAAGAACCTATTCAAATCTAAAGATGGAAAAAAGAATTCTAAAACTTACTATCAAAAAGATGAGGATAGGAAGTACGAATCTTCTTTTCTGCTTTTCAATTGGCGTCTGCAACATCATCACCCCATTGCACCTTCACCAGTGGAACCTTCTTATTCCTTAGTCGCTTGATGTCTCTTCCAACAATCTTCATGTGGATACGCCAAACAGAAGCTTCCCTTTCTACCTCCACCTTTTCTAACTAACCAGACTCTACAACCTCCACCGAGTCATGTAAGCACTTTCGCAAGTGCGAAACATGGAAAACGTCGTGCACACCTACAAGCCTATCAGGTACCATTACTTGGTAAGTCATCTTCCCAACTCTCTCTGTGATAGGAAATGGTCTAACAAATCTAGGGACTAACTTTCCATTTGATCTGAGCCTTACCACTTTCCTAAGAGGGGATACTTTGATAAAAACTAAGTCTCCAACTTCAAACTCTACGTCTCTCCTCCACTTATCGACATACGACTTATGTCTTTCTTGAGCAGTCTTCATCATTCGCCGAATCAAATCCACCCTCTCAGAGGTCTCCCTAACCATATTGGGTCCAAGTAATAACTTTTTCGTAGACTCCACCCAACATGATGGGGACTTACAAGGCCTCCATATAAAGCCTCAAATGGTGTCATTCCTATGTTTGTGTGGTAACTATTATTGTACGCAAACTCAACCAACGGAAGATGCTCCTCCCAAGTTCCTCCAAAGTCCAAAATGCACATCCGCAGCAAATCCTCAAGCACCTTATTTACCCTCTCCATTTGGCCATCTGTCTAGGGATGATAGGCCGTACTCAACTTAAGTTGCATCCCTAGCGCCTTCTATAAGCTTCTCCAAAACTCACTAGTGAAACGGGGATCTCTATTACTAACAATGCTAGAAGGAACTCCGTGTAGACAAACTATCTCACGAATATACCAGGATGCCAAATATGAAACTGTACACTTGCTCTTAATTAGGATGAAGTGGGCACTTTTGGTCAATCTATCAACAGTCGCCCAAATGCTAATGTTCCCCTTCCTATAATAGTAAACCATCAATGAAATCCATATCCTACTTCCACTTCGGCACATCTAAGGGTTGAAGTAATCCACTAGGCTTCTGTTGCTCTGTTTTTACCCTTTGGAATATGAGACACTTAGCTATGAATTTCGCCATGTCCTTCTTCACACCACCCTAACAGAACATCCTCTGCATATCTCGATACATTTTGTCCCCACTTGGATGAATAGTCGTACGGGAATGGTGCACCTCCTCCAAAACTGCTCTCAACAAGTCACTAGTGCATGGAACACAAAGCCTCCCATCTCTCCTAAGCCACCCCCTGCTATCTGTGGAATAACGTTGGAGATGCCTAGAGACCTCTCTTCGGCTAATCCTATCCATAATGTCCATGAGCTCTGAATCCTCGTGCTGCCTCGAGCCAATCCGATCCATAAGGGTAGGCCGCACCTCTAATGTCACCAACAATCCGGAAGTAACGTCCGTAGAGGGCTTAAAATCAAAGGTAGAAATAAACTCCAAGCTCCTCTACTCTACGAACAAAGGACTAAGGGTTGCTTTCTTTCTATTCAATTCATCTGCAACCACATTACCCTTTCCAGGGGTATAAGCTATCTCAAAATTATACGAGGCTAAAAACTCTATCTATCTTTGTTGCCTCAAGTTCGAGTCCTTCTGCGAGAATAGGTACTTTAATGACTTGTGGTAGGTAAAAAGCTCAAACCTCTATCCGAACAAGTAGTGCCTCCAAGCCTTAAGTTCAAAAACTATGGCAGACAACTCCAAATCGTGGGTAGGGTAGTTCTTCTCATGCATCCTCAACTGCATACTGTCATAACACATTACCCTCCCTTCTTGCATCAACACCGCACCTAGACCCGTTCCGCATGCATCAGTGTATACAGTAAAAGACTTAGCTTCGTCTGGTAAAACTAACACTAGTGTACTAGTAAGGGCTCTCTTAAGCTTCGTGAAGGAATTCTCGCAGTCTACGTCCCACACGAAAGCTTAATTCTTCTTAGTAAGGCATATGAGTGGCCGAAATCTTGGCAAAGTCTCTAATGAACTTCCTATAGTAGCCAGCCAATACTAGGAAGCTCCTAACCTCGGTAACGTTCTTGGGGGCCTTCCAACCTTGCACTGCAATAACCTTGGTAGGGTCAATAGCCAAACCTTCCTTCAAGACGTGCCCTAAGAAACGAACTTCCTCTCTCCAAAATGACACTTTGAAAACTTAGCTCTCAAATGATGACTATGAAGTATGCGAAGAACTTCTTCCAAATGAACAGCATGCTCCTCCATATTCTTGTAAAATACTAAGATATCATCCATGAATACCATCACAAACTTATTTACGACATCCCTAAAGATGCAGCTCATCAAATCAACGAAATAGGCTGGAGCATTGGTTAGCCCAAAAAGCATAACCAATCACTTAAAGGATCCGTCCGGTGTCCTAAAGACAGTCTTATCTATGTTTTCATTGACGACTCTAAGCTGATGGAATCATGTGGCTATATCGAGCTAAGAGAAGACCGAAGAACGTACCAACTGGTTAAAAGATCATCAATCCTAGGGAGTTGATATCGCTTCTTCCTGGTGAGCTTATTTAATTCCCTATAGTCCACTCAAAGTCGGAGAGAACCATCTGCCTTAGTGGCGAAAATGATTGGCGCTCCCCACTCCGATATGCTCCTTCTTATGAATCTCTTCTCTAAAAGCTCACGGATCTGCTTGCTCAATTCTTTCCTCTCCCTAGATGTTATGTGGCCCACAGGTAATTCTACTGACTTGGCATTCTCGGTCAAATAAATCCTGAAGTCAACCTCTCTCTTAGGGGGCAGTCCCCTAACCTCCTCAAAGACGTCTC
Organism: Allium cepa; assembly: GCA_030765085.1. NCBI lineage: Eukaryota > Viridiplantae > Streptophyta > Magnoliopsida > Asparagales > Amaryllidaceae > Allium > Allium cepa. Next base: position 431,338,697 of record CM060929.1, on the reverse strand, counting down.
CAAAATCTCTAACAACAGGAACCGAATGCAATTGTGATGATGATGAATCGAGGGAATAGAGAAAACTCAACATAAATGACCCTTGCAGGTCACAAGATACCTCTAGAGTCCCACCACTACAAGTCTTAAGTCTAAGGACTCTCCTCTCGTAGTCTAAGATAGCTTCGTGTATGGATAGCCAATCCATCCCTAAGATCATCCCATACCTCGACAATCCCAAAACAAAGGCGTCACAGTCAAATTCTACGCCTCGGATAAAGATTTTCAAACCCCTTCAAACCATAGATAAGTGTGTCGATCCTCCTATGGGGTTTGAAACAATAATGGGGTCTACTACTAATGATATGTCCAACTGCAAACAATCTACTAGAGAGCTAGAGATAAAAGAGTGTGATGCTCCAGAATCAAACAAAGTTTGAATTGGAAAATCAGATATAGAAATCAAACCTTCAACTGTGACTTTCCTACCTCTATCTGGAATGCTAATGGAAGGTGTTGTGTCTAACGTCTGAATCTGCGCAACTGGTGCACTCGCTCCCTGGGGACAACTCCTACTCATATGACCGGGCTGCCCATAAGTATAGCACTTACCCTTCATCTTCCCCTTACAGTAATCCTTAGCCATATGTCCAACCTTCCCACAAATATGGCACTTTATTTATTTCTTAATCTACTTCTGAGGACCATCATCTTTCTTCTTCTTCGTATTCTTTTCCCACCACTTCTTCTTTGAACCTTCTGATTTAACCTTCTCTTTAGACTCTCCCTCCTTGACTGTATCCGACATAAGTGCCATCTCGACCAAAGACTCATAAGCAGCTTTAATCGGTACATGAGTCAGCAATAGTCTCCAAAGAGGTTGATTCAATCCATTTACAAACTTTATAGCTTTCTTATGCTGTATGTTCACCAAATCCATACCAAACCGCGATAGCTTATTGAATTGATTAATGTATTCCTTAACAAACAAACTCCATTGCTTTAAATTAATAAACCTCTCCAACTGAACACTCTCTTCCGCCTGAGACATAAATTTCCTATTGAATCCCTCTCGGAATCCATCCCAAGAAACATTTATATCCTCCAACTCGATCACCTCCCACCAATAAGATGCCTCCTCCTTTAGCTGCCAAGCGGCTAGCTAAACTCGCTACTGACCATCCAATCCCAAAAGATCAAAAATCCTCTCCGTTTCCCTAAGCCAAGCTTTATCCTCTACAAAAGTCTCCTTGCCAGAAAAAGTCTTCCCACCCAAACCCGCAAAATCTTTACAAAGCTTAGAGAAATTTATAGAAGCAAGTGGGTTGATGGGATTCCCACCTGCTAGTGCACGATTGGGCGTAGGAACGTGCACCTCTGGAGTCGTGGCCTGTAAGTACCTACGAAACCAGGCTGGGACTGGAATGCCCTCGGGAAGGTTCGGGGCATCAGTCATTCTACGAAAAGAAAATGATAGTTTAGGAAAGAGTCAAAGGGAGATTGAACTCCACTTATGAGGGGATTTTTACAAAAATTCTTTTATACTTAAAAATCATTTCTAAACGCTATTTTCCAAAAAATACTATTAAAACAAGTTATTTTAAAAAAAAAATTGGAATCATGTAACTTTAGGCCCCGATACCAAGTGAAACAATCGACATCCCTTAATATACCCAAAAAACATATTAAAAGGCATGGTGCATTGTAGGTATAACTAAAGCTAACAGAGACTAAGATTCACAAGACAAATGTAGATAAAAACAGCGGAAACTTAAAATAATAACTTAAGTAAACAAGACTTCATAATTGTTTCATAAATAAGTCAAATACCAAATACCACATACATGTCTGAAAATACAATATGTCTCATGAAACAAAAACTCATAGTGTCAAAAATCAGAGTACATAATATCTCTCATAATAAACTAGTCCATAGAAAGAACAAAAACTGAAAATAAAAGAAATACATAGTGGAGAACTCCTCCAAGAAACCGCCAAGCAACTGCAATCTACTTCCCTCTCCCTTGATTGCCTATGGGGGAAAAGGGAAAAACATAGGAGTGGGCCGGACTAAAATTCTAGTGAATGATAGTAATTACCAAAGTCTTTAAGCAAGATAAAAGTAATAGACTCTACAACAGTTCTAGCATAAATAAGGTTAACAAAGGAAATATGAAAGGAATAAATTGAAAATAAGTACGATTAAATATTGCTCAATTTATAAGATTGGTTAACTTTGATTGTTTGCACTTGTACTTGAATTCTGCTTTGATTAGGCTGAATTTCTAATCCTGTAATTAGGATGTAACCCTAATTCTACCCTTATTGATCGGCCTGCTATGCCATAGATCTTACTGCGGACCAGACGCTATATAACTCCCTACACAGCAACCAATGATATTTACGAAAAATGCACAGAGCAACCACTGTGGATTCGGACGACATATATAGATCCCTACACAGAAGGCAATGGTGTCTACGAAAGACATTCATGCTAAGCGCTTGGAACTCATAGCGATTACTGAGCACTCGAATGGAAGTCGCACGCGTAACTTGCCACCATGCCCATGCTACCTTTGCTCCACTTATTGAGTCTTCTTATTACCTCAAACTCCAACATAAGTGTGCCGCTCGTTCCACTTTAGGCTAACGTGAGATCACCATACGTCCATAGAAAATAGGAGAAATGCTGTTGGTACTGACCTGTCATCCAAACAATATCTAGTTGCGCCTCTTATCCAAATCCCCCATGATTTGGACTTCAAATTGACCAATTACTACCATTTTTAGCATAAGCATGCCCTCGTCTCGCTTCAGGGTAACGTGAGACCATCATTTTTCCTAAGAGGGAATGCTATTTGGTACAGGTCCTATTATCATCTTTGCTTATTAACTTAGATAAATTATTTAAATACGCCTTTACAATTTATCCCTACTATCTTTGCTTATTAATTTATCCTAAGTCTTAAAATAAGCCTCATTGTGTTTCTATTTCTTATTATAACCTATGTTATAATCATGCTTATTACTTAACCCAAGGTCTAAGTATGAAAATAAACCTCTTTCATCTTTTACACCATTTAATTGTAATTCTAAGTTATAACTAGACCAATCTTTTTAATTCAGTCAAACTAACGTCATAATTAGGCATAATTTCAGTTCAATTCTATTTATATTACAGTCTTTGAAATTTACATCTCATATTCCATTATTTCAGTTTTCTTACAATTTAATCCACATCCGCGTAAATTCTATTCTAATCCATACGCGAAGAAGAAGGAGGAATAAATGAAAACTGAAAATAGAAGAAAATCCAAAGCGTAGAAAGAAGATGTAAATAACGTATAAATAACAGTAAATAAACTAAAATACTGTAAATAAACGGGAAAGCTAAAATTAACAGAAATAAACTAAAATTACTGAAAAGAAATAGACTGAAAATAGTTCTAAAAACTGTAAATAAAATACTAAAAAGGCTATTCCAAAAATCGTAGTAAAACTACCACTATTAGAAACCCTATTATTTTAAATTACTTAAAGAAATCTTAAAATAATTACAATCACTCACCTCCGGTCCTAAGCTCTTCCTTTGGTCGTCCCGGATCCACTTGGAGTTGTAAAATAATTTAATTTATAACGATTTTCTTCTTTGAAAAAATTATTTCGTTTAGGGTCCATCCTAGAAAGGTGACCCCAATTGGAGAAAACCTAGAACGAGTAAAAGTATTAGCACTGGGGTCTATATATAGGGGTAGAAGTGGATCTCGGACCATTGGATTTGAGGATTAAATAGGATGCAACCACGTCATAGGCTGAATAGGAGTCATCGGATGCAAAAATAGATGGACCGGATTGGTCAGAAGAATGCTAAACAAATCACCAATAGACTCTGGAACGTTCGAACGAATGTTCGTTCATAAATAACAGAGGCGGGTCGACCGAGCTTGATTGTCCTTTTATTTATCCTAATTTTCCCTTAACCATCATTATTGTTTAATTCAAAATTATTAATCAAATAATGAAGAATTTAAACTCACATTCAGATAGAATTGCAAATGAGAAAAAGAGAATGTTTACTCAAAAGCATTCAATACAGTAATTTTAAACCATAATTTTACCATCGATAAAACAAACGTGCAATAAATTAGGTTAAATAATTATCTTTCCATCACCTTCTAAATAAAGTTTAGATCTAATTGCAAAGATCGAAATTAATTTATTGTCGTCGTCGTTATTTTCTTTTACATGGAACATAGAAAAGAGCAAACAAAAGTGTTTAAGATTTTGATGCTTTTTTTAAAAAAAACAAAAGCAAAGTCCGGTATATATTTGCTGTATAATAAATTCGCAACTAGCATAAAAAAAGAAAAAAATATTATTCCCTCCATCTCATAAATAACCATCGGTGTTAGAGATAATTGATGAACAAGGACCGCATGGTAAGTAACATATATGTACAATAATATCCTCCAGACACACATCCAACCTCAACTCACTCACTGACCTTGCCCAGGGAAAAGGTAAGCATTACTGGCCTCCGGCCAAATCGAATCGAAAATCCCGCGACAATTCAAAAACATATTCTTAATCTTCACCGAATCCTCCTTCAACGGAGTATCCGCCTCCGCGCACGCCGTAATCCCATCGGAAAACGCGTCGAAGTTGCTCTGCACAGACGAAACCCCGCTCTCCTGAAGGTACCTCTGCGCATTTACCAGGTCATCGTACCCATCGTCCAGTTTCTCCAAGCACACAACCAATTGGTTAGGGTTCCCGGCCAGATCCGGGTCGTCCGTAGGTGGGGCCGGGGCCGTCGATTGGGCCTTCAGTTCTTTGGGCAGCGAATCGCCCTTCTTCTGCGCGGCCCGGACGGCAACAATGACGGAGTCGATTGCCTTGTTCAGGACGATGCGGGGCCCGACGTTATGGAGGTTGGGGTCTACGGATTGGACCTGGGCGACGCAGAGGGCTGGATCAGCCGTTTTGTTGCAGACGGATGTGATGGAGGCGTCAGGGGAGGGAGGAGGGGTGTGAGAGTGGGCGCAGATGAGGAGGGCGAAGGAGAGGGCGAGGAGGAGGAGGAGTGGGGTGGAGGATGGACCCATGGTGAGATAAAGGGGTGGATCAACGAGATTCGATGATGTGAAGGGGGATTTATAGGTGGGTTTTGAAAGAAGAGGTGAATTGATTTTGGAAGGAGCGATGTAGGCCTCCTGTTATATAACAAATCTTTGCTATTTTTGTTATGTTTGGTGAGGGTTTATTTATTGGCTGCATCTGGAGATGAAAAGGCGAAAACTGAATGCAAAGTTGCAACGATGAGAAAGATATTACAATTTGAATGCATTTATGCACCATGTGCATAGTCTAAAATACTTGGATGTTATCATATAAAATCATCTCCCGTTCCACTTCTTTTTATTCTTGTTTTTCGTTAAACAACTGGTGAAGGGTACAACAATTACGCAAAGCAAGTGGCAAAAAAATCCAAAACTAGTAATGTCTTTCCATAAAACAGCTTTATTGGGATTTTGTAAATCCATTGCAATTTGTGGTGGTTTTTTCTTTTTCGTTTTTTTTTTTAAGAAAAAACACGATGCTATCAATGTTTCGTTAATATATAGATATATGATTGAATTAAAGGAACATTTATTTGGACATAAATATATAACACAATTGGCAACCTAAGGATAATGATTATTAGATCTCCCACGAATTCAACGTCTAACGAGATGCGACGTTCAACATCCATTATGTTCTCATTTTGTATTTTATTTTGTATCCCACTAGTTACTCCTATCATTAATATTTGGTACAATGCACTGACACGGAGTGGTAAAAAACTCAAATAATTATGGATGGTATTATATACACCCACGTAAACACTTACTAATGTCATTTAAACATTTAATAAAGCTGTAAATGTACTTCAGAAACTCATTTTAAACGTAAAAGTTGATCGAGAGGTAAACATGATCGGTTACGCATAATCAAATAACAATGAGATAAAAGAAATTTTTCAGTCAAAATAAAATATTATTACTTTGCAACGACAAACAGAATTACGGTGGTCGTACCACTTTACATATTTATAAATTATGTGAGGCAAAAGCACCTCAGCAACTACATAGAGAGACACAGACATCTCGGCAACATCAAAAAATAAATAAAAGGAACAGGCGCGAGACTACAATATCTCGACTACTAACATATACTATTCTAATCCTCCTGTGCAGAGGAGGATTCATATTCATCACCAGACGAGTCAGTCCCAATGATATTTACCTACTCTCTACACAGAAGTGCAATCTTGATATCAAATACTTCGGACTCCTCATTGAAATTAATCAACTACCCTACGTTTCATCCTTAAAAATCTCACAACTGTGCTCTACATATTCATCATCTACAAAAAGAGTAAGCGTTTCACCGGAAATGTGATAAAACAAAGACCTATGCTCACATTCCTGAGTAGACACAAACTCAAAGTATGTGTCGAATATCGGAAAATAACGGAACTGTGTCACATCGTGAACCCAGGGCTTCTCTAAAGAATTCCAAGTAATATGGTCGAAGATGGAGTTTGAGTTAGAGCTTAGTGAAACAAGAGCCAAATCATCTTGAGTTAGGGTGGGCGCACGTTTGGGGACCTAAACACGCTTCAAAATTTTGGAAAGTGGGACCTTACGAGGGAAAGGTGGCTTCACTTCAAATTTCACAACTTCTGGGATTGGCGTTGGGTTAAGAGAGCGTTTGCATGCGATGGCAAGATGACCAAATGATTTATAATTCGAGCATATCAGCGGTTTCCACTTATCAGCAACATCGACCAAAGCTGCTAGGTCAAGAGCTGTTCCACTGGTAATACAGAAAAGATAACCTATCAGGCTTAACCTCAATCAGGGCTTTCACATAGCTTAATTTTTCCCTTCGCGTTGTGGACTCATTAAAACAAATCAATTCACCAATCATGTTCGATAGCCAATCAATACCAACCATAGATCATAAAACAGAAGGGATATTCGAGAATTGTACGTAAACCGAAATAAAGAGAACCCGTTTTCAAGCAAAATCAACGGATGAATTCCATTTGGTAACAATAAAGGGCTTCTCATTATAATGACAGGGTCAACTTCTAGAATGGAAACCTATCTTCAGAGCATTTAAAATCAAAGTAGAACAAAAAACTATCACACCGCATAGTGATCTTATCTTTCAGTTTCCAAAACTTCAATGAGATGAACTTTCACTGCCGAGTAGGGAGGATTGTCATCAAGAAAGAAGCCAACAAATGTTCATTCCAAAAAATTATGCCTGCTTCAACCGCTTCAAGAAGAGGGATATTGACCCTATTTACAATTTTTAGATCAAAGTTCTTGAAGTGTAAGCACCGGCGTTTCACGGTTTAGAGGCGAATAAGGAAGACCAAGACTTCGATAGAGCATCACGGGGCTTGCTAAAGTTTCAACCGGCAGCAAGCACGCATCACTATTGATTTATCAGGAGATAAGGGATTTGGCAACATAGGAGCAACAGAGATATAAACAGAAAATGTACTACAATTGTCAACTAAAGGAAGAGCTATGCTAATGAAGCAGCAGCCTCCAATTACCTAAATCGGATAATTGTTTGGAATAGTTCCCAGAATAACACCAAATGATGCAGGTTTAGGAGGGCAACAACAACATTTGCAGTAATCAGATGATTATTTCAGGTCTCGACATTGGCTAGACGGGGTGTCAAATTAACAATATCTGGAGATTTATCCTCAACCAACTCATTACGTGAAGCTAACAAAGACTATGAATCAGTTACTGCCTCCGACAACATGCCTAAATTTGAAACAGCCAGCAAGATAGCAGGGACCGTAGAAGAAGTAGCAGCAGCCTCATAGCCATGTTAAGATCTAGTTTGCGAGGAATGAGCTGTTCATCATTGAGGCCGTAAATATGGCTTTGGATTTCCTATTCTTCGCCATAGATCTGAAGATGACGTTAGAGTAGGGAAACTTGAGAGGGAGGGAAGAAGCACAAGGGAGATGGGTGTGTAACACATTGTAATTTTTATGATAATTAATTAAAAATGAATGGATAAATAAATAATAATGTCAAAAAATAGAATTTTGCAGATTCCAAAATTTGACGACGAAATTTGCACCGTTGGATTCGAGCCGATTATTCGATCAATTTTCATTTATAAAATTTTCTGATCAGAGTTTAAATGAAAAGGTCATTAACGTTTGAAGTTTTCGAATTAGAAATAATTATATATGTACTTAAGCAAATAAAATGTAATTAATAAAAATAAATTATGTTAATCTATGATAACGTTTACTTAGTGTTTAAGTAAGTGAATGCAAAAAGAAATGGTCTTGATCAATTGTAGAATATGAGATTTTGATAACGCTAAACGGCCTGGATTAAAATAAATTAATTTAGCGGCCTGTATTGATTCAATCCCCCGTAAATAAGGGCTTAACCCATCACTTTCTTCTCATATTTTCTGGTGCGATGACGGAGCTATGTCATTTTCTCTTCTCCATAAAATTCTTAATTCTAAAAGTAGTTATAGTTTGTACACTTATATATAAGTGGAGAATATTAAAGGATAATTGAGAAGAAGAACGGAGTCGAATCAAATCGTTAAAGCTAAGGTAAATTATAAATCCGGATCAAAAATTTAAATTAAATCTAAATCTCTTCTATGATCTAAATTTTTGATAGATATAAGAATGTCTGCGATATATGTATTCAAATAAGGAGAAGAAGAGAGTCAAACCGAATAACATGAATTAGATCTGAAGATTTGAAAAGCTAAAAAGGCAAGTGGGAAATTATATATTTTTATATACTATTGGATTTATATCGTTGTAAGTTTATTCATGTATGCCTAAATGTAAATTTGGTGTTGTAGGCTAAAATTGCATACGTGGTATGAATTTATAAATCATGCCTACGTATTCTTTGATCGATAACATAATTTTAATATTGCATGTATGCGAATCTAGAAAGTATTAGATAGTAGTAGTCTTCGTAATTGATAAATTACGTGATAATTCTAGATCTGTAGATTTAAATGACTTATACAAAAAAATGTAAATTAGAGTTATCATAATAAATTATAGGGATTTAAGCAGTATTTTAATTCACTGGAATATAGAATGTTGCGATACAAATTTATGTCGATTATCAAATTTAAATTCATAAATAAACGTGTAATGTTTGAAATAAAAAGGAATACGTCTAAAAGAAAGAGATGTAAAAATATGAATATTTACCATATTTTATACTATCTATTTTATTAACTATGAAAAAGATAATTCCGTGTAGTTCCAAACGTAACACAAATTCTCTTTTTGGATAAGACATAAAAGTTTACAATGTTAACCTTTTCTTTTGAGAGAGATTTTACTCTAATGTATTAAAATGCGACAATCCCTAAGGATGAATTAAAGAATTGTAAATGTGATGATAATAACAGTTTAAGTGAAGAATTAATATATATGCAATAGAGGTAGGACAGAAATCAAATGATAAATAGCAAAAATGTAGGCAAGTAATTAACGTAAATAAAAAGGGTATGAAAAGTCTATTAAGCAAGGAAGGCTAATAAAGGTTAAAAAAGAATAGAAATAGAAATTCAATAAGGTATGAAAAAGAGAATAGGAAAAGATATTTAGATCTGTTAATAAAATCGATAAATGACATTAAAATGATATAAATAGAACAAGAAGTAAATGTACGAAAATGTAAAGGTATATTATTAACAATTGAACATTAGAGGTTTATAATTAAATAAGTATGAATACATACACACACATATAAGTTAATAAATAACTTTGACCAAATAAGAGTGAAGTAGTCATCAAAATGGGTTGGAATGCAAGGACAATAATGTTACACAACAGAATTTCGCTCACCGCAAGGGGCTACCTGCAATTGTGTATACATTATACTAATTTAAGGCATATCCAACTATAGGACTCGTGGATTTATATACATTTGCGTATAAAGATGGATACCCAAGTAGGAAGGTTCGCATTGGTCAGAGTGTCAAAGGACATGTAGAGTCTGCTTCAACCTTTTATGTGGTATTAAGTAAAATCGGGTATTTCCTTGATTACATTAGGCAATCTAAATAGCAGCGAGCAAGGCTCGGTGCTATGTCGGTATGTGTGTTCAGTACCATCTTAGGGAGTAGTAGCTGCACATATGTCGAAAACATCATCAGTCCTGAGTGGACAGCAGAAAGATAAGGGTTACGTCTAAAAGGCTACACCTCCTACTAGTGTAGATCATGTTTAGGTCATGCATCACCACAGTTTCTTGCTAGATTTTTGTATAGGGACATGGCTGGTTTAACCCTTTATGAAGGTTTTGAAAAACCGATAAAATGCAGCTAACTATTGTGATGCCATTATAGGCACTATGGGAGTTCCTTGGTATGCACGACAATGAGGATGTGATACTGCGTTGATGATGGATACTGAAGAGGTAATGGGTTGGGATAGTATCTTGGTCTAAAGAAGATTGTGATATGCACACACACACACACACACACATATATGTATGTAGTTATTGCCTACCTAAGGTAGATGGGGCATATCGTATGCATATGTAGAGTAAAGATAACTAAGTAAAAATAAGAGACATGTAATGGAAGGCAATCAGCATAAACTTGTGTTTCGTATCAAGTGTGTAATTTATGTGTCATTGGATCGTTGTTCTGACCCCTTCTCAATAAAACTTACAGGATAGCTTAGAGGAAGACGTACTAATACAAGTTGGAAACAGCAGAATGACAGGTTTCCTTATGCATGCTTGGCACTGACAAGGACCCTAAATATTGGAGGTATCACTCTTGGTTAGTAACTATATGTTTTATTATACTTTACTATTCCACTATGAGTTTATATTGATAGTGCTGATATGCATTTATGTATTTGCAGGATACCAAACCAACAATCTATACTTGGTGGACTTGAGCTTTCAATATAGCATAAATTCGGGCCATTAGGGTGCGGGTTGTCACATGGTGACTGTTGGAAGAGAAGACGATCAATGGAGAGTGAAGAGGAAGAAAAAAGATCTAAAAAGGTGGACTAATCGCCAGTAGAACATGTCGCCGTGAATTGGATTACTGACCAGCACTGTAGATTTTAGATAGAAAAAAAATTAATTCTAAAAATAATTATTTACATTCCTATCAATTATTGAAGATATATAAAAAATGAGAAGAACAACGTAAATTAAAATATTTTATAAATTTTAATGAATTAACGAGTTGAAAAAATTAATTATATTTACAATATGCATGTAAATGAATTTTTATATTTATAATATGCATAAAATCCAATATTTTAGCTAGGGTTGCACAATTTACAAAAAAGGCTCAATATACAATTAAAGTCGATATCAGCTTAGTCATAACCAAATTTGCTGGATTCATATATATATACACACACACACACACATAATCGAAGCATTAGATGGGAAAGAAGGTCAACTCTGAAGAAACTGAATGAAGAAATTCTAATCTTGTTGTTTAAAGAAAAAATAAAAAGTCGAGTTAAGGTTTTGGAAAAATAAAAAATTATAAAAGGGCGGGCCTACTTGAATGAGTGAAATATTTGATTGTGTAAAAGGATAAATGGATGAGGGAAACTGAGGTTGTTTCTATGCATATCAATGGATATCTGGAAAATCCAAAATATGTCTGCGTCTATATCAAAAAAGCAGATTTGTTGCTTAATTTTCTCGTAAGTAATCAGCAGACTAATTTAAGGTAGTTCGGCCCAACCAAAGCTAGCCTAACCATTTTGTAACCGACCGGCAGGCGTCGGTTCAAGCTCATGATAGTCTCAAACCATCCCTTCCATTCAGCAAGGCATCAAGGTAAGGCTTGGTCGCTTTATCCTTAGATACCCTTTACATTTATGCAAGATCTGGGCCCGACCGCTCCCGGTCCAGCCAGACTTGGCTCAGTAATGACCAATCTTCCTATGACAACATTCTTCTGACACAATTCCACATCAACATGTTCACATGGCGTCACTCTAGTCGACAATCAGCACTTCTCTATGTCTGCCTCAACATGTGGCACATCAAGCAAGATTGGCTTAAGCATGAAGGAACTGGACCAGTCCGCAATAGAGCATATGGGTAAATTTCAAAACAATCTTTTATTGAATCTTACTGGACCTATGAAGTCTAATTTTATGTAAATCTTATCTAAATTTATTACTTAATTTTGTAAATAAGGTTATTTATTTATTATTTGGTATGTATTATATTATATGATATGTGCATCTTTTGCATATATGTATGTACGTGCACGTGCAACATAATAAGATATACATGGTTAGACATGCTTGTATATACATATTGGGATTCACACCACAATGGACATGTTAGCCCCTTTGTATACATGAGTGTTGTCAATATATATATATATATATATGTATGTATGTATGTATGTATGTATCTTTGTGTATATTTGTGTGTGCACACGTAATTGAATATATATATACATACATACATACATATATATATCTGTGTGTGTGTGTGTATAATTTTGTATATTATGAAATAATAACAATAACATGCAAAATTTTATAAAATGATACACACACACATATTAAGTTAACATTATTTCAACCTGTTAAATTAATTTAAATGTTTATATGTATTTAAAATAATTTCAGATTTAATATGATAAATTAATTTAAATATATATATGCATGAAATATTTTTAAACTACAAAATGACTCTATAAAATATATACACATAATTTTTTTTATTAAATAATGCTTAAAATTATACATATATATATAATTAAATATTAACAAAATATTTAAGATGTTTCGGCCATATAGATATTTTTCATTTTTTTAATTACAAATTTCCAAACGAAAATAATTAATTAAAAAAATATAATTAAAAATCCAAAAAAATCTTAAATCATTAAATATCATATTGAAGGTTTTGAAAAATTATTTTATAATTTTTCGCATACTTATATTAAATGAACTTAAATTTAATTTAAATCAAAGGACGTATATATACGCACACAAATTTCAATATTTATATAAAAGGATTAATTTTTTTATTTTATTAGATCCAAATACAATATATATATATATATGTATGTATGTATGTACGTATGTATGTATGTAAAATTAATGAAAGAAAATATGAATACTATATATATATAGTATTATTTTATTTCTATGTATTACAATTAATTTAATATATATATATATTTAATTTCAAAAATAAAAATGATTTTAAATTTATCACCGCAAGCACATAGTACTATGCGTGTATAACAGTTATAGCTCCATCTTTTAGTTCTCCACCTTCGGTCCTGGAGGTGGTTCCTTTTGCTACCACGTCTGATATCATATCTTGAAATTCTGATGAATGTGTTTGGGTTCATGCTCCTTCTGATATGAGATACTCGCCAGAGAGCGACACATTTTATGCATTTATCAATGATATTAGGGGCAAGAGTCGGTTTCTTATCTACTATATTGAGGGAGATGATTTGTGCCTCGCTAGGGTTGGTGAGACTGGTGAGGAAAACAAAAGTAAGTCTTATGATGTCGCATGGGATAGGAAATTTATTTAATCTCTAGACTCAGAAAGTTATGATCCACGTTTAGCTACTCTCTTCTTAGGTTTTTCACATGTTATTGGTCCTTCATCGTATGTTAGCCGTGATTGTTCTTTCTCTTTGAGGAAGCTTGGTCATGTTTAGGCACTTTTATCTAGCTTCTATGCTTTCTATTTTTTATTTTGGGCTTTCTTCCCTTTAGTTGTTCTATGCATGTGTAGAGCACCTGTTTTCCCATTATTTGTATAGTGGCACGGGTCACTATAAAGGCGGCTAGCTTTGCTAAAAAGATTTATTTAGATATTATATAAATTTATTTCAAATAAAATAAATATTTTATTTAATTTTATAAATAATATTTGTTTATTATTAGGTTTGTATTATGTTATATGATATGTGTATCGATGCACATATATGTGTACGTGCATCTGCAACATAATAAGGTGTACATGGTTGGACATGCCGTGTATAGATGTTGAGATTTACATGATACTGGATGTATTAGCCCCTTTGTATGCATGATGTCATTATATATATATATACACACAATTTTACATATTATGAAATAATAATCATAACATGTAACACTTTCTAAAATGATATATATATATATAATTAACATTATGTTAATATATTAAATTAATTTAAATCTGTATACATATTTAAAGTAATTTCAAATTTAGTACAATAAATTAATTTAAATATATATGCATGAAATATTTTAAAACTATAAAGTGACATATAGTATGTGTGTGTGTGAGTGTGTGTATTAATATTAAATAATGTTTATATTTAATATTATTTTAATATCTTTGAATCCCAAAGCTGGTGATTATATAGTTGATGGGCTTGTTTCTCTCCCTCATACTAGCAATGTAAGGATTTGGCAATTGTGGCATCTCATTCAAAGCAATATACTGTCTGTTGGTGATGATGGGTTTGTTTGGACACATAAGCAGGTTCCACACTCGGTATCGGTTATTTATAAAGCAATTGTCGAACCTTATCATGCTTTTATTTTCAAATGTCATGCTATGGTTTGGAACAGGTCTAGTTTCCACAAACTTAACTTCTTGCTATGGAAAGTGATTAGAAATGGCATTATGACTAAATCTAAACTTTCTTATAGAGGTTTAACGTTGGATACTGTTAGTGTATTTTGCTGCAACCAAATTGAAGATAATGTGCACCTATTTTTCAACTGTTCGACTACCTTCTCCATTTAGTCTAAAGTGCTTAGTAAAGGAAAATTCACTGCTCTCTTGAGATTTGCTTTTGATGAATGGAACAGAATATTTAAGGAAACGAGGTGAAGGGATAATGGTTCGTTACTCCTAGTGCTTTATTTAAAGGTGGTGGTTAACGTTATTCGGCACGAGAGGAATGTCAGGGTATTTAAGAAAAGAATTGTGACTGAAGTGATATTATGTAAAATTATCTTCAATAGGTTAAGGATTTACACAAGTGTGCATGGATTGCTCTTTGAGCAGGAGGCTGAGATCTTATGGTCTTAGTTTTGTGGTGGTTTCTTGTGTTTTTTTTCCTTTCTCCTTTAGTTTAGCTTTGTTTTTTTATGAGATTTAACGTGTTTAATTCCCATTTTTGTGTGTATAATAAAATTCAAAAGGGCTCAGTCAACCCTGTTAATTTTGCTAAAAAACTAATATTTAAATTATTTTATATAATATATATAATAAAAATAAAGCATACAAATTTATATAATTGAATATTAATAAAATATTTAACTACATGTGTAAGAAATTAGCTTCGACCTTGCAGGTTTTTTTCGAAATTCAAAATCTTTTTAGTCATTAATTTTTGTACGGAAATAAATAACTAAAAATATAATTTAAAAATCTAAAAAAAAAATTAAATCATTATATCATATTGCAAGTTTTGTAGAATTATTATATAGTTTCTCATGTGTTTAATTTACATGAATTTAAATTTAATTATAAATTAAAGGACTTATATATACAGATTTTAATATTTATATAAAAATAATAATTTTTTATTTTATTTTATTAGATCCGTACAGTATGTATATAAAATTAATTAAATAAAATATGTTTATTGTATATACATATAGTATTATTTTATTTCAGTGTTTTGACAATCTAATATATATATATATATATAAATTCTAGAATAAAAAATGTTTTTTATTTTTGGCGATAAGGATAAAGTAGTGTACATGTACAGCAAAATTTTTTTTTACATACAAATACATATAATCAATCTAATGATGACAACATTTATATATACAGATTTGTGGTGTTGATCATATGAACAATGACGCATAATTACCTAATGAATTATATAAAAAATAGATTATTACCTTTCATGTAACGACCCGGAATTTTTTAGCATTTGAAATTCGAATATTTAATTGATTTAAATATTCAAAAGTTAATTTTTAACTTGAATTTCAAATATCACTAATTATGGGATAATTGAATTATTGAATTTAATTACTGGAAATTGGGTCAAATGTTAAATCGGGAGTTTTAAGCTCGTTAAAATAAATTGAAGGCTTATAAAATTTATATTGATAGTACTGAAGATAAAAGAAGCTTTAAAAATGAATTTGGAAGTGATCCGTTCAGTTTTAAAAATATGTCGTTTAAATTGATATTTAAAAGGGTTTTTTAAGCTCAAGGAAAAGGTTGAAGAAAAATTTAGTTTTACGG
Organism: Allium cepa; assembly: GCA_030765085.1. Lineage (NCBI taxonomy): Eukaryota > Viridiplantae > Streptophyta > Magnoliopsida > Asparagales > Amaryllidaceae > Allium > Allium cepa. Next base: position 431,322,414 of record CM060929.1, on the reverse strand, counting down.
ACAAGAATTTTTTTTTAGGTTGAAAGACATTTTCAAGTGTAAATTATGTAATGATAGTTGTAACTATCATTTTCAGTTTACACTAGAAAGTGCCCTTCAGACCAAAAGGAAAACTTGTTGTCACTGAGACTATTTTTTTTGCAACTTCTTCCATGTGGCAATTTTCCTGTATTTAAAAATAGCCTGCCGAGGCACAGTCTTGGATTTCGATGAAACCGGTTTTTAGATCCATAATAGTGTATTATTATCGGATTTCAATTTTCATAGCATTTGGAATGGTCTTGTGATCGTACGACATATAAATGCGCTGAAATTTATATCAAAAATTCAATATTATATTTGGGTACAAAAAGATATCTTCTCCATACGACCGAATTAGGACTTGAAACCTTTTCCATTGCATTCAGAATATGGGTATAACATTCTAAACGTCTGGCGGCATGCCTCGATAGGGGTTCGCGATTTTAAGCTTCGTAAATCAAGACATTTTGAATTCAATTAAAAATATTTTTTTATACCCTAGTCCCTTCAGCTGTATTTCTTTTTACATCAAAGTTTTTGTCTCCTCCTTAGAATACTGTAACTAGTACTGCATATGGTTGCAGGCAAGGGAACATCGCATCGTGTTTCCCCCATTCTCCCTTTTCAACTTTTTAAAAGAATAACCGAGCTTTCGTTTTTAAAATCACGACTTCCATCAAAATCAAACGCAGTAAAATAAATAGAAAATTAATGGCTGTGCATAATTCTTCTTTCCTCCTCTCCAGTTCAAATGAAATTCAAAATAAAATCGATAGCCTCTAAGTTATGTTCGATTGAAGTTTTTCCCTATCCAATCGTAGCTTTCCTCTTCAATTCTTGAATGCAACCGCGTGCGTTTCAAAATAACCGATCCCATCGTGATTTCGCTAGCCACGTGCGATGTCAGGTGCGGCACCACGTGGATTCATGGGAGGATGAAGGGAGACTCTATGTAGGAGTCGCGTAGGGGTGTAGCCGTGGGAGCGAGGCAATTTAAGGTATAGCATCGGCTTTAGGGGGTTCTCCAATTGAAGGCGCCTATGCCGGTGATGGGTTCGAGGGGAGCGGCTTTCATTTAGATGTTTTGGGTTATGTCGAGACAGTGGAGAGGCAACGTGATGGCGGGTTGAGGAGTCTTCGAGGAAGATGGGTTCTTTGACATTGCGTGTGCAGCTTGCGTCTTTGGGGAGGAAGGTATGGTCGTGATCTGGTGAGTTTTTGTGTTGATTGTTTTAAGTTAATGGTTTAATCAAATTTAGTTTATAGAATTTAAACTATTAGGAAAAAATTAAAATTTACAGCAAGGTTTTGTCTTGTAATTAATTCAATTTGATTTCTGAATTTGGGTTGTTGAAAAAAAATAAAAAAAATAGATAGATATGATTACATCTACAACCGGATTTAAAACAGGTTATCTTTTTCAAGCTGAAGATTTATATTTTTATATCAATATAGTAAGGAAAAGGTATAACATAACTAAATGTAAATATATATATATATATATATATATATATATATATATATATTCACATGCCTATTTTAATTGTAGGTAAACAGGAAAATTTTATGTAGGAAAACTTTGAAAAATATATAGGAATTTTTAAAGTGTTTGAAAAATTTATAAAAGTTAGATTTTTGAAATCTATAATCTATTTTTTTCATAAGGATTTGTAGTTTCAAAATGGAAAAAAATAAAATAAATATGCACCTTTTAACTTACTAGTTTGCTTTAAAAATATGTATTTAGGTGATTAATTTATTTAATAAACTTATTTAGCTATTTAGTTACTAAAAATAACTTATTAAAAGGAAAATTAGTTTAAAATCAAATTATTAGTTAAATTAAATAAATAAATAGTAATTAATTGTTCGATTAATTTAGATGTTAATAAATCATATATTGTTTATTCAAGATCTGAAATCATGAAGAAAACAAGCTGGTTTGGGTCGGATTGCAAAACAAAAATTAAAGGTGAGTAAATCTCACTCAAACTGGATTAATGATTAATTTAATCAGTTAAACTAAATTATTAGTTGATTGATTGAATTGATAATTCATTAACAGTTTGGATGTGATATTATATATAATAGTATGTGTGTGTATATATATAAATATATATACATATATATATATATATCGAAATGATTGATATTCCCGCATTATATAGCGGATGAGACCCTATGCTCTCCGCATAATAGCGGAAGACCCTATATACCGCGATATGTCCCTTGAAGTGGTATTGGTTATTTTATATTGTGCTAACATCTGTGGATGCAAGAAAACAGGTTGGAGGGATCAAACTGGATTCCTCGAAAATATTGAAATTTATTTTCATAGTCTGCGATTGTGATTATTTGATAATCTATGATAGATTATAATTTGAAAATTGAAGCAATTGAATGCTATGGTTTGATTGAATATATTTTGGATATTTTGAGATATCAAAAGTAAAACTATTGGATTTTTGGAAAGAAAGATAATAGAAAGAAGAAAAAAAAAGAAAATGGTTTCAAAGTAAGTAGTTATGTTTATTTAAATTAAGTAATTTAAAAACCTTAAGTTAAATTAAACCTTAGGATTAGTAATGGCTGGGATAAATAAAATAATTTAAACTTAAAATTAATTAAGTTAAGGTAAATATATACATGTTAATTATTTATTAATTACTAAGGTTTATTAAAGTAAATAAATAGTTGTAATTAGTCAATAGTCAATGATAAAATAAAGTGATCTAAATCTTTAATTTATTAAAGATCTTAAGTTAATTATACTTTGTTAATTATTAGTTAATTCCAAATATTTGATTAGAATAAAATAAAATGGTTCGTAATTAGGTTAATGATAATTTAACATGATTTGAAAATGATTAATCAATTCTGTTTTAAGTAAGTTAATGATTTGTGTGACTAGTTAATCTAGACTATGAATAGTTAAATTGAAATAACCTGAAATGAACAGTTAAATATAAAATGTGAGACGATTCATTTGAATAGATATTGTGATGGATTTTTAGGTGAAGGTTGACATTCCGAAGCTGGATTGTTTGTAAAAACAACTTGTCTTAAAAGACGGCGTTTGGATTTGAAGAGACCGAGATCAGATATCAGCGATATCCGGAACCACTTGGATTTAATAACTACTTCAATCTTTATGGGTTTAATTTGTAGAATCAAATAGGCTAGAATTAAATAAATTAAGTAAATCTGACTATTTTTGAATAAGTAACTACACTTAGATATTATTTTAAACAATGGATTTAGCAACAAGTGTGGGTTATAACAAGATAAAAACTCGTAGTGTTGGATGAGTTACTTTGATTTTCAAAGACATTTTTACAACTTTTGTATTTCAAAATTAAATGGATTTACTCACGCTGGTTTCGAGCCTGACTCGGGTGTTACTTTATTGTAATGCTCGGGTCAAACCGAGTATTACAGATTTTTAGGTTATGACGTTCTGGAGCTCAGAAGACGGTCTGGATGGCAGAGACGTATTGATTATTATTCTGCTGTGTAATATACTATATAGACAGTATTTAGGGACAAATATTTATAACTATTCCAGATTTGCGTACTCTAATATCTTGTATATTTATTGATAGTTACAGCTTTTCTTTGTTTAACGCTATTATTTTATATTACATTTTGTTTCGCTGCGTTTGTGAGATTCTGATGTTGTTTTCTATTTCTTCTTCTACCTCTTTCTTCTTTTTCCCTTACGGTCTGGTATTTCTAGCAGTCGATTGTTCGACATGTAATACAATGGACGTATTGATGTCAACTTTCGGAGGTCAAAAAACCTAGTCATGACATTTCACCAAAGCCTAATTGATACATCTAGAAACCTTGAATTTATACACTCCTTCAATTGAATCCTGAATCTAGAAATTGCTACCTTCCAGATGCAGCTACAATTGACAAAAGAATTGAATTTTTATTTGTTATTTTAAAGAATGAAAATTTTAGATATTGGGAGGCAGAGTGGTCGACCTAACATAATGTAGACGAGAGGCAAAAATTAAAAATGAGAAAATAAGGGCTAGAGTGATTTAAATAAAGGATATCCCAAGGAGTAAAATAAGGATCTAGATCCTCATTTTTCTCTTAATTAATCTCCTCTCTTTAATTCAAAATCTAACTCACCTTTAGCCATCATATAGTTGGCCTCCCTTAGGTTAATCATGGTCTCACTCCATCAAGCCCTATATGGCCCTCAAAATCATTTCAATCCCGACCAATGATTAGCACATTTAAATTCAATTTAAACGTGTAGCGAAATCGTATATCAATTAGTGTATTTATAAATGTTATGTAATATTGATCAATAAACATCAAATAAAATTTTATAATTAATTTTTTTTGCTAAAACCAGATACTTTATTTACTTTAGGAGAAGGATTACAATATATAATACTTAAGGAGAAGGATTACATTATATAATACTAAAAGCACAGACAATGGTAGGAGTAATATTTGTTGGATGTACTCAAAAACCGTCGTACGTCCTCCTAAGCACTACATCGAATAGGAAGTACGAACGCGTAGTACTGTAGAATTGAAAAAATTCCACCGCCTAATCAAACTATCAATGGCCGTCCTCATTAATTATTACAATCAATGCTTCCTTTATTCTCAACTTGCTTCAGATCTGGGAGTATTCACTACCCCTAAATCATCTTCTTACGCTGTGATAATTAGCGTCGGGCATGCGTATTAAGCTCTAATCGTTGTCCTCCACTATTCCTCTTATGCCGACGAATAACAACCAGCAAATCTGTACCCCTAGAGTCGACTCTATTCTCCCTCAATCAACTCGAGATGTACGAAAATACGAACCATTTGGGTTAAAGAAGAAGAGGTAGAAGAAGAAAACAGAAAACAACTTAGAATCTAACCATCGCAGCGAAATAAAATATAATAGATAATAAATGATCTTTACACAAAAACAAATCTGTTTATACATTACATCATCAGAGTACAGCATCAGAGTTCAATACAAACAACAACACAACTCAAGACGGTTATAATATCTCGTCCTTCCCAAAACTGAATACACAGCGGAATATTTCATACAAATATGGAAGTACGTATCGCCATCCATCTCGTCTCCTGAGCTCCACAGCATCCTTTCCTGTATCCAATAATACTCGGTCTGACCCGAGCATTATAGTTAAATAACACCCGAGTCAGTCTGGAATACCAGCGTGAGAAAACCATACTCAAATTGATTATTAAAGTTTCAAAATCCTTTGAAATCAAAAGCATCTCGTAAGACCACGCCACAAATAAACATGTCGGATTTTTACCTTACGATAGCCAAAGCACTTTTTAATAAAATCCTCTGATATTATAATAGGGTCTATTTACAAATACTTATTAAAATAGCCGAAATTGTTACATGATTAATTCCAGCATACTAGCCACAAAGTGGGTTATACAAACAAAAACCATAAAAGGCGCGTAGGGAGAATGGATTTCCAACTAATGACTAGGCACGGGGTACCACCTATCACAGTACCTGGTCTAGATCAGCGTACCGAGGAACCACCCTAAATCCCCTACAACACAAGACCGGGGCTACCCCTTACTGGATAATCCCAAGTAAGATCACCCCGCGGTTGGGATCAGCACCCGCCCACTAAACCGAAATAAAAAGGGACATCTAGACAGGGATGACCTTACACTAATGGACGCGACCCATTTAGCCTTGCTGCATAACCCCTGATTTTCTGTCATTCCCTGTTGATGAGGCTCGAGGCTAAGCGTTTCCTTTTTATAACATATCTCTTAGAATGCTCATCGTCCACCTGACAATGTTCTGAAAGCATTCATCCATACAAGTCCGTCCTGGGTCCGAACGAAACCGAAGGCACTACTTCTACTACATCCATTTTGGAAACCCTCAGGCTTAGTAGCGACTAGCCCTTGCACTTCACTGCTCCATCTTCGAATCCAAACTCTTGTTTTCCATACGAAAACATTCAAACCGGATCGAAGTGGTTTTCAGAAAATAAATCCTTATCCCGGTCTCTTCGAAACGATCAACGCATTGGCCAATATTGATAGTCGGTTATTTAACTATCAATTAACATTCGCAACAACCATCAAACAAAAATAATTTCTCCAAATTATTTATAAATCTCAAAATATCTTCACAAGATATATTTCCACTTTTCAACCCTTTGAAGACAGTGCCAAACCATCTTCCTCTCACGAAACACATTTCCCAAATATTTTCTATTTCTGCTGAAATCACCAAGTACAAATAATTTAAAACACTTATTATAAAATATACTTTAAAACACTTAAATTAAAAATTACTTTAATACTTATTCAAAATATATACTTTAATAATATTTAAAATAAAACTACTTTGTACAGTATAAAACTTAATTTCTAACTTTTAAAACATAATACCAAGCCACCTTTAAATAATTACTGCTATTAGAAAAATATACTTACTTTAAAATTTAAACATTTAGAAATAATAACTTTTCTAAAACATACTTTAAAAACAACTTAAACTTTTTACTTATACTTAAAAATTTGCTTTGAAAACGTACTTGGTTATCCAGAGAATACGCTTCTCTTTCACATCTTTAAAAATAAATCACTATTTATTTTAAACGAATTTACCCATTCCTTCAATAAATTCCCACCATGAAATTTATACTTCCAAATATCCACCGATATCTGTTTCACTTTACAAACCCAGTTTATAAATTTCATAGTCACATTCTCCTTTAAATTTCTAATTTCAAACACTTAAATCAATTTCCAAATTGATTTGCAATTTACTCCGTTTTGGAATAAATTCCTTTACTTACTCAATTTTATTTCAAAACCCATAGACTTCAAATTTGATTTCTTAATTATAATTTAAAATCTTTTTAACTGAAAATACCAATTTCATGTTTTCCAAATTTCTTTTTATCCTTTCAAATAAATTTAAACCTTGAATTTTAAAGTAAAATCTTTTATTCCTTTAAATAACATCACTTAAGTTTTAAAATTCATTATTACTCTGTTTATTCAAAATCCCCTTTTGCATACTCGGAACTTATTTATTAGAATTTTAAAATCACTTTCATTCTTTTTCCAATTCATTCTTCAATTTATCCCAAATTTTCAATAACCATTTTATTTACAAATTCTCTCTTTTAATTTTCTTTTCAAAAATCCAATTTATATATTTTTGGTAACTCAGTACACCAAAATATTTTCAATCAAACATAGCATCCAACATTTTTGTTAGCAATATAATTCATCATAGATTATCAACTACCAAATCAAAGGATATTAAAACATTCTAAATAAATTTGGGGAATCCCTTTAGATCCCTCCACCCTATTTCCCTGCATCCACAGACGTTAACATAATAGAAAATACCAATTCCGCTTCGAGGTGGAATATCGTGGTATATGGGTTTTTATAATATCATCCCCTATTATGCGGCACATAGTGTCTCATCCGCTATATAATGCAGGAAATCAATCACTCCATCATATACTACATACTACTACACCAAATCAATCCAATCATTCCACCAATTATTTAAATTTAACCATTTAAATATAAATAGCAATCCAGAAGAGTGATATTAACTCACCTTTGATTTTGTTGTTTGCAATCCATTCCAAACTGGCTTGTTTCTTTACAATTTTAGACCTTGTACAAATATTTATACGGTTTATTAATATTTGAATTGATCGAACAATTAATTACCATTTAATTAACTAATAATTTAATTTAACTAATATTCTTCCTTTTAAAAGTCTTTTAGTAACTAAAATAGTTAAATAAGTTAATTGGACAAACTAATCACCAAATCCATTACTTTAAAATGAATTAGTAAATTTAAAATGGATATTTGTATATTTAATTTTCTTTAAAACTACATATATATGTGTGTGTGTGTGTGTGTGTGTGTGTGTGTGTGTGTGTGTACTTATCAAATAATCTATATAGACTTTAAATATCTAATTTTAATTTTTCTCTTTCATCAACCCCTATATAGTTTTTTCCAAAATCTTATATATACATATGTACTGTTCATTCTATGTATATTCCATAGGTGTGTATATCCTTTTATATAGATATATTTTTATTTATATAATTTTCTGTAAATAACAAAACAGTGAATTCCTTTACTGTAAAACTTTCTTTCTTCAATATATATATACATTTGTAAAAATAGTAATTTCCTTCTTTTTCTTTTCAAAATAAAAACTTAACCCATACACCTATTTGAAAAATAGCAGCCTGGTTTTTTTAGAGATTTCTTTCGCTGCATATATATTACAATTTCCAATTATATATATATATATATATATATATATATATATATATATAAATTAAATTAAAAACCCCAAAAACTGATACCTCACTGTCCTTAGTTCCACGGGCGCACCGAGCTTCTGCCCGAGCTTCCACCGTAACGGCGAAATCACGCTCACGACAGCAGCCCAGACCACCGAACTCCTCGATCGAGCTACCGCTCCCTCGTGCACGAGCTTCGGCCACGCGATGCCGACACGTTGCTTTTCCACGTTCGCCACAAAACCCAAACGCATCGTCGAGAACCCCATCGAACTCGACCACACTCCTATTGCCTCGCTTATGCCCTCCTCTCCTTCTCGCAGTAGCCCTCGTGTTGCCCTAGTCGAGCTCATCTCCCCTTTGCGAATCGAAATCGCGACCTATTTTCCCTCGGCCATGCGATTTCCTGCGTTTGTCTCTTTTTTTTTAGAAACGAAAATTGATTTTGCTTGTGAAGGGAAATGGAAATGAAGGAAGCCGAGGGTTTGAAATTGGGGAAGGGAACGAAGAAAGAAGAAAAAATACTCGGCGTATTATCTTGTGTTGAAGTTAATTCGTTATGTCTGCTTTTGAAAGGAAACAGCATGATTTAAGGATAACGGGTAGCGTATGGGAGAAAAAAGGCACAGTGCTTTGGAAAGGACTGGAAAAGGGTTAATGTGAGATAATTTCAACTGCAATTGACTAGTATGAATATTCAATTTAAATTCAAATTCAAACCGTTCCGACAAATGCAACTTAAAACTTGACCTCCTATCGAGGCGTGCCGCTAGGCGTTTATAATGTTATACTCCTATTCCAAACGCAATGGAAAAGGTTTCGTGTCCTAATTCGATCGTATGTAGAAGATATCTTTTTGGACCTTATTATTATACTGAATTTTCGATAAGATTTCACCGCGTTTATATATCGTACGCTCATACAACAACTCCAAACATTACGAAAATTGAAATCTGATAATAATACAATATTACAGATTCAATGGAACTGATTTCGTCGAAATCCGAGACTATGCCTCAGAAGGCTTTTTTTAAATATCAATTTAAACGATATATTTTCAAAACTTAACAAAACACTTCCAAGTTCATTTAACACTTTTACTATCTTCTGTACTATCAATATAAATTTTACAGGCCTTTAAAATATTTTTAACAAGCTCGAAACTCAAGATTAAATATTTTACTCAGTCTCCCATTATTGAATTCAATAATTATATTATTCAACAAATTGCTGTATCTACATTCTAGATAGATAAATTCAAGTTTTCCATATTCGAAACCACTTTATAATTCAGTTTCTATATTTAAAACCATTTAAATATTCCAAATTAAATATTGAAAAATCAAGGTCGTCACATTCCTCCCCCCTTAAAAAAATTTCGTCCCCGAAATTATTAAGGCGGAAAAATGTCCAAAACCCACTTACTTACTAAAACCCATTTAGTGAAAATCCCATATTCAATTTTCTAATCCTTAAGTTCCAACTAAACAATTAGCCTAAATTTCTATTTCCAAAATCCCTTATCTCAATTCCAATTTGAAATTGTTTTGTCGCTAACAATTTTTTTTTCCAAAAATGTTCAAAACATTTCGAACTCCCAAAATTTTCGAAATTTTTTGGTAGATTCTCCTTTGTACAGAGGAGCTTTTACAATTTGACAAGAGATATAAATATACATGCATTGGCCCACACGGTCGTAGAAACAAAAACAGTTCATATTTTCTATTTTTATTGCATAGGCGTACCTTTGTTTAGCATTTTCAAGCAAACGGCTTATTATTTTAGCAATTAGCGCGTCCAAATCTAGCCAAACAGCTTCCCGGTACCTGTACTTGTTGAATATGCGCTTATATGATTTTTGTTTGATGATAATAAACATATATACATTCGTTTAAATGTATTTGATAATATACTATTCTATTTTTCACAGTTTAAATAAATATTTGTTGAATAAAATAAATTACACAGAACGCTTATATGATTTTTGTTTGATGATAATAAACATATATACATTCGTTTAAATGTATTTGATAATATACTATTCTATTTTTCACAGTTTAAATAAATATTTGTTGAATAAAATAAATTACACAGAATTTGAATTCAAACAGATATTTTATTCAAATAAATATTTATTACAACTTTGAATAGTACAATTTCAAGCTCTCACTATAACTATACAACTTTAATACAAATTCAATTACATCACTATTTTACATATCATCACCTCACTACATATCACTCACACTCATATTTATCTTCAACTTCATTCCAGTTTGAATCCAGCATCTGAGCAATCTGCAAAAATATTTACTAACGCAGTAAAATTGAAAAAGAAATATTTTTGCAATTCAAAAATAAAATGGATTTTGAAAATAAGATTTGCCTCAGTTATTTGGGTTGTTCGTCATAATTTAAATTTGAATTCATCATACACGAACAACTTGTGACATACACCGTGTATCACTGTATATGTCACAAGGCCGTGCACACCGATATACACTTGATTGACTTACAGGGACAGGTGAGCACAGGTCAAACCGAAATGCAAAGCCGGGTTCAACTCACGTGCAATATATTTAAAATTACGACACGAGCACAAGATCAAACCCGAGTTTTGAAACTGGATTCAACACAAGGCAACATGACCGAAGGCATAGCGACTGCAGTAGTGACAAGTGCAATTCGAACCAACATGACAGCAATGCACCAATGCAAAATGGAGTGAATGCATCATGAACACTATAGATCGAGAACTAGACCAGGCAAGTATCAAGATAAGTGTACAGCAAACATGACAAGAGACCAAAGTGCAAACAGCAAAGCACATGCATGAAACAGTGGAATGAACCAGTGATATATGCAAACAAAACAATACTGCTGCAGCATACCAGACTACAAAGTGTTAACAAACACAAACTGCAGTGGACAGCAAAAATGATCAGCCATCAAAGTACAAGAACAAGTTGAGATGCACAATGCCACCAAGCAATACAAAGACCAGCTACAACATGTCAATGCAACAAACATGTATACAACATCGAGCCAGAGCTGTCAAATATCACAAAAGTCAAGGCTGCAAATGAAATGCAACACACATGCACGACTTATGGTAGTGAAACTCAAACAAAGTGCAGAAGTAAACAAATGCAATAATCAACTCAACTGAATCAAGTAGCCAACAGCTAGTGCTATCAAATGAACCAGTGACATGAACCATGCAACAATTCAAATTCAAGACAGCACCAAAGACTCAGCAGTCAGTGGCACATGACCACCTAGCAGTGACAGTTCAAGTGAACCGAGTTCAAGTCAGACCAACACTGCAACTCAAAAAATAACATGAATGCAACATGGCCGAGCATTGATCAAGACCAGTAACATGTGGACAGTAAAAATCAAACAACCAAACCAACATGAAGCAATGTACATGCATCAGTGATGAAAGCTACAAGAGAGGCACAACAACTACAAAGTATCCAAATCAGTACAAACATGAACATGTGCAGATCACAGAACACAATGCCCAAGTATACAATAAAACAAGGCTCAAACCAAAAGTGCACAAGTATTTTCAAACAGCAACAATGCAGACTCGAGCACACAAACAAAAGACTACAAGTTCGCGTCCAGTCACAACAAAGAAAATGTCAAGTCACGTTCATGTTAAAATCGACCAAAGAAGATGGCCAGAGACGAAGACTACAAGATGGACGAAATCAATTTCAAAAATCAAGTGCATATCATTATTCTTTGAAATAGTCAAAGTCAGAAACAATCAAGTCGTGGTCATCATGAAAATGAATTAAAGCCGTGACCACCAAGCAATGAATATACAGGAATTGAAAAGGTCAGAAAACATCTCAATCATCGAAACGAAATCAAGTGGCCGAGGTGAATAATATGACGAATTCAAACAAAATTGATACGAACGCAATTATAGGAACTGGAATCCTATAAATTACCACAAATCATCATCGGCAATTTTATCGAGTTCAAGCATTCAACCAGAAAGCAAAAGGAATAAAAGTACTCACCAAAATTGTAATCGAACTCGATCAATCGAAGTAGCCGAAGCAAGGTACAAGGAGGCAGTCGATCGACAGGGCAGAAGGACGAAAATCACAAATTCGATCGATTAATATAATATCGGCATCTTCGATTCCAGCCCTAATTTATTGAAGGAAGAGGAACAAACAAGAGCCGAAGCCCTAATCTCAGAAGGAAGAACAAGCGGACATTATCACATACGAGATAAAAGAAAAAGGGCCGGCATAGTGAAATAATAAAAAAAAAGGGGATGAACTGTTTTAGTTTGGGCCGGCCTTTTTATTTTAAAAGGCTTTAGTTTCTTTTTAGGGCTGTTTTTATTTACGTTGTTTTTAAATTTGTATTTTCATTTTTAAACCGTTTAAATTTCTAGTCGTGTGACTAGGGGACAAGCTACGTGGCGTAGCTTGAGAATTCGCAACTCGGTAGTTGAGTTGTGCCAAGGTTTTGAGCGTAGAGTTAGATTAGTCAATAGCGGGTATAGCGAGTTCACGTGTGTAAGCGAGGGACTATCTAATTTCTAGTAGAAACCTTGGGGGCAGCACGTAGGCAGGGTTTTGCCGAAGCTGGGTAAATTCTGTGTTGTTCTGTTTTTTCTGTTATTTATATTCTGCGATATCTGTGCTGCTATTCTGTGATCTGAATTGAAATTAATTAATAAGCTTCCGCGATTAATTTTTATAATTTATACTATCACCCTATTCACCCCTCCCCCCTCTAGGGTGAAATCGATCCTACAGTACTTACTCAATTTAAACATGTAAGTACAAAATATACGAAATTTATTAACATTTCACTTACTTTCAATAGCTAAACACATGCATTTCATAAGCAACATGCACCAAACACTTTCCATGAGCAATGTGTATGATTTCAAAACTAATTCAATTGCTTTCAACCAATACATGTGCCATTCCATTCAATTATAATGGTTTACACTTCAATTTCTTACATTCAATTTATTTTTAATCCAAACAAGCTCATATTCAACTCAATTGATTTCAAAATCAATTTTATTTCACTTCTATTAATTCATAGAATTTTATTAAATCTCGTTTTCGTCAAACGACAATTTATTTCTACGCAGTTCGACTATATTCATGTGAATAAATAATTACTTAAGCTTATAATCATTTTAAATTGATTCTGACTCAATTTATATTTAATTCCTTCCATTTTAATTCATTCACAACCATTTTATTTAGCTCGGCACATTCCATGCTTGTATGCTACTAACCATTCCCAAATTAATTCAACCCAAGCTTTTATTTAATGGTCTTTCATTCTTACTCGAAGTCGAGCTTCTAATTATTCTTAACTTAAGTTAATTTACTTCAATTTATTTCAACTTCAAACCTAAGCGCACTTCCATTTAATTTGATTCTCATCAAATAAAATTCCATTTAATTCAGTTGGCCCATCCATTTTAATTTTAATTCACATTCTCAATTTATAAAAATAATATCCAAGCACATATTTAACTCATTTATACTCGAATTGGATTTTATTTGCAACTCAAATCATTTCTATTATAATCCAATTCCATTTCATTTGAGAACTTCGATTCATAATTAATCCACTTACAATATGCAATGAATATTATTTATACTCAAGTTCTATTTCTATCATTTAATTCACAAACCAATTTTATTGACTCATAATTCAACTTTTATTTAACCGATTTAAACTCCATTATCATATCCAATTAACTCATTTATTTCAAATTAGTCCCCTTCCCACTTGCAATTCAATATTTGATTTTTATCTTCAAAAATCACTTCATTTAATTTTCTTGAGTTCCATCTTATTTTATATCTCAAGTTTGGAAAAAAAATTAAAATACCAAAACTTTTACTTTGGCTTATTTATTCCCTTTTTAAATTTTTATAAGCTACTCACTTATTAATATTCATACTTCTCCATCCATTTATAGTCAATCACATTCACATTTTACCTTTAACTAGGGATTATATATTTTTATTCCAATGCTTTTTGATTTTTTATAAGCATCTGAAGCTTATTTATTCCAATTCAATACTTACTTAGGCTACACTTATTTATTTAAGAAAGAATTTTATTCCATTCAATATTACCTATAACTCAGCTGAATTTATTTCAATTCAATTTTTTTTGACTCAACTCCAATTAAATCAAGCTACATACCATTCTTTTGAATTTTATTAAGCAAGGACTTAATTCCATTTAATATCATCCCATACAATTTACTTTTATATCATTTCAATTCTTTTCAACTTACTTCAAATCCAACTTATTATTATTAACTTTGCTTAGGTTAATTTAATTCTAATTAATTTTATTTCTCAATCCAAATTTAATTTTTATTTTCCCATTCCAATCACATTCAAGATCTACTAATTATTTCTTCCAATCATCAATTAAATTTCAAAGTTTAATCTTAACCCTAGTTAAATTCTCATTTTTAACTTTCACCTTTGATTTTAATTCCAAAATCTAATCCTCATATTCCTCACCAAAATCATTCAATATTTATAAGTTATAACTTATCCCCTAATGATCTCTAAATTATTTAAAAAAGGATTTCAGGATTTTTAAATGCCCGGCTTTTGTTCAAATCATTTTGAAATCACCATTATCTCAAAATCACACTTCTCAAAAAAAAATTAAACCAATCCTAGTTTTTATCGCCAATAAATTTCCCTTGAAATTTCAATAACAAACTTTGTTTTTCCCCAAAATAATGACCACGACAGAAATCCATCACTTAGAAACTCGAAAATGAATGCCGATGATGTCGCGATCATCATCGGAATTATTTCCCCAGACCGAAGCGATTTCAGTGCTATGACATCTCCAAAACCTATTTAAAACCGTTTTCTTTAAAAAATATCTCCAAAATAATATTATTATTTTCCTTTCGAAATACGTCGGAAAACACTTCTAAAATCGTCGAGATTTAGATCTTCAATTTTTAATTTGTATCCAATTTCAACGATAATCCATTTGTATAATTTATGCTCATACATTTTTTTCTCATTTGATTACACAAGTCATACCAATTTTATAATTTCATTTGTTTAAAATATTATCATCCAAACACCCAAGTTATATAACAATTTAAGAAAATATTTCCTTTATATCAGAATATATTTTTGGGTAAAATTATTTCATTCACCCACTTTTAAAACAATACTGTGACAATTTATCATATCAGGTGTTTATAAACTCTTCTCGAATAGCGGCCAACTTACTCGATCAGAATTCATATTCCACTCAACCAATAAGTCAACACAATATTAAAACAATTTATATTCACTAACAAATACGCGCTCGTATCTATTAATACACTCAAACTCATTTTAGAGTACTACTGACTCTATCTCTAGTGAGTAATTCCCACCAGAGCCAAGGTTCTCGCTTAACCTTCTGTTATGACACCAAATGTAACAACCCGCAAATCCGTACCCCTAGAGTCGACTCTATTCTCCCTCAATTAACTCGAGATGTATGGAAATACGAACCATTTGGGTTAAAGAAGAAGAGGTAGAAGAAGAAAATAGAAACCAATATCAGAATCTAACCATCGCAGCAGAATAAAATATAATAGATAATAAATGATCTTTACACAAAACTAAATCTGTATATACATTACATCATCGGAGTACAACATCTGAGTTCAATACAAACAACAACACAACTCAGGATGGCTATAATATCTCGTCCTTCCCAAAACTGAATACACAGCGGAATATTTCATACAAATACGAAAGTACGTATCGTCATCCAGCTCGTCTCCTGAGCTCCACATCATCCTTTCATGTATCCTATAATACTCGGTCTGACTCGAGCATTATAGTTAAATAACACCTGAGTCGATATGGAATACCAGCGTGAGAAAACCATACTCAAATTGATTATTAAAGTTTTAAAATCCTTTGAAATCAAAAGTATCTCGCAAGACCACGCCACAAATAAACATGTCGGGTTTTTACCTTACAATAGCCAAAACAGTTTTTAATAAAATCCTCTGATCTTATAATACAGTGTATTTACAAATACTTATTAAAATAGCCGAAATTGTTACATGATTAAATTCCATCATACTAGCCACAAAGTGGGTTATACAAACAAAAACCGTAAAAGGCGCGTAGGGAGAATGGATTTCCAACTAATGACTAGGCACTGGGGTACCACTTGTCACAGTACTTGGTCTAGATCAGTGTACCAAGGATCCACCCTAAATCCCCTGCAACACAAGACCTGGAATACCCCTTGCTGGATAATCCCGAGTAAGATCACCCCACGGTTGGGATCAGCAGCCGCCCACTAAACCGAAATAAAAAGGGACATCTAGACAGGGATGACCTTACACTAATGGACGCAACCCATTTAGCCTTGCTGCATAACCCCTGATTTTCAGTCATTCCCTGTTGATGAGGCTCGAGGCTAAGAGTTACCTTTTTATAACATATCTCTTAGAATGCTCATCGTCCACCTGACAATGTTCTGAAAGCATTCATCCATACAAGTCCATCCCAGGTCCGAACGAAACCGAAGGCACTACTTCTACTACATCCATTTTGAAAACCCTCAGGCTTAGTAGCGACCAGCCCTTGCACTTCACTGCTCCATCTTCGAATCCAAACTCTTGTTTTCCATACGAAAACATTCAAACCGGATCGAAGTGGTTTTCAGAAAATAAATCCCGATCCCGGTCTCTTCGAAACGATCAACGCATTGGCCAATATTGATAGTCGGTTATTTAACTATCAATTAACATTCACAACAACCATCAAACAAAAATAATTTCTCCAAATTATTTATAAATCTCAATATATCTTCACAAGATATATTTCCACTTTTCAACCCTTTGAAGACAGTGCCAAACCATTTTCCTCTCACGGAACACATTTCCCAAATATTTTCTATTTGCACTAAAATCGCCAAGTACAAATAACTTAAAACACTTATTATAAAATATACTTTAAAACATTTAAATTAAAAATTACTTTAATACTTATTCGAAATATATACTTTAAGAATATTTAAAATAAAACTACTTTCTACAATATAAAACTAAATTTCTAACTTTTAAAACATAATACCAAGCCACCTTTAAATAATTACTGCTATTAGAAAAATATACTTACTTAAAAATTTAAACATTTAGAAAATATAACTTTTCTAAAACATACTTTTAAAACAACTTAAACTTTTTACTTATACTTAAAATTTTGCTTTGAAAACGTACTTGGCTATCCAGGGAAATACGCTTTTCTTTCACATCTTTAAAAATAAAACACTATTTATTTTTATACGAATTTACCCATTCCTTCAATAAATTTCCACCGTGAAATTTATACTTCCAAATGTCCACTGATATCCGTTTCACTTTACAAACCCAGTTTATAAATTTCATAGTCACATTCTCCTCTAAATTTCCAATTTCAAACACTTAAATCAATTTCCAAATTGATTTGCAATTCACTCCATTTTGAAATAAATTCCTTTACTTACTCAATTTTATTTCAAAACCCATAGACTTCAGATTTGATTTCTTAATTATAATTTAAACTCTTTTTAACGTAAGACACCAATTTCATGTTTTCTAAATTTCTTTTTATCATTTCAAATAAATTTAAACCTTGGATCTTAAAGTAAATTCTTTTATTCCTTTAAATAACATCACTTAAGTTTTAAAATCCATTATTACTCTGTTTATTCAAAATCTCCTCTTCCATACTCGGAACTTATTTATTAGAATTTTAAAATCACTTTCATTCTTTTTCCACTTCATTCTTCAATTTATCCCAAATTTTCAATAACCATTTTATTTACAAATTCTCTCTTTTAATTTTCTTTTCAAAAATCCAATATATATAATTTTGGTAACTCGGTACACCCAAATGTTTTCAATCAAGCATAGCATCCAACATTTCTGTTACCAATATAATTTATCACAGATTATCAATGACCAAATCAAAGGATGTTAAAACATTCTAAATAAATTTGAGGAATCTCATTGGATCCCTCCAACCTGTTTCCTTGCATCCACAGACGTTAGCACAATATAAACTATCAATTCCACTTCGAGGTAGAATATCGCGGTATATGGGTTTATATAATATCATCCGCTATTATGCGGCGCGTAGTGTCTCATCCGCTATATAATACGGGAAATCAGTCACTCCAATATATACTACATACTACTACATCAAATCAATCCAATCATTCAACCAATTATTTAAATTTAAAAATACAAATAGCAATCCAGAAGAGTGAGATTAACTCACCTTTGATTTTGCTGTTTGCAATCCATTCCAAACTGGCTTGTTTCTTCGCAATTTTAGACCTTGTATAAACATTTATACGGTTTATTAATATTTGAATTGATCGAACAATTAATTACCATTTAATTAACTAATAATTTAATTTAACTAATATTCTTCCTTTTAAAAGTCTTTTAGTAACTAAAATAGTTAAATAAGTTAATTGGACAAACTAATCACCAAATCCATTACTTTAAAATGAATCAGTAAATTTAAAATGGATATTTGTATATTTAATTTTCATTGAAACTACATATATATATATATATACCTATAAAATAATCTATATAGACTTTAAATATCTAATTTTAATTTTTCTCTTTCATCAACCCCTATATATATATATATATATTTTTCCAAAATCTTATACATACAGATGTATTGTTCATTCTATGTATATTCCACAGGTGTGTATATCCTTTTATATCGATATATTTTTATAATTTTCTGTAAATAAAAAAACAGTGAATTCCTTTACTGTAAAACTTTCTTTCTTCAATATATATACACATTTGTAAAATAGTAATTTCCTTCCCTTTTTCTTTTTCAAAATAAAAAATTAACTTATACATCTATTTGAAAAATAGCAGTCTGGTTTCTTTAGAGATTTCTTTCTCTGCATTTATATTGTAATTTCCAATCTATATATATATATATATATATATATTTAAATTAAACTAAAAACCCCAAAAACTGATACCCCACTGTCCTTAGTTCCACAGCGCACCGAGCTTCTGCCCCAGCTTCCACCGTAACGGCGAAACCGCGTTTACGACAATAGCCCAGACCACCGAACTCCTCGATCGAGCTACCGCTCCCTCGTGCACGAGCTTCGCCCACGCGAAGTCGACATCGTCGCCTTTCCATGTTCGCCACAAAAAAAAACATGCCATCGAGAACCCCATCGAACTCGACCACACACCTGTTGCATCGCCTACGCCCTCCTCTCCTTCTCGCAGCCGCCTTCGTGTTGCCCTAGTCGAGCTCATCTCCCCTTCGCGAACCGAAATCGTGACCGATTTTCCCTTGGCCATGCGATTTCGTGCGTTTGTCTCTTTTTTAGGAGCGAAAATTGATTTGCTTGTGAAGGGAAATGGAAATAAAGGAAGCCGAGGGTTTGAAATTGGGGAAGGGAACGAAGAAAGAAGAGAAAATACTCGGCATTTATTACCTTGTGTTAAAATTAATTCGTTCTGTCTGATTTTGAAAGGAAATAGCATGATTTAAGGATAATTGGTAGCATATAGGAGAAAAAAGGCTACAGTGCTTTGGAAAGGACTGGAAAAGAGTTGATGTGAGATAATTTCAACGGCAGTTGACTAGTATAAATATTCAATTTAAATTCAAATTCAAACCGTCTCGATAAATGCAACTTAAAACTTGACCTCCTATCAAGGCCTGCCGCTAGGCGTTTATAATATTATACCCATACTCTGAACGTAATGGAAAAGGTTTCGTGTCCTAATTCGATCGTATGGAGAAGATAGCTTTTTGGACCTTATTATTATACTGAATTTTCGATATGATTTCAGCATGTTTATATATCGTACGCTCACACAACAACTCCAAACATTATGAAAATTAAAATCCAATAATAATACAATATTACGGACCTAATGGAACTGATTTCGTCAAAATTCAAGACTATGCCTTGGAAGGCTATTTTTAAATATCAATTTAAACGATATATTTTCAAAACTTAACAAAACACTTTCAAATTCATTTAACACTTTTACTATCTTCAGTACTACCAATATAAATTCTACAAGCCTTTAAAATATTTTTAACAAGCTCGAAACTCAAGATTAAATATTTTACTCAGTCTTCCATTATTGAAATGAATAATTATATTATTCAACAAATTGTTGTATCTACATTTTGGATAGATAAATCCAAGTTTTCCATATTCAAAACCAATGTATAATTCAGTTTCTATATTTAAAACCATTTAAACCTCCTTAAAAGAATTTCTTCCCCGAAATTACTAAGGTAGAAAAATGTCCCAAACCCACTAACTTATTAAAACCCAATATTGAAAAATCTGGGTCGTCACAGCCGACATCGTCAAGAAGAAGTTTCGAGTGTAGCTGCCGGAGGCTTGCAATTGCTACATCATCTCTTTCTCAGCCCAGGTTTGCTCCTGCTCCATATGTCTAAAAACAGAGAAGGTCTACTTTTTTCCTTTATTTCTTCACTTTTTCACATTCTTAATTAACTTCCTATAATCTTGTAGTATTAACACTATACGAACACTATATGGTGTTTTGACTAAAGATCTTGGAGTTTCTCTCCATCCAAACATGCTATATTAAAGTAGTGTTTGCAATATCAATTAGTTTCTTGTATAACTTGTTGCCAATATTCACTATGACGATTAATGAGAATATTTCTTCCAAGTTGTCGTTCATATTTGATGCAGTTGTAGTTTTTGTGCCATAATGTTGTTGAGTATTCACATTCAAAGAAAAGGTGGTTTTTGGTTTCTTACCCTTGATTACAAATTATGTTATGAAAAAGCATGCTTCAGCATCGATTAACATTGCTTAAGAGCTAAATGTTTGCAAAATGCTTAATTTTTTGAAAAAGCAGAACGATTAAGCAATGAGGGCTTAAGCGAGCTTAGTTGGTGCTTATATGCGCTTTGCTTAAATTTAAGCAATGCTTAAGTAATACTTAGCAAAAAAATTATTATTATTAAAATAAAAGGAATTAAGATTTTAGCAAAAAACCACATTCCTAACATAATTTTCACATTTTCTATAACATGGATCGATGGATGATTTGCATTGTGATATGATTATTTTATTTAAAAAATGTGCACAGTTTGTACTCAGCTTGAGCATGCTAACTTTTAATGAATAGAGAAAGTCAAATTCAACTTTTGAAACCTATGAATTTATAAGTTAACTTCAAAGTTAAATTTTAGTCCTATGTAACGAATTTATGCATATATATAGTACACTTGTACATAAACGGTACACTTAATATAATCTTTTTATAATAGATTTATATAGGTACGATAAAGTATGAAAAAAAATTAAGCAGTTTGTAAATGATGCTCAAGCAACGCTTAAGCAAAATTAAGCGAAGCGAGACTTCTATCATCTTGCTTTGCTTAATGCATATTATAACATAGGTTGCAAAGTTTATATTTAAGATCTATATTTGAATTCCATTTGATAATTTTGCTTCTAGTGTTTAATTTGTCTAGTTTAGATAGTACAACCGACACTGCCATTTTAGGAGCACAAACACTGTTCCAAATATATGAACACCACTCTAGAGTAGGTTATATATCTCTTACTTGTTCCCATGCTACTGATAAACCGAACTCACCTTCACCGTCAAAATTTCCATTTCCACTCATCATCGACATTATATTCCGTAATAGGTATGTTTTTATAAGTCGAACAACACAAGGAGGCACATACGAAATGTTTACTCTTTACTGTCCATTGGAGATGGAGAGGGGACCTTCCTATTGGGAATTCCAATAGTTGTCATTGTTAGCAATCCCAACAATTCTATAAGCGATTTCTCATTCATCCATGGATCAAACCGCAACTCGTGTTATCACCACATTCCATGTTCCTTTCAATGCATCTTTTAATGTGTTGACTAGTTTTGAGAAGGATTTTCCAAGTGTATGATGATTTGTTGTCTTCTTGGACTATCTAGAAAAGTTTATTCTTACAGTATCGATTAGTCATCCGTTGCACCCAAAGGCATTTTGTTGTAGAAACTTCCAAATGAACTTTAAAAATACTGCTTTCATGATATTTTCTAATTTTCTAAGGCCCTTTCCCTCCTTCATTCATTGGCTTGCACTTATCATCTCAGTTTAAGTTGTAGGGTTTATTTTTCCTTTCAAAATTAGAACAAATGGCATTTATTCTATCTATGATGGATGTTGGTAGCTAGCAGAATTGCACCAATTATATGATTATTGGGTTCACTGTTTAATAAGTTTAATTCCACCCGCTATATTTAACATTCTATTTTGCCAATTGTTGATTTTTATTTGAATTTTATCTAACAACATACCAAAATATCGTGCTTTTAGTTTGCTATGAGTCGGAATTCTCAAATATGTGATTGGGAGTTCCCTACTTTTACTTGTAAAATACCATGGATTTGTTCCATATTTCTCACCCCTTTTCCAAAGAACGAGGTAATTTCCTATCTGTTCATTTCTTGATCCACAAACTATTTAATTTATTCAAAATAATGGCAATTCTCTCAACATTTTCAAAACTGGCTTATGCAAAGACTAAAATCTCATTTGCATATAGTAAATGAGCTAGAACAGGTTTGATAGGAAGTATCGGAGCAATGTTTCCTTCATGATATTCCATATCTAAGAGAATTATAAATTACTCCATTACAATTGCAAATAAGCAAGGGATAGTGGGTCCGCTTGCCTAGTGCTCCTATTACTGCAAATAAACCTAAAGAATTACCATCCATTAGAATAGAATATGTGTAGTGGAAATACATTCATATATCAAGTTTGAAAACTTTGTAGAAAACCCCATGCAAAGCAGCATATAATGCATGAATTCTCTACTGATTTTACTTTATGCCTTTTGTAAGTCCACTTTCATACATATTATTTCCAGTCTTTCTATTAAATCCAATCATTTCATATTCAATAAATAAATTTCTTGTTATGAGTTTACATGGGATAAAAGCATTTTGGTTGATTGATAGTAAACCATTTAAGTACTTTTTCATCCTATTACATATCAGATTTGCTAAAATTTTGTAAACCAAATTACATAAAGAAATTGGTTTAAAATAAGAAAGAGTTTGTGGATACACATTTTTTAGGATTAAGCAGATGAAAGTATGATTAATTTCTTTTATAATTTTACTTGACTATTGTAAGCCCAATATTGCTTGAAGTATATCAATTTTGAGTAACTCTCGATGAAATTTGAAAACCTTCGAATCCAATCCATCTAGGCCTAGCGAGCTATTCTCTTCAATTTGGAAAATGATTATTTTTAGTTCTTCCATTTCAAAAGACCTTTCCATAACTTCCCTAGCATTTCCCAAAATTATGTTTTACAAGTTACGGTCGGAAAACTAGTAATAACAGAGCCAGAATTGAAAAGATTAATGAAATACTAGATTTCTTCCCCGTTCAAATGTTCCTTTGGATTGATCCTGTTGCCTTGCGTATCCAACGTCAGCTTGCTATTCAGGCTTGATTTGGGATGAGAGACATTAGAGTGAAAAAACAAAATGCTTTATCGTCGTAGGTTAGCCATTTCATTTTAGACCAATGATTGTTTTTAGTGGCCTGTCTACATAGGATTTTAGAAAGTTCATCCATTTTTTGTTCATATTTTAATACAATTAGGCTCATTTTGGTTGATTCACTAGTTGTGTATGTAGGTTGTAGAATTATGGATTTAAGGCCAATTAAACAATAGAGCGAGTGAATAGTGTTTTCTAACTTTTGTAAATCTTTTTAAATTTATTTCAAGTTTAATATTAAATCATAGATTTTCAACACAAAATTGTATCAACAATTAATTATAGATGCAATCATAGATAAGCCAAAAACAATAAAGTAAAGTAAAGAGTTAGAGAGAAGACACCAGAGATTTTATACGGGTTTGGATTTCTCCTACATCCGGTCCCATACAATTTCTTGTACAAATTTCTTTTTAAATGTCAGTCCTTAAACACGCAGAAGGAAACCCAATTACAATCTCGATTCTGAGGCTATGAGACACGTCCTTCTGATTTTAGGCTTATAGTACACCCACTTGATTTGGACGGGCTATAAGTACACCCATTCAAATTTCAGTCTATCAAGCACAACTAATTGATTTGAACGGGATACAATCACACTCAAGCAAATGCAAGTGGAGTTTGATGATTTTTCCAAGGACGATTTCTTGAACTCTAGATAAAATGGATCCTATAGCCTCTTGACTGCACTTTGATCTTTGATTTGGGAGAAAGATGATTTCAAAACGGCAAGAAAATAATATTGAATCAATACACAAAGATACGAACTGATTCTATTTGATTTCGAAGAGAATTTTGTATACTTTTAATGGAGATTTTGAGGGAGCAAGAGGAGGGAAGAAAATAAGATAATGGCTACTCAAAAAATTCGTTTGAAACCCCTTATATATAGTGCACAAATAGATGTGTTTATTCATGAAGAGTTGCGACGTATAGACATGTCAATTCAAAATTTGAAAAACTGAATTACGGCATGTATGTAGACATACCTACAACATGTACGTCGACACATAAATTTTGAAAACTAGTTCCTTTAAAATTGTTTTGAAAACTCTGTACTTTGTAAAATTGTTTGATACTTTGCAAAACAAACATAGTTTATAAACATGTTGAACTTTGAAAAACATTTATAAAATATCTTTAAATATATTTTGAATCTTTATTTTATTTTTGAAATATAGAAAATAGAAAAATAAGAGATAGAGATCAAAGATTGCTACCGGGACATTAACTATATTCTATGGCTTTATACACTATATTGTAGTCTTGAGATCTTCATATCTTGGTCTTTATACTCATGAGCCTTCATGTCATTTCTTTAGTCTTTATACCATGTAGTCTTTGATTTAATACCTATAAAATGTCATGTACTATATACTATATTACTTGGCAAAACATTGATAGCCACACTTTATATGAATGTATATTATTGTTTATTAAGTTTATTATAATCAAAATCAACCGAGGTATTAACAATCTTCCCCTTTTTGATGATGGCAATTATTAATATTCTATATATATAAAATATGATCTATAATATCCCCTGAGTTAGATAACTCCCCATGAATATGTGCATATGCATATTTTATATTTTTCTCCCTTTTTTCCATCAACAAAAATGGGTGAAAAGGTGAAAACTCCCCCTACAACAAATACTTAGAAACTATAGACTCGATATCAATAACCAAGCTAAAAATGATATATATGATTACAATGGATATATGATGATTTGATATACATAGAACAATGCACTATTTTATACTAAGCATGATTGTATATGTTAATAAAGACTTATAAATTATATTTTATTAATCTAATTAAAACTATTTATAAACAAATCCAATTCATGTGTACAAACTAATTAAGCCAAACTAAAACATACATACAAATCCAAACAGCAATTCGAAATGCACACAAAACCAAACCAAATCCTAAAAATCCAAATTAATACGTACTAGACTTAAGTTTATGGTTTTCTTTTGATTGTGGGGGAACTATGGATGAGGAAAAAAGGATAGATAAGACTAAATTTTTCTTTTTGTTCTACGAGATTTCAATCCCAATCGAAGCATACTGCCAACACATTTAACTTCTTTATCATCCTCGGCATTATTTTGTTCTCTCTTTCTTCCTCTTCTTCCTCTTCGTCCTCTCCTTCCTCTTTCTCAATATTCACAAGATTGTGAATGACAAGATTAGTACTATCCTCTTCGATTACAATAGGATTCATTGGATTATCCAATAAATATTTCTAGAGATTGCGAAGAATCTTCCCTTTCTTCTCTTGTACTTTAGAGAGGCATAGTTGAACAACCTTTATTTATGAAAGCATATTGAGTGCCTGCTTCATCATCTCCAATCTTAGTGACTTTGGCCATGGTGTTGGTTTGGAAGGGGCCTAAAGTAGGAGTTCGGAAGGAAAAGGGTGCGGTCTCTTCTCTTGGACGTTTGAAACTTAAGGAATCCATGGATTTATTTTTACTCAAAATTTATAGAAGGAAGAAAATAGAAAAATGAGAATTACTTCGAAATTTGGTGGTTATATAGTTGCATTTCAAGTTTTGTATTTATGAGGGAAATCTATTTTCTAAAACTTCCAAGATATGTCAATATATGTCGTCTGGGCATGTCAACATATGTAGTTTAATTTTAATATTTTATTTTTCTTATTTTTATAATTTTTTATTTATAATTCAGAGAAAGATCATATTCATAACTCTCTTCTGAGTTTAATAAAATATGTTTGAGTTAATAGTTTTCTCAAAATATCAGCTATTTGATTTTTAGTATTTACAAATTCGATTGAAATTACTTCTTTATTTACGTTATCTCTCAGAAAATGATGTCTTATATTTATATGTTTGATTCTAGCATGATTAGTTTGGTTTCTAGATAGATTTATTACACTAGTATTATCGCGGTACATTGGTGATTTAGTAAAATTTAAACCAAAATCTTTTAACATTTGTTGCATATAAGTAACCTATGAAAAAGCTAAGGATGTTGAAATATATTATGCTTCTGTTGTAGATAGAGATACAATGTTTTTTTTGCTATACCAGGAAATAAGACGGTGGCCTAAAAAGTGACAAATTCCACTTTTATTTTTTTAGTCTGATTTGCATCGAACATAGTGAGCACCAATATATGAAATTAAATCAAAATAATCATCTTTTATATAAAAGAGTCCATAATCTAGTGCATTGTTTACATATAGTATTATTTCTACTGATTTTAGATGAGCTTCTTTAGGTTGAGATTGTCATCTTGCACATACACATATACTATGCATTATATCAGATCTACTAGCAGTTATACAGAGTAATGATCCTATCATATCTATATATAAGTTTTGATCTACATCTTTTGAGTTTTATTCTTTGTTTATTCTCATTTATTTCCACGAAAGCTAATAGAGTAATGATTTATTGATTTATTCACGAAGGTCTAAAAAGATCCAGGTGAAGAAGTTCAAGAGGATGAGAAATAGAAATAATATCTTTAGATTTAAAAGAGGTTTTTACGAAGTTTTCCTAATTGACCGACATTGCATAAATTATTGACATCGAAACTCATTTTAGGGAGACCCCGAACTAGTTCATATCCACCAACTTTAGAAAGGCGTTTAAAATTCAAATGGTCAAATATTTTGTGCTAAATCCAAGTATCATTGGATTTGGCCAAAAGACATAAATTATCATTGGATACTTTCATACTTAAATCTAAATGTTATGTTTCCTAATACCTTCAAAGATAATGTTTGACTTATTATCTTCGATATGGCTATTATCATTTTCAAACTTAATTTTAAAACCCTTATCACACAATTGGCTAATATTAAGCAAGTTATGTTTCAGATTTCTAACTAGCAAAACATTAGAAATGGTAGGAGGGACGCTGCCAATGCCAATCACAAACCCTTTTGAGTTTTTTCCGAAGTTAACTGACCCACCATCTTTGTAGGCAATATCCGCCAAGATCTCCGGATTTTCAGTCATATGTCTCAAGCATCCACTTTCAAGTATACACTTATCCTTCTTGATTTGTAATGTTTGATTTTCATGTGTCTGTTCATCATTAGCCATACAACAAGCCTGTTCCTACAATTCAAAATCATACCTTTCCAAGAAATCAAGTGACTTTTCAAAATAGTTAGTTTCTAATAACATATTGGTTTCATAAAAAAAAATTCTACAAAAGCACTAAAAATATTACTAGACGTTTAAACATTTCAAAAACCAAATCAATACACAAAGTTATGAATTGATTTTAAAGAGAATTTTGTATATGTTAATGGAGATTTTGAGAGAGTAAGAAGAGGGAAGAAAATAAGATAATTATAGCTCAAAAATTCATTTGAAACCCTTTATCTATATTGTATAAACAGATGTGTCCGTTCAAGATGGTTGCAACAAACATACATTTCAATTCAAAATTTGAAAAACTAAATTGCAGCATGTATGTGGACATATCTACAACATGTATGTCGACATATACATGAAAATTTTGAAAACTGGTTTCTTTAAAAATTGTTTTAACAACTCTATACTTCGTAAAATAGTTTGATACTTCATAAAACATTTTTAAACATAGTCTATAAACATTTTAAACTTTGAAAAAATTTATAAAATATTTTTAAATATATTTTGAAATTTTATTTAATTTCAAGAATATAAAAGATAGAAAAATAAGAGATTGAGATCAAAGATTGCTACCAAGGACTTTAACAATATTATATGACTCTACACTGCATACTATGGTCTTGAGATCTTCATATCTTGGTCTTTATACTCATGAGTATTCATATCCATTCTTTAAATCTTTATACTGTGCAGCCTTCCATTAATTACCTATGTAATATCCTACACTATATACTATATTACTTGGCAAACATTAGTATCCATCTTTTATATGAATGTACATCGTTGTTTATTAAGGTTCATATCATCAAAATCAATAACTGATGTATTAAAGGTGTGTAAGTGTTATCAATGTTCCTTCTTAAGCCGTCGAATTTTCACTGAATGGATTGGGATTCCTCATTTCAAGTCTTAAGCCTAACTTTAACATTTTTCACATGCGATAAAAAACGAAATAGTGATTTACCAGCAAAGGTTTCGCCACTCCATTCATTTACTACCAAATCATCACAGCCTTGTTTGAATTGCCAAAAGCTATTATATTTGAAAGATATATTCTTATTGTTTATCCCTTGATTAGAAAAGCTAAAAACAAAAGTGGTGTGATCACTGGTGGACAGGTTGGCTAAGTGAACCGAGAAGTGTGGGAAACTGTGATAACATGCCTTGTTAGTAAACACCATATCAATTTTATTATGAATTGACAAGTGCAAACCACCTCTCCATGTATAATAATTTTTAGGTCTAGGGGTTCGAAAAGATTAGTTGCTCCAATACAATCTACAAAGTCTATATCAGTCTTTGAATTGTATATTCCATCCCTAATTCTTTCTTGACATAGAAGAATAGCATTGAAATCCCTACAATCACCCATGGTATCTTGATCCTACTTCCTAATATTTAATGTAAGACCAAAGTTCTTTTCATTTATCTGCTATATTATAGGCATAAAAAACGAATAGAAATATGCCATTCCTAATTTGTTATGAAAAAAAGTAATGAACTAATCACTTCTATGAAAATATCAATGTCCCACTGTTTTTGTCCTACGTCAACATAATTTCACCATTCTCCAGTGGATCAAAATTACAATTGTATACCAAGTCCCTATTAAGAAAGTTAGCTACTTTGCATGTTTTATTTTCATACATTTTGGTTTCTAGAAGGCCCCCTAAGGATGCTCGATATTATTTTATAGTTTGTGAAACATCTAGTTGCTTAGAGGAAGAATTAAACCCTTGCACAGTTTAGACAAGAAAAGTAATCAATTTAAAAAAAATTGAACACCACCTACTTCAGTGTGAGAGGAAATACCCACGTTTAACTTTATTCTTTTCATTTTTTTGCCATTGGTTTTGAGATGACTAACCATGCTCTTCTATGTAGAGTTATCATCAAACCTGCATTTTGCTAAGCTGAAAATTCGAAAGCTGAATCCTCCAACCTCTGTTTCCTACTGTGTTTCGGTCTTATACTAGTTCTGATGCCTTCTATTACATGATTAATTTGGCTCGAGACCTATGTGTTAGAATTCTGGTATGTGTCAGCTTGTTGAGAGTGGGACTATTTTGGAGTAGTTGGGTCTGGTGCCATTGGTTCGGTAGCTTGTGATGGCATCAATACTTATTGGAAAATGTTTTAAATTTTAAGTGGGTTATTAAAAAAATTGACTAAGTTTGAATAATTGGCTCCTATATATGAATAGTCCCACATTCTAGGATTTTATGAAAGAATCAAGTGTTTATACTTGAACCTTAGAAGATAAATTGGGCCCTTTGGCCGCCCGATGATAATCTTTTGTAAGGAGGGAGACCATGCTTGACCACCACATATGTGTGCCGATGAACCGACCCGGGCCAGGTCGGACTTGGGCTTGTTGTGGTGTAGCACTTATATTTTTGGAAGAAATTTTGATCCGTTTTCTGACCATTATTTTTTTTGAGATGGTAAAACTGCAGACCCATTTTTTGAGCCAACAGTCACCCTATGACTCGGTAAAACGTTCGACTTGGTATTTCGTCTATTACTAATTGATCGTTCATGAAATCAAAAATACAAACGACATTTTTTTGCAAGCTATTTTCTTCTTCATCTCCACAAAACTCCTTTTTCAAAAAAACAAAACAGTATTTTCAAGTGCAACTAAAATTGAACCACTTATGCAGTGGATCGATAATACAAAACTAATCAATAAGAAGCTGTTTTATCCTAAAGACGGTAGAGTTTGTTCGATTGCTTACACCCTTGAGCAGAATGCCGAAACGTCTTCAAGATAGTGACCTAGTGCATGACTCAGCTGAAGTTCATCCATTTCTAATAGATTGAAGACGATGCCAGATCCGATGACTTCTGCTGTAGATTTGGTTGTCGCTGCCCCTGCATCACTGTTCCAGGTCCTTATGGTCTATGCTACACCTTTTAGGTTTGACGGCCTCCATTTCAAGCAATGGAGGCAGAAGATGGAGTACTTTTCTAATGATAAGAAATGTTGCCTCTCTCCTAACAACAAATAAGCCGTAGCTTCCAGACAAACCAAACGAAGCAGATGCAGATTAACTGAAAGCC
This sequence comes from Allium cepa, assembly GCA_030765085.1. Classification (NCBI taxonomy): domain Eukaryota; kingdom Viridiplantae; phylum Streptophyta; class Magnoliopsida; order Asparagales; family Amaryllidaceae; genus Allium; species Allium cepa. Next base: position 431,291,249 of record CM060929.1, on the reverse strand, counting down.
TTGACAGAGAAATTGAAAGAGTTTCAGATTTGGACAGAGCAGGATCATCTATGCGATAACTTCATCCTCAATAGACCCAGCGATGATCTCTACGACTACTACAACTCTGACAAAATAGCAAGGGAGATCTGGGAAGCGTTACATAAAAAGTACAATACAGAGAAAGCAGGAGAAAAGAAGTTTTTTGTCGGATGCTACCTCAAATACCAAATGACAGATGCCAGGTCAGTAGAGATGCAGTCTCATGAGCTTCAAAAATAGCTCATGAGATCATCTCCGAAGGTATGAGCTTAAATGAATAGTTTCAAGTCACAGTTTAATTGTTAAATTGCTTCCCAGTTAGAAAGATTTTAAAAATAATCTTAGGCATAAAATTAAGGAATCTTCATTAGAAAGTCTAATGACCCATCTCCGTATTGAAGAGGAATTTCTTAAATAGGATATGAAGGAAAAAGTGTTTGCTGTTTCAAGTAACACTAAGAAAGCTGCAGCTCTGAAACTTAATACCAAAAGCTTTAAGAATCAGAACCGCATGCTTAATCAGAACCGCAACAAATAGAATTCACAAGGATACCAAAGAGGTCAACAGAAACCAACCCAAAAGAATGACTCTGGATGGTTGTTTCTTTGTTACAACTATGGAAAACCAGGTCATATGGCACGCAGGTGTCGGAACAGGCCAAGCTCTACACCGTAGGCTAACCTGACTGAGGATCCAGTTACGGCTGTGATTTCTGATAAGATTCACCTTGTTGGCGGATCAAAGAGTTCGTGGGTAGATACTAACGCTACATGTCATGTCTGTTATGATCGTGCTATGTTCAAAACATACATGGAGACCGAGGATAAGAAAGTGATGTTGGAAGACTCTCTCACCACTATTGTTGCTAGGATTGGAAGCGTAGAGTTGAAGTTAACCTCTGGAAAGACCATCACTCTAAAAGATGTAATGCACACTCCAGAGATGAGAAAGAATCTTGTTTCGGATTATCTTCTTGATAAGGCTATGTTTACACAGACTATTGGGGCTGATATGTACGCCATCACTATGAATGGTATGTTTGAAGGTAGGGGTTACGTAACTGATGGAATGTTTAAATTGAATGTTGAATGTAGTAAAATGTCTACTTCTGCTTATATGTTGTGTGGTTTTAATATCTGGCACTCTAGACTATGTCATATTAATAAACAAATAATAAAGAAAATGAGTAACTTATGTATAATCCCTATTATGTCACTAAATGATTTTGAAAAATATGATTTTGTACTCAAGCAAAAATAACAAAAACCCTACATAAATCTATAATTTGAGAATCAAAACCCTTAGACTTAATTCATTCTGATATATGTGAGCTTGATGGCTCTCTGACTAAAAATGGACACCACTATTTTATCACTTTCATTGATGATTGCTCTTACGTTACTTATGTATACCTAATGAAAAATAAAAGTAATGCATTTGAAATGTTTAAATCTTTCATAACTAAAATTGAAAATCAGTCTAATAAGAAAGTTAAAAGATTGCGTCGTGATAGAGGAACTGAATATGAATCAAGTTTATTATTGAATTTTACAACTCACGTGGAATAATACATGAAAGAACTGCACCATATTTACCTGAAACGAATGGTAAATCTGAAAGGAAAAATAGAACATTAACTGAATTAGTAGTTGCTATTTTACTTAATTCTGGTGCATCATCACATTGGTTAGGGGAAACCTTATTGACCGTGTGTTATGTTTTGAATAAAATCCCTAAGTGAAAAATCAAAATTTTACCTTTTGAAATCTTAAGAAACTATAAAACGAATGTGTCTTATTTTAGAACTTGGGGATGTTTAGAACATGTTCTTATACCTGACCCTAAGAGAATAAATTTAGCAAGTAGAGCATATGAATGTGTATTTATTAGCTATGTTGTTAATAGCAAAGCACATAGATTTTATGATCTGAATACACACAATATAATAGAATCTAACGATGCTGATTTTTATGAATTGTGGCTTCCTTCTAAATTGAGAAATAGTGGGGGCACATCAAATAACACTATACCTATTAGAACAGAACATAACGAATCTTCTGAAAACGAACCTAGAAGAAGTAAAAGAACAAGAATTACAAATGATTATGTTTTAGATTTTTGCGCTTTTACTATAGAGGAGGATCCTTGAAACCTCCAAGAAGCATTATCTTCTTTAGATGCCGATTTTTGGCAAGAGACTATAAGTGTGAGATGAATTCTTTGCAATCCAATAAGACTTGGCACTTAGTAGATTTACCACCTAGTTGTAAGTCTATAGGCTATAAATGAGTATTTAAAAAGAAATTAAAATCTAATGGAACAATTGATAAATATAAAGCCCGTTTAGTAGCTAAAGGGTTAAAGCAAAGAGAAAATGCAGACTTTTTGACACTTTTTTACTTGTAACTAGAATTACATCCATTCGAGTACTAATTTCCCTAGCATCTATTCATAGTTTAATAATATACCAAATGAAAGTTAAAACTGCTTTTTTAAATGGTGAATTAGAAGAGGAAATTTATGTGGACAAACCCGAAGGCTTTGTAATTCATGATCAAGAACATAAAATATGCAAGTTAGAGAAACCATTATATGGTTTAAAACAAGCACCTAAGCAATGACACGAGAAATTTGATAACTTAATAATCTCGCATGGTTTTAAAGTTAATGAAAGTGACAATTGTATTTATTATAAATCCGAGGATGACATTTCCACTATTATATGTATGTATGTATGTATGTATGTATGTATGTATGTATGTAGATGAATTACTTATATTTTGGTCAAACATTCATGCTAAAACAATGTCAAATTTTTGTTAGGTGCCAACTTCGATATGAAAGATCTAGGTGAAGCGAGTGTAATCCTTGAAATTAAGATTACTGGGTCAGAAAAGGGAATTTATTTGGACCCAATCTCATTACATTAAGAAGATGCTAAAGAAATACAACTACTTTGACTGTAAACCTGCATGTACACCATATGATCCTAGTGTAAAACTATTTAAGAACATTAGTAAAGGTATAAGACAATTTGATTATGCGAGCATCATCGACAGCCTTCGGTATGCCACTAATTGCACTTTGAAATTGCCTATGTTATGGGATTAATGTGCAGGTTTACTAGTAGACCAAGTATAGAGCACTGGCATGCTATCGAAAGAGTCATGAGATACCTAAAACGAACTATAAACCTTGGGTTACATTATGAAAAGTTTTCAGCTGTCCTTGAAGGATACACCGATGCAGACTGGAATACTTTATCTGATGATTCAAAAGGAACTATTGGTTATATATTAGCATCGCTGGTGGAGCTGTTTCTTGAAAATCTTAAAAAAAAACTATTTTGGATCAGTCCACTATAGAGTTTGAGATGATAGCACTAGCCACAGCTAGTGAAGAAAAAGATTACTTAAGAAATCTACTAGTTGAGATTCCTTTATAGGGAAAACCGATACCAGCTGTGTTGATCCATTACGATAGTACCACGACAATCGCAAAAGTATAGAACCGTTATAACAATGATAAGAGACGATAGATACGTCGTACGCACGACATTGTTAGAGAGCTACTCTCTTCAGGAGCAGATAGAGTGGATCACAAATGTAGTGATGAGAATTTGCCCGGTCCTTTGATGAAAGGACGATCCAAAGAAAAAGTCCTTAGATACTCTAAAAGAATGAGACTATTGCTCTTATATTGTTGGGTCACGCACAATGCTAATCTGACCTAATGAATGGAGATCCCAAGAACTAGGTTCAATGGGTAAAAACAAGTTGTGAAGTGATATGAGTTGAACATGCTATTTTTATGTATTTTGAAGCATGTATTTCTGAAGTGATTAGAGTATGAGTTAATAGAAACTCTTAATGAGATCTATATTCTACATAAAAGTAGAGTACCTACCTTCAAGAGTACTCTTGATAGACTCACCTATGTGGATATGGAAATGTTGTCGGTTTTATGAAATATTGGGAAAAATTCCTATAACATTCACTAAATTGGGATAGACATGCATGTCCATAAATGCATGGGCTTATTTGATTGCATTGTAGAAAGCTTGTGTATGGTTCGATGTCAGAAATAGAGTTCAAGACTACATGTCACTCTAGTAAACACTGAATCTTATCCACTATGCAAAAGTTCAAGTCGAAAGAGACTCCTGTTTATGCACAATCTTATGTTTTAGAAACTGCTCGAAAAATATATTTTTTGAAAATTCAAGTGGGGGGTTTTTGGCAAATGATTTAAGTGTTAAGGGAATTATTAAAAAAATTGACTAAGCGTGACTGAATGGCTCCTATATGTGAATAGTCCTATATTGTAGGATTATATGAAAGAATCAAGTATTTATACTTGATTCTTAGAAGCTAAATTGGACTCTTTGGGCATCCAATGGTGCTCTTTTGTGGGGAGGAAGACCATGCTTGACCACTACACATGCGCGTCAACCGACCTACTCAACCCAGGCAGGGTTGAGCTCGAGCTTGGGCTTGTTGTGGTGTAGCACTTATATTTTTGGACGAAATTTTTACCTGTTATCTGGCCATTATTTTTTTGAGACAGGAAAACTACAGATCATTTTTTGAACCAACGGTCATCCCACGACTCAATAAAATGTTCGATTTGGTATTCTGTTTGTTACTAATTGATTGTTAGACAAAAATACGAACGATGTTTTTTTCCGCGAGCTATTTTCTTCTTCTTCTCCACGAAACTCCTTTTTCACAAAAATAAAATCGTGCAGTATTTTTAAGTGCAACTGAAATCGAATCGGATTGTGCAGACGGATCGATAATACAAAACCAATCAAATCAACGAGATGCTGTTATATCATAAAGGCGGCGGTGTTATATCCTTAATCGCGTTACTCAGCGCAGATGCAATTTTACTTTCCTTCTTGCGACCAAAACTCCAACTTTAATCCTGGAAGTCTCACCCAAACTAAAATTGAGCGAAGGAATTCTTTTTTTAAATTTAATTCTGGCACAAGCGCTTCATCATCGTAAGTTTTCTATCGTACAAGTTGGGACCTCCTTGTAGAATTTTGTCACCATCTATCTTTCCTTCAAATTTTATTACATAAAATCTGTTCTCTTTACTAGGAATCTGAAAATGACAGCTTGGTAATCAAACTCGTTCAATATAAGCTTTAAAATAATGAAAATACGATCGAGGTCTGACAACGTAAAACTATCGAGTTGTCCCAATATTTCTTCGCTTACTTCACCGTTGCATTAGTCATTTTTTTTCATATATCCTCTGGCTAATATCTACCAGAGCATAGAAATATAGTGGGCTTGAGATTGAAATCTGTTCGTCGATGATAAACCCCTTCAAGTGACTAGGAATATTCATTGAAGCAGCGTTCACGGTCGAGGATTGTTTGATGCTGGTGGAACTGGTGACGAGTGATGAGGGGCTTGTCTGGTTTGAAGGGGCGGAAATTGATTTCTATCCAGATTCACGTGAGGAAGATTTTTTTTTCATGGGTTTGGGTTTGTTATAGAGATCCGATTGACTCTAGAGATCTGGAACCCTTTACATAAGTTGAATCTACATTTTTCTTATATTTTCATTGTCTTTTTGGAATAAATAAAAGCAAAGCCATTTATGGAGTTGTCTGCGGCAAAGTTAATTGTAAAGTGATCTGTAGTCACAAGAGGAGGGGAGGTCGGTAGTTGGGAGGAGGAGTTCGGGGTTGGATCTGGAGTCCTTGTTGATGAGGAAGGTCATAGCTGAGAGGAAGTGGAGGGTGCAAGCTTAGAGACTACCACTAATTTACGTTCAAAAAAAAGCAAGTCCATTAATATCCAACAATTATATTTCATAAAGAGGGAATTAGGGAAAAGGACAAACTTTGGTAAAAAAATTGTCTCAAGCACACGAAGATTCATTTTTGGTTGAAGAACAAACTTTGATAAAAATTTAGGCTGAAGGACATGTGTGCTTTATCGTCGATTTAAACCATGCAAAATAGTGGAACGTTATGGGGTAAATAAGAAAAAGCAGAGAAAGAAAAGAACAAAATAGAATCTTGCAGCGGAATGATAAAATATAATAATCAAATATACAGTTCATGAAGCTGTTTTACAAAATATTCGATTTTACTTATACAATATACATATCAGAGTTACACATACCAGAGAACAATAAATAATGCAACGGAATGGTATGAATGTAGTGGAATACTATAATAAATAGTAATAAATCTTCATCTTTGTCTTCCAGAATACGGTCTTGCTAGTTCTAACTAGCATTTAATTCAATTTTTACACTATAAAAAATGCTAGTTCTAACTAGCATTATCCTTCGGCCTAATTATTTTCAAAGTTTATCCTTCAGCCTAAAAATGAAACTTGTTGTTCTTCAGCCTAAATTTTTTTCAAAGTTTGTCCTTATGCCTATTTTCCACTTTCATAAATATTAATATTTCAACAAAATATGTGTCCATTTTATAATTAATATATAATAAATATTAATTAATTTAATCAATTTATAATGATTATAATTTAATTAAATTGAGTGGTAATGAAGTATTCAATGTTTCGGTTGTGTGACTCTTAGGTGTAAATTCGGCCAGCGATTAATATCGAAAAATTTGAATATTATCGTTCACACGTCACATAGCAAATAGTGTAATATTATGACCAAATTTATCGCTTACTTAACTTCGGTAAAATCCAATTTTACTTTATAAACGTTACCCAGTAGTGATAATTATTTATACAAATTCTATTTGTCAAAACTATATCACATTAGGAATTATGGAATTGATAATGGTCAAAATTATAATATTGTCCATATTCAACTTTATAATCTAAACACAAAGTCCTTGGTTCGATAATAACAATTATTATTAATTGAGCTACTCTGCTTGGATATTTTGACTTTTGGCTGACATCAATTGACCTCCAACCTTATATAATTAAGGAGACGAATCCTCTCTTGAATAGTGCTGCGCTTCCAAAACTTCCACTCGACCCAAATATAGTCATTCGATAGACATCGTGCGATTACTTGACTATAATCAAAGCGAAGCTTTCATATTGAAGATCAACAGTTTTCTCAAGTCAAGAGAACTATGTAAATTTGTTGCATCAGTATTTTCTGTTTGACCTTTGTTATATTAACCAACAAAAAGCTGTCAAGTGAGTCATTTCATAGTTATTCAATATCTACTAATACGTAATCCCTTGGTTCCTCTAGCAATCATGAGTAATACGCTGCCCAACATTTGAAGTGGATGCATCAATATCCAATCTTGATACATCTTGATTAGGAATATTTAAAATAATGTGTTTATTATATTACGACAAAATACTCATGATTACAACTATTTGTAATTACTATCTCTATAGACCCATATTATACTTATTAAAGGATTGTAGAATATTAATATTATTTTTATATGAGATCATACGATAACATAATTTTCAAAAATGACTAATAGAGCAATTTTCCATTATTATAGTTTTATCGGACGATTTTGACCTTGAAGATCTTATATGGTCTATGCTTTTGATAAGAGCCGAACTGGGGTACAAAACCACTTTCATTAGATTGGGGTAATGGTTTCTCTATCCATAGAATGGTCATAATAGGAAAAGACTTACCGTTAGGGAGTTATAGTTGTTTGAAGTTTCATTTGATTTTAAATAGCTTAATGGGCATTTAGTGGGTTAATGATTAGGCCCAAAGCCCATTTTAGGGTTAGCATGAGGTTAGGATGATGGGACATCTCTCCATCATTTCACGCTTCCCAAAAATAAAGAATAAACTCTTATTAACCATATTTTAGCCAAAAAGTTATCATAATCCCCACTTTAATTTAGCCAAGAAGTTATCCTAATCCCCACTTTAATTTAGCCAAAAGGTTTCAATGGATGAAGATGAACGAGATTAGCACCTTGGATTGGAGAACTGTTGGAGATCATCTTGGAGCTGTCGTTCATTCTTGGGATTCATGCCGATTTGGACTGGCTTTGGATAGCTTAGGATTTAGGTGAGTGGTTTTAAGCCTTTATTCACCAATTAGCCACTAATTGATGTTTAATGATGTTTTAAACAATTTTCAAGCTCTAAAACATGCTTTAAACCTACTTTAATAACATATGTAAATTTCAAACGATTTGAAATTTTTTGTAAAAATTAGTCTTTTTAGGGATCTCCTTTATTCTTATGGTTCTACCCTTAGATTTAGGATTCACATTGAAGTGAATAAATGCATGCTAGTTAGGATATACTATATGCAATGATTTCTTGAATATGTGATGTTTCTTTAGTTGAAAACACCGATCGAATAGCGATTTAGTTATAGGAATATGTTAGGGATTGATAGCTATGGATCAGTATAGGTCTAGATGAATCGATCGATAAAGGGCAACAGGGAAGGCCTTATAAGCCTACATTCCAAGTTTCAAGTCGTTTGGAGTTTGTTAGCTCGAGTTATGGATGGATCTGTGGCAAATTTAAGTGTTATAGCCCGTGAAAGAATGCTTCGAGGCATGCTCGAGTCAAGAGATGGTTTGCTTCGAGCTTTGGAGGAGTTGATTCGAGTCGCGAATGTGGATGGATGGATAATGTGAAGATATGGGAAAAAATCTTAAGTGATGGATTGGTGCCTATGGATCAGTCCCGATCCATGGAGGTCCGAGTTTAGGGATGGCTTTGGGACTTAGAGTTGTATGGTTCGGTAGAGGCTATGGATCGGTGATGGTATTGGTTTACCAAAGGATAGAAACTTAGACAAAATTTGGCTAAGTTATATGGATCAGTAACTATGGGTCGGTATTGATCCAAGAAGTTGTAGGGTTTTTAACTATTAGAAGAAGGAAGTGAAGTGTGGGGTTGGTAGGATTTGGCTTAGCGATGGATCGAGGTAGGCAAGCATCAACGATAATGGGTCAGTGACTATCGATCGGTGGTTATTGATCAACAGTGGGAGCATTTGAGTTACTTCGAGTTCTTCCTACGCTTGCTTTGAGATATGATTGTGTTTGCTTCGAGTTTTGGGTATGTTGACCCTAAACTCGTGTCAAATAGAGTACTTAGCAAATATGGCTAAGTATAGGGGTCAATACAGAACCATAGGGTTTGGTGGCGAATTTTGACGACGACGATGACCCATGATTCGATGATGATGATTCCGCGATGGGAAGTGATGGCTTCGATGATGGATGACCATACTTGGAGATGTAGAGTAGTGGACTATGAGTTAGATTGAGAGAACTGTTGGAGGAAGGCTATAGGGCATATAATGGTATTCTACAACTGATGATGACTATAGAGGATCGTCCCTACCATGGTGACTTCATGAAGAGAGTCGTGAGATTAGTTCTACGATGTACTCTGCTATAAATGACATGTGCAAAGGAATAGTTAAGACTTAAGGGTTTGTAGGGTACTCATAAGACAGGGTATATACTAGGGACGTGATGGTTCCTAGAGCGTGAAGGCTCTTTATTCTAGATATGGGGTTTGTTTACCCTATATTGACGTGATGGTTGGTTTAGTTCCTAACCGACTGAGTGACATAAATTCGATTATCGAGGACACAGGACGCAGACTATCTTGATGGATAGTCTGGTCTATGACCGTGATGAGTCGGCAAGTGATCTTAATCCAATGCACTAAGTGAGTGAACGTAAGTATGGATGCTATATTTGTTTGATATCTTATCACCTTAGGAATGTCACATGAGGTCCATATTATTGATGTAAATATCTAGACAACCCGTAGTACTTTGATGTATAATACACCCATGATGGCTATGATATAGAGTGGCTGAGATGAACAAATTGACAAATTCAAACACGAATTCGAACGCATATATAACCCAATCATCACTGGCAAATGAAATCATCGAGTTCAAGTATCAACTTAGTAAAGCAAAAGGAGACAGTACATACCGAACTCACAAACACTCTACTAGACTCGCACACCCTGCTCGCAAACATTTGCTCCACGCTCACAAACACTCTACTAGACTCGCACACCCTGCTCCGCCTATAGAGTTTCGCTTACTCGCAAACTTTGCCTCCCGCCTATAGAGCTTCGCTTACTCGCAAACTCTGCTCCCGCCTACAATAGAATTTTGCAAACTCGCACACCCTACTCACTGAACTAATTCTAACTAGACAATCTGACACTACCTAAACCCTAGGTGGTGATTTACAAAGTTCTTTGATTCGTAAAATAAAAAACGATAATTTAAAAACAATAGACAATAACCCTAAAACTAATTAACAATATAAAGAAGCCTTAAATTTAAAAGAAAACAAAACCCCCATTTTTTTAATAAGACCGGCCCACTTAAACCCGTTCCTTATTTTTTCTTTGTTATCTCCAGCCCGATCCCCTTTTGTCTCGTTCGTGAGAATAATGGCGGCTTCGTTCTGATTAGGGCTTCGTTCCCTTTGTTCCAGTTAGGGCTTCGGCTCTTTGTTCCAATTAGGGCTTCGGTTTCTTCAATCGATCTGAGATATGTTGCCCTAGCTCACTGCTTCTCTGATGGTTGACTATTGCTCGTTTTGCAGTTGCTCGATCGAGTTCGTTGTTTGTGAATTCGGTATGTACTGTCTCCTTTTGCTTTACTAAGTTGATACTTGAACTCGATGATTTCATTTGCCAGTGATGATTGGGTTATATATGCGTTCGAATTCGTGTTTGAATTTGTCAATTTGTTCATCTCAGCCACTCGATTACACTTGGATGCTTGTGATAAAATATGACTTTGTCAATTTCGTATTTCTAGTAGCTTGATACACACGGCTTTGAATTGCCTTGCTTATCACGGTTTTGATTTTGACTGGTTCACAATTGGCTTCGGCCTTGACTCGTTCATCTTGAAATTGTTTTGATTTCTAAAGTTACGGCTTTGACTTTCTCAAAGATGCATACTTGATACACTGATCTTGTAGTTGTACTTTTGTAATCTGCATTTCATATGCTTGCAAACTTGCTAGTGTATTCATGAGTTTTGATGCATATTTCAATTTGGACATGGTTTCATACTTGTTGTCATTTGCAACCGGTCTCTGTGCATTTCTCTGCTCGACTTCGACTTGGTTTTTGACTTGTTCAACATTGATTTCACTGCCACTTCGACTTGTACCTTGGTCTTGAACGTTGCTGTGTCCACTGTGTTACTCATTGATTAGTTTGCATTGTCATATTTTATTCCTGTTTGCATTTGAGTTTGTAGCTTGGTGTCATGTTTGCTTTAAGTCTGCAACTTGGAGTCTGCAACTAGTAGCTGGACTTGATTTGAGCCTTGTCCATTCTCATGTGTTCATCCCTGTAGTATAAGTTAGTGATACATTTTGGAGTTGGTTCATGTTGCACTGCACTTTGATGTTGTAGTCTCTGACTTTGCTGTATCAATGCTGCTTCACCATATTGCATTTGCCACACTTGTGTTCCTTCGTTTGATATGTTGTCCATCTGAGTTTGAGCATTTGCACATTTAAAGTCTTGTATCATTTCTTGGTTATTGCACCGATTCTTGGTGGCATTTGGTTCTGCACCTTATTATATGCAGTGTTGCATTGACATGTTGTAGCTGTACTGTCTTGCGCTCGAGTATTTGCTGTTGCATACATGAGTTTGATATTGTCACAGCTCTATATAGTTTGAAACTGTGTCATGGTGATGCATTCTTGAGTCTTGGATATCTTGCATGATTTACTTGCATTGCTGAACTTCAATGTTGCACTTTTGTTGTTGTGTCACTGATTTTGGGGCTGCTGTATTACTTTGGTTCATTTTCATGTTTGTTGTTTGGACATTGTTTGAATTTGCAGTGGTGCATTGTTTTTGCATTCCATGTTGCATGCAGTAGTCTTGGCCTGTACTGTGACTCGAGTTTTCACTGTGTTCTGACTTGATGCTGCATACATGTTTCATTTTGAGTTGCAGTGTTGGTCTGGCTTGCTTGAGTTTCACTGTGATAAGTCGAAGTTTTGAACTGTTTGCAACTTGACACTATTGTACACTTGCTCTTGTTGGCTGCGCACACGAGTTGGCGAGGCAGTGCACACGTGTATGAATGTACACGTGTGTATTGCAGCCACTTATGGCTACCTGTCCCTGTAATATCTATGTGCACTACTTTGTGATGAAAGCAAGTGTGAATTATGACGAACAACCCAAATAACTGAGGCAAACCATATTTTCAAAAATCGTATTTTATTTTATACTGCAAAAATATTTCTTTTTCAATTTTACTGCGTTAGTGAATATTTTCGCAGATTTCTCAGATGCTGGATTCAAACTGGAATGCAGTTGAAGACAAAATACGAGTGTGAGTGATATGTAGTGAGGTTATCAATGTAAAAATATTTGTGATGTAATCGTGATGTAATCAGAAATGTATATGTATAGTGAGAGCATGAATTTGTACTATTCAAGATTGTAATAAATATTTGTTTGAATAAAATTTCTGTTTGAATTCAAAATCTGTGTAACTTGTTCTGTTTGAATTCAAATTCAAATTCTGTGTAATTTATTTTATTCAACAAATATTTATTTATTCTATGAAAAAATAGTACATTAACAAATACATGTATATATGTTTATTATCATCAAACAAAAATCATATAGCGCAGAGCGCATATTCAACAATCTCCCCCTTTTGATGATAACAAACATATATTTAAGATTTTGAATATATTAAATGTATTTGATAATTTCATTTGCTCCCCCTATTTGAATGCTTCCTTTTTATGTGATGCTCCCCCTACATATATGGCTCCCCCTACATATATGCATACAAATAAAAATATGTAAATGAGCCTATATGCAAATTGAAAGTTATTTGACCTTTGCTTGATTCTATTTGACAAAATCTTAACTTTTCTCTCCCCCTTTTGTTATCAGCAAAAGAATAATAGTGTTATAAAATAGGGATGAAGTGATAGACATGAATCAAACATTTAACTCAATTAAATATAAATATCAAATTTCAATAAAACTCAAACAAAAATCATAATTACCCTTGTTAAGCGCATATTCCACTTTCAGAAGTGATGGGGATAAAATCATCAAAAATCATACAATTCTGTCTATTTGTGGTATATTTATTTCAGGAAATTTGAATATCTACTAACCATGCATAACCGTTAGGACTTTTAAATGAGATTAGTAGTATTCCAATTTAATTTAAAAAATGAAATCAAGTATCTTCTAACCACGCATGACCGTGGGGACTTTTAAATGGGATTAGAATCAACTTGTCTATTAAATCAATTATTTTTGATATGTGTTCCATACATGCATAACCGTGAGGACTTTTAAATGAGCATGGAAGCACATAATCAAGAATCCAAGTAATTCACCCATGCATAACCGTGAGGACTTTTAAATGAGAGTGAATACTTTGGATATTTATTTTTACTGCTAAATATAATAAGTTGAAGCACAAATAATTTCCTTCACAGATTTAAAGATATTGAAGAACAAATGATTTCCTTTGTAAACTACCACAAATTTACATACTAAATATGATCTTGATGAGTGATGGTCGATAGAAAGATGATAGAAATAGAAATGGTCATGGAATTTTTACCCAACAAAAAGTTTTTATAACTCTTGTTATGGAATTCTAAAGAAAATTTTCTAATTATACTTTCTCGAGTTATAATATATGATAAATATCAACACTCATCTCTTTTTCAATCACTATTCATCATTTCGATAATCAAAGGGAGTCAGATTAGTCAAAATTTGTCATTTAAAATCAAATTCAGAAATTATAAAATCAATTTTTCAAAAATGATTAATCTGTAAATATGGTCAAACATGATTTTCTCGAGGGGGTTTTATAAGAAAATTTTCTGCTATTTGAAAAATATTTCAAGTGAAAAATATGCAGATATTTTCTTTGAAAAAAAAATGATGCAGCAAATGAATGTTTCAAAAATTAATCACGTTCCACTAGTAATTTTCCTATCAACATATTACCAGTGTAATCTGCATCTGAATTTTAAATTTCACTCAATATTCACTCGATGGATGTCAACGACCAGATTGTGAAATTTCAACAAACTATCTCAGAATGAAATTTGAAATGAAGCCATGTTCTTACTCAAACAAATACCATGATGTTAATTTCAGAAACCGTAAGATAAACAGTTATATTCATGAGTAATCAACAGTCAATCATCATAATTATTTCAAAAACAATTTCTTGAAGTTTCAACAATTTTTAAAATCCTTTTTCACATGAATTTGAAATCGTGCAAATTTACAAGCAGCGACCAAAAAATATCTACGTGTAGCATGAGTAATCAAATACCATCATTTGACCGAACAAATTTGTATGGATTAGTTCAAAGTTGAAAATCTGATTGGTCATCGATTAAGCACAAATCAATGTCATAAATAAGAACAAATCAAAAAATCATATCAATTAAGTCCGAATCAGTCAACCATCATAATTACTCCAAGTGATTCTATTTAAAGGTGATTGTTCAATATTTTGAAAAAAATCATAGCATCAAAATCATCATCTTTTGTTTATCTCAATATTGGCTGATTTTAATTTAGAGTATGGTGCAGATAATCACATTTAATATATCGTTAAAAACAATTTTACCTGTTTTACCTTTACGATAATTTTTCGTTGTTGTCCATTGTGATTCTGACACCTTTGAACTAGGCTAAGGAACTTTGCTTTGTCGCCCGTTGTGTTTCTGGAACAGCCAAAATCCAGAGAACACTGTTGTTGTTCCTTAGCCTACCACCACACCTACACGATAAAAGATTTATGTGACCTATTTGTTTTTATAGGTCCATTGTTGTTAGTGGCAGAATATGAAAAATACGTTTTTGGAGACCCAAAACTATTTATATATGTTCCTTTTGGCACCCAAATTTGTTTGACTTTCAAAGATTTTATATTTGTGCCTTTTGGAACCCAAATTGGTATAGTTTTCACGTGTTTGGGTCTATACCAACAATTATTTTGATTATGTCCAAATTTTCTACAAATCGAGCACATTAAATTGGCTTGATTAAATTTTGTGTTCCTGTGACTATGATGTCCAATTATTTCAGATCGAGCAACACTTTTACCTTTATCATCATCTTGTGATTTTCCAAAACCTAGTCCTTTGCTATTGTTAGCAAAAATTTGATTTCCCAATAACATTTTGAATGATTTTTCTCCTTTTGAAAAGTTATTCAGGGATTTCTCAAGATTTTGGACTTTGGTTTTTAATGTTGAGTTTTCAGTGACAAGTGAGGTGCATCGATTTATAAAATCCTTTTTCCTAGTGTCAATGTTTTCATTAAGACTCAAGTTTTCATTTTCAAGACTTTCAAAGTTATTCCTCAGTTTTGATAATTCTGAATCTAAAATCTTACATTTTTTACATTCTAGGTTTTGAATATTTTCAAGTTCAGTTTTTAACCTAAAATTTTCACGAGCAAATTCTCTCCTATCAGATTTCAGTTTTTCAAATTTAGATTCAAGAGTATCCACTACCTTAGTAAGATCAGAACACATAAAAACAAGTTCTTTATAAGAAAACTCACCTGCCTCACTAGATTCGTCGGAGCTTGCTTCTGAGTTTGATTTTGCCATAAGATACAAGTTAGCCTCCTCCGAGCTGCTATCCGAAACTTCCTCTCCTTCTTCATCATCCCAAGTTGCTGCAAAAGCCTTCTTTTTCTTTTTCTTTCCTTTGTCTTTGAGAAGTGGGCATTTTGGTTTGATGTGGCCAGGCTTGTTGCAGTTATAACACGTCAGTTCATTATCGGAATTTTCGGAATCTTTTGGCCTATTACAACTTGTTTTCTTCTTGCGTGGCTCGAATCTCGACCATTTTCTAAGATTATTGACAGCCATTGCAAGCTCTTCAATTGGATCTTCTTCATCTTTATCGCTTTCTTCTTTGCTCTTTAAGGCAATCGTCTTCTTCTTTGGTTCGGAGTTGTTGCGTTCTTCCTTTGCTTTTAACTCAAGCTCATATGTCATCAAGTTGCCAATCAACTCCTCCATGCTTAGTTTACTCAAATCTTTCGATTCTTGGATTGCTGTGACTTTTGCCTCAAAGTTCATTGGTAAAACTCGTAGTATCTTCCGCACAAGCTCTACCTCAGTGAATACCTTCCCAAGCGCTCTAGCATTGTATACCAAGGTTGAAAAGCATCCAAACATATCCTTTATGCTCTCGCCTTTGTCCATCACAAAGTTTTCGTATTCGTTGCTGAATAGGGCTAGACGAGACTCCTTGACTTGAGAAGTTCCTTCGTGTGTCACCTCCAAAGTATGCCATATTTCCTGTGCTGTTGTACAATGAGAAATTCTATTAAATTCATTTTTATCAAGAGCACATATCAAAGCATTCATGGCTTTAGCATTTGTCGTTTTCAATTTCTTATCGTTAGCATCCCACCTATCCTTAGGTTTAGGAATCTCAGTATCGCCAACGATTATAGTGGGAGGTTTATAGCCAGTTTCAATAATATCCCAAACATCATAATCAACAGAACTAAGATAGATACCCATCCTAACTTTCCAATAAGCATAATCGTTCCCGTTAAACATGGGTGACCTAGCAATAGATTGCCCCTCAGAAAAAGCATTATTTTGTAGACTCATGACTCTAGAGTTAAATAAAAAATAAACCGGGCTCTAATACCACTTGTAGGATCTAGATTAACCCTAGAGGGGGGGTGAATAGGGTTGTAGCAAATTTTCTCGATTTAAACGCAGAAATAAACTACAGAAATAAATATGCAGTAAAGTAAATCACACACAAAATTTACCCAGCTTCGGCAACCCCTGCCTACTGCTGCATTCACAGATTTCTATTAGAATTAAACAGTATCACGCTTACAAACACTCTACTAGACTCGCAGACATTTGCTCCACGCTCACAAACACTCTACTAGACTCGCACACCCTGCTCGCAAACATTTGCTCCACGCTCACAAACACTCTACTAGACTCGCACACCCTGCTCCGCCTATAGAGTTTCGCTTACTCGCAAACTTTGCCTCCCGCCTATAGAGCTTCGCTTACTCGCAAACTCTGCTCCCGCCTACAATAGAATTTTGCAAACTTGCACACCCTGCTCACTGAACTAATTCTAACTAGACAATCTGACACTACCTAAACCCTAGGTGGTGATTTACAAAGTTCTTTGATTCGTAAAATAAAAAACGATAATTTAAAAACAATAGACAATAACCCTAAAACTAATTAACAATATAAAGAAGCCTTAAATTTAAAAGAAAACAAAACCCCCTTTTTTTTTTTAATAAGACCGGCCCACTTAAACCCGTTCCTTATTTTTTCTTTGTTATCTCCAGCCCGATCCCCTTTTGTCTCGTTCGTGAGAATAATGGCGGCTTCGTTCTGATTAGGGCTTCGTTCCCTTTGTTCCAGTTAGGGCTTCGGCTCTTTGTTCCAATTAGGGCTTCGGTTTCTTCAATCGATCTGAGATATGTTGCCCTAGCTCACTGCTTCTCTGATGGTTGACTATTGCTCGTTTTGCAGTTGCTCGATCGAGTTCGTTGTTTGTGAATTCGGTATGTACTGTCTCCTTTTGCTTTACTAAGTTGATACTTGAACTCGATGATTTCATTTGCCAGTGATGATTGGGTTATATATGCATTCGAATTCGTGTTTGAATTTGTCAATTTGTTCATCTCAGCCACTCGATTACACTTGGATGCTTGTGATAAAATCTGACTTTGTCAATTTCGTATTTCTAGTAGCTTGATACACACGGCTTTGAATTGCCTTGCTTATCACGGTTTTGATTTTGACTGGTTCACAATTGGCTTCGGCCTTGACTCGTTCATCTTGAAATTGTTTTGATTTCTAAAGTTACGGCTTTGACTTTCTCAAAGATGCATACTTGATACACTGATCTTGTAGTTGTACTTTTGTAATCTGCATTTCATATGCTTGCAAACTTGCTAGTGTATTCATGAGTTTTGATGCATATTTCAATTTGGACATGGTTTCATACTTGTTGTCATTTGCAACCGGTCTCTGTGCATTTCTCTGCTCGACTTCGACTTGGTTTTTGACTTGTTCAACATTGATTTCACTGCCACTTCGACTTGTACCTTGGTCTTGAACGTTGCTGTGTCCACTGTGTTACTCATTGATTAGTTTGCATTGTCATATTTTATTCCTGTTTGCATTTGAGTTTGTAGCTTGGTGTCATGTTTGCTTTAAGTCTGCAACTTGGAGTCTGCAACTAGTAGCTGGACTTGATTTGAGCCTTGTCCATTCTCATGTGTTCATCCCTGTAGTATAAGTTAGTGATACATTTTGGAGTTGGTTCATGTTGCACTGCACTTTGATGTTGTAGTCTCTGACTTTGCTGTATCAATGCTGCTTCACCATATTGCATTTGCCACACTTGTGTTCCTTCGTTTGATATGTTGTCCATCTGAGTTTGAGCATTTGCACATTTGAAGTCTTGTATCATTTCTTGGTTATTGCACCGATTCTTGGTGGCATTTGGTTCTGCACCTTATTATATGCAGTGTTGCATTGACATGTTGTAGCTGTACTGTCTTGCGCTCGAGTATTTGCTGTTGCATACATGAGTTTGATATTGTCACAGCTCTATATAGTTTGAAACTGTGTCATGGTGATGCATTCTTGAGTCTTGGATATCTTGCATGATTTACTTGCATTGCTGAACTTCACTGTTGCACTTTTGTTGTTGTGTCACTGATTTTGGGGCTGCTGTATTACTTTGGTTCATTTTCATGTTTGTTGTTTGGACATTGTTTGAATTTGCAGTGGTGCGTTGTTTTTGCATTCCATGTTGCATGCAGTAGTCTTGGCCTGTACTGTGACTCGAGTTTTCACTGTGTTCTGACTTGATGCTGCATACATGTTTCATTTTGAGTTGCAGTGTTGGTCTGGCTTGCTTGAGTTTCACTGTGATAAGTCGAAGTTTTGAACTGTTTGCAACTTGACACTATTGTACACTTGCTCTTGTTGGCTGCGCACACGAGTTGGCGAGGCAGTGCACACGTGTATGAATGTACACGTGTGTATTGCAGCCACTTATGGCTACCTGTCCCTGTAATATCTATGTGCACTACTTTGTGATGAAAGCAAGTGTGAATTATGACGAACAACCCAAATAACTGAGGCAAACCACATTTTCAAAAATCGTATTTTATTTTATACTGCAAAAATATTTCTTTTTCAATTTTACTGCGTTAGTGAATATTTTCGCAGATTTCTCAGATGCTGGATTCAAACTGGAATGCAGTTGAAGACAAAATACGAGTGTGAGTGATATGTAGTGAGGTTATCAATGTAAAAATATTTGTGATGTAATCGTGATGTAATCAGAAATGTATATGTATAGTGAGAGCATGAATTTGTACTATTCAAGATTGTAATAAATATTTGTTTGAATAAAATTTCTGTTTGAATTCAAAATCTGTGTAACTTGTTCTGTTTGAATTCAAATTCAAATTCTGTGTAATTTATTTTATTCAACAAATATTTATTTATTCTATGAAAAAATAGTACATTAACAAATACATGTATATATGTTTATTATCATCAAACAAAAAATCATATAGCGCAGAGCGCATATTCAACACTTATGTATGTGCTAACTCTATGGATGCAAGAATAAGTCAGGTATGATTCTCCACACAATTTGTCCTATTTTAGTGGTTTATTAGTATTTAGAGATTTTTTACCACTCACACTAGACTGTTGTTTGAATCTGGATTTTATGTTTTGCTTCCTATTATTTCGGGTACTCTTAAATGAATAGATTAACGATATCAGGTCTGGTAAGCACATGGAGCTGGACGGAGGACGAGCATGAGGTTATGCTCTTGTATTACTAATTTACTTATTTTCGATTGTGCTGCACAACACTATGGAGCTTGCTAGTGCCTTATTACCCAGAGACAATTTATTTATGAGTTATTATTTGATGTATATCTCTACCACTTATGTTGTGTACTATATGGATCTACATACTCTGATTTCTGTGATTCATTCGGTTATTACTGTGTCACCTATTTTATACCCGAGATCTTTACTATTATATTTTATTCAATGCGCTGTGTGATATACGATAGGTTTTGTGATGTTTTGTTTTCATTACAACCTTGACAGTCATCATGCATCAGTCGGGCACTCCTACAGTGCCTACAACGGTATATTTTGTGCGGGTGGTGAAGAGTGGTTGTCACAATCATAAACACACTATTTATGGATTTTCTATCAAATATACTTGAATTAAATAATTAATAATAGCATATTATAACAAGCATATAACAAAAGGAAAACACCTTTTATTACGAATAAGGACTGATTACAGAGTTAATAATTTATAATAAATTATAGAATTTTCCCTAGAGCTTGCCCCTAACTCTACCAAAGCATGGCCCGTCCTTGGCCCGGCTTTAGTACAACTG
This sequence comes from Allium cepa, assembly GCA_030765085.1. NCBI lineage: Eukaryota > Viridiplantae > Streptophyta > Magnoliopsida > Asparagales > Amaryllidaceae > Allium > Allium cepa. The sequence goes on along the minus strand of CM060929.1, from coordinate 431,270,803 downwards.
CCTCCGACTAATTCCAGGCAACACTCCTAGTCATCTCGCACTCAGTCGTGTATCATCTTCCTAACATGGCCCTTAGCAAGATTTCTAGTTTTTTTCATATCGTTAACAGCCGGTCGACAAACTCAGCAAGATTTGCCACATGAATACTCTAAGTAAATGAGAAGTTGTCCATCCACTTATCTGTAGCATTGTAGCTAGATGGCTAAACCAATATGGCATACCATTAGCATTAAATGCGAAGCCCATGCCTGGGGCAAAAGAGTAATGAGTATATTTCCATCTTTCGCACATATTCTCACACTTTAGCTATCATCCATCTATTCTCTCAGCCATATCGACAGTTGGGCCTTTTTTCGCCAGTTCAACAGCTCAATCTCAACCATCCGTCATTCACTTCAGCTTGCAATGAAACTTCTAAGGGATTGGAATGTACAAGAATTTTGAATATTACACACAAATCGGAGCTTTTGATACCGCAAGTCCTTAAGATTACATTGCTTTATGAGTCTTAAATGCTTTTTTTTAATATTCTCTTGTAATTCCTTTTAGTTATAAGATAAATATATAGCCAAGAACTTCATAATCGACGTAGGCAGCTTTGACGAACCACTCTATATCTTGTGTTATTTAGCTTTCAATTTCATACTTAAATCCTTATTTTTCACTTTAATTCTAGTAATTAGCAAGTAACCTTTGTTCTTCTAACGCATTAGTCTCATTCCAATGTTGGCTAGAAAACTAGTTAACATTTTGGTATTAGAAGGAGTGTCTCCCCCTAATGGTCTCACTTTTTGCACTTTTCTACACTGCGAAGACCCAATCTGATTTATTGCCATGAATAATCCCCGCCATTTGAAGGTAATAACTCCAGTAGGTAAAAAAACAATGGAAACACTCTTGTCAGTACTTCCTAGCCCAATGTAGGCATCAACGAAGAAATATGACGTACCGTGATACTATAACTGTCGAAAGTGGATCAACTTGCCCACAAAGTGCATAGCTTGAGGACACAGTTGGATGCTCGAGATACCATAAAATTTGTCCCACCAACTCCTTCGTCGAATATCTGAGTCAACCTGCCAGAACATGGATCCGTGCCCCCAATAGCGTACTATCTGCGAGTATCCTCGGGTCCGACAACACTCAGGACCACACTAGAAACGATGATCACACTGAAACTGGGATGGTATGAGCCCAGTGTTCCTCGCCACTCCCTAAAGAACTAAAGAGCTCATTGCAATATGGAACGAATAAGTCGCTTCCTATTGGAAAGTAAGACCGTCATGCATGACCACTATTACCTTCCCTTCAAGGCCGACTCATCTATGGAGGTTGGGGGCGTCTTCACCCCGACTTCAACACAAATGTCGGTCCCGATCGAAGATGTCATGGAACACATGATATACGTGCTAGACCAATGTGACTTAGAAACAAGCTCGAACCCAAAAGATGATCCGTTGGGTCCTCGTATGAGTGATTTAGGCATGAAGGCAGGCCGACTACTCCATTGGCGTCTATCACCATAGACAGCACCGACCCCGACAAGATTTTCAAAATTGGCACTAAGCTCATCCCAGAGATTCGAGAAGGCCTAATCAAGTTGCTACTCTGGTTCCTATGATAGAACAAAGACGTCTTCACCAGGAGTTATGTCGATAATGACCGACATTGATCCTCGGATCATTTACCACACGCTCAATATCAATCCAATGGCCATCACCATCCGCTAAAAACACTGACCGCTTAACCTAGAAAGGTATCGTGCTTTCAAGGAAAAGGTAGAAAGTTGTTAGCTAACGGCTTCATCAAGGAGGCAGACTATACATTATGGGTGGCAAACACGATATTGGTCAGAAAGCCAAATGGGATTTGGAGAATGTGCATTGACTTCTCCATATTAAAAAGTCTTCCCTAAAAACAGTTTTCTTTTGCCTCATATCGATTAGTTGGTAAATGCGACTAGTGGACATATGCTCCTTATCTTCATGGACACCTATTCTAGGTATAATCAAACTCCCATGCATGGCCCAGACTATGAACATACCTCCTTCATAGCTAACGCCGGCTTGTACTGCTGTCATTCCATGCCTTTTGGTTTACGAACAAGTGCAACTTACCAATGACTTATCAACCATAGATTTTCAAAATAGATTGGTCAGTTTATGGAAGTTTTTCTTGCTCATGGTAGCCCAAAATCTCTGCTCATACTTTCAGATTCACCCTATCAAAGTCCAGATGAATCAACCTCTGAAGCAAATCCTCTACGGGCCTGACACAGCAGGCTATTATTAAAATGTTTTGTTGAGCTTGCACCATGGTTTTAAATCTCCTATATATCGCTCGAGATCTCCTCCGAGATCTCTTTTTCACACTTAAACGAGACGAGACATCAAAGCTCCTCCATATCTCCCTCGACACTCATCTCGTCCGAGATATTCAAATCTCACCCGATATATGAATCAAAATCTCATCTGAAATTATACATTTTTCTTATTTTCCATAATATTTTTTATTTTCATATTGATTCAAAATAAACTACTCAATCCAATTATACTTTACCAACTTCTTGAACATATTCTTTACTTTTTATCTTAATGGGTCATAGCGAAAGGTTTCGCTTCTTTATTATGTTCAAACAAAAGGATATTATTCAATCATTACCAAATCAATTAAGCTAATTGTGATAACCCAAACTTTTAAGCATCTGTTAATTTGGAAATTTATCTGATTTTAAACAATTGAGATACTGATTTATCAAATAAGCAAATAAATCTGATGGATGCTTATATAATTACTTAAAATTTATAAATTAAATTTGGGTTTATTAAAAATAATAGATATTTGTTGAGCTGATTTTAAATTGGATTTTTTTTAATTGAATTTGGAGTTGAATTTGAATTTTAAATTTGAAATTTAAAGGAAGTATATCTTAAATATATTTTAGTTTAAAATTTGAATTTGAAAACTTCAAGAGTAAACATTTTAAGAATAAATTGAGTTTAAAATAATATGTATATATGATTAGTCTCATATCATTGTCTTTAAAGGGTTTTATAAGTATAATTTATAACATATCAAACTACTATAATCATTTTTTTACGTGTGTAAATGGATTTTTTTATTATCTTCTTTTAAAATTACATAAATAAAAATATATATAAATAACTAAGTAAAAATCTATTTAATACACATGTTAACTAATAACGTTATCATATTAGCAAGTGTTAACAAAATAGATAAGGATATTGACAAGTGTCCTTGATCTCTTATTTCAAAATAATTAATAAATGAGAAACTAAGTAATATAAACATCTCCCTACTCCTCTTTCATCTTATTTTATCAGTTCATTCTCTAAAATAAAACTAGAAGCAAACCTGTAACACACAAACTGGTAAATAAATAAATAAAATCAAGAAATTCAAAGTAATCTCTCCACAATTCCAAAATCTGAAACAAAAGTAAACATTGGAGCTCTCAAATTTAAGTACAGCTCAGATCAATAAGCAAAACAACTTCAGGTTCAAGCTGAGATAAAGCAATGCAGAAATTCATGTTTTTCAAACTGGGTTGATTCAAAAAAATCAAGCATCAAACTTCCAGTTAAAAACAGAAAGCAATTTCCAGATTTTTCAAGTTAAGTCTGCTCCTCTGTTCATCATACAGGTGAGTAAATTTTTAACTTAAAACAGTTTAAATCCGAGACTTGAAATTTAATGCATGGTTGAAATCTTAAAGTAAAATAGTTTGAAATTATTTGCATGTATCATTTGACTTGAATGTATGTGTATACATTATGTGAAGTGTCTGATGATCATCTTTGTTGTTTTACAGTATTTCTTTTTCAACAAAGGATCCATATCTTCAAAAGTATTTGATTAGAGGCAAGGATCTGAGAATAGAAATTTTTTGTAAGCATATAAATTTAATTTTAAAAGTATTTTTAAATAAATATATGATGTATTTATTTAAAAAAGTTGAAATCTACAGGTCTGATCATATAATGGGCTAAAAATCAAATGTCCAGAATTCTTGAATTAATTCTATAATATGATTCTAGGTTGTAAATGATGAATTTAGAAACCAAAATCTCAATTTTTAGTTTAGTATTCTCTGTGAAAATCGAAATTGTAAGATTTTGGGTTTTTCACCAATATTGGGCGATCGGCATGGTGGAATTCATCGGGGTTATGGTCGAAGGTGTCTGGAGGTTTGATGACTTCGGGAAAAATGAATTCGTATTTTATTTTGGGTCGTGGTGGCCGGAGTAAGGCAAAATAGGGTTTTGGAAGGTGGTTCTGTTGAGTATAGAGGCGGAGTGATTTCGTCCATATCGAGGTATCGAGTTTGATTGCATGGCCAGGAATCGAGGCGGGGAAGCGTGGTGATGCTCTGGAAGGATGGCCGGAGTTTCCAGCTATCGAGATCATCAAGGGAAGCTTCCTTTTGGATGTGGAATTCGGCACTGGGTAGTTCGAATGGGTCGATTTCGCATAACAACGAAATCAGGGCGTCTGCGTGGGGGTGGTGGATGACATGGTCATCGGTGATATGTTGAGGCAATTTTTGAGCTTGAGAGTGCCGCCGTTCATTGTTGTACGTGCATTGTGCTCGTTGTGTATCAGGTGGTTGTTTTTGTGTTTGGGAAAAAGCTTTTCCCGAGTTTGAATTCGCTTATTCCTGTGATGGCTCGAAGCAGTGAAGACGAGATTGCTCGAGAGTGATTAGCTTCAGGGTTTTCTTTAGACTTAAACTAAGTTTTGAAAATATGGGGGAGAACGTGGGGAAACTCAGGTATAGGCCCGAGTGGCCTTCGGGTAAAACCTGAAGCAACTATTTTAAACAGTTTTTAAAAATGATTTAATATCCACTTGTTTTGAAAATTTAGATTAAACTTTTATATAAATTTACTTTATATAATAGTTATTTCTTAAAACAATTGGTTATGAAAATTTAAAGGTTGTTTAAATTAAATTCTGTTAAATGAAATTTAGAGTGATTTTAAACATTTATTTAAATGTAAGTTTAAGATTTTATTAAAAAATAATAAGTTTTAAAATACTAAGTTTTAAAATACAAATTGAAATTAGTTTTAAAACTTCTACTTGATAATATTTAAGTTATTTAAGGAAGTTAAAGATTTGTTAACTTTAAAATTTTCAAGTTAAATGGTTATTTTATTTCAAATCTTAATTAAATGATTTAATTAAGTTTAGTTAATTAAAATATTAAAATGTATTAAAATGTTAATGGTAATTAAGATCTTTATAAGATAATGTTTTATCTTAAAGATGATTTTAAGAGATAATGTCTTGAGATTAATTAGTTTTAATAAGGGAATTCGTTATAATTAATTAATTTGGTTAATTAATTATAAAGGATTAATTATGTGATTAATTAAGAGTAATTAATTGGTTCAATTAATCAATAATTGGGGTTTAAATTTTATAATTATTTCAAGGTTAATTAATTGTAATTAAGAATTATTAATTAAAGGATTATTAATTAATGATCGGAGATTAAGTAATTTAGTAATTAAAAATTAATTAATCAAGTAAATAAGATTTATTAATTTGGTAATTAGAGAGTTGCTAATTAAGTATTTAGAGGCTACTTAATTAATAATTAAGAAGTACTTAATTTATAATTAAATTTATTAATTAATAATTAGGTGTTATTAATTAATACTTAAAGAATGACTAGTCAAAGGTGATTAAGGATTAATCAATATTAATTAAAGGTTGATTAATTGTTAAATCAACTGGTGATTAAGGAGATTAATTAATAATTGAGGTTTATTAATTGGTAATTAAAGGATAATTAATCTATGATTAGAGATTAATTCATTGATTGATAAGGTAATCAAGGAGCGATGAATTAATTAAATGATTTTAATTCATTAATGGTTAATTAAGCAGGATTAGCTGATTAATTATGGTATGAATTGATAATGCTTGCTTATGGATGATTGTTGTTGAATGTCTAAATTGAATGATATCTATTGGATGAAATGCTGTGATATTCTATTGATATGGTATTGGTTATATCAATGATAAATGGGTGATGTTTATCTATGTTATTGCTGTGTAAAAGTGATATCTAGTAGTTGAATTTAATCACTTGACTAACTTGGGTTAAGATGACATTGGATTCGAAGAGACCGGAGCCGGGTATTAGTAAATATCCGAAACCACTTCGATTCTATATAATCTTGATATGTGGAATCAATAGGGAGTAATGGAATGATTTTGGTGAATTGGGTCATTTAATCTAAGCTTTGGCACTTAGAATTGATATAAGTGATGTCTATAACAACTTGTGAAGTTGTAAATTGATAAGTTACCCCGGGTTCTTATAAGTTGTATGCTTTTGTGTTACATGTTAGATGGGTTTACTCACGCTAGTTTCCAGCCTGACCCGGGTGTTACTTTGATGTAATGCTCGGGTCAGACCGAGTATTACAGCTTTTCAGGTAAGGACGTTTTGGAGTTGAGAAGGCGAGCTGGATGGAAGGAACGTATGGAGCGTTTTCCGCTGTGTATTATTGCTGATTATTAGGACATGTTATTTAAAAATTGTCCAATGTAGTGTAAATATTGTAACTCTGATGTATAAAAATATAAGAGTATTGATACAGTTCTTCTTTGTAAAACTGTTATTTTTGTGATATTATATTTTGATCCGCTGCGAATATGAGGTTTCTGTGTCTTGTTCTGTTTTCTTCTTCTTTCTCTTTCTTCTTTTCCTAACTATCTGGATGGAAATTTCTAGGTCGTTACATTGGTATCAGAGCAGAAGGTTAAGAGAGAACCTTGGCTCTGGTGGGATTACTCATTAAGGATAGGGTCAATGCTACCCTAGAATGAGTTGAGTGTATATATATAAGAGCGTACTTGTTATATAAAGATTTTAAATGATTTTATAAGAATAGATTTTGATATATATATATATATATATATATATATAGCAATATTTCTTTTAAACTAATATTGATTGTTAAATTATTGGAATTAAATTAAGTGGTAATAGAAATAAAACCAAATTGAAATTAAAATAAAAATAAGTTTGAAATGGATTCAAACTGAAATTAAACCTTTAAGTTGAGGAAGAATTTCAAAATAAGATGAATTAGAATTGATTTTGAACCAGAGTAATAGAATGGTTATTGTGTTTAATAATGGGATGATTGTTTTCCAATAAACAATAGAATGTTTTAAGGAAGTAACCAATTAAAGTGGTTTCAAATTGTGAAGTTCTGAATTCTAAATTTAAACATTTGAAATTGTTTTCAAAGTGTTAAAGGAAATAATATTATTCAAACTATTTTGAATATAATCCTATTCTAGAATAAGAAGTTGTTTGTAAACTTTAAATGAATTTGTTTGAATTAAAACCAAGGGTGGTTTAAATTTTAAAATTTGGCTTGGTGAGCCAAGAAGTAAATATGTATATATGTGTGGATATAAATAATATCAAAGATGGTTTGAGATAAACTCTAAATATTGAGTTTTAAATCTGGAATGAGATATGATACCCAAGGTGATAAGTCTTTGAACTTAATACGGGGAAGATTATTTATGAGAAGTTCAAAATTTGAAATGAAAGTTCAAATTGGGTAAGGTTGACTGGATTAAGTGAATTGAGTTTCACTTGGGAAAAAGTTAAATAAGTTGGAATGATCAACCTGATTTGGAAATTTCAAGATGAAATTGGGATTTAACTTGGAAAGTTAAATGGTTGGTTTGAATTAGGAAGTTTGAGTCATCTCAAAATGGGTTTGGGATCTAGAAATTGAAAATGAATGGATGTTTTAAAATAAATTAGATGATATCATCCTATTATTGTTAAAAATCTTTAAGTTGCGAATTGGATTTATTTTAAAAGAATGAGATATGAAGAGTGGTAATATATCCATTATTGAGATAAAAGAAAGATCAAACTTTAATTTGAAATTAAGGATACTTTGAAATGAAAACCTAAATGATTGAATCTGAACATTTAGCTGGTTTAAGATTTGGTTTCAAACTAGAAGATAAAATTGGGTAATAAATTAAATTTTTAAGTTAAAATTGTTTTGAACTCTTATGTAAACTTTGAAATAAGTAAATAAAGATAATTTAAAATGAAAATTCTAGAAATTTGAGCTCAGAAATTAAATTATTAAAAGATTTTAATAAATGTTAACTTGCTTTAAAGGGTTAAACCAACCTTAGTGAAATTAACTCGAATTTATATAATTCGAGATGGTTTAAATTTGAGATTGAAATTGATTCTGACTTGAATTAATTGGACTTGAGATTGAAGATGAATAAGTTTAAAAATTCAAATGGGAAATTTGAATTGGATTAATTAGAAATAAAAATGAAAAAATGATTTCAAATTCAAATGGGAATTAATTCTTATAGAAATTTAAATAATTTGAAATTGAAGTGGATTCAATTTGAAATTAGTCCAAATTTATATGAATAATTTGGAATTGTAATTAAAGTTGAATAGTTTTAAACTCAAATGGAATTTGAATTGAATTTGGGAGGAAATCAAGGATAATTCAACTTGATTTGGAAATGGAGTTTGAAATTGGTATTAATTCAAACTGGAGTTGAAATGAATTGAAATTGGAACTAGTTCAATTGAAATTTATTTGAACTAGTAGAATTTGAGATCAAGGTTGAATAAAGTTACTGAGGTTAATTCAACTTGAATTGGGGTTGAATCAATTTCAATGGAAATTGAAGTTATTTAAAACTGGAATTGGGTCAATTTAAATGGAAGTGGAAATTTAAATTGAATTGATGAGAATGGAAATTGGAAAGTGAGCAATTTTGACTCTGGACTATTTTTAGTATAAATTGTCTTAATATAAACCTATTTTTCCAAGCTATTTATTATATATACAACTTTTCTTTTAAAAGTCAAACTATCTTATACTTGTTTACAATTATTTTTGAAACTGTTTAATGATTTTTCAACTGCTTTATAAACTAATTACTATATTCCAACTATTTTACAAAACTAATTATTATCTTGCTATTATTTCGCAATTAAATTTCTATAATTATTTTAACTATTTTCTAACTATTTTACACCCATTTTACAAACTAAAAATTATTTTCCAACTACTTATCTATTTTTAAAAAAATTTAAGCTATTTTCTAAATAAACTGGTCGGAGTTCAAACTGTTATTGGTTAAATACCCAATCGAGATAAGAATACAGGTGATAATCCAAATGGATTGAAGCAATTGTGAGTAAGTGAATGAAAATCAAAGAAAATGTGAATAGAAAGGAGAATTGATTTGGCTAATAATCAATAAAAATAAATACGTAGGATGTACGTATATTATTCTATTCGCATAGTGATTTGATCCACATTCGAGCACAGAATTTCGAGATAATTATATCGATCCGAGTTGGGATTTTTCACTCGATTTTCGATGGCGAGCCTGGATATGGAATGTTGATTGGTTTTGGATGTTCTCTATCATAGATATAGCTATGCAAAGAGAATGACGGTTTCTGATCAAGAAACCAGATCTGTGTCCGCACTAGGAAGTCGTATGGACGATACTAATTCGGAAGTGAAATTGTGTGGTCGAGTGAACGATCAGATTGGTATAGCGTATGGATGATATGTGTATACCATACGGATTTGAATGAAAATGATATTGAAAGGAGTAATCAAATTTGGATATTTGATTTTGAGTAAACAAAGTTGAATATCTTTGTTTTATAAAATGAAACTCCCCTTGTTGAATCTTTTGCCAGAAGAAAAGGGTTTTTTGAAAATGTTTGAAGTATAAAAGGAGTTTTATACAAGTTTGAAATGATCCAAAGTTTTAAAAATTATATATATCTGTATATATATATATATATAAAGGATCTTATGAGGATTTTTGAAAAGGTTTTAGGAACCTTTGGATTTCGAAAGGCTCTTGATTTTTAGGTAAAATCAATATGAGAATTTGGAAAGCCTAGTTTGAGAATAATCGATTTCGGGATAATCGATTTTGTGTAAAGGAGCTTTGTATGAGATCATACTAGGTGTATGATTTGAAGATACTATATGTGTATAGTATAAAATGTTTTGATGATGACTCTGGAGAAAAAGGCGCTCCCTTCAAATGAACTTCTCTGGAGTGCCACCGGGTGGTGCTGCCTTGAGCCCCAAGGGGGGGCTCTAAAGTTGATCCTGTGAGGAGTCCGGACAAAACTAGTTCCTGGGGATTACGAGTAGAGTATACCATAGCGAAAGTCGAGTGTGCTGCTGAGAGCCAATAGTCTGCGTTTGATTTTGTATCAGTAGACTGCGACCTATGGTAACATAGCGAAAGTCGTGTGTGTCGCTGAGAGCCAACAGTCTGCGTTTGATTTTATATCGGTATATTGCGACCTATGTAGAAGTGGAGAAGTTTCATTTTGACAGCGAAAATCAGAGGCCGCAGAGAGCCTGCAGTTACATGGACTTTTGCTGTGATGGCAACGTAACCCTGGAATATAACTGCGATCTGTTGTGGGTTCCATGGCATAATCGAGAGGCCGCGGAGAGCCTGCAGTTACATGGACTTTTGCTGCGATGGCAACGTAACTCAGGATGTAACTGCGACCATGGATGGGGGTCATGATTTCCAGAGCATTCTCACCAAATATATTCTCACCAAATGGATGGTCGAAGGTGTCTGGAGGTCTGATGACTTCGGGAAAAATGAGTTCGTATTTTATTTTGGGTCGTGGTGGCCGGAGTAAGGCAAAATAGGGTTTTGGAATGTGGTTTGTTGAGTATAGAGACGGAGTGATTTCGTCCATATCGAGGTATCGAGTTTGATTGCATGGCCAGGAATCGAGGCGGGGAAGCGTGGTGATGCTCTGGAAGGATGGCCGGAGTTTCCAACTGTCGAGATCATCGAGGTAAGCTTCCTTTTGGATGTGGTATTCGACACCGGGTAGTTCGAAAGGGTCGATTTTGCAAAACAACGAAATCAGGGCGTCTGGGTGGTCGTTGTGGATGACATGGTCATCGGTGATATGTTGAGGCAATTTTTGAGCGTCAGAGCATCGTCGTTCATCGGTGTACATGCACCGTGCTCGTTGTGTATCAGGTGGTTGTTTTTGTGTTTGGGAAGAAGCTTTTCCCGAGTTTGAATTCGCTTATTCCTGTGATGGCTCGAAGCAGTGAAGACGAGATTGTTCGAGAGTGATTAGCTTCAGGGTTTTTTTTTAGACTTAAACTAAGTTTTGAAAATATGGGGGAGAACGTGGGGAAACTCAGGTATAGGCCCGAGTGGCCTTCGGGTAAAACCCGAAGCAACTATTTTAAACAGTTTTTAAAAATGATTTAATATCCAGTTGTTCTGAAAATTTAGATTAAACTTTTATATAAATTTACTTAAAATAATAGTTATTTCTTAAAACAATTGGTTATGAAATTTTAAAGGTTGTTTAAATTAAATTCTGTTAAATAAAATTTAGAGTGATTTTAAACATTTACTAAAATGTAAGTTTAAGATTTTATAAAAAAAATAAGTTTTAAAATACTAAGTTTTAAAATACAAATTGAAATTAGTTTTAAAACTTCTACTTGATAATATTTAAGTTATTTAAGGAAGTTAAAGATTTGTTAACTTTAAAATTTTCAAGTTAAATGGTTATTTTATTTAAAATCTTAATTAAATAATTTAATTAAGTTTAGTTAATTAAAATGTTAAAATGTATTAAAATGTTAATGGTAATTAAGATCTTTATAAGATAATGTTTTATCTTAAAGATGATTTTAAGAGATAATGTCTTGAGATTAATTATTTTTAATAAGGCAATTAAGTATAATTAATTAATTTGGTTAATTAATTATAAAGGATTAATTAGGTGATTAATTCATAGTAATTAATTGGTTCAATTAATCAATAATTGGGGTTTAAAATTTATAATTATTTCAAGGTTAATTAATTGTAATTAAGAGTTATTAATTAAAGGATTATTAATTAATGATCGGAGATTAAGTAATTTAGTAGTTAAAAATTAATTAATCAAGTAAATAAGATTTATTAATTTGGTAATTAGAGAGTTGCTAATTAAGTATTTAGAGGCTACTTAATTAATAATTAAGAAGTACTTAATTTATAATTAAATTTATTAATTAATAATTAGGTGTTATTAATTAATACTTAAAGAATGATTAGTCAAAGGTGATTAAGGATTAATCAAGATTAATTGTTAAATCAACTGGTGATTAAGGAGATTAATTAATAATTGAGGTTTATTAATTGGTAATTAAAGGATAATTAATCTATGATTAGAGATTAATTGATTGATTGATAAGGCAATCAAGTAGCGATGAATTAATTAAATGATTTTAATTAATTAATGGTTAATTAAGCAGGATTAGATGATTAATTATGATATGAATTGATAATGCTTGCTTATGGATAATTGTTGTTGAATGTCTAAATTGAATGATATCTATTGGATGAAATGTTGTGACATTCTATTGATATGGTATTGGTTATATCAATGATAAATGGGTGATGTTTATCTATGTTATTGCTGTGTAAAAGTGCCACTAGTTGAATTTAATCACTTGAATAACTTGGGTTAAGATGACATTGGATTCGAAGAGACCGGAGTCGGGTATTAGTAAATATCCGAAACCACTTCGATTCTATATAATCTTGATATGTGGAATCAATAGGGAGTAATGGAATGATTTAGGTGAATTGGATCATTTAATCTAAGCTTTGGCACTTAGAATTGATATAAGTGATGTCTATAACAACTTGTGAAGTTGTAAATTGATAAGTTACCCCGGGTTTATATAAGTTATATGCTTTTGTGTTACATGTTAGATGGATTTACTCACGCTGGTTTCCAGCCTGACCCGGGTGTTACTTTGATGTAATGCTCGGGTCAGACCGAGTATTACAGCTTTTCAGGTAAGGACGTTTTGGAGTTCAGAAGGCGAGCTGGATGGAAGAAACGTATGGAGCATTTTCCGTTGTGTGTATTATTGTTGATTATTGGGATATGTTATTTAAAATTTGTCCAATGTAGTGTAAATATTGTAACTCTGATGTATAAAAATATAAGAGTACTGATACAGTTCTTCTTTGTAAAACTGTTATTTCTGTGATATTATATTTTGATCCGCTGCGAATGTGAGGTTTCTGTGTCTTGTTCTGTTTTCTTCTTCTTTCTCTTTCTTCTTTTCCTAACTATCTGGAATTTTCTGGATGGAAATTTCTAGGTCGTTACACTAATCATGTTATTACCCTTCTAAAAATATTCATCTTTCCATGTAAATCAAGTATGTTAGCATTTTTATTTTTACTAAAAACGTTATAACTGTTAAATAAATTTTTGACACATCAATGTTAGACACATAAATACATCCGAGATATTCCCGAGATGCATTATAAGACCCGAGATGTCAGTCCAAGATGTTACAGCCAATATGTACTCATCTCGTCCGAGATCTCCCCCGATACGAGATAACTTGTGTAAAAATTCTGAGACGAAACGTGACCGAAATCCAATATTTAAAACCTTGGCTTTAACAACATCACATCTCGTTCTAAAATTGCACTTCCATCAACGGTTAGGCCGTTGCTGACTTCATTATAGAATGTTCAGGTTTGGAAGGCTTGGAAGAAATCGTAACCAACAGGCCAGCTTAGGGCCTATATGTTGACGAGGAATCAAATGAGAAGGGGCAGGGTTAGCAAAGTGCTCATCACGCCTGAGGGAAATGGTTTATGCTTTATTGTCTACTTACCTTCAATGCGACCAACAATGAAGCTAAATATGAAGCTGTCATGGCCGGCCTCAGGACGGCGAAGGACTACGTGTAGAATCTATTGATGTTTTCAGTGACTCGTCTTTCATTGTCAACCATATTGGCGAACGCTTCCAAGTTAAAAAATAAAAACACTGGCCTTGTATATTGCCATGGCTAAAAAGATCATCCGTACCTTTATAGAATTCAAACTAATACATAGAGAATAGAATGCCAAGACCTACCAACTAGCCAAAGCGACAAGCAACCCAAAAGAGGACATCACTCCTTGGGTCCCATTAGAATTTGTGATACCCCTGGCCATGAACCGAGGGAAATAACAATGGAAATAGATGTTCCCTCTACAGACGACCGGATGATGCACCTGGTCAAACATACAGTAAACGAGAAACTACCTACCAATCGCAAGGAAAATAAGAAGATTCACTATCGGGACTCCAACTACACGATCGTGGATGGGAGTCTCAACAAGTGGGGGTATTCTACACCACTCTAGCGGTGTGTGTCTACAGGCAAAGCAGTTTAGATTTTGGAAGAGCCGCATGAAGGATTTTGTGGAGACCATGCCGGAGGTAGAGCCTAGCTAAAAAGGCGGCCCAATAGGGCTACTATTGGCCCACCAAGATCAAGGAATCTATGGATTACGTAAAGAAATGCGACCAATGTCATAGGTTCACCGAGATCCCCATCCCCACCAACCCTCCTCATCTCAATGATCTCCCTATGACCATACGATACATAGGGGATCTACCTGACAAGCAAGCTATTAAACACCAAGGGAGGGTACAATCATAATGTTATGTCATCGACTATTTCACCAAATGGGTCAAGGCCGAACCCCTCATTAGGGTAATCAATCCCAAAGTATTGTACTTCGTAATAAAGAACATCATCTGTCGTTTCGGCCTATGCAAGAAGATCGTCACCGATAACGACACATAACTTGAAAGTAGCATCTTTCAAGACTTCTGCGAAATAAATGGAATTAAGAAATGCTTCCCTTCCATTTCCCACCCCCAAGCCAATGGATAAGTGAAGGCCATCAAGAAAATCATCAAGACCACTCTCAAGAAGTGTTTCACGAAAGCCAAAGGGAACTTGGCCAAAGATCTATAACTTCCATTCTCGCCATCCTATAGGTATGAAGTAATGCTACCTATCAAGGTAGATGTCCCCTCACTTCGATGTCAAACCTTCGGGACTGAACAAAACAATGAGCTAATCGAGCTCGGGATTGACATTATGGAGGAACGAAGGGTAGAAGTTGAGCTCCCCATTGAAGCTTATAAGAGAAAGATCCCCAAGCACCAAAACTCGAGGATAAAGCTCTAGCAAATCATTATCAACAGTCTAGAACTACATTAGATATTTGCTAACATGAAGGACACAACCTAAGGAGTGCTTGGAACAAACTAGGAAGGACTGTAAGTCATTCGTTAAGTCCTAAAAACCGGTGCTTACTATATCTCTCATCCAGAGGGAAAAATCATCTCTCGCTCCTGGAACCTCATTCACCTTCTATCCTATTACATACAAAAAATGGTCATAATTATAAGGCCGTGTAACCCTTATTACAAATGTATTGGGGATTCTAGGAGCCTATGTTGTCCAACATTCACCGTGCATTTACTTCAGTGTTAGGGACCGTTAACCTTTGTTGTCAAGCATAATGAGCCATGCTTTCCACTTACAGCCGGACTATCCGATAAAGGATGATTTTTTATG
Source organism: Allium cepa (assembly GCA_030765085.1). NCBI lineage: Eukaryota > Viridiplantae > Streptophyta > Magnoliopsida > Asparagales > Amaryllidaceae > Allium > Allium cepa. Next base: position 431,255,297 of record CM060929.1, on the reverse strand, counting down.
TGCACATTTGCCTTGTTGGGGAAAACTGACCTCTTTCGCCAACCGTGTAGCAAGCCATTCTCCTTTCTTGCTAGTCAGCTATCCATGAGGGTGAATTACCGTGCATTCACTTTCTTGTTGAGAACCGCCAACCTCTACCACTAAATGCGTAGCAAGCCATGCTCCTCGCTTGCCAATCAGCTATCCACAAGGATGAATTGTTGTGTATTCACTTCCTTATTAGGGACTGCCACTCAAGCCAATCCTTGTTTAGGTCAATCTAGGATCCCTCAAAAAAGAGACGATACAATTAAGCATGGTACTCAAATACCGACCTTAATGCCCTAAAGAAGACAGATCAACTCAATAAAAAAATATGTAGGTATGGGCCGCGACCGGCATCCGGCACTCAACTTGATGTATATGTCATCAGAAACAAATACAGGAACTTAGAGGTGTTGACTACTCAAAATGCACCTCGCTAAGCTAAGCAGATAAAGACAGATTCAACTAATATGACACTTGAAAAAATTCAAAAAAAGGAAATATATCCAGATCCAAAAGTGCGAGGACACATAACCCACCCTGCTAGGACCAAAAAGGGGATAGCTAGAAAGGAACCTCAACTAGCTAGTGTAAGAAATCAATTTGCTCTTTGGTTAAGATTACCGACACAACTTCCCCAACAGTTGCCATCTCCTCTGCAACCTCGCCATATGTCGCCTTAAGTAGATCGACATCTAAGCAGTTTATAGAAATCGGCAGACCATGATTATCCCTAAATAGAGCTTTGATTATATTAGTCGGACGATTATGCCATTGGTCCTTCTACGCCTATCGAGCGGCCTCCACATCGGCAACAGACTTGCATTTTGAGGTATATTGGGCTAAATCTTTTTTAGCCATGTCCAACCTACCCTTGAAGCCTGCCACCTCCCTCTTTTCCCAACCCTTAGCATTAGCTACGGCCTTTGCCGCCTCTTTCGCTTCCTCGGTCACTTGCTCAGCCGACATCTAGGCCTTCTTACAGACCTTGATTTCTTCCTTAAGCAGTATGTAGCCATCTCGAAGGCAGACAGAGCGATATGCGACTTATAAAAGCAAATCAGTTAGAAAATTTCATGTCTAATATAAGGAGTTTTAAAAAAATGGATGGAGAAAATCTATAACGACCCACTATTTCGAACCATTCGCATCCGCACATGTTGGACCTGAATTGTTCAAAATATTAGATTGTTAATTTATATTTGGCAGAACTCAGCATATACAGTAATAAATCAATCACAGACACAGAATAATACAACAATAAGCAACGGAATAGATAAATAGTAGTTTCTGAAGCTATTGTATAACATCAGAGTCTAAAAAAAATACAACAGAACCTCAAATACAAATGAATCTCTAATACATAAGCCACTAACGAGTCTGGACATAAATGAATAAAATAAACTGAAATAGCTGAAATCTGGATAGATAGATCTTCAAACAAAGCTCTAATCTCTAAAGGTGAGTCTCAAATGTTGTGACACTCGGTCTGACCCGAGCATAAAGAAAAACACGAAACACTCAAGTCATGATTAACATTCTTATATAATAAATTCAACTCAAGTGAAATGTCAACTGAAATAAAAATAACTTAAAGGATGTTAGGGACTGCCGTCCTCTAAGGATCCGTGGAACTATGTACTATGTAGTAATATGAACTATTATATTAATGTCTATAGTAAAGTAAACTATTCAAATAGTGTTAAGGCATCACCCATATCCCCCTTAACACATTTTTATATATTCTCACAGTCTATACAGTACTGTAATTCCTCTGTAAACTGGAGGGCTATCATAGGGCGCTCCATCGGTATGGTACAAACCAAACTCGTAGAAGGCGCTTTAGGGCATGTGATAAGGCACGGAGGCAATGCCAGGTTAGATATACCATTTGCGTATCCGGACCGATGGTAACGCATAGCAGTTACTACCGCCCACCTCGAGACACACTCCCAAACCAAAGGTGCACCCAATCACAAAAGCAATAGAATGGTATCGAAGGAATGTGCCCGATCGGTGGAATGACCTCATTTGGCCAAGCATGGCTCCTTTTTTAGCCACATCAAGCTGACTCATGGGAGTTAGGGCTACGTAAATACCATATAGAATCATCATCAAACCATCCTACTTCATTCTGTAATCTCCACCATGTACATAGTTGTTAAAGTGGTTTTCGGTATTGGTAGAGAGTATGACAATATCTGATCCCGGTCACTTTAACAACCAAACGCTTATTTCACACCGTGGTCATTTTATTTTTCAAACAGTTTATACTTTATATTAAAATATCATATTCATTTCAAAACCATATCAATTCGTTATCATTATCCACTTAAAAAAATTCATTTCCAGAATTGTAACACTTTCAAAATTATAGCGCTTTCGAAATCATAACAGTTTGAAATCGTAACACTTTTCAAATCATAACACTTTTGAAATCATAACACTTTTTTAATTATAACACTTCCATAATCATAACACTTTCAATTATAAAAGGTTAATATTCAATTCAAATTCTCAATAAAGCATTTCAATTTTTTATCGATTTCAAATCCAGATTTGAACTATCATTTCAAATCCAATAAGATTCAAAGTTTAAATATTCAAATATTTACAATATAGGTTTCACTTATATTTCAACATTCAATTTTAATTTTATTCAAGTTAAAGAATATTTATGTAATAACTTTAATAACAATTAAATAAAATCTCAATTTATAAACTTGAATCAATAATAAATATTCAATCTCAGTTTAATTTAAAGTTATAAATCATACCATTCAAATCTCAAAATCAATGAGTTCAAATAAATTCTTATTTAAATTCAATTATTACCCAATTTAAATTTTAAGTCAATTTTACTTCATTTTCCAGCCTCTATTTATTTAAAGTTATTACAGAATCTTTTTTTAAAATATAATTTTAACTGAATATTTAAACATATTATATACTACTTAAATTAAATTTTATTAAATTAAATCTTATTATTAGAATTATTTTATGTTAAATCTATTTTTATATATTTTAAAATAGTAAAATTATAAGAAAAAACTTAATTTATAAATTTAAAATTTTCAAAACATATATAAGTTAAAATTTTAATTTTACAAAATAACATATGTTTATCTTATATTTAAAAATCAATATTTAAAAAAATCCATATATTTCCTTCCAAAACTATAAAATCATTTTCCAAAATAGACCAATGGTGTCCATATATAATTTTCTATACTATGGTCAAGTGATATGGATATTTATCATTTCCATCCGCAAATTAAATATTTACGGGTATACATAATTTCAACCCGCAATCCTAAAATTCAAAATCAATGAAAATCGCTTTGGTTTTTCATTTCAACCTATAACGATTTTCCTCTAATCTACAAAATCATTTGTGTATGTATCATTTCAACCTATAGGGAATTTCTAAACTAACAGGGAACTTGGAGAGTGAGAACAATTATGATAAAAATAACATATCAATAACAGACATATCATCAGAAACAAATTAAATATAATATATACCATAAGATAGAGTGTCATATATCATGGGTGAACAATTGCAAATAATGGCATATCATAATTAACAATGAAGTAACTAGCAATTTCAAATTTAATAGCATATTTCAATTGTCATTTCAAGTGAAATTAAATTTATTAAACATAAAAATGTTAATCGTGAGTGGTCGCTCACCTTTCGAGACGAGAGAAAAATAGATAACACGACAAGTTACGATTTGAATCACGATCTAGACAATCGACCAATCTAAACAACAAATCTGAAAGCGAAGTAAGCTGAACATAGATTTGATGGACAAAGTTGATAAATATGAATCGATGAGAACAAACCCAATCACCTTGATTTAAATGGAAAATATATTATTATTATTATTATTATTTTATTAAATTAAATATTTTAAATTAAGACAAATATTAAAATATTATACATATATATATAATTCAAAATCATTATTATTTATAACTATATATCTAAAATGCAAGACAGCGCTAATGCAAAATTTCGAAACTATATATATAACATACTTTGTTGATGTTATTATTATTATTACAACATATATATTTATAAACATACATACACATTATATTTTAAGTTAATATTTATTATAAAACAACACATACTTATTTTATTGCAATATAAATATAAGTCAGTAGATCATTAAGTAGTAAAAATCTACATCTACAACAAACATGTTTTGTATAAACTCATATAAATAACAGATTGTATTATATATATATATAAACTACAGATTATAGATATCTTGTATACACATATACACCTATAAACAACCAGAGCATATATATATATATAAATTTATGTAAATAACTGTAACCAAAAGAAACTACCCGACTGTGTTAATATATATATACACCGTCTTCTCAAATTCCAAGTATACTTGAATCAAAACTGTTAATAAAATAAAAAGAATATAAAAAAAGAATTTATAGATAGAATATAGAGCAAAAAATACCCGGACAAGTACTAGTCTGAGCTCGGCTACAAAAAGGTGTATCTCGGTGCAACACGCGTGCAACGTGTATGATATGCTTCCACCTTCCCTCTTTTCAAGCTCGATGGTTGCAAACATATATATACTCTCGTGCATATATATATATATATATATATATATATATATATATATATGTGTGTCAAAAAATTCAAAACGAGGCAAGTGAATTTGATGGGTGGAGAAGTGGTCAGGTTGGGCTGAAAAGGGCAGGCATGGAGGGGGTTTTGGAACTATGGTGATCGGCTATTAAGTGGAGGGCAGGTTCGCTGGGTCTTAGACAGAAGGGCGTGGCATTTCAGAGGGTTATGGCATATCTAGGTTGTTAAGCATGGTCGGTGGCTAGCTGTGTGGAAGGGAGTTGGCCAATCAGATAAGGAGAGGGTGTGTAGGCTGATGTGGTCGAGCGAGGGCCGGGTAGGGTTGTTGGCTGGTCGGTGAAAGGGGTCTGTGTGGCTTTGGCTGTTGTGAAGTGGGGATGTGGAAGGATGGCCAAAGATGCACGTGATGGGTGGTTTGCGTGTGTGGTGGGCAGAGGCAAGGGAGAATGGCGGTGGTGGGACAAGGCTTCGGGATAGAGGGCGAGCCTAGGGTGGCGAGTCTGCCATTACTGCGGCCATTGATGAGGAGGGATGCAGTGCTAGCACGAAGAAGAAGGAGCAGCGTTTGCTTCGGGAAAAGAATTGGATTATGCAGGTAGTACACAAGCCATGAAGAGGGACGCAGACAATATATGAGCTTGTGTACAAAGATTTCTCAAAGCAATTGGGAATGTGAATTGGAGAGAGACGACCAGGCTTAAAGAAACACGCTGGTTTCATAATATATATATATATATATATATAATTTCATTTTATTTTTCTTCTTCACGAAGATACAAAGAAAGGATGAACAGACCAGGGAAAGAGATTTTATACGAACCAAAGAATATAAATTAAACGGTGGGAAAAGCAAAAGCCGCTATTGAATTCAGGAAATAATTAATGGATAGTGGCTATGCATTATCACACAGCTGACAGTGAAAAGACAATGGAGACAAAAGGTCCAAATGCGTAACCGATACGACTAATTGTTTTGTCGATTTCGCCGCATACTGGACACAGAAATGCAGAAATGAATAAACTATAGAGATCAACATGACGAGACGAACAAAACGATACACAGATATCAGCGATACGACTAAGTTATAAAAACTCAATTTTTCGCCATTGAAAATGCTGCTAAAACGCTGAAAATAAGATAAACAGAGCAATATCAATCTAAATTCGACGAAACGAAACCCGACGTCTCACTCAGAAATTGATTTAAAATTTTATTGTATAAAAACATTCAGATTTCAAAAATATTTTATTTTCATCGATTTAACTGATTTAAAAATTGAAATTGAAATCACATAACAAAACTAACGTTCATATATTCTAATGAAAATCTGACATTTGTTGTGTTTCGGTAGATGCATATCAAATATCAAATTTCCATAGCTAAATTGTATAATTTAATTTTCATCAAAATTTTGGCTAATTACGTTATTTAAACCGTTAAAATTTTCGGGTCGTTACACTCTCCTCCACTCAAAACTTTTCGTCCTTGAAAGGAACGAGGTAGGAGAATATGAACAACCAGAAAGAAAAATATATTAAAATACACAGTATTAGATAAAACAATTTATTTAAAACCATATAAATTTCATTAGTTTTTAAATTGATTAATATTCAACAAATTTTTGTTTCAATCTATTTTATTAAATCAATAAATATTCATTATATTCACATTTGATTGGTTTCAATTCAATGTATTTTCATTCAATTGATTTGGCTTCAATTATCAGCCCTTTTTACAAAAATTTCTTTTAAAACAGAATTTATTTTATTTAACTCGTTTATTTTATCCATTTTTCTTCAATTGAGTTAATTCCACTTCAATATTCAATTTCAACCATTCTTAAGTTCATATCTTTTACATAAATAGCATTATCTATTTATTATTCACTTCATTTCAATTAACAACCTAAATTTGGTATATAAACGTTCATTATTACAATCAAATTTCATGAAATTTTCTTTAACAAAATTTCATTTTTGGACATCTTATCACTAACATTTATTTCATATTATTCAATCACATATTCTTATTACATTCAGACTTTTCTTAGGTAAGCTTTATTATTGTCTCATTCGTAATTGAGCATTATACCAATTTACCTGTTATTTATGATATATTTTAAAAAAAATTGAACAATTTTATTACCTAAGTTTCTCTTGTATAATCTCAATTACATATTCACTCTAATATTTAACTTTTTTAATATTTTAAGTAAATCATAAATTAGAAAGCAATTAAGTATTATACAAATAAATTTTATCCTATTTCAACTATTTCAAGTTATTTAAAATTCCATTTTAAATTTTAAACATTTCAAATATTTCAAATAATTTGATTTGTTTCAATAATTGAAAATCCTAACTTAACACAGAATTTAGGAATTAAATTTCTAATTTCACTTCCCACCATTTTGAAATAAATATATACATATATAAATATATATATTTTTATACATCAAATTATACTCAAGACATTCAAATCAAATCCACTTTTCAAAACAAAAGTGTAGCGAAGCTATTAAGTGGTCTCTGTACTCTGAGACTCGAAAATGAATTTCGATGATGCTGCAGTCATCACCGAAATTATTTTCCAGCGACAAAAGGGGAGTGTAACAACCCGCATATTTAACGATTTTATATTTAAATGATTTATTTAAGTATAGTGTCGTTAGTCGGATTTTGGGGTCCGAAATGTTACTTTATTCAAACGGCCGAATTGGAGCTCGAAACCACTTCCATTGAGTTCAAAGCGTCGTTTACGATCTTTTTTAGTATAATCTTTGATATGTTTGGAGTAAGTTGAATTTTGCTACTTTTTCTAGTTGGGCTTTAGCTTTGGGTTCAGCCCCAAACCCCACTCAACCCTCTAACTCAGCCCATCTCCTCCCATTCATTCATTCCTACTCCTCTTCACTTCTAAACTCAAGCTCCAACTGAAATGGGGGAAAGGAAGAGGAAATAGAAACTCCCAAGCCCTAGTTGCTCTTGATAATCCAAATTCTTGCTCCAAATTCAAAGAGAAGGATAGGTAAGCCTCTTCTCCATCTTCTCCATCTCTTCTCCTCTTCAATTTCAGAAAATATCCTAAACCTAATTTAGGAAAATATGTGTTTTATTCTTAGATTGAAGCTTGTTGAGTTGAAGTGGAGATTGGTTGATCTTCTCCTTGCAATTGTGCTTCTTCTCCTTTGTTTTTGTGTAAAAAGGTGAGTTTTGAACTCACATCTACTTCTCTTGATTTCATTGATGTTGGGTATGAATTCCTAACACCTTGTTCATATGCTCTTGCTTTTGGTTTGGATTGAATTGGTGAATATCCAAATTTTTAGTGTTTGGGTTCAATTCTTTAAAGATCCTAACTTTGATGTTTGAATATGTTTTTGGTTGCGAATCGGAGAGCTAATGGAGCTGGGGTATCTATTGGCTAAAGCTCCTTAGGTCCGTTGCTCGAACGGTCGCGATTTGGAAGAATTTGCATTTCATTGAAATAGGGCAGGAAGTGCAAAATCATCAGGTTCGGCCGACCGAGCCCTGTAGCCGGTCGATCGACCTGCTTCCCGAGAGTTTTTATGAACAGTGTCCGGTCGACCGAGCCCTGTAGGCAGCCGACCGACCTGCTCCTATTTGCCCTGTTTTGCCTGTTTTTGCATATTTTGATTTGTTTTCCGGATTTTATCGATTCAAGTTGCTTTTTAGTGGTTGCTATTGCATATTTGACTTTGATAACTTACTCTTGACTTCATCCACGGGTTTTTATAAAATAATCTCTCGAATCGCATTTAAAAGCTCGTTTCTCCAATTTATAAAATCTATTTAAAACACACACTTTCACACGTCGAGCGAAGTGGAAGGGTGATTAAATGGTTGGGCAAAACACGGACCATGAATCTGTGCCTTTATCCTTCCGATTAATCCCCAACCTATTCAATTGATCGTTTTGACCTTCGGGTTTGGTTTATCGATGATATGAGGTAAACTTTGTACTACTTTGAGTGTGAAAGTGACTGACGGATAGTAACCGTTTAGTACAAACGAGTGGTTATGGGACGCACGTTAACACTTTTCGGATTCCTTTTCGAGAGTTGTGACACATTCCCCCAGTTAGTGGTGTCCAGTACTGGGTCTTCGACCTTCACCACTATGGCTTGTCGCCCTATAGTATCGCTCCGATGTTGGCCTTATGTGCCGCATGAGTGATATTGGGTTTGTGCCTTCGGGTTTGACACCCTATATAGTTTCGCTCTGATGTTGGCCTTATGTGCCGCGTGGGTGATACTTGGGTTTGGAGTCTTCGGGCTCATGGATCCTTATTTGTACAGTACTGAGCTCGAGCTATTTTATGATGTTTCATTGATATGTATATTCCCTTGGTATCGCCCTTCGGTGTTGGTCTTTTTGAGCCGCATGGAGAATAGCGATTACCTTGTGGAACTTGTATACCTTATTGGTATTTGTTATTTGCCTTTTTGGCTTGATTTGGGGTATTAGTGTCCTTTGTTTCTATATGTTGCCGATGATATGAGGCTTGTTATCATATGATTCATCTTTTGTTCAATGATTGTGTTATCTCCTTTAGAGATATTTGTTATGCTTTGAAACCTTGCAGGTTTATTATTGTTCAGTTTATCTAACTGATTTGTTTAGCTAGACTGACCCGGGTATTTTATACTCGGGTCAGACCGAGATGTTTCAGGTTAGGTGCTCTGGACTTAGCCTCTTTTGCTTCCGCATGGACTATTCCGCTGACTCCTTTTTGTCTTAGCTTTTTGTGTAGTCCTTTCTGTTATAACTCTGATATGTATTCGATTGACTCGTCCGTATATTGTGGTTTGCTATACCACTTGACATGTATTATTTTGTATACTCTGCTATGTATCAGTATATGTGTATATGATGGTTTACTGTTCTGTGATGTATATTGCATTTGAGTTGTTATATTCTGTTCTGATAGATCCTCTAGCCACCTATGGTTTTGTTTTAAGTATTCATTGGATATGTCGATCTGCTTGGTAAGGCAATTATCGATGTATTCAATAGATAATTAAAGCAAGGCTATAGATGGTCGCTCCTAAACAGCCTTATTCTCCGTGTTAGCAGACGGTATTATCTCTTAATACTCTTTGCTAGCGTGGGTATAGAGGTGGGGCGTTACAGCTTGGCATCAGAGCTGAGTTCAGAACAAAATATGATAAACACAGAATAGAGCACATATTACGATACATCAGAGTGTGATAAGTGATACAAATCTTTGAATCATCGTGTGTCTCTATTCCTTCTACCATCAAAAGTTAGATAGGATTTGGGAATATGCCTAGGAATGCATTTAAATTCCGTAGTATTCCATATTGAATTATCTACCTTGGGAATAATCTTTACCTTATCTTAACTTTCAGCTTATGGCTGGAAGAGACGGAGGACGACGCTCGGATGCTGGGCAATCCAGTGGCTCACATCCGGACGGCGTCTATATGTCTGCCGATCAGTTTTTAAAATGGTTTAGGAGCACACAGCCTCCAGCTCCTACTCGAACATCTCCTCCATGCAAGTCCACCTTCGCACGTTTGTGCAGTGATTTTTCTCATCTTGGAGGGAAACCATTTAAAGGCTCCGAGATTGTTCTTGAGGTCCAAGCTTGGGTTCGCATGTACGAGCATGTTCTCTCTCGCATGGATCTTTCTGACCATGATAGGGTTCTTGTAACTTCTAGCTTATTGCAAAAGCATGCCCTTGACTGGTACGAGCTTCTTTTAGCTGAATTTGATGAGTCTGCTCTTTCTTGGACTCAGTTTCGGGAACAATTCGAACTCAAATTCGTTCCTGAATCTGAGAAAGCTTTGTTGTCCCGGCGCTTTCTTGAATTGAAGCAAGGGGATTCTTCCGTTTCTGAATATGTTGCATCTTTCGAGGCCTTCTCTAAATATGGTCTTGAATTCATTAGTACCTCGTATAGGAAGAATCTGAAATTTGTATCTGGTCTTAAGAAATGTCTTAAGAAGTCTTTAATGCTCCAGCTTAAACTTTCCTTTGAGGAGTTGGTTGATTCGGCACTTCATCTCGAAGCCTTCGAGAAGGAGTGTGATTGTGGGAATGATGTTGAGGTTCGTAAGAACGCCAACAAGAGGCAGTTTCCATTCGATAAGCGGAAATTTTTCCCTTCCAAGAAGAAAAAGCCCGTTGAATCTGATCCTCAGTCTCAGTCTCAGTCTGTTGGAACACCTTCCACTCGGAAGTGTTTCAATTGTGGTTCCCCTGATCAGGTGATTCGAGCTTGCCCTATGCCTCTCTTCTGCCACTATTGCAAGAAGGAAGCCCATCGTATTTTCACTTGTCCTATTGTTCCGAAAAATCCTTTATCTAGCAAGCTAAAGATAACGGATGCTTCTGGAGGTTCTTCTCGGGGAAAAGGCACATCTCCATTTGTTTTAAAAAGGTTCTATTTAATTCGTGTTCTCTTCGATATGGGTGCTTCACATTTTTTCCGTATCGAAGAAGCTCTTCGATGATTTATCTTTGGATGTTTCTTGTATGGTTACTTCTTTGAGAATTGCGAATCCGAATTGGTGGATCCGCAACGCTCAATTTGCTTGTATTAATGTCGAGATTATTTTATGAGATTTTTCTTTCCGAGCCAATTTGCATGTTATGCGTTGCTTAGGCTTCGGAATTGACATTTTTGAAAGGATTGACTTAATTATTATGAAGCCATATCCTATATCCCGAGTGGACTATTCATCCTCAACATTTTCAACCTATCAAACAGATTTCTATCTTCCTTTGTGATTTCGATTTCCAATTTGATGGCATCATTTTTCTTTAAGTCCTCATGATGAGGAAAGTGTTGTTTCTCTCATTCTTGTAGTTTGAGAATTTTCTGGTATTTCTGGTCTTGTCTTAGGATTATCACCTAAGCAATCTTTTGAGTAGTGTTAAGGTCTTTTTAGCTCGACCTTACCATTGGTTTTCATTTGGTTACGAGTTGCGGAAGTTAGCACTCCACTTACCGCATTCCGCACTCGTTGTAATTCTTATAAATGATTTGTTATGTCATTCAGTTTGTCTAGCTCATTTCATCCATATTATGAATCGAGTATTCTGTGAATATCTCGATGATTCCATTTTGGTATTTATTGATTTTGGATGGAAAATAGCAATTTAAAGAATTTTGCAAATCTTTTTCATAAGATTTATTTATAAGTATAATTGGATTTTTGTTCTTTAAACGAACAAAGAATATTTTTAAAAGTTTTTAGAAACATGTTTATCATATAGAAGATGATTTTGTGATTGTATAGCCCATTGAGTGCTTTAAGAATTCTGGTCGATGCGCTTGATCAACGTTATCGATAGGAATTTCCTAAACGCTTTGATGAGACAATCAGGCACGGTAAATTGATTTGGAATAAGTAAATTTTTCTTGAAAGATTATTACATAAAGATAATTGTAATTTTGAAAGTCTTGCTTTTTGGGAAAGAAAATTAATTTAAAAGAACTCTTTCTTTTCGATATCCCTATTCTTGTTATTCCCGTAGGGAACCAATGCTTTATCTTTTGTACCAATGCTAATCGTATTGGTTTGGATGCCGTTCACTTGCAAAGAGAATGTGCTATCATTTATTCTTCTAAATAGTTATAGCCTATCGAGACTAGATATGCCACTCATGATTTAGTGCTCGTGGCTATTGTTTTCGTCTTTTGTATTTTGCATCATTACTTTTGGGTGAGGGATTTTGCTCTCCTCACCAATCACAATTTTGAAATGTTTATTTTCTCATAGGGAACCTAGTGTTGGTTCGAGTTCCTTGCATCTTATGATCTTGATATTCTTTTCATTCCCGAAAAGAGGATCGTGTTGCCAATGCATTTGGTTGTAAGCAGCAAGTGATTGTTTCTTTGTTGATGTCCGAATGGAATGATATTTTTACCAAGTTCATCGGACGTTTTGTTGTACTTCATTTTTGTTGAGCTTTGGTTCATTTGACGTATTGTTTGTACCACGTCGGTTTTCCAAATTATTTTGAGCTTAGGAATCCATAGAATTCTCTGAGCAATTAAGTTCGGACTTACCCCTTCATGCACTTTATGGTGAACTTCTTATTCTGTTATTCTTTTGTGCTAGTATGTTTGTGGGATTTGGGAGAATCACCTACCTCTTGTAGGGTTCTCCTACAATAATATTTTTCAGCCTAGTGCTGGCATGGCTCCTTTCGAAACTTTTTACGGAAGGCCATGTCAATCACCTTCTTGTTGGTTGGAATCTGGGGAGAAGATTATTCTTGGTCCAGATTTTGTTCGTGATTCTTCCGAGAAGATTGATCTTATCTGGTTGAGAATGAAAGAGGCACAGAGTCGCCAGAGGTCCTACGCGGACAACCGTAGGAAGCCTCTCGAGTTCTCGATCGGTGATCTTGCTTTTATTCGTGTTTCTCCTTTGAAAGGGGTTATGCGTTTCAGTACGACTGGGAAATTGGCTCCTCATTATATAGGACCGTTTTCTATTACTGAACGTATTGGCCCTGTGGCTTATAGAGTTTCACTTCCAGCTCATTTATCTGGTATTCATGACGTGTTTCACGTCTCTCAACTTCGGAAGTATCTTCGGGAGTCGGATTCTGTTATTACTTCTCCTGATTTGCAAGAGCTTGGGGTCTCACCGGACTTATCTATTGTACAGCAACCTATTCGCGTGCTTGACACGGAGGTGCGACACCTTCGAAACAAGGACGTGCCGCTCGTTAGGGTTCAATGGTCCGCTAATCCAAATGACTGTACTTGGGAAACCAGAGAGTTTATCGAGCGATCCTATCCGGGTTTTCTATCTTTGCTTTGAAACGGTGAGAATGTCTTTTCATCTCAAGCTTATTTCCTTTTCTTTTGAATGTTGTATGTATGTAGTTGTTACAAATATCGTCTCTAGAAATTGCGGGGACGCAATTTTGTAAGAAGGGGAGATCTGTAACAACCCGCATATTTAACGATTTTATATTTAAATGATTTATTTAAGTATAGCGTCGTTAGTCGGATTTTGGGGTCCGAAATGTTACTTTCTGCAAACGGCCGAATTGGAGCTCGAAACCACTTCCATTGAGTTCAAAGCGTCGTTTGCGATCTTTTTGAGTATAATCTTTGATATGTTTGGAGTAAGTTGAATTTTGCTACTTTTTCTGGTTGGGCTTTAGCTTTGGGTTCAGCCCCAAACCCCACTTAACCCTCTAACTCATCCCATCTCCTCCCATTCATTCATTCCTACTCCTCTTCACTTCTAAACTCAAGCTCCAACTGAAATGGGGGAAAGGAAGAGGAAATAGAAACTCCCAAGCCCTAGTTGCTCTTGATAATCCAAATTCTTGCTCCAAATTCAAAGAGAAGGATAGGTAAGCCTCTTCTCCATCTTCTCCATCTCTTCTCCTCTTCAATTTCAGAAAATATCCTAAACCTAATTTAGGAAAATATGTATTTTATTCTTAGATTGAAGCTTGTTGAGTTGAAGTGGAGATTGGTTGATCTTCTCCTTGCAATTGTGCTTCTTCTCCTTTGTTTTTGTGTAAAAAGGTGAGTTTTGAACTCACATCTACTTCTCTTGATTTCATTGATGTTGGGTATGAATTCCTAACACCTTGTTCATATGCTCTTGCTTTTGGTTTGGATTGAATTGGTGAATATCCAAATTTTTAGTGTTTGGGTTCAATTCTTTAAAGATCCTAACTTTGATGTTTGAATATGTTTTTGGTTGCGAATCGGAGAGCTAATGGAGCTGGGGTATCTATTGGCTAAAGCTCCTTAGGTCCGTTGCTCGAACGGTCGCGATTTGGAAGAATTTGCATTTCATTGAAATAGGGCAGGAAGTGCAAAATCATCAAGTTCGGCCGACCGAGCCCTGTAGCCGGTCAACCGACCTGCTTCCCGAGAGTTTTTATGAACAGTGTCCGGTCGACCGAGCCCTGTAGGCAGCCGACCGACCTGCTCCTATTTGCCCTGTTTTGCCTGTTTTTGCATATTTTGATTTGTTTTCCGGATTTTATCGATTCAAGTTGCTTTTTAGTGGTTGTTATTGCATATTTGACTTTGATAACTTACTCTTGATTTCATCCACGGGTTTTTATAAAATAATCTCTCGAATCGCATTTAAAAGCTCGTTTCTCCAATTTATAAAATCTATTTAAAACACACACTTTCACACGTCGAGCGAAGTGGAAGGGTGATTAAATGGTTGGGCAAAACACGGACCATGAATCTGTGCGTTTATCCTTCCGATTAATCCCCAACCTATTCAATTGATCGTTTTGACCTTCGGGTTTGGTTTATCGATGATATGAGGTAAACTTTGTACTGCTTTGAGTGTGAAAGTGACTGACGGATAGTAAACCGTTTAGTGCGAACGAGTGGTTATGGGACGCACGTTAACACTTTTCGGATTCCTTTTCGAGAGTTGTGACACATTCCGCCAGTTAGTGGTGTCCAGTACTGGGTCTTCGACCTTCACCACTATGGCTTGTCTCCCTATAGTATCGCTCCGATGTTGGCCTTATGTGCCGCATGAGTGATATTGGGTTTGTCCCTTCGGGTTTGTCACCCTATATAGTTTCGCTCTGATGTTGGCCTTATGTGCCGCATGGGTGATACTTGGGTTTGGAGTCTTCGGGCTCATGGATCCTTGTTTGTACAGTACTGAGCTCGAGCAATTTTATGATGTTTCATTGATATGTATATTCCCTTGGTATCGCCCTTCGGTGTTGGTCTTTTTGAGCCGCATGGAGAATAGCGATTACCTTGTGGAACTTGTATACCTTATTGGTATTTGTTATTTGCCTTTTTGGCTTGATTTGGGATATTAGTGTCCTTTGTTTCTATATGTTGCCGATGATATGAGGCTTGTTATCGTATGATTCATCTTTTGTTCGATGATTGTGTTATCTCCTTTAGAGATATTTGTTATGCTTTGAAACCTTGCAGGTTTATTATTGTTCAGTTTATCTAACTGATTTGTTTAGCTAGACTGACCCGGGTATTTTATACTCGGGTCAGACCGAGATGTTTCAGGTTAGGTGCTCTGGACTAGCCTCTTTTGCTTCCGCATGGACTATTCCGTTGACTCCTTTTTGTCTTAGCTTTTTGTGTAGTCCTTTTTGTTATAACTCTGATATGTATTCGATTGACTCGTCTGTATATTGTGGTTTGCTATACCACTTGACATGTATTATTTTGTATACTCTGCTATGTATCAGTATATGTGTATATGATGGTTTACTGTTCTGTGATGTATATTGCATTTGAGTTGTTATATTCTGTTCTGATAGATCCTCTAGCCACCTATGGTTTTGTTTTAAGTATTCATTGGATATGTCGATCTGCTTGGTAAGGCAATTGTCGATGTATTCAATAGATAATTAAAGCAAGGCTATAGATGGTCGCTCCTAAACAGTCTTATTCTCCGTGTTAGCAGACGGTATTATCTCCTAATACTCTTTGCTAGCGTGGGTATAGAGGTGGGGCGTTACAGGGAGAGTGCCGACTTACTTCTTTTAAAATTCTTTGGAAACAAATTCTATTCAAAAATGCTTTCAAATAATATAAAATTTAAGACTTTAAAAACCAAATTTGAAAAGCATCGGAAATTTAACTTCTCAAGTTCTTTAATTTTTTTATTCATCTATTTCGAAATCAAATTTATAAACCATGTTTTATAATTTCATCTATTTATATCATGTTGCAATAGTCAATGGTCTACAAAACAGTAAATGATAATCAAATATTATCATTCCTAACAACCAATTCATTTAACTATTTAATTTCAGAAAATTTATACCTTTATATATGTAGTATAATCATACACAAAATTATTTCCTTTACAAATTTTGAAACCAATATTGTGTCAGTCTGCTCTGTACAAGTGTTTTGGAATTCCTATTGATAGCGTTGACCAGACGAATCGATCGAATCCCAAATCAACCTTAACAGCTCAAACAACACAATATAAAACGTTTTTATATTAGTTACAAATACACTCTCTCGCTCGATGATTCAAGAATGGGTCTCAAACAAGGATAGAGATTCAAATTTAGAGGGATCCTAATTATAGAGAATCCTAACGAGGAAGACAGGCCCGCAACGAAGACGAGATAATCGAATTACAAAAAAGGGAAGATGGATGGACTTATATTAATCACAGCGACCTTAACCGTGTCAACCGAGATTTCGGGAATAAATCAATGTGGAAATTCAATTTCCCGTTTGAAGGGAAGAGAAGTGACTTCACCCAATATCAGGATAACCTTTGATTATCGGTGGAGAGTCAAGATTACAAGGGAATTACCCTGATCATCTATTAGAGACGGTTCGGGATTTGCAAGAAACAATAGCATCTAAACCGAGGATGTAGAAATCTCCGGTGAATCGATGCTTGTAGCAAAGGAGTTCACCCCTTTACAAATCATTTTTAGATTGGAAAGACCACCAATGGGATTAGACCCATACACGAAATTGACAATTGAGGTGGCAAGATGTTCTCAAATTCATTATAGAGATCAAACGAAGTGGAGCTATGGGATTCTTCAGAATCAAGAAGAATACGAACAGGAAGAGACCAGAATGGATTTCCGAACAAAAAGGAATGTCCCAGAATCCGGAAGAAATTCTAATCCAGGGGGATCCTAATGAAGATTTCAAGCCTGAATTGAAGATGATTCTGTAATAAAATTTTCTCTATATGCTAAGTTTTGCATAAACCAGGCTCTGATACCAACTGTAACGACCCGCTATTTCGAACCATTCGCATCCGCACATGTCGGACATGAATTGCACAAAATATCATATTGTTAATTTATATTTGGCAAAATTCGACATATACAGTAAATAAATCAATCACAGACACAGAATAATACAATAATAAGAAGTGGAATAGATAAATAGTAGTTCATGAAGCTACAATAAAACATCAGAGTCTAAAACAAAATACAATAGAATCTCAAATACAAATGAATCTCTAATACATAAGCCACTAACGAATCTGGACATAAATGAGTGAAATAAACTAAAATAGCTGAAAGCTGGATAGATAGATCTTCAAACAAATCTCTAATCTCTAAAGGTGAGTCTCAAATGCTGTGACACTCGGTCTGACCCGAGCATAAAGCAAAATGCAAAACATTCGAGTCGGGATTAACATTCTTATACAATAAATTCAACTCAAGTGAAATGTTAACTGAAATACAAGTAACTTAAAGGATGTTAGGGATTCCCATCCTTTAAGGATCCGTGGAACTATCTACTATATAGTAATATACGCTATTATAATAATGTCTACAGTAAAGTAAACTATTAAAAGGGTTAAGGCGTTACCCATATCCCTGGAATTCCTATAGTCTATACAGTATTGTAATTCCTCCGTAAACTGGAAGGCTATCAAATGGCACTACATTGGTACAAAAAAAACTCGTAGAAGGCGCGATATGGCATGTGACAAGGCACGCGAGGCAATGCCAGGGTAGATATACCGTTTGCATATCCAGACTGTGGTAACACATAGTAGTTACTACCGCCCACCTCGAGACACACTTCCAAATCAAATGTGCACCCAATCAAATCACAAAAGCAATAGAATGGTATCGAAGGAATGTGACCGATCGGAGAAATGACCTCACTTGGCTCGGCGTGGCTCCTATTTTAGCCACATCAAGCTGACTCACGAGAGTTGGGGCTATGTAAATACTATGTAGAATCGTCGCCAAACCATCCTACTTCATTATGGAATCTCCACCACATACACAGTTGTTAAAGTGGTTTTCGGTATCGGAAGAGAGTATGACAATATCTAATCTCGATCTCTTTAACAACCAAACGTTTATTTCACACCGTGATCATTTCATTTTTCAAACAATTTACACTTCATATCAAAATATCATATTCATTTCAAAAACATACCAATTCGATATCATTACCTACTTAAAAAAATTATTCATTTCCATAATCCTAACACTTTAAAATTATAGCACTTTTGAAATCATAATACTTTTGAATCATAACAGTTTGAAATCGTAACACTTTTGAAATCATAACACTTATAAAATCATAACACTTTTGTAATTATAACGCTTCTGTAATCATAACACTTTCAATTTTAAAAGGTTAAAATTCAATTCAAATTCTCAATGAACCATTTCAATTTTTATCGATTTCAAATCCAGGTTTGAACTATCATTTCAAATCCAATAAGATTCAAAGTTTAAATATTCAAATATTTACAATATAGATTTCACTTATATTTCAACATTCACTTTTAATTTTATTCAAATTGGAGAATATTTACCTAATAATTTTAGTAACAATTAAATAAAATCTCAATTAATAAATTTGAATCAATATTAAATATTCAGACTCAAATTAATTTAAAGTTATAAATCATACCTTTCAAATATCAAATCAATGAGTTCAAATAAATTCTTATTTAAATTCAATTATTACCCAATTTAAATTTCAAGTCAATTTTACTTCATTTTCCAGCCTCTATTTATTTAAAGTTATTACAAAATCTATTTTTAAAATATAACTTTAAATAAATATCTAAACATATTATATACTACTTAAATTAAATTTTATTAAACTAAATCTTATTATTAAATTTATTTTATGTTAAATTTATTTTATGTTAAATTTATTTTTATATATTTTAAAATAGTAAAATTATAAGAAAAATCTTAAAAATTTATATTTTTAAAACTAACTTATAAATTTAAAATTTCCAAAATATATAATTTAAAAATATAATTTTACAAAATAACATATCTTTATATTATATCTAAAAATCAATATTTGATAAAATCCATATATTTTCTTCCAGAACTATAAAAATCATTTTCCAAAATAGACCAACGGTGTCCGTATTTCTATCCTATGATCAAGTGATAGAGATATTTATCATTTCAATCCGCAAATTAAATATTTATGGGTATATATCATTTCAACCCGTAATCCCAAAATTCAAAATCAATGAAAATCGCTTGGCTTTATCATTTCAACCGATAACAATTTTCCCATATTCGACAAAATCGTTCGGGTATGTATCATTTCAACCTATAGAGAATTTCTAAATTAACAGGGAACTTGCAGAGTGAGAATAATTATGATAAAATATAATATATCAACAACAAGGCACAAGCATATCATCAGTAACAAATTAAATAAAATATATACCACAGGATAGGGTGTCATATATCGCAGGTGAACAATTATAGACAATGGCATGACATAATTAACAATGAAATAACTAGCAATTTCAAATTTAACAGCATATTTCAATTGACGTTTCAAGTGAAATCAAATTTATTAAATATAAAAATGTTAATCGTGAGTGATCGCTCACCTTTTGAGGCTAAAGAAAAATAGATAACATGACAAGTTACAATTTGAATCACGATCTGGACAATCGACCAATCCAAACAAAAAATCTCAAAGCGAAGTAAGCTGAACACGGATTTGACGAACAAAGCTAATAAATAGGAATCGATATGAACAAACCCAATCACCTTGATATAAATGGAATATATATATATATATATATTATTTTATTAAAATAAATATTTTAAATTAAGACAAATATTAAAATAATATATATATATATAATTCAAAATCATTATTATTTACAAATATATATATATCTAAAAAGCAAGACAGCCCTAATGCAAAATTTTGAAATTATATATAACTATATATATAACATACTTTGTTGATGTTATTATTATTCTTACAACAAATATATTTATAAACATACATACACATTATATTTTAAGTTAATATTTATTATAAAACAACACATGCTTACTTTATTGAAATATAAATATAAGTCAATATATCATATATATAACTAATAAAAATCTGCATCTACAACGAACATGTTTTGTATAAACTCATATAAATAACAGATTATATTATATATATATATATATAAACTACAGTTTATAAATATCTTGTATACACATATACACCTATAAACAACCCTATCGTATATATAAATTTAGGTAAACTTATATATGAACAACCAACTTATATATATCTTATATAATTTGTACATAAAATCAAACAGATTGTACTTATTACATAAACATATATATATATATATATATATATGTAGATCGAATATATATAACTAACATACCATATTATATATATAACACGAAAGTAGGTAAAAAATGCAGCTTTGATATATACATATATATAAATATAAAACTGTAACCAAAAGAAACTAGCCGATTGTGTTAATATACATATATACCTTCTTCTCAAATTCCAAGTATAATTGAATCAAAACTGTTAATAAAACAAAAGGAATATAAAAGAAGAATTTATAGATAGAATATAAAGCGTAAAATACCTGGACAAGTACTAGTCTGAGCTCGGCTACACAAAGGTGTATAGTTTCTCAGAGCAACACGCGTGCAACGTGTATGATATGCTTCCACCTTCCCTCTTTTCAAGTTCGATGGCTGCAAACATTATGTGCATATATTCAGATATATGTAAGAAATTCAAAACGAGGCAAGCGAGTTTGATGGGTGGAGAAGTGGTCAGGTAGGGTTGAAAAGGGCTGGCATGGAGGGGGTTTTGGAACTATGGTGATCGGCTGTTAAGTGGACGGAAGGTTCGCTGGGTCTTAGAGGGAAGGGTGTGGCGTTTGAGAGGGTTATGGTGTAGCTAGGTTGATGAGCATGGTCGATGGCTTGCTGTGTGGAAGGGAGTTGGCCAATCAGATGAGGAGAGGGTGCATGGGCTGATGTGGTCAAGCGAAGGCCAAGTGGGGTTGTTTGGCTGGTCGGTGAAAGGGGTCTGGGTGGCTTTGGATATTGTGAAGTGGGGATGCAGAGGGGTGGTGGAAGGCGCATGTGATGGGTGGTTTGCGTGTGTGGTGGGTGGAGACAAGGGAGAATGGCGACGGTGGGACAAGACTTCGAGTTGGAGGGCGAGGCCTATGGTGGTGGGTCTGCCGTTAGTGCGACCATTAATGAGGAGAGGTGCAGTGCTAGCACGAAGAAGAAGGAGCGGCGCTTGCTTTGGAAAAAGAATTGGATTATGTAGGCAGTACACGAGCCATGAAGAGGAATGCAGACAATGTATGAGCTTATATTTGCAAAGATTTCTCGAAGCAATAGGGAGTGTGACTCGGAGAGAGACGAGCATGCTAAAAAAACACTCTGGTTTTAGAATATATATATATATATATATATATATATATATAATTTCATTTTATTTTTCTTCTTCAGGAAGATACAAAAGAAAGGACAAACAGACCAGGGAAAGAGATTTTATTCGAACCAGAGAATATAAATTAAATGGTGGGAAAAGCAAAAGCCACTATTGAATTCAGGAAAAATTAATGGTTAATGGCTATTCATTATCACACTGCTGCTGACAGTGAAAGGACATTGGAGACCAAAAGGTCCAAATGCGTAACTGATACGATTAATCGTTTTATCGATTTCGCCACATAATGGACACAGAAATGCACAAATGAATATACTACAGAGATCAGTGTGACGAGACGAATAGAATGGTACACAGATATCAATGATACACCAAGTTATAAAACTCGATTTTTTCCTACTGAAAATGCTGCTAAAACGCTAAAAATAAGATAAACAGAGCAATAGCAATCTAAATTCGACGAAATGAAACATGACGTCTCCACTCAGAAATTGATTTAAAATTTTATTATATAAAAATATTCAAACGTTGAAAATATTTTATTTTCATCAATTTAACTGATTTAAAAATTGAAATTAAAATCACACAACAAAACTAACTTTCATATTTTCTAATGAAAATCTGATAGTTGTTATGTTTCGATAGATGCATATCAAATATCAAATTTCCATAACTAAATTTTATAATTTAATTTTCATCAAAATTTCAGCTAATTATGTTATTTAAACCGTTAAAATTTTCGGGTCCTTACAAAATCTCACAAGAAAAGCGTCTTGGGTATGGACATCCATAACCTCTTCTCTAGCATGATAGCCCCATCCAGAACGAACATGGTAGGCGAACCCCATAAGCTTCACCGACATCATCCGAAATGACCGCAGCAAACGCTCTAAGTCATCATGATCACAGGCTTCATCAAGCTATAGTGACACATGCCCTATCGACACCCCCTTCTCCCCCCGTTCTTCCCTCGACAAACCCCCTCCTCGGTATAGATGGACACCTGCCTGGAAAAAGAGGCAACGGCCCCCTTGCACCTAGATTCTGCACGCATCCTGCTCCTCCATGACTCCTTGTCCCAAGGACATTCCTCCTCACTTGAAGAGACCATGATGACCACCTCTTCCCTCTCCTTCTACTTCTCCTTCCCCTTCCCCTTTTTCTCTAGGGGAACGGCGGTCATAACCACCTTAGAGGTAGAGGCAGACTGATCGAAGACAACAAAATTGAACTTCTTGACCACTACATCAAAAATTAAAAAAGGGAAAGTTAAGTCATAATTCAAGGAAAAAGCAGGTAAATGCAAGTAAACTACCATTTCTACCGATCCAACCCTTATTTCTTATAAGGGCTTGGCATGATGAGGTCGAGTTATCGATGCTAGTCACATCCATCCCCACCAAATGTTCCCCTCCCTTTGTATCCACGGTGCGAGGGATCATACACGCGAACTGCTCGCAAAGAAGGACTTATGTCTGCACCAACACTCAACCCTTTTCCTCCCTTAGAAATGCTTTCACCGTTGCAGTTCCCCAGCCATTGTATGGCCCTACCTCAGCAGTCCAATTCTTCGAAGTTTGGCATCTTTTAGCACCAATTTCAAGTCTAGATGCCAAAGGTCAGCCACTCTAAGTTTTCGGTCAAGATGATAAACTGAACGTGAAGGTATTGACATTGTCTATCAGTAATAAGTTAAGCAAAGGAAAGCAGCGGAAAAAATAGTAGAGAAGGAATAAGATGCGAAGGTTTACGGGTGGTTTGGAAGGTAACATTCTCCAAATAAGGGTTGACCCCTTAAGGCACGATAAAGTACTTCATCCTCCAACCGGGAGCTCCTTTACTAAGAATGCCCGAGAAGATTGTTAGTTTGGTCCCAGCCTGAAAATGATAATACATACCCGTCGGGTAGCTGGCCTCTTTCTACATTCTGAAGACCAACTCGACAAAATTGACATTAGGCTCTAGAAGGCCTACTGTCACACAAGTGGCATAAACACCAAAGTAAGGCTTAGTAACTGTTGAGCATCAATTGTTTGATGGCAAGCCGAAAGGCATTAAGAACTGAAACAAGATAGGGGTTGAGGGGAAGAATGACCCCTAACTTAAAGTAGCCTATTGAAAAAATAAAGTGATAGGCCGCAGGTATGTTGGAAAGGTCGTTGGAAATCGAATATCGGGTCATCCCTACGTCTATGGCTAGCCAACATCCCGTCTAGATTAATCTTATCATGTTCTAGCTCAGAGGTCCTGAAAGGGGTCATCCCTACAAATGTCGACCAATTGGAAGGATTAAACCAGAGGAAATCATCTAAAACACAAACGACAAAATTATACAAACACAACGGCCAAAATCCTAGCAAGACTCAGGAGAATAACATTCGATATAGTATGATCACCAGGCAACCGTATTCATGGTGCACCCATGTTGGGTGCCCTATGCAGGACGACTCTCATCTTCACTCCTAAGCCTTTTTTCGACTCAACGGCCCCATCAACTCCTTATGAATTTACTCAAGGCTCATACTTATACAATTGGGCTCGACCCATGGCAAATTATCAGAACAAATGCTGCATAAATATCACATAATTACTCACAGATCCGTTCAAAGCCCATTAACATCAATTAACCATAGCTGACAAGGTGGCAATGGTTGATGACGACAGAGATACCTAGACAAGAGCAGTTTCCAACCCATTATTCGAAGAGAACCCATGCATTACGCCTCTACAGCATTTACGGCAATGACAATGCAATCAAAAGGACTCAAGAATTAATAAAAAAGACAACAAAAACCCAACGCCCAGCCACGATGGTGGCGCTTGTCATGGTGGAGGCAAAAGGGGAAATTACTTACTTTTCCAAGCGAAGGGAATATAAAGAACTCAAAGTTTTGAGGGTGCTTAAGCTTTTGTAATATCTTTCAAAATTTTATCGTTTACAGTAAAAAAAACGAAAAGGAAGGAGAAGCTGTTCTATAAACCTACCCCTTTGATCTCAATCGTAGGACTCGATCAATCTCGAACCTCAACCGTCTAGGTGCAACTAACGCAACTATCATCTCATCCATGCCCAAAAGCAGATATCCCTCCTACAACGTCTGGATAAACGAACCGCCACAACTAATAACACAGGGCAACATGGATAGCGCATTAAATACGTTACAGGACCGTCATTCGACAAGATTCTTTGTGATTTGACAAGGCCGCACCTGCACGTGGATACAAATTTAGGAGGAAAATGTTGCTTGAGTTTCTAATAACTAATGAACAGGCTAATTTAAGATAGTCTGACCCAATCAAAGCAAGCCCAACCATTTTGTAACCAGCCTGCATAGCTTGGCCCAAGCTCATGATGATCTCAAACCATCCCTTCCATTCAACAACGCATCAAGGTGAGGTCTGGTTGCCTCATCCCTATGCATCTTTCACATTTAGGCAAGATCTGGGCTCAGGCCCTCCAGATCTAATCATGTTTGGCTCGGTAATGATCAATCTTCCTATGACAACATTATTCTGACACAAGTGGCGTATCAAGCCAGATTGGCCCATCCTTCTTTTGGCTTCAGTACAACCGCCTCCAACCGGCTCCAAGCAACCCTCACAGTCACCTCGCACCTGGTCATGCGCCATCTTCCCAGTATGCTCGTTAGCAAGGTTTTTAGTTTTTTTCATTCCGTTGACAGCCAATTGACCAGCTCAGCAAGATTTGCCACATAAGCACTCAATTAAACATGTTGTACATCCACCTATCTAAGCGCTGCAGTTGGGCGATTAAACTGATGTGACATACCATCAACATTAAATGTGAAGCCCATGCCTGGTGCAGAGAAGCAATGTGTATATTTTCATCCATCGCACATCGTCTAACACCTTGAAAGTTGTCGTCCATGTTGCAGTCATATCTACGATCGGATGTTTTTCCCACCAGTTCTACAGCTCAATCTCAACTGTCCATCATCCGCTTCAGTTGCTATAAATGTCTCATGTATACAACTTCAAATGCTGAATACTACACACAATTCAGGGCTTTTGATACAGCAAGTCCTTAAGATTACAGAGTTTTATTAGTCTTAAGTGCTTCCTGTTTTCTTATTATTCTCTTATAATTGCTCGTGGTTATAAGATAAACATATAGCAAGAGGACTTCACAGTGGATGTAGGTAGCTTTACCGAACCAATCTATATCTACCTTTCAACTACGTACTTAACTCCTCATTTTTCACTTAAGTCAAGTGATTAGCAAGTAATCTTTACTATTCACAATGCATTAGTTTCATTCAGAAGTTGGTTTAAAAAGTAGTCAACATGATTAACGTCCGATATCCAAAAAAAACAGACACCAATATGGATGAGAATGCATTTGTTCGAAAATTATCCGTCTTGTTTATGTCAAAATTATATTTTATATTGTGTTTACTTTAATATAATGAAATATATGTATTTATTAATTTTACGAAGTTAATAGTTTATATTATAACCATTTAATATTTTTGGAATCGAAGGAAAGAAAATTTTAAACAAAAATATTTTTACTAATGTTCTGATTTATTGATTATTAGTTGATAAAATAATCATTCGATATCCGTCTGTATTAGCAGATGTGGATATTCGATATATAAAAATCATTTAGGATGCGAATGCGGATACGATGCCACCCAGATCCAAAAAATGCAAATTTATACCCTAGTTTTGTCGCTAAAATCCACAGTAAACACGTTTCTACTGCTATCTTTCAATAGAATTAGATGTCGTACGCCTATTATTTGATGGTTCACGTGCTTGCTAAGTGTTGCAAGCAGTCGTTTTTTTCACCAAACTTTTAGTTTTATTTTATCTTGCCAGGGGTTTTCAAAACAGGCTGCAGTTTCTATTAAATCACTGCAATATTCGACGATCCTACATTCGCCGCTAATAACCCATCATCGCTAATTCACCAACATTGCTGCATTTTGCTCGAAAGCTTTTCTGTTATTTAATCTACTAGTTTTTGACCAAATCGCTACAGATGCTCCAGAATGATCCTGTTCTGTTTTTATCAGGAGAAACTTTTTCAATTTCACCCAGTTTGCCCAACTTTTAAAAACTAACCGCACTTTTAGACCATTATAGAAAATAATTAAAATGTCGCTTTTGGTATGTACCGTCACGTTGGCTAAAGCGACTTTCGAAATGTTGCCTGTATTTAAAAAACAAAAAACAAATAGATACTACTTCAAATGCACCGACACAACTACATAGAGACACAGCTATATAGGCACATTTTAAAAAGTCACCACTAATGTTTATATCTCATACAATCACAGAGCCGACGCTTTATGAAAATGCATTAATATTAAAATTCTTTGTATACAAACATTGTATACAGACATTTTGAAATAGCCTCAGTGTAATATAATGATTAAGACGACATATCTGCACATTTTAACCACCGTGACATTGAGTCGGCTAAAAATAACATGTCTGTAACTAGTTTTCAAACTTGTCATAAAGAGTGTTAAATTTTTAGAAGTGGATCAAACTCAAAAAAATTCTTTATTTAATACACTTATATTTACTAATTTAATACTAGCACTTCAAACTGCAAGTAATGTATAACCATAAAATAAAGTTAAACTTGACGTCCATGGAACTCCATACAAGAAAAGCTCATTCAGCCGGATCCGTAACTCCATGCGAAAAATGCACAAATTATTAATAATCAAATGAAAATAACCACTAGAATGTCCACGTACGAAATTTGCACGCAATTATTATCAAGCAAACGTTCCTTGTTATCTACAGAAAATATAGCTAAGATCCTAGAAGCATTTATTGATAAGAGTTTTTAATGGACAAAGAGAATGATCTTCATCTATAACTCGCAGTGCCAATAAGGGATGTTAGTTTAGAACTTAAATATTGCAGCACCACTTGAAGGTTTGGAGGCAAATACATATAAACCAAGATCGTTTTTGCTGATCACACCCTTCTCAATTCTTGACTGATAAAATGACTCCTGGAATGATACATAAATGATTTTTACAGAAGAAAAAAAAGAAGATAACAACAGAACAATTATATTAGTATCAATGAAAGACTTTTAAACTAATGACCATTGACGTTTAAGCTTTTTATTCGGTACATAAGCTTGAAATGATAATATTTTCAATTTGTACATAACCAACCAATTCCTTTCACCAAATTTATTTTTCTAAATAAAATTTGAAAGTATGTTTGGTAGGAGATAAAGGGGTTAGGAAAGGAAAAAGTAATAATTCTAATGTAACACAACTGAACCAAGCATACAAATTGGAACAAAAAGCAAACGAAGCTATCGAGACAATTCAGAACAGCATTGACAAAAGAACAAAAGCCTGAAATTTGGTAATCACTTTGCATTTGTAATTCATTGCAATTGCTAGGTTGGTTACATTTCATTGCGAAAAAGAAAAGAAAGAGAACAATGAGCAATAAACTGACCTTTAAATTGAGAATGAACTGAGGGACGATGCTTTCTTTAACTAAAGCAACTGCACAACCACCCCATCCAGCTCCAGTAAGTCTTGCTCCAAGTGCTCCATTATCTCTACACACTTTCACTAGCTCCTCCAACTCCGGGCAGCTGTTTTACCAAAAATAAAAGAATCAAAATTTAATGCGTTAAACATCAAAAAACTTATTTTTAAGCTTTAAAAAAATTCATTCATACCTCTGGATTTGTTATAAATAAATCATTTTTAAATCAATAGAAATATGTGTAATCAATAATAATTTTTCCCAATGTAGAGCTTTCTCATGAAAGAATTAAATTTTATAAATACTAGTATACAGCGCACGTACGTGCATCTAATATCCAAATATGTTTACCTTGGATGGATGTGTGTTTTAATTGCAAATGTTTTTATAGTCACAACACATTTCAAGTTGTTTTGTTGGTGGAATCGATGACAAATTGATAGTAAAATTCCGTTGGTGGGTAGAGGAAAAGGGTGGTGAG
Source organism: Allium cepa (assembly GCA_030765085.1). NCBI lineage: Eukaryota > Viridiplantae > Streptophyta > Magnoliopsida > Asparagales > Amaryllidaceae > Allium > Allium cepa. The sequence continues at coordinate 431,226,479 of CM060929.1, read as the reverse complement.
ATTCCATTAATGAATGGGGTAATTTTGGAATTTCAAAAGGACACCGTGTAAATTATGTTGATTGAATTCTCTTTATTAATAGCAGAGATAAACATTCTGCAGTAACCTAGTAGAACTTGATCTTTTCAAGAATAATATTATTTATAATTGGTATTTTCCATTCAAACTAGTTTTCTTAAGATATTATGGTGCACCGATCATGAAGTGGGAATTACTTTTACCAGAACCAAAAACAATAGCTAGTCATTATATTACATTATGAATCACAACCTTAAATGATTGACATAGATGACATGGATTTGATAGACCAGAAAGAAAAAACAGCTAAATATCAATTCATCTTAATGCAAGTAAACATGTAGTTTCTTTAAAGTAGTATTTTAGTCAATGAAGCAAGTTATATAAGAATCATTACCTGCACTCATACAAAACACTACAGCTGTGGTGACTCTCATTCATTAAATCACCAAGTTTTTTAAGCATGTCTTCATCGCTGCAAGAATAAAGAGCACTTGATAAATTTTGGACAATCAGAATGATCTAAGCATACAAGGCAAATATGATTTGTTATAATTTAACTGGATAGAATATCAAAATTGTGACTATCTATAAATAAATAAAATATACACACAATCTCTTTTAAGTATGTCGCACAGTCAAAGGTAACATGTAGCATTACCAAAATTGTGCTGCATGTCATGTTTTCATAGATCTTCCATGAAGCCTGTCATTTCTAAAAGTCAAACTGTTTTATCTTCACCAAAGGATTTCAAGGTGTTACATGAATCGTAAAGCAAAACTCCTCTTTTTTGCGTTCTTCAAAAAGTACCATCAGCTACATGCTTATGATCACATTCAATTGAACCAACACATTAACACACACTTAAATTTAAAACTTTAACCTGATTAGTACTCTGCATTTAAAACATGCTTAAATTATATATATAAGGCTGAAAGTTATTTGATTTTGCAAGTGTCATTGTGTTAGTGCTAAGACCTCCTATACAATAGTTTTAAGATTTAGTTCCAGCTGGCATGAAGGTTTAAGGTCTAATTTGTCTTCATGAATTCAAATGTGTGTGCTTATGGGTGCGCGCATGTGTGCGGGCGTGTGCGCATGTGTGTGGGCATGTGCGCATGTGTGTGGGCATGTGCGCATGTGTGTGGGCATGTGCGCATGTGTGTGGGCATGTGCACGCAAGCGCGTGCCTGCGTGACATTTGAAAAAGAATTGGTGACGTAATGTCAACACAAGAAAGTACCAACAACTCAGCACACAAATTGATTATAACCGAGAAGTAAAACAACGCATCTGCAAACTAGGAATCAGGGACACTTTGAAAAATACATGTGAGTAAATGAATTATACCTTAATTTAGACAGTACAGTGTTTCTGAATTCATGAACACGCCTGGCTTCAGAGTAGACATGGAGGGCTCGCTGTGAAATACATAATTATACGACCACATAATCAAATGTTTGTTACCAAAACAAAGAAGAGCAAGCAATCTAATGGAGGTTTCGAATTGATGATACACCATTCTTGCTTTATATTTAATGTATATGATTAGGACAGAATGGTGCAACTTAAGTACACCTTCTATTCTAAATGATGTGTAGCAAACACCACATATCTACTTATCACCATCATCATTCTTGCCTTAATTCCAAACGAATGAGGTTTGCCACATGAGTTTTCATTTTATACAAGTTTCTGCCTTGAGTCGTATCTTTAAATATAGTTAGTTTATGTTAATATCATTTTTAATATTTTCTTCACATGTCAATTTAGACCCCACTTTTTCCCCTTTTCCTTTCTATATTAGATATTATCACCACTCCTCACTGATGCATCCATCTATTTCATTTGTGTATGTCTATATCATCTAAGTCTACTTTTCCTATTTTTCTCATATATGCATGCTAATTATAATTTTTATTAACATCCTCTCAATTGTAATACTTTCTTTTCTAATGACTCCAATTATTCACTTTAGCATTTTCATTTCTCCTAAACTTACATTATTTTCATGTCTTTTTACAGGACAACACTCCATTCCATTCATACATATATATATATACTAATAAAGCAAAGAGGAATGACAAATATATTGAACTTTCTTTGCAAGAATCTTCAAAATTATTCTTTATCAAACAATCAGACAGTCTTTCAATAGTATTTTGTTAAGAAGGGTATTCACGTTCTTCCACTACTAGTAAGAAAGAAAGAAAATATATTATTTGCTTCTTTTAGAAATAACAAATATGAGGGAAAAATCCCTCCGAAAATGTCACATGGAGTAGATTATATGTTTTAGAAAAAATTGCAATTTCTTTTCGCAGTAAAGCCAGAATGAAGATCTACTTGACCATAGTTATGAAAGGCGCACTAAGACGCGGATCATGGCACAAGGCAAGGCATTTGCGCCTTTCTTCCGCATGGCACGGCGCACATTGAGGCGCAGCGAATGGCGCATGGCGCAAAAATAGGGCGCCTTTTCTTTATTTTTATTTTTTTATTTTACTTCTTTTTTATTTTTTATCTGATGCTGAATATGAGCTTGTATTTGATGATGATAATATGATTTGACTTGAGGTATTGCTGCTAGAGCAACATAAGTGGAGGAAGCTAGATATCCAAGTAGAAAAACATCTACATCGAGAAGTTTTTCAGTATCCACTTCAGGTCATTTACATCTTCGCGAAGAAGAAACGAATCTAAATGAGACAGATGAGGAAGATGTTGAAGCTTATGAATCTAATAATGCAGAAATTGATTTCGAAAAACATAATTGTTAAATTAGATTCAGATTTCTAGTTTATCAGTAATATGTACTATCATCAGTAATATGTATTATTATCTATGATTTTGGCTTTTGAAGACTATGATGCTTGAAATTATATGCTTAGGGTATTATATTTGATGATGTTTTCTATAAAATATCCACACAGATTTTTTTTGTCGTATATTTATAAAAAAAAATTCTACACACGTGCAGTAAATTAAAAAGCAAGCATCATTTGCCTCAAAGCAAGCATCATTTGCCTCGCTGTGCGTCAAGGCACCAAGAAGGCTTTGCACCTTTTTGTGCTATTAGTAACCATGTACTTGACCATAAAATATGTGCACATGCACGTAATAATATTTACATTAATATCCGAAAGCATTACATATTTAAAGACAAAAATTATAATCGTGTGTTGTGCACGTGTATCGCATTAGTAACTATTAGTTTTCTTAAAATGCCACAGATATTATAATTACACAGCACCTGACACAAATACAGATATTTAAACTGTATTAAATGAAGCCCTTTGGTGTATTAATGAACAACAATACGCAGGTATTTAGGCTTTTGGTAAAGGATATATCTACTTGATCTTCCTAAACAAAAAATATTATCTGCATACATTATGAAGATACAGAATTTTTCTTTTTCTTTAAAAAAAAATGACTACTAAATTTAAATAGAAACACACAAAAATTTCAAAATATTAGTATTTACTATATCACTGCAATTACAAACAATAACTGGGTGAAACAAAACCAACGTTACCTGAAACAATTTGAAGTGCTTGGCAGCTTTCAGCACAGCCATAGATGTTGGAGAGGTTGCAAACACAGAGGAAAGACTTTCCCCAATGATCTCTTCGATATCCTCTGCAGTATATGGTTCTTCATGTAAAAATTCCTGAGTCAAGCAAGCATAAATGAAACAAATTCAACATCATCAAACAATGAATTTATATCATAAGTACTTAAACTCATAATTCATATAATGGAAGGTATCCAACATAAACTTATCGACACAGTAATCATAGTTTCAGTTTTATCCTTAATGTATGTACACATAGTCCATCGGCATTGTACATTAGATTAAACGAGTATACTTGTGCCACATACAATAAAATGATTTGTATTTTCATATTAATTTATTATATATTTTGAGTGAGATAAAAGTTATGGAATGACGTAAAATTTTGCATGGATGGTTTTAATGGTAACGAATCATATCTATAAAATAATTTTGCATTTCGAGCCCATTAAACAAGCACATTAATAATGTTTTCCGCACAGAATAAAAATGGAATTGAGACGAAAATTGAGTTTTAGGTTTAGAGTAGAAATTCAAACATAAAACTAATTTCAAAGTACGTGCAAGCCTTAAAACATGGATCTTTCGAATTTACGTCTACAAATTAAATCCTGTTTCGATTTAATGTTTGAATTTTACCATTCATGATTTGAACCCCATTCTGAAATTCTTGTTTTTTTCTAATAAGTTAGAAGTTACAGAATGATTCGATCTTTATAATGTGCATATACATAGTTACATGCATGCATACACACACACACACATCTGCTGTAACAATCCACATAAGCTCTGTCCCGCCCAGGCACTAAGCGAGGCTTACCATCTAGCCATTATCCAAGGAAAGTCTTACTGTCTAACCTAAGAATCAAAACGAGTATCTAGACATTGGTTAAGCATTAGTTGAGGTTTGATGCCTTATATAAGCATCTATGTGCTAATTGAGACAATCTTGCCTCTTTAGCTGCTCTCAAGCCCATCCAAACCCCTAAATTTTCAATTTTGATCAACTAATACTAAACATAATACTACAATTTTATCCAAAATATATTAGCTATCAAAAACGCTTAGCTCCAATTAATCTATGCCTAAACGATTCATTAATAATCCTTACTTGTCACCTTAACAATTTTACAACCTCATACTTTATGTGTGTGTGCGTGCGCGTGTGTGCGTACGTATATATGTATGTGTATGTGTGTGTGGGTGAAATTAGCTATACCCCTAAAATTTGCTACGCCCTATCTATCTATGCCCATACATTTATAAAGCTGTGAAATTTGAAATCAAATAAGACATGGGTGTTGTTTGATCAACATTATAAACATCAAGTCTATAAAAAAGTAAGATTATTTCGTAACTTCTAGTATGTTTGAAATGTCATGTCAAATATCATTCACTAAAACATTTATTTTACTGTATCCACATCCCCTCTAATTTACCCTCTTATTTAACCCCCATCCCCCTACCCCCCAAACAAAACAAAAAAAAAACAAAAACACAGTATTCCTGTGCCAAAAAAAATGAAACAAAATTGGTTACTGATCTCAGCTGTACCATTGAATTCTGTTAAAGTGTATAAACAGATCTTAATGATGAAGTTTTTGTACATGCATATATAACAATGTTTATATCAGCATGAACATACTGAGTTATTCACAAAATGACTAAAAGTTTAGCTTTATGGAGCAGTAGAAAATATTCCATGTACACACAGAACGTTGAGACTTTTCATATTAGTTTAGAATGCTTCATCGCAGACGATAATGTACATGAAAACATAAATTATATACATACAACATTGGAGTCAACTTTAAACTAAGAAAACACCTGTCTGTTTCGTATTTTACTGCGAAGTATTCAACTGGAAAAAGCGGAAAAAGCCTGCACTTTTTTGTGCTATGCGCTTTAACATGCGCTATTTGTGCAAAACTATAACTTCCGCATTTTTTTTTTTACTGTTGTTTATTAAATCTAATATAGCTAATCGAAGTTTAATGCTATTTTTTGCAGATTTCGTGAATCCAAGCAGTTCAAGACTAAACATATTTTGTGCAATTTGTAATTATAAAAGAAGTAATGATTTCATATTGTACATCCACAACAAATGATAGGTATTATAGACTGGTGTCTCATTGAAATTTGTTTGCATATACTACCTCCAAACCATAAACACGACAATGCTATATGCCTACAACTACAAATTTTGCACAAAAGGTAAAGACCACAAAGTATCCAATGATAAGTTACAAATAAGCTACGTTACACATAATTTATATTTACGAAGACAAAACTTAGAAACTACAGATAATTCAATAAATGAAGGCTAAATAGAGTAAACCATGATAGATGGATTATCTCAATCAATTGGATCAGGTTTGGGTCTATTTTATTTTACAAGCAGAAAAAAAAAAGCTCACTTTTCCGCCGTGAGTTTTTTTGCACTTCATGGAAAAAGCGAATTTTTTGCACTTTTGGTGACATTGCATTTTGGAGGTTAAAAAGCGCATAGCCTGCGCTTTGGGCTTTAGCGCGCAACAGTGTGCTTTGACAACTTTGTTTTAATGAACCATTGAAAAAATACCTTGACAGCCAAACCTGGGTCAGATTGTCCGGTTTTACTAGCGAACGCTACACATAAACCCTCAACATCAGAAAGTGTGTTTACTTTAGAGACCGCCTCTTTTGCATTCATTCCCAACTTTATGGCTAGGACAATCTGCATATATTTCAGATGGATCGAGAAACAGTACAAAAATGAGTGTAATGATAACGAACAGGAATATATGTGTTTCTCATTTTGAATAAGCAAAAATAGAATAACAAATGCAATAGTATGTACATATATGAAAAAGGTCAAGGGAACCACTCTTTTCTAGCGTGCCCCTATCATATTGTGAACTACACCATTTCAATGCTATGAAATTTTGTGTTTATCGAGCATCATAAATTAAATTTAGAGGTAATGGTTAATATCGGCTTATAATTTCTAAAAGATTTTATTAGTATCAAAATGTTTAATTTCCATATAGATATGATATTCGTAATGTAGATTGAACATCTACAAAATTTCATACCATTTTAAGTAGTGTAGCTCAAAATATAATAGGGGTGCTACCAAGGCTGACTCCAAGGCTACGCAGCCTAGGCGACCGAATAGGGAAACACCCTTCTTAAGGGCAACATCCTATACTAAAGCTTTACCACCTGATTTAGTAAATTACAGCAGAGTGTCTGCTTTTAGCATTTTATTTGATGTAGTGGGAACTCCAATGGAATACAGATTAATCTAATAAATCCAAACAATCTAACATCCAATAGATCAAGTTTTATTATTCAAGTATCTTGTCTTTTATGGTATTTATATGAGTAAATTTATGGTATTTATATGAGTAAATTTATGGTATTTATACGAGTAAATTTTATGGTCTGATTTCATAGTTTGTTAAATGCATTTATGTGATCGCCGAAGCCTCGTTATATTTTATTCGATGTGCATTATATTTTATTCGATGTGCATATGTACAATTATAATAATTGAATGTTCATATTTTGTAATGAACGAAGTTTGTAATAATTTTGCTCACAAAATTTTTAAGTTTCACTTCTTAATCTTGTCATAAAAAAACCATTTTACTGTTATTTTGTACCATAATTTGGATATGCAAAGAAATATAATTTGATTTTTTTTTATAGTAAAAATTACGCTTATGTGCAACAAAATTAAGCCTAACTAGTGCAACTCAATCTATTGAGTCGACCCGGGTGCGCTACATAATAAAGATGTCATTGATCCTTCTTACATGTATACAAGCGTGCGCGCGGGCGCACACATGTGTGTGTATAATCACACTCGTGTATATAAACAAACACACGCACATACATATATAAATCTGCTACATCTCTCTTATGCTACATCACATACATACCTACGGTTTTTATAGCTACACAATTCGAAATCAAATTAAACTTTGTTGATGTTCAGTCCCAGGTATAAGGTCTCGACTGGAACCCCAGAATTCCAACCGACTCGGATCGGTTTCGATGGAAGGCGAGATGAAACTAGCTTATAAACTCGTCTCGCTGAAGATAATACTCAAAGTTGACGGGAATTGAGAGAAAATAGAACACAATCGAGAACAAAAACTTACCTCATGCTTATTTCTTCCGGATTCAACCTTCTATCATGTCTTCTTCCTCAAATCGAAGCTAGCCGAAGCAGCATACTGATTTTTTTCTGCCCTTGTAGGCACGCGGCTGTAATCAACGAAATAAGGAAAGAGATCTGAAATTCGGTCCGCTTTGAATACCGCTATGGTTTTGGGTAGTTGGAAATTATTTATTTTGATAAACGGGCACATTTGGTTTGAGTAAAGCTTATTTTAGTTAACTCAAAAGTGCTAATTTATTTAATACGTGGATCTAATTTGGACTACTCGAAAATGGCTGACTGGTTCAAAAGTGCTAATTCATACCAACTAGAGTTTTGGATATAATATTTTTTTATTTTATGTTTTATTTCATTAAAAACTACATTTTGCATTATGTTTAAATTGTTTATCATTGTCTATATTTTAAAAGATACCAAAATTCAAAATAGAGGCCGAAACTGAAACAAAAACCGAAACTTCCAAAATTTCTGAAATTTGTCAAAACTAATAAAATTTCAAATGACCAAAACCAAAACCGAGTTCTCAAACCATGGTTTAATCTGCAATATGAAAATTATGTTCAAAAAAAATGAGGTCGTTTTGAAACTTCATCATGGTCAAACTTTTAAATCAATAGCAATCGTTAAAAACATTTATAAAACGTTGGTTTAAAATATTATTTGGAATATGTATGATTATTCAAACTAACCAAAATTTTCTGAAGATGATCCTGGTTCATAAGGAATATACCTACAAATTTTCATTGAAATTAATGTTGTATAGCTCGAGAAATCGTAGGGGATATATATATATATATATATATATATATATATATATATATATATATATTAGGAATTCTTTATCTCAAAGCCTCACGGCCATCATAAAGTCTTATTTTATAGCATTCTGATGCAAGAACGACTCACGCAGTCCGGAATGAGATATATGAACAAATAGGATGTAGGTCACTACAAATATGCATTATTGAAAAAATAAGACTGTTTTTCGATACTTCTCTTCAACTCCGAAGTAGTTTAGTTCTTATTTGATAAAATAGTTGAAGTGGATTATGGGTAAGGATCAGATCCACTGTTATTTATCACCCTCTCATCCTTCCACCTCTTTTTGTGGAAAAAAAACGGATCAAATTGATTTTTTTTCTTTTTTTTAAAAAAAATGTCGTATTTGTTAGAAAGATCATTTATGCAAAATTTTAGACCTTTTTGAAAACTTTAACCCCTTCAAAATTACTTTTCAAATTCACAGTTCAGATAAATGTTTACCAACGGTTCATATTGGCTTGCGGTTTGAAAGAGTTAAATGTACATTGTGTAGGTACACACATGTTTATTCATCAGGAATAGGTGCGTCCAACTGAAATATTTGGCTTGCAGTTTTTAAAAATGCATATACACACACATTTACACACACGCGTGTGTGTAGATACACACAACATGTTTTGGATGAATGACAATTTGAGTGCCGCTCTATTGTACTTAGGGCTGTCAATGGATATCCGAAAAATCCGAAATCCGTCTACATCCGCATCCGAAAAGCGAATAAATATCCAATATCCAAAAAAAGGATGCGGGTGCACATCCAAAGACATCCGCATCCAAAAATTATCCGTCCAATTTTTGCTAAGATTATAGTTTAAATTATGTGTATTTTAGTACAATGAAACATATTTATTTATTGTTTTATTAAATTAGTAGTTTATATTATGTACACTTAATGCATATTAACTGCTCAAAACTATTTATTATCATCATACTTGTTTATTTCTAATACTTTTATAATCAATGGGATTGGAAAAAATTTATGCTAAACTAAAATTTTCTGTTTATATTTCTTGATTTATCGGTTATTAACGGATAGGATAATTATCCGACATCCGTCCGTATCCGCGGATGCGGATATCCGATATCCGAAAATGATTTAAAATGCGGATGCGGATATGACATTATTCGCATCTGAAAGCACCGTTGACAGGCCTAATTGTACTTTCGTTGTGCATGACACACTTTTGCAATAAAGTTTCAGTAACTAACAGTTTGAAGTCGGTATGAATTATGATCAGCTGGACTTAACATTCAAACAAAGAATGAAATTTCATCTGTACAAGCTGCTAATCTTAAAAGCTATGATGTTTAATAACATTTCAATATTTGGCTTTGTTACTGAACTTACATAAATAACTAAGATAACCAGAAATGTGTAACAGCCAAACTAAGAAATATGTGTCGACCTCATAAGTATCTACATTGATAAAATGTAACAACAAAACTAAAAAATATATAACTGCTTACTAAAACAGGTAAATTTCAAAAAAAAAAATCACAAAGCTAACTGCTGGATTTATTTTATATAAAAAGTGGTACGGACTTACTGAAGCCAAGCGACATTCAACCACTCTGTTATTATAATTTGTAGCAGCAGTGACTGCTTTCTGAGATTCTGCCAAAGAATGACCAATCACAAAACTTCCACCAGCAGGGAGTTGTACATCACTTGCACGTATAGGATTGAAATCAATGAGCTCAGCAAATCCTGATTTGGCCATTATAGAAATAGCCTGAAGAAAAACAAACTGAATGCTATAACTGATCTATATTTCATTCTCATCACTTTAAAAAATGGACTAAATAACAATTACAACCAGACAAACGATATAGAAAGCTTTATAAAAACTTCCTAAATGTATGCAAATCAAGGATATCAAGGTATAAATACGGTTACACACGCACGCATGAACCCACACAGAAGCACACATGCATGCACGTGCACATACCTATACACGTGCGTGCGCACGTGTACAAACACATACATGCATACTATACATACATACATATATATAAGCATTGTTATCAAATATCTATAAGCTTTAGGATTTAAATCCCGTTTTAGTTCGGATCTCTATCTTTACTATTCGATTACAGTTCAATTCAAACTTAGTTAAAGACGTAATTTAGAAAACTTATTCAATCCATATTGATATATATAATATACTTATTTGAATCCCAAGTTTCAATTCTAATGTTTTCTAAACAAAATAAATATGGAACAAGAGAGAAAAATTGTGTTTTAGGGTTAGATGTGGAAGTTCAACCATCAAAATCAATTTATGAAACTTTTGAATCTTTGTTTTACAATTTAAATCTTGTTTCGATTAAAAATTTGAACTTTGTGATTTATGATTTAAATCTCATTTTGAAAACATTGCATGTATGTATACAATACTATATATGTGTGTGTGTGTGTGTGTAACCTGACAAATGAAACTGAGGAGAAGAGGGTGATTACCTGGTCCATTCCTCCAGACTGTGTCCCGATATGACGTTCGCATTCACATGTGAGTTGAGCAATTTCTTTCTGCATGGAAAAAGATAAAGACATGTTGACCAATTTAACCCCTATTTTGTAAAGGTTATACATGCATCTTATGCTTCATGACCCATTGTAACTGATTGCAGACATATATAAGCAATAAAGCAAGCTACTGTAAATGATCAAGTACAAACTACTGAGGATTTCTTCTTTTTTTTCCTTATCCTTTAGACAGTCGAGAAAAAGGTTAAAGTACTTTCAGATATATCAACATGTTGTGCGTGGGAACATACACGGTGTAGTTGATGATTAATAGTATAAGACAATAGCGGGATTATGAGAGGAACAAATTGATATCTTGCATATTATCATTTATGTTGTGTGCAGGAATACACCTAGCTTAGTTGAATAAGTGTATGTCAGTGCCAAATAAATATGAGAATTGTCTGTTTAACCTTCCACCTTCGACAAAAGTAACATGAGATTAGTTATTAACTTTACATTAACATGAATAAGACGTTTATGATACAGTATACAAAAATTGGATCATCTCTTCATACACTGTACTTAGTTGGAAGTACTAACATCAAGCTACAAGCTGAAAACTAACACTAAAATGATAATAATTCTAATAAAAGGAGGAGGTGGAGATAGTACCTTTGGAAAATTCGCGTTAAATACGGCCATTATAGCAATAGTAGCAGAACAAACGAATGCTGCTGAACTTGAGAGTCCAGAACCTAAATGAAGACATGTCCTATTAATTAGAAGGTACAAGGTTTTGATAATATTTCAATGAAGGGTCTAGATTTCTCGCATAGTCCTGAAACTTTTTCAAATCAGGATTTGTGCTGTGAAGTATTCATATCTATAAGTTTGCTTATTAGAACGAAGAGTCCCAATTGTAATTTATCAATCACATACACCATCCAAGTAAGACTTCAGATCATTTTTGTACTAATAAATGATTTGATGTCTCATCAGCTTAAATACAAGCCAGAATAATCTGGAAAAAAAAAAGAGTGTGCAGCTAAATCATGAATATTATTTGAAGCCAGCGATGAGAATGACACTTGAAGAGGACAAGCACCTGTAGGAACAATGCCATCAACAACCACATCCAAGCCAACAGGTGGACCCAAATCAATTCCTTTTGATTTAGCAAACTCGTAAAATCCTTTGTACCTGGAAATATTAGGATTCATGTCAGAAAAACACAAAAGTACCATAACCAGCAGATATGAGGAATGGCGTTCCTCTTAAAAAAGCTTGGCACAGTAATCTGCTATGGATAAAAAAATGTTCATGAGCAACCGACTATATATAAGAGTTATAACACCAAAATTCATTATCAAAATCCATGACACATATCCAAATCATGTATGTTTCTGTAAATGAATAACGAAGTCATCTCCATGCTATGTACGACATTGTACATTTACAATTGATGCAGAACTTAGAATAATACATATAAACAAAAGTTCGAGATCTTGGTTCGGTCTTTTGTAAATTTGAAACTTCGAACTAATTCGTAAATTTCAAGAATTTCGGCGTCATTTCGGGTTTTATTATTTATTTTTCATATAATTACACGTATATTTGTTTAATTTATTGAAACAAAATGTATAACTTATCTTTCATTAAAAATAAGATATAAACGAGCAATATTGATTAATTATAAATATTAATAACACTAAAAAATGTTTATTCGTTATTTCCTTTTCAACTTTTTTTAGTCGTACCATTTATATATTTTGTGATTTTGTATGTTTTCTAAGTCAAAATTTATATTTTGAATATTCATTTAATTAAAACTCAGATTAATGTTTTTTTTTTTTTGAGTTTCATAAATTTTGAAGTTCGTAATTTTTTTATTGAATGAGAGTTTCAGTTTGGTTTCGATACATACTGAAATCAAACCAAAATGATTGAAAGCTCGGTGTTTCGTTTGAAACATCAAAACTTCATATAAACTGCTTATATTCCATCCATTTGATATCAAATTTACGACTCATTGTATCCAATCATCTAAGTCACATATTTATAAGGATGGAAATCAGACTGCAAATAATACTTTCACCTTCAAGCAAAAAAGTAGCATGATATGTAAATTGCTAATAGCATAAAAATTCAAATGCTTTTCACCTATTGTAAGATGTTTGAAAAGGTTGAAGAAATTTAAGGGTAGGTCATCAAATTTGTAACGACCCATAAAATTTTATTAGTTTAATAATATATTTAACTGAATTTTTGTGAAATTTTAAATAATTGAATTTAAAAATAAAATTTTGATATTTGAGATACGTCTATTTAAAAATAGTATATGGTAAATTTTCATCGGATAATATGGAAATTTATTTTATTGTGTAATTTTATTTAAATTCAAATCAGTTAATATTTGATGATAATAAAATATTTTTCAAACTTGAATATTTTTATATAATAAATTTGTAAATCATCTTCTAAGTGAGATGTCATATTTTGTTTCTTTAAATTTTGAAAGCTATTGCTCCGTTTATCTTATTTCTAGTATTTTAGCAGCATCTTCGGTACCGATTATCGACTTTTGATAGGATGGTCATGCCACTGATATCTGTATACCGTTTTGATCGTCTCGTCGTGCTGATCTTTGCGATATATTTACTTCTATATTTCGGAGTGCGATGTGCGGTGCAATCTGCGAAACGCTCAGCGTATCGGTTCTGCATCCGAGTCTTTTGGATTTCTCGTGACCATTCGTTATCTAATGTGAAACCAATAGCCTTTCATAATTACTGAATTCGGCATTCTGGCCTTTACCATTCCCTATATTCATTATGATTTACTTTGAATCCAGCTCTTAGTTCTGTCACTTCATTTGAGGGGGAAAAACGAAATATATATTTGTTGTGTTGTTCATTCATCTTCTCATTTGAAGCCTGCAAACTCGTCTTCCCTTCATGGCTCAAACCCAAAGCCATCAACTCCTCTTCCCCTTACCCATGCTTCCACCGCTCCTCCTCACCTCCTCTCCACTATTGACGACCATCACCTCGACCAGCCTCGTACCCTGCTCGCCCGCCTTCCACCTCTGGCCCCAAGCTTTGACTGTCCTCATGCACAGCCGGCGTGTGCACATCGTCATCATCCCGTGCCCATGGCCACCACCGCGAGCCACGTCAACCAGGCCGGATTCTTCCTCCTTTTCTCTGGGCCTCACGCAACCCAAGACATCTCCTCCTTCCCTTCTTTTTCTTTGGCCCATGTGTTTCAATAATTGTTTGCTCGGGTGTATATATATATATATATATATGTACTTTTATTTTATTTTTTGTTATAACATATGCTGCAGTCCTCTTATATATATATATATATATATATATATATATATATATATATATATATAAGTTTGAAAATATATATATTTGTATATGAATTGGTTAGTTGCTGGTCTAAATAAAGCATATATATATATATATATATATATATATATATATATATATATATTATAAAGATAGTTTATATATGTGTGTATTTTAAAGTATTCATATATACATTGTGTTCAGATTTTTGAAGTAAAGTATATATATAAAGGTATATATGTTATTACAGTATATTATATTATAAGCGTATTGTATATATATGATATTTTGAAAGAACATGTTATTCTGTTTACATATAGTACAGTTCTATATATATACTTGTTTATATATATAGGTTAGTTTATATAAATTTTATATATATATTTACAGTTTTAAGATTTCTGGTTATATAATCATATATTGAGTTATATATATGTTTACAGTTCATTTAATTCATTAAACATAGATTTTAATACTGTATATATAAACTTGTAGTCACATTTATTCTTTTAACCTGAAGCTTCTTTGTTTCTTTGTTTCTTGGTTTTACTTTTTTATACTGATAGAAAATTTAGTGTATATATATACAGATTTTGAATTTAAGTCTATAATGTTTTTTTGTAAGTATTGTTTCGGCTATAGTTTGTATATATGCTATAATATGAAAGCTTTGATATTTTTTGGCTATATATATATAAGAACTGGTTGCTTTGAAGAACCTATACGCATGAGCTAATGTAGGCTAATATATATATATATTCTCTATTTCGCATTGTATATATATTATGTTAATTTTATATAAAGTTTATGCATTCTGTATTCTGCCCAGTTGAATGCTTCTATTTAAATGTGCTTCACTATATATTATGGTATTTGATTTTTTTAAATACTATATATATATATATATATAGATTGATGATTGATTTTAAATGTATATAGATTTCGATATGTAAAATATATGCAGATATTTTGATTTGGGGTGTTTAAGAAATAATGATTCTGAATTTTTCATAAAGATTTTATTTTATAGATGGTAAAGTTAAATATTGATTTTTTTATGAAATAATAATATATATATACATATATATATTAGTTATATTAAGAACTGATTGATGTGTTTTCATCGATTCCTTTTATCAACTTGTTCGTCGAACTCGAGTCCATCGTGCTTTGCTCAGAAACTCATGCTTGGATCTGTAACTCATTTCATTGTCTATTCTCTCTAGCCTCGAAAGGTGAGCAATGACTCACGATTAACGTTCTTATACTTGTTAAATTTGATTTCAATTGAAACGACAATTGAAATATGTTGTTGTTAGTTATTTACATTGTTATATATGTCATTAACTGTATTTGTTCTTGTGACATCTGACACAATTATCTGTTATTTATATAGATGATATATGGATGTAATATTATTATCATATCTGTTCTTATTCTGCAAGTTTCCTGTTAGTATAGAATTCCCTATGAGTTGAAATGATACATACCCAAACGATCTTTAGAATAGGAGAAAATCGTTATGGCTTGAAATAATAAACTCAAACGATTTTCATTGAATTGAATTTTCGATTACGGGTTGAAAGGATATATACCCGTAGATATTTAAATTGCGGATTGAAATGATAAATATCTGTATCACTTGACCATAAGATAAAAAATTATATACAGACGCCATTGGTTTATATATATATATACATATATATATATATATATTGAAATGATTTCCAAGGTCTAAAAAGATATATGTTTATGGTTTTATATAAATATTGATTTTTAATATCATATATAAATGTTATTTTATATATAGTTAAATTCTTGATTTTTAAAATTATATGTTTTGAAATTTTTAAAATTATAAGTTAGTTTTGAAATTATAAATTTTAAGAATTTACTTATAATTTTATTATTCTAAAATATTTATAAATTAGTTTTAATATAAAATAAGTTTAATAATAATATGTAATTTCATAAGCTTGATTTAATTAATATATAATATGTTTAAGTATTTATTTAAATTTATATTTAAAAATAGATTTTATAATGATTTTTATAAGTTAAGGTTGAGAAAATAAATTTGAATTTATTTGAAATTGTATTTAGTTAAGAATTTTATTAACTAAATCGATTTGAAACTTATTGAATTTGAGATTTTTAAAGGATATGATTTTATAACTTGATTTTATTTAAGGTGGTTAAATGAATATTTCAAGTTTAAATAAATTTTTAAAGGAAATATTTAATTTATTTATAATTTGAGGTTTTATTTAAATGATATTGGATTTATTAAGTAAATATTTCAAAACTAAATAATAATGAAGTTAAATTAAGATATATATGAAATTATCAAATTTAGTTTTGAAATATTGAATATATAAAGCTTTGAATTATATTGAAATTGAAATTATTATTTTGTGGTTCAAATCTGTTTTTGAAATCGATATAATTTGAAATGGTTTATTGAGAAACTGAATTGAGTTGAAATTTATGAATTGAGATTTAATTGTGAATTGAGATTTAATTAAATTTGAATTTTTGAAATTCGAGTTGATTTGAATTGATTGTGAAATTTGAGTAAGCTATTTTATTATAAAGTATTTTTAAATTATATTTAAAATTATTTATATATTTTGCTTTATAAATTATTTTAATATAAACTATTTTAACTTGTAACTATTTTTAATATAAACTATTTTAATATACTAATTATTCTAGTAAAAATTATTTTAACTTATAACTATTTTTATATAAACTATTTTATTTTATAAACTATTTTATTATATATACTATTATTAATATCTAAATTGTTCAAGTGGAAAGTTATGATTTCAAAATTATGAATTTTAAAGTATTATGTTATCAAGTGTTATGATTTCCAAAGTGTTACAAATTCTAAGCTTTATAATTTCGAATGATTTTGGAAATGACTATATTTGAAGTGAAATGATATCGTATTGATATGGTTTTGAAATGGAAATGATATTTTGGTTTTGAAGTATAAACTTTTGAAATGACCGCGGTATTATAATAACGTTTGGTTGTTAAAGAGGCTGGGATCGGTTATTGTCATACTCTCTGCCAATACCGAAAACCATTTTAACAACTGTGTATGCAATGGAGATTCCAAAATGAAATAGGATGGTGGCGACGATGCTATATGAGATATATACGTGGACCTGACTCCCGTGAGTTAGCATAAGGTGGCTAAAATAGAAGCAATTGACGGGCCAAGTAAAGTAGCTCCTCCGATCGGACACACTTCTTTGATTGTCATTCTATTACTTTGTTTTGATTTGTTGTGCACCTTTGATTTGAGAGTGTGGCTCGAGATGGGCGGTAGTTGCGGCTATGCGTTACCACCAGCCCGGAAGTGTAATTGGTATATCTATCCTAGCATTGCCTAGCTGTGTCGTGTCACCTATCTTATCGAGACCGTTATGAGTTTGTTTTGTACCATACCTATGGAGTGTCCTTTGATAAGCCCACTTTACAGAAATTTATGGTAGTGTATAGACTATGAAAATATATAAAAATGTGTTAAGGGATATGGGTAATGCCTTAATGTTATTTTAATAGTTTACTTTACTGTAGACATATTATAATAGCGTATTGTACTACATAGTAGATAGTTCCACGGATCCATAGAGCATGGTTATCTCAAGCATCCTTTGAGTTACTTGTATTTCAGTTGATATGTCACTTAAGTTGGATTTATTGATATAAAAATATTAATCCTGACTCGAGTGTTTTGTATTTTTCTTTACGCTCGGGTCAGACTGAGTGTCACAGCATTAGAGACCCACCTTTGGAGTTGGAGCTTCGCTTGGAGATCCATCTACCTATTCAACTTGCAGTTATTCAGTTGACTCCTGTGATATATTCTGATCTTGTATTTGACTATTGTATTGAGAATTCTATGTATTCGAGACTTCTGTTGTATCTGGTTTAACTCTGTTATATATATAGTAGCTTCATGAACTACTATTCATTTATTTCCGCTGCTTATTGTTATATTACTCTGTATCTGTGATTCTGTGATTGATTTATTTACTGTATATGCTGAGTTTTGCCAAATATAAATTAACAATCTGATATTTTGAGCAATTCAAGTCTAACATGTGCGGATGTGAATGGTCGAAAATATCGGGATGTTACATGTGGTATCAGAGATCTGGTTTTAGGCAAACTCAGCGTATGTAGTGTAACAACCCGTAAATTTCGATGTTTTAAATTTATTAATTTAATATGATTTTGGTAATTAAATCTGGAAGAAATTAAAATTTGTAATTTGAGAATGAAATGATAACTACAACGAAATGTAACAAAGTTAACTTAAACGAATTATTAATAAGTTAATGGAATTCAAATTTATTAAGATGATTGAAAGGCTATTTTTGGTTACAAAGTGAATATAAGAAAACAAAGGTAATTATTTAAATGACTAATGAAGTAACACATTGTTAATAGTAATTGAATGTAAATTAAGGATAATGATTGATTGAATAAAAAGAATGGAAATCAAGATTTATTAATTTAAATTTAATAATTGGATTAGTTGGAATTAAATGAAAATTAATATTTAAATATTACGTAAATAGGAATTAAGATGAAATTGAGAAATATTAATGTACCGTGTTATAAACCATTGTTAATTATATCCATATTGTAATAAGACTTGCATAACAAGGTTTAAAAGTTAATAAACGGATTTTGGAATTTTAAATTTATAAATTTCTGAATTTAATGAAATTGAAATTAAACACTGAAATTGAGGAATTAATCAATTTTAAATCGATAGCTAAATTTGTTTAAATTAATGTAAATGATTAAGAAATTTAAAAATGATAAAAATTGTCAATTATAAAATTGAAATTGAAAATTTGATTTAATTAGTTAATTATTAATTTATTTAATCAATGTAAAAATAGCCATTTTGGCCACTGACTCGGATTTCGATGAAACCAGTTTCATCGGATCCGTAACGGTGAATTATTGTAGGATTTCAATTTTCGTATCGATCGGGCTTGTCGTTTGATCGTACGGACTCAAAACGTCTAGAAATCAATTTAATTGAAATCAATTTGAAATAACTTGATTTTAGCATAACTTCTTCATACGATGGAATTTGGACTTGAAATCTGTTCCATTGCGTTTAAAATATTTAAAAACATATGTTTTGATATATGGATTGACCCATTTCCGTTCCGAAATCGAAACGGGCTTTTCGGGTCAATTATCGTTAAAAACTCAAACCAATCGGGTTCATTCCTTTCTATTTTGTTCTGCCTATATATATACATATACATATATATCGTTATAAACTCTAATAGCCTTTCTATTTCTCATTTCTGTACGTACAGAAATTTCTGTTGCTCCTCTTCCTCAATGGCTAAAACCCTAATCTTTCCAATCCAATTTCAATTTCAAAAAAAAAATTGCGGATCTGCAGCAACTTCGGGTCGCGCTTCGAGTTTCAAAGGCAAAAACCCTGCATCAACTTCGGATCAGTGAGAAAATGACTCGGGTCGCTCCGGGTCGTTTTGGCAAAAACTCAGAGCAAGCACAGAGGATTTGAGGCGGTGGACCGAAGTCGACCCAGGACCAGAATTTTCCAATCTTCTAATTTTCATAACTTTTTCATACGAGCTCGGATTCATGCGCGGTTTGTTTTGCTGAGATCGTATTAGAATTACGGACATTTTGACGCTGGTTTAGACGAATTTGAAGGCTGTTTGAATTTTGGGTTTAAATTGTATTTAAATTCAAAAGGTGAGTGTTTTAACCCACACAACTTCTAAAAATTTTTATGTTTGTTAAATTGATTTATGATGTGATTTGAAATTTATTTATGACTGTTTGACATATTTTGAATCATCATCTCCGTTTATTGGAATTTATTTGGATAAAATAGTTATTTAATTTATTATTGAATATAAAATGCCAGTAAATACCTGTTATTTATTATCTGTTCTATAATGATGTTATTGATTGAATTGGATGATGATTGTTGTAAATGTTTGATGATTGATATTGGATGAATGGATATTGTATTTTATATTGTTATAAACTGCAAGTTGATATGGATTTTTATTTCATTCGGGATTGCAGTTTGAAATGATATATAACCGTATTTATATTTTAAATTACGAATTGAAATGATAAATATCTGTATCACTTGATCATAGGATGGAAAATTATATACAGATACCGTGGTATATATATAATATATATTGCAATGATTTTTATGGTTTTGTAAAAAAAAAATGGTTTTAGATAAATATTGATTTTTTTATATTATATAAAGGTTATTTTATCCTTGATTTTAAGCTATGAATAATTTGTTTTAATATAGAATAAGCTTAATAATAAGTTTGATTTTTATTGAAGATAATATGGTTAAGTATTTAAATTATATTTTAATATAGAGTTTATAATGATTTAAATAAAATTAAGGTTGGAAGATAAATTTGAGATTTATTTGAAATTGGATTTATCTAAGAATTAAACTCAAATAAGCTTCATGTGAAATTTATTAAATTTGAAATTTTAGAAGGAATGATTTTTATAATTTGATTTTTGTTTAAGGTGAATTAAATGAATATTTCAAGTATAAATAAATTGAAGAAAATATTTAGTTATTTGTAATTTGAGTTTTATTTAGATAATAATGGATTTACTATGTAAAATATTTCAAACTAAATAATAGAAAATTAAATCTTTGAATCGTAATTACCAAACTTAGTTTTGAAATTGTTGAATACTTAAAGTTTGAAATATATTGAATTTGAAATGGTTTAATCTGTGGATCAAATCGGTTTTGAAATCGATAAAATTTGGAATAGTTTATTTGAAAGCTAAATCGTATTGAAATTTATTATTTGGGATTTGGTTAAATTTAAAATTTAGAAATTCGAGTTGTTTCGGAATTGATTTGTGAAATTAAAGAAGCTATTTTATTATATAAAGTATCTTAAATATTTAAACCATTTAAGTGATGGAAGTTATGTTTCAAAGTTATGAATTTCAAGGCATTGAATTTGAAAGTGTTATATGCAAGTGTTTTGATTTCGAAATGTTATAACTTTGAAAGTGTTATGATTTTTGAAAAGGATATATTTGAAATGAAAATGATATTGTATTGATTTGGTTTTGAAAAGGCAATGATATTGGGTTTTGAAGTATAAACTATTTTGAAAATGACCGCGGTGTTATAATAACATTCGGTTGTTAAAGAGACCGAAATCGGAAGTTGTCATACTCTCTGCCAACTCCGAAAACCACTTTAATAACCGTGTACGCCGTGGAGATTCCAGAATGAAGTAGGATAGTGGCAGCGTTTCTTTTAAGGTATATACGTGGACCCGACTCCTGTGAGTTGGCATAAGGTGACTAAAACAGGAGCGATTGACGGGCTAAGAAGGCAGCACCTTTTATCGGACACACTCCTTCGATACCATTCTATTATTTTGTGATTGATTGGGGCCCTTTTTTATTTTGGGTGTGTGGCTCGAGGTAGGCGGTAATAGCTCTTACGCGTTACCACCGGTTCGGAAGCGTAATTGGTATATCTACCCTGGCATTGCCTAGTTGTGCCGTGTCACCTACCCTAGCGCGCCTTGTACGAGTTTGGTTTTCTCTAGTAGCCCGTGCGGCATCCTCTGGTGGCTTCCCGATCAGGAAGGACTATGATATTGGATGGACTATTACGTGTTAAGGCGGAAAATGTAAAGCCTTAACGCTATTTAAAAGTAAGTTTATTTTACCATGGACATTATTATAATAGCGAAATATTACTACATAGTAAATAGTTTAACAGATCCTTAGGAGATGTGAATCCCGAGCATCTCTTAAGTTACTGCACTCACGTTTGACACTGAATAGGAGATGTCAAATCTCGTAAACATCTCTAATGCCGTTCCACTCATATTATTTACCATTGATTTAACTCACATAAGATCTTTTAGTTCTGACTCGAGTGTTTTCTCTTTTCAATTCGCTCGGGTCAGCCTGAGCATTTCAGAATTTGAAGGCCTTATTCCTGGAGGACGAAGACGAAGATTCTAGTAATACTATTTATTATTATGATTCACTGCATCATGTATTCCGCTGCATTATTTATTATTCTTTGGTATGTGTAACTCTGATATGTATTGTATAAGTATAATCAAATATTTTGTAAAATAGCTTCATGAACTGTTTATTTGATTATTATATTTTATCGTTCCGCTGCAAGACTCTATTTTGTTTTTTTCTTTCTTTCTCTGTTTTTTCTTATTTACCCCATAACAATCCGCCCTTCTGTATGGTTTGAGTCAGCATGTGTGTCTGCTTAAGCGTACAAAAAGGCGGGATGTTACATCTGGTATCAGAGCTTTGGTTTAGCGATAAACCTTAGCTTTGTGGGGTCTGACTCTTTATTTATAGGGTAGTAATACCCTATGATGAGTCGCTGAGCGTATATATACGAGAGAGCATATTTGTTAGTGTTATAAAAGGTTTTAATATTGTGTTAATTTGTTCCGTTTTGCATTTATAAATTCTGCTTGGTGCATAGGACGCTATGACATCAATAGGGATTTCTAAACGCTTAATAGGACAGACCGACACAATATTTTTTTTGAATATAGGTGAATGAAATAATTTTGCCTATTATATATTCTATACATAAAATAAAAAATTTATAAATGATATATTTGGTTGTAATATATTGGTTGTTAGGTAGTGAATTTTTTTTAGATATTAGTTGAAAATAAGATTTAAAATAAATTAAAGATTGAAAACTTAGAACTTGAGTTCCGGGATTTTTGAAAAAAATTCTTTTGAATGAATTTGGAATATAATAATAATATTATTTAGAAGTATTTTCTGATATAGATATTTCAATAAGATTTGAAAAATTGTTTTAGAGAAAATTTTGAAAAGAAATAAGTTCTGTACTCCCTTCTCTATCGCTGGAAAATAATTTCGATGATGAGTGCACGCATCATCGACATTCATTTTCGAGTTTCACAGTGGGAAGGCCACTGTAGCAGTTGTACTGCAGATTTATTTTGATAAACAGATATAAATTTTTAATTGTTTTAAATATAATTGGATATATAAGTTGTAAGTATATATATTTATCTATTATTTTAAAAATGATTTGAAATTTAACCCAGTATTTAGTTCTTAAGTTTCCGTTAATTAATAGTTTGAATTAGTGTAGTGAAATGGAATTTAACTAATAATTAAAACCTCTAACTGAAATTACAAGCATTGAACATTAAATTAATTTAAAGAAACGAGATAAACTTGTATAAATTTCAATTGCATTCTTAAAAAGCATATACATAGCTACCAAAGATTTAAAAGTTGAAACGTCTACTAAGAACATGTAATGGAAATTATAGAAGTAAAACTTAAAGTAATGAAAGTATTCAATGAAGTCTTTTAAAAAATAAGAATTGAGGATATATTGTTATAAACTTAAGTTATAATTGGAATGTCATAAGTAAATATAATAGAAGGTAAGTACTATAAATAAATGATTATAAACTTAAGTAAATGAATTGAAATCCTAAGAAATTTAATGGAACATGAATACTATGGATAAATGAATGAAAATAAATGAAATTGAGAAATGAATGAATGTAATGCAATGAAAAGAAAAATTATATGATATGAATAAATAAAAAAGGAATTTATGTAAGTATAAGTTCAAACAAGTGAAATAAACACTGAATCAATGGATGGAAATGAAAATTTGCAAGAAATAAATGTAAAATTTTAAAAGATAAATTGTTATACGAAAAAAAAGAAAATCAAACAACAAATGTTACAAAATGAAATTAATAAGTATGAACTTGATCTATTGTTTGAAATTGTTGTTTGTTTTGGTTTATGAGTTGTTTGGGTAAAAGATACTTTTAATTGCTTAAATGTATGAATAATCTACTAAGTTTATCTAAAACTGTTGAGTAAATGGAATACTTCATAGTTATCTGTCATTCTATGTGATTTAAAGTGTCTTAACCCGAACAAACCAATTGTTAGTCTTGCTTGAATGATTGATTTGCATACGATGTGTATGCTGTTGGTTGTGAATGATTGTTGTTTATATTGATTGTTTGTTAGTAGTTGAAACAACTTTAAGTATTTCATTTTATATAATTATTAACTCTTTTTGGATTATATAAGTGAAATGCAGGTTATGGAAGCAATTGCTACTGCTTTTGGTTTCATAATTAAATGTTGTTTGCCCAACAAATAGGTATGTTTTCGGATTACGGTTTTATAGCGCTATTATATTATTCTTTCGGTTGTTGGGATATATTATTTTGAGATATTGTGATATATATTGTTATATTTGATATTACATTTTCTTCCGAGCCTCTCCGTACAAATGAGACTCTGCTGAATTTTTCCATAAATTTTGGACTTAGAAAATTTTTGAAAATGTTTTCCAAACTTTATTAGTTTGAGTATAAAAAGATTTAATGGTTATGAATTGGTATATCTTATTTAAATTAATTAATTTTGTAAATTTATCTGTTAACAAAGTTAACATTTTTGAATAAGATGTATTGTTTTCTTAATTCGTCTTTTCCCTTCTTTTTCCTTTTCGGGGACGAAAAGTAGTGAGTGGGGAGAGTGTAATGAACCGTAAATTTTGATGTTTTAAATTTATTAATTTAATATGATTCTGGTAATTAAATCTGAAAGAAATTAAAATTTGTAATTTGAGAATGAAATGAGAACTAAAACGAAATGTAACAAAGTTAACTTAAGCGAATTATTAATAAGTTAATGGAATTCAAATTTATTAAGATGATTGAAAGGCTATCTTTGGTTACAAAGTGAATATAAGAAAATAACTGTAATTATTTAATGACTAATGAAGTAACACATTTTTAATAGTAATTGAATGTAAATTAAGGATAATGATTGATTGAATAAAAAGAATGGAAATCAAGATTTATTAATTTAAATTTAATAATTGGATTAGTTGGAATTAAATGAAAATTAATATTTAAATATTACGTAAATATGGATTAAGATGAAATTGGGAAATATTAATGTACCATGTTATAAACCATTGTTAATTATATCCTTATTGTAATAAAAGACTTGAATAACAAGGTTTAAAAGTTAATAAATGGATTTTGGAATTTTAAATTTATAAACTTCCGAATTTAATGAAATTGAAATTAAACACTGAAATTGATGAATTAATCAATTTTAAATCGACAGCTAAATTTGTTTAAATTGGTGTAAATGATTAAGAAATTTAAAAATGATAAAAATTGTCAATTATAGAATTGAAATTGAAATTTTGATTTAATTAATTAATTATCAATTTATTTAATCAATGTAAAAATAGTCATTTTGGCCATTGACTCGGATTTCGATGAAACCAGTTTCATTGGATCCGTAACGGTAAATTATTGTAGAATTTTAAATTTCGTAACGATCGGTCTTGTCGTTTGATCGTACGGACTCGAAACGCCTAGAAATCAATTTAATTGAAATCAACTGAAATCAATTTGAAATAACTTGATTTTAGCATAACTTCTTTATGCGATGAAATTTGGACTTGAAACCTATTCCATTGCGTTTAAAATATTTAAAAACTTATATTTTGATATATGGGTTGACCCATTTCCGTTCCGGAATCGAAACGGGCTTTTCGGGTCAATTATCGTTAAAAACTCAAACCAATCGGGACCATTCCTTTCTATTTTGTTATGCCTATATATATATATATATATATATATATATATATATATCGTTATAAACCCTAACAGCCTTTCTATTTCTCATTTCTGTACGTACAGAAATTTCTGTTGCTCTTCTTCCTCAATGGCTGAAAAGCCTAATCTTCCCAACCCAATTTCAATTTCAAAAAAAAAAAATTGCCGATCTACAGCAACTTCGGGTCGCGCTTCGAGTTTCAGAGGCAAAAACCCTACATCAACTTCGGGTCAAGAAGAAAATGACTCGGGTCGCTCCGGGTCGTTTTGGCAAAAACTCAGAGCAAGCACCGGGGATTTGAGGCGGTGGACCGAAGTTGAACCCGAAGTCGACCCAGGACCAGAATTTTCCAATCTTCTAATTTTCATAACTTTTTCATACGAACTCAAATTCATGCGCGGTTTGTTTTGCTGGGATCGTATTAGAATTACGGACATTTTGACGCTGGTTTGGGTGAATTCGGAGGCTGTTTGAATTTTGGGTTTAAATTGAATTTAAATTCAATTTAAATTCAAAAGGTGGGTGTTTTAACTCACTCACAACTTGTTAAATTTCTTATGCTTGTTAAATTGATTTATGATGTGATTTGAAATTTATTTATGATTGTTTGGCATATTTTGAATCATCATCTCCGTTTATTGAAATTTATTTGGATAAAATAATTATTTAATTTATTATTGAATATAAACTGCGAGTAAATAAGTGTTATTTATTATCTGTTCTATAATGATGCTATCCATTGAATTGGATGATGATTGTGATAAATGTTTGATGATTGATATTGGATGAATGGATGTTGTATTTTATATTGTTATAAACTGCAAGTTGTTATGGATTTTTATTTCATTCGGGATTGCGGTTTGATATATAACCGTATTTATATTTTAAATTACGGATTAAAATGATAAATATCCGTATCACTTGACCATAAGATAGAAAATTATATACAGACACCGTGGTCTATATATATAAAAACATTTTGCAATGATTTTTATGGTTTTGTAAAGAAATATATGGTTTTAGATAAATATTGATTTTTTTTATATTATATAAAGGTTATTTTATCCTTGATTTTAAGCTACGAATGATTTGTTTTAGTATAGAATAAACTTAATAATAAGTTTGATTTTTATTGAAGATAATATGGTTAAGTATTTAAATTATATTTTAATATAGAGTTTATAATGATTTAAATAAAATTAAGGTTGGAAGATAAATTTGAGATTTATTTGAAATTGGATTTATTTAAGAATTAAACTCAAATAAGTTTCATGTGAAATTTATTAAATTTGAAATTTTAGAAGGAATGATTTTTATAACTTGATTTTTGTTTAAGGTGAATTAAATGAATATTCCAAGTATAAATAAATTGAAGGAAATATTTAGTTATTTGTAATTTGAGTTTTATTAAGATAATAATGGATTTATTATGTAAAATATTTCAAACTAAATAATAGAAAATTAAATCGTTGAATCGTAATTACCAAATTTAGTTTTGAAATTGTTGAATACTTGAAGTTTGAAATATATTAAATTTGAAATGATTTATTCTGTGGATCAAATCGGTTTTGAAATCAGTAAAATTTGGAATAGTTTATTTGAAAGCTAAATCGTATTGAAATTTATGATTTGGGATTTGGTTAAATTTAAAATTTAGAAATTCGAGTTGTTTTGGAATTGATTTGTGAAATTGAAGAAGCTGTTTTATTATATAAAGTATCTTAAATATTTAAACCATTTAAGTGATGGAAGTTATGTTTCAAAGTTATGAGTTTCAAGGTATTGAATTTGAAAGTGTTATATTCAAGTGTTTTGATTTCGAAATGTTATAATTTTGAAAGTGATGATTTTTGGAAAGGATATATTTGAAGTGAAAATGATATTGTATTGATTTGGTTTTGAAAAGGCAATGATATTGGGTTATGAAGTATAAACTATTTTGAAAATGACCGCGGTGTTATAATAACATTCGGTTGTTAAAAAGACCGGGATCGGAAGTTGTCATACTCTCTGCCAACTCCGAAAACTACTTTAATAACCGTGTACGCGGTGGAGATTCCAGAATGAAGTAGGATGGTGACAGCGTTTCCTTTAGGTATATACGTGGACCCGACTCCTGTGAGTTGGCATAAGGTGGCTAAAACAGGAGCGATTGACGGGCTAAGAAGGCAGCACCTTTTATCGGACACACTCCTTCGATACCATTCTATTATTTTGTGATTGATCGGGGCCCTTTTGATTTTGGGTGTGTGGCTCGAGGTAGGCGGTAATAGCTGCTACGCGTTACCACCGGTTCGAAAGCGTAATTGGTATATCTACCCTCGCATTGCCTAGTTGTGTCGTGTCACCTACCCTAACGCGTCTAGCCCATGTGGCATCCTCTGGTGGCTTCCCGATCAGGAGGGACTATGATACTAGATGGACTACTGGGACTATTACGTGTTAAGGTGAAAAATGTAAAGCCTTAACGCTATTTAAAAGTAAGTTTATTTTACCATAGACATTATTATAATAGCGAAATATTACTACATAGTAAATAGTTTAACGGATTCTTATGAGATGTGAATCCCGAGCATCTCTTAAGTTACTGCACTCACGTTTGACACTGAATAGGAGATGTCAAATCTCGTAAACATCTCTGACGCCGTTCCACTCATATTATTTACCATTGATTTAAATCACATAAGATCTTTTAGTTCTGACTCGAGTGTTTTGTCTTTTCAATTCGCTCGGGTCAGCCTGAGCATTTCAGGATTTGAAGGCCTTATTTCTGGAGGACGAAGATGAAGATTCTAGTACTACTATTTATTATTATAATTCACTGCATCATGTATTACACTGCATTATTTATTATTCTCTGGTATGTCTGATATGTATTGTATAAGTACAATCGAATATTTTGTAAAACAGCTGTTATCCCATTTTTTGGTCAAAACTGGAATATCGACAAATTGACAAGGAATGATGGAGGTCGGGATTGAAAATCGATTGGAAGCAAGGCAGAAGTGCATTCAACACTCGGAGTCCCCGAGTTCATTCGGCAAATAGAGCCCCATTCGGCAAAGGCAAGCCATTCGGCATATATCATTCGGTAGCCGGACCAGCCATACCGGTCCACCATACTTCACCTCTCCAATACCCTACCGGACCATTCATGACCGAACCATGCCACTACCGAACCAACTCCCATGTTACCACCGATCCAACCTACCACCGAACCATGCTACCACCGAACCATGCTCCCACCGAACCATGTTACCACCGATCCAACCTACCACCGAACCCCTATCTCCACTACCTGCCGAATCACCCATGTTACCACTCACCGCCGAACCAAGACGCTGCCGAACCAGAACGCTGCCGGTCCAGATCGCATCAGCCCAGGCCCACCAGCAGCTATAAACATCCAAGACCCCTGCCCCCAGCCTCACTCTATAAATAGAGGGGCAGGGGTACAACAATGGCAGACAAGTTTGAGAGCTCAAACCTGGAAGGAACTTTCAAACAACTTTCATACACTTGTACTACAAGCTTTGTACTTGTAATCGGATTGGAAAAGGAGAATAACATATAAAGTGGACGTAGGCACACTTTGGCCGAACCACTATAAATCTGTGTGTCTTTTACAGTTTAGCCCCTACTTTTTACGTATTTGCATACACCACCTAAATCAATACGAACAACATAAAATCAACTAATTCATACGACTTGGAGTTGTTTGATCATCTTTTGTGCAAACATATTTGGGTTATTTGCTGAGATCTGTAATTTGTGTTTGAATATCGCTGAATTATATTCATACACTGGTGCTTTCACGACTTTGGGTGTTTGCGGCCATTTTTTACGCAAACATTTTGGTGCTTTCACTGAGAAGAACCAGTACCCGCTACATCGGATAGAAGTTTGGATTTGGAAGACAATGACTAGGCAAAACAGTAGAAGGCTAAGGGCTGAGAGAAGCCAACAAGGAGGAAGTCAACAAGCATCCTCCGGAGGTGAGGAAGGACCGGCTTCGATCTACATAACAAGGGATGAAATGGAAGCCATAACAAATTCACTGCAAGAGAGGTTGCTGAAAAGTCAACAGGAAATGATGCAAACTTTTTTGGAGCAAATGAGAGCTGCAGGGATGCAGAATTTAGGAACAGCTACAACGGCTATGGATGCAGGACAAGAAGCTAGGGTTATGGAACCCAATGAAGGACAGGATACGGAGTCAGGTGGCAATCAACAAGGGCTTGGGGGCAGGCCCACAGGATTTAACACAGGAGAACCTTTGGAAGGAGTTCAACAGGCTAAAGCCAACGTTGCTGCTAACGAGCCACACGAAGAGTATGTACCGGAGTTCCCTCGGGGGCAACCCCCGACAGACAACGGTGGATTGGTAGATATAATCAGGAAAACTGTGCGAGGTGGTTTGACCAACGGAGACTTGGAAGGAGTAAATAGAAGTCCGTTCACTCGGGAAATAAGGATGGCTCAGAATCCACCTAAGTTCAAACTACCTAACGTGGAGGTATACAATGGCAAGGAAGACCATACGGATCACTTGATGAGATACACCAGACACATGGAGGTGCTGGGAGCATCAGAGGAGGTGATGGCCCGATGCTTCTCTTTGTACTTGACGGACTTAGCTGCGATGTGGTTCAGGCAGCTGGAAGAAGGATCTATCAGGACTTGGAGGGAATTGGTGGAAAGGTTTCTGGGACAGTTTCGGGTTCATGTCAAGAGACCGAAGAACGTGATGACATTGACATCGGTAAGGCAAAGGATGGATGAATCGCTTAGAGCTTTTCTAACTCGATTCAGTGCCGCAGTTGCTTCGGTGGATCGGCCCGATCCATCGATGGTTTTAATGGCAGCATTATCAGGAGTCAGGGAGAACTCGGATTTCAAGGTATCTCTGATACGAGATCCCCCACGGAATCTCGACGAATTCTTCCATGAGGCAGAAAGGTTCCTTCGACAAGAAGATGCGAGTACGGATTTAAAGTTGAAAAAGGTTAATGCAGTTGAAGGGGGAGGACCATCCAGCAATGGTTCGGACAAAAACAAAGGAAAAAGGAAGTTGAACGGTGATTCTGGAGATGCTAGGAAGCATTGGAAGGATCCAAAGTTCTCCACATACACAGGATTGAACGAGACACTGGAGCGGATATACCTGGATACTCGAAATCGCCTTCACTACCGGAGGCCGGCTAGGAGAGAACAACAGAACGGGAAAGGACATCAGGAAGGCACTGTCTCTTCCATGATTTGGATGGACACGACACCAACAGCTGCAGGCACTTAAAGGACATAGTTGAGGAACATGTGAGGAATGGACAACTGCCACAATATGTTGGACCTCGGAATGCAACGGCGAGGCAGGAGCAACCGCCGCCTACCTCAAGCTACGATGGTGGGAGGCCCAGGAATGATGGTCGGTTGATCGTCCCTTGACCAGGTTAATATGAAATAAGTAGCAAACTATTGGCAAGCAACCAAGTCATTTACACATGTACGGGGACGGAGATAGCCCCTAGGCATGCTCTGAATGACAATAAACTGTGATGCTATGGTTTGTGAAATTTATCTTTTGCTTTTGGATTGGACACTGCTTTCCTTTTTGGGTTTCGGTTTTGGAGCTTGGATTGAGCTCCTAGTTTTTTTCTTGCTTTTCTATTTGGATTTTCCTTTGGACGATTGTTTTCGGTTTTGGATGCTGGTTTGGATTTCTGGTTTTCTGGTTTTGGATTTGGATTTTGGATTTGGATTTTGGATTTGGATTTTGGATTTTGAATTGGATTTTGATTGAATTTTTATCTGACTTTTGATAAACGGTCGTCGGGTATGGATTATGCCTGGCAAGGGGTGAGTCGCTTTGCCCGAACGTGGTAAATTGACTCATTCAGGTCGTCGAGTATGGACTATGCTCGGCAAGGGTCTGGAGTGATCAGGATTCGGCCTAGGACTTAGGCCCTATATTATCAATCGTTATTTTCAGGTCGTCGAGTATGGACTATGCTCGGCAAGGGTCCGGAGAGACCAGGATTTGGCTTAGGACTTAAGCCATGGCATTGTACAGCGCCCAGGGACACTGGGCCAAGATCGTCGAGTGTGGATTACGCATGGCAAGAACCCGGAGAGGTTAGATCAACGTCCAGGGACACTGGATCACGACCGTCAAGTGTGGATTGCGCTTGGCAAGAGCCCGGAGAGGTTATAAATTTGGACATCGACCCAAAGAGGTCCTGGATTCGGTTGTTGGCTATTGGATAAGGATGGTTTGGGACTCGGTTGTCGAGTTCGGACGGACATGGAATTGGCTCAAGCTTTGGTTATTGGATTTGGAACTGGATATCGACCCGGAGCAGTCAAGGATGATCTACTCTGGCAATATGGCTATGAATTTTGGATATTGGATTCGGAACTATTCAAAACACGCCTTGTTATCACAAGGCATGTTTTGGGGGGGCAAAGTGTTATCCCATTTTTTGGTCAAAACTGGAATATCGACAAATTGGCAAGGAATGATGGAGGTCGGGATTGAAAATCGATTGGAAGCAAGGCAGAAGTGCATTCAACACTCGGAGTCCCCGAGTTCATTCGGCAAATAGAGCCCCATTCGGCAAAGGCAAGCCATTCGGCATATATCATTCGGTAGCCGGACCAGCCATACCGGTCCACCATACTTCACCTCTCCAATACCCTACCGGACCATTCATGACCGAACCATGCCACTACCGAACCAACTCCCATGTTACCACCGATCCAACCTACCACCGAACCATGCTACCACCGAACCATGCTCCCACCGAACCATGTTACCACCGATCCAACCTACCACCGAACCCCTATCTCCACTACCTGCCGAATCACCCATGTTACCACTCACCGCCGAACCAAGACGCTGCCGAACCAGAACGCTGCCGGTCCAGATCGCATCAGCCCAGGCCCACCAGCAGCTATAAACATCCAAGACCCCTGCCCCCAGCCTCACTCTATAAATAGAGGGGCAGGGGTACAACAATGGCAGACAAGTTTGAGAGCTCAAACCTGGAAGGAACTTTCAAACAACTTTCATACACTTGTACTACAAGCTTTGTACTTGTAATCGGATTGGAAAAGGAGAATAACATATAAAGTGGACGTAGGCACACTTTGGCCGAACCACTATAAATCTGTGTGTCTTTTACAGTTTAGCCCCTACTTTTTACGTATTTGCATACACCACCTAAATCAATACGAACAACATAAAATCAACTAATTCATACGACTTGGAGTTGTTTGATCATCTTTTGTGCAAACATATTTGGGTTATTTGCTGAGATCTGTAATTTGTGTTTGAATATCGCTGAATTATATTCATACACTGGTGCTTTCACGACTTTGGGTGTTTGCGGCCATTTTTTACGCAAACAACAGCTTCAACTGTTTATTTGATTATTATATTTTATCCTTCCGCCGCAAGACTATTTTGTTTTTTTGTTTTCTTTTTCTGCTTTTTCTTATTTACCCCATAACAATCCGCCCTTCTGTATGGTTGGAGTCGGCATGTGTGTCTGCTTAAACGTACAAAAAGACGGGATGTTACATGTAGTAAATTTAATTATAGAATCACTTTCGTTCGAGCCTGAATCTCTTCCTCTTTGACTCGGATTTCGTTTGAAATTTTGGAACGTTCTCTCGGTTCTAAAATCCATTCTTCCCTCTCATCTTGTTCGTATTTTCTTGATTCTGGAGTATCCCATAGCTCCACTGTATGATTTGTAAAAGGGTGAAACTCCTTTGCAACAAGCATCGATTCACCGAAGGTTTCTGTATCGTCGGTTTAGATGCTGTTATCTCTTATTATGCCGAATTCTATCTCTTGCGATCGAATGTCGATTGCCTCAGAATTCTACATCGATTTTATTCTTGATGTCACAGTTGACCCAGTTAAGGTCGTCCGCGATTTATATTAGTCTATCCATCTTTTCTCTTTTGCTATTTAATCATCTTATCTCTTTTGAAACCTATCTTCTAGTTAGAATTCTAATTGATTAGGGTCCCCTTGAATTTGAATCTCTATCTTTGTTTTGAAATCCATCCTTGAATCATCGAGTGAGGGAGTGTATTTGTAATTTATATAAATTGTTTTATAGTGTGTTGTTTGAGTTGTTTATGTGGATTTGGAGTTTCGATCGATTCGTCTGATCAACGTTATCGATAGGAATTTCAAAACACTTGAACAGAGCAAACTAACACAATATTGTTTTTAAATTTGGTAAATGAAATAAAAAATTTGTATGAATATATATATATATAAGTATAAGATTTTCCGGAATTAAATGGTTAAATGAATTGAGTATTAGAAATGATAATATTTGATTTTCATTTATTATTTTGTAAATCACTGACTATTCCAACTATAAATAAATGAAATTATAAAATATGGTTTATAAATTGATTTGGAATTGAAATAACTTTAAATTAAGAATTTGAGAATTCAATTTCCGGTAATTTAGAAAATTTGGTTTTAAATTTTAGAGTACATTATTTAAAGTAGTTTCGAATAAAAATCGTTTACCAATAATTTTAAAAAGTCTAATTCAGTACTGTCCTTTTTGTCGTTGGAAAATAATTTCGGTGACGACTGCAGCATCATCGACATTCATTTTCGGGTTTCAGAATGGAGAGATCACTTAATAGCTTTGCTACATTTTTGTTTTGAAAAAATAAATTTAATTTGAATTTCTTAAGTACGACTTGATTTATAATATATATATATATAAGTATATGTTTATAGATTTGACTTGATATATATAATATATTTATGTATACATTTATCTTTAAATGGTTTGAAGTGAATCGGAAATTTAACTCTTAAATTTTGAATAAATATTTAAAATTTGGAATAACTGAATTTGAAAATTTTATTTGTATAATACTCAATTGCATTTCATATATCACTTACCTAAATTATTTAGAAGTTGACTATGTAATTGAATAATATACAATATAAAATAATTTTATAAATAGAAGGTAAGTGGTTATAATAACTGAAAATCTACTTGATCTATGTGATAAGATATATTAAGTAGAATAAATTTAAAAATAATTTGGGAAAAGAAAGAATTAATTGGTTGAATAAAGCATAATTATAACAAATGTTTATATACTTAATTCATGATTATAAAAATGTTAATAGTGATAAATAGGATAATAAGATAATGAGTAGATATGAATTTAGAAATAGTTAAAAATTGAATTATAATTGAAATTAACTTAAGTGAAATCAAATGAATTAAAATCAATTGCTGAATATTAAGTAACTTAAATTTAAAGTTATATGGCTTGACTTAATTGTTTTATCTTGTCTTTCAATCTATTTTTCTTTCCAGATGTTTCTATTCTCCTACTTCCTTTTCGGAGACGAAAAGTTTTCAGTGGGAGGGAGTGTAACGACCCGTAAAATTTTATTAGTTTAATAATATATTTAACTGAAATTTTGTGAAATTTTAAATAATTGAATTTGAAAAAAAAATTGATATTTGAAATACGTCTATTTAAACATAGTATATGGTAAATTTTCATCGGATAATATGAAAGTTTATTTTATTGTGTAATTTTATTTAAATTCAAATCAGTTAATATTTGATGATAATAAAATATTTTTCAAACCTGAATATTTTTGTATAATAAATTTGTAAATCATCTTCTGAGTGAGACGTCATATTTCGTTTCTTCAAATTTTGACTGTTATTGCTCCGTTTATCTTATTTCTAGCATTTTAGCAGCATCTTCGGTACCGATTATCGACTTTTGATAGGTTGGTCATGCCACTGATATTTGTATACCGTTTTAATCGTCTTGTCGTGCTGATCTCTATAATATATTTACTTCTGTATTACAGAGTATGTTGTGCGGTGAATCTGCGAAACGCTCAGTGTATCGGTTACGCAACCGAGACTTTTGGATTTCTCGTGACTATTCGTTATCCAACATGAAACTAATAGCCTTTCATAATTACTGAATTCAGCGTTCTGGCCTTTACCATTCCCTATATTCATTATGATTTACTTTGAATCCAACTCTTAGTTTTGTCACTTCATTTCAGAAAAAAAAAACAAAACGAAATATAAATTTGTTGTGTTGTTCATTCATCTTCTCCTTTGAAGCCTGCAAACCCATCTTCCATTCACGCCTCAAACCCAAAGCCATCAACTCCTCTTCTCCTTACCCATGCTTCCACCGCTCCTCCTCACCTCCTATCCACTATTGACGACCATCACCTCGACCAGCCTCGTCCCCTGCTCGTCCGCCTTCCATCTCTGGCCCCAAGCATTGACTGTCGTCATGCACAGCCAGCGTGTGCACATCGTCATCATCCCGCGCCCATGGCCACCACCGTGAGCCACGTCAACCAGGCCCGATTCTTCCTCCTTTTCTATGGACCTCACGCAACCCAAGATATCTCCCCTTTTCCTTCTTTTTCTCTGACCCGTGCTTTTCAATAATTGTTTGCTCAGGTGTGTATATATACGTGTACTTTTATTTTATTTGTTTGTTATAACATATGATGCAGTCCTCTTCTCTATAATGTACATACACATATATATATATATATATATATATATATATGTTTGAAAATATATATATTTGTGTATGAATTGGTTAGTTGCTCGTCTAAGTAAAGCATATATATTATAAAGATAGTTTATATATGCGTGTGTGTTTTAAAGTATTTATATATACATTGTGTTCAGATTTTGACATAAAGCATATATATATAAGGGTATATATGTTATTACAGTATATTATTTTATAAGCGTATTGTATATATGATATTTTGGAAGAATACTTTACATGTTATACTGTTTACATATAGTACAGTTCTATATATGTGTGTATATATAGTTGAAAATATATATATACATGTTTATATATAGGTTAGTTTATATAAATTATATATATATATATATGTGTGTGTGTTTACGGTTTTAAGATTTTTGGTTATATAATCATATATTGGGTTATATATATGTTTACAGTTCATTTAGTTCATTAAACATAGATTTTAATACTGTATATATAAACTTGTAGTCACATTTATTCTTTTAACATGAAGCTTCTTTGTTTCTTTGTTTCTTGGTTTTACATTTTTATACTGTGAGAAAATTTAGTACATATATAAATTTTGAATTTAAGTCTATAATGTTTTTTTGTTGTAAGTATTATTTCGGCTATAGTTTGTATATATGTTATAATATGAAAGCTTCGGGTTGTATATATATTATGTTAATTTTATATAGAGTTTATGCATTCTGTATTCTGCCCAGTTGCATGCTTCTATTTAAATGTGCTTCACTATATATAATGATATTTGATTCTTTTTTAAATACTATATATACATTGATGATTGATTTTAAAGGTATATAGATTTCGAAATGTAAAATACATGTAGATATTTTGATTTGGGGTGGTTAAGAAATAATGATTTTGAATTTTTCATAAAGATTTTATTTTATAGGTGGTAAAGTTAAATATTGATTTTTTTATAAAATAATAATATATATTTTAGTTATATCAAGAACTGATTGATGTGTTTTCATCGACTCCTTTTATCAGCTTGTTCATGGAACTCAAGTCCATCGTGCTTTGCTTCGAAACTAGTGTTTGGATCTGTAACCCATTTCATTGCCTATTTTCTCTAGTCTCGAAAGGTGAGCAATCACTCACGATTAACGTTCTTATATTTATTAAATTTGATTTCAATTGAAACGACAATTGAAATATGATGTTGTTAGTTATTTACATTGTTATATATATGTCATTATCTATATCTGTTCACCTGTGACATCTGACACCATTATCTGTTATTTATATTGATGATATATGTCTGTTATCATATTATCATATCTGTTCTCTCTCCGCAAGTTCCCTGCTAGTATAGAATTTTCTATGGGTTGAAATGATACATAGTCGAACGATCTTTAGAATAGAAGAAAATCGTTATGGGTTGAAATGATAAACTCAAGCGATTTTCATTGAATTGAATTTGGTATTGCAGGTTGAAAGGATATATACTCGTAGATATTTAAATTGCAGATTGAAATGATAAATATCCATATCACTTGACCATAGGATAGAAAATTATATACAAACATCATTCGTATATATATATATATATATATTGAAATGATTTCCAAGGTTTAAAAGATATATATATGGTTTTATATAAATATTGATTTTTAATATTATATATAAATGTTATTTTATATATAGTTAAATTCTTAATTTAAAAATTATATGTTTTGGAATTTTTAAAATTATAAGTTAGTTTTGAAATTATAAATTTTAAGAATTTACTTATAATTTTACTATTCTACAATATGTATAAATTAGTTTTAATATAAAATAAGTTTAATAATAATATATAATTTAATAAGTTTGATTTAATTAATATATAATATGTTTAAGTATTTTTTTTAGATTTATATTTAAAAATAGATTTTTATAATGATTTTTATAAGTTAAGGTTGGAAAAATATTTTTGAATTTATTTGAAATTGTACTTAATTAAGAATTTTATTTAATTTAATCGATCTGAAACTTATTGAATTTGAGATTTTTAAAGGATATGATTTTATAACTTGATTTTATTTAAGGTGATTAAATGAATGTTTCAAGTTTAAATAAATTGAAGAAAATATTTAATTTATTTGTAATTTGAGGTTTTATTTAAATGATATTGAATTTATTAAGTGAATATTTCAAAACTAAATAATAATGAAGTTAAATTAAGATATATATGAAATTATCGAATTTAGTTTTGAAATATTGAATATATAAAGCTTTGAATTATATTGAAACTGAAATGTTTTATTTTGTGGTTCAAATCTGTTTTTGAAATTGATATAATTTGAAATGGTTTATTGAGAAACTGAATTGAGTTGAATTTATGAATTGAGATTTAATCAAATTTAAATTTTGGGAATTCGAGTTGATTTGAATCGATTGTGAAATTTGAGGAAGCTATTTTATTATAAAGTATTTTTAGATTATATTTAAAATTATTTATATATTTTACTTTATAAATTATTTTAATATAAACTATTTTAACTTATAATTATTTTTAATATAAACTATTTTAATATATACTAATTATTTTAATATAAACTATTTTAACTTATAACTATTTTTATATAAACTATTTTATTTTATAAACTATTTTATTATATATACTATTATTAATATCATGGGAAGTTATAATTTCAAAGTTATAATTTTAAAGTATTATGTTATCAAGTGTTATGATTTCCGAAATGTTACAAATTCTAAGCTTTATAATTTTGAAAGTGTTATAACTTTGAAGTGCTATGATTTTGGAAATGAATATATTTGAAGTGAGATGATATCGTATTGATATGGTTTTAAAATGAAAATGATATTTTGGCTTTAAAGTATAAATTATTTTAAAAAGACCGCGATGTTATAATAACGTTTGGTTGTTAAAGAGACCGGGATTGGTTATTGTCATACTCTCTGTCAATACCGAAAACCAGTTTAACAACCGTATACGCGGTGGAGATTCCAGAATGAAGTACGACGGTGGCGACGAACCTATATGAGGTATATACGTAGACCTGACTCCCGTGAGTTAGCATAAGATGGCTAAAACATAAGCAATTGACGGGCCAAGTGAGGCAGCTCCTCTGATCGGACACACTTCTTCGATTGCCATTTATTACTTTGTGACTG
Source organism: Allium cepa (assembly GCA_030765085.1). NCBI lineage: Eukaryota > Viridiplantae > Streptophyta > Magnoliopsida > Asparagales > Amaryllidaceae > Allium > Allium cepa. The sequence goes on along the minus strand of CM060929.1, from coordinate 431,186,609 downwards.
ATTTTGTGCGCACCTTTGATTTGGGAGTGTGGCTCGAGGTGGGCGATAGTTGCGGTTATGCATTACCACCAGCCCGGAAGTGTAATTGGTATATCTACCCTAGCATTGCCTAGCTGTGCCGTGTCACCTACCTTATCGAAACCACTACAAGTTTGTTTTGTATCATACCTATGGAGTGCCCTCTGATAAGCACAGTTCACGGAAAGTTACGGTACTGTATAAACTATGGGAATATATAAAAATATATTAAGGGGGATATGAGTAACGTTTTAGTGTTATTTTAATAGTTTACTTTACTATAGACATATTATAATAGCGTATTGTACTACATAGTAGATAGTTCCATGGATGCTTAGAAGATGGTTATCCCAAACATCCTTTGAGTTACTTGTATTTCAGTTGATATTTCACTTGAGTTGGATTTATTGATATAAGAATGTTAATCCTGACTCGAGTGTTTAATGTTTTGCTTTTTGGAGCTTCGCTTGGAGATCCATCTGTCTATTCAGCTTGCAGTTATTCAGTTGACTCCTGTGATATATTCTGATCTTGTATTTGACTATTGTATTGAGAATTCTATATATTCAAGACTTCTGTTGTATCTGGTTTAACTCTGTTATATATATAGTAGCTTCATGAACTATTATTCATTTATTTCCGCTGCTTATTACTCTGTGTCTGTGATTCTGCGATTGATTTATTTACTGTATATGCTAAGTTTTGCCAAATATAAATTAACAATCTGATATTTTGAGCAATTCAAGTCTGACATGCGCGGATGCAAATGGTTGAAAATATCGGGATGTTACAAAAATTTCATTAGAAAGTCCATAACTCTTATTTTTAAAATCTGTTGCATATTGTAAGCTTTTCTATCCATTTTTTGTCAAAAACCCAATTACAAAAACTTGCCATGCGGACACAATAGCGGAAATATGGACAGAAATCCAAAATCATTCAAATTACTTGGTTAGACTGGATAAAAAGATGGATGACAGCTGCTTTCAGAAGCATGAGAGTAAATTACAATTTATTTTTTCTTTTATAACAAAAACTCGATTAATAGTTTTTTTACAAAACATGTAGGCTGTAAAAGGTATCATTGACATTTCTTTACTAACTTTCCCAACGTTCTTATTTTCAAACAATAATAAGAATAACAGGGATACTTACTAAAGGAATTCAAAAATATAGCTTCTATTGATTAGCATATGTAAATTAAGTCAACCCCCATTGCATTGTTCCAAAATATACCGCCGCCGCCTTCGTCGTGATTATTATTATTATTACTACTGCTGCTGTCACTATTATTATCACATCAGAGTTCTAAAATGCAAAAGTGTACAAGAGGCGGTAGTTTGCTCGCGAAACGAGTCACCTCAAAACGTTAAGGGGTAAGTTTTTCGAGTAATATTGAGGCGTAAGTTATTATTGCTTTGTTATTATTAATTTTTATTAATAAACAAAAATTAACAATTAATCATATAAAACTATACATAAATAACAATATAAACACTTTAACTGTAAAGAGTTCAGTCTCGGTAATTCTTTATTATTCATTCAAAAAGGTATAAAAATAATTAAAACTATTAGTAAATAAAATTTAATCACTTAATAAGATATATAAATGATTCAACCCTTTGAAGAATTCGTATTCAGTTTTCCGCTCTGCAATAGTATCATGTTTCATTTTTTCTTTCTCCCTCTATTTGTCTTCGATTTTTTTCTAGATTTTGAAAATGATGTTCGATCGATTCACGTGGAATCGATCTCTATTGTAAGCGATAAGAAATCACGTAATTTACTATTTTATTTATTTTTCCTTATACTATTTTAAATTGATCCGCAAAATTTATTTGGAGGTTCAATGATGACAATTCAGACATTTCCTTTAAATAGCAACTTCGAAATCTCTTACATAGCTTTCGATCGTTGTTTCAAAAATAATCTTACTTAACCATGTTGATATTGAAATTGAAAAATAAAAATCACTTTCGTTTTCTTAAAACTTCTATTAGTGTCAATATTTACAATTTGAGGTAAAAAAATTCTTAAGCCGCATGCCTCGGCAGGCGTGTGAGGCATATGTTATGCACGCTTCGTATGCCTCAAAAAGCCTTTGAGAAAACCTCAAGGCGTTTTATCTTATCTTGCCTTAAGGCATTCCACGAGGCGAGTATCAAGATGGATTTGCTAAAACAATGATACATATATAGACGTTTTTGCAAATTACCTTCGTAAATTTCAATTTCACTTCCATTCCTTTTCAAAAACAGGTTTCATGAAAAAACCATGTGATTATTTTTAACAAAATACGCAATCTACACCGCAAATATTTGCAATCCATACTATAAATATTTATTTTATAAAAATTTGCAGTCTTCCCTGCAAATATTTGCAATTTTAACCGCAAATTTTTGTAGTATAGACTGCACATTTTCGCTGAAATAATTACAGTGGTGTTTTGGTGAACCTGTCTTTGGTTATTAAGTTTGAAAATAAAAGACGGATCCTAATTTCAACATACCACATATATACACATATATATGTATGCACACGCACACAAACACATACATATATGTATGTATGTAGGATTGTTAAAGGGGCTCGTTTTTGTGGGGAAAGGGGGCATATTAGGGAATTCTTGCAAGAATAAAATGGTGGAGGACATGATGCGGAGGGTTTAACCTTAACAATTTACTACTTTTACCATCCGTGAGCAAATTCGATAACATAACATAAAAATGTTAAAGTATCGCCGATACAGTACTACAACCATGGTCTACTGAAATTTGTCTAAAAACATGGCATGGGTCAATGAAAGGAGGATAACCACACAATTATGTGCATTTCTGTTATGGTGGCTGAGTTTTTAAGTACTCCCCGTAACAATTTTTAAAAATATTGAAAAAATGACCATGTCCAAAACCGAAGTCTCTTCAACAACCTCGTGCCCCCACACACGCGCGCACACGTATATATATCCAAGAACTATTTTTTTCATAATAACATTGGAAAATATATGGATGTTGGTAATTGTTTTATATTCATTCTATACAAAGTTATGTATGTCGCCTGGGTTATACTCAAAGTAATAAATTGTTGCAGAAGTTCAAAACTTTTTTTCTTTGAACCTTGTTCCATTGCCAAACCCATACCCACCATAGAACTAATATGGCAGCATGATTCACAAAAATTCCAAACCATTAACAAAACACTTTCAATAATATAAATGAACATAATGAAAGTGAAGAAATAAACCTTTTGATTGGAAAATTACTTACCCACAAATAAAGTAGTGTCCCCATTTGTGATTCTTCAAGTCAATTTCCTGAAACAGTGGAAACTTATGAAATCTATATGTACAATCATCAAAGAAATATGTATATAATAGAGAAACCAACTCAGCAGTGAAATTATATCTCAATACTATGCAAAACAACGATATTGCATAATTACAAACAATAGTGATGGAAATCAACCGCATAGCTATATGATATTCTTCATGAAGCTACCAGGTCACATGTTGTTTAGAAACATTTGATGTTACTGATGAATGAACATAGTATATGCTTGTACATTTAAGATTCATGAGCGTCAACATGTGGCTGAAAGTATGTAGCAAAGACACAAGCACCATATTACCACCCGCATTATGAAATTGTACATTTGCCTAAGTTGCAAACTTTTTAAGCATGTGAAGAATATGAAAGCATACAATATTTTTCTTTCAAATAACAACTGAATAAAACTAATTTACAAAAATTAATACCTGGGAAACAATTGCTCTGCTATATGACAGTGATTACGAAAAGCAGTCAAAATTATATCTCAGTACTATGCTAAACAAGGATACTGCATAATTACAAATGATAGTGATGGGAATCCTTTGCATAGCTATGTGAATCTGTGATATTCTTCATGAAGCTAGCTGGTCACATTTTTAGAAGCGTTTGATGCTACCCGTGAATGAACATAATATATGCTTGTACATTTAAGATTCATGAGCATTAACATGTCGCTGAAAGTATGTAGCAAAAACACAAGCACCATATTACCACCCACACTATGAAATCATGCATTCGTCAAAGTTGCAAAGTTTTAAGCACGTAACCTGAAAGCCTACGATATTTTTCTTTCAAATCACAACCGAATAAACATAATTTACGAAAAAACAGTACCTGGCTAGGATCAGCAGGGTATGTACACATGCTATATTTATTATTAACATTTCCAATTCTCAAAGTGTCACTCTTGCTTCTCTTCTTGATAGCGATGATAGTATCTTGCCTGATTGCCATAGGTAACACTGAGTATCCTTCATAATCAATGTGCTCTCCAATTAAATTCACCCTCCCTACAATAAAGCATAAAAATCTCATCACGAAACACAATTCTTAAGCAAGAAATAGCTAAAAAAGATGCTGCTTATAAGTTTAAATGTAATATTTGAATACTCAACGTGGTTTCAAATTATCATACAAGAATTTAATACTTGCAACTAATCAATTAGTAACTGTAAACGGTAGACAAAGAACATATTTTCTTAATTTCTTACTATTTCTATGATCACAGCCATAAAATTGAAATTAATACCTGAAATACTCAATTGATACCGATACAATATTACAGCTATCAAAAATAATAATGCAATACATGCTGATAACCAAATCTGAACAACAAGATTTACTTATTGATCCATTCAACTCCAAACTAATATAGAGATCAACCATTAAAATAGCTACAATGGTGTGTATATTTTAAAAAAAAAAATCCAGTAGGATTACTGAACAAATTATATATATAACAACGTTACGACGATTTCATCGATAAATAAATTATGATCTACCATTACTCAAACAGTTACTTGAATCGCATAATTTGATGGAAGCAAAAAAGTTCTGATGAAATAGTGTACGGTGGGCGGTGAAACGCCGGCCGCGGTGCCCTTAGCCAAAAGAGCGGCGTCATACTGCCAAACACCAATCATAAACGACAACCAATTAGAAGATCCAGTAAAAACAATCAGAAACAAGTTAAACCTGGCGAACGAGCGAACAAATCAGGCTGATCACCACCGAACAATTCGGCGAATTTATTATTGATTGTTTGAAATCGGACTTGAGCTTCTTCGAGAGATCCGTCGCCATAGATTGGATCAAGAGAAGAGAAGACTGGAATTGGTTGGTCTTCGTGCGCCATTAAAGTCGAAGAATATAAACAAAAGTTAAGTTAAAGTGGTTTGGTTTTGGAGTAACTGACAATCATGGAGAGGGATAATCCGTCGCCGAGGGAATGAGTCAGTAAGACGTCTATTTTTATGGGATAATTTCGGCTTGAAACAATATCCAGAAGCTATCACTGTTCAACCCAAGCTTGATCCCGTGTTAATGAGTCTGCGACGATATTTTGGAGCTTGGACCACCCTGTCTAGATTCAGGTTTATCTAGTGGGTTCCTGTTCAATGAGTTCTCAAAGCAAGATCATCGCATTTTGGTATCTGAAGCTAGGCTGAAATATCCTTAACTTTGTAAAAACACTTTTTTTTAAGTTTCAAAATACACATCCACTGCTCCTCGAATACATAAATAAAACACATTAAGTTATAATACGATAATGGATAAATCTACAAAAGCTTCTACAAATATGTATAGTTTTCTGCAAATTTCAAAGAAAATATAAAAAAAAAAATTAATCATAAAAACATGTGATTAAGATTCAAATTTAATTTCCAAAAAGAGTTTTACTAAATTGAGAATAGTGGTGTAATTTAAAACATGTTATTGAAAAAGGTTTTTCATACCAAAACTGAAAATAAGAGACGTAACTAAATTTCCACTGTCCGAAATATCTCTGATTTCGTATTCGAAAAACGATCAAGTATTTGATATCTCACAAAAAAAGATACGGATATAGATGTGAAAGTATGTACATCTGAAAATTATCTATTTGGTTTTTATCGTAATCATACTTTCGAATATGTGTGTTGAATTATATTCATTTATTATTTTATTAAGATAATAGTTTATATTTTATATATTTTTTAAGCGTGTTGCTAAAAGCACTCGGAAAAGTAGCGACTAGTACCATTTCATATAACCATAACTTCTCTCCTTCTTCTTCTTCGTCGTCTTCGATAAAGCAGTTTTTCTCGCTTTGCAACAATGAGAAAGTCAATCAGAGTCATTCAGAAAAATCAAGCATCTCAATAAAACACTAACCGTCATTTTTAAATACCACAAAAAAATTGAACAAACCATAAAAAATAAATAAACATTGCAAAATAAAATTAAAAACTACAAGATTAATTTAAATCAAAGTCACCTCATTTTCTTCCTTAGAACATTGACTATTCATTAAGTCGTCTTCTTCGTTAAAAATGTTCTTTCTCTTTGTTGGTTAGCAATCTAAAGTTAAAATTTTAATCGATTTTGATAATGTGATTTTGAACTTTGGAAATTTTAGGTAGTTACGGTTAGAGAGCAATGAAAATGACGGAGGAAGAAAATAAGCATAAGAGGACAAAAGACGTGATGAAGTTAGGTATTAGGATTTTAGGTTTTAGACGTGATAAAGAAGAAAATATGTGTGCTAAAAGAAAGAAGGTATTAAGCTCGGCGATTAATGAATGAATGGAGAAATAAGAGTAGTATTAAGAAGCACCTTAATTAGTTGAGGTTAATTAAAAATAACAATGGTATTAGTTAGTATTTTTCTATATGCTTTTAACAACACACTTTTTTAATTATATATAGACCAAAGTTTGTTTATAAACTTCACGGAAGTATCTGTCAAACACAAACCACGGGTATTTGTTATAGAATTTTCAATTTCGGGGTTCAAACTCGTAACATTTGGTCTCATAGGCTGGACCATCAACCAACTGCACTAATCCTATAGGCTTGTATTATATGTATTTATTGTTTTTTTTATATCATACATTGACATTTTAAAATTAAGAATGAGATTTTATAAAAATGGATTTGTGACTAGAAATGAGATTTGACAGTATTAAAGAAATGGACATGAATTTTAATAGAGAAAATACAAGTGGTAATTGGGTATAAATCCTTATCTTCGGAACTTATCATTTTTAGTTCCCTACCTTTCATTACTTATTCAACATCCCTATCACATATGGTTTGTTAATTTTACTTTTAGTTTCAATCTTATCCTTGCCCTTAATAAATCACATGAAATAAAAATCGATATTTTAATTATCGATTATACCTAATCTTCAATTTTAATCTCTAGTCTTCAATTGTAACCCCTAATCATGGGCTACCTTTAGTCTTGGTCATGCTTTATCTATAGTTTTAGACGTGCAATGTTCAGCTATAATCGAGTATCAATCAGTTGTGTGAAGTAGTCATATATGTTTCGGTGTTTTTCCATTTATTTGTTTTTATGTTTAATTTAAATCCACCTGTGTAGTTTTCCATGCAGCCTGTGCTAAGTCAGGATAAAGGAGGAGGGTTGTGATTGGCTTGGCGAGCCAACATAAAAATCATAGCCTCTCTTATGAAAATGAAACCTTATTATATTTCGTTGGGGCGTAACTCTCTTAGTAATACGCCATATCAAGGCTAGGGTATGGTAATACATAAACAAGGGTTGAGTCGCCACTCTTTTAGTGACGTGTCATATCGAGACTTGGGTATGGTGATAAATATGCAAGGGCTAGGTCATCACTCCCTCGGTGACGCGCTACATCGTTGCCCCGATGTAGTGATAAATGAGCAAGGGTCTTCGCACTTTACTCGACTAGGCGAGGGGCAGGAAACTAGTCGATAAAAGTAGGATTCGGTTAGGTAGTTGAAATGTAGGGTCCTTAGCAAGAAAGTTAAGAGAGATAGTTGATACTATGACTAGGAGACATGTAAATATCTTATGCGTTCAGAAGACTAAATAAACAGAACAGAAGGTGAAGGAGGTGGAGAACACAAGTTTCAAGTTATGGTACATGGGAAAAGATCGTAACAAGAACGGGGTAGGCATCTTAATTGACAAGAACCTTAAAAAAAGAGTGGTCGACATTAGGAGACAAGGGACCAGGATCATCCTAGTCAAGTTGATAGTCGGTGATATGGTTTTGAACGTTTTTAGTGCCTATGCCCCACAAGTAGGCCTAAGTGAAGCCGCCAGATGTCATGGTTAGAGATGCACTTAATGGCAAGAAACTTTTCATAGAAGGAGATTTTAACGGCCATGTTAATACAATTAGTGGGGGAATTTGAGAGACCGCATGGTAGTTTTGGATATGGCGATAGGAACCAAGAAGGTAAAGAAATATTGAATTTCGTTATTGCTTATGACCTCATGATAGCTAATACGTTCTTTAGAAAGAGACAATTGCATTTAGTTACTTTCATTAGTGGTCAACGCTCTAGCCAAATTGACTTTGTCATTGTTGAAGAGATGAAAAATGAGCTTGTGTAAATTGCAAAGTCATACCTGGAGAATGTGTCGCCTCACAACACCATCTTTTAATATATGAGTTTCGTCTTCGGATACGTGTTTAACAGGATAAATGAGTTAAGGTTAGTCGAATGAAATGGTGAAAGCTCAAAGGAGAAACCTCATGGGTGTCTAAGTATAGAATAATGGGAGAAGGAGTACGGAATACGGAAGGAGAAGCTAATGACATGTGGGATGAGATGGCAATGCGCATCCGGAAAGTGGCTACTGAAGGGTTTGGGATAACAAAGAAAATAAATGTGAATCTAAAGATTCATGGAAATGGAATAGTAATGAGAAAAAAGCTATCAAAGAGAAGAAAGAAAGCTATAAATGCTTGTATCATTACAGCAGAAAGGACTACATGCAAAATTACAAAGCAGCAAAGAAGAACGGAAAGATAGCGGTGAGTGAAGCAAGGGGTCGGGCATATGAAGATCTACATCAAAAGCTGAGTACGAAAGAGGGTGAAAAAACGTATATAGGATAGCCAAGCCCCGCTAGAGGAAGACGAGAGACTTCAAACAAGTTAAATGTATCAAGGATGTGAATAATAGATTTTTGCTAAAGAATGATGAGATAAAGAATAAATGGAGAGAACACTTTGACAAGCTATTCAATAAAGAAGGTGATAGCACTACGATCGAGCTGGACGACTCTTTTGATGACATCAATAGACATTTTGTTCGGGGAATTCAAGAGTCTAAGGTAGATGAGGGGCTAAAACAAATGAAAGCAGGCAAGGTGTTGGGGCATGATGACATGCGCATTGAGGTGTGGAGGTGCCTTAGAGATGCAGGGATAGCCTGGCTAACTAAGTTGTCAATAATATTTTCAAATCAAACAAGATGCCAAATGAGTGAAGAAGAAGCATATTAGTTCCAATCTTCAAGAATAAAAGATATTTTCAAAGTTTCACAAACTACGGAGGAATTAAGCTTATCATACAATGAAGGTTTTGAATAAGAGTCATTGAACATCGATTAAGAAGGATGATAAACGTTTCAAAAAACCAATATGGTTTCATGCCTAGGAGGTTGACCAAAGAGGCGATTTTCTTAATAAGACAACTCATGGAGAGATTTATGGAGCAAAAGAAGGATCTACACATGATATTTATCAATTTGAAGAAAAATCATGACAAAGTACCGAGAAATGTTATATTGAGGGCTCCAAAAAAGAAGAGAATTCCAACAAAGTACATTACCCTTGTTAAGGATATGTATGATGATGTTGTGACTAGTATCAGAGCATGCGATGGTGAAACCAATGTTTTTTCTATTAACATAGGTTTACATCAAGGGTCGGCTTTGAGCCTCTGCATTTTTTCCCTAGTGATGGATGAGGTTACGAAGGGTATACAAGTTGAGATTCCTTAGTGTATGCTCTTTGCTGATGATGTTGTGCTAATTGATGAAAGTATGATGGAGGTCGATAGATAACTGGAGCTGTGAAGATAGACTTTAGAATCAAAGGATTTTATGCTTAGCATAACTAAAATAGAGTATTTGAAGTCCAAGTTCAGCGGTGTCGGATCAAAGAATGGAGATGTCACTCTGGCCGGACAAGTAGCGCCCAAGAAGGAATCCTTTTGACATCTAAGATCAATGTTGCAGTATGATAGTGAGATTGATGAAGATGTTAGGTTTAGAATTTGAGCGGGATGGGTGAAATGGCGACTAACATCTGACATTCTTTGTGATATGAAAGTCCCACAAAAGCTTAAAGGAAAGTTTTATAGAACGGCAATCAGGCTGCGATGTTGTATGATGTAAAATGTTGACCTACTAAAAGACTACACGTTTAGAAGATAAGTGTAGTAGAGATGCGTATGTTGCGATGGAGTTGTGGTTATATAGGACGAGACCAAATTAGAAATGATGATATACATGACAAACTTAGAGTAGCACCAATTAAAGAGAAGCTAGTCCAACACCGCTTAAGATGGTTTGGACATCTCCAGTGGAGGCCTCCCAAGGCACTTGTGCGTGTTGGAATTATAGGCCGCATCGAATACTCAAAGAGACGTAGAGGTCTACCAAGTTTGACATGAGAGGAAGTAGTAGAAAGTGACTTGAAGAAATGGAATATATCCAAAGAGTTGGTGTCGGATAGGAGAGCGTGAAAGTTAGCGATGCACGTACCAGAACCATGAGCTAGGAGTTTTTTTCTCCCTTAGTGTTGATTTTGAGGTAGAGTTATAAGTTTTAGGTTTTAGGACTTGTAAATAGGAGCCTAAGATGTAGTGTTTGGTCTTTGGTTTCTATTACTATCGGTAACATTATGACTATTACTATTATTATTATTACCATTACTATTATTATTATTGATAATTGTTATTATCATGGTTTTTTAATTTATTTATATATCTACCTTTACCTTTATTTTTATCTTTATTTTTATTTTACTTATTATTATTATTATTTCTTTAATTATTTTACTTTATTTTATTGCTATTATCGGGGTTTATTACTATTATTGTTGTTGTTATTATTACTTTTAAATTAACTTTGTCATTTAGTTTTGGGTTCCATGTCCAGCCGATCCTAACTTATCTGCGAATAATGGCTTAGTAGTAGTAGTAGTTATGTTTATTTTGTTTATTATATTTTTACAGATTGATCAGGATTTTGCATGCATTTTTTTCTGTTTAGTTGTTTATCGATAATGGGATCAAGGTTAGAAATTTTTTGCGATATATTTTATTATATAAATTTCGTGTTTAGTTGTTGTGATATAAATTTTGTTCATTTTATGTATGAATGATTATATGCAATTACATATTTGACAAGCGTTTGCTTGTAGTTGCACGTTTAATAAATATTTTTCTAATGTATATTTGCCATACAAATAGAAAATTTTAGCCTCGCAAATATTCGTTTGGTATGTATTTGTCCGGTAAATATTTTCCACACTAATGGAAAATTTTAGTTTGGCAAATATTTGTCATGCAAATTTTTATTTGGAAAATATTTATAAGGTCAATATTTGTTTGGCAAATATTTGTCAAATTAATGTTTGTTACGTTAACATTTTGTAACACACTGCATTTATACTTATACTATCAAAGAGTATTACTAAGTAATATTATCTAATGATATGGAGAATGAGACGGTATTAGGCTATGAGTCGAAAATGTTCACTTATGAAAATACCAAAGTCTCACAAACAAAATACGCTTTAGATGTCAAAATTTTCGAAAAACTTCGGAGAAGTCTTAATAGCATGAAGTGTATTATGAAAATCCACAATACCAAACACATTATACAAACAAATAATATGCAATTTGATAACATCCATTCGTAAAACAACTACATTTTCACTTATAGACACAAAACCCCTTAATAACTTCAATGTGTTAAGACATCTAGCTTATTTATTATTTTTTAAGGATGAAGATGTAAAATAATCTATTAATCTTCTTAATTTCTGTAACATCCCACGTTTTTACAGCAACTAATTAAAAGGGAAATTAATTAATTAATTAATTAATAGTAAATATTGAATAATGATATTTTTACAAATATTGGAATTTGGATATGAAAATTATACCATTGGATTCGTCGTGATTTTCTGATAAATTTACATGTGTAAACTTTTTCATAAACTTTTTCAATCGGAGTTCAAACGAAAAAGTTATGAGCGTTTGAATTTTCATAATTGGGAACAATTATATATGTAATCAAGGAAAGAATTTGTAATTAATTAATGATTGCCTAATACCGTTAAAATTAACGGTAAATTAAAGTTTAAGAAAAGTTAATTAAGGTAGAAGTTTACGTTGGTTAACGTTAATTGAAGAATGGATGGAAATAAATCAACCAAAATAAGAGAACGCACAAGAATGCACTAATTCGGCCTAGCCAAGTCGACCCAGACCATGCCCAGGTCGATCTAGGGCAGTCGGGCTATGGTCATAGGCAGTTGACTCGCGCTAGGTTGATGACGACTGTAAAATATGGATGTATGGTCCAGATTTTATAGAGCTTGATCTGACGGTTAGTGCTAATTTGAACCTCTATAAATCAGGACCTAAGGCTTCACTTCTAACTCATTATTCTTCTAAATAGCACGGAAGCTCTGCCGTTTTCCTTTCTCCTTCAAGATTTCTTGATACATAGAAATAGATCTAGATTGCATGAATACACTTTGAAGAAAATTAGAAAAGAAAAGAGGATAGGAAATAGGTTCAAATCAAATTGTTACATCAAATGCAAACTTTTAGATCCGATTCCAATTAATAAATATAAATCCAAATCTTTATCCCTAATTCAATCTCTAATAGATCTATATAAAATATTATTTGTGGATCTGAATAGGGAGTCAAAAATGGAGAATACATATAACATGGTTAGATCTAGATTATATCTTGAGATTTGGAAGCGCTAATTAAAGGTGAGTGGGAATATTATATTTTTTTATATAATATTAGATTATATCATTGCAGATCTATTTCATATGTCTGAGAATTGAATTTAAATTGCAAATAAATTCACGTGTATAGCTGTTGAAGATTGTAAACTTGCCTACCAATTTAAATTGATAATTATAGAAGCGAAATGATTTTAATTATTGGTTTTACATTTGATTAGTTAACTGAAACGTAATGAATTGGAATTCCATTTTATATGAGATTGAGAATAAAGTTAATTGGGCATTTGGGATTTTGGTGATAATTTAATTTAATTATTGGAATGTATACCGTTGAATGTGGATTTTCATACATTGTCAAGTCTAAATTTAGCAAAAGTGTGATGTTTGAAACGACAAGTAATAAATAAATAACTACTTGAAAAAGAAAGAGATGTATAAAATAGAGATGGTTACTGTATTTTGTACCGTCTATTTCAATAAATAAAAGAGAAATTCCTCTAATTACAAACATCGCACAAACCATTTCTTTTGGGTAAAATATGAAAATTTATTATGTAACAATTAATTGTTAGAAGTCCGATTCAAATTTATTAAAATATAGTAAACTCCAAAAGTGGAATACAAAGAGAAGAAGAAAATAAATAAAATGGAAACTAATGAAAAAGGAAGTCTGAATTATAGGCAAGAAAAAGGAATAAGAATTGGAATAGAAATCAAAGGCTTAACTAATGAATGTAGTAGCAACGATATTGATGACTGAAAGTGAGAGGCGGTAAATAAAATTTGGTGATGTAGAAGATAAAACACATAATAAGAATAAAGACTTAGAGTCCGACATAAAAGATGTGAGGTAATAAAGAAAATGAAAGAAGAATAAATATACATGAGTCTGAAATATGTATATATGTAACCTCAGATATGCGTTTATGATGGGTAAGAATAATTATTAATCGTGTAATGATCCGTATTTTTAAGTATTTTAAATTATTAAAGTTAATATGACTATTGAATAAAAAATGGTTGGAAATAAAATTTAACGTTTTATTTAGGTAAGTTATTGAATATGAACTTAAATAAATTTCTGAAATAACCAATTTCGATGATTTTGGGCAATAATTAACATTGAAATAGAATTCTGTATATTGAATGGGTTATAATCAATAGCTGGAGTTGAATAATGAAAATTCAGTGACTATAAAATGAAAGTAGTTGTTTTATTATTTGAATTCGTTTTAAAATTAAATTTTATAAGTTGAATAACTTGTATTTGAAATAATGTAATTTATTAGATAATTAAATTTGTTTAAATTAATATTGCAATTATTTAAATAATTGAATTCTGGATTTAATGTGTATGAAAATAATGTCAAAAGTTGATGCAATTTTATTTAAACAACAACGAAGATTGTTAAACTTAAAAATTAAATTTAATGGTGATTAAATTGAATTTTGGAAATTACTCGTTTTAAATAACGAGTAAAGACAGCCATATTAGCCACTATTTGGGATTTCGACGAAACCAACTTCATCAGATCCATAATAGTATTATAGGATTTCAAGTTTCGTAGCGATTGGATTTATCGTTTGGCCGTGCGAGCTTGAAGCACACAGAAATTAATTTAAGGAATTTGATTAAAATAAATGAATTTTGAAAAGCTATCTTCTACATATAATTGAATTAGGCTTCGAGACTAGTTCTATTGCGTTTCGAATAGGGGTAAAACATATAGAACGCCAGTTGACACGCCTCGTTTAGTGCTCGATAATTGTCGGACGCTATGAAGCTAGATATTTCCAAATTAAAATAATATATCTTGACTTTTCTTTCCTCGACACTCGTACGTTTCCGCCTACCTTTTCTCTCCCTCTCATACATCTTTTTCTTTCCCTCATTTCAAATCTCTCAGCCTATCGAAGATAATAAAAAAAAGAACGATGGCGAGTGGTGATGGAGGCGTGCGAGACTAGAACGCGATGGCATGGTGGAGACTCGCGAGCGAGAGAGGGACGGAGCGAGGGCCACGGCGGCAACTGCCACGACAAACTGCTGGCGAGCTGTCGGTTAGGGTTTTGGGTCCGCAGTCGATGGTTTGCATGCTGGCACGCGTGGAGGTGAGCAGGGCGGCATCGCTGGGGGCGGGGGCGGTTCTGGCACGGTGGTCGAGCGATCGCGTTCGATAAAAAAAATGTGTATGAGCTTGCATGAGCGACCTGGGAGGATGAGTACGCAAAAGGGATAAAGGCTGTGAGGTTTGTTTTGGTTTTTATTATTAATTTTAGTTAATTAAGTTTTAAATTATATCATATATTAATTATCGTATAATTTTTGCATACGAAGTCCGTTTTGAGTGAAACGAGTCGCAGTGCGATCGTATCGACGTCGTCTTCAGCTTGGAGTGGAAGTGGTATTTATTTGAAGTTGAAAATATTTTCAGTTTCAAATAAATGTGGGTGTTTTAACGCTCACGACATACTACAATAATTTTATTTTAGTCAAATTTGAATCGTGAAGTTAATTATTTTATTGGCTATTGATTAGTAATCTAACAAACATTTAAATTGATATCTGGATTGAACTGGTAGAAATTTAAATAGACAGTTCGATTTGAAATTGGAATTGAATTGCAAGTTAAACACCCGATATTGATAATTATTTAATTGTTGTGATACACTGACTATTTTGGATATTGGTTGCAATTGGATGTTATTGGTTGATATTTGGATGATTGAGTGTTTAATTATTTTTATATATATCCTGTTATCATCCTATATATTATTTACAGTATATAAACCGTAAATCGAATTATTTCGTCAATTAAGAAATAGGTTGAAATGATATATACCTATGACATTTATTTTGGATTGAAATGATATATATACATTCCTAAATTAAATTGAAATAACTGATCACTTGGCCATATGATAGAAAATTATATACGCACGCCGGATTGGTTAAATTAAATGATTTCTAAGATTTTGATTTGAAATTATTTAAATTGATTTTGATTTTAAGAAATAAAAGCGAATTTATGGTAATTGAATCATTTTTGAACTTGAGCATGAAATTTTAAAAACGAACTTGTCAAACATTGTTTAAAGAAGCGAGTTTGAAATTTTGAAGTTATGATTGAGAAACCATTTGGACGATGGAAATTGATTTGTTTAAGTGATTTGAACTTTTACTCGAACTTTGAAATAAATCCAAGTAAAAGTAATTCAAATGGATATTTTGAAATTTGAGCTCGAAATTGAATTATTTTAAAGGTTTGAATCTTAAATTGAATATTGGAGTTAAATTTATTTTAAGTGATTTAAATCGATATTCTGAAATCGAACTCGAATTTATATAAATCGAAATGGTTTAAAATTTAAGAATTGAATTAAAATTAATTCAAATTGGAATTGAATTGAAATTAGTTGGAATTAAAATCGGAATTGAATCAATTTGAAATCGTAATTGATTTGAAATGAAATTGGAATCGAAGTTAAATTCGAATTAAAATTGGAATTGAATCGATTTAAATGGAAATAGAAATTGAAATTGAAATTGATTTGAATTGGAAAATCTGAAATTGGATCTGTTTGACTTTGGAACTATTTTAAAATAAATTATTTTAATACAAATTGTTTAGAACCTATCTTTTAAATATTAAAATTATTTTGATTTCCAAGCTATTTTATTTTATAAACCATTTTTAACACTAAAACTATTTTATATTAAAATGTTTTAACTCTTTAAATTATTTTAAACTATTTTCTAAAAATTCAAACTGGTCAAGGTTGGAATGTTTATATTCAAATTATCGATTTAAATACAAATCGGATTGATTGAAGTTATGACCCAAATGGAAATTCAAAGCAATTTTGAATTGGAACTGAAATCGAGATATTAAGGCGAAATGATTTTTAATTGAAATAGTATATTTGAGTAAAGATGATGAATTCGAGATGAAACTGATTTTTAAGCGAATATGATATTTCGATATCAAGTATGAATCGATTAATGTAAAGGTACCAACCGGTGGTAAAATGACGTTTGGTTGTTAAAGAGATCAGGGCCTCTTATTGGCATACTCTCTGTCAATATTGGAATCACTTTAACAACTGTGTACGCGGAGGAGACTCCAGGACGAAGTAGTTGGATTTGGCATCGTTTGCTGGATTTGAAGAAAGAGAACGATGATGGATAGACCCTAGCCCTTATGCCAATTTGAAATGACTAAAACATGACGACTTGATAGGGCCAAGCTGGCTAGCTACCTCTAGCGGACATCCGTTCTTCAATTTTCTTCTTTGAGTCGGTCGATACTATTACTTTTTATGTTGGTTTCGATTGGTGCACCCTTGACTCGATATGGGATGGATGGACGCGGTGGGTGGGCATGGCTACGATGCGTTACCACCAGCTCTGCGACCCGAACTGGTAGTATCATATCTTGGGCATCACCTCACATGCCTTGTCATACTTTATCCCTATACGAGACCACTACGATTTTGGTTTAGTGTTTTCGTATCACGGTGCATCCCTATCCCTGACGTGCTACTGAGGCATTATATCAAACTATACGAGAATGCTTAAAAACGCATTAAAGAGGATTAACGTAAAGCCTTAACGCTGGGAAAAATATTTATTTTACTGATTAGACATTATATATGTAGTGTATTCTATTACATATAAATATTTTAATGGATCCTTAAGAGATGAAAAATCTCGTAACACTTCTTGAGTTATTGCACGCACATTATTCGCTGGATAGGAGATGTGAAATTTCATAAACATCTCTAACACTATTGTACTTATGTTATATGTGATATCGATTTGACTTGCATAAGGATATTTCTGTCCTGACTCGAGTGTTTGTTTTTCATTACGTTCGTGTCAGCCTTGAGTATTTCAGCACATTGAAGATCATTTTCTGGAGGACGAAGATGAAGATTTGGTATATTATTAATATTATTATTCCTGCATCATATTGTCTGCTGCATTATTCTATTTACCTCTGTTATATATATATACATATATATATATATATAACTCTAATAAATGTTGTATAAATTATAATCAAATGTATAATATAAACAACTTCATGAACCGTTTAGTTGATTATTATATTTTATCGTTCCACTGCGAGATTCTATGTTTGTTTTCTTCTTCTTTTCTTATTTTTCTTAATTAACCTCATTGATTATCTATGTTCTGGATTGTTTGGGTTGGACATGTGTGGATTATTGTCAAGTTAAACCTTCCGAAATGTTGGTCACCACAGTTGGTATCAGAGTTTTGGTCGATAACCTTAGCTTTATGGGGTTTGACTCATTAGAGATAGGGTAGTAATATCCTAGAATGAGTTGTTTAAGTGTTTATATATATATATATGTGTGTGTGTGTGTGTGTGTGTATAAACGAGAAAGCGTACTTTTTAGTGTTATAAAATGTTTTATATTGTGTTTACTTATCCATCGAGTTGTTTATGAATTCTGGTCAGTGTGTAGGATGTCATGTTATCGATTGGGGTTTCTAAGCACTTAAAAGAGGCAAGTCGACATTATATTATTTTAAAATAGGGTAAACGAAATAATTTTACCTAAATCATGTTATATATATAACGATTATTAATGAAATTATTGTTTAAGAGATGATAATATTTAGTTATCATTGATTATTGGTTGAATTAAAATAAAACAAATACTTTGTGAATTTTATTTCACGAATCATTCGATAATTAAATTGAATTAAAATTTAATTACAATAAGTTTGTTAGAAATAAACAAGTTGTAAATTAATGAAATGTTTTGGTAATAAGGAAATGAAATTTGTATAAGGATATTTATAATATAGCTTATATATATAGAAAGGATTTAAAAATTAAGAATTTTAGAACTTAAATCCCGTTGCTTTCAAAATCTATTTTTAAAGACTTCAAAAATTAATAATAATATTATTTGAAAGTGTTTTGACTTTAAATATATTTTGAAAGAAAATAAAAGCATTGAACTCTCTTTGGTTGCTGAGAAATAATTCTTGGGATGACTGTATCATCATCAGTATTCATTTTCGAGTTTCTGAGTGAGAATTGCTACCAAAAGAATTTTTTTTTTGGTTAAAACAAGTTTGATTGTGAAAAAATCATTACAAGTATGATTTGATAAGTATATGAAAATAGTTTTGAAATTAAAATTTGAAATTAGTATATATAAGAAATAATTTTATAACTTATAAATTTGAATAAGAAAGTGAAATTAAATTTTAAAATTGTTGGATATTTTTTATTAAGCAAATAAAAGAAATTTGAAAATTGAGATATGAAATAAAATAATTAACTTAAGAAATGTTAAATAAATCGAGTTAGTAAAATGAAGAAAATAAAATGAAGTTTAACTCAATAAAGCTTAAATAAAAGTGAATTGTATTGAAATGAATTACATAAATAATAAAATGAAATTTTAAGTGAATAAGTTGTATAACTTATGGATTTGAGAAATATTAAGCTAAGAATCAAGTTTAAATTTGTTGAATGTGAATGATAAAAAAATTAACTAGAATAAAATTAAATAAAATGAATGGATTAAATGAAACAAAAATTCACTTAATAAAGATTAAATGAATTGAACTGGATTTGAATGAAACTAGATAAATTAGTAAAGTGTATTAATTCCACTTAAGCTATAAAGTGAATTAATAAAATGAATACGAACTTGAATTTTAAACTGAAATGTAATTTAAGTTGTGAAAGAAATTGAATAAGAATAAATGGTTGCAAGAATTTTTTTATGAGTAATTGAATCTAATTTAAGTTGGATGTAAACAAATTAAATGCAAATAGAATGAGTTTCAATATAATTGATTGGTAAGTAATTGGATATGAAATAAGTTAACGGAATAAATTATAAATTGATGTTAACTTAAGAGAATTTGAATGAATTGATTGTGATAAAAAGAAAATTATTAATATGAATTGAGTTGTAAAATAGAATTTACATAAGTTAATGATATGAATAAATGAAGCAAACTAATGAAGTGAATCAAAGAATTAATATCGAACTTAAGTTATGAAGAGAAAAAGAAATAAACATGAATTGCATTTTATAAAATGTTTATAATAAACTTAAATGGTTTACGAATGATATCAGTATTAAAGAAAATATACTAAGTGGTAATAAAATAAAAATTTAGCTTAAACAAGGTTAAATGGAATTTTTTTATAAAATGGTTCATAAATGAATTTATATGAAATATGTTAAAAAAAAGTGATACAATTGGAGTCTAACAAATTGAATTGGATAAATTGCATGTGAATGAAATAGACATGAATAAATTTGAAGCAAACCAATCAAATGATAATAAAAGTTGGATGTTGATAAGAAATGAAGTGTAAATTAGGTATGGACATTGATGTAAATTAACATAGGCATGAGTTAATTGGATTAATTGAATGAATATTGACAATTGTTGAAAGGGTTCATTGGTTATAAATCGTTGTTATTACTGTTTTGATTGCATATGATTGTTATGTTTGTGTATCGATGCTTGTGCTTATTATTTGGATTCAGAATTCATGATTAAATGGTTTTATTGAACTTATACATGTTCTATGTCTTATTAAAATTGACTAATATTCAAAATTGAGTTGAGATAGGAACATACGAAGACCATTTGGACGTATATGCGGATTTATTTTGCTTTTGCTTACTTAATAGGAGCGAACTCGCTCGTATTAATAATAATAAGGCACACATCTCGGATTAAATACCACACTTTTATATTTTTTCCCCACGGGATGTCTCATCATTGAGATAAGATGTATAAATATTTGATATATAATTGGGTTATATATTGTATTGTACAATTTTTCCAATCGAGCCGCGTAAAGGAATATTTATAAAAAAATTCAGAAATAAAATTAAATAAAATATATTATTGGCCAAAAGCAAAATTTTGTAGAAATATTTTTTTTTTGTAAATTTTTTAATTTTATTAGTTATATTTATATATATGTTATCTCGCCTTTTGACTGGGAAATATGTGGATAAACTGGACGTGTTGCATATGGATCAAGGCAGGAAGCCCGGAGAGATAGCTCAAGAATCCAGAAACCAAATACGAAACTAACCCAAGCCAAAAAGTACATGGATTTTGAAAGTGTCAAATTGATCTATGTCAATTGCTAGCTGTTTGCTGGCTTGTAATGTGTTTGTCACTTTCTTATATAATTTTGTGCTTAGGATATGTTTAGGTCATTGTATTTTAGTTTGCCTATTGGTAATCTGTAGTGATGTTGCTCCCTGCGTGGTGCATTTGCTATTAGCTATCTAGACATGTTGTCTAGCACCTATTCTCTAAGCTAGTTAGTGTTAGTGGACGGACCACTTTAAAAACCATGTATTGTAGCATATGTATCATGCCTATCTCCTGTTCCTTGTATTTTTTTATTACGTTTGTTGTAATAAAAAGTGGACGGTCCACTTTAAAAACCGGCTGGCCTTGCCCAAAAAAAAGTACATGGATTTACCTAAGTGGTGAGTCGGCACTAGTCCAACTCCATGGAATTGTACTGATCCAACTCCATGGCGGTGTACTGATCCAACTTTCATCCATTAATGGGTCCAATCTTCTGCCTAAGCACTGTAATCGATGCTAGAAGCCTACTCTAAGTATTGTTTTGTTGGTCCAATGCAATTCTCTATCGATCTTCATGAACTCTTGAATCATTAACTCTGTTCTTCCATGACTCCACCGTTAGGACTCCAAAATAGGATAATATTGGTGCAAACAACTATGGAACCACAAAATTGACCACAAGATGAGCCAATGCGAAGAGTTTTTTTTTTATTTGAAAACCCCGAAGAACCCGGCAAGCCAGTAAACTCCTAAGGAGGGTACAGTAAAGCCGTCCGCTGTTCAAACCCCCATACCCCCGAGTAAATTTATATAGGATAGGGAAGCGAATGGTTGGAATCGAACTTGAGTCTTTTTACCAGAGCCCAAGCCACCTTTCCACTGCTCCGCACCTGCGGACAATGCGAAGAGTTTAAGATAACTAGATTGGCAATCTTACAGAGTTGTACTGACCAATATAAGTTGATGAGGGGGCATCCTACTTTGGTGGAGAAACAATCTAAGGCATATAAAACTACGTGGAGATCTTCTGAGCAATATTTTAGGCTTCCCACCTTTATAAATGAAGGGATAAGGCACTTTTATCAAGATATTTTAGCTTTTTTGTAACAACCCTGTATTTTGTGACTATTTTAATTTTATATGTTAATTATTTGAACTGAAATTCCTGATCTAAAAACTTTATTTTATTTATTAAAATAGATAAATTTTGTTATTTTAAATATAAATTTTGATTTTATGTGAATTATAATTCCAAACCAGAATAAATGGATTATTTCCAAAAGGTGGATTTTGGTTAAAATGGCCAAACTTTGACTTTTAAATTTAAATTTTTGAATTTTTGAATTTTATCTTTTATTATGAAAGTAAATTAAATTTCAAGTATACTGCTTTTCCTTTCGTTGAAATCCGATTAATATTGTAAAAGTTACTATTGTGTGTAAATTGTTTTATTTAACAAAAATTGTTTATTTTAATTGATATAAATAATATTTTTGTTTGATATATCATGTTATAATTGTGTATATATGTGTAACATGACATGTTATGTATATGTTTACAATATTTGTTCCGCTTTTGTTTCATTTAATTTGGATATATACTTTGTAAATTAAGTAACATACAAAGTTGTAGATAACAATTAATTTATACGTTTCTATAACCGTTTTCTTATTTATTTCTATAGTGTTTATATAAACGGTACGTATTTATTGAATTATTTCTTTGGCATATATTCTATTAAATATATAGGAAATGCATAAATGAAGATACGTTACCTATTTTTAATTAAAGGCATACGTTACGTTTTGATTTATTACCTCTTTATATTGATTTCATATCATAACTCCTCCATATTTGTTGCCATTTATTTCCTTGATTCCTAGCTGCCTATATTCACGTGAGAAACTCTTTCTCATTTTAATTCTCACGTATACATTTCAGATCCGAGAAAGGTAATGTCTTCTTCTCATATTTTCCTACTTTTTCTTTCACTTTTTCTATTGATTTTTCAATTATTTTTGCTTGTTTCTTCATGTATTTTGCTCGGCTATCACCTCGCCACCTCCTCCAACCACCACACCACCTTCTTCCCACCACCATATAAGGCCTGACATCCCTCTCCTCTGACCTATATTGGCCGTGGCCATCCAATGGTGCAATCATCTCAAAAAGTTGCAAAATCCGTGAAAAATATGCCATAGCCAAACCTAGTTTGCACATACCCTTCATTTTCCAATTCGGCCTCCTCCTTAGCCATCACCACTTGCTTGTTCACCACCACTAGCCATCTCTCCAGCCACTACCTGACCTGTACATGCCATGGCCGAACCTAGATGTGACCCTAGGCCTAGCCTATGTTGAACAAAAGTTCCACTTTTGCCTTGTCTCCTTGCATTCCTCACATGTAACTCTCAAATCCCTTGTATTCTCTTGCTTGCCGTGCCTATATGTGCCAAACCAGACCCATTCCCACCAATTAGACCATCATGGTCGAGCCTAAGGCATGTGTGGCCGAGAAAAAAGTATGAGCAAGTCAAGCAAAAATTGATTTAAAAAGCTTGGTGATGTCCATTTGTTAATTCTATTTCCATTTGTTTCAGTATAAACTTGATATTGTATATATATTTACATATGGCTTTGTTGTGTTGTTGAATACAAGATTAACATCTTAGCTCTCTCTCTCTCCACTCAAATCAAAAGTCGTATCGTGCTTTCTGGAATTCGTTTGTGTGTTTTGATTTGCTAACTCCAGCATAAAAGGTGAGTTTTCACTCATGACATTTATACTTATATAATTAGTAAAGTGACGATAAGTGAATGTGTAGAATTGTTATATCATGTTATACCTGACTGTGATGTTAATTATATGATGTTAAACCCTGTTATAAACTTTCTCATCATCGGTTATGTTTTAGTCAGTTATACTGTGTATTTATTTCTATTTCTCACACTGCAAGTTCTCTGTAGAATAGAATCACTATGTGTTGAAATTATACATATCCGAACGGACTTTAGAATAGAAAAATCATTACGGGCTGAAATGATAGGCCTGGGTAATTTTTATTTATTTGTATTTGTCTTGGGATTGCGGGTTTGAAATAATCAAAACCCGAAAACATTTCTGATTACGGATATAAATGATAATTTTCGTATCACTTGATTTAGGTGTGAAATATTATCCGGACCCGTGGTTGATTTCAAAATACGATTTCTTATCAAAATTCATGTATTGTAAATGAAATAAGAAGAAAAATATGAAATTTGACTTATATTGGATTTAAAATGGTTAAGCAGCGATTTTCTAAAAGGTTAAATGGTATAAGTTAATAGATAGTTTGAGTTGTAGTGTGAAAGATGGATTTAACTTAATAATGGGAATTTAAGTAAAAATGGAATTATAAGCTTAACTTGGTAATTAATATAATTTATGAATGAATTGGATAAATATAAAGTAAGAGAAAATATCAAGTTATTTGTAAAATAAAGTTAAACAACTTACAATGTATTTTGAATTTATGTAATTAGTTTAAATGTAAAATAAATGGAGTTAAATGGAAATTTGAAATTTAACTTGACTAGGAATTATGAGATTTGGTTTTAAAATGGAAGTTTAAGTAAATTAAATAAAATGGAAATTTAGTCTAATGTATGAAACGGAAATTTGAAATTTAAGTGATAAATAATTATTAAAAGGTAAAGAATAGGAAATTTGTACACTTGAATTTAATAAGTGAAATTATTGATATTTATTTGTGAAATTTACTTTATAAAAATCACAAGTTAAAGGTATCTTAATGAACATTTTTGAGTGTTAAAATATGGATTTTATAATATTTAAAGGGTTAAAATCAAAGTTTATTTGTTGCTGGAATTACATTGAAAATCTGGAAATTAAAATAACAGCACTTCAGAAATGCTATCATTTCTGAAGTTAACTTAAAATTTGAAGTAAAGGATATTACAGCACTTTGTAAGTGCTGTAGTTGCAGAAGTGAACTATATGGTTAAAATTAACTAAGGGCTATTGTAGCACTTGTTAAGTACCGCAGTTGGCTGAATTGAACTATTTTTCAACTAAAACTGAACTATTATAGCAGTTTTAAATGATGTCTTTGCTGAATTGAATTGTTCTCAAATGTAACTTACCGTAGCATTTTCTAAGCGCTGCGAAAGCTGAAATTTCACTGTTTTATTGTATTTAAGTGAATAAATGAACTCTAAAAAGGCTAAATTTTTGGGAATTGAATATTTGATTTGTAAGTATAATGACTTCATTTTTAATGGGTTAAATGAATGATTTTAATTCGAAATTATAAACCATTTTGAAATCTATAACCACGGGTACACTTCCTTGGGTGCCATTTGATTTCTTAGTGATTGTTTTGATACACACCTTCAATTTGATAGTGTGACTAGAGGTGAGCAATTACTGCCGCTCTGTGCTACCCTAGTCAAATTTACACTGTTATTTGCATTAATTACTTTAATATGGGTATTTTTGTGATAGTGTTTATTTTTGCTTAATTGATGGTTTACCGGATCCTTAAAGGATGGGCAATCCCAAGCATCCTTTAAGTTATTGAGCATTGCTATTACAGTTCACTTGAGTTGGTTTACATTGTATAAGTATGTATGTCCTGACTTGAGTGTTTTGTGTTTTACTTTACGCTCGGGTCAGCCTGAGAGTCACAGATTTGGATTCACCTTCTGGAGCTAGAGAATTGTTGGAGCTTATCTGACTATCTATTCGTCTATTTCTGATCAAGTTATTTCCTATTCGGTATTGCTTCTGCATTGTGATTTATGTATCCAGACTTCTATTGTATCCATTTTTAAACTATGATATTTTGTATATGTTTTGAGAGTTTTTATATAGTAGCTTCATGAACTACTATGGTATTTTATTTCCGCTGCGAGTTATTCTGATATTCTGTGTCTGTGATTCTATGATTGATTTTATTTGTTCCAAAATTTATTACCATATGTTATTTTGAATTATTCAAGTCTGACATGTGTGGATTATTATCGATTTGAATGGTCCAAAGTAGTGGGTCGTTACATTTGGTATCAGAGCTTTGGTTTTAGGCAAACCTTAGCATGCGGAGCAAAAACTCATTAGAGATAGGTTAGAAATACCCTAAAATGAGTGAGTTCAATCTCAGAATCATTTCTTTGTGAGAGAACGTATTTTCGAAGTATAAAATGATTTCCAAATGATTTTTAAAGGATTTTCAAAGATTATATAAGTATAAACTTTCTTATTTTGAAATCAAGATTTTTCTGAACTTCATCCCTATCTGTATTCTTTTGATTTTGGAGCATTGCATAACTCCACTTTGAATGACCTCTACAAAATCAGCGATTCCGCAAAATCTTTGAATTATTTATAAAGGGGTGAAACTCCTTTGTAATTGGCATTGATTCACCGGAGATTTCTGTATCCTCGGTTTACGAGGCTATCTATCTTCTGCTATACCTGGATTCTATTTTTGGCATTCGAATGTCGATTTGCCTTAGATTTCCGCATTAATTATATTCCTGAAGTCACGGTTGACCCGGTTAAGGTCACCCGTGATTTATATAGGCTTATCATCTCCTATTTGGTAATTATCTCGTCTTCGTTTGAGCTTATCTTAGAATTAGAATTCTATTTGATTTGAGTTCCTCTAAATTTGAATCTTTGTTCTGTTTTGAAATCCATCCTTGAATCATCCCTTGTAAAATTTATGATTGGTTGTATTTTGAAATTGTGTATACATCGAAGTTATTATTTTGATAAGGATGACCATATTTTTATATAAAAGTGAAATGTTTTTCGATAAGGATTATATACCTTTTTAAAATGAAAATTTGAAGCTTTGAAAGGATTTGAAATTTTTGAAAATTATATAAGAAGTTGTTTTATATAAAAATGATTTTTGATGGAATGGTTTTGAAATTGAAATTTGAGAGATTGAACTCCGGCATTTTTTTAAAATTGGTTTAAGAAAAAAAAAGATATAATAATATGATTTGAAAGTATTTTTTCGAATAAGAAATGTTTCAAATGATTTTAATGAGTTTCAAATGATTTCGAAGAAATTTCAAAAGAAGTTTTCAAGAAAATAAAAGTCCAGAACTCACTTATGTCGCTGGAAAATAATTTCGGTGATGAATGCATGCATCATCAACACTGATTTTCGAGTTTTTGAGTGGGGGAGAGGCCACTCTAATAGCTCTGCTATGCGAGTGATTTTATGAAACAAATTTTGATTTCAAATTCCGTAGTATGATTTGATATTCGAAAGATATATGTATATATTTGAACCGTTTGAAATGAGCCGGTGTTCAGTTCTTGAGTTTCGAATTTGATTGATATAATCCTATCTTTTGGAATTGATTTACTGATTTGTTGGTGATTTCCAACTCTTGGATTGAAAATACGATTTCTTCGACTATTTGAATGCTCGAACACTTCCAAATCAAGGTTAACTTTTCCAAGCTAAGTAATTCTAAAAAATATAAGGTATTTTATAAAGTATATAAGTTTAGTTTTGTATTTTTTAATATGATTTAAATAAGTTTGAAACTGTTTTGTTAAGTAAATGAATAAGACTATTTTGAATTATATTAATTTGAAATTTTGTTTCAAAATGTTTCGAATAAAATTTAGTTCTAAAAGTTTGACTTTGGAACATCTTTTATAAAACTATATATATGTAGGATAATGATTTGCAAAAGTAAAAAAAAATGGATCTTTTGAATAGAAATAAATAGTTTAAAGGTTTTAAAGGGATAGTTATAAATTTGAAAACCATTTTGAGTATAACTGATTTTGAGAAAAATATTTGGTTTTGAAAGTAGATTGGATAGTAAAACCTAGTATTTATATGATGGTTTTGGAAATGAATTTATTTGACTTAAATTATGTTAATATGGAAACTTGGATCATTTTCTAAACCTGTTGTTTTGGAAGATTTGAAACTGAAGATATTTAGGTTGGAAGAAATAACTTGGTGTAATCGTATATGATTTTGAAACTGTATTGATATTGAAACAAATTGAAATTGAGAACCTTATTTTTCTAAATACTTGATTTGGGAGTTATCGAACTTATATAAAATGGATTTTGTATAAGTATGAAGTTGATTTGGAAACTATTGATTTGAAAGGTACACAATTTGGGAAGAGAAATCTTATATAATCGAATTCTATATAAGTGTGATTTGATATACTATTGATTTGGAAAGTATTCGATTTGAAAATGGAGTCTTATGTATAATGGACTTTATATAAGTATGATATTTGAAAGTGATTTGAAAAAGGTACCATATGATACATATTTTCGAAGTAAAGATATGGAAAGTGCCTTTTACTTGATATCCGCTCTATAGTCACATTGTGGATTCATTCTATCGATATTATTCTCTCTGATTTTGGTTTTTCGGATGTGATACTCGAGTGTCCTACCGTGGCGTAACCCATGGTTTTTTTTCTTTTGAGCGCGACTGCATAGCGTAATTCGCCTAGCTGAGATGGCCTAGGGGTACGGATTGTTTCCTGAGGGATCCAGTCGTAATCATTGTGTATCCTGTGATCTATGTAGGTCGTATTAGTAGCGAAATCCGCAAGGCTGAGAAAGCTTACGGATATGGATTGTTTCCTAGGGGATCCAAGCGTAACCATTATGTATCTGCGGTCTACTAGTCATCATGGCGTAATTCGCAGGGCTGAGAAAGCTTACGGGTATGGATTGTTTCCTGGGGGATCCAGGCGTAACCATTGTGTATCTGCGATCCATGGTTAGACAAAGGTTTTGGTTGTTTTGTTTGGATTGTACTTTCCATATCTGTTTTTAAAGGGTTTTCCAGTATTTTCACTGGGTGTTGAAACAAGTCTACTAAGTACTTGGAGAAATCTAGCTTTGCGTCGGATCAACGCATAGCCAGAGCCTGTAGGAACGAGGTTAAACTTGTTAAGACATCGAGTTATAAAAGTATTTCGATAAAGTATTATATAAAGGATATTTTGATCATTTATTTTATCCTTCCAAATAATTGAAATTTATATAGCTTTAAAATAATGGTTCATCCTTGTCTTTCAACATGTTTTTCCCTTCTAGCTATTCCTATTCTCCACCTTATTAAACTTACATATAACAACAGTTATCAGGTATAATTTCAATCTCCTTGTCACCTTTTCTTAACCTTATTCCATTTTTATTTTTTCGTGTTTTCCTGTACCTCATTCCTTTTCGGGAACGAAAAGTTTTAAGTGGGGGAGAGTGTAACAACTCTGTATTTTGTGATTATTTTAATTTTATATTTTAATTATTTTAACTGAAACTCCTGATCTAAAAACTTTATTTTATTTATTAAAATGGATAAATTTTGTTATTTTAAATATAAATTTTGATTTTGTGTGAATTATAATTCCAAATCTGAATAAACGAAATATTTCCAAAAAGTGGATTTTGGTTAAAATGGTCAAACTTTGACTTTTAAATTTAAAATTTAAAGATATTTGAATTTTTAAATTTTATCTTTTATTTATGAAAGTAAATTAAATTTCAAGTATATTGCTTTTCATTTCGTTGAAATCCGATTAATATTGTAAAAGTTATGTTTTTTATACCGTTGTGTATAAATTGTTTTATTTAACAAAAATTGTTTATTTTAATTGATATAAATAATATTTTTGTTTGATATATCATGTTATAATTGTGTATATATGTGTAACATGACATGTTATGTATATGTTTAACACATTTTTTCCGCTTTTGTTTCATTTAAGTTGGATATATACTTTGTAAATTAAGTAACATACAAAGTTGTAGATAGCAATTAATTTATACGTTCTATAACCGTTTTCTTATTTATTTCTATAGTGTTTATATAAGTGGTATGTATTTATTAAATTATTTCTTTGCCATATATTCTATTAAATATATTGGAAATGCATAAATGAAGATATACCCATTTTTAATTAAAGGCATACGTTACGTTTTGATTTATTACCTCTTTATATTGATTTCATACCTTAACTCCTCCATATCTGTTGTCGTTTATTTCCTTGATTCCTATCCGCTTATATTCACGTGAGAAACGCTTTTTCATTTCAGTTCTCACGCATACATTTCAGATCCGAGAAAGGTAATGTCTTCTTCTCATATTTTTCTACTTTTTCTTTCACTTTTCTATTGATTTTTCAATTATTTTTTCTTGTTTCTTCATGTATTTTGCTCGGCTATCACCTCACCACCTCCTCCAACCACCACACCACCTTCTTCCCACCACCATACAAGGACTGACATCCCTCTCCTCTGACCTATATTGGTCGTGGCCATCCAATGGTGCAATCATCTCAAAAAGTTGCAAAATCCGTGAAAAATATGCCATAGCCAAACCTAGTTTGCACATACCCCTCATTTTCCACTTCGGCCTCCTCCTTAACCATCACCACTTGCTTGTTCACCACCACTAGCCATCTCTCCAGCCATTACCTGACCTGTACATGCCATGGCCGAACCTAGATGTGACCCTAGGCCTAGCCTATGTTGAACAAAAGTTCCACTTTTGCCTTGTCTCCTTGCATTCCTCACATGTAACTCCCAAATCCCTTGTATTCTCTTGCTTGTCGTGCCTATATGTGCCAAACTGGACCCATTCCCACCAATTAGATCATCATGGCCGAGCCTGAAGCATGTGTGGCCGAGAAAAAAGTGTGAGCAAGTCAAGCAAAAATTGATGTAAAAAGCTTGGTGATGTCCATTTGTTAATTCTATTTCCATTTGTTTGAATATAAACTTTGGTATTGTATCTATATTTATATATGGCTTTATTTTGTTATTGAATACAAGATTAACATCTTGGCTCTCTCTCTCCACTCAAATCTAAAGTCGTATCGTGCTTTCTGAAATTCGTTCGTGTGTTTTGATTTGCTAACTCCAGCATAAAAGGTGAGTTTTCACTCATGACATTTATACTTATATAATTAGTGAAGTGACGAAAAGTGAATGTGTAGAATTGTTATATCATGTTATACCTGCCTGTGATGTTAATTATATGATGTTAAACCCTGTTATAAACTTGTCTCATCATCTGTTATGTTTTAGTCCGTTATACTGTGTATTTGTTTCTGTTTCTCACACTGCAAGTTTCCTGTATAATAGAATCACTATGGGTTGAAATGATACATACCCGAACGGAATTTAGAATAGGAAAAATCATTACGGGCTGAAATGATAGGCCTGGATGATTATTATTTATTTGTATTTGTCTTGGGATTGCGGGTTTGAAATAATCAAAACCCGAAAACATTTCTTATTACGGATATAAATGATAATTTTCGTATCACTTGATTTAGGTGTGAAATATTATCCGAACCCGTGGTTGATTTCAAAATACGATTTCTTATCAAAATTCATGTATTGTAAATGAAAGAAGAAGAAAAATATGAAATTTGACTTATATTGGATTTAAAATGGTTAAGCAGTGATTTTCTAAAAGGTTAAATGGTATAAGTTAATAGATGGTTTGAGTTGTAGTGTGAAAGATGGATTTAACTTAATAATGAGAATTTAAGTAAAAATGGAATTATAAGCTTAACTTGGTAATTAATATAATTTATGAATGAATTGGATAAATATAAAGTAAAAGAAAATATCAAGTTATTTGTAAAATAAAGTTAAGCAACTTACAATGTATTTTGAATTTACGAAATTAGTTTAAATGTAAAATAAATGGATAGTTAAATGGAAATTTGGAATTTAACTTGACTTGGAATTGTGAGATTTGGTTTTAAAATGGAATTTTAAGTAAATTAAATAAAATGGAAATTTAGTCTAATGTATGAAAAGGAAATTTGAAATTTAAGTGATAAATAATTGTTAAAAGGTAAAGAATGGGAAATTTGTACACTTGAATTTAATAAGTGAAATTATTGATATTTATTTGTGAAATTTACTTTATAAAAATCATAAGTTAAAGGTATCTTAATGAACATTTTTGAGTGTTAAAATATGACTTTTATAATATTTAAAGGGTTAAAATCAAAGTTTATTTGTTGCTGGAATTACATTGAAAATCTGGAAATTGAAATAACAACACTTCAGAAATGCTATCATTTCTGAAGTTAACTTAAAATCTGAAGTAAAGGATATTACAGCACTTTGTAAGTGCTGTAGTTGCAGAAGTGAACTAAATGGTTAAAATTAACTAAGGGCTATTGTAGCACTTGTTAAGTGCCACAGTTGGCTGAATTGAACTATTTTTCAACAAAACTGAACTATTATAGCAGTTTTAAATGCTGTCTTTGCTGAATTGAGTTCTCAAATGTAACTTACCGTAGCATTTTCTAAGCGCTGCGAAAGCTGAAATTTCACCGTTTTATTGTATTTAAGTGAATAAATGAACTCTGAAAAAGCTAAATTTTTGCGAATTGAATATTTGATTTGTAGGTATAATGACTTCATTTTTAACGAGTTAAATGAATGATTTTAATTCAAAATTATAAACCATTTTGAAATCTATAACCACGGGTACACTTCCTTGGGTGCCATTTGATTTCCTAGTGATTGTTTTGATACACACCTTCAATTTGATAGTGTGACTAGAGTTGAGCGATTACTGCAGCTCTACGCTACCCAAGTCACATTTACACTGTTATTTGCATTAATTACTTTAATATGGGTATTTCTGTGATAGTGTTTATTTCTGCTTAATTGATGGTTTACCGAATCCTTAAAGGATCAGCAATCCCAAGCATCCTTTAAGTTATTGAGCATTGCTATTACAGTCCACTTGAGTTGGTTTACATTGTATAAGTATGTATGTCTTGACTCAAGTGTTTTGTGTTTTACTTTACGCTCAGGTCAGCTTGAGAGTCACAGCTTTGGATTCACCTTCTGGAGCTAGAGAATTGTTGGAGCTTATTTGACTATCTATTCGTCTATTTCTAATCTAATTATTTCCTATTCGGTATTGCTTCTGCATTGTGATTTATGTTTCCAGACTTCTATTGTATCCATTTTTGAATTATGATATTTTGTATATGTTTTGAGAGTTTGTATATAATAGCTTCATGAACTATTATGGTATTTTATTTCCGCTGTGAGTTATTCTGATATTCTGTGTCTGCGATTCTATGATTGATTTTATTTGTTCCAAAATATATTACAATCTGTTATTTTGAATTATTCAAGTCTGACATGTGTGGATTATTGTTGATTTGAATGGTCCAAAATAGTGGGTCTTTACATTTTTTCTCCTTACTCTAATTTCTTGTATTCTATATCGGAGTTGTACCGACTTGTAAGAATTTCTGCCCCTAAGTCTGAAGATAAGCAATAAAATCATTAAGTGGACGTTGGTCAAGATTAACTGAACCACTATAAATTATTGTGTGACATTTTGGTACTTTCACCGAGGAATCACTACATTCATTGATTTGGGATTTGAAAAGGATCAGAATGACTAGACAATCTACTGGAAGGATTGCTGTTGGAGGAAATTAATAAGGGGCAGCCAAGAGGCATCCTCAGGAGCTAACCCTCCATCAATCTACATAACCAAGAATGAGATGGAAACCATAATGAATGGATTGCAAGATAGGATGATTGCATGCTAGGAAGAGATGATTGAGAATTTCTTTAGAAGAATGGGACAGATAGGAACCGAAATTGTTGCAAATCAGAATCAAAAACCAGAAGCCATAGCATAGGTAACTAAAAGTGGAGTAGAACTACCCGAGACAAACCCCGAGCTAAACATACAGGTTGGTACCGGAACGTAAGGACTTGGAGGCATAGGTTGTCATATCCTAGGAAGGAATGATGTGTATTCTAAAGATGATGCGAAGCGTATGAATGCGAATTAGAATGAAGAAGCACAATTGGTAGAGTATGTGCTAGAATTCTCTCGTGGAGTCGAAGGGCAGGATGGGAATGCTAACTTGAGAATTCCTTTGAATGACGGTGACAGACTTGCCGAGATGGTGAGATGAGCTATGAGGGGTGGATTGCCTTACCAGAGCATGGAAGATGTGAATGAGAGTCCATTCACTCAGAATATTCGGTGCGCTAGAATCCGTCTGATTTCAAGCTGCCAACATTGGTGACGTATGATGGAATGACTAATCCAACAGTTCATCTGATGAGGTACATACAGCACATGGAAGTGTTGGGTGCATCTTAAGAGGTTACAAGATGGTATTTCCCTTTATATTTGACAGCTTTGTAGCGTTATAGTTTAGACAACTGGAGAACGGTTCCATCAACACATGGGTCAAGTTGGCGAACAGGTTCGAGAAGCAGTTCTGGGTTCATATTTCACGACCCAAAAATTTAATGATGTTAGCAAGTATGGAGCAGAACGTCGGAGTGACCCTAAGGAGTTTTTTGACAAGGCTCAATGCGACAGTGGCTGTGGTCGAGAAACCAGACCCTTCGATGGTTTTGATGGCAGTAGTCTCAAGAATAGCCGCAAAGATGAATTTCTAGATTGCATTTGAGTGGTATCCTTTGAGGGATCTTGTAGAGTTTTATTACAAGACTGAAAGGTTTTTGAGCTAGGAGGATGCTGAAGCCGATGAGGAAGAGGTTAATGCTCTAGATGGTGGATGATCGCTTGGAGCAAGATCTAACAGGGATGAAGGAAAATGGAAGATGGATAATGGCTTTGAAGGACCGAAGCAGTACAGAAGGGAACAATAATTATCTTCTTAATCGGATTTAAATGAGACTTCGGAGTGGATTTATCTGGATACTAGGGTACGGATCTCCTATTGGAAGCCAACAAGAAGAGAACCCACAGAGCGTGAAAGGGCATATGGAAAATACTGCCAATTCCATAAGCAGGATGGGCATAACACAAATGATTGCAAGAACCCGTGGAATATTTTCGAGGAACGTGTCAGAGATAATTGATTATAGTAATATGTGAGAAGTTGAGTTGCCATGGTGGAACATGAGCAGCCATCAACCGCAGTGAATGGAAATGACCTTGCATCAAGGTCAAGGATAGTCATCTCTTGATTGGGATTGCAGGGAATCGGGTTTGGTTCTTACACTCTATTTCTCTTTTCAATAAACCATGCAATAATATAGTCTAGCCACTTATTCGTGTATGAGATCTCGAACGGTCCCTGGGCATGTTCAGAGCTAGATGCTAGACTATAATGCCCAACGAGGCAGTTATCTTAATGTTAGACTTTAAGTTGATTTTGATATTTGAATTTGATTATACTAATCCACATTGAATGTGATGAATGATAATAGTCCCTTTAAAGTCCCGTCCGAAGAGAAGGAACCGGAGTGTAAGGTATAAGTCCCCTCGTCGAAGTGTAAGCTGATGGACTCCTATGATATTAATTGCTTTGAGTCCCATTTCAAAAGTAGAGACCAGAGTGAAAGAAGTAAGTCACCTCGCTAGAGCGCGAACGGATAGCCTTATTTATTGTTGAATCCCCTCATCGGAGAGTGAGAGGTTGGGTTCAGCAAGGGTCCGGAGAGACCATGGATTTGATTAATTGATCCAGAGAGATCAAGGATTTGATTATCAGCTCTTAACAGCCATGAATTTGATTATCGGCCCTGAATGACCATGGATTTGATTATCGATCCTGAACAACCACAACATCAATAAATAATCCGAAGAGATAACCCATTAAACTAAAATATAAACAAATCTGGAAAGATCGTGCATCAAACTGAATATAAAATGATCCAAAGAGATCGAATCTTATTACAGATACGGGTTTGATAAAAGCTTTTGAACGCCTTGTATTTAGACTAAAAGTGATAAATCTCGGATGAACGTGGGATGATTTTGATATGTGATGTAATAACTCAGAATAAAATTGAAATGATGATAATGTATAGACTACACTTAGGCATAGTCCAGAGTCTTAGGCTATAACAGGTTTGGAAAGACCTTTGATTTACAAGAGAGTCTAAAGGAACTGGACGATTCATCAAGATTGTAGTAGTCAGAGAGCTCAATTATCGAAGATTGACATCATATTTGTTCTTAAGAAAGGCACGCCTTCCATTCGCAAAGTGTGCTTTGGGAGGCAAGTGTTATATTGTCTTTTGACCAGGCAATATGTGAAAAAACTAGACGAGTCAAACTTGGATCAAGATAGGAAGCCCGAAGAAATAGTCCAAGAACCCAAAAACCAAATATGAAACCAACCTGAGCTAAAAAGTACATGGATCCACCTAAGTGGTGGGTCGGCACCGATCCAACTCCCTAGAGTTGTATCGATCCAACTTTCCTCCACTAATGGGTCCCATCTTCTGTCAACACACTCTGCTCGATCCTAAAAGCCTACTCCAAGTGTTGTTTGTTGGTCCAATGCAATTCTCTATCGATCTTCATGAACTCTTGAATCAGCAACTCTATTCTTCCACGACTCCATCATTTGGACTCCGAAATAGGCTAACATTGGTGCAAACAACTATGTAATCACAAAGATAACCACAAGGCAAGCCAAAGTGAAGAGTTCAGGATCAACAAATTGGTAATCTTATAGAGTCATACCGACCCATACAAGTTGATGACGTGGCATCCTACTTTGGTGAAGAAACAGTCTAAGGCATGGAAAACTATGTGGAGATCTTCTGGATGAGATTTTAGGCTTCCTGCCTATATAAATATAGGGGCAGGACTCATTTTTTAGGATCTTTTGTCTCTTGCTCTTCGTACTCTAATTTATTGTAATGTTTGTCGGAGTTATACCGATCCATAAGAACTTATGCCCCCAAGTCAGAAGATAAGCAATAAAATCATTAAGTGGACGCAGGCCAAGATTAGCCGAAACACTATAAATTGTTGTGTGCTCTTTTCTACTCGTTTTTCATTTATTTATTCACCTTTTATTCTCTACTCAATCATTGGGTGTTTGCGTCATTTTTGGTTCAAATAATATAAATTTATATCTAGTTAAATACTTATATATGTACTATATAAATTTAAAAAATTATTATTTTAATAAGTTATTCACGGCTTTCATATTACGTTAAATATATATATTTATTTAAAAAATTATTTATATACTAATATTTAATTAATTCAGTAATTTAATTATTATTATCGTTATTATTATATATATTGTATATATATGTGTATGTGCATATATAACTATAATTTTTATAAATATTTTATATAAATTGTTTAATTAAATGTGTATATATATATGTATGTGTTTATATTATATATTCACTTATATAAATTATTATGTTGCAAACATATGCACATTTAGATAGCGAATCGAGGTGTAAATCCCAACATCTATACACAGGTATGTCAAACCATATACACATTAACATGTTGCACGTGCACTCACGCACATTTGTATATATGTATGTAAGTCAGCGGAATATGGATCTTAAGGCTAAAATAACACTAGAGGTAGGTGAATATTGTTTAATTGATTATATGAATATTTTTTAAATTCTTTAAGCTTTAACTTGGAATGTTGTAATTAAAAATCATAGAAACAATCATAGAATCAAAGTACAGATAAAAGTAAACGTAGTAAAAGTAAAAAGGAAAGAACACACCATGATTTTATACTAGTTTGGAGTTAACCCTACATCTAATCCCACATAATTCCTTGTACGGATTTCTTTTCATCTAGTAAATGCAAATGCAATCTCAATTTCAAAGCTATGAGACACACCCTCCAGAATCTCAACCTCTAGGTAGAGTCACTTGATTTCTGTGCTGCAAGCACACCCACTATATTACGGGCAACTAAGCATGCCCAATTGATTTTACTGACTACAATAATACCTACTTGGATTTTAGGGATACCAAGCACACCGCAAAGTATAAGAGTATGATTTAATAGAGTTTACGAACCCAGATCTTCGATCTTGATTACAATTGATCCTATAACTCTTGGATAACACTTTGATCTTGATTTGAGTGGTAGAGATGAGAGAAATCGGGGAGTAGATGAAGGAGAATCAAAGTAGTAATGATTGAATTTAATTCCGATTGAATTTTGGTAAAAATTGATTTAGAAATCAAGAGGGTAAAAAGAGGACAGAAGAATAAGAAAGTGGTTAATAAAAATTTGTTTGGAAGTCTAGTATATATAGGAAAACAATGGTTATGTCTATTCGCAAAGAGATACGACAAAAAGAAACTTCTTGTAACAACCCTGTTGTTAATTATTTGATTAACTAAATTTAATTATGATCGTGAAATTTAATTATGAAAACTAAATTTAGTGTTGAGAATAATTGATTAGATTTAGTTAAGAAATGGGTTTTATATTTAATTCTGTAACAACCCCGTTGTTAATTATTTGATTAATTTAATTTAATTATGAATAATTAATTTTTAGTTGTGATTTGTGAAATTTAATTGTAAATATTTCTAAAACAACCCTGTTGTTAATTATTTGATTAATTAAATTTAATTACGAATAATTAATTTTTAATTGTGATTTGTGAAATTTAATTTCAAAAATTAAATTTAGTGTTGAGAATAATTGATTAGATTTAATTAAGAAATGAGTTGCATTTCTTAATTAGGATTTTAATTTAAAATTTTGAAATATTACTAAATGAATTATTTAATTTTGTAGTTAGAGTAAAATGTCGATATTGTGATTCATTGTTAAAATAAGGATTTTTAATTTGAGATTTCGTTTAAATAAAATTGAGAAATCAATTTTAATTTTGGTTTAGTGCAATATAGTGCTAAAAAAAGTAATGAAACATAATAGGACCAGTACACTTTCATTTAGGATTTTATTTTGCAAAACTTCTTGTTGCTTTCTTACCATACCCTATTTGGCCCAAATTAAACTAGTGTAAGTAGAAAATAAAAAATACGTACATCTCCTTTTCTCATTCTTCTTCTATCAGAAACCAGAAAATAAAATTGTCAAAAAATAAAAAAAAACCTAG
Organism: Allium cepa; assembly: GCA_030765085.1. Lineage (NCBI taxonomy): Eukaryota > Viridiplantae > Streptophyta > Magnoliopsida > Asparagales > Amaryllidaceae > Allium > Allium cepa. The sequence continues at coordinate 431,147,760 of CM060929.1, read as the reverse complement.
CTCATAATCATCCTCAAATCCAACTCAAATCAAAGGGGTTCTGTTCAATAATGATAGGGTAAGTATTATAAACTCTATCGCTATCTTTTGACTATAAAAGTGTGATTTTGATCTCATTTTTGTTATGTATGTTGTTGGTTGGATTTTTGGTTTTCAGCTTTTAGGTGTAACTGAGGTTAGCAAAGATATTGCATGGTCTAGCAAGGCTTAGGTGAAGATCTAGCAAATTATAGGAGGTTAAATGGGTGAGCTAATCACTCACATATCTATTTCTAAATCTTTATTTACAGCATATAATTGTTTGGATGATTTGCTGAATTGAATTGGTTATAAATTGATGGTAAACATGGTTGATTGTTGTGTTGTTGTTCGCTGGAAATTTAGTGTGAAAGATAAATGCAACCAAGCAATCAATTCCTACCAATCAATCAACCAACAACCAATACATACATAATCACTTACAGTGGAACAATTCAATGTCTGAAATCCCGCTGCACAACTCTGATTATTCCAAGATCATTTAGCTATTAAACTTATTCACTTAAATTTTCAAAATTTTCTATTAAAAGAAAATAGTTCACTTTAATTGAATTCCAAAATTTTCTAAACTGTAAAAAAATTTACTAATTAATTTCCAAAAGTTTTAATGTTACAAATTCCAATTTATCAATTTAATTTTTTTAAGTCAATTTACGCCCCAAGTGATTATCCCGATAATCATTTTATTCCTATCCCTAATTAGATAATTAATATAACTATCTACCATACACCTCAAGGGACAGGGCTCTAAGTCATCTAGGTCTCAGATCCGTAATATTATATGCTATAATGTTCTGACACGGCTCTGATACCGACTGTAACGACCCCACCGTAATGCCCAGTTTAGTAAAGAATATTACAAGTAATGTCATCTGCTAATCCAAAGAATACGGTTTGTTAAGGACGATCGAATGTGAATATATCTTTATACTAACACTAACACGTCATTTATACATTTTCACTTAATATCTGAACTGAAATTTGACGTGTACAGTATTAATACTAAGTAATAGACACATCGATTTCTCGGAATCAGAATAGTATATCGTACAAATAACAGTCATGGATCACAGCGGAATAAATCTCAATTAACTTACACATATACAATTTTTGAGTTTACAAAATGAAATACTAAACTCAGTTATTATACAAGTTTAGTAATTCTCTAATCTCAATGGTACATCTTATAAACATATTCACAAATTTCATAAATGAGACAAACTAAAAAGTCAAAAGTGTTTATCTCCTTGCTAGTCCAAACATCCAAAGGTCAACTTATGCTGTAACCTAAAAAGTCTCGGCCCGACCCGAGAAAAATAACACCCGTTCAGACTATCTCTAAATATCCAATAGGATTAAAACATAATATAACACAAGAATAAACAACATATAAGTATGTACAGATGTCCAGGATATAATGAGTTAGGGAATTAATTTAACTCTGAGTAGGGTTATAAGTTTAAGTCACATACACGAACTAGTCACTAAACACATAATAATAGACTTAACTTAGTTTAGCATCCATCACAATACATAAGAATATATATTTATTTCACAAACACAAGAATTTATATTTATTTCATGAACATAAGACACAATAATATATATATTTATTTATTTCACTAACATAAGGGATAAGAATATATATTTGTTTCACAAACACAAGACCCAAGAATATATATATTTATTTCACTAACACAAGACATAAGAATATATATTTATTTCACGATCACTAAACCCAAGAATATATATTTATTTCACGAACACAGAATAGTCACAGAATCCAAATATCCAAAATCTAAGAGATCTTACTCAATACAATCGTAATGATCGTACATAGAACCGTAGCAAACAAACAATTTGGTATCATACGAACTGATCCGATACCGGGGATCATACACAGGATGGGAATTACAGGATCACAAGACGATCTCAAGGATAGCAGCCATGACCGAATCTTCCAGATTTATTTTCGATTATTACACTTGAAAAGAAATCCAGGAGTAACTTCTTAAGGATCTAGCAACCACTTGCCGCACACCAAAAGAGAGTAAACTCTAAAGTGCCAAATACTATCATCTTCAGTAATTGCTACGATTTAACCAATACGTCTCATACCGTATTGTGAAATCTAAGTATTTACTAAAAGCTAGTAAATATCACTTATTACGAATACTACCAGAAAACCTGAACTATATTCTCTTAAGAATATAACAACCACTTGTCGTGCACCAGAAGTGAATACAACTCTAAAGTGTTTAGTACTTTCCGAAATACGATCACAAGAATTTAATCAAGGCATCCCATACTACCTGATGGAATTCGAGTATTCTCTAATGGGTTAGTAAGTTCCATTCATACGTTCTATTCAACGAGTTATACAATATTCGACGAAGCGTTATTCGAAAGCATTTAAACCACTCGTTAACACTAAGTCGATTATTAGTACTCCTTAAATTATAGAATTACAGTTCTTAAAACATTTTTCTCTTTTGAGTTTATTATTTAAAACACTTATTATAATTTTCCATAAATCTATTTATTATTTAACTTTATAAAAATATTCACAGATTTGCTAAAATATTCCATAACCTGAATTTTTTCAAGATTTTACCTATATACGCAAAGTTGTCTCAAATTTCCATATAGTTGTATTATTCACAAAACTATTTTTAAAACCATATTTAATTACTCTTCTAAATCAATATTAAAATATAACCATTTTATTTAAAAATGAATTAAGTTTATACTTTTCAAAACTGCATTTCCAAATTCCATGAATCCTATATTATTTATTTAATAAAATCGTAATACTTATATTTCAAATCCATAATCACTTTTATGTAAAAATAGATTAGATTTGTATTTCCAAAGTCATATTTTCAAATCCATAAATATTTCACCAAACATGCTTAATATATAAAATAACTTGCTAAAAATCATTTTTAATATTTATTAAATTAATTTAGAAATAATTCTAAGATTTATAAATATAAATAATTCTCTTTTGTAAAATTACTTGTCTACGAAGCTTATCAATTTATTTCATTTAAGTCAAATTTATGATTTAAAGATCTGCAGTTTCGACCATCTAAATCTCATAATTTTACTAAGCTTAAAACACGAAAGTTATAGATAATTGCTCAGCATTCAAATAAGAAAAAGATCATCTTGTTTGGATTTATGGTTCAAAATTTGTGACCGAAATAATTTTCAGATTTAAATTTATTAACTCTGTCCTTCATTGACAGGACAGCGACAAAGAAACAAATTTTTGACCATTTAAATTTCAAAGTTATACAAAAATCAAAGCATGAATGTTGTAGCACAAAGTGTAAGATTTCTAGAAATTTAAGAACTATTAAATTCCGATCAGTAACGAAAATGTTATGCCTAAAATAATTTCTTTGTTTCAAAGCTAAGATTAAAACACAGGATAGAGAGGTTACCCCTACTTCAAACCCAAATTGCTCTTAGTAAACTGCATATTCACAAAAAGTGATGAACATAAAAGTTGTTCCTTATAGTAATATATTTCAACTGAAATAAACCTCACTTGATTTTTGATTATCAAATCAAATGTTATGATGATTTTAATATCATGTTTCAACTTAAAAAAATTTGCACAGGGCAGAGCTACACTATCGGTTTCAAACTCAATTTCGACCCTTTAAACTATAGAATTTCATAATTAGATTAAAAGAGAATTTGTAGCTAACTGAAAGATCTTTCTACTACAAAAAAGTTGAGCCATTTTGATATATTTTCACCATGATATTGCCGTTTTACTGCAGCGGTTTTCGCACTAAATTTCCAGCGAACAACAACATAACAATCATCCAAGTTTACCATTAATTTATGACCAATTCAATTCTACAAATTTTCCAAACAATTATATACAGTAGACAAAGATTTAGAAATAGATATGTGAGCAATTAACTCACCTTTTTAACCTCCTACAATTTGCTAGATCTTCACTTAAGCCTTGCCAGACCATACAATTTCTTTGCTAACCTCAATTACACCTAAAAGCTCAAAACCAAAAATCCAACCAGCAACACATATCAAAAATGAGATCAAAATCACACTTTTATAGTTCTAAAAGATAGAGATAGATTTTATAATACTTACCCTATCATTATTGGACAAAACCACTTTGATTTGATTTGGATTGGAGGACGATTATGAGCTAGGTTTTTTTTTAAGAATTTGGTTTTTTGGTTTCTGATAGAAGAAGAATGAGAAAAGGAGATGTGCTTATATTTTATTTTCTACTTACACTAGTTCTATTTGGCCAAATAGGGTATAGTAAGAAATCAATAAGAAGTGTTGCAAAATTAAATCCTAAATGAAAGTGTTACTAATCCTATTATGTTTTATTACTTCTTTTAACACTATATTACACTAAACCAAAATAAAATTGATTTCTCAATTTTATTTAAACCAAATCTCAAATTAAAAATCCTTATTTTAACAATGAATCACAATATCGACATTTTACTCTAACTACCAAAATTAAATAATTCATTTAGTAATATTTCAAAATTTTAAATTGAAATCCTAATTAAGAAATGAAACCAATTTCCTAATTAAATCTAATCAATTATTCTCAACTAAATTTCACAAATCACAATTAAAATTTAATAATTCATAATTAAATTTAATTAATCAAAAAATTAACAACATGGTTGTTACACTTCCATTCAAATTTGAATTTTGAATTACGTCGACTATATTGACATACATGTATAGAATTTGTCAACATATCCCTTTGTATTTTGAAAAACACTTTCAAAATATTATTTTGAAAATTCGTTGCTTTGTAAAATAATTCAATACTTTGTATACTCATTAAATATAGTTTATACATGTTTTAATCAAAATATAACTTAATAAAATTTTATAAAACAGTTTTGAAAGATTTTATAAGAGTATTCAATAATGTATATAAAAATCAGTATAATTATAACTTCTTAAAGTATAAACAAATATTCAATATTTATATGAACTTAAAAATACAAAAACAATATCTTCAGTATAAAAGATTGAAAATCATTTTGGGAAATATTTTGAAATGATTATTTTAAACCCAAAATATTTTAAAAACAATTTAAAACAAATTTTTAGAGAAGACACGAGAGATCAAGAAAGTGCTATCAAGGTTTTAACATAAATTCTATGACTCTATAACTTATTTGGAAAATCCTGAATTCTTGAACTCTTCAATACTCATTTGTTTTCATTCCTGAACTCTTGAAACTTTATATCAGCATCTTGAATCTACTCTTTATATCAGCTTCTTGATGTTGTACAGTCTTCTTAATCAATACATGTCTAATATCTGCACTATATACTACATATATCTTGATAAAACACTAGAATTTATATTTTATATAATGTCCTATAGTTGTTATCATCAAAACCAATACCTAATGTACTAACAACCCTTCTCAATGAGACAACTTTGTATATAAAATATAATGTAACTCCTCTCGGATTACAAGATTTCCCCTTAATCGATGCTTAGATTTTATATATTTCTCTCCCTTTGTCATCAACAAAAATAAACTAACAATAACTCCCCCTAAGGAAGATACTTACAATAACAATGATAAGAATGACATATAAGAAATGATAAGTGATAACACAACTCATTAATAGTAATTATACCAAACTATATATTCATTCAGTATCACAGTACAAAGTAATCACAAGCCAACCAAATCTTAAACTATATATACTAGTTCGAAGTTAACTTGCCAAATTAAATCAAATATACACATTTAAAGCAATCAAAATAAAGCAAATATTATCTAACATGAATTTTTAATGAATGGGGATTTGTGAATGGGACAATGAGGATAATAAAGGAAAAAATTCCCTTTTTGTTCGACGAGATTTTCATGTCGATCGAAACATATTTCACTGATGCATCGGACTTCATCATTTTGCTCCATGTGTTTTTCCTCCTCCTCCTCCTTGTCTTCCTCCTCCTCTTCTTCCTCGTCATCGCTTCCTTGAATGAGGTTATGAATAGCCAAATTTGAAGAATCATCTTCAATAACTATTGGATTTGTAGGATTATCCAATAGATATTTTTGCAAATTGCGAATAGTTCTGCTTTTCTTCTTTTGTTCTTTGGTCATACGAAGTTGCACCACTTGAATTTTAATAAGCATTTTCATAATATTCCTTATTACACCCTCCATTTCAGTGATTATGGCCATAGTTGTGTTTTGGAAGGGGCCTTGAATAGGAGAAGGGAAGGAAAACGATGATTTCTCTTCTCTAAAACATTTGGGATTAGAGAAGGCCATGGTTTATTTGTTTTAGAAGTTTAAAACAGAGAGAATACATAAAAGTGAAGAGGAAAGTCAAAATTTGGTTATTATATAACCACCCATTTGAATTTTAGAGGGAAATTTAAAATAAAAAATTACCATTATATGTTGATATATAAGGTTAGGTATGTCGACATGTTTACTTTGATTTTCAGTGTTTATAAATTCAAATGTTGTTATTTATTTGTTTACATTATCTCTTAGAAAATGATATCTTATATTAAAATGTTTACTTCTTGCATGATGAGTTGGATTTTTAGATAGATTAATCGCACTTGTATTATCACAGTATATTGGTGATTTAATAAAATTTAAACCAAAATATTTTAAAGTTTGTCACATGTAGATAACATGTGAACAGGCTAATACGGCTGAAATATATTCTGCTTCTGTCATAGAAAAAGATATAGAGTTTGCTTCTTACTAAACCAGGAAGCTAGAGAGTGTCTCAAAAAGTGACAAGTTTCACTTGCTTTTTTCGGTCTGATTTGCAACTAGCATAGTTAGCATCACTATATGAAATTAATTCAAAGGAGTATTCTTTTGGGTAAAAGAATGTATAGTCTAATGTGTTGTTTACATATCTCAAAATTCGTTTTATGGATTTAAATGAGTTTCTTTAAGTTGAGATTGATATCTTGCACAGAGACAAACACTATGCATTATATTAGGTCTACCAGTAGTTATATAGAGTAGTGATCCAATCATTTCTCTATATAATTTTTGATCTACATCTTTTGAATTTTCTTCTTTATTTAATTTTGTATTGGGAGTTGGTTTTCCACTGGTACTTACATACCAAATTGCTTAACTAAATCTTTAGCATATTTTTCTTGACTAATCCTAGAAAATAATTTTATTACTCATTTCAAATTCCTTAGTCATTATTTCAGATAATTCTTTATTTCGTTGATCATTGGTATCCAAAAATGATATCATCCTCATATATTTGTATTATCCAAATATCATTTTTATCTCTATTTATTTAAACTGTACTATCTACTTTGCATATTTCAAAATTTAACTGTAATAGGTAGGATTTAAGTTTGTCATAACAAGCTCTTGGAGCTTGTTTCAGACCATATAAAGCCTTCTTTAATTTGTAAACATGATTAGGTAGGTTTCATCTTCAAAAAGTGCGGGTTATTCTACATATACATCTTCTTTAATAAAACCATTTAAAAATGCACTTTTAACATCCATTTGATATAACTTAAAATTATTATGATTAGCGAAAGCAAGTAAAATTTGTATAGCTTCTAATCTTGCTACAAGTGTAAACGTTTCATCAAGATATATTCCTTCTTGACAATAACATTGTGCAACTAATTGAACTTTATTTCTCACAACCTTTCCTTGTTCATTCATTTTGTTTCTATATACCCATTTAGTTCCTATTATGGATTTATCCTCGGGTCATGGGACTTATTCACATACATGATTTCTAGTAAATTAGTTCAATTTCTCTTGCATAGCAAGAATCCACGAATCATCAGTTGATATTTTGTAACACCCTACCTCTATATCCATATTATTCAAGAGTTTACAAAGTAATACTATCAAATAATATGAAGAATGAGGCTATATGGGGTACATACATGAATATTACATTGGACTAACATTAGTACGTTTTAAAAACATCTAATAAATAACTAATCTATACGTACACAGTATCAGTACAAAGCAATAGACATGTGTGCCTCTAGGAAAGAACAATATATAATATACAACCAAATGACAAAGAACACAAAGTCAATCGCAACGATAACATATAATATATAAAATACAATATTGTTACAAGAATACAATACAACTCAGTTTCAATTATATATACATACAATAAATCTGATATCATATACAATCCTAATATTATACTCCTTTAAGCACAGTAAATCACAAGCTAGTCATGCCGTCCCTGTACCTAAAATGTCTTGGATTGACCCTAGTATTATATAAATAATAAACGGGTTGGACTATATCTAAATCCAATGTTAACCAACATATGGAATTCGATATATACTAGGTAATATAATAATAATGTAATCTTATACAAACACAAATATCAAATAACGTAAAACATCATAAAATCCCTGTAACGACCCGGAAATTTTAACGATTTAAATAACGTAATTAGCTAAATTTTTCGTGAAATTAAATAATAAATTTTTTCAATGAAAATTTGATATTTGGTATGCGTTTATTTAAACATAGCAAATGGCAGATTTTCATTGGAAAATATGAAAGTTAGTTCTGTTGTGTAATTTTCAGTTTCAAATTAAAAACAGTTAATTTGATGAAAATAAAATATTCTGGAAGCTGAATATTTTTATATAATAAAAATGTAAATCATTTTCTGAGTGAGACGTCATATTTCGTTTCATCAAATTTAGACTGCTCTAGCCCGTTTATCTTATTTTTAGCGTTTTAGCAGCATTTTGGCAGCAAATATCGAGTTCTGATAGGATGTTGTATCGCTGATATCTGTAGACCATTCTATTCATCTCATCATGCTGATCTCCATGGTATATTTATTTGTGCATTTCGATGTCCGGTACATGATGAAATCTGCATAACGATTAGCCGTATCGGTACCCATTTTTGAGTCTCTAGAATATTTCGTGCCTATTCGTTTGTCAAAGGGATGGAAATAAATGACCATTTGTTATTAATATTCCAACTATTCAACTTCTGATTTTTATTATTCCTCTATGTTCAACATATATTAGTTTATTTCCCCAGCTCATTCTCTTTCCGTTTCATTCCGTGACTTGATAAAAAAAGAGAATAATATATATATATTTATAGCTCTATAACCTATTCTTTTTCTTTTCGCCTACCTACTGCACGTATCCTTTCCCTTTTGTTTCCTTTTCTCATGCTGTATTCTATAAAGTGAAAAATATAAAAGTATGTATATATATATGTGTGTGTGTGTGTGTGTGTGTGTGTTTGACGGAGAACTACTCCACCCAACTAAGCCTCGAACCCCATAGTCACCTGTCCAATCACCGCGTATGTTTAGCTCCTCCAGCCCATAGTGCGCCTCCAATCAACCGAATATCCTCCATTTCTTCCTCCATATTAGGCTTCAGTTATTTCTAGTTGTTTATGTTCAGATTTGTCGGTTGCTTTTGTATTTGTGACTTCTTTGTATTTGAGATTTCTGTTGTATCTTGTTTTAAACTCTGATGTTCTGTAGTAGCTTCATGAACTACTATTTGTCTATTCCACTACTTATTGTTGTATTTCTCTATGTCTATGATTATGTGATTGATTGATTTATGTATATGTTTAGAATTGCGAAATATAAATTAACAATCCGTTGTTTTGAGAAATTCATGTCCGACACGAGTGGATGATTATCGATTTGAATGGTTCGAAATGCCAGGTCGTTACATGTGATATCAGAGCTCTGGTTTAGGAAAAACTTAGCAAATAGAGTTGAAACTGATTAGAGATAGGGTAGTAACACGCTAGAATGAGTAAAATTAATTACAGAATCATCTTCGTTCGAGCTTGAAAGTCTTGGTTAGGATTTCTTTTAAATTTTTGGAACTTTCCCTTTGTTCTGAAATCCATTCTTGTCTCTTCTTGTTCGTGTTCTTCTTGATACTGGAGCATCCGGTAGCTCTATTTCTGTGGATCTCTGCAATAGATTTGAGCACATTTTGCAACCTTAATTGGCAACTTCATCCCTATGTGTGACTAATCTCATCGGTGGTCCGCCAACCTTAGTATGATTTGTAAAGGAGTGAAACTCCTTTACAGCAGGCGTCGATCTATCGGTGATTTCTACATCCTCGGTTTCGATGCTGTTATTTCTTGCAAAGCCCGAACTGTTTCCCTAGTAGACGACCAGGGTAATTCTCTTGTGATCAAATGTCAAATTTCTCAGGATTTTGTAGGTAGTTTTATCTTTTCACTTGATTCTTAGCCTAGTGATCTTGACTCCACCCGATATTCAAGGATTGCCCTGATGTTTTGGTGAAGTCACATCTCTTCCTCCCAAGTAGGAAATTAAACTCTGCATCAACCTTATTCCTAGAGCTCAACCTGTTGTCCTTCCTTCCGAATGAATGATTTCTATGAATGGTTAGTCATTCCATTTGGATTAACCAATGCTCTTGCCTTCTTTGACAATCTCATGAACCGTGTATTCCGCGATGTTCTCAACAAGTTTGTCCCTATTTTCTTTGATGATATTCTCATCTTTTCTAAGTCTGGGTGGAACCGGTTAAGGTCATTGCGATTAATATAAGTCTATCCATCATTCCTCTTTTATAAATTGGTTATCTTATCTTCCCTTCGAGCCTATCTTCATTGTTAGAATTCTTTTTGATTAGGGTCCTTCCAAATTTGAATCTCTATCCTTATTTTAAGATCCATTCTTGAATCATCCTATGAGGGAACATATTTGTAATTAATATAAAAATGTTTTATATTGTGCTATTTGGGTTGTTAAGTTGAATTTTGGGTTTCGATCAATTCGTCTGGCCAACGCTATCGATAGGAATATCTAAACACTTGAACAGAGCAAACTGACACAATATTGATTTCTAAATTGGTAAATGAAATAATTTTATAGATGATTATATTATATATATAAGTATAATTTTTTTTGAAATTAGATAATTGATTAAATTGGTTGTTAGAAATGATAATACTAGATTATCATATATTGTTTTGTCAACATTCCTAAACCATTAACTATTACTATTTGTTATAAGAAGTTGAAATTTTATAAGCGTGGTTTGTAAACTGATTTGCAAATGAAATGAATTTAAATTAAGGATTTGAGAATTAAATTTTTGGTGCCTTTTAAAAATTTGGTTTTCAAAGTTCGAGATTACATTGTTTGAAAGTATTTTCGAATGGAAATTGTTTCTTAAGAATTTTAAAAGAAGCAAGTCAGTTCTCTCCTCTTGTGTCACTGTAAAATAATTTCGATGAAGACTGCAACATCATCGACATTCATTCTCAAAGTGGAGAGACCACTTAGTAGCTTTGCTACACATTTGTTTTTGAAAAATTGATTTGAATTGAATTTCCTGAGTATGATTTGAGTATAAAATATACAAATGTATATATTTACTTCAAAGTGGTTTGAAGTGAAACCAAAAATTTAACTCTGGATGGTTTTCAATTATTGAAATAAAGCAATAATTTTGACTAACTAGAATGTCTAAAATGAGAAATGAAATTGACAACTTGAAACAGTTGAAATAGGGTAAAATTTATTTGTATAATACTCAATGGCATTCTAAAACATATATAACTTATTTGAAATGTTCAAAAGTTAAAATGATAATGTGGATATGTGATTAAATAATATACAATATAAGATGTCCAAAAATGAAATTTTGTTTAGGGAATTTGTAAATAAAAATTAAGTTGTTATAATAAATATATACACATTTAATTGAATAATAAAAGATAATGCTATTTAAGTAAATAAATATGAACTTAAGAATAGTTGAAATTGAATTTTTAAATGGAATTAACTTAAGTGAGGTCGAATGGATTAAATAAATAAGTTAAGCAAAATAAATTTAGTTTTGAAAGAATATTTTTGTAACAAACGTTAATAAAACTGAAATCAAATCAACTGAATGAAGATACATTGAATTGAAATCGACCAATGAATACAATAAATATTTATTGATTGAATAAAATGGTTGAAACCAAATTAGTTGAATATAAATCACTTTTTAAAAAAAACTAGTGAAATTTATATTGTTTTAAATTAATTGTTGTATCTAAGACTATGTATTTCAAATCTTTCTTATCTTTCTGTTTGCTTCTATTCTCCTATCTTGTTCATTTTCGAGGACGAAAAGTTTTGAATAAGGAAAAGTGTAACAACCCGAAAATTTTAACGATTTAAATAACGCAATTAAATAATTTTTTCGTGAAATTAAATAATAAAATTTTTGCAATGAAAATTTGGGTTTGGTATATGTCTATTTAAATATAGCAAATGGCAGATTTTCATTGGAAAATATGAAAGTTAGTTCTGTTGTGTAATTTTTAGTTTCAATTTAAAACCAGTTAATTTGATTAAAATAAAAAAAATTGAAATCTTAATATTTTTATATAATAAAAATGTAAATCATTTTCTGAGTGAGACGTATATTTCGTTTCGCCACATTTGGACTGCTCTAGGCGTTTATCTTATTTTCGGCGTTTTAGCCGCATTTTAGCAGCGAATGTCGAGTTTTGATAGGATGATCATATCGCCGATATCTATGTACCATTCTATTTTTCTCATCGTACTGATCTCCACGGTATATTCATTTGTGCATTTTGGTGTTCGGTATGTTGTAAAATTTACGTAACAATTAGCCGTATCGGCACCCATTTTTGAGTCTCTAGAATATTCTGTGTCCATTCGTTTGTCAAATGACTAGAAATAAATGGCCACATGTTATTAATATTCCAACTATTCAACTTCTAACTTTTATTATTCCTCTATTTTCAGCACATATTGGATCATTTCCCCAGCTCATTCGCTTTCCGTTTCGTTCTGTGATTTGAAAAAAAAAAAGAATGATATATATAGCTTTGTAGCCTATTCATTTTCTTTTCCCCTACCTACTGCACATATTCTCTCCCGTCTATTTCTTTTTCTTCTGTCCTTTTCTATAATGTGAAAAATATGAATATATATATATATATATATATATATATATATATATATATTTGCATCGAGAACTACTCCACCCAGCCAAGCCTCGAACCCCATAGTCATCCATCCAAACACCGCCTGTGTTAGCTCCTCCCGCCCACAGTGCGCCTTTAAGCTACCGAACGTACTCACCATTTCTTCGTCCTACCCGAGCAGCTAACACCTATCTCCGCCTATCAACCGATCTGTGCTCGTCCCCCTCACCTTGCACACAACTCCACACCATCGACCCATTACCTCGCCTGAACCCGAAGGCGGCACAGTGCTGAACCCCTAAACCCAACCTACATCACTTCGTCTCCCTCCTCACCCATCAATCGCCAATGACTCGAGTGAGATCCACAGTCAGCCACCTCCCTCCACGTCAGTCACACCACCCGACCACATACAGCAACACCAGCACCGCCACTCCCTTATCTTGCACCCCACCCAAACCCGTAGGCCTTCCCTGACCATACACATTGCCTCTACCCTCCGGTCCACTTCCCTGATCAACACCATGTTGTAGCCTACACCCTGAGTCAGCCACAGATCCACCTCCGCATCAATCAGCCATCACAATCACCCAGCCTGTGCTTCACATCCACCCATCCCCAGCCTCCTCCATAGTCGAACAACCAATGTCCAACAAGCCATTCGCTCCAATCACCTCCATTCCTGTTGTCGAGAATGGTGTCCGTTTGTTACAGTTATTCGCTTGGTCTACTTAGCAGGCTACTGGACGGGGCTTATGCTCTGACTCGTCCATCTCCTTGGCAGCTGTTAACCCCTCTCGCCATGGTGCATAATAGCTTCTCTGGTTTATATATGTAATATATAAGCCGTTTTGATTTCTTTTCTTTTTTATATTTTATTTACATTTTTATATATTTGAGCGCATTCAATTTTGCTATACATATTGGTTTTAAGTATTGATTTTAAATTTTAATGTGTGTGGATATATATATATATATATATATATATATATGTTGAAATATAAATATATATATGTGTGTGCGTGTGTGTTTTAAGAAATAGTGATTTCGAAATAAAATATATAAAGATTTTATTTTAATATTAATATGAGTTTAAATTTAATATTGATTTTTAAAATATATATATAAAATTTTTATTTTGAATGTTGATTTTAATATAATATATAAAGGTTATTTTAATATGTGAGTAAATTTTAATATTTTTTAAAAAATATGTTTTTTGTTTCATCGATTCAAATCTTTTGTGCCTTGCTTTGTTTGTTGAATTCATGTTCATCGTGTTGTGCTTTGGAATTTGTGCTTGGATTCGTAGTTTGTTGCGTGTCTAACTTCTCTAGCCTCGAATGGTTAGTGATCACTAATGATTAACATTCTTATATTTAGTAAATTTAATTCATACGAAATGACGATTGATATATATTGTTAAAATTGAATTTGTTAGTAATTAAATCATTTAAATATGATATGATAATTATTGCATTTGTTCACCAATTTTAATTAACATTATTGACACCAATAACCTGTTAGTCTGTGCATATCGTACTTAATTTCACAATTTTGATCATATTTTCCATTTATATGCAATGTTATTTTATGCTGTAATTTTATTTGTTCTCCCTATGGGTTGAAATGATATATACCCTGTAACGACCCTGACTCGACCTTCGAAAATTGGCACCGAATACGTCACTCGTATTCAAATGCTGCAGTTCCAAACGTCGAATCTGGTTCGGCAAAGCTTATAACACATTAAGTATAACAACACAGCGGAAGAAATGAATAATATCATTGATATACAATATCTGATACAACAGTGAATACATTAGAACGATACAATAGATAACAATACTATCAGAGATACAACAGAAAGAATATCTTCAATAGAATACATCTCCAAAAGAATCCGATTCCAAAATATAACTGCAACTCCATCTCCAAACTAAAGATAGCTCGAATCATCATCACGATGCAATAAGCAAACTAGATAACTCCAAAATGAAACAAATGTGATCGCCAAGATCCAAAAGCTTCAAAGATATCGAATATACTCCTACTACTCGATTATTTGAAAAACCAAACTCTAGACTACCCGTGTGGAAAATTGTGGGCACCCTGAGTTTAGGAAAGGAACAATAAACTCCAGGTCAGTCGTGGGACTGGTATAAGCAAACAAAAACAGTTTATCTTTAAAACAAACAACAAAGGATTTTAAAATTTAAATCTGCAATGCTTTTTAGAAAATGAAACTACCATAAGGCCTCTCGCCACACACACAATGCAAACGCAGAATTGGAGGAGATTTCTCCTTATGATAGTCAAATATGCTTGATACGCAAAAACTTTTTGATATTATTATTAGTGCATAGTGGAAAACAATTGAATGTATAATATTAATCTTAGCCAGCATAGACATTTCGAACTATGCCTACTATAGCTACCATCCAAACAGTGGGGCGCCACCATAAGTAGATGACATGTTATACAACTAAAACCGTACAAGGTGCGTATTGGTGATTAGATTTCCAACAAATGGTCAGGCTAAGGAACTTCCTACTGCCACATGGGTACGCCTCTGGAGGGACGTCCCGAGAACTTAACCAGTTCTCTGCCAACACAAGGCCGGGTTACCTCTGTAACTAGGTAACTACTACACAAATATGCCACCCCCCGGTTGTTTGCGACCTTTATCCGAGGGCCCTCAATCACAAAGCAACAACCATACAGTGCAGCTACCACATAGGTTAAGTATCTCGGCTCCATACCATGATACCACCTTTTTCCAGAAGGGAATGACATACCCTAAAGGGTGCGACCCTCATAACCTTGCCGCATCTTTCCTGTTTCGACCATTTCCGGTTTGTGATGTCCTGATGCAGTCTCGTCCACAAAGCTACGCTTTTTCACAAAGCCATGCTTTGATCAACAAATGATTAGCAGCACTTCATTTGCCACATTACCAATTTGAGAATGTATCACTAGTAACCATCAACTACATAACCTCTGAGCTCGTATGTCTCAGAGAAGGGTGTTAAGCTAAGAGAATGAATTCTCCGCCACCAAACAGAAATGTATTTGATAGGAACCAGCTTTACATCTCAAAGTGTAATGTTAGACACACATCCATACAAGTCTGTTCCGGGTTCGAACAGAATCGAAGGAACTTCCAAAGAAGCCCTTACAATCCGGTTATTCACAATCCCGATCAGACTTTCCATCACTTAGGAATCTCTATACTGGTGCGACTCGGTGCAGAGACAATCGACGGGTTAACCTTTCGTTCTCGAAAATGCCCGATCTTCACCACCGATCTTCAAATGTTATCCATATACGACGTATCATTATTCGGAATGAGTTATATGACACAAGGTCCTCTCCCGGCTAAACCGAATAATGAGCGCAATATTTAAAAACATATGGATAATGGGATTTTAGTTAAGTCATAACTTATTATCCAAAACCTTTCTTTAAATGGTCTAAAACAAATTACCGTTTACAAATATTTAAACAAAAAGATTTACTTCACAAAGTTCACCAATTTTCCACAAAGATTTATTCACGGCTTTTCAAAACAATTCCATTTCAAATTGGATTAACTCATCCAATCTTTCAATTAAAGATTTAATTCGTAACTTTCAAACCATTTCCAATTTAAATCTTTTATATGAAAGATACACCATTTAAAATTCTCTTCGATTTCAAAACAAGGTTTAATAATCTTTCACAAGGATTCATTCGTAGTTTTCAAAGCAATTCACAATTTCTTTTCAAACTTGAAACTTTTCAACACAAATTGGAAATCCTTTTCTTTATATGAAAGCTATTATTATTTGAAAACAAATAGTTTTCGTTTTAGGAAAAACTGATTACATTTACATAAGTTAAAGCCATTCAAGTATAAAACTTGGGTTTAAATTTAAATACCCAAAACAGTACTTTTTAAATGGTTAAAAACCCATATAAACACCTTTATAACTTTTATAATCTTTTTAAACCATAATTCCCAAATCATTGAATTCAATTTCAAATATTGAATTCAAATTCAAATCAAATTATTTAAATTTCAAAACCTTATCAAGTTATCCAAGATAACCCATATCTTTAAAACTTCTTTTCAAAAGTTCTACATATTAATTCCATTCCATTTCCAAAAATCATTTGAATTCAAAATTTAACCTTAAAATCATTTTAAAATATTTAATTCAAATATTTGTGACTTAACCGATTTCCAAGTGCAATCCATATTTGTGCGTGTAAGGTGTAATCCAGGGGTTTCACATAATAGTGCAACAACATCAATCATCACAGTTTCAATCATATCAATATTGATAAGCGATATAATCTATAACGCTTATCTTCATTCATAGTTTCACAGATCATATAAATTTATCATAGATAAATAAATTACTTTCATCACAGATAATAATTACATTCATCACAGGTCATACCAAACAATTCATAGCACAAAGCATAACATATCAGGGGTATCAACAATTCAACAATCAATAGAATTCAAACGTTCATAAGTAAGATCAATTAATTATCTGATTAATTTAAAACAGATTAATTACTTATGAATAAACTACTAATCTTGGTAAATTGACATTAATTAACTACAATTTATTTTAATTTATTAACCTTCAATAATAAATTAATTAGCCTCAATTAATAAATTAATTAATCCTTTAATTATTAATTAATTAGCCTTAATTAATAAATCAATTAACCTTTAATCATTAAATAATTAATCTTTAATTATTTAATTATCTTTAATTAGTTGTCCTTAATCATTTATTAATTATCACTAATCATTTTCATTAAATAATTTATTTTCAAGTAATTAATTACACTTTAATTACTTACATTTAATTTAACCTCTAATTAATTATATTAATTAATTAGCTCTTAATCAATTAACTATTCTTTAATTAACTACATTAATTAATTACCTTTAAATTAATTAATAAATAACCTTTTAATTAATCAAAACTCTAATTAAATAAAGATACTCATGAAATAAATTCATTTATTAATCCACAGATTAACTTAAACCTTTAAGTTAATTTAAAACTTTAAAAACATTCCTTAATTACCCCATTTAATCAATTGTAAATAAACTTGGAAATTAACTTAATTAATTCAAGTTAAGAATAAATTATTAAACTTATATTTATCCAAACCTTTTAACTTATCATCAATCATTTAAAAGTATTTATTTTAAGAAGGTAGTTTAAAAACTTGGTTGTTTTAAAATCTTAAAACTTGATTTGCTGAAAATTTAAAGACCAAAAAAACATTTTCTTTTTTAAACTTTAAAACCTGGTATAAAACCCGAGCCAAACGCATGTTTACCCGAGCCATGCTTCGGTTTTTCTCCCAAGGCCAAACTTTCTTTTAACTTTGTTTCATTTAAACTTTTAAGACAGTTGAACACAGGAAACACTTCACGCATACTCGAGCCTTACTCGATTCTTCTTCGAGCCATCATCAACACTTCACGAGTCCAACTTCGAGTTAACCCTTCTTCCACAATTCCTTTCCCACTGACACCAATCCAGGGGTGTACACATGCACATAAACGCTGGCGATCTTCGATCGACGCCGCAATCCTTGACCAGTCAGCGGCAACCTCCATCAACTACCCAAGCACCCATGAACTCAAAATTCAAAGCAAATCGAAATATCGACACTTGATCGAAAATCTGGAGTAAACGTTCGATCGAAATCATTTCGCCGACGACGAACCCAACCAACATCATCCACGCCATCATACCCAAAACGACGCCACCTTCCCACGCATCACTTCCCCTTGGCCCCATTAACTCCGATGCGCCAACGTTGACGGAATTATTTCGAGAAATACGATAACCCAAACTAGGCTTTAAACCCTACTTTGATCTCGATCCATCACTCTACTCAACTAAAAATTATTTGAACATTTTTCCAACAATCTCCAACACTCGAGTTATCTTCAACGTAAATTTCGAAGCTTATCATCTCTCCGTTCATCAGATATTGATAAAAGTACCAATTTCAAAAAATTCGACAATTCCCATTATATACGAATTTAAAAACCTTGAAACCATTACCTAAATTCATCTTTTTTTCATACAATTTAGTTTATGAAATCCAAATTCAAAATTAAAATGGTTGATTTTTTATCATTTCTCAAGGTTTACTGTGTTTTCCTTCCTTCCAGTAAATCCATATATATTTTATACTTAATAGTATTTTTAAAATTTCGATCTTGCAATTTCGAACAGGTTTTGTTCAGACATCAAAGTCTATAAATGATTGTAGGACGAGAATCTGATTTTTAAACAGGTTTGCATCCTGTAAATCTTTGAAACAGAAATACTTATATATGTTCCCCAGACATACACAACACATTCATATCAACATTCAAACACTTTTCATAACATATGCTAACTTATTCACAAACATTCATCAATACTAATTGCAAGAAAACCAAAATGTGTATAAGATTAAGGGTTTGCTCACCTGAAGTTTGTGAAGAACAGAGAAGCTTTAAATTTTGTTTTCCTGAGTACTTTGAAAATCCTGGGTTGTTCTACTTGATGATGAATTTCTTGGCTTTACTTTGATTTGAATCTGCCTGTCTTGAATCTGTTTCCCTGATCTTAAACTCCATGCTTGATTAATTTCCAGATTTTCTTTGTTTTGGTCATCATTTCCTTAGATTGAAAATACTAAAGTTAATTATGGTATTAATTGCTTCAGATTTTAATTTTAAATTTTAATTATGGGTTTACTTGAATTACCTGAGAGATGAAGCAGAGCCTGATATTTTGAACTGAATGTTGCTGAGATGAGTTATGACTTCAGGACTTTGAGTTGTTGAATTTAGATTTTAAGCTTGTTCTTGATAAAATTTGAATTAACTTGCATGCTTTCATTTGCTTTGAAATGCTTCAGATTGCAGTTTTGATCTTGTTTGACTACTTTGGACTTTTGGTCTATACCTCTAAGTTTGATTTTACTTTTAGATTTATCTGAGTTGGACCTTGTATTTGATTTCTAGATTTTAGACTTTACTTTGGTTTTGATCCGCATTTCCAACCTAAAGCTTTTTATTTTATTTCCAGGTTGAGAACTTGAAGCTGGAAGTTTCCCAGGTTTTGAAAATTTTGCAAAACTGTTGCTTTGATTGCTTTTGATCTGAGTTTTTCAGATTTCTTGATTCGGTTTCAGGTTTGAATGATTTGCATCTTTTTCTGGTTTTGATTTCTTGTTTCAGTTTTAGATTGAGGATTTTCGAATCTAGATTTTTGAAGAGGGTTTGATTTCTCAGGCTTGAGAGAAAAGAAAATAGCCTGGCTTCAATTTTTTTCTTTTCCTTATGCATGTTTTCAAATTTAATTCAAAAGAAAAAAAATCATCTTGCCACTTGTCCACTTTTATTACACTTGTTTAATTTCTTATTGCATGGTTTACACTTGTAACTTACACTTACTTATCTTTTTTCAAATGTCCATATGTGCATTTTTATGTTTATACCCTTAGTTCAAATTATTTTTTGTAAATTTGTTTTTAACCCTTAATGTAAATAAAATTTCATATACAGCCTATGTTTTCATTTTTTTTTAAAATATTTTCATCCTTAATATTTCTTACATTTGCACAAATAAAATCTTAATCTTTATATTCAAACTTAATTTAGTTTAGTACATATATATATATATATATATATATATATTTTCCATTCATACATTTTTATAAATTTTTATTTTTGTACAACTTTTTAAAAGAAAAGAATGGTTTAAAATCTTGATCATATATTAACAAATGATCACTTTTATTCATATATGTATATATATATAAGGGAATTAAATCTTAAAAATAAATATTTTGAAAATTAGCTAAAGGCGAAGTTTACCAAGTGTCATTTTTAGAAGAAAGAGGTTAAGTTTCTTGGTCATGTGGTTTTAGAGAAAGGCTTGTCAATCGATCCAGAAAAGATCAGAGCTATGAATAATTGAAAGCAACCAGAGATGGTACTGAAATTAGAAGTTTTCTTGGACTTACTGGCTACTACCAGAGATTCATCAAGGATTTCTCGTTGATAGTAGCACCCTCGACTAAGATAACCAGGAAGGAGGTGAAGTTTATCTGGTCCGACAAATGTGAGGAAGCATTCCTTAAGTTAAAGCATTTGTTGACCAATGCACCTAAATTTTATCAGTTCCAAACGAAAACTAAGGGTTAGTGGTGTATACTGATGCATGCAGAACTGAATTGGGAGCAGTATTGATGCATAAGGGTAAAGTTATTGCCTATGTATCCAGACAGCTTAGACCGTATGAAGTGAGGTACCCCACACATGATTTGGAGTTAGCTGCGGTGATCTTTGAATTGAAGATTTGGAGACATTATCTCTTAGGGGAGAGGTTTGAACTTTATACTGATCATAAGTCTTTAAGATACTTATTCTCTCAGAAGGAGTTGAATATAAGACAACGGAGGTGGTTGGAGGTTTTGGCTGCTTATGATTTTGGTATAGAGTATACACTAGGAAAAGGTAATAAGGTAGCGGATGCTCTTAGTCGAAGACATCAGAATGTGGTATTAGCTATGTTGGTAGATTGGAAGGACTTAGAAGCTTTGACCAATTGTGGTGTGCAGTTAAGATCGACTGCTAGTTCTAGTCACAGTACCGCCATGTTGTCATGTTTAGAAGTTCAACCAGTGTTGATCGAAAGGATTTCTTTTAAGCAAAAAGAGGATCCAGTATTAGTAAAGAGGATTAAAAGGCTGGAGATTGGAGCTAAAAGACTTTAGTCTTGACCAAAGAGGATGGTTGAGAAAAAAAAGGACGGTTGTTTCCAAATGCGAAGGACTTGAGGAAGGAGGTTCTTGAAGAATGTCATCGGTCCAAGTTTATGATTCATCTTGGAGGAACCAAGATGTATCAAGATATGATGAGGAGCTTCTATTGGGAAGGTATGAAGAGGCATGTTGGCTTATGGGTTGAGCGGTGTGCAAACTGTCAATAAATGAGGGTCGAACATTAGAAGGCAAGTGGATTGCTTCAACCTCTAGAGATTCAAGTTTGGAAATCGGATTTGATATCCATGGATTTTATAGAGGGGTTGCCAAGGTCAAATAGAGGAAACGAAAGTATATGGGTTATAGTGGACAGACTGACCAAGAGTGCCCATTTCATTCCGGTTAAGTCAACTAGGATGGCACATGTTTCAGCTAAGTTGTTCATGAAGAACATAGTTAGGCTACATAGAGTTCCTAGTAGTATAGTGAGTAACAGAGATGCCTTGTTCACTAGTGAATTCTAGAAGAGTCTACTGGAAGTATTGGGTACCAAGCTTAATATGAGTATTGCACATCACCCTCAGACAAAAGGGCAGACAAAGAGAGTCAACAAGGTACTTGAGGATTTATTGAGAGCTTGTACGTTGGACTTTGGTGGATCTTGGGAGGATCACCAACATTTGGTTGAGTTTTCCTATAATAATACTTATCGGACTAGTATAGGAATGGCGCCTTTTGAATCTTTGTATGGAAGGCCATGCAAATCACCAACATGTTGGTTGGAGACTGGAGACAGATTAGTCTTAGATCTAGATTTGGTTAGGGTGGCTTCAGAGAAGACTGAGTTAATCCGAAAAAGGATGAAGGAGCATAGTCCAGACAGAAGAGTTATACAGATAAGAGGGATAAAGACCTACAATACTCAGTTGGAGATAAGGTTTTATCAAGGTGTCACTGATGAAGGGTGTGGTATGATTTGGACAGTCAGGGAAGTTAGCCCCGAGATATGTTGGACCATTCCAGATTATAGAGAGGATTGGGAAGCTCGCATATAGAGTAGAGTTGCCGGGCGGTATGGTAGGTGTCCATAATGTATTCATGTGTCTCATCTTCGTAAGTAAGCGCATGATCCAGGGACAACTATTCTTTCAACAAGGTTGGAAGACTTGATAGTAGAGCCTGATTTGACTTTTGCAGGACAGCCAGTTCGAGTTGTAGCGAGAGATGAAAAGATTGAGGAATAAGACAGTCAGGTTGGTGAAAGTTCAGTGGAGCGACAACGAGAAGGACTGTACTTAGGAGACAGAAGACAGGATTAGAGATACTTATCCTGATCTGCTATGAGGGTATGTCTATATTACGTTATAGAGAGAGTTGCTAATTAGATAGGCTAGTATGGATGTTAGAAGTTATTGTAGATGATTGCTATGTTTAGTATTTAGTTCTTTTTGAATTTCAAGGACAAAATTCTTTAAGGGGGAGCCCGAAACACCCCTGATTTCTGATAACATTATACAAGAGATTTAATTGGATAAATTAACTAGAATAATGATGATAAGTGGATTGAGATTTGGATAAAACTATAAGAAGGTTGTGCTTAATTCACCTTAAATGGGCTTAAAATGGCTATTAAATTATTAATTAAAAACATGGGCATATTAGTAATTAGCCGCACGATTATTACTCACGGCTATATATTTCATGTTCCTACCCATTCACGTAAACTTTTCATTTTCAAAAACGCTAATCAAAAACCTAAAAATATAGTCGGCCATTAACAAGGGAAAAGAGGAAGGAAAATTAAATCAGAGCTAAGGATCAAAGCTAGAGATCAATCTTCTACAAATCTCAAATTCCTTATCATATCAAAGTTGAATAATAATTCATTCCATCTCTATTTTATTTTTATAATCATATGTTTTCGGATTTAAGATTGAATTCATTTTTATTATGTTTTGGATGATGATATGCCTGAATTATTATATATATGATTTAAGCCAATTCATTAGCATATGAATTTACATGGTTTTAGGGCAAAACCAATTGTTATTGAATTTAGAATGCCATGGAAAAATTATATGTTGGGTAAAACATGATTTTAGAGATGGGTTCCAATTTTCATAATTTTCCAAGCTATAGAAAATTTATTATGAATTTCTAGAGGAAAATATGATATATTTGGGTTTAAATTTTATTTCGATTATTTCAGGACGAATTTGGGTCTGAAATTTCAATATGTTCGATAACATAATGAAATTGATTTTTTGTGGTTTTTGGGGATTTTTCCTTATTGATTGGCAATGAAAAATAAATCATTTTAAAAGAAGGACTTATTTGCAATATTGGATTTGCTTAATGGAAGGGCTTAAACGTTAATTTTCCTTTGATTTAGATCTGATCAATGCGGCAGTTATTTTGCAAGGTATTTGAAAAGTTTTAAGGCAACCTATTAAAAAGTTACACATAGGTAGGTTAGTTAAAGCAATTACTAAAAATGAGCATGGTTTCAGCCTTTAACCGGAAAAGAGGGTTCCGCCTCCTTTAGTAGTACCTTTTGACTCCAATGCTTCCGCTCCAACTCAATCGAAACCAAGCCAGCCAAAACCTACCTAGTCGAAACCATACATAAGGTATCACTTAGATGATACGCAGTGGATTGGAGTAAAGGAGGAAGCTATGGTGTCGAAAGCAATGCTTCCGATGGGGTCGAAACCTTAGTTTTGTTTTCAAATGTTAAATGACTGCTTTGTTTTACCTAAATATTTTGATGTAGTCGAAACCTATGTTTTCGAAAGGGGTTTTTCTAAATATCTTTCTAAGTAGGTTGTCATATCATGTTTTAAGTAGGAGCTTTCAAATGGGTTCCTCTATTTTTATATAATGGTTTCGAAAGAAGTGGTTCCGACCTGGTCGAAACCCAGCCTTTATTCTTTTACCTTTCGAATGTATTGGATCCATCAGTGCTTACGAGGGGTTCTCTTTGTTCTAAACTTAAGCTAAGTCACTTCCCAAACGCTTTCGAAGGGGTTCAGGGTTTTCGAAGGCAATGGTGCCGAAAGGGGATTCGGATGCTATCCTTCAAAGTTTTACTTCAAGATTTTGAACTTTCGAATAGATGGTTTCGATGCCATCAATTTTTCCCCAAAAATATTTTATTAAAGGTTTCGAAAGAGATAATTTCATGTGTAACCACTTTGAACCAAAAGATGTTTTTAAAGAGTAAAACCAAATGTTTTTGAAAGGGGTACTTTCATTGGTTTCGAAGCTATATTTCTATGATTATTTAGCAATGCTTTGACACATTCGAAAGGTATGATTTGGTTTCGAAAGGATTGATTTATAGAGCTTCGAAAGGTACATACTTAGAGTTTTGAAAAGAGGTTTTATATACTTTCGATGGAGGTCATATACTGGTTTCGAAATTGATGTTTTAAGGTTTCAAAACAAATAACCCACTCTCATTTTAAAGGAAGTACCATGGCATAAACAAAGATTTTTGAGAGTATTAATTTGTTGTATTGATTACTTCTTCATATATTTATTCACATTGTATTTAACCTATTACGGTACTTTGGAGAAGGGCAGAATTACCAGCTAGGTTGACCCAATAGTGAATATAACTTAAGAAATATTAAAAACTTAATTAAAGATATTGGCAGGAGCCAATAGCTTCACAGTAAGCACATGAAAACTGTGTAAAGGGAAAGATATTGGCAGGGGCCAATAGGTTCATAGTCAGCCTATGAAAACTATGATTTGATATTGGCAGGGGCCAGTAGGTTTATAGTTAGCCTATGAAAGCTATATCCAGATTAAGATAATGACAGTTAGTCAATAGGTTTCTAGTCAGCCCATGAAAACTAGGATAAGAGAAAAGATATTGGAGTTACCAATAGGTTCTTGGCGATTCCATAAAAAATATGAAATCGGATAGGTAGTCCATAAACATTTAACCGGCTATTAGTGAGCCTATGAAAACTAATAAGTTAATAGTAATCTTAGAAACTATAATTGAGACAGATGGTCAAAATGAATGGGGATGGGTAATCCAGAATTAACTTACTTGTTTGCATATCATCATAATTTTGAATTGTTTTAACCATTGTGGATGTAGAAGCACAATATATGGCTTAATAAAGGTTTTAAGATACTAATGAAAGGAAACCTGTTCCGCTAAACTATGTGGTCTCACTAGATATCTAAATGATTTGAGATGATAGATTATTATTCATACCAGGCTTTATGTCTGACTCAAAGTTTTTGTTTCCCCTTAAACTATCAGATGCTCAATTGATTTTGAGTATTTTGAGGTTTAGGGTTTATAAGGTGTTCCTTTAGACGAATAAAGCTACCGGTGACGTGCAGGAGGCATGCTAGTTACTTAGAGTTCTTTTATTTTCATTGTGTTTGGTTGTAATGGCAAACTTGCTTTATTGCCATATTATATACTCTGATCATCCAAGGGGGCATCTTCATATGTCACACATGGCGTATTTGTAATAAGTATATTTTGTATTACGTGGTCTATGCTCTAGGATTATGTAATGAATTTGAAATATTTCGAAATGGAATGTGGATTTTGTTGGCTGTTTTAAAAAAATTCTATATTCATGTGTTTCTATGTATCAATGTATCTAACATTGCCGTATTTGGTCGCCGAGGATTAATAACTATGGATGATTGCAGCATTCGTAGCCGTTACTTTTGAGCCTCCAAGGGGGATGTTAGAATCTTGCATCACCATGACTTTACCAAAGTATCACATCACTATAATCGTGACATTGACCCCACTTCGCTACAATTTTCCAAAAGTCCTCTGCCACCATGACTTTCCTAAAGTCTTGCTTCACCATGACCTTCCCAAGGTCTTCGTCGCTGCGACTTTCCTAAAGGTATGCTACATCATGACCTTCCTAAGGTCTTTCGAATAAGTGATGATTCTTTCAATAACCTCCCAGGCTGGTGACACTTAGTGTCATAATTGGATTTAATGTTCATTCGGATACTTATCCCCTAGATACTGCCCTCCTAGAGTAGCCTAGACTGTCCCATGGTCCAAGATACATAGGTTAGCATACTCACATACCCTTACTCCACGAAACATTCACATCTAGAGTTATCAATGACCCCTTCCATGCGTAACTCGATTCGGAACATCCCATGCCCCACCTTATCGCTTCTCCTAATCAAACGTGCCTCCTCAGGCTACCCTAGTCTCTTGCTTTCACTTCCTAATTGATGTACTGATCAAACGCCTCTTGTCATCAAACTTTAGAATATCTCTACAAGTCGTAGAGTCATCTCATCACAATTCTGAAGTCATCGCATCGAAGCTTCAGGCCTTTGCCTCATTATTTTTCATCTTTCTTCATCACTTCACAATCATTGAAAAATGAATGTTGAACGAATGAATTCATATACATGACCACTAAAGCATTGCTTGCATCCCTCCGGTGTTTCGCTTCGTTCCCTCAACCACCAGCCCAGCCACCTACAACAGCCATCCCCCGTTTTCTTTTTCATAATTTATTTATTTACATGCACATTGTTAACATGCTTCCACACACCATGATGCCACTTGAGAAACTCATAGAACCGCCACATGACCCCATGCCATCACCGCTACCTATGTCGACCACCCACAACCGCTATGATCACCATCCATGGAGAAAACGTGAAAATCCAATATTCCTCCCCAAACTTTCCAAGCAAGCCATCACCACTATGCCCATCTCTAACTCAGACCGTCTATATTTTCGGTCTCTTCTCAGCTATACAAACAAACGCATATCATCAAAACCCAATTCCAGTCTCCTTCAAAAATCACCCCTTTGTCGAAATTTCTATTTTTGGCCACCATGATCTAATCTAGGCCGATTTGAGGTCATGGCTACATAGCCATCGGAAAAATATAAGGACCGGATTCTATTTCATCAGAAACGGTGTTCGAATACTTGAGAAAGAGGAGGAGAAAAGAGGTGGGAGTTGGATTGCTATGGAAATGTGAAGCAGCGTGAAGAGAATGGAAAATGTGCGGCCAGATGAAAAAGAAAGATTTATAGGCTAAAGGTAAGGTTAGAGTTTGTGTGTACCCCTTTTCTCCAATTTTTCAAAATTTCAACTCATGTTTCATGGTCGCACGGCTTCTAGGAATATATGATTTAGATGATTCTTTGAGTGCGTAAATCATTGCATTATTCAAGTTCCAATGGCACAAGTTTCGTGAAAATCCGAGACTGTGCCCGAGGACACTATTTTTGGACTTTTTATGTCGTGTAGGCTGTCGAAACCTCCGATCTCGAAAATTTTCATCTATGCGGCTCATGAATGTGCTCTTTCACCTTAGGACATTTTCATTCATCCAAATTCTCTACTGCGTAGGAGCGCGTATAGTACCTGTAACAACCGAAAATGTTAGAAAATAAATCAGGATCAAAATCGTTCGATAAAATTAATGTGATCAAAAATGTCAATACTCGACAACGTCCAAAGTTTTAGAGTCATATGGCCCAACATGAATTTTAAAATAATATTTTATGATCCGCTAATGCATAAAATACGGGCCGTTACACTCTCTCCTACTTTAGGAATTTCACCCATAAAATCCCTAAATCAAACAAGTCAAAATCAACCATAACTATCCCACATGTCTAACAATCATATAAGATAAAGTAATCGTATCTAATGCCAATAATCAAACATCAAACGGGCACATATAAAATCAAACATCAAAAAGTAACATCCCTGCCTATCCTAATATGTAGCATACCAAACTGGCTAATATAAAGCATCAAATATAATGTCGAATATGAAAGCTGAAGATAAAATAGAAATTTCACTAAGTAAAGAGCTCTAAACAAGCGGTCCCCTTGCTCTCGTCGGTCTCTCATGTGCAATTGCCTTTGCTTTCAGTCCACTGAGCGTTTACTATTCCACCGCCTTCCTCCTAATCCATCTTGCATCACGTCTATTGGTACGAATAGGCCTACGAAATCTCAAAGTTTTAGGTTCAGTCTGGATATCATCTAGCCGATTCGGGGTCAAATTTCCAACGCCTCTTGTAAGTAACCCACTAGTGGACAATGGGTATCGACCCCTTATAATGCTCTTCGACATAACAATGAACTAGATAATCCAATTCACATATAATTCGACTAATTGGGTACTGTTCCATCGGACTTAAAGAATATAAATTTAGCATTCTCCATCAATCTATCGCCTGTGGCTTAGATGATATCATATTCTCCTCTAGTCCATAGCATTCCATAGATGAAGTCTATAATAACCCTTATAATAATTATCTAATTAATAGTTGATTATTAATTTTCAATTATTAATTTAAAGATTTAATTGAGAAGTTAAATTTAAATCCAAATAATTGATTTGATTTTTTAATTTTAAAAAGAGAAGTTTATTTAAAATTTAGATGATATTATTATAATGTCAGTAGAAGTTGAATTAAAAGATAAGAAGTAAAATTTTCGAATGAGAATGTTAATTTTCATTTGGTTTATGATTTGTTTAAAGAATTTGTTTAGAGCAATTAGGCAAAATGAAATCAAAGAAACTTGATTTTTTGGGCCTAAATGCCCTTTTCCCATTAGCCAAACCTAAAATCCTAATTCCTTAACCTAAGCAAATAACTTGTACGTTTCTAAACCTAATCCCTTAGTAAAAATCCTAGACCAACTCATGTACGTCATTATTTCCATCTTTCTTATCTTCATGAAAACAAAGCTTCAAAGAGAAAAATCATCCAGCCTTAGAATTTATTATAGGAAATCAAAGAAAATTCAACAAATTCTGAAGAGACAAGGTATGAACTCTTTGATCTCTATTCTACCTTCTCATATATCCAATTTAATGTTTGGAATAGTTGGTTAATCTCTGAAATTCTAAGATCAATGGGGTTGTTATTATTTTTGGGGTAATTGAAGAAGGAGAGTTGGATAAGAGATTTAGAGAAAAGATTAATTATTTTAGCATCATCAAATTCAGCTTACTTCTTTATATTAATCTAGGATGAGTTATTATACTCACATAATCTATATCAATATGTTGTTATGCCTCTAAATTGAATTAAAACCTTAAGTTAATTGTTGAATAAATGAATTTGATTGTATAAACGAATTTTCAGAAAATAGTGACTTTGCTGATTTTGGGTTTAAGCACAAACACACACGTATTGCACATAAATAGGAAATTCTACAATTCGGGGCGTTAGTAGGACTTGATAGGGTCTCTACTACATTCTGCAACTTGCCAAAATCGATCAACGTTGATCATCCAATGGGAATCGACGATTCTGAATTTGACTAGGAGTAGACTACCTCCGGTACGTTCCCAAGAGTCGACCGGTAAGCTCCACCAATCAATTGGCATCAGGCAATTAGTGGAAAACCAAGTCAACTGCTTGGTGTTTTTTATGGAACAATTTTTGTTCCATATTGTTGATTATTTGATCTTATCTTTGGTTGATTGATTCTGATGGATTTTAGTAAGCTTATGGGAATTAGTTTGAATTCTATTATTACTTATTTAATTTGTGGTGTTTTAAAATTTGTGAAATGTGAATGTCTCATAAGTATGATATTTTATAAATCAAAGAAGAGAATCGATTTCTATGTGTAAATTTATTTGGAAAGGGAATGATATTCTTTTGTATACATACATATATATGTATGTATGTATGTATATCTCAGAGATTTGTTTGAAAATAAATAATTTTTCTTGTAATAATAAACAAGAAATAATCTTTTCTTATAATAATAGATTTTGATTTTTATCATAATAATAAAAGATGGACTTTATAATAATTCAAGAAATTTGAAAAGTTTAATAGTGATACATATATATTTATGGTGGGAATTTTCTTACTATTTTAAAGTTTATAAACCAAAATTAATTTTTCTATATTTCTTCTTTTTATTTAACTTTTTCTCATTAATTCCATTTGAACTTTTATTGGACAATTGGATTATTTTATTTCTATTGGATTTGTGGTTTTCTATGAACAAAGAATTTTAATAAACGATTGAATTGTCGGATTGGTATGTGACATTTCATACAATTCTTCAAATTATTATTATAATTTGTTAAATAGAGTTTGAGTGGAAATAACTAGCTTATAGTAAATAACTGAATTTACTATTTGGACGGAACAGTTAGCTAAATTCTTGTGATTATTTGAGTGACAGTAATTAACATTTAGAGTTGTACTATCTTAGAGTGTTCGGATTTCGGGTCGATGGATCTCCGAGAGAAGATGACTCAATTTTCATCGACCTGAGAGTTGATACCATTTTAAATTTAGGTAGGCAGACCTATTTTGGGATGTTAGGTTTATTATGGTGTGATACAGCTGCCCTTTTGTTTCATGACAGGTGTTACATGCATGATTAGTCTATAGACCGGATTACTAAATCTATCAATTTATATTGGGTATATGGTTTGATGATGTTTACCCATTTTGATACATTAGGTAAATTCGCAAAGTCATCTATTTTGATACATTAGACTTATATGCTATGTGGCGTGATTTATTTTTATATGTTAGTCTCTGTGTCATTGTATTAAACTGATAGTTGACTACCATTATTATTTCATTAGTGATGATTGTTTCATCGGAGATTTTGGGATGGATATTTAGTATCTTTTGGCTCTGGAGAATTTTGAATTGTTATCACCATATTTTAGATGATAGTCCATTTTTGAGACTGGATATGGATTTATAAAATGGTGATTTGGATTAATATGCCAAATTATGGATTTTGGTTTCAGGCATATTTTTATTATGGCTTATTTTATTGTTAAGTCATATATTTACAATATAAGTATCTCTTCTCTTTATTAGATATAGTCTGACTCGTTTATTTTAAATTACTTGGGTTAAGCCGACACTCTATAGTTATAGGGAATCGTTGACCTCTAGATTTTGTGCTAGCATTGAAGTGGACTATTTTGATTGTTTTAGTTTACTTCGTCCTCGTATATATAGGCATTTAGGATTATATGTCACATATATTATTTAGTAGTCGATGTGTACATGATACAATATTTTATTATGTATATGACATATATTATTCTCCTATGATCTATGACTCTGATTTTGTTTTTTCTATATTATAACTTATTCTGAACATTTTCAATCTGTGTGTTTATTACTTTGTATTAGTACTGTACACGTCGGAATTTTCAGTTCAAATCCTCAAAAGGTAATACAGACGTGTTAGTGTTTGTATAAAGATATATTCAGATTTGATCGCTCTTAACTAGTCGTATTCACTGTGTTATTAGATGACATTACTTGTAATGTTCTTTAATAATATAGGTATAATGGTAGAGTCGTTACAGCTTGGTATAAAAGTTGTGTTCATAACATTATAGAATATAATTAACACAAAGTCAAGATCTAAACCTAGATGACTTAGTGTTCCATCCCTTTGGTATATGGTAATCTGTAATTTAATTAACTATTGAGGATAAGAATGTAAATGATTATTAGGAACAATCATCGGGACGTAATTGAAATTTTTTGAATCATATAAATTTTAATTATGAAATTTTTAATAAAAATTAGAACTCTCTTTTGTTAAAGAGTGAGATTTAATGGATAACATAAATTAGACCTTAGATGGCTTAGAATTGGATTGTGGTGTCTTGATCCTTATATTGATCAGAATTGTGCAGTGGAAGCCGATAGACAGTCTTCCACTGAGCACATTAAGTAGTTATAATTATATATGTTTGATTGGTTGATGGATGCTTGATTGTTTTAAAATTATAAATAATTTGTATTGAGTATCAACCATCACTTCAAAATTGCAACCTACTCGATATTAATTATAAAACTTTATGGTATCCTCAATAGTGTAACTGCCGCAAAGAAATTGAAAACTTTACTTTGTATAAAATGAAATATTAATTTCTAGGTATAACCAATTAAATACCAAGATGCATTATAGAATCATTATTTGTTAAGAATTATTTTTTCGTAAATCATGAGATGGACTGAAAGAATTTTAATAAAAGCAAGCATCCATTTGAATTAAAATCATTATGATAAGGGATATACATATGAGTGAAATCTAGTTATGTTTATTTCAAACCAGCAATATTTGGTTAAGGCATAGAGTATTAAAAGATGTATATCATATGAAAACCAATTTTGTGTTAAATTGCCCATCAGGTGCTTTAAGAATTCTGATCGATGCGCCCGAACAACGTTATCGATAAGAATTTCCTGTACAGTAGGACGAGACTGTCCGACACAGTAATTTGAGTTATAATAAATTAAGTTTGAAATGTGTTAAATATTATTTTAAAAATAAAATGAACTTTTGGAAAATGTATATATACATATGTGATAAGTTTGACAAATGTTTAAAAATAAATAACATTTTAAGAAAGGTTATAAACTAAATATTTTATTTTTGAAGTGAAGTATCAAATGAATTTTTGATAATAAAATGAAAGTGATTTGATATGAGATTAAGGATTTTTCGAAAAGATAAAAATATATTTTGGACAAAGTTTTGGTAAATATTTTGAGAAGAAAAATTATATCTTGTATGAAAACAGTCTTTATGTATTATAAATATTTAACAATTGAAATAATTATAATAAAAACAATAAGGATGCCTATATATATTGATTTTATTTTAGATAGTGAATGCAGCCATCGAACTTTATGATAGTTGAGATCAGTGGAGAGCTAGTGTTGACTACTTGATCAACTTTGCAGTCAATTGATGAAGCCATTCACTATAAATAAATGGCAAGACAATGTAATTATATTATTTGGTATGTGCGAAATTATATATGTTTGTTTATAAGAAATACACTTAAGTAATTTGTATATTTTGCTGTTGATTGGTTATGTATAACCTTAGGTAATCCAAATAAAGCTTAAAATATGTGCTTATAAGTTCTAAAATCAGAAGAAGATTTGAAATAAAACCATAATGTTATTAAAACAGATAATTATTGTAGTCTGGGTAATTTGATCTTGAATAAGAAATATTTCGAGGAAATGTTATTGTATAAATTTATATACAATTTAGATTAAGAAATGAACATTTTATACTTCTTGAATTTGAAAAGTGAAAATTCAATTTGGAAACAATTAACTATTAAATAATAATAAACTGTCCCGATTCTCAATTACATAGAAAAGTAAATCTACCGAGGAAAAAAAATTTGGCATCAGAACTTTTTGAATTATAAAAGGGTAATAACATTCTAGAGAAATCTTTTCAAGTAATTTACATTTTGTTTGTAAAATGAAGTATTAAAGAGATTAAATGTCTTGAACATCTTAGAGTGTTTATATTTGAAATTTGTAAAAGATATTTGTGTTATAAAAATGTAAATTAGTGGTGTGAAAAAATTTAAGAAATTTTAAATATAAGAAAATATTTGAAGTAAGAGTAACTTTGTATTTTTATGATAAATTAGTTGGAGAACCATTACACTAATTATAAAATACAAAGTTTGGAAATTTATTGTGAAAAAGGAGTTTATCAAGAATAAGATAATTATAATTTAAAAAGCATTTTTGAATTTTGTTGAAAAGTAACTTGAAAAGTGATTAGTTAGCTTTATAATTACCATTACAATTGAAGGGTGAATTATGTCTGCGGTTTTAACCTTTTAAAAAAAATTAATCGTATGTGTAAATTGAGTTTTACTCAGTGTTGCATAAAGATTTTAAATTAAGAAGTTTATAAGAAAGAATAATAGTAATATCATTGTTTTGATCCATGTTCAAAATTTAAAAATATATAAGTATTTGAGATGGAAATTTATATGTATATAATTTTGGTTTAGAAATGGATTATTTTGAAATTTTGAAAAAAGAATATAAGTACTTGCTAAAGTGAAATTGTGTGTAATGCTTTGGATTATTATACACAACATAGTATTGTTAAAATAAAGATTAAAATTTAAGTATAGTGAAGTGTAAGCTGATATAAAACTTATATATATGAGTTTTCTGTTTAAGATTTGGAATGAATTGTTAAAAGTCAATAATTGAGTTTTGTAAATAAGAAATATTTTCTCAAAATATAGCTTGTCAAAAAATGGTATAGTATAAAAATCCTTTTATAAAAACAAAGGAAAGAATTTGTGGTATAAATACATTAAGAAAAATATCTAGTGAAGATATTGTGTAATAGAATAAATTTTTAGTTTTTGAAATATAAAAGAAACTAAAAGGTTGAGTAATGAATTGGATTTTATGATTTTTTTATTTTAATGAAAAATAATTCTTTAAGGAATAAATTTTCAACGTTATGATAAATTAAACTATGAAGTTTACAATATTTATATAATGGAAATTTTTGAAATATTTCAAATCCTAATTTAGGATGAGATATTAAGTACGTAGAATATTTTAAACACCTAAAGGATTTAATATTTTAAAATGTAAAAGGTGTTATATAAAAAGGGATGTGAAATATTGTATAAACTAATTTCCAAGATTAAAATTAGAAAATATTTAAAGGAAAATAATTATAATTTGTGTGACGTAAAAATTTTGAGGGAATCATTGACTAATAAAGTGCCTTGAATTTAAGAAAGAAAATCAATTTGAAATTCATTTTAAAGAAATCTCTTTTGATAAAAGAGGAATTTCAGATTTAAAATTTAGGATAAAAGAATCCATTTAGCTTTCATACTTTGTTTTTTCTTAAAATAGATAAATCTGATAGCTTTAGAATTTTTGAGAAAGTGGATCGAAGGAAATTAAAATTTTTGGAAAGTCATGGAGTTTATTTTATTCTGAAAGTTGTAGGTTTTCAGAATATACTCGTGCTAAGAGATTACTCCAAAATTTGACATTTAGAAAATAATTTGATTATATACATGTATTTTATCATTTAAATGAGTTGTATATAACTCATAGTCCATGATAGTACATTTTGAGCATGGAAGATAGATCTAAGATCAAGAAGCCATAAATTAAAGGGTCTTATAAGTGTTTAACTACTCTATTTTTACCCGACAGGTTAATGCAAATCTCGATATATGCAAAACCTATGTTGTAAGGTAGAGTTTGAGTTTGATTATATATAGTTTTGTTCTGAGATTATATTAATGGACATATTACTATTAGTAATATATATTTCTGTTATAGACTTCTATCTAAAAGGAGAATTACGAGGATGCAATTTTCTTAAAGGGGTCTGTAACAACCCCATTAATAATTATCTAATTAATAATTGATTATTATTTTTAATTATGAATTTAAAGATTTAATTGAAAGTTAAATTTAAATCTGAATAATTGATTTGAATTTATTAACTTTTAAAAATGAATTTTATTTAAAATTTAGATAATATTATTATAATGTTAGAGAAGTCGAAGTAAAAAATAAGAAATAAAATTTTCAAATGATAATTTTCATTTTCAGTTGGTTTAGGATTTGTTTAAAGACTTTGTTAAGAGTAATTTGGAAAAATGAAATAAAAAAAACTTTATTTTATTTTATTTGGGCCTAAATGCCTTTAGCCCATTAACCTAACCTAAAATCCTAACTCCTTAGCCTATGTAAATAACCTGTACATTTCTAAACCTAATCCCTTAGTGAAAATCCTAAACTAACCCTTGTACCTTATTATTTCCATCTTTCTTATCTTCATGGAAACAAAGCTTTAAAAAGGAAAATCATTCTGCCTTAGAATTAACTGCAGGAAATCAAAGTAAATTCTGCAAATTCTAAGGAGATAAGGTATGAACTCCTTGATCTCTTTTCTACCTTCTCATGTATTCAATTTAGGGTTTTAAATAGTTGGTTAATCTTTGAAAATTTAAAATCAAAGAGTTGTTTTGAATTTTGAGGTAGTTGAAAAAGGAGAGTTAGAGAAAGAGTTTTAAAGAAAAGATTAGTTGTTTTAGCTTCATCAATTTCAACTTACTTATTCATATGATCTAAGGTGAGTTATTATACTCACATAAACTATATTTATATGTTGTTGTGTCTCTGAGTTGAATTAAAACCATAAGTTGATTGCTTAATAAATAAAGTTGATTTTATAAACAAATTTTCAGAAAATAGTGAATTTTCCAATTTTGGTTTTGAGCGCACACACATATTGCACATTAATAAGAAATTCTTAAATTCAGGGTGTTAGTAGGACTTGATAAGGTCTCTGCTACATTTTACAGCTTGCCAAAATCAATCAAGGTGGATCATCCAACGGGAATCGGTGATTCTGAGTTTGATCTAGAGCAGAATGCTCCACGTACGTTCCCAAGGTCGACTGGTAAGCTCCACTAGTCGACTAGTAGAAAACCTAGTCGACGGTTGGGCGTTTTTCTGGAGCAATTTTTGTTCCATGTTATTGATTATTTTATCTTATTTTTAGTTGATTGATTCTGATGGATTTTAATAAGCCTATGGGAATTAGTTTAAACTCTGTAAATTTCTTTTTTAATTTGTAGTGTTTTAAGATTTGTAAAATGTGAATGTTTCATAAGTATGATATTTTATACATCAAATAAGAGAATTGATTTCTATGTGTTAATTTATTTGGAAAGGGAATGATACATTTTTATATATCTGTATCTGTATATCTCAGAGATTTGTTTGGAAAGAAATAATTTTTTATAATAATAAATATGAAATAATATTTTCTTACAATATAATATTATGATTTATTATAAATAATAAAAGATGGATTTCATAATAATTTAAGAACTTTGAAAAGTTTAATAGTAATACATACATATGTGAAGGTAATCTTCTTACTATTTCAAAGTTCATAAACCAAAGTGAATTTTTGTGAATATTTCTTCTTTTTGTTTAAATTTTGCTTAATAATTCCATTTAAATTTTTGCTGGACAATTGGATGATTTTATTTCCATTGGATTCGTGATTTTCTACGAAACAAAGAATTTTAATAAACGATTAAATCATCGGATTGATATGGGACATTTTGTGAATTCTTTTGCTTATTATTATAATTTGTTAAATAGAGTTTGAGTGGAAATTACTAGCTTTTAGTAAATAACTGAATTTACTATCAAGTATGGAATAATTAGCTAAATTCTTGTGATTACTTGAGTGACAGTAATTAATATTTATAGTTGTACTATCTTAGAGTGTTCGGATTTCAAGCCAATAGGTCCCGGAGAGAAGATTACACAATTTTCATCGATCTAAGAATCGATACCATTTTAGATTTGGGTAGGCAGACCTATTTTAGGAATGCTAGGTTTGTTATAGTGTGATATGGCTACCCTTTCATTTCATGGACAAGTGTTACATGCACGATTAGTCTATAGACCGGATGACTAATACTTACCATTTTATTTTGGGTATACAGTTTGACGATGTTTACCAATTTTATATGATAGGTAAATTCGTATGGTAGTCTATTTTGGTATGTTAGACTTATGCATTATGTGGCGGGATTTATTTTGATACGCTATACATTTGGTATCAAAGATTTTTGAATGGATATTTAGTATCTTTTGGCTCTGGAGAATTTTGAATTGTTATCACTATATTTTAGATGATAGGCCATTTTTGAGACTTGATATGGATTTATGAAATGGTGATTTGGATTAGTATGCCAAATTATGGATTTTGGTTTCAGGAAATTTTTTAGTATGGCTTATTTTATTGTTAAGTTATGTATTTACGATATTAGTATCTCATCTCCTTATTAGATATGGTTTGACCTGTTTATTTTTAAATACTCGGGTTAGGTCGAGATTCTACATGTGCAGGGACTCATTGACCTCTGATTTTTGTGCTAGCATTGAAGTAGACAATTTTGACCATTTATATATTAACATTTAGGAGTATATGTCATGTATATTATTTAGAATTCGATGTGCACCTAATACAATATTTTATTATGTATATGATGTATATTATTTCACTGAGGCTTGTGGCTATGATTCTATTTTATCTATATTATATAATGTTCTGAATATTTTTTAATCGGTGTGTTTATTACTTTGCATTGATATTATACATGTCAAAATTTTCATTTTAGATCCTCAAAAGGTAATAAAAACATGTAAGTGTTAGTATAAAGATATATTCACATTCGATCGCCCGTAACCAGTAGTATTCTCTGTGTTATTAGACGACCTTACTTGTAATGTTCTTTAGTAGTTATAGCAACTACTTAGATTCTTCCGTTTAGCATTTACTAGTTGACAATCCATTCATTTCGAAATAAATGCCCGACATCCTTCTTCGTCCCTCACTAATAAAATTCCTTCCTTGTATCACAGTGCATTTTATTATCATCGGGATGTATATTCAATCTATAACGAGAGCAACAGTACCTC
This sequence comes from Allium cepa, assembly GCA_030765085.1. Lineage (NCBI taxonomy): Eukaryota > Viridiplantae > Streptophyta > Magnoliopsida > Asparagales > Amaryllidaceae > Allium > Allium cepa. Next base: position 431,108,625 of record CM060929.1, on the reverse strand, counting down.
ATCTCTCAACCTAATGACATCGAAAGTAGATAATAATCTCATCCTTTCGGAGCCAACCATACTAGTCAAGTTCGCACTGTATCAGCTTTACATACACTACTTGTTCCTTTAATTTTTCCACGATCTCTACTAGTCTAGCTTCATGCCTCTGACTAGTACTGATCCGCTAAGTCCAAGAAGGTCTGATAGTCAAACCAGCCATCATCTTTGGTCGTAGCTCACGTCGAGTTCTGAAGTCATAACCATCAATAAACTCAAGAATTGTCCATTCTAGGATTATCGCTCCCAAACTGGTATGTCTTCCACTTAAATCATCAAAGATTACATTTCCCTTACGAGTGTATAGGAAATTTCAAAGTCATAGGAGGCCAAGAAGTCTAACCATCGTTGTTGACGAAGGTTAAGATCCCTTTCGGAGAAGAGAAGCCTAGTAGTGTGGGACCAGTGAATAACTCGAACCTCTCTCCTAAAAGAAAGTGCCTCCAAATCCTCAAAGCAAACACTATTACCGTCAACTATAAATCAAGAGTCAGATACTTTCTCTCATGCAGTTTCAGTTGTCGGATACCATATGCGATAACCTTACATTTTGGCAACAATTCCACACCTAGCTAAGGACCACTAACATATGTGTGCTATCCACTCCTCATTCCCGCTCGAAATGAGTAACATCGACGCATTCGTCGGTCCCTCTGTTAGACTCACTAATTCATGTTTAAACCATGTGTCTTAAGTAAAAGTCTGATTCTTCTCGTCTAGTCGGTTAATGATGCTGTTACCATGAAGAAATCCTTGGTAAAACATTTATAGCATCTCGTCAATCCAAGGAAACCTCTAATCAGCAGCACTCTTGGGTCTATTCGAATCCTAGACTACCGTAACTCAGGGGATCCATACTGATGTCCTACTCTAAAACAATGTGAACCAAACATTTCACTTCTCTCTTACAGAAGTGATACTTCGAAGACTTCATCATGAACTGGTGTTTTCATACCACCTACAATACAACCATCAATCGTGTCTTGCGCTTCTCTTTCGTCCATGAGTAAACAAAATATCATAAATGAGCACAAGCATAACTTAATCAAGTGATTCCTTGAAACGCGGTTCACGAGAACAACAAAGCATGATGACATATTTGTCAGCTCAAGCGGTATAACCAATCAATCAAAAATCAAAGTAGCATATGAAACATACTGATCGACACACTCTCTCTTGTCATCTCAATGGATGAAACCCCATCTCAAGGTACAACTAAGAGAACACCTCCGTGCTATAGAGCTGATCGAACAAGCCATCAATAAGAGGGAGTGGATACTTATTCGTCATCTCATTTAGCTCATTGTAATCAATCTACAACCTTAAAGAGCCATTCGCCTTAGTGGTGAACACTATAGGTGCATCCCACTCAAATATGCCCTTATGAATGACCCTCGCCTCAACAAGTCATCTGCTCGGACTTACTTCCTCTGATCTTTGGGCATCATATGTCTTAAAGGCATAACTATTGGTCCAACATCTCTAATCTGATCACATCATCGAATGTGTCTAAACATTCTCTAGCTACAAGCATAGATGATAATTCATTGTATGGGATATCAAACGAATATTGAAAGCTAACCATCACCCCATCGTTAGATGGGCAGCCAAACACTACCTTTCACTCATCGTCGTCCCCTAAAGACAACAATGGCCTCTCACAATCCACCACGGTTTTGTACCCTTTCAGCTAGTCGATTCCTAAATATAACACCGAATCCAATTAAACCCAAAACAAATCATTAACAAACAAATAGACAAACATCTATGACTCGATAAGGCTAAGTCTAGACAAACAATGTATAGGCTGGCTGAGCCCCCAATAAGGTTTGTCATAATTTAAAGGTCAGTTAACTATCTTGGGCCTCAATCCTGATCTACCTATCAAATCACTAGATATGAAGGAATGTGAAACCTCAATGTCAAATAAAATACGTATGGAATGCCATAAATGGAAAGCATACATTAGATTGCAATTCTTTTTCCCTTCTCTTTCATTGATGCAGCACTCGACGAAATCAAAACAGCATTTCATGCATATGCTTCCATTATCTGCCCCAACTCAACTTATTCGAGGCAATCCTTCAACATAACGTACATGCTCTCACATCATATAGCCTTTTCGATCAACTTCTCGAAGCTCTAGTCGATATGACCATTTAATCGCTTCCCAAGATGATCACTCAAACCAATGATAAATTCTTCATTCTTTCTGAGTGAAATATCAATAAAAAATAGGCCATAAACATATTATCTAACTTTAAGTCGATGAACTTCCTAAACAACACCGACTTTTGAAAAGTCGAGATAAATTTTCCTCGAAGCGATCAATGAACTAATTCCAAGTAAACTAATCCTCAGGAGTCGAAGCTATAAGGGCACTCCACTAGTCTAAACTCATCCCAAGAGTTATCTAAATGTCAACTTCTACCTTGTTGCGTCATCTAACTCCAAGCCATTGAAGATCTTTTCGCAAATATCCACCCCATCTTGCACCTCAACAGCCGACACCGTTCCATGGGATGATCTGCCTCTTAGAATCATGTAGTCTTTATACAACTCAGCAAAGTCGACTCTAGGCATTTGCACTTAGCACAATATCATTTAAAGTAACTTGGGCATTCTAGATAATGGTTCGCACCATCTTCATGAACGTGCACTATAAATCCAGGTTAGTAGCCCACAATCCAACCCACTCCTCAACTCCAGAGGTGGAATCAATAGCAGTATTTCTTGTATGTCAGATCATTCCAAATCTATAATAAGGATGATCAGTCTCTCATAAAGAAAAACTGCATCAGATCATGGTGAATTAAGACTTCAGTGATAATGTGTGGCAAGATGAGACCTTGGTGAAAAACGTGGTGATATGAGATCATGAGGATGGTTATCGTTGTCTATTTACTTTGTATTTGCTATGATTGGTGTAATTATTGTATGGATGTATTGTGATGTAGGTATTCGTGAGTTAGTTACCACTTTCCCCATATTATGCTTAGTTACTATACCCATATGCGATAGTAGTTTAGCATATACTATGTGTTAACTCTTTGGATATAGGGAAAGGTCAGGTATGATTATTCATACCCTATGCCTCATACTATATCAATTTGTGTAGTATTTTGAGATTATTTATCGCTTACACTAGACCATTTTTTGACTCGAGGTTTTATGCTTTGCTTCTTATTATCTTGGATACTCTTAATTGAGTAGATTAGATAACAGATTCGAGTTTAGCGCATAGGTTCTAGGGATGAGTAGGAGGCTGGTGCTATTATGTTTTATTATAAGATTTTATTGCTTATTCCACTTGCAACATTGTGGAGTTTTATAAGTACTTTACTTTATTTAGAGATAGATTTTCTTTGAGAGTATTTTGATGATGTATAAACTCTATTCCATTTTCTTTGTATCATACTATGAACCTTGTGCTCTAATATTTGTTTTGGTTCATCTAGTTATACTTATCTGTCTCGCATGTTTTATATGTATATTAATATTATATTTTGTTCGATGCTCTATGAGATATATGACATATTATGATTGCGGTTTTAGTTGTTTTACCCTTGACAATCGTCTTACATCAGCTAGGTACTATTATATTGGACTCTTCAGGTTTTTTCGATATTATGGGTATAAGGCAGTCGTCACACATGGTATCAAAGCTTAGGTTGAGCAATTGACCTAAGTTGTACTTTATCCATTAGAGATAAGGTTAGTGGAACAACTTAGAATGGATGAAGCGATATACGAGAGAGTATACTTGTTATATATTTTGGTTTTCAAAACTATATATTTTTATGTAATAATTAACGTTAAATCTGGTTGGGATAGTCAATGATAAAGGTTATTCTGATCGAATCCTAGAGTCTTGTAATGATTTATTGAATTTGATAGTGATGGGTTCTAGACGGTTTTCGCGATTATCCATGATGGTTGAAGATCAGGCTTAAAGGAGCGCATCAAATCAAATATCGAGTATGGTTCAGCCTCGTGTTGCGCTTAGTTGCATAGTTGGCTCTTACTTTGAGTTTGCATTTGCTTTTGTATTTGAGTAATGTGCTTTCCGTTCAATGTACTTGCGATCTGTTTCTCGTCGTTCAGATTAGAATGATAGCCAGTTGCCCATAAGCTTGGGCATCCATTCGATGATTCTATCTTCTGGCATCCTTTTGGTCGTAGCCTCGAGTCATCGTAAACATTGGATATAAGTCACAATATTAAGCTATCACAGTCACTCTTTGGATAACCATACTTCAACCCTCGGTCTTAGGTTGATAAATGTACTGCATAGAAGATTGCATCTCATCCCTGTCGTGCTTATACTCCCACCTAAACTTCAAAGACTTAAAGTTGATCAATGAATGGTCGATTCACATTGTGACGACCTGGTATTTCGAACCGTTCAAATCAACAGTCATCCATTCATGTCAGACTTGAATTGCTCAAAACAACAGATTTTTAATTTATATTTGGCAAAACTTAGCATATACAGCAAAAAAATCAATCACAGACACAGAGTAATACAACAATAAGCAGCAGAATAGATAAATAGTAGTTCATGAAGAAACTATAAAACATCAGAGTCTGAAATAAAATACAACAGAATCTCAAATACAAATGAATCTCTATTAGATAAGCAATTGATTATCTGAACATAAATGATTGGAATAAAATGAAATAACTGAAAGCTGGATAGATAGATCTTCAAATAAAGCCTCGATCTCCAAAGGTGAGTCTCAAATGGTGTGGCACTTAGTCTGGCCTGAGCATAAAGCAAAACACAAAACACTTGAGTTAGGATTAACATTCTTATATCACTGAACTTAACTCAAGTGAAATGTCAATAGAAATACAAGTAACTTAAAGGACGTTTGGGGTACACATCCTCTAAGGATCTGTGGAACTATCAACTATGTAATAATGTACGCTATTATACTATGTCTATTAGTAAAGTAAAGTATTAAAATAGCATTAAGGCATTACCCATATCCCCCTTAACACATTTTATATAATGTTGTTGTCTATACAGTACTGTAAACTCCACCCACGGGTGGGCTATCAAGGAGCACTCTTTATAGCATTTTCCAGCGGCAAAGAGAAAAGTACCGATTTACTTCTTTTTTTCTTCTTTGGAAATAATTTCATTCGAAAATATTATACACACACACACACATATATATCTTAAAATTTTGAAAACCAAATGTGAAAAGTACCAAAAATTTAATCTTCAAATTCTATATTTAAATTCATTTCATTTGAAAATTATATTTATAAATCATATTTATAAAATTTTCAACTCTTTATAGCATACAACGATAGTTAATAGTTAAAGAATGTTGACAAAACAATAAATGATAATGTAGTATTATTATTTCTAAAAACCAATTCAATTAACTATCGAGTTTTAGAAAAATATACTTATATATACAACATATAATCATACATAAAATTATTTTATTTACCAAATGAAATGTGTCGATTTGCTCTGTTTAAGTGTTTTGGAATTCCTATCGATAGCGTTGGCCAAACGAATCGATCGAAACCCCGAAACAACCTTAACAACTCAAGTAACACAATATAAAACAGTTTATATTATTTATCAACACTCCCTCACAGGATGATTCAACATAGGTTTAGAACAAGGAGAGAGATTCAAAGCCAGAGGAATCCTAATCAAGGTGAATTCTAACAAAGAAGATAGAGTCGAAAGGAAATAAGATAATTAAATTACAAAAGAGAAAAATGGATAGACATCTATAAATCGCGGCCGACCATAACCAGGTCAACCGAGACTTAGAAAACAAGAATATCATTAACGGAAAACCAGGAAAATTCATTGAGAACATTGTGGAAACGTTATTCATGAGGTCAACGGGAAAAGGCAGGAGCATTGGTCAATCCAAAGGGCATGACTAACCATTTATAGAAACCATTCGTTTAGGGGAACAAGTCGAGCTCGAGGAATAAAATCGATGTGGAATTCCATTTCTCGCTTAGGAGGAAGGGAAATGACTTAACCAAACATCAGGATAATCCTACACTATCGGGGTGGAGTCAAGATCGCTAGGCTAAGAATCAAGCGAGAAGTTAGAACTGCTTGGAAAATCCTGAGGCAATCGACAGTTAATCACAAGAGAATTACCCTGGTTCTCCACTGAGAGATGATTGGGCTTTATAAGAAATAATAGCATCGAAATCGAGGATATAGAAGCCTCCAGTGAATCAACGCCTGTTGTAAAGGAGTTTCACCCCTTTACAAATCATACTAGGATTTATGGGACTACCAATGTGGTCACACCCATAAGGACGAAGTTGCCAATTGAGGTGGCAGGGTGAGCTTAAATTATTACAGAGATCAATAGAAATGGAGTTATGGGATGCTCCAGTATCAAAAGGAACACAAACAGGATAAGACAAGAAAGGATTTCAGAACAAAAGGGAGTGTTCCAAAATCCGAAAGAAATACTAAGCAAAGAGAATCCTACCGAAGAAATTCAAGCCCGAACGAATATGATTCCATGATTAAATTTTACTCCATATGCTAAGTTTGCCTAAACCAGAGCTCTGATACCACTTGTAACGACCTGGTATTTCAAACCGTTCAAATCGACAATCATCCATTCATGTCAGACTTGAATTTCTCAAAACAACAGATTGTTAATATATATTTGGAAAAACTTAGCATCTACGGTAAATAAATCAATCATAGAGTCACAGACGCAGAGTATTATAATAATAAGCAGCTGAATAGATAAATAGTAGTTCATGAAACTACCATAAAACATCAAAGTCTAAAGCAACATACAACAGAATCTCAAATACAAATGAATCTCTAATGCATAAGAAACTAACGAGTCTGAACATAAATGACTAGAATAAACTGAATTAACTGAAAGCTGGATAGATAGATCTTCAAACAAATCTCCAATCACCAAAGTTGAATCTCAAATGCTGTGACACTTAGTCTGACCCGAGCATAAAGCAAAACATAAAACACTTGAGTTAGGATAAACATTTTTATATCAGTAAATTTAACTCAAGTGAAATGTCAACTGAAATACAAGTAACTTAAAGGATGTTTGGGATACCCATCCTCTAAGGACCCGTAGAACTATCGACTATGTAATAATATATGCTATTATTCTATGTCTATCAGTAAAGTATTAAAATAGGGTTAAGAAGTTACCCATATCCCCCTTAACACATTTTATATAATGTCGTTGTCTATATGTACTGTAAACTCCACCTGCAGGTGGGATATCAAGGAGCACTCCATAGGTACGGCACAAACCAAACTCGTAGAAGGTGCGATAGGCACATGACAAGGCATGCGAGGCAATGCCCGATTAGAAATACCGTTCGCGGATATGGATTGGTGGTAACGCATGGCAGCTACTACCGCCCACCTCGAGACACACTCCCAAATCAAAGGTGGACCCAATGAAATCACAAAGTAATAGAATGGTATCGAAGAAATGTGCCCGATCAGAGGAATAACCTCACTTGGCCCGACATGGTTCCTATTTAAGCCACATCAAGCTGACTCACGGGAATCAGGGCTGCACTAAAACCTCATATAGAATCACCGCCAAACCATCCTACTTCATTCTGGAATCTCAACCACGTACACAGTTGTTAAAGTGGTTTTCGGTATTGGTAGAGAGTATGACAATATTCGATCCCGATCTCTTTAACAACCAAAGGCTTTTTTCACACTGTGCTCATTTCATTTCAAATAATTCATACTTCATGTCAAAATATCATATTCATTTCAAAACCATATCAATTTGATATCATTTTTCACTTTAATAATATTCATTTCCAGAATGGTAACACTTTCAAAATTATAGCACTTTCGAAATCATGACACTTTCGAGATCTTAACACTTTTGAAGTCATAATACTTTCATAATAATAACAGTTCCAACGTAAACATTTAAGATATTAAAAATAGTATATATATTAAAATAGTTATAAATTAAAGTAATATATGTATTAAAATAATTTATATATTAAAATAGTTGTAAAATAAAAATAATTTATATTTATTTAAAGAGATTATACTGAAATAGTTTCCCAAATAGACTTGTTTCATCTAATTCCGCAAATCGATTCAAATCAACTTAATTCCAAAATTCAATTTAAATCAGTCCCTGTTCAACATTTTCAATTTAAAAGGTTATAGATTCAATTTAAATTCTCAATAAACCATTTCAATTTATATCGATTTAAAATCCAGATTAGAACTAACATTTCAAGCCTAATAAGATTCAAAGTTAAATATTCAAACATTTTCAATATAAGTTTCTTCTATATATTAACATTTAACTTTAATTTTATTCAAATTGGAAAATATTCATTTAATCATTTTAATGACAATTAGAAAAAAAATCTCCATTTACACCTTTTATCAAACTAACTATTCAATTTTTCAATTATTTAAATTTGAAAATATTCATTTCGTCACCTTTTCAAAATCAATTATACTCTCCTAACTGTAAAATCTCAAATTCAATAAGTTTAATTTTTTTATAAAATTCTTATGTAAATACTTAAAAATAATGTATATATTAATTGAATTAAATTTTATTAAATTAAATCTTATTGTATATACATTTCAAAAATTATAAAGTTTTAAGAAAAATTTTAAATTTTATATTTTTAAAACTAAATTATAAATTTAAGACTTCCATAACAAAATGTTTTAAAATCTAAATTTTACACATATATTAAAATAAATTATTTATATTATAATTTGAAAATCAATATTTAATAAAATCCATATATTTTCTTTCAAACTTTGGCAATCATTTTTTCCAAAATAGACCAACGTTGTCCGTATATAAAAATTTTCTATCCTATGGTCAAGTGATACGGATATTTATCATTTCAATCTGCAATAATTTAATATTTATGAGTGTATATCATTTTAACCCGCATCCCTAAAATTCAAATTAAATGAAAATCGCTTGTGTTTATCATTTCAACCCATAACGATTTTCGCTTAATCTATAAAATCGTTCGGGTATGTATAATTTCAACCCATAGGGATTTCTAAACTAATGGGGAACTTGCAGAGTGAGAACAAATATGATAATAATGTAACATATCAACAACAGGCATATATCATCAGTAACAAATTTAATTATAATATAAATAACAGGTTGTGGTGTCAGATGTCGTAGGTGAATAGTTACAGATAATGGCATATCGTATATTATAATTAAATAATTAACAGTTCAAATTTAACAACATATTTCAATTGTTATTTCAATGTGAATTAAATTTATTAAATATAAGAGTGTTAATCATAAGTAAGAGCTCACCTTTCGAGGCTAGAGAGATTTGATAATGAAATGAGCTGCGAATCCAAGCACAATTCAAAGGCACAGCATGATGAACACGAATTTGGGAACAGAGCAAGGCACAATGGAGTTGAACCGATGAAACAAAATGCAAACAATTTTTTTTAAAAAGTCCAGAATTACACCATATTAAAATAAGATTTTTTTTTCAATATTCCATTTACAACACACACACACACACATATATAAAGAAAATCAATATATATATATATATATGTGTGTGTGTGTGTGTGTGTGTAGATTATAACATATATGCAGATTATATTTACAACAAATACATATGTAGGCTAAACATCTATGTAGACTATCATTACAACAAATATATATGTAGGCTAAACATCTATGCAGACCATACATATGCAAACAAAATAAATATATGTACGCTTAACATATATGCAGATTTGATATACATAACCAATATGTGTAGCCCCTATAGGTAAAATACAACTAAATATACATATAAAATAAAACACATACTTAAAAATCACAGTATATATATATAGCACTTTAAAACCAATGATTAAAATCAATACTTTATACACACTATATATATAACATATCATAAGTATCATATATATAACTTATATAAAGAGAAGAGAAGAGCAAGAGTTCGGCCTCGAGTGGTGATGGATCTATGGGAGAACACAGCAGGCTACAGGGAAGGGGTGTGGTTGGTCTCGGTGAAGGGCATTGGACACTTTTACTCGATTGGGTTGTCTGGTGGGATGCTCGAGTTGGCTATTGGGAAAGGTGGGAAATGCGGTTGCTATACGGTCGGCTGGGGCGGTTGCTTGTGTGTTGGTGAGAGGATGGATCAAGAGGAAGGCTGACGTGTTTAGGAGGGGAGGCGTTGTGACTTATGTCACGTGGAAGAGGCGGCACTGGGTGTGGCTACGTCGTGATGCGCGTATCGGCATGGCAGCGGTAGGGTGATGGACAATGGTGTGCTTACGTGTAGGCTGATGTGGAGAGGGAGATAGCTATGGAGGAGGGTTGGAGTCGGGTAGTGGCACTGATGGTATGGAGGATAGGCGTACGATGGTGCTGATGTGGCATGGAGGCCGGAGCAATGGGTGACGGTGTTGATGGGTAGGCGTTGAGTTGCAGCCTACATAGGAAGGTCAGCTAAGGCATTTACTCACACGGTTCAAGATTTTGGTGATGTTTCTCAATACATAGCCGAATCATAGACTTTCGTCTTTTTTTTTTCAAAGCCAGATATTGAAATAAAAGAAAATGATGAACATAAGTTTCAGAAATAAAGGAATAGGAGAGGAAAGGGTATAGGCACATGAGGTTATAAATAGGAGAACGATATTATATTATATAAAATTTTATTTTTTAAAACGATGAACAGAAATGAACCACGAGAAATAAGAGAATAGAAAGAACAGAGGTTATAATTGAAGGTAGGGAATAAACGAAGGTCACCGGTTGAATTTCATAAAATATTTAACAGCTATTGACCATTTGTTTTACATGATGGGTAAATGAAAGGACAAGGAAACCAAAAGACTCTAGAAATGGGTACCGATACAACTACCAGGTTTTGTAGATTTCGTCGTGCATCGGACGCCGAAATGCACAAATGGATATACTGCGGAAATCTGCACAATGAGACGAACAGAATGATACACAAATATCGACGATATGATCATCCTATCAAAATTGGATTTTCGCTGCCAAATTGCTGCTAATTCACCGAAAATAAGATAAACGGAGCTATAGCAGTCTAAATTTGGCGAAACGAAATATGACGCCTCACTTAGAAAATGAATTAAGATTTTACTATATAAAAACATTCAAGTTTCAAAATATTTTATTAACATCAAATTTAACTGATTTAAATTGAAATTGAAAATTACACAACATAACTAACTTTCATATTTTTTCAATAAAAATTTACCATTTGCTATGTTTAAATTGACATGTTCCAAATATCAAATTTTCATTGCAAAATTTTGTTGTTTAATGTTTCACGAAAAATTTCAGTTAATTATGTTATAAAAATTGTTAAAAATTACGGGTTGTTACACTCTTTTCCACTAGAAACTTTTTGTCCTCGAAAAGGAACGAGGTGGGAGAATAGAAGTAACAGGAAGAAAAGATAGATTTGAAATACATATTATCAGATACATAATAAATTCAAAACCCTATAAATTTCGTAAGTTTTTAAATTGATTTTAATTCAATTAATTTGGTTTCAATTCATTTTATTTAATCAATAATATCAATACATTCACATTTGGTTGATTTCAGTTCAATGTATTTTTATTCAATTGATTTGGCTTCAATTATTAACATTCTTTGCAAAAATTTATTTTAAAACAAATTTATTTTATTTAACTCATTTATTTTATCCATTTTTCTTCAGTTAAGTTAATTCCGCTTATAATTCAATTTCAACACTTCTTTATTATTTACATTTGTATCACAATAGTTTTCAAAATATAATTTTATTTATTACCTGTTTATTTTCCTAAGTTCATTATTTACCTAAATAACATTTCTTATTATTATTCAAATTAAAAAAATATCCTCAGGTTTCGTAGGAATTGTTTCACTTGCAAATTTTTTTATAACATAAATTAAACATTCATTTTAACAACTAAATTTATTTATAAATTCTCTTAACAAAAATTCAATTTTAGACATCATATTACTTATATCATATTATATATTATTCAATCACATTCAAACCCTTTACAAGTAAGTTTCATTAATGATTCCAATGTAATTGAATGCTATACAAATTTATCTTTTATTTACATTATTACTATTAAACAAAATTTAGTTTGAACATTTTTATCATTTACATTCCTCTTGCATAACCTTCAAATTCAAATTTACGTTCATTTTAACTTTTGAATATTTTAGGTAAGCTATATGTGTTTTAGAATGCAATTGAATACTATACAAATTATTTTTATCCTAGTTTAACTGTTTCAAGTTGTTTAAATTCCATTTCTCATTTAGACACTCCAATTATTTAAAATATGCTTCGCTTCAATAATTGAAAACCAAAAATTAACTTTAAAACTTAAGAGTTAAATTTCTGGTTTCTCTTCAAACAATTTTGGAATAAATATATAATCAAATATACTCAGAAAAATTCAAATCAAATCAATTTTCCAAAATAAAAGTGTATCAAAGCTACTAAGTGGTCGTTCCACTTTGAGATCGAAAATGAATGTCGATGATGCTGCAGTCATCACCGGAATTATTTTCCAGTGACAAAGAGAAAAGTGCTAACTTACTACTTCTTTTTTCTTCTTTGGAAACAATTTCATTTGAAAATACTATATATATATATATCTCAAAACTTTGAAAACCAAATTTGAAAAGTACTGAAAATTTAAAAATTCTGTATTTTAATTCATTTCATTTGCAAATTAAATTTATAAATCATATTTATTAAATTTTCAACTCTTTATAACATACAACGATAGATAACAGTTAAAGAATGTTGACAAAACAATAAATGATAATCTAGTATTATTATTTCTAACAACCAATTCAATTAACTATCTAGTTTCAGAAAAATATACTTCTATATATATATATATAATATATATAATCATATATAAAATTATTTTATTTACCAAATTTGAAAATAATATTGTGTCAATTTGCTCTCTTTAAGTGTTTTGGAATTCATATCGATAGCGTTGGCTAGACGAATCGATCGAAACCCTGAATCAACCTTAACAACTCAAAGGACATAATATAAAATAGTTTATATTAATTACCTACACTCCCTCATAGGATGATTCAAAATAGGTTTATAACAAGGATAGAGATTCAAAGCTAGAGCAATCCTAATCAAGGTGAATTCTAACAAAGAAGACAGAGTCGAAAGGAGGTAAGATAATTAAATTACAAAAGAGAAAAATGGATAGACTTATATAAATCGTGGTCGACCATAACCGGGTCAACCAAGACTTAGAAAACGAGAATATCATTAACGGAAAACCAGGACAAATTCATTGAGAACATTAGGGAAACGCTATTCATGAGGTCGACGAGAAAAGGAAGGAGCATTGGTTAATCCAAAGGGCATGACTAACCATTTATAGAAACCATTCGTTTAGGGGAACAGGTCGAGCTCGAGCTAAAAATCAGGATAATCCCTGACTTTTGGGGTGGAGTCAAGATCGCTAGGCTAAGAATCAAGCGAGAAGTTAGAACTGCCTGGAAAATAATGAGGCAAATGACAGTTGATCACAGGAGAATTACCCTGGTTCTCCACTAAGAGACGATTCGGGCTTTGCAAGAAATAACAACATCGAAATCGAGGATATAGAAGTCTTCGGTGAATCGACGCCTATTGTAAAGGAGTTTTACCCCTTTACAAATCATACTAGGATTGGTGGGACCGCCAATGGGATTGGTCACACCCACATGGGAAAAGTTGCCAATTGAGGTTGCAAGATGAGCTTAAATTATTGCAGAGATCAATAGAAATGGAGTATGGGATGCTCCAGTATCAAAAGGAACACAAACAGGAGAAGACAAGAACGGATTTCAAAACAAAAGGGAGTGTTCCAAAATCCGAAAGAAATCCTAAGCAAAGAGAATCCTACTGAAGAAATTCAAGCCTGAACGAATATGATTCTATGATTTTACTTCATATGCTAAGTTTGCCTAAACCAGAGCTCTGATACCACTTGTAACGACCTGGTATTTCAAACCGTTCAAATCGACAATCATCCACTCATGTCAGACTTGAATTGCTCAAAACAACATATTGTTAATATATATTTGGCAAAACTTAGCATCTACGGTAAATAAATCAATCATAGAATCACAGACGCAGAGTATTACAACAATAAGCAGCGGAATAGATAAATAGTAGCTCATGAAGCTACCGTAAAACATCAAAGTCTGAAACAAAATACAACAGAATCTCAAATATAAATGAATCTCTAATACAGAAGCAACTGACGATTCTGAACATAAATGACTGGAATAAACTGAAATAACTGAAAGTTGGATAGATGGATCTCCAAACAAAGCTCCAATCTCCAAAGGTGAGTCGCAAATGCTGTGACAATTGGTCTGACCTGAGCATAAAGCAAAACACAAAACACTCGAGTCAGAATTAACATTCTTATATCAATAAATTTGACTCAAGTGAAATGTCAACTGAAATACAAGTAACTTAAAGGATGTTTGGGATACCCAGCCTCTAAGGATCCATGGAACTATCTACTATGTAATAATATATGCTATTATACTATGTATATCAGTGAAGTAAAGTACTAAAATAGCGTTAAGGCGTTACCCATATCCCCCATAACACATTTTATATAATGTCGCAGTCTATACAGTACTGTAAACTCCTCCCGCAGGTGGGCTATCAGGGAGCACTCCATAGGTACGACACAAACAAAACTCGTAGAAGGCGCGATAAGGCATGTGACAAGGCACGCAAGGCAAGGCCAGGGTAAAAATACCGTTTGTGGATCCAGACAGGTGGTAACGCATAGCAGCTATTACCGCCCACCTCGAGACGCACTCCCAAATCAAAGGTGCACCCAATCAAATCACAAAGTAATAGAATGGTATCGAAGAAATGTGACCGATGGGAGGAATGACCTCACTTGGCCCGGCATGGCTCCTGTTTTAGTTGCATCAAGCTAACTTACGAGATTCAGGGCTGTGCTAAAACCTCATATAGAATTGTCGCCAAACAATCCTACTTCGTTCTGGAATCTCCATCGCGTACACAGTTTTTAAAGTGATTTTCGGTATCGGTAGAGAGCATGACAATATCCGATCCCAGTCCCTTTAACAACCAAATGCTTATTTCACACCACGGTCATTTCATTTCAAATAGTTCATACTTCATATCAAAAAATCATATTCATTTCAAAACCATATCGATTCGATATACTTATTCATTTTAAATAATATTCATTTCCAGAATCGTAACACTTTCAAAATTATAACACTTTCGAAATCATAACACTTTCGGGATCATAACACTTTTGAAATCATAACACTTTCGTAATCATAACAGTTCCAAATTAAACAGTTTAGATATAGAAAATAGTATATATATTAAAATAGTTACAAATTAAAAAAATTTATATATTAAAATAGTTGAAATTAAAATAGTTTATATTTATTTAAAGATATTATACTGAAATAGTTTCCCAATTAGAATTGTTTCATCCAATTCCACAAATCGATTCAAATCAACTTAAATTCCAAAATTCAGTTTAAATCAATCCCTCTTCAACACTTTTAATTTAAAAGGTTAAAGATTCAATTAAAATTCTTAATAAACTATTTTAATTTATATCGATTTCAAATCATGGTTTGAACTATCATTTCAAGCCTAATAAGATTCAAAATTAAATATTCAAACATTTTCTATATAAGTTTCTTTTATATTACAACATTTAACTTTAATTTGGTTCAAATTAGAAAATATTCACTTAATAAAAATCAAACTTCCATGGCTACAGGCGATTTGTAGATCTGGCGGTTTCATCAATTCATGTCCGCTTCCTCTTCATTTCCTCAACGCCCCGCCTCCCCCTCATCTACGCGCTCTGGTCGTTCATTTAGACCCATGTCTAATGCCATTGTAGCTCGTCCCGACCTCCTTTCATCCCTAGATTTTCCTCCGCTCCCTGTTAACAATCAGCCCCTCCAAGCACCTACATCCCTCCTTCGTTTGAATGAATCTTCTGCGGTAGCTTACCGTGGTGATGCTGCATTTTCGTCTGCGTCTTCAACTGGAACAACGATTATCCCCCCTTTGTCCAGCTCCAAAGTAAGTGTTGATGTTATACCCAGTCTTGATTTGGGTCACCTAATGTCGGATGAGTTGATTATGGATAGTGTACAAGTTGAGGCTATTCATGTGTCTCCATTGGTTGCGCTTGCAGCCAATATAATTGGTTCTGAGGTTGGCACTCAATCTGCTCGTCATATTGCCAAAGACAAGGTTGGCACTGTTTCTTCTGTTTTAACTCCAGATGAATGCTTACTTGCGAGTGCTTCTCCCACTGTGGTCCAATGCCTCAAGCCTGTGGCAACATCTAGTGATGTGGTATGTACCACTGCTGTCAATATCTCTAATGTTCCCAGAACGTGGTCTTCCCTTTTTACTTCCATGCCCCGTAATGCGGGTGTTTATGAACCGATCGATTTTGATATCGTTGAAGAAAACGGGGTTATGATCCCTCCCCCCTGTGTTATGCAAGCTGGTTTGGAGTTTTGGTCAGGATATGTAGTTGGTTTCTTTTTGGATCCTAATCATCGACTTCGTGATGTCGCTGCTGTATGTCGTAGGGCATGGGGTCTGCGAGGTGGTCTCAAAGTTAAATTAATCGATTCCTTGTATTTCCTTTTGTTCTCCTCCCCTGAGGAACGCAGTCGTGTTCTTGAGTCTGATCCCTCTTTCTTTGATGGTCAGCCTTTTATTCTTACCCCCTGGTCTCCTACGATAGCTAGTGTTCGTGAGCAAGTTTTTTCTGTCCCTGTCTGGGTTTATTTCTCCCAAATTCCATCAGCTTTACAGCCGTTGCTTGGCTTGAATTGGCTTGCGTGCAATATTGGAAAATTGAAATGTTTTGACACTAACACGGTCACGCGTGATAAGCTTGTTTATGCCAAAGCTTTGATTGAGATTACTCCCGATAAGCCTCTTCCCTCTTCTATTCCTGTTCAGCTTGCCGTTGGCCATGTGGTGGATGTTCGCGTTCGTTATGGATGGGTCCCTGACATTTGTTCCTCTTGTCACTCTTTTGGTCATGTTGTCACTGATTGCGTGCATTCTGTAGTTCCTGCTGCTGCTCCTAAGATCCCTCTCCCTCGTCCTCCACTTAGAAAATGGGTTCCCAAGGCCTCTCTGGCTGCGTCTGTCTCTAGTCCATCCCTTCCCATAGTGCATCCTGTCTCCCCTGATCCTGTTGTTGTTCCTCCAGTTCCCCCTGTCGTTCCGGTTATCTATCCCCCGCATGTTGTTTGGGCTGGGTCTGAACATAGTTGGGTTGATTGTCGTTCTGATATGAGATTCAACCCCGTGGATAACTCATATTTTCGATACATTTCTGAGGATTTATTAGATCTACGATGCCTATATTACTGTATTTTAGGTGATTCCTTGGTTCTAGACATGGATGGTCCGTATGCTGAGATGAATTCTACTCTTCTTGCTGATACTACCTGGGATCGTTCCTTTGTATACACTTCTGATACCGAATGTTATGATCCTACCCTTGCTGCTCTATTTCGTCCCTATATTGGTCTTCTTGAGGGTGGAACATTGGTTTCTTCCAAGGATGTTGTGGGAGAGGGAGATTCGTCCTCTGCGGAGGAGAACTAGCTGTGCTATTTTATTATATAGTAGTTGTGACGTAGCTGTCACACTCCTGTGCTGTACTAGTTGTTTTTTGTCTTTCCCAAACTAGTAGCTAAGGTGTCTCTACCTTACTCCTGTACTTCAAATTTATTACTTTCGTAATAAAAGTGGTCGGTCCACTATAAAACCGTCGGCCTTGCCAAAAAAAAATATTCACTTAATCATTTTAATAACAATTAAATAAAATCTCCAATTACAGCTTTTGTCAAACTAACTATTCAATTTTTAAATTATTTATATTTGAAAATATTCATTTCGTCACCTTGTCAAAATCAAGTTATATAATCCTAACTTTAAAATCTCAAATTCCATAAGTTTAATTTTTTTTATAATTTTTTTATATAAATACTTAAAAATAATGTATATATTAATTAAATTAAATTAAATTTTATTAAATTAAATCTAATTATATATATTTTTAAAATAATAAAGTTATAAGAAAAATCTTAAAATTTATAATTTTAAAACTAACTTATAAATCTAAGATTTCCAAAACAAAAAATTTTAAAATCTAAATTTTACACATATATTAAATTAAATTCTTTATATTATAATTTAAAAATCAATATTTAATAAAATCCATATATGTCCTTTCAAATTTTTGGCAATCATTTATTTTCAAAATAGACCAACAGTGTCCGTATATAAAATTTTCTATCTTATGGTCAGGTGATATAGGTATTTATCATTGCAATCCACAATAATTTAATACTTATGGGTGTATATCATTTCAACCTGCAATCCCAAAATTCAAATTCAATGAAAACCGCTTAGGTTTATCATTTCAATCCATAGCGGTATTCCCTTAATCTATAAAATCGTTCGGACATGTATCATTTCAACCCATAGGGATTTCTAAACTAACAGAGAACTTGAAAAGTGAGAAAAATATAATCATAACAAAACATATCAACAACATGCATATAACATCAGTAACAAATATAACATCAGTAACATGCATATTCTTGACACAAAATTAATGGCTTCTACTGTAACGGCTAGTTCTGACATCCCGTTACCTTCTTCTTCTTCTCCCCCGCTCCTCTCGTCTAATTCCGTCTCTTTATCTCCTGTTCTTGACCCTCCTCCTCCTATTCCTCCTGACCCAGGATCTTCTAATCCTCTCTCAATTGCTCATTCTGATCCACTGTTGAAGTCGTGGTCTTCTCTGTTTGCTTCGAAGCCTAGGAATGCGGGATCGTATACTCCATTAGAGTTCAATATTGATTATCGTGGATCGCCGCTTCCTCCCCCTGATGTCTTGATGTCTGAAGGTATGAATTTTTGGGAGGGTTATCTAGTGGGGTTTTTCTTGGGTGTGCCAGTGAATTATATGGCAGTGGTATCACATTTTAAAAAAACATGGAAACTGAAAGGTTCATATGACATCAAATCAGACGGTGCAAATTATTTCATTAAGTTTTCTTGTCCAGAGGATAAACAAACTGTACTTCGTGCAGATCCTTCATTTATTAGAGGTCAAATGTTTGTAATAACTACGTGGAAACCTGCTTTTGGTTCAGTGCAATCTCAAGTAAAATCTGTTCCTATATGGATACAACTTTATAATATTCCCCATATTGCATGGACACTAATTGGAATTAATTGGATTGCCTGTCATTTGGGGAAGCTTATCTGTTTCAATGAAGCTACTGAAAAGAGGGAAAGAATGGAATATGCAAAGTGTTTGGTTGAAATAACTCCTGACAAAGAGTTGCCAGAATTCTTATTAATAGGAGATGGAGTAGAGACAAGTCAAAAAGTATACATTGAGTATAATTGGAGGCCTTTGATATGCACTGCTTGTAAAGTTTTTGGTCACTCTACCAATAATTGTGATATGGACAAAAGTATTAGTGAAGAGAAAGTAAGCAGTGAAAAAGGTGTCAAGGCAAATGATTCTGATCCAACAAATAAAAATAAAACTTCAAGGCATAGAAACATTATTGGTGATAATGTGAAAAATAGACAACAAAGTTGGAAGCCTAAGACTATTCAAGTGAACAACAAAGGAGTGGAATCAGACATAACAAAAAAGAATAATGTTATGAACACTATTAGTTCAGACACAATGCAGGCAACTAAAGAATCACAGTTACAAAGTGTTACTCAAATTGAAACATGTAATGCTTTTGCAATTCTTTCAGAAATAGAAGAAGGAGAATTAATAGAAAAGGAAACGGGAACATCAAGTAATTTGCGGGTAGATCCTGATAATATTGTTTATCAACAGAGAGATATCACTGAAATTAACAACATATCTCAAAAGTCCCAATTTCAAAAAGGAACTGAATTAGGTAAACATCAGCAAGACACTAATAAAAGCAATCATAAGGAAACGGAGGCATCAACACTTAATTCCATCCCAGTGTCTCAGAATAGAATTACTAATGCAGATGATTCATCTGGTTTAAACTCTATTGCTAACAATTCTGTTAGCCCATATGCAAAATTAAAGCCTCCACAAAATATACCTCTCTTTACTCCTTCAAAGGATGACATTCTTGAAGTCAACATGAGTTCTTCATCAGATGCTGATTTTTGCTCAGAAGATGACATGAATGAAGGATATGATTTCGATCAAGAACAAATTATGGCTAGGCTCACTACAAAAAATTCAAAAAAAAATAAAAATAAAAATTCCTCTGCTACGCTTAAAGGGCCACAAAGATTCACTCGGCAATCTGCCAATAAATATAAATAATTATGATGCTAGACAATATTGGATACTGGAATATAAGAGGAGGACATGATGAAGCCAAAGTTTATGAAATTAAAATGCTTATTAAAGGCAACAACCTAGGAATGATATGCATTAGTGAAACCAAATACTCTGAGGCAGACACTTCTGTATTTGCTAAAAGAATTGCTCCTGGATGGGATGTTATACACAATCATTCAGTTGCTCCTTTTGGGAGACTGCTGATCTTATGGAATCCACAGCTATACACTATTAGTGTTACTGAAACTCACAGACAATTCATTCACTGCAATATAAATCACATTCCTACTAACTTTAATTTTAACTCTACATTTATCTATGCAGATAATTTAAAAGCTAATAGGCAGTTGTTTCTTGATATTCTTCCTTCCTTGCACACAGTATTACCCTGGTTGTGCCTTGGAGATTTTAATTGTATGCAACATTCAGAGGATAAGATGGGAGGATTACCATTGACTCTGGTGGATGTTGCTCCTCTTAATAATGCTATTATTCTTGCTCACCTTCATGAGATTCCAAAATCTGGTATGTTTTACACTTGGAATAATTGTAGCAGAACAGGTATTAGAACCTTTTGCAAATTAGATCGTTCTTATTTTAATATTGCTGCTTTCAATGCTTGGCCTTCTTTAATTTCTATTTTCCCTTCTTCTTCCTTATCTGATCATAGTCCTATCATTTTGGACTGGGGAAAAAGAAGTAATAAAGGTCCTTCTTCCTTTAACTTTTTTAATAGTTGGATTGATGACCCTGAATTTTTTCCATTAATTGAACAGGCTTGGGACACACCAAAATTTGGAAATCCTATGTACATTCTTCAATCGAAGCTTAAAGATTGTAAAGTCTCCATTAAAAGTTGGTCTTTAGATAAATATGGGTCTGGTAGTCTACTCTCCACCAAAATAAGCTCTGTGCTTAGTGATACTCATATCCAACTGCATTCTGACCCTAGTAATATAGCTATATCTAATAAAGTTAGTGAACTTACTAAAAATCTGAAAATAGCTATCAAAACTGAACTTAAAATGCTCCGGGAAAAAAACAAAACTAATTGGGATAAAGGAGGAGATAGAAACACTAAAATATTCCACAACTCTCTGAAAATTAAGAAGGCTGCTGCTTTAATTCATAGGATTAAAGATAGACATGGTTTTGAAGTAAACACCCATTCAAGTATAAAGCAATCTTTCCTTAATTACTACCAATTTCTTTTTTCTAAAACTGAAGAAGCTACTAACATTCATGTCATTAATGAATTACCTATAAGTAATATATCTAATGATCAAGCTAATAATTTAATTAAGCTCATTACCCCAGAAGAAATTCATGATTCCATCTTCAATATGAAAACTACTAGTTCTCCTGGTCCTGATGGGTTTTCTGCTTTGTTTTTTCAAAAATGTTGGCATATTATTAAACATGACTTTTGTAAAGCTATCCAACATTTTTTTAAAACTAATACTCTGCTGAAAGGCATAAACCATACCAAACTAGCCCTTATTCCAAAAGTTAACATGCCTCAGTCAGTTTCTGAGTTCAGGCCCATTGCCTGTTGTAATGTAATATATAAATGTATTACTAAAATTTTATCTTCTAGAATGAAAAATTGCCTTGCTGGACTAATATCCCCTAATCAAAATGGTTTTGTTGCTGGAAGATCAATTATAGATAATATTTTACTCTCCCAGGAGCTAATTAAAGGCTACAATAGGAAAAATATTTCTCCTAGATGTTTTATGAAGTTGGATATCCATAAAGCTTATGATTCTGTTAGTTGGGAGGCTATCATATCCATTATGTCCAAAATGAACTTTCCTTTGCCTTTCTTAGCTTGGATATATACATGCATATCTACTGTTAATGTCTCCTTATCTATAAATGGTGAGTCATTTGGTTATTTTAAAATGCATAAAGGAATTAGGCAAGGGGATCCTATATCCTCTTCTCTATTTATTTTAGTTATGGAGGTACTTACTCAATTAATTGGTGTTGAATGCCATAAAAAAAAAATTGATTATCACCCTAAGTGTCAAAAATTTCAAATATCTACTTTAATGTTTGCTGATGATCTCCTTCTTTTCACTAAACCAAACATAAAATCTGTTACAAATGTTTTTACTACCTTCCAAATTTTTAACCAAATGACAGGCCTAAATATAAATAAAAGTAAATCTCAAATAAGTATTGCAGGGGTTTCAAATGTCATTTTTCAGAATATCCTTCATGTTTCTGGTCTTCAAGCTATTGACCAAAATGCTATGCACCTTGGTGCTCCTATGTGTAAGGCTAGAATTACCAATGCTCAATGCCTTCCTTTATATGAAAAAATAACTAATAAGCTTAATAATTATAATGGTACTAAAATCTCGCAAGCTGGAAGACTTGTCATCATCCAGAGTGTTGCCTCTGCTATGTGTGCTTATTTTTTTAAACTATTCATAATTCCTTATAAACTCATTAATATGCTAAATAGAGCTTTTAATCATTTCCTATGGCATGGAAATATTTTTTCCACTAAACTCATTCCTATTGCCTACAAGAAAATTATTGTTCCTTTAAATAAGGGAGGCCTGGGAATTATTAACCTAAAACTTTGGAATATTGCAACTACATCTCAGCTTGTTAACAAATTGCTCAGTAGTAGCATGGGGATGTGGGAAAAATGGAATAGGCATTACAATCTTAGGGGTGGAAATTATTGGACTATGGAAGCCAAAAATTCGGATAGCTTTTTATGGAAAAAACTTTTGGCTAATAGAAGTTATTACTTGCCTATGGTGCAGTGCAACACTGTGAACTCCTTTTGGTACTCCCCTTGGTGTGCTCCAGGAATGATTCTATCTCATCATATTGATTATATCCTTTTAATTAACTCTGGAATACCCATCAATGCTAATGCTAATGAGTTTTTTATAGATGGTGTGTTGCAATTACCTCATGTCAGTTCGACTGAGCTAAATAATCTATGGTCTACTATTACTGATGCTTATAAGCATGTGGATCATGGTGGGATCAGCTGGAATGGAATTCATCACAGCATATCCATTGTTTACAGAACTATAATCCAAATTCAACATGATTCCACTTTTCCTTGGCACACTCGTATATGGAAGTCTGGATCTAAACAAAAGCATAATCTGTTGCTTTGGAAATGCTTGATGAATGCAATACACACTCAAGACAATCTTGTTAGAAGGCAAGTAATCGATCATTCGCTATGTATTCTTTGCAACAGAGCAGCGGAAAATGTTGGGCATTTATTCTTCAATTGCCACTTTTCTTTTCAGTTATGGAAGGAAGTTCTTCATAGAATTCACGAGAGGCCTCCGCATCGAGATTTTAAGCTGGAATGGATTAGGATTTTCCATTTAACTAAATGGAAGACGATATCGACCAAACGTATTCTCTCCTACCTCAAGCTTACGATAGCTGTGATATGGGACGAAAGGAATTTGAGAAGATTTGCGCAGTCTTCTTCTTCTCTTTCTCAACTTCTTTTGAAATTTCCCCTGTAGTTATCGCGTCTTTTATTAGTCTGTGTGTGGTTATGCTGTTCTGTAATTGATCTCTTGTTGTATCGTGTCTCATCATTTACATTCTTCCTTGTAAGTTGATTCTGGTTTAATTAAAGTGGACTGTCCACTATAAAAACAGGCTGGCTTTGCTAAAAAAAAAAAAAAAAAAAAAAAAAAAAACAAATTTAATTATAATATAAATAACAGGTTATTGTGTCAGATGTCGTAGGTGAATAGTTATAGATAATGACATATCATATATAGCAATTAAATAATTAATAGTTCAAATTTAACAGCATATTTCAATTGTCATTTCAATGTGAATTAAATTTATTAAATATAAGAAAGTTAATCGTGAGTAATCGCTCATCTTTCAAGATTTGACTGAGAAATGAGCTACGAATCCAAGCACAATTCTAAAGCACAACACGATGAACACGAATTTGGGAACAAAGCAAGGCACAATGGAGTTGAATCGATGAAACAAAATATAAACATAAATTTTCGAAATGTCAAAAATCACACCATATTGAAATAAGAATTTTTTTCTTCAATATTCCATTTACAACACATACATAAATAAAGAAAATCAATATATATATATATATATATGTTGACTATAACAAATATGTAGACTAAATTTACAACAAATACATATGTAGGCTAAACATCTATGCAGACTATCTTTACAACAAATATATATGTAGGCTAAACGTCTATGCAGACTATACATATGCAAACAAAATAAATATATGTACGCTAAACATATATATAGATTTGATATACATAACCAACATGTGTAGACCCTATAGGTAAAATAGAACTAAATATACATATAAAATAAAACACATACCTAAAAATCACAGTATATATATAACACTTTAAAACCAATGGTTGAAATCAATACTTTAAATGTACTATATATAACATATCATGAGTATTATATATATAACTTATATAAAGAGAAGAGAAGAGAAGAGCAGGATTTCGGCCTCGGGTGGTGATGGATCTATGGGAGAACATGGTAGGTTGCAGGGGAGGAGTGTGGCTGGTCTCGGTGAAGGGCATTGGACACTTTTGCTCAGTTGGGCTATCTGGTGGGGTGCTCGAGCTGGCTATTGGGAAAGGTGGGAAATGCGACTGCTATAGGGTCGGCGGGGGCGTTTGCTTGTATGGTGGTGTGAAGATGGAGCAAGGGGAAGGCTGACATGTTTAGGAGGGGAGGCGTTGTGACTTTGGTCATATGGAAGAGACAGAACTGGGGGTGGCTGCGTTGTGGTGCGCATGTGGGCATGGCAACAGTATGGCGATGGGCACGGCTGTGCTAACGTGTAGGCTGATGTGGCGAGGGAGATAGGCTGCTATGGAGGAGGGTTGGAGGAGGGCAGTGGCACTGATGGTGTGGAGTTGTGTGGAGGGGGTGTTAAGAGGGGAGGACAGGCGTACGATGGTGGTGATGTGGCACGGAGGCCGGAGCAGTGGGTGATGCTGTTGATGGGTAGGCGTTGAGTTGCAGCCTACGTAGGAAGGTCGGCCAAGGCATTTGCTCACACGGTTCAAGAAGTTGGTGATGTTTCTTAATACACCGCCGAATCATAGACTTTCAACTTTTTTTTTCGGAGCCAGATATTGACATAGAAGGAAAACGATGAACAACGGTTTCATAAACAAAGGAACAGGAGAGGAAAGGCTACAGGTACATGAGGTTATATATGGGAAAATGATGTTATATTATATAAATTTTTATTTTTTTAAACAATGAACAGAAATGAACCACGAGAAATGAGAGAATAGAAAGAATAGAGGTTATAATTGAAGGTAGAGAATAACAAAGGTCACTGGTTGAATTTCAGAAAATATTTAATAGCCACTGACCATTTGTTTTACATGATGGGTAAATGAAAGAACAAGAAAACTAAAAGACTCTAGAAATGGATACAGACCGGTTTTGCAGATTTCATCATGCACCAGATGCCGAAATGCAAAAATGGATATACTGCGGAGATCAACACAACGAGACAAACAGAAAGATATACAAATACCAACGATATGATCATCCTATCAAAAATCAGATTTTCGCAACCAAATTGCCGCTAATTCACCAAAAATAAGATAAATGGGGCTATAGTAGTCCAAATTTGACGAAATGAAATATGGCACCTTACTCAAAAAATGATTTAAGATTTTATTATATAAAAATATTCAGGTTTCAAAATATTTTATTAACATCAAATTTAACCGATTTAAACTAAAATTGAAAATTACACAACAGGACAAACTTTCATATTTTTCGATAAAAATTTACCATTTGCTATGTTTAAACAGACGCATTCCAAATAACAAATTTTCATTGCAAAATTTTATTTTTTATTTTTTCATGAAAAATTTCAGTTAATTACGTTATAAAAATCATTAAAAATTATGGGTTGTTACACATGTTCATCTTGTTTCTCTCTCATGTCCCTCTGGGGCATTTGTTGGTAAGTAGGAAGGAAAGCCGCGTCCACCTTAGCCTTATGCTCTTTCTCGTTCAATTGTTGGATCAGGTTAGTTGATCGAAGGCCGAGTCTCGCATATCCGGGATGGTATTCTGGTTTTTTCCTTCCAAGGGGAATACTTCGATGTTTCGTTAGATTTCGAGCATGAGTTAGGCATTGGGCAGTCAACCATGTCCACTTTTATTCATATTCGTTAATCAGATCTAAATGGAAAGTTGGCTCAGGTGCCGTCGGGTCATGCTCATCCGGTCTCATACTCCTCCTGACGGAACGAATAAGGGTGCTGGAGAATTAATGATCAAGTCTTCATGGTTTACGCATTATTAATAAATAAATTTTATTAAAATAAAAGAATTTGAATTCGATTTCTAATAATTAATAATTTTAAAATAAAGTTTTAGGTAATTGAATTCTATTTAGTTAGAGATTTTGTTGTAATAAACTGAATTAAGTTTATAAATTCTTTTCTAATGATTTATTGAAATCAAATAAATTTTTTTATTTAATATAAAATATTTTGAAGTGTAAATAATTTTAAATAATCTTACAATTATGAAAAATAAATTTATTTAGGAATAGTATGGTGAATAAGTAAATAAAAATTAAGCAGACATTGGGTTCTATAAGATTGTGCAACTGCAGATTACATTTCGTAAAACAAATTGTTATTCAGATTAAACTAAATAAAAATTATTTACAAATGAGTAAAAGGAATCATTAAAAAGGAAAATAAAGGGAAGTTAATTTGTTTTAATTGAGCCCAAAATCAAGGCCCAAAACGAATAAAGAGTGTCACGACCAGACACAATCGCCTGGAAGCACGCGATATCCAATCAAAGGCGTTGTTCAAGAGGCGACGACAACCTAGGCTTGCATGAGTCGAAGAGGGAATGCGATTGCGAGTGGTGGACATCACGATTGATTTGGAAGCGACGAACTAGAAGATAGGCGCGATTGAGATAGGAACTAATAATGTCAAGGTGTCGTGGTTTTTAGGTGTAGGCGAGGGCAAATTGCGATCGAGGGGAAGCTGGCACTGATGACGTGATGTTGGAGCTCGTGTGCAAGGAGAAAACGGGACTTGATTTTGTGACTTGGAATGAGTGCATAGGCCTAGTGGAGGATCGGAGCAGGTGGCTGCATAAGAGGATGTTGTGTGTAGTGATGTCGGCATGGCCTTTGGAGTGGTGCTGCATTGACAACCTGAGAGGTGCGGATTTACTTGAATGACAACTCGGTGAGTTAATCTCACTCACAACTATGTCTATTTCATTTTTATTTGATGTGTATTCCCCAATATAATTATTTGATTTGTTTGATTGGATGGACAGTTGATTATTTGATGGAATTAGATGTTTGTTGTTCATTGATGTTTGATGTTGCTTGAATTGGATGAAATGGTGTTATGAACTATGATTATTTGTTGTTGTGATGACTATAGTTAGATGGTTGTTTCAATTCTAGTAGTAATTTAATGGTCGTAAATTATTGAATGATATTTGAAATTGTTTGAAAAAGAGGAAAATAAATTGAAAGATGAACTTTCGGTCAAATAAATTATTTCAAATAAATAGTTAACTTTGGAATGATATTTTATTTAATATTGAGATTATTGGATTAATGGAGAATTTGAAAGAGGGATAATTTTAGGAAAAAACATATATATGGAATAATTTAGGGATTTTGAAAACTGGAAATTAATTGTGAAAATGATGAATTTTGAGATTTTTATTAAATAAGGGAATTTTGAAGATTATATTTTGATTACGGATGAATATAAAAATGTTTAGAGGATACTTATAAAATGAAGTTTGAAATTTATATTTTTAAAACGATGAAAAAAATAAATTAAAAGGGAGAAAGGTTTATAAATAATATTTTGAAGTAATTGTTAAATGAATGCAAACTTTTTTCTTTGAGAATTTTCAATTACAGAGATTTGATATATATATATATATATATATATATATATATATATATATATATATATAAACATGAAGTGAATCTTTGAAAGTAATATATATTATTTTTGATGGATTAATAGCTTAAAAGAAGTGGTTGAATTTAAATGAGAATTTAAATAATGATTTCGAAATGATATATTTAGGGTTTGCAAATATTTTGAATTAAGAATATTAGGGATTTGACGTTTGAAAGATATTTCGAGAATATAAATTCCTTTGAAGTATTTCTATATTATTAGAGTGGAAAATTGAACTAAAGGTATTTTTGAGGATTTAAAATTTACCAATGATTTTTAACAAAAGGTTTCTCTGAAATCAAATAAGTTGTTATGAAATATGGATTTTGAAATTTGATGTGAAAATCAATAATTAATATTTTAAAAGAGAAGAAATTAAATAAAAGAGGCATGTAGTTAAATTAATTGAAGTGTTTTATAAAAGGAAGAGAATGAAGTGAAATATATTTTAAAAAAACTCTTCATTGCGAGAAATGCGGAATATGGATCTTAAGGCTAGGATTAATACTAGAGGGTGGGTGAATAGTGTCTAAAGAAATTACTAAATCTTTTTGAGTTTTTGTTAATTTGAACACAGATGGATGAAAATTCAAACACAGATATGCTCACAGAATCAAACACAGATACAGAAATAAAGTAAAAGCACTAAAAGAAAGAACACACCAGATTTTATACTGGTTCGGAGTTACCCTACATCCAATCCCGCACTAAAGTATGGATTTCCTTTCAAAAGCAATTGTACAATTACACCCTCGATTTCAAGGCTACGAGGTACACCCTTCAGATTCACAATCCTCTGGGTAGAGATACTTGATTTCATGGGCAACAAGTTCACCCAATTGATTTCCAAGGCTACAATCACACCTCTTCTAATTTGATTGATTTCCAAGGCCACAATCACATCTTTTCTCACTTGATTGATTTCCAAGGCTATAATCATACCTTTTCTCGCTAAATTGATTACAAAGAAGTCTATAACTCTGAATAGCACTGAGATCTTGTTGAGATAGTGATAGAGAATCAAACTAGAAATGAACTAGTTAGATTCAATGTTGATTTCGGCAAAGTAATGGTAAGAATATATATAAAGAAATGTGGAAGAAGAAGAGGAGTGAAAACAAGAAAAAATATGATTAGAAATTCGTTGAAAGCAACCCATATTTATAGAAGAACAATATCCATGTCCATTCGTAAAGGGATATGACGAATAGACACTTCTTTTGAAATTCAAAATTTTGAAATCAACTGCCACTATGTCGACATGGGTATCTTGAGTATGTCGACATCCCAAAGGAAATTTTGGTGGTTTGTTTTTCCTTGAAAATAACTTTTATCTTTTATTAAAACTATTTTAAACTTTTATAAATATACTTAAATATAGTTAAAATACATAAATAAATATAGAGAATAATATTCTGTTATATATAAAATTTTACTATAATTTTATATTTAAATATAAGTATAAATATTAAAAGTTTAATATATTATTATTAAAAGATAGTTTAAAACTAAGGATGATTTGATTTTAAAGATAAAGATTATTTTGAGGCTAAAAATATTTAAAACCAGGACATATGTTTTTGATTCTTTTAAAAGGAAGGTTTTGAAATCATTTTGAAAACAAGATATAATTTTGTAAAAACATTTTGAATAAAAGTTAGTGGATACAAAACAATGTTCCGCTAGATTTTCGTAGGTTCCATCCCACTTAGGGTTCCATCCTTTTAACAGGCTCGAAGTGGATTCCATTCCACGAATAAATTGAATTTTAAGATGCCAGTGCTTTTCTAGGAGTTTTAACAAAATTCCTAATTAAATTACCTATTCTTGAAATCTTGAACTCTTGATAATCTTGATATTAGTGATACTCATGAGTCTTCAATCTTGATATCTTGAGTCTCTATACTGTACAGTCTTCATTCTTGATGCCTGCATGGTTAAATCCTGCATATACATGTATTTCTAAACTATAAAGTTAGTATTTATATTTTATAATCCTATTCTAAGGTTGTTGTCATCAAAACCATCATCTCAAGGACTAATAATCTCCCCCTTTTTGATGATGACAACCTTTGTTTGTAAAATATTACTTCTATCCTAATAACTCCCCCTTAATCTATGCCTAACTATCCTATTTTATATTTCTCTCCCTTTGTCATCAACAATAAAACTAACTCGAAACTATATAGCTCCCCCTTAATTTAATACTCTATGACATGTGATTATAATGATAGTGTTATCATAAATAATCAACACTTAACTCTAAAACTTAAAACATAGTCTAAAACCACTAACTATCCTAACTAAGTATCCATATAATAATACTTTTAATAGAACACATATAAGAACACGAACTATTTATTAATTATATAGTTATATTTACATTTTCGTAGAGAACGTAAGAAAGAACATACAACAATAGGAAAGAGAGAAAATAAACTAATGAGTGTCTTTGAAAATGGGAGATCTATGAACCGAACAATTTGGACAGTGGAAATAGAAATTTCCACGTTGTTTGACAAGATTTCCATCTTTGTCAAAGCACACTTCGTCAACACAAACGACTTTGTCGTCTTCTTCAACGTGCTCTTCTTCCATAAAGGCTTCTTCTTCTTCTTCCTCGTTGCCCTCTTGCACTTGATCTCCCGAAGAATCTTCGTCAATCAAGATTGGATTGGCATGATTGTCCATTAGAATAATTTTGCAAATTCCTAAGGATTTTTCCTTACCTCTCTTATTCTTTGGCCATTCTAAGTTGTACCACTTGAATTTCAGTCATTAGTTGTAGTGCATCCTTCAAAGAATCCTCCATTTTTGTCACTCGTGCGAGCGTAGTACGTTGAAACGGACCAGAAGTAGGAGAAGGGAACGAAAATGTTCAACTTTTGTTTGATTTTGAAGAGGAGGCCATGGTTTAAGTCATTTCAGAAGTTAGAACAGATAAAGAACAGAGAGAATGATCAAAATTTCGAAAATAAGAAGAATATATAACCAATTATTTGAATTTTGGTGGGAAAAATTTCAAAAATAAAAAATCGTTGTATGTCGACATGGGTTGAGGGGGTATGTCGACATGATCCTTGAAATTTTGACTATTTGATTTATTTTGATTTAATTTTTAATTATGCTTTGCTATTTATATTTTTATATTTCAGTTATTGAACAAATTCCTAATTCTCTTCTTAATTTAGTAAATATAGATTCATTTAAGGGTTTTGTTAATATATCAGCAATCTGATTCTCGGAATTAATATAATCTAGAGTAGTTACTTCCTTATTTATATTATCTTTGAGAAAATGATGTCTTATATCAATATGTTTAGTTCGAGCATGTTGAGTAGTATTTTGGATAAATTTATCGCACTAGTATTATCATAATAAATTGGTGGTTTTGAGATATTTAAACCATAATCTTTTAAAGTTTGTTGCATATATATTACTTGAGAACAAGCCAAAGCAGCAGAAATACATTCTGCTTCAGTTGTTGATAAAGAAACCATGTTTTTCTTTTTACTAAACCAGGAAATCAGAGAATGCCCCAAAAAGTGACAAGTTCCACTTGTACTTTTTCGGTCTGATTTACAACCAGCATAATCAGCATCACAGTACGATATTAAGTCAAAAGAATCATTTTTAGGGTAAAATAAGCCATAATCAGAGGTGTGTTTATCATATCTTATGATACGTTTTACGGCCTTTAAGTGTGTCTCTTTAGGTTGGGATTGATATCTTGCACAGAGACAAACACTATACATGATATCGGGTCTACTAGCAGTGATATAGAGTAGTGATCCAATCATTTCTCTATACAATTTTTGATCTACATCTTTCGAGAGATCTTCTTTACTAAGGTACTCATTGGTTGCCATGGGAGTGGATTTTCCACTCGCAGTAGTCAAACCAAATTTACTAATTAGGTCTTTAGCATATTTTTCTTGACTAATAAAGATACTATTATCTAATTGTTTTATTTGTAATCCTGAAAAGAAGTTTAATTCACTCATATGACTCATTTCAAACTCTTTTGTCATTATTTCAGAAAATTCTTTATTCATTTCAAAATTAGTTGATCCAAAAATGATATCATCAACGTAAACTTGTACTAGTTGAATATCATTTTTATTTCTTTTAATAAAAAGAGTTTAATCTACTTTACCCATTTCAAAATTTGATTGTAATAAGTAAGATATTAGTCTATCATACCAGGCTCTAGGAGCTTGTTTTAGACCATATAGAGCTTTCTTAAGTTTCTAAACATGATTTGGTAATTGTTCATTTCAAAAAGTGATGGTTGTTCAACATATACTTCCTCTTTTACAAATCCATTTAAAGGCACTTTTAATATCCATTTGAAATAATTTGAAATTATTATGATTTGCAAAAGCAAGTAGAATCCTAATGGCTTCTAATCTTGCTACAGAAGCAAAGGTTTCATCAAAATCTATTCCTTCTTCTTGACAATAACCTTGAGCGACTAACCGAGCTTTATTTCTAACAACCTCTCCTTGTTCATTCATTTTATTTTTATAAACCCATTTAGTTCCAATTATAGTTTTATTTTCAGGTCTAGGAACAAGTTCCCAAACATCATTTCTAGTGAATTGATTTAATTCTTCTTGCTTAGCCAAAATCCATGAATCATCAGTTGATGCTTCTTTTGGATTTTTAGGTTCAATAGTTGATATAAAAGCTACATTGCTCATTTGACTTAGTTGCTAGTTTTAACAACAGATTACATATCTCCAAGTATATTTTCAATAGGGTGATCTTTTAAAAATTTAATCCTTTTATTAGGATGATTAATTCCATTATCAGTTTCAGTTGACTCTTCATTTTGAGTGATTAAATCCCCTTCATCATTTGAATCTTCAAAAATTTTGAGATTTTCATCGAATGAAACATGCATTGTTTCTTCGATGGTATTAGTTTTTAAATTAAACACTCTTATGCTTTACTTCTATTAGAATATCCGATAAAAATACCTTTGTCGGATTTAGGATCAAATTTATCTAAGTTATCTTTTGTATTAAAAATAAAACATTTACTTCCAAAAATTCTAAAATAAGATACCTTAGGTTTCTTTGAGTGAAGAAGTTCATAAGATGTCTTATCATATAAAGGTCTAATTAAAATTCTATTTAAAATATAACAGGTGGTAGCAACTGCTTCTACCCAAAAATACTTTGGTAATTTACTATCTGAAAGCATAGTTCTCGCACACTCTTGAATCATCCTATTTTTACGTTCTACTACTCCGTTTTGTTGTGGAGTTCTTGGGAATGAAAAATTGTGAGCTATTCCCTTTTTATTGCAGAATTCCTCACACTTTTCATTTTCAAATTCACCACCATGATCACTATGGATGGTTATAATTTTTAGAGAAAGTTGATTTTGAATCCTTTTTGTAAAGTTCTTAAAACATTCAAAAGTATCACTTTTATGTTTCAAAAATATTGTCCACATAAATCTAGAATAATCATCTACAATTACAAAAACATATTTACTATGATTTATTGACAGAATTTGAGATGGACTAAATAAATCAAGGTGAAGTAATTCAAGAGGTTTTGAAGTTGAAATCATATCTTTTAATTTAAAGGAACTTTTTCTAAGTTTTCCCAATTGACATGCATCACATAGACTATCTACTTTAAAATTCATTTTAGTGAGACCTCTTACTAGATCATGTTTAGATAGTCTAGATAAGAGTTTGAAATTCAAATGCCCAAATCTCTTATGCCAAATCCAAGAGTCACTTGTATGTGCCAACAAACACAGGTTATCATTTGAAACTTTCATACTAAGAATATAAATGTTCTTTTTCCTAATTCCCTCAAATATTATGGTTGAATTATTATCTTCAATGTGACACTTATCTTTTTCAAATTTAATTTTATATCCTTTATCGCAGAGTTGACTTATACTAAGCAAATTATGTTTCAGATTCTTAACTAGAAAAACATTAGTAATAATAGGAGTTTCAGAGTTACCGACTTTGCCGATGCCAATCACATATCCTTTTGAATTGTCTCCAAAGTTAACCAACCCTCCGTCTTTATATATTATATCATTCAGCATATCTGGATTTCCAGTCATGTGTCTAGAGCATCCACTATCGAGTATCCATTTGTTCTTTTTGATATGCATAATTTATCCGTTGTGGATTGATTCCTTAACCCCCATAAAGCATGTTTCCTACACATCAAACAATTTTGGTAGACAATTTGAATTTGAACATTGATTATATGCAGACTCAAGAGACAATGATGATCTGAATATTTCTAAACTAGTATTAACAAACATAGCCATTTTAAAAACTTTTTCAAAAAATAGATTATGAAACTTTGAAAACCTGGCTCTGATAGTAAATGTGAGAAATGCGGAAGACGGATCTTAAGGCTAGGATTAACACTAGAGGGGGAATAGTGTTTAAAGAAATTACTAAATCTTTTTGAGTTTTTGTTAATTTGAACACAAATGTATGCAATATTTAGACACAGATATGATCACAGAATCAAACACAGATGCAGAAATAAAGTAAAAGCAGTAAAGGAAAGGAAACATCGGATTTTATACTGATTCGGAGTTACCCTACATCCAGTCTCGCACACAAGTACAGATTTCCTTTCAAAAGCAATTGTACAATTACACCCTCGATTTCAAGGCTACGAGGTACACCCTCCAGATTCACAATCCTCTGGGTAGAGATACTTGATTTCACGGGCAACAAGTTCATCCAATTGATTTCCAAGGCTACAATCACACCTTTTCTAACTTGATTGATTTCCATAGACACAATCACACCTTTTCTCACTTGATTGATTTCTAAGGCTACAATCACACCTTTTCTCGCTAAATTGATTACAAAGAAGTCTATAACTCTGAATAGCACTGAGATCTTGTTGAGATAGTGATAGAGAACCAAACTAGAAATGATCTAGTTAGATTCAATGTTGATTTCGGCAGAGTAATGGTAAGAATATATATAATGAAATGTGGAAGAAGAAGGGGAGTGAAAACTAGAAAAAATATGATTAGAAATTCGTTGAAAACAACCCCTATTTATAGAAGAACAACAGCCATGTCCTTTCGTGAAGGGATATGACGAATAGACACTTCTTTTGAAATTCAAAATTTTGAAATCAACTGCCACTATGTCGACATGGGTATCTTGAGTATGTCGACATCCCAAAGGAAATTTTGGTGGTTTGTTTTTCCTTGAAAATAACTTTTATCTTTTATTAAAACTATTTTAAACTTTTATAAATATACTTAAATATAGTTAAAATACATAAATAAATATAGAGAATAATATTCTGTTATATATAAAATTTTACTATAATTTTATATTTAAATATAAGTATAAATATTAAAAGTTTAATATATTATTATTAAAAGATAGTTTAAAACTAAGGATGATTTGATTTTAAAGATAAAGATTATTTTGAGGCTAAAAATATTTAAAACCAGGACATATGTTTTTGATTCTTTTAAAAAGAAGGTTTTGAAATCATTTTGAAAACAAGATATAATTTTGTAAAAACATTTTGAATAAAAGTTAGTGGATACAAAACAATGTTCCGCTAGATTTTCGTAGGTTCCATCCCACTTAGGGTTCCATCCTTTTAACAGGCTCGAAGTGGATTCCATTCCACGAATAAATTGAATTTTAAGATGCCAGTGCTTTTCTAGGAGTTTTAACAAAATTCCTAATTAAATTACTTATTCTTGAAATCTCGAACTCCTGATAATATTGATATTCTTGATACTCATGAGTCTTCAATCTCGATATCTTGAATCTTTATACTGTACAGTCTTCATTCTTGGTACCTGCATGGTTAAATCCTGCATACACATATATTTCTAAACTATAATGTTAGTATTTATATTTTATAATCCTATTCTAAGGTTGTTGTCATCAAAACCATCATCTCAAGTACTAACATTCATCTCATTAAATATTAATTGAATAATATATTGATGTATGTATGGATGATTATTGATTGATTGTTACGAACGAGATAAAGTTATAATTACCCATTGTGTTGAATTATCAAGTAAAAAATGAAGAATAATGAATTGAGGAATGATTTAAGCGAGTGAATAAATAAGCAAAGTGGAAATTTAATAAATATTGATTAATCGAGGGTGTTATTGTATATAATTGTATTTTATCGGGTGTAATGGTATATCTATGTGAGGTATACTTATTTACTCAACACTAGTATAATGTTGGGTAATTCATTAAAGACCCAGTATTTAATACTCAAATATTGGTGAAATATTCTATATTATACATGATTTTTAGTCGATATTACTTGGATTTCTGACTTGACGTGTGAGGTACATTATAGTATTAATTTTTTTTAATTTAAAGTGGGAATATGATTCTCGGCTTTTGAGTGGAACGAGGAGCATGAAGTTCCATACGAGGATGTGATAGCCAAAAGTTTTTGCTAGCCCCATCCTAGCTTGACCGATCGTGGGGTCGCTCCTCGATGCGGCTGCGGCGACATGGCCCCTCGTCGCATGGTCACAGTTTATTGCACGACCAACGGGACAAATTCAGAACGAGGCGACTGTTAGAAATTGGGGTGGCTATAACACAATGTTGGATCTTAAGACTATTCAGACACTAGAAGTGGTGAATTGTGTATTAACTACTTACTTTGAATATAGAACTGTATTTACTCAAATTGCAAATAGAAAGAAGTAATCAGAGAATAAGTAATAAAGTATAATGCAGTAATATAAATAACACCCAGATTTTTATACTGGTTCGGATTAACCAATCATACATCCAGTCCTGCACTCTATCGTGCAGAATTCCACTATAATCGCTTGTTTTCCACGGGTGGCAAGAACACCTTTACAATCTTGGTTTCACGGGCAACAAGACACACCCTCTTGATTTACAGGCTACAAGAACACCTTCTCTTTATCACTAACAACAAACTATGGCAAGTGGTTGTATCTTCAATACAGTTTCTTGCAGATTTGATACAACAATCCTATAGACCTCCAATGGCAATATATCTTTGAATTCTTTGAGGAATAGGATGAAATCAGAGAGAGAATGATGTGGATTCAAGTACAACTCTCCGATATTGTGTGGTTTGCAAATCAGTGAAGAATTGGAGTGAAATAGTATCGATTTGAAAGGAGAATGAAAGAGTATGCAATTGATTTCTTTTGCAAATGTTTGGAGAAGAAGGAGCAAGAGAAAATAAGAATTCTTGATGTTAAAATTTGTTTTCAGAGGCCATTATATAGTGGTTGAAGAGACTGTCTTTTGGTGAAGAGGTGGAGGGAAATGTCTCTTCATTTAAAATTTGAAATTCTAAAAACTGCTAGTATGTCGACATCCCCCTACCTAGTATGTCGACATGGGTGTGTTGCAAAATGAACAACAACACTAATAAGTGTTGCAAATTTTCAGCATTTCAAATTACCTTATATTTGTGGATTTTTGTGATTCGGTTGAGGTCAATGGGTAATGATCTTCAAGTATAATTGCCATGAGATCTTTAACAAGATATTCTAAGGTTCAAACAACTCCTCATCACTTCAAACACCTTTATATTTCAGCATTCTTCTCTAACTGGGTTTTGTTCTTCAATTGCTCTGGTTAACCTTCTTCTATAATTCATTTGCTTCCACTGTATTCTTGTTTATCTCTGTAAATGTCTCTGTAACATATCTGATATGACTGCATAACTCGAAGATAAGTTAGTAGTAATATTTATGCGGTCGTTGTCATAAAAATCAATACCTAGGGTATTAACAATCTCCCCCTCTTTGATGATAACAACTATATAAATATTTGAGAGATAAAATATAATATTTTTATATTTGACTCCTCCTAACTCTATGCACTCCCCTATCATTTTGCCTAGTATATTTATACATTTTCTCCCCCTTTGTCATCAACAAAAAGGACGAAAAAGAGTCGCTTAAATCACTGCTAGACATTATGTAAAGTTTGTATATAGAGATAAATGCGTATAAACCAAACACTTGAGGGGAAACCAAATCAATTCAAAATTTTAAATAAACTTATCAAATAATAAGATGAGTTTTAGAGTTACTGACTTTGCTGATGCCCATAATAAACCCTTTTCATATTTATCCATCGTTCAGTAGATTTCTTGTCATATGCTTTGAGCATCTGCTATCTAATATACATTGTTTGGTACCTGAAAAATTATAAAATATGCACACTGGTACTCTTTTTATTCTGGGGTCCATGGGATTAAGTTTTGGGATGCCAAACCCATAAAGAGTTTGAATGTCCTCTCAAAATATAATCATTAGATGAATGAACATTATTAATAAAATTATCAATACATTTTTCTTTTTCAATATCATCCAATCTTTTTGGAACCCATAAATTAATGAATCTATTTGGAGGTTTTAACTTTAATTTCCTAGGTTTTGGTTTGAACTTGGTAGCCTTAACAAACTTAGTATTTTGAATATTATTTTTCTTTGATTTAGCCTTAGGGGTGTATCCAAGTCCATGTTTATTCCTAGTGTGTTTAGATGCAGATAATAATTTTTCTAGATTATCCTTCCCTTTGCTAAATTTATCAATATCATTTTTCATTTTGTCAAAATCCTTATAATGGTTAGGAATAACATTGTCTAGAGATGTTATTTTGTCATTCAGATCAGTGATCTGTGACTTCATTGAAAGATTTTCTGATTTTAAGGATTCATTTTCACTTTTTAGTTTTTCAAAACTTCCAAGTTTCAAATCCTTTTCATCATTGTACCCATTAAGTCTTTCAATTTCATCTTTTAGACATTGTTTTTCTCCAGTTAACCTTTCATTATATATATTTAATGAAAGGTTAACTGAAGAAAAACAATGTCTAAAAGATGAAATTGAAAGACTTAATGCGTACTATTTGCACCAAAATTGGTCACAACACTTTTCGGGAGTCTTTGAAGAGATAATAATGATGAATGTAAATTGAAAATGAGGATTATCTAACAAAAACTCCGAGTAACAGTAAAGTAAATGCGTAGACAAGCAATTTAGAGTGGTTCGGCTTGTTCCCTACGTCCACTATGAAGGTTTTTGCAGTTTTATTGATTCTCTTTCAATGATTACAAGTTTTTACAGCAATCAACAGCAAGTTACAACTGGAAATTCGAAATCAACAGCAAGAATATGATGTAGGATGATGGATATCTCGATCCGGCAGAGTCTGGGTGCTTCAGAGTCAGAAGATCCTTTTTCTGTTGGCTCTGGGGCTCTATTTATAGGCGTATGAGGCTGAGATCACGCACAAATCTTGGGAGACTTTTTCTGGCACGTGAGTGAGCCCACGCGACCAACCTCAGGGAGTTTGGAGTCGATCTGTGATCGATACAAAGTCATTTCTTATCGATCAAGATGATGTCCAATTGAGCTGAAATTTGGTGGAGACATTCCTTAGCGTGTGTGCAAGCTTCTGTGAAAATTTTATGGCATTTGGATCAGTGGATTGTGAGATATCGCGGATACGAAATGGGATTCTTTGAGTGGCTGTTTGGTTCGAATCCATCTCTTCGCATCGATGGTTTCGAATCGATGGTGGCACACGCTGTTGTGATGACGTGGAGCGCAAACTTCGACTCGATCCGGTCTTCACTCCGAGTGAACCGCGTCGACTCCATATATCTCGGTGCGTTCGCATCGATGGATGACACGTCACCAAGGCTAGTTGACTCGATGGATTCGAATGATGCCTTATGCATGGGTACGAACTGCAACTATTGGTGGATACGAATCACTGATGGATACGAAGCAGGGTAACCTGATGGATTCGAAGGGATGCTTCCATGATGGATATGAAGAAGACATTGGCCGATCGTTACGAAGTGCATCATCTGCTGGTGGGTTCGAAGTCCATCAATACGAACTCAATTGATTCGAACACGGCCAATCATGATCGATACGAACTCATGGGAGTTGATCGATACGAAGTAGGTCATCTTCTGATGGATGCGAAGTGGGCTTTCTGCCAATGGGTTCGAATGAGACCGAGTCGAACCAAGGTACTTTGAAGGATTCGAACTTGATCGATACGAGCCGAGACACTTTGATGGATTCGAAGTTGATCGATACGAAAGTGATCGATTCGAACTAGAGTTCGATGATGGATACGAAATCCAGGCTTTCCCTTCAAATTGAATCGATCATAACTTGGTCGTATGAACTCGGATTGACTTGAAATTTGAGATGCTGACTTCTATGATCTTTCTTGTCATGTCCTATCAATTGTAGCTCAATCTGGACTCATACAAAATTCAGCGATATCCATAGTGAAGCAAAGTATGACCAATCTCTCAGACGAACTGTCCTTTGTTTTTCTTCAGTTAACCTTTCATTAAATATTTTTAATCTATCTATCTCTGCCAAACTATTATTGTACTCTTTCCTACGTATTTTATATCCCTGATTCATATCATTCAAAACATTAGTAATTTCTTTATTAAAATTCCATACCTGGTCATCCTTTGCCATAAAGCACATGTTGGCATTTTCTGTTTCTGAATCACTATCACTTGATGATGTATCTGAATCATCCCATTTTGCATTGAGTGCATGTTTCCTCTCCTTATTGAAAGTGTTTGACTTTGATTTCTTCAGTTTGGGACAGTCTCTTTTCAAATGACCGGGTTTATCACATTCGAAACACTTAACAACATTTCCATTTCTAGAATTATTGTTGTTAGTTTTTCGAAGTTTGTTTGTTATCCAATACTTCAAGAATTTCTTGAACTCTTGGTCATAAACTCGATATCATCATCAATAGCATCATCATCTGGTTCATCTTTGTCGATCATAGCATTGAGTGCTAGTGATTTCTTCTCATTTGCCTGATTCACTTTTCTAAGCTGTAAGTTTACTG
Source organism: Allium cepa (assembly GCA_030765085.1). Classification (NCBI taxonomy): domain Eukaryota; kingdom Viridiplantae; phylum Streptophyta; class Magnoliopsida; order Asparagales; family Amaryllidaceae; genus Allium; species Allium cepa. Next base: position 431,067,223 of record CM060929.1, on the reverse strand, counting down.
TAAGAGGCTATGTGGTAGGATCGTATAATATGGAATAGTGGAATGGTATAGGTAAATAACAATAAGCAATAAGTAAAGTAGACACCAAGACTTTATACTGGTTCGGACCTCTTGTCTTACGTCCACTCCCTAAGCTCCTCTTAGGAATTCTTACTAACAACCCTCACTTAACCCGGAGGAATAGGTTTACAACTTACCTGAACAACCGAACGGGGTTTCTTGCCTCAACTACCGAAGAGGACTTCAACTAGGTATAAAGAGTATTTCTGACTTATTGTGTTCTCGATAACACTAATGAGTCTAATAGAGTACAAATTTCCTATAATCTTATCCTCAAGAATATGAAATGTGTTTATGAAGATTTAGGAAATATAAATTGCTATGAATCAAAAAATATTTAAGATAAATCAGAGATTCAAGCAATTGAAGTGGATTGTGAATGCTTTTTGAAAACTTGAATAATCTGAAAAATATGATCAAGATAATAGAGAGATGAAAGCAATAAGAATTTGTTAATTGAAGATGTTAAAATCATGTATTTATACTTGTAGAAGAGGTGCATCTGTTGGCTAAGGGTGTAGACAAGAGATGCTTCAATTTCCATTGGAGAATGGTTGCAACTCTTGGGAGGAAGAAGGTGTCCATTCAGAGAAAATTCGCAGGTTCAAATTCAGTCGACTGAACAGGGAATTTAGTCAACTGAAAATATGAACTAAAATTTTCAGGAACAAATTCAGTCGACTGAGCAGGGTGTTTCAGTCGACTGAAACTGTACATGTTTGTATATGTGTAACAGGTTCAGTCGACTGGTCATCCCTGTTCAGTCGACTGTACTACTAAATTGTGCACAGTGAATGTTTATTAAAAAATGAAATTTAAAAATGTGTTCTAGTGTTTGTGCAAGCCTCTTGAGGATAGATTTTAACAATAAATCTAAACTAAGACCTATATAAAAATCATACTTATGTTTATCGTTGGTCTTCATCGTTCTTTCTTTATCTTTGCACATATCTCTTCCTTTTTGTTGAAGCACATTGTCATTGATCAAAATCTTAGCGTATCAACATTCTCCTCCTTTTTTATTGATGACAATACTCATATGTGTAGAGATTATTTCCTCCCCCTGAATATATGCACTATCTTTTCTACAAAAACAAAGTTAGTATCGTAGATTTTCTCCCCCTTTGTCATCGACAAAAAAGGAAGTAATAACCATAAAAGTATATTGCCAACACAATCACGGAAACACAGAATGAAGCATAGATAAATAAAACATAGAATGGCTATTTATACAAGCCATAAGAAAGTTATGAAATAAAACATCAAACCACAAGAAAATTATTGATCTTTATCCCAATCATATGAGCCTTCTCTCCCTCCGTCTGGTTCACGAATGATTGGTCCACCGGTGGGTGGTCTATAGGTTCTTCCTTAGTCGACTGATCCTTGCATTTTTTTTTGTTCTTCGTGAATTTTGAAAGCAAATGTTTTATTGAAAGAAATAATTAGAATTGTATAGATATATAACAACATTAGTTGACTTCAAAAGTAATTATTTCTTCGGAGATGGACTATTTTTATTTTGCGTCTTTTTCCCTTCATTTTCCATATAGTTTATATCCCATGAATTTGGACTATATTGAGGAGTCTTTGGCGACATCCAAGGATTCATGGGATTGACTGGTGTACGGTAAGACGAAGACGGATCATATGAATTAACAGGTCGAGGTAGGGGCTCAGTCACTTCGTTTTTCTTTGAGCCACAAAAATGTAAACCGATTTGCTATAGGAAGCTTAATCGTCTAGCCGTTATTTTTTGTTCGAAATATAATTCTCGTTGAAGATCTATTTGTTGTTGTTGAAAGTGATGAATCTCATCAATCTTTCTTTTTGTATCTGGAGATATAAAAAGTCCATGTTTTGCCTTCTTTGATTCAGGTGTGTAGCCAGTTCGATAGTTGTCCCATTTATAGACTGGCTCATGCTTTGGTGTTGGAGTAGGAAGTTTTGGTGATGTTGGTGAGTTATCGACCGAAGAGGTGATGTTGATTGGGGAGTATGAGTTGTTTGATGACATTTTTATATCGACTTTTCAATCTTTTGTAAGTGAAAATGAAAATATGTTTAAACGTGTATTTATAGGATGAATGTTCTAAAAATATTGTGGTGATAATTTATTAAAGTTTTTTAACCAATCAAAGATTTAATGGTTAAAATAAATCAGTTAGAAATGTATGGATTAGAGATAACCCTTATATTATTATTCATTATGTTCATTATTTGAAAATATAAATTGAAAGTCATAATTGCCAATTGAAAGAGGCTATGCGGTAGGATCGTATATTATGGAATAGTGGAATGGTATAGGTAAATAACAATAAGCAATAAGTAAAGTAGACACCAAGACTTTATACTGGTTCAGACCTCTTGTCCTACATCCAGTCCCTAAGCTCTTCTTAGGAATTCTAACTAACAACCCTCACTTAACCCGGAGGAATAGGTTTACAACTTACCCGAACAACCGAACGGGATTTCTTGCCTCAATTACCGAAGAGGACTTCAACTAGGTACAAAGAGTATTTCTGACTTGTTGTGTTCTCGATAACACTAATGAGTCTAATAGAGTACAAATTTCCTATAATCTTATCCTCAAGAATATGAAATGTGTTTATGAAAATTTAGGAAATATAAATTGTTATGAATCAAAAAGTATTTAAGATAAATCAGAGATTCAAGCAATTGAAGTGGATTGTGAATGCTTTTTGAAAACTTGAATAATCTGCAAAATATGATCAAGATAATAGAGAGATGAAAGTAATAAGAATTTATGAATTGAAGATGTTAGAATCATGTATTTATACTTGTAGAAGAGGTGCATCTGTTGGCTAAGGGTGCAGACAAGAGATGCTTCCACTTCCATTGGAGAATGGTTGCAACTCTTGGGAGGAAGAAGGTGTCCATTCAGAGAAAATTCGCAGGTTCAAATTTAGTCGACTGAACAGGGAATTCAGTCAACTGAAAATATAAACTAAAATTTTCAGGAACAAATTCAGTCGACTGAGCAGGGTGTTTTAGTCGACTGAAACTGTACATGTTTGTATATGTGTAACAGGTTCAGTCGACTGGTCATCCCTGTTCAGTCGACTGAACTACTAAATTGTGCACAGTGAATGTTTATTAAAAAATGAAATTTATAAAATGTGTTCTAGTGTTTGTGCAAGCCTCTTGAGGATAGATTTTAACAATAAATCTAAACTAAGACCTATATAAAAATCATACTTATGTTTATCGTTGGTCTTCATCGTTCTTTCTTTATCTTTGCACATATCTCTTCCTTTTTGTTGAAGAACATTGTCATTGATCAAAATCTTAGCGCATCAACATTTACTTCATAAGACATTAGGTTACTAATTAAATCTTCTATTTTCATAATACTAATATCATTGGCTTCTTCGATTGCCAGAGTCTTCTAATCCCATTCACTAGGAAGTGAATTCAAGATCTTTCTGACTTGGTCTTCTTTAGTAATTTTCTTTCCTGATGATATTAAGGCATGTACTATATCTTGAAATCTAGAATACATATCAGAAATAGACTCATTTGGTTTCATTTGAAAGAGTTGAAACTGGTTAGTTAGCAGAGTTATCTTTGTTTGTTTTACTTTACTAGTGCCTTCATGTGTGACTTGCAGTGTTCTCCAAATTTCATATGCAGAATTACAAATAGACACTCGATTAAATTCATTTCTATCTAAGGAGCAAAATAAAATGTTCATAGCCTTAGAGTTATTAAGTGCTTGTTTCTTTTGGTCTAGTGTATGTTTTGAATATTCAGTTTGAGGCTCTATATACTCTATTTGGGTAATGTTACAAATATCCAAACCATTAGACTGCAAATAACATTTCATCCTGCAAGCCCAATATGCATAACTACCGCCATCAAATAGAGGGGGTCTACTGGTAGATTGCCCTTCTACAAAAGTGTTAAAAAATGTGTTACTGGTGTCATTAGCCATTTATACTTTTCAAAAACCAAGTTATGAATTCTTGAAAACCAATGCTCTGATACCAAATGATAGAAACTAGGGTGGCTATAACACAATGTTGGATCTTAAGGCTATTCGGACACTAGAAGTGGTGAATTATGCATTAGCTACTTACTTATGAATATAAAACTGCATTTACTCAAATTGCAAACAGAAAGAAGTAATCAGAGAATAAGTAAGTAATAAAGTAAAATGCAGTAATGTAAATAACACCCGGATTTTTATACTGGTTCGGATTAACCAATCCTACATCCAGCCATGCACTCTATCGTGCAAAATTCCACTATAATCGCTTGCTTTCCACGGGTGGCAAGAACACCTTAACAATCTTGGTTTCACGGGCTACAAGATACACCCTCTTGATTTTACAGGCTACAAGAACACCTTCTTTTTATCACCAACAACAAACTATGGCAGGTGGTTGTATCTTCAATACAGATTCTTGCAGATTTGGTACAATGATCCTATAGATCTCCAACGGCAATATATCTTTGAATTCTTTGAGGAATCGGATGAAATCAGAGAGAGAATGATGTGGATTCAAGTACAACTCTCCGATATTGTGTGGTTTGCAAATCAGTGAAGAATTGGAGTGAAACAGTATCGATTTGCAAGGAGATTGAAGGAGTATGCAATTGATTTCTTTTGAAAATGTTTGGAGAAGAAGGAGTAAGAGAAAATAAGAATTCTTGATGTTAAAATTCATTTTTAGAGGCCTTTATATAGTGGTTGAAGAGACGTGTCTTTTGGTGAAGAGGTGGAGGGGAATATCTCTTCATTTAAAATTTAAAATTCTAAAAAACTGTTAGTATGTCGACATCCCCCTACCTAGTATGTTGACATGGGTGTGTTGCAAAATAAACAGCAACATTAATAAATGTTGCAAATTTTCAGCATTTCAAATTATCTTATATTTGTGGATTTTTGGGATTTGGTTGAGGTCAATGGTTGATGATCTTCAAGTATAATTGCCATGAGATCTTTAACAAGATATTCTAAGGTTCAACCAACTCCTCATCACTTCAAACACTTTATCCTTCAGCATTCTTCTCTAATTGGGTTTTGTTCTTCAATTGCTCTGATTAACCTTCTTCTATAATTCAATTGCATCCACTGTATTCTTGTTTATCTCTGTAAATGTCTACATAATATATCTGATATGACTGCATAACTCGAAGATACGTTAGTAGTAATATTTATGTGGTTTTTGTCATCAAAATCAATACCTAGAGTATTAACAGCAAGGAGGTTAACAGAAGTGAGAAGCGAGGAGGCAAGAAAGCAACGTGCATTTATCATGCAACTAAAGACTGATGTGGACACTCATAAAAATAATATTACGAGTAGGTTCTCCCTTTGCAATTGAGAAGCTATAAGGCTCAGGTATAGACCTTAGCTCTAGCAATAGCAATAACAACATCACATATAATAACAGTAGCAATAATGAAAATAGTAATGAAGAATAGAATGAATAAATCTAATATTACTAAATGAAAATGAATGAATTGATGTTTGAAGTGTGCTATATGCAATGTATGTGATGCACGATGTGTAGAAGTGTGCGATGTGTGTAGTATGTTGTATATGACAAATGCTTGATGTATGTTGTGTGATGCATATGATAGTATATTGATGTGAGATGGATGCTTTGATGTTTGATGTGTAATGTATGTTGTTCGATGTGTTGTGGATGTCTTATTATTCACTGGGTTGAATTTCATTATTATGTTGTGTATATATATTTTTGGAGATATCATTTTTGTTCTCACTATTGAATATAGACATAGTCTGACTTGTTTATTATTTATATAATACTTGGGTCAGTCTGAGACATTTCAGGTTCAGAAACGATGCGATCAAATTTGCTTATTGGGCTTAGTTAGAGGTTGTATTACTAGATGTGTTGTATATTATGTATATGAACTCATGTATGCGTATGATATTGGATTAGATGTATTGGATTTATCTTGTATATAATTGATATTTAATGGGAATTTGACTTTTTATATCCCACTAAGCATGTGATTTGTTATATTTTTATCTCTACGCTGATGACTCTGTGTTCTCTGTTATTTATTCTATATTGTGTATTGTTCTATCCTCGAGCACCATACGTGTTTATTGCTTTGTATCTAGACTGTTTACGTTAAGGTGAGCGTTTTATATTATGTGATGTATTCAATGTTGGTCTAAGATAATGTTCACGTGTGCTTCACCCACATCGCCTCATTCTTTGTGTTACTTGACAGCATTATTCAGTAATACTGTTGGGTAATATGTGTATCAAGGAGGGGTGTTACAATGATATGTTCCCAAAACAACAAGAAAGTAGTATTGAATCAATGCAAAGAAGTATGAATTGATTCTATGTGATTTTGAAGAGAATAAAGTACATTTTTCAATGGAATTTTCAAGAGAGTAAGAGAAGGGAAGAAAGTAAGTAATTTGTTGTCAAAAAATTTGTTTGCGCCCCCTTTTATATAATAAATAAACAAATGTATTCATTCGTGAAGAGTTACAATGTATAGACACTTCCTTTCAAATTTTGAAAAACCATTTGGCAGCATGTATGTCGACATACCCTATTCCTATATGTTGACGTATGCTAGTGTATTTTGAAAACTTATTGGTTTTAAAATGTTTTGAAAATCCTATACATTGTAAAATAATTTGATACTTTGAAAAGTAGTTCGAACATAGTTTATAAACATTTTGAACTTTGAAAATCTTTTATAAAATATTTGAAAATACATTTTTGAAATTTATTTTGGTTAAGAATATAAAAGATTAGAAAATTGGATATAGAGATCAAAGATTGTTGCCAAGGACTTTAACAAAATATACTATGACTCTATAAACTAAATTATAATCTTGAAATCTTCATATCCTGATCTTTGAACTCATGAGCCTTCATGTTTATACCTTGAGTCTTTATACTGTACAGTCTTGATTCAACACCTGTATAATAATCTGTACTATATACTATATAACTTGGCAAAACATTAGTATCTATATTTTATATATATGTATATGGTTTTATATGACTGTTGTCATCAAAATCAATAGTTGGGTTATTAACAATCCCCTCCTTTTTGATGACGACAACAATTAGATATTCTTGTACATAAAATATTATTCTCCCTAAGTTAGATAACTTCCCTTGAATATATGCATCTATATATTTTATAATTTCCACCCGCTTTGTTGTTAACAAAAATGAATGAAAAATAAAAACTCCCCCTAAATGCGATACCATTTTGTGAGAGACTAAATGAGAGAAACTATTTATTTAGTTAATACCAAATATGAATGTGGGATACTATAATTAACACCGACAATAATGGGAATAAACTCGTACATAAGATGACATATACATCAAAATCAATATAATCTAGATGATATAAATGAAATTAGAATTTAATGAAGAAAGTATGGTAAACAATTCAATATGACAGAAATGATATTATTATATAATCCTAAGCATCTAAATTTGATAAAGAAATCTATACACTAAATGTATTACATAAAATTCATATATAAAAAACCATAATAATTATGCAATTTATTCATAGCCTAATCACAATATTTGATAAGTGTAACTATGCAAATGATTGCCCGTGGGTGCAGCGTAGTGGAAAGGAGGCTTGAGTTCTGATAAAAAGACCCAAGTTCGATTCCTACAATGCGCTTCCCTATCCTATATAAATTTATCCGAGGGTATGGGGGCTTGGATCAGCAGACGGCTTTACTATACCCTCCTCAGGAGTTTACTGGCTTGTCGGGTTCTCCTAGGTTTTCAAAAAAACCTATGCAAATGATCAAAAAAATTAAAGAAAATATTATTTTATCCTTATACATTGTTTATTTATAGAAGTCGTGATAATTTATAATAATAATTTTTTATTTAACCTAGTATGCAAAGTATAAGTGAAATATGTAGAGTTAAAAATCACATAACTTTAATAACAAAAGGAACCTGAGAATAGCAGTAAGGTCGTTGATCATATGTTTTGGTGTCATTGTTAGCATGAAAATTTTCTTCTTCGGTGAATATCACGGTATGATTGATCATATAAAAGGTCCGACTATTCATTTTTTCATCTTTCTCTTTTTATTTTGCGCAGTGCCTGAAGGAATATATCATATTTGTACTAGTATCCATATTATGTTGGATCTGTGTGGTTAGTCTTCTAGAAATCTAACCTAATATTTTTAAGAGTCTATGATCATGAATGTTTAAATCACAAAAAAGCATGAATGATTACATATAATGAAATACATAACGTCAAAAAAAATGAGATACTCTATTAAACCTTGTATTTCCAAATTTTAATTCAACATAAGTAGAGTTCTAAAATTCATTTATAACACTATTACATGTAAGATAATACGACATAATTTATTTTGAATCGCATTCATTGTTTAAATTATAAGTGTATTAATGAATTACATGTGTATGGACACTTGGCATCATGCATGCATACAATGATCTTCCTAAAGGACAAATGTATTGATACATGTCATTTTGCATATGTGTTACTATTTGTTTATACGACAAGTATCATATGCGTGACACATTCTTATTAATAGAAGAAATCTATAAATAGAGCCTTATTCACACACTCTAAATGTATTCAATTAATATCATAAAGCCATAAAGTCATTATCTCATCATAAGGTTAGTAAGAAATAATGGTAAAAAAAGTAAAGTCAACATTAGAAAGGTTAAAATCATGGAAGAACGCATGCTTTTCTATTTAGTATAGTCACGATAAATGATTAGTGGGATGTCATTAGAAAGAAAACACTTTATACAAGTTACTAGGAAAGAGGTATGATCGATCACGAAGAGGCACGACTGTTAAAAAAATTAAAAATGAAAGGCACAACTTGGTAGTTGAAGTGTCTATTCGAATTTAATAAAGGAAAAAGTTTCATTAATTTAAAGTTCTTGGAAGTTTTTATTTAGTTATACATACTAATTATATTCCATAAATTAATTTTTCATGTTAAATTTTTTTGTGTAAAATGATATAAAAGTTCGAAATTGCAATGGCCCATGTTAGAAATATGGCTTTTGTAACCACCAAATGTCCGTTTATTTGAAAATAATCATTGTCAACTTTTGAATTTGATGTGAAACTTTTCTTACATAAGTAGCTCGGAGTATATGTTATTAGAAAAAAAGAATTCGTGTAAAAATACTCACTTTATGGTTTATGAGATTTTTCAGAAAATTACTGCATTTAACATGGCTGTTTGACATTTAAAGAGAGTAGTCAATTTTGTGAGAAAAACTTGAAAATGTTAAATTATTTAAAATGCTTCTAGATTTTTCATATAGTTAAATATATTAATCGTTATTTGGAATATATTTTTATGATTTGAATAAAGAATTAATTTGAAGGCCATAAAAACTCAAATTTTAGCTTCAAAATCATGAAATATAGCCGTTGTAATTTACTAAGTGTCTATTCTTTAGAGAATAATAAAATAGATAGAATTTGAATTTTGGCTCCAAATTTTATGTAGTGTCAAGTATATCTATCTTATACTCATGAAAAAAATCATTTAAAATTAATTAATTTATGATTTCAGAGTTTTGAAACATACTACTGCATTCGGTATTTTTTACCTTATGTGTATAGTCTATTTTTAAAAGTTCAACAAAATTTAAATTTAACATTTACCTCTGAAATCTTTTTTTGAACTTTTAATACATAATATTAATTACAATAAAAATATAATTATTTAATAGATAAATATTTAGAATATTCTATAAATAAAATCATAAAGCATTTCAAAAATTAGTGTTTTTTCAATTTAAAAACCGGTAGTTATTTTTAAAGGGAATACTTATTTTCTACTTATTTAAACCATTTTGATTGTTTGGAGCATAGAAGAAGAACTAAAATATCTTTTTACTTAAAGAACTCATTAAAAATTATATATAAAAATTAAATAAGGTTTGAAGAATACCAACATTGCTAACATCCTCTATTCCAATATTACTATTTCTCCATCCAAAAGTTTGTCTTTATGCATTGTTGCTCTTCCTTTCTTTTGATTTTCCATCATGCCTTTTGAACGTCCACTGTCTAAAATCCATTTGTCCTTCTTGATTTGTGATGTATGACTATCAACTGTCTATTCACCATTAGCCATATAACATACTTATTCCTGCAATTCAACATTACACCTTTCCAAAATATCAAGTGACTTTTCAAAATAATTAGTTTCTAATCTAACAAAAATAACGTATTGGTTTCATAAAATTGTTTTTCCATAAAAGTGTTAAAAAGAATACTAACAATATTACTTGCCATTTATACTTTTCAAAAATCATATTACGATTTTTTGAAAACCTAATGCTCTGATACCAAATGTGGGTTGTAGAATTATGGATCTTAAGGCTAACTAAACACTACATGGGGGTGAATGGTGTGTTCTAACTTATGAAAATCTTTTTAAATTTCTTTCAAGATTAATATTAAATCATAGATTATCAACATAGAAATATATCAGCAATTAATCACAAATGCAATCACGGATAAAAATAAAAGCAATAAAGTACAATAGAGAGTTAGAGAGATGACACCATGGATTTTATACTAGTTTGGATTTCTTCTACATCCAGTCCCTTTGTATGTATTTCTTTTCAAAGGCCAATATTTAATCGGGCAGAAGGCAAAATCCAAATACAATCTCGATTTTGAGGCTACGAGATACACCCTCCTAAATTTTTAAGCTCAAGGTAAACTCACTTAATCTAACCAAGCTACAAGCACACCCAATAAATTTCTAGGTTACTGAGAAAATATACTTTATTTGAATGGGCTACAAGCACGCCCAAACAAATACAAATAGAGTTGATAGTTTTTCCAAAGACAATTTCTTGAACTTTGGATACAATTAATCCTATAGCCACTTGGATAGCGCTTTGATCTTTGAATTAATAGAGAGATGTTTTCAAAATAGTAAATAAATAGTATTGAATCAATAAAAAGAAATATGAATTGATTCTATGTGATTTTGAAGAGAAAAAGTATATTTTTTAATGGAATGTTCAAGAGAGTAAAAGGAAGGAAGAAAGTAAGTAATTAGCTGTCAAAAAATTCGTTTACACTCCCCTTTATATAGTAAATAAAAAAATGTGTTTGTTTATGAAGTGTTATGATGAACAAACACTTGATTTCAAATTTTGAAAAACCATTTGGCGCCATGTATATTGACATACCCTATTCCTATATGTCGACATATGCTAGTGTATTTTGAAAACTTATCTGTGTTAGAATGTTTTGAAAATCCTATGCTTTGTAAAATAATTTGATACTTTGTGAAGTAGTTTGAACATAGTTTATAAACATTTTAAATTTTAAAAAACTTTTACAAAATATTTTGAAATATATTTTAGTTAAAAATTTAGAAGATTAGAAAATTGGATATAGAGATCAAAGATTGCTACCAAGGACTTTAACAACATATGTTATGACTCTATACAGTAAATTATAATCTTCTTCGAACTCATGAATCTTCATGCCTATCTCTTGATTTTTCATATTGTACAGTCTTCGATTCAACACTTGTGTAATAATCTGCACTATATACTATATAACTTGGCGAAACATTAGTATTTACATTTTATATATTTGTACGTGATTGTATATGGTTGTTGCCATCAAAATCAATAACCGAGGTATTAACAGTTGTGTGACTCATCAGGTGTAAATTTGGTTAGCGATTAACATCGAACTATTTGAATGTTAATGTTCACGTGTCACTTAGCAGGCGTTGTGACATTTTAGTCAAATTTATCGCTTGTTTAGTTTTGGTAAAATCCAATTTTACTTTATTAAGCATTACCCGGTTATGACATTTATTTACAATGATTCTCTTCATTAAAACTATATTATTTTGGACTTATGGAATCTGGTAATGGTCAAAATTCTATTATCATCCATATTCAACTCTATAGTCCAAATACAAAATCCTTAGTTCAATAATAACAATTATTATTAACCGAAATTCTTTGGCCATAGACTTTGACTTTGAGTTAACTTGAGTTACTGTGATACTAACCCTATGTAACCGAGGAGACAAATCCTCTCTTGGATAGAGCTTTACTTTCGATGCTTCCATTCGATCCAACTATAATCACTCGATGGACGGTGTGCCATGATTTGACTATAATCAAAGTGGAGCTTCCATATTGAAGATCGATAGTATACTCAAGTCGAGAGAATTGTATAAATCCGTTACATCAATGTTTTCTGTTTAACCATATTTATATCAACCAAAAAAAGACTATGAGTGAGTTGTTACATAATTATCCAATAACTATTATTGTATAACCTCTTGGTGCCCCCAACAGCCATAAGTAATACACCGCTTAACATTCGAAAAACGTTATGTACTCTAGTCTTAATGGATGCATCGATACCCAGTCTCAATGCATCTAGACTAGGGACACTTAAAATGATATATTTATATTTGTTGCAATAAATTACTCATGGTTACAATACTTTGTAATTACTATCACAAAACATACCATATATGGATTTTCTATTAGATATACTTTTAATTAAATTGATAATTAATAGAACACATTATATCAAGCATATTATAGAAAGAAAATACCTTTTATTTCAACAAGATTGGTCAACGAGTTAGATATATTTAACAAATTATATAATTGCTCTTAGGGTATACCCCTAAATTTATTTAGCGCTCATTTACATACACACGTAGATATATATGCATATATAAATTTTGAATACATGTCCAAATAATTGCTATTAACTCATAGAATATTTCTAAAAGCTACCTCACTTTCCAAAAACACCCCAAACATCAATCATTAATAATTCTTAAATAATAATTTAATTAATTTATACACTTTGTATATAGTTTAAATCGTGTGTTTTGTGAAAAATTCACAAATACGGCTGTGAGACTTAGAGATGAGAATTAAGTTCACGATTAATGTTGGACAATTTAAATATTAATGTGTAGACATCACCTTTCCTAATGGTGTTATGTCGAATTCATTGATGATAGGTCTTTCCACCAAAAAATATTTTTTTGCATTACTTTAAAGTACCAATAGTGAAAATAATTTATATATGTTCTCTTTGCCAACACTACATCACTTTAGGATGTATAGAATTTAGTATTCGTCAAAAATCTAATATTATCCATATTCCACTTGATCAGTCAACAATATAAGTCCTTGATTTGATAATAACAATTATTATTCACTATTTTACTTTGGCTAGAGATTTTGACTTTGATTTGACTATAATTGGTTGTGATACTAACCTCATACAGCCAAAAGGACAAATTTTCAATTGAACAATGCTTCATTCTAATGCTTTAACCTAACTATAGCAATTTAGTGGACGTCATGCTATGATTTAACTATAATCAAAATGGAGTATCCACATGAAGTTCCATAGTATTTTCAAGTCGAGCGAATCATGTTACATCATCACACTGATATTTCCTGCTTGACCTAGTTGTTATCAACCAACATGAAACTCTCAAACGAGTCATTCAATAGTTATCTGATAACTACGAGGTAATCCCTTGATGCTCCAAATAGTCATAAGTAATGCAATATCCATCATTTGGAGAGCGTTACATACTCTAATGTCAACTGATGAATTAATCGATATCCTTTCTCGGAATATCTAGGCCAGAATATTTAAAATAAAATGTCATTTTACATTGTGATTAATCACTCGTGGTTGAAATTATTTGCAACTACAATCACACAAAAATTTATTTAAATATTTTCTAATTAATATACTTTAAATTAATTGCTTAATTGATTAAATTATGATATATCAAAGTATATATAAGAAAATAAACACCTTTATTAAGAAAAAGATCGATTTTAGAGTCAAATATCCATCACAAATGACATAATTCCCTCTAGGGCATACCACTAGCTCTCTCAATTTCCCACTTGCACTTGGGGTCTATTATGGAATATTAATCACATTACTCTAATTGGCTTAATGACAAAGGATCGAGACAGCCCCTTCAGGAACAGAGATGCTTTATTGTTTTCTTATCTACTCTGTCAATCAACACCTCTTCGTTGTTGATAAACTACCTTTATCATGTGGAACATTCAAGCATATGTCTAAACATCTTATCAGCCTTAGGTTCTTTCGTGATCTATATCACAACATTGTTTTCACAAAACAATTCAATGTGATTCTCAACATTTGGAACCACTCCCATCTCAGTTATAAATCTTTTTCTGTATGTATAGTGCTTTATTTCAGTGCTATTCATGGCGTTATACTTATCCTTTCGGTAAAATTAGCCACTACCTCTTGTTTGGAACATTTCCAATGAAAACCTCTGCAACTAACATTGAACATGAATTTTCAATTAACATACTATATTCACTATCACTTATGAAGTTCGAGACCAAGCACTTCTTTACAAGGAGTTCGCTTTATCATAAACAATAATATTGCATAAATATTTGAGAATAATCTTAACTATCATTTAATGATCTTAATTTGGATTTGATACTCACTTAATGCATGCATAACTGAATTAGGAGACAGTGAACAACATAGCATATACGATAATTCATATTACCGATGCAAAAGGAATCTGTAACAACTTGAGTTAGGGTTAATTAATAACAAATATTTAATTAAATAAAAATATGTATTTTGGAATTCAAAATAAATAATTTGAATTCATTTTAGAATATCGAATTTTATGACAAGATAATTAGTGATGGAAATATATTATTTTAAGAATAAATGTTTGTTTAAGAATTGGGAAATAAAATAATTTGGGAATTGTTGAATATCGATTTTAAAATGAGTAACGTATATGTTTGAATTTTAACTGAACAAAAATATAGGTAGTAAATTCTAGGAATCTTAATAAAGATAGTGAATAATTGAATATTATAAATATAAAAATTTTGTTTAGAATTTTATGGTAATTTGTTTTGGATAGAAAATGGTTTTACAAAGAAGAAAAGAAAAACAAATATATATAGCTACCAATTTTATATAATGACCCAAGCCGAACTATTCCCAAGCCGAAATCCAAATTAGTGTATCTTGATGATTCTGAGCCAAGAGATTACCTTCTCCAGATTCTGCTTCTTCGTTTATAAATACATGATCAAGGACTATGTTATTCGAGTTTAGAAAGTCAATCACAACCCCTAAACCTTTAATCTTCTATAATTTAATTTAAATTCAAATAAGTTATCATAAATTCTCAAAAGTGGAGTAAGGATGCAGATACTCACCTACGTTCGTATGCAATTTGGTTTTCATTAGTGCATCTGTAGACTGGGTGTGTTCATTCACAAAAGGAAGAAAAAGAAGAATGCTGGGTTGAGGTGAGTTACACTTTCACATATCTAAGTTTAAATCCTTTAATTCTTCTCATATGAATCACAGTACTAGTGTGGAGATCATCGAAGGAAGGAATTAGGAGGTTTGAGCCACTGAGATACCGAAAGAGATGCATGGCCTGGAGTGTATTGCTCCAGGCATAGGTCGACCAGTCCACCGGTCAAGATGGACAGGTTCACCGGTTGCTTCTGGCCGTGCAAGATGTGTGAGTGTATGCGTGTATCCCTGTGTGTGTTTGCCAGCATAAGTGTGTATTTAGATGTGTTGTATGCGAGTGTATACATGAACATGCATGACTAATTGTGTACATATATATATGTGTGTATATATATATACATACGCACATTGAGATGAACAAACTAAAACTATACACAAAGAAAACAACGGTCTTATTAATGGTGGCTTCTCTCTAATCTCTTCTGCGATTTCTTATCGTCTCCACTTGCGCTCCCCTCCGTTGCTTTTTAGCGGTATCCCACTACTCTCTACTGTGATCATCTCTCTATGGTTCCGATTATTGGCGATGATGCCTTCATCCTCAGAGGCTCGTTCTTGACACTGTGCCCTAGCTTCGAATCAATTGCCAAGGTTTTGCACGTGCTGACTGAGGGCTCGATTTCTCTGGTTATCACCGGCTCTGACACTATCGAGATTCAGGTTTTCTCTTTGAGAGCCTTTGCGGATCTTGCCAGGCATCGATTGGTGGTGGTAGATGATTGTTTTTTGGAAATTTACCCATGCTCCGACTTCGGTCTGTTCACTCGCGAGCTCTCTTTTGGGAACTTCTCAGATTTGGGTTTCGTACCTAGATTGATTTTCGCTGATTCTTGCTGTTTACAGAATTGGGGAGATAATCCTTCCTTGTTTGGTTCGCTATTTGGGGGTTTTTCTGATGCTGGCACTGCTAGGCAGGATTGTTTGGTTACTGCTGGGGATTTCATCACCTCAAGCAGTTCATCCCCGGTATCGGGATGTTTATTGAGGCGTCGGGCCTCTTCTGTGCGGCGGCGGCGGCGTCGCTCTCTGCATCAATTGAGTTCGCTGCCTGATTGTGATAGTGTGCCGCTGTCCCCCGCTGCTGTGGGTTCCTCTGTTGTTGGCTCGGAGCCAGCTGGTGTCGGTTTTGCTTTGGCGGATTTGATGGTTTGGGAGCAGCCTCCGTCTGCTCCTCTCGCCTTGGCCGTGCTACAGCCGTCATGTCCGGCTCTTTACAAGCAGGTGAGTTATTCCCTCTCCGTTTCTCTGTTAGTTGCTCCTGATGGGTTGTCGGTCATTTTCTGGTTGCTTGCCAATGGTTATTATCTTTCTTGCTTGAGCCATGGCACACTTTGGTGTGCGCTCCCTGTCACTACTGACCGGTCCCTGACTAGTGGTGTGTCAGGCCCCTTAGCTCAGGTGTCTTTGTCCCCAACCAATCGTCTTTCTCTCTGCAACAGAGTCTTTGCCCTCTTCTTGTCACGTGGGAATTAGGCATCAGTTGTGTCCATACCAGGCTTCTAGTATGGATCATTCTGATGAATTCATCTAGCTGGGTTCTTGTGCTAAGTCATTACGAGGCCATTTCTGTGTCGTCAATGACTTTGGCTCCGTTTTGTTTCTTTATGTTGGCGGGCTATCGTTGGTCTCTAAGGAGGTTTCAAAGCGCCTGGAGCGATTGGTTCAGGCGATCCCCCATCTCTGTTCGCATAGTAGTCCCAGTTTCGGACCACTGCTCGGACAGTCTGGGTAATTGCCAACCTTCATTGTTCTGCTCTGTTGATTCCTCCTATGGGACCGACCCGCGACACTTACCTGTTTCGCAGGGCTGTACTTTTAGTGACAGTCCGGCTTCGGTAAGTTTCCTACAGCAACGTGGGCTGCAACTGGTTTGCTCCCATACATTCCCCGGTACCACTCTTGATTTTCCCCGACGCGCTCTTCCCTCCCCTTCTTCTCATTCTACGGTTATTTCGGCGCTCTCGCTCCCTGTTAGATCTTCATTTTCTTTTTTCTCCTCTCTCTTGGCTCATTCTTTTCCTATTGTAGACTGGTTTGTTCAGCGGTATGGGTTACAGTTGGTTAGCCGCCACTCTCTCTTGCGCTTTCCATCTGTTCTCACTGATCGTCTGGTTCCTTCTTCTGCACCCTATTCCTCAGCGTGCTCCCTCCCCTCATCTTCCGGTTCTCTGTCCATTTCCATCCCTCTAATGAGCAAGGCAGAAATTACGCTCCTTAATGAGCGTCTAGATTGCATTTCTAGGAACTCTTCTCCTACGGTTTTTGATTCCTCTATGTCTTCTCTGTCCTAGTCCGGTGGCGCGGTGTCTTTTGAGACATCCCCCCTCCCTCCTCCTCCTCGCCCGACTCGTCTCAAATCGCGAAGAGTCCAGTCTACCCCTCGCACCATTCGCACACGCTCTATAGCAGCGTCCGAGCAGATCGATAGATCTACTCGATTTTCCTTTTATTTTATCTGAGTTCATTCTGCTATACTTCGATTGGTGTCTGTCGTTTCGTTTTCTCTCTTCAGTTTCTTCCCTTTCCTCATGTCGAATTTTCTTTTCTGGAATGTCCGTGGCATTGGTAACGAAGCGTCTTTGGCTAGGCTAAAACGCATTGTCAGGAAGCACTCGGTGGGCTTGGTCGCTCTACTGGAACCTTTTCAGGACCCGGATGGTATTCCCAATACCATTCTTGCCTTAGGTTTTGGCGGTGGAACAGCCAATGCTTCTGGAAAGATTTGGATTCTATGGTCCAAATCCCTTGCTGTTCGTTCCGTCTTCGACTCCTCGCAGCTTCTCTCGGTGGCCTGCTCTTCTCCGTCTTTTGCCTCTCCCTTTCTATTCTCGGCGGTTTACGCCAAATGCGATCGGACTGAGAGGTTATCTCTTTGGTCCGACATTCTTGCTCTT
Organism: Allium cepa; assembly: GCA_030765085.1. Classification (NCBI taxonomy): domain Eukaryota; kingdom Viridiplantae; phylum Streptophyta; class Magnoliopsida; order Asparagales; family Amaryllidaceae; genus Allium; species Allium cepa. Next base: position 431,048,888 of record CM060929.1, on the reverse strand, counting down.
GTTGATCTGGGTTTTTCTTCCTCCGTGGTTGGTGGTGATTTTAATATCGTCGCTTGCCATGCGGAAAAACGAGGAGGAGCCTCCACCAACCGTGCTGCGATGACGGATTTCAACTCGTTCATTGTCAGCTCAGGTCTCTCTAAGCTCTCTTTTGTTGGCTCTGCTTTCACTTGGTCGAACAACCAAGAGGGACCGAACCGTATTCTTTCTAGGCTCAACCGTGCGTTCGGGTCGGAGGAATGGTTTCGCCTCCCATTTTCCTTCTCGATCGCTCACCTCCATCGTACTTTCTCAGACCATGCTCCTATGGTTGTTCGTTGTCTTCCTCTTTCCCTCTCTGGGCCCTCTTCCTTTCGGTTCCAGAGCATGTGGAGATCTCACCACTCTTTTCACCAAATGGTTTCTAACTCGTGGAGCGCTCCTGTCTCTGGCTATCCTTGTTCTGTTTTTGCTCGTAAGCTACAGCGCCTCAAAGCCTGCCTTAAGGTGTGGAACGTCGATGTTTTCAAGAACATTTTCGATCGCGTTCGGGTGGCCGAAGAATCCCTGATCTTAGCCGAATCCTTGTTAGACGAGGACCCGTATGGCGCTAACAAGGAGGCTTGGGCGTTAGCCGAAACCATTTTCTCTTCGGAACTTCGTATCGAAAATAACTACCTTCGTCAAAAAGCTAGGATCAAGTGGGTGGTCGACGGTGATACGAATTCAAAGTTTTTCCACTCTTCGATTCGTAAGAAGAATAATCTTCTCACTATCCGTGAGATTTTACGTCCAGACCTATCTTTGGCCACTTCGCCCGAGGACGTCAAAGGTACCATTCTCTCCCACTTCCAGTCCTTTATGGGCTCTCCTTCTGTCATTGTTTCCGATCCGGCCCTGCTGGCCTTCATCCCCCGAATGGTTCTTCCGCCGGCCGGCAACCTATTTGCTGATCCCCCCGCCCCGGAGGAGATCCGAGCGTGTGTCTTTGCCCTAAACAAGGACAGCGCCAGCGACCCGGACGGCTTTAATGGTGTCTTTTATAGGTCTGTTTGGCCTATTATCGAGGCTGATTTTTGCCTGGCGGTTCAGTCCTTCTTCTCCGGTGGGTCTCTTCCCTCTGGCTGGACTTCCTCCAATTTGATTCTCATTCCTAAGTGCGAAAATCCTCGGTCTTGCACGGATTTCCGTCCTATCAGTCTTTGTAATTTCTCGAATAAAGTTATTTCCAAGATCTTAGCTAGTCGTTTGGCCCCTATCCTTGAGCGCATTATCTCTCCTTCTCAAGCGGGGTTTGTTAAGGGCCGTTTAATCACAGATAACGTCCTTCTAGCTCAGGAACTTATCTCCCAACTAGATCGGAAAGTAAGGGGCTCTAATGTGGTGTTCGAACTAGACATGGCTAAGGCCTTCGATCGTATGTCCTGGTTCTTCGTCATTAAGGTCTTTAGGGCTTTCGGGTTTCCGGAAAACCTAATTGACTTGGTATGGAGGCTCATCTCGAACTGTTGGTTCTCAGTGCTCATTAACGGGTCGTCTAATGGATATTTCAAGACGGGAAGGGGTCTGCGTCAAGGAGACCCACTCTCACCTTCTCTATTCGTGATTGCGGTAGAGGCTTTCATTCACGGGCTTCAGTCCCTAACAATCTACGGTCAGATCCAGCGCTTTGGAATACCGAGGGGCTGCCCCCTAATCTCTTCCTTATCCTTTGCTGATGACATTGTCATTTTCTCTAATGGCAGTCGCTCCTCTGTCCGGCGGCTTCTTTGTTTTCTTCACCAATACGAGAGGTGTTCGGGCCAACTCGTCAATCCCTCCAAAAGTACACATGTCCGACCCAAAAAGCACAGACTGACAGAAAGTCTAGAGAAAGAAGAGAAGAGAAGAAAGAGAGAAGATAAAGCCAAACAGAATAATACAGAATCTCACATCGCAGTGGAAAACATATAATATCATATCAATGGTCTTCATAAAACAGAAACTGTATATACATACATAAATCAGAGTTCAACAATCAATCACAGTTATCAGCCTGGACAGTTATAATAACTTGTCCTCAAAACTGCCAATAATATACAACAACTAAGCATAGCGGATAATCAAAACAGATAAGTGTATACAAAATAAAGATCTCTAGATCTCCAGCTCTCCCGCTGAAGCTCCAAAAGCACCAATCTGAACCTATAAATATTCTCGGTCTGACTCGAGTATTTAAAGGAAAGAACGTCCGGATCAGTCTGGTAAATCAGCGTGAGAAACACACTTAACTGAATTTATTAAATTACCAAACTTTCCTTTATCAAAACAAAAGTATCTCATAAGACACTCCCACACATAAACACGGACATATTTTTACCCTACAATAACTAAATCCTTTCATATCAAATCCTCTTATATTATAATAGTGTCTATTACACAAATAATATTAATCATAGCCGAAATTGTTACATTAATTAAATTCCAGCATATAGCCCAAAATGAGTAACACAATCAAAGTGTCAGGCACGTAGCGGAGTTTGGACTTCCGTACTAATGACCCGGTGAAGGGACTACCTTCCGACGGTACATCTTTAGAGGAATGTACCGTGAAACCATCACATGGTTCCTCTACCAACACAAGACCGGCCCACGTCTATAACTAGATGGTACCGAATATGTCATCCTCCAGTGGTTACAGACCTTTTCCGAGGGCCCTCAAAGCATACAAACCACAATAATCAGATAGATGTTTTTATAGCGTGTAAAGATATATCTAGAAGAGGATGATCATACCCTACTTGAGAGTGACCCACTTAGCCTTGCTACATCTAACCCTGTTTTGGTCATTTTCGGTTGATGAGGCCTGAGGTAACGATTTACCTTTCACATATCACATATCACATCATTTTGAATGCCACACGACCATTTCCATTGACTACTAATTGCCTTCCACAAAAATACAACCCACAAGCTCATACGTCTCAAGGAGGGTGTTAAGCTAAGAAAAGTTGCCTTCTCCACCACCACTGATGGACGTTTGTAAAAAAATTGTACGTAATCTTCAGAAATGCAATGTCAGACAAACATCTATACAAGTTGTCCAGAAACAGGACAAACCGAAGGTACTTTCTTACCATATCCTATCGGGAAAATCCCTAGGATTAATAGCGAACAGTCCTTGCATGGGATATTTCATAATGAAGAGACTACTGCTACTAGATGTATATTGGGATTTTAACCCCAAACAATCAACAAGCGGTCTTCCACTATGAAAATTCTGAATATCAATATCATCAATAACCTGCACAATCGAACGCATATACGTTGGTCCAAAGCGGTTTTCGAATAAACCGATCTCGGTCTCTTCGCACTAACAACGCAAAAGCGTTTCTCAACCTCACATAGAAACTAATTCTCAAAGACTTATCACATCTTCAACTTTCAACTTGCTATCCCTCGGCTAAGAAGGAAGCTCGATAGATTGGAGTAATACTCCACACTACAAGAATCAACATCCTCAACACAAACAATAATCAATCCTACAAAAAGGCTACGTACTAAGTGTACGACTAAATAGTTCCTACATCAAGCCGGGGATCTAAAATGGCCAAATTTTGATAGTCGGTTATTTGACTATTAAAGCAAACAAACAAATATTTAGTACCATATACAGTCCCTTTTAATTAATCCTTTATTAATTAAATCACTTGCCAAATATTCACTTCAAATTATCTTCAAAAGATATAATCTCAAAATCATTTCAACTTTTATATTGGAAAACATTTTCATATACTTATTTAATAATAAGTTATTCACAATTCTCTTTATTTTCAACACTTAGAAAATATTATATATACTTAAATCGTGATTAAGCATGTATTTTATTCTTTAAGGAAACATTCTCTTACACATATTTATTTAGGTCAAAACGAATGTTGCGTAAAACATCGTTACGACAACCCAAAATTACTAGTATAGGGATTCGATAATTAGATAGATATATAAATCTCCTATATTATACAAAACATCTCGTTTCGAAAATCATTTACTATAACAATAGTATTATAGTCCATCATTTCCTACTTCTCAAAAACGTGTATTTCAACAATAGATGTTGAAATCTATGTATCCGATACTCAATGCATTTTAAAATTTCCAGTTAAAAGATCACATTCCAAAACATTTATTTAATTTAAAAAGATTATTCACTGTCCAAAATCGTGAATATAGTTTGTTTACCAAATCCAATATTTCTACACATTTATTTTAAGGATTATCCACTGTCCAAAATCGTGAATATAATCCCTTTACCAAATTCATCACTATTGCACATTTTGATTAAAGGATTATCCACTGTCCAAAATCGTGGATGAAATTCCTTTAAAAAGCTTCTATATATAGTTTACTGATTTTAAATTGATTTCACATTTACAAAACAATGTTTATAAATTCACATTTATATTTTATAAAAATCAACTTATAAAATCCCTTTATTAACTAATTCTATTTAAATCTTGTTTATATGCCAAAAAACCAAATTATAAGTTAATTACTTATAGATCATTTATTTACAAAATTCGTTCTTTTTATAACATCATCAATTCATAAATCTATAAATCTTATTTACTTATAAAATCCATTTATAACTCCACTTTAACATTTACAAAAATCCTTTACAATTCAATCATTTTGATTTATAAAAATTCAATTTTATAAATCTTATATATAAACCATTTATAATAAATCAAAAAATCTCAATTTAAAATATTTTACCAACTAATTAATTCCATATTTCAAAAATCATATTTCAATTATATTACCCAAACATCATAATTTTTATAACATAAAAGTTATAACATTTATTTATCTAAAATAAATTCATTCCTTTAACCATTCAAAATTAACAAAACATCTATTTTCAAAATCACTTGAAAACCCTTTTTAATTTGAAATCATCACTTTAATATTTTTAACATTCCAAAATATGGCCCAATGCTGCAACAGCACTAAATACATCAATAATGGCATCCAAAACATCATATATCATATGATAACAGCATATATCACAATATCTGTAAATAAAACAATACCGGTGATTCCTCCAACCTGTCACCTGCAACAAATATATGTATTAGAAATATGTGTACATGTCCGCTTCAAGGCAGACGTGCGTAAAAAGGGTCATCCGCTCATACACGGGAACGTATAGGGTCTCATCTGCTCCAATAGGCAGGAATATATCCAAATACCAATCAATAAATATATAATATCTTATATCATCCAAACAATCAGCAATCATCATAAATAAAGTTATTTCTTACTTATATAAAAATATCAACGAGTCAGAAAGAGTGAGTTGTACTCACTTTGGATTCCATTCCATCAAACTTTAAGGAAAGGAACTTTAAGATCTAACGCATACTTCATACAATGCTTTGGAACCAAATGAAAATAAGCCCGAATTCCTCCTTCCTGATGTTTGGCCAAGGCCTGAAATGGAGATTGGCCAAAAGTATAGTAAAGAAGTGGTAGAGCTTTGAACTTCTCAAAATTAGATCCAAAAATAGGCCACCTTCTCTCTTGTTTTTGACTCTCTTACTCTCAAAATTTTAAAAACTTATTAACAAAAAGGTTGTTTCAAATTCTTTTCTCTTGAATAGAAAAAAAGAATCACTTGATTTTGATTAGTTTTGAGGAAGATATGTTCAAAAGAAAAGGAGCTATTTTCAGATTCACAAATATAAAGCCCGAAAATGTACTTCAAATAATTGAGTTTCAGGTATAGCAAACCTCTAAACAGGAAAAGGTGATCAACATAAAAATTGTAGCCATTAAAATTTAATACGGTTTAAAAAAAGAATTTCTTTATTTGGATCGGTTATGATCAAGTTATGGTCAAAACAAAATGGTCTATTCTCTGGCTTAAAAACTGGGCCAGAGAATGCACTGGAAAGAAATGGATTTTTGACATGATTACTTTTAGAATGATATAAAGTGGTGAACATTAAGTTGTATCCACTGGAAAAATACATGATTTGAAAAAAATAATTTTGTATTTTGGTTCTGTTTTGAAGAAGTTATGACCGAGAGAAGAAGAGGTAGAAATGAAGAAAAGAGGAGTACGATTTGAAGAGGATGAACATTGATTTTTTTGAATATTTTATAAATAGTTTAACATTATTTCTTTCTAATTTCTTTCCTATGACTTGGAAGCCATTAAAGAGGAGAGGAATAAGGTTAAGAAGACTGAGAAAAGAAGAAGAAAATGTGAATGAAAGTGAAGAAGGATATGGGTATTTATAGAAAAAGAAAGAAGTGGTAAATTTACCAAACTAACCTCTTACCAAATTACCAAACTAACATTACTTCAACCTAAAGCATTCTTCATTTTTTCAATACTTAACATCATCTTTTAGATCCTTACTTTATGTCTTAGTCACTTAAAGATTAAGTAAAAAATATAATTATTTTGTTGGATTTTGATGTGATTTGGATTTGATGTTTGCCTTTGACTTTTCTTAAACTTACTTTTCTTAATGATGTTCTAAAAGTTTTCTAATTATATTTAGTAAAAGTAAACATGTTTAGTTATTAGAACATTTAATACATATGTTAAAAAATGTTAACAAATGTGCGATAATGTTGCGAGAACTTATTTTGAATAGAACGTTGATTTTCGACAAAACGTTTTCCAGTCACATTTTGACGTTTTTTTAACTATTTATTCATGTAAACCAAACTTCAAAATAAATTTATTATTATATTTAAATAACTAAAAACAAGTATATTTGACTTATAAAATACTATAAATCAATATCCAAATATTTGTAAAAATACAACATCGATTTATCGATATGCGACGAAATTTGTCAATTTTATAAAACAAATTTTATATATTTATCAAACCATTATAAATTAAATTGCTATTACTATCAAATGAGCTTGATATCAATTATATATATATATATTTAAAAGGAATTATTTATCCTTTAAACAAATTTCTTGAATATTTATCCTACTTTATCGGAATCCGACTTTTGTCAATTTTACAATGCGAAACCAAAATCTTTATTCAATATCAAAAATAAGTTTACCATTCTTATTTATCATATAAAACATGATTGTTTAATTTGAAAATTCTACATTCTAATATTTAAAATAATTAAATATCTCATTTTCAAAGTGTTAAATTACGGATCGTTACATTCTCCCCTATTTAAAGAATTTCGTCCTCGAAATTACCCAGTAAGAAAAAGTCAAAAAATCCATTAACTTTTCAAAACAATTCATTCAAACTAGATTACCAAAATCACTTAAATGTTTAACATTCTCGAAATCATTTAGTTAAACTTCTTATAATAACTTTTCTAAGTTTTCAAATCCATTCAGTAATTTGATTGCTAACTCATTTTACAACTAAAGTTGAATTTCAATATATAACTCAAATTCATATTCACCGCTTCACTTTATTAACTTATTATTATTCAACTCTACTTTGCATATTCATTTTATTTATCAAAATCAGCTTGATTCAACATTACTTAAGTTAAATTTCATTTCACTCTCACTTGCATTTACTTTCACTATACAACTTAAGTTCACTACTAATTTTAATTCAAATTCTATTTTATTTAACTTTTACTTATGTCAATTTCATATCATTATTCAAATTTAGATTTTGTTTTGCTTAAAAAAATTGTTAAACCATTTTAATATTTGATTTTACTCACCTTTTCCCATTCTATAAATTATACAACTTATTTATTTAAACTTCCAAATTCATACTATGTAATCACATACCACTTAAGTTTAATTTTCCATTTAAATACCTTATTTAATCCAACTCAAATTATTTAACCTTTCTTAGTTAAATTTCAAATCATATATTTTATTATTCTAACTCAAATTTATTTAACTTTACCAAGTTATATTTTTTATCTCATATTATAAGTCCAAAACTCATTTTACTTATATTTATCAATTTCAACCCGGATTTTAAATTCAAATTTATTTGTCAAAACAAAATTTAAATTTTCAATTTACCATTGGTAACAAATCCATCACATAAAAACTTGAAAATGATATTGATAATGCTACAGTCATCGCCTTTATTATTTCCAAGCAACATTAGTGAATTTTGTACTTTATATTCTTTTTAAAAATTCTTTTATTATTTAGGAATCACATTTACAAACCTTTTACTTATGTAATTTCACTATTTCACTTCACTTAAATAAGATTATTTCGCAATTGTAAATTACATTAATCATAATTCCATACTTTATGATTCATTTGCTTATACAATTTATTCTTTTACAATTGTTGTTTTTATTTTAGATTATTCAAACAGCTTTTATTAACTTATATATATTTATATTTCCAAACAACCAAACAATCAATTTATATACACTTCAATAATTTCTGAAAAAATATTCTTTAAATATAAAATATAATCGAGGTAAAATTATTTCATTTACCCAATTTAAAAATAATACTATGTTGACTTGCCTCGTTTAAGTTTTAGAATTCCCTATGGATAACATGCTATCCCACATACCGACCAGAACTCACAGAAAACTCAACGGATAAGCAAACACAGTATAAAACATTTATATTCACTAACAAATACGCACTCATATATATAATACACTCAAACTCAATTTAGGGTGCTACTGTCCCTATCTATACTGAGTGCACATCAAAGCCTAGGAATATACAAAATCTAAGCTCTGATACCACGTGTGACGACCCGCAAATCCATACCCTTTGAATCAACAATAAACCATACACGTCCGACCCAAAAAGCACAGACAGACAGAAAGTCAAGAGAAAGAAAAGAAGAGAGAAGAAGAGAAGAGAAGAGAGAGAAGATAGAACCAAAAAGAGCAGTATAGAATCTCACATCGCAACGGACAACATATAATATCATATCAATGATCTTTACAAAATAGAAACTGTATATACATACATAAATCAGAGTTCAAAAATCAATCACAGTTATAATAACTTGTCCTCACAACTGCCGATAATATACAACGACTAAGCACGGCGGATAGTCAAAACATATATGTGTATAAAAAATGAAGATCTCTAGCTCTTCTGCTGAAGCTCCAAAAGCACCAATCTGAACCTGTAAATATACTCGGTCTGACCCGAGCATTGAAAGGGAAGAACGCCCATCAATCTGGTAAACCAGCATGAGAAACACACTCAACTGAATTAATTAAATTAACAAACTTTTCCTTTATCAAAACAAAAGTATCTCACGAGACATGCCCACACATAAACACGGACATTTTACCTTATGATAACTAAATCCTTTCATATCAAATCCTCTTATATTATAATAGTGTCTATTGCACAAATAATATTAATCATAGCCGAAATTATAACATTGATTAAATTCCAGCATATAGCCCAAAATGGGTATTAAAATCAAAATGGTAGGCATGTAGCGGAGTTTGGATTTCCTACTTTTCGACAATACATCTCTAGAGGAATGTATAGAGAAACCATCATAAGGTTCCTCTACCAACACAAGACCGGTCCACCTCTATAACTAGATGGTACTGAATATGTCATTCTCCAGTCGTTACCGACCTTTTCCGAGGGCCCTCAAAGCATGCAAACCATGATAATCAGATACACGTCATCATAGCATGTAAAGGTATATCTAGAAGAGGATGATCATACCCTACTTGAGAGCGACCCACTTAGCCTGCTGCATCTAACCATGTTTTGGTCATTTCCGATTGATGAGGCATGAGGTAACGATTTACTTTTCACGTATCACATCACTTTGAATGCCACACGGCCATTTCCATTGACTACTATCTGCCTTCCATAAAAATACAACCCTTAAGCTCATACGTCTCAGGAGGGTGTTAAGCTAAGAGAAGTTGCCTTCTCCACCACCACTGATGTACGTTTGTAAAAACCAATGTACGTAATCTTTAGAAATGTAATGTCAAACAAACATCCATACAAGTTGTCCAGGAATAGAATAAACCGAAGGTACTTTCCTACCACATCCTGTTGGGAAATCCTTAGGATTAGTAGCGAACAGTCCTTGCATGGGATATTTCATAACGACGAGACTAGTGCTACTGGATGTATATTGGGATTTTAACCCCAAACGATCAACAAGTAGTCTTCCACTATGAAAATCCTTAATATCAATATCATCAATAACATGCACAATTGAACGCATATACATTGGTCCGAAGTGGTTTTCAAATAAATGATCCCGGTCTCTTCGCACTAACAATGCAAAAGCGTTTCTCAACCTCACACGGAAACTAATTCTCATAGACTTGTCACGTCTCCAACTTTCAACTTGCTATCCTTCGGCCAACAAGGAAGCTCGATATATTTGAGTAACGCTCCACACCACATGAATCAACATCCTCAACACAAACGATAATCAAACATACACAGAAGGTTACGTACAAAGTGTACGACTAAATAATTCTCTCATCAAGTCGAGGAACTAAAATGACCAAATTTTGATAGTCGGTTATTTAACTGTCAAAGAAAACAAACAAATATCTAGCATTATATACAGTCACTAGGCCCTTTTAATTAATCCTTTATTAATTAAATCACTTGCCAAATATTCACTTCAAATTATCTTCAAAAGATATAATCTCAAAAACATTTCAACTTTTATACTAGAAAACATTTCCATATACTTACTTAATAATAAGTAATTCACAATTCTCTTTATTTTCAATACTTAGAAAATATTACAAGTGCTTAAATCATGATAGAGCATGTATCTTATTCTTTAAGGAAAACATTCTCGTACACATATTTATTTGGGTCAAAACGAATGTTGCGTAAAACATTGTTACGACAACCCAAAATCACTAGTATAGGGATTCGATAATTAGATAGATGTGTAAATCCCATATGCTATACAAAACATCTCGTTTCGAAAATCATTCACTATAACTACAGTATTATAGTCCATCATTTCCTACTTCTCGAAAATGTGTATTTTAACAATAGATGTTGAAATCTATGTATCCGATACATAATGCATTTTAAAACATCTTTCAAAGCATTTAATTCCATTTAAAAGATCACTTTCCAAAATAATTATTTAATTTTAAAAAATTATTCACTGTCCAAAATCGTGAATATAGTTCGTTTATCAAATCCAATATTTCTACACATTTATTTTAAGGATTATCCATTGTCCAAAATCATGAATAAATCCCTTTACCTAATTCATTACTATTGCACATTTTAATTAAAGGATTATCCACTATCCAAAATCATGGATGAAATTTCCTTTAAAAAGCTACTATATCTAGTTTCAATTTCAAATTGATTTCACATTTATAAAACAATGTTTATAAATTCACATTTATATTTTATAAAAATCGACTTATAAAATCCTTTTATTAACCAATTTTATTTAAATCTCGTTTATATGCCAAAAATCCAAATACAAGTTAATTACTTAAATCATTTATTTACAAAATTCGTTCTTTTTATAACATCGTCAATTCATAAATCTATAAATCTTATTTACTTATAAAATCCATTTATAACTTCACTTTAACACTTACAAAAATCCTTTATAATTCCATCATTTTAATATATAAAAATTCAATTTTATAAATCTTGTATATGAACCATTTATAATAAATCAAAAAATTTCAATTTAAACTATTTTACCAACTAATTAATTCCATATTTCAAAAATCATATTTCAATTATATTACCCAAACATTATAATTTTTATAACATAAAAATTATAACACTTATTTATTTAAAATAAACCCATTCCTTTAACCATTCGAAATTATTAAAACATCTATTTTCAAAATCATTTTAAAATCCTTTTTAATTTGAAATCATCACTTTAATATTTTTAAAATTCTAAAATATGGCACAATGCTGCAACAGCACTAAATACATCAATCACGACATCTAAAACATCATATATCACATGATAAAAGCATATATCACAATATCTGTAAACAAACCAATACCGATGAGGAATCCAGTTGGATCCCTCCAAACTGTCACCCGTAACAAATATACATATTAGAAATATGTGTACAATGTCCGCTTCAAGGCAGACGTACGTACAAAGGGTCATCCGCTCATACACGGGAACGTATAGGGACTCATCTGCTCCAATAGGCAGGAATATATCCAAATACCAATCAATAAATATATAATATCATATATCATACAAACAATCATCAATCATCATAAATAAATTTATTTCTTACTTATATAAAAATATCAATGAGTCAGAAAGAGTGAGTTGTACTCACTATGAATTCCATTCCGTCAAACTTTAAGTCAAGGAACTTTAAGATCTAATGCATACTTCCTACCATGCTTTGGAACCAAATGAAAATAACCCTGAATTCCTCCTTCCTAATGTTTGGCCAGGGCCTAAAATGGAGATTGGCTGAACCTATAGAAAAGAAGTGATAGAGCTTTGAACTTCTAAAAATTAGACCCAAAAATAGGTCATCTTCTCTCTTGTTTTTGACTCTCTTACCCTCAAATTTTGAAAAACTTATTAACTGAAAAGTTATTGCAAATTCTTTTCTCTTCAATAGAAAAAAGAATCACTTGATTTTGATTAGTTTGAGGAAGATATGTTTAAAAGGAAAATAAATTTTCTCGGATTCACAAATATAAAGCCCAAAAATGTACTTCAAATAATTGAGTTTCAGGTATAGCAAACCTCAAAACACGAAAAAGTGATCAACATAAAATTATAGCCACTAAAATTTCATATGGTTTAAAAATAATACTTTCTTAATTTGGATCTGTTATGATCAAGTTATGATCAAAACAAAATGGTATATTCTATAGCTTAAAATCTGGGCCAGATAATGCACTGGAAAGAAATGGATTTTTGACATGATTACTCTTACAATGATACAAAGTGGTCAACATTAAAGTTGTATCCACTGGAAAAATACATGATTTAAAAAAAAAAATTTGTATTTTGATTCTGTTTTGAAGAATTTATGGTCGAGAGAAGAAGAGGTAAAAAATGAAGAAATGAGGAGTTTGATTTGAAGAGGATGAACATTGATTTCTTCTGAATATTTTGTAGATATTTTAACATTATTTCTTTCTAATTTTTTTACTATGGCTTGGAAGCCATTAAAGAGGAGAAGAAAAAGATGAAGAATATTGAGAAAAGAAGAAGAAAAAAATGTGAATGAAAGTGAAAAAGGAGGTGGGTATTTATAGAAAAAGAAAGAAGTGGTGAATTTACCAAACCAACCTCTTACCAAATCACCAAACCAACCTTACTTCAACCTAAAGCAATCTCCACTTTTACAATACTTAACATCATCTTTCACATCTTTGCTTTATGTCTTAGTCACTTAAAGATTAAGTAAAGAAAAGTAATTATTTTGTTGGATTTTGATATGATTTGGATTTGATGTTTACTTTTGACTTTTCTTAAACTTACTTACTTTTCTTAATGATGTTCTAGAAGTTTTCAAATTATATTTAGTAAAAGTAAAAAAAAAATTAGTATATTCAATACATATGTTAAAGCATGTTAACAAATGCGTGAAAATGTTGCGACTACTTATTTTGAACAAAACGTTGATTTTCGACAAAACGTTTTCTGGTCACATTTTGACGTTTTTATTAAACTATTTATTCATGTAAACCAAACTTCAAAATAAATTTCTTATTATATTTAAATAATTAAAACAAGTATATTTGACTTATAAAATACTATAAGTCAATATCCAAATATTTGTAGAAATACGACACCGATTTATCGATATGCGACGAAATTTGTCAATTTTATAAAACAAGTTTTATATATTTATCGAACCATTATAAATTAAGTTACTATTATTATCAAAAGAGCTTGATATAGATTATATATGTATTTAAAAAGAATTATTTATCCTTTAGACAAATTTCTGGAATATTTATCCTATTTTATCGGAATCCGACTTTTGTCAATTTTACAATAGGAACCAAAATCTTTATTCAATATCAAAAATAAGTTACCGTTCTTATTTATCATATAAAACATGATTGTTTAAGTTTGAAAATTCTACATTTGAATATTTAAAATAATTAAATATCTCATTTTTAAAGTGTTAAAATTACGGGACATTGTAAGTGATCTCAAAATGCACCTGTTATAGAACACTCTTTGAGATCGACTCTAGACGAATATCATACACACACATACATACATTCCAAATTCATTGGTGTAATTATACAACTTAATGTTGTTGTGATTAAAAATGTTTTATAGAATAAAATCAAAGACCCATTATGGTTAGCTTTTAAACTCATTTTCAGTTTGAACAAACACTTATAACAACATCATCTTTGCTATAGCTTTAATTTTTCCTATTTAAAAGGGATTCATATGAATCATCAACATCACATATATAAAAGTTTGAAAAATAAAAATTAAGCATAATTCACTAAAAAGATTTCAAATAGTTAGGGACATGTAAAAAATAGAGTGAAATTGATGAGGTCTGACTATTGTCGGCTATGGCTGGATAGTAAAAAAAGTAAGGAAATATTTATAGAGATGATAAAACAAGTAGAAAAGAAAAGTGAGTCTACACTGTAGTAGTTAAACAAATAAGGGTGTGTTTGTTTACAACACGAAAGGAGCACATGGAAGTGGCATTTGAAAGGGGCATAGACGGAGTATAAAATCCATCAATTCTCTATGTTGCATCGAATGGTGTTCTGGTGGTTTGTTCTGAAGGAGGAGAAAGCAGTTGATCTTTTATGGCATCAGGCATAAATGCACCCACTCCTATTGCAGTAGTACCTTGAAAAATCTACTATGGTAACTCTACATTGGATATTAAGTGTTTTGTACACTTCAGAATTGTGGATCCGATCTCCTAAAAAACAAAGAAAAGTGATACAAAATTTAGCACTAACTTTCAAACAAAAGAAAAAAGGTCAAATTTACTTTCACACGATCGACACGTCATTGTTCACTTCTGCTAACTGTTTTCCTCACTGAATCCCATCATGCGCCCGTTTTGTTATACAAACTCTACCATATGAACCACTGTTTCTTTAGTGCATCGTATTTGTAGTGAATTTGATCGTCCATTACCTGTATTTCATTCAAAATAGTTGCCAAAACCTCATTTGATGTTGCTACAATTTTCTTTTGGATGTCCCTTTCTATTGTTCCAATAGCTCCATAAGCTTCGACGGCACAATGCATGAGCAATATCGTAACTTGTTCAGAAAAATTCTTTGGACTTCGGTAGGTTTTTTTCTAAACAGTTTCGGTCGTTCTCTAACTAAAAATATTAAGCAAAAATTCAAAAACAATATGTAGAATAAACGGAAATGAGATTGATATGGGTATATCAAAAATTGCCTTGAAACGTGATTGCCTTTTGCAGATTTTTTTAGGTTGAAGCTGGGGTGGATGTGAGTGAGGAGGAAGAAGAGAGAAGGGTGGAAATATATTAAAGTAAAAATATAAACATTGGGGTTAGCCGTTGGATTAACCCTCGCCGTCAGACATGTCTGACGCCAACCAATAAATTTGGCCCAGTGAAACAAACTGTTTAAACATCTAGATCCTACACCGGATGCGTATGACGTATTCAAAGTTATGCAAACATGAACTAGACAAAAAAAATCTGTTCCAAGCCAAAATTTACCACGTTTGCATTTGCGATGCTTCAAAAGCCCAACGTTCCAACTCCAACAAAAGGAATGTTGGGCTGGTTGGAGTGAAGAGATATGTCCACGTCTGATGCGTCGGATATGTCGTGTCATTTCACTACAATGGCTATATTATTTTGGCTCCCTCCTCTTCTATTTAATCATCTACCCTTATTTCAAATACCAGCAGCAAACAGCCCAACCCACTCCTTTCTCAGTTTCTACCAAATTGCTCAAGCATATTTTCAGGTATTTTGTTCTGCTATTATGTTTATTTTTTTCCTGTCTATAACATATATTTTTCTAGGATTTTTTTATATTTTGCAATTTTCCTTTTTCAGCATGACACACTCTTCAGGTACTGCAACTACTTCTACTTCCTCTCAACCATTACTTTATGGACACCAGAAAAGGAGGAACTTTTCATAGATCTATGCACTGGCTTTCTACTAGACAGAAAGAGCTCAGTCAGTGGGTTTTATGCATCGGTGGCAGCCGCATTTAACCACAGGTTGAACCTTGACTGGTCCCACATACTGTAACATCTCTCATTTTAAGGCCTGAAAATAAGCACTACTGACACTGCAATCATCAATGGTATTATTCTTCGATGACAAAATGTGATTATGTCAATCATATTGATAACATCAGAGGCTCATGAAATGGAAATTTTTTCAAAATTCTTCATTTCATTCCAAAAATAAGAATTTCACATTCATTATATAATCTCATTCTATTCCCACGTTTAGAGAAAATATAATAATTACTAAATACTCCAAGAGAGACATATGAAGATGTCCTCTTAGTTGATCAAAATCTAATACTTGACCGTTATAAATTCTGTCGTTACTCTATTCAAACATAGCATAAGCATTAAAGAACACAACGGAAATGCAAACTCTTAATATTAGCTAGCTTGCTTCCTTTATGTCTCCGAAAGCTTATTCGTCTAACCTGAAAATCCCTACTCTCGACCTACTCAATTGAGTCCCCAAAAGTTTAAAGAGAAAAACAAAAACTTTGGGTCGGACAAAAAGTATGTTGTGAATAATAACCTAACATCTCGAACCAAAAATAGATACATAGTAAGACCACACCACTAAGCGGAATGGGTTTCCCCCCACTAGTTTATTAACCAAAACACATTAACCATATACTATGCTCCTGCATCCCGATGGTTAGGACATAGAAAATAAGCATTTGCAGTTATGCAACATATACTAGACTACCCATCTTAATTTCATCTTAATTCTCATTGAGTACCCATCCGATACTTATACATACTAACCATCTCACACATAAACATTTTTATGGATTATTATCCCCCTCATGTGGACTACCCATCACACATGGTTTCATTATGAAAGTTATATGGACTAGCCATATTACATATTTCATTTATTTAAAATGATGTGGACTGTCCATCTCATATATTTCATTTATTTAAAATGATGTGGACTGTCCATCACACATCCCATAATTTTCCTATAATGAATATGAACCCTTCATTAACCATATAGAGACTATCCATCTCCGGTCCGATGTGGACTATCCATCACACATCTCATGGTTTTCCTTGGATAACTATGAATCCATCACTTATCAATTTAGTTCATGATTAAGCCAAATGTTCAACCATGTTTATTGATGTCCCCAATTAGGTTATATATCCCTCAAATTTATAACATCTCAAAATGATATGTAATGGTATCCCCAATGATCCATATTGAAATTATAAAATAAAATACATTGGTATCCCCAAATTGTTAGTGTCAAATTATAAAATAAAATGCATTAGTATCCCTAATAAACAATGTCGAAATCATCATACATATGGCTTCCCACCATTTGTATAGTAAAATAAAGAATATATGACATTCATGCTGCAATAACAATATCGAACCTCTATCCAAGGTTGGAAAACAAAATTTTAATTTTATAAGTCATGTGGATAACCGTCGAAATTATAAGGCTATTTACCTTCTTAAACATAATTTATCTCGCCTCTTCAAAACTTACTTGTGGTTTGCATAAAACAAAGCCTCACAGGAGATACGACATCAATGCCACTTGGCATTATTACAAAATCAATTGCTGTCAGCATTAATGCTATAATGTCAAAACTTTTATACTTTTAGCTGCATGTCATAAAAATAGGGTGTTGGCATTGAAAACCCATGAGATAAATTTCCTTTACATAGAAATCAAGTAATAACGGCATCATCGCCACAAAATAGCTATTATCAAAAATAATTCTTGCGATAACGCTGCCTTAAGCTATGACCTCGATATAGAAAACATGTGGCATTATTTAAAACAATGGTGAAAGCTTTGTACATCGGCTCTTATGCCGCAGAACATATAATGTCAACATTGATAACTTGCACCATCAATGATTCTCATTGCCACGAGATGCATTGTTCCTGTAATGACGATGCCACATGCATGATCCAGTGCATCACATATTTAAGGTGTAAGTATCTCATGCATTGTTCATACCAATGCAGCCCTTCGTCACAATGCCACCTATTATCGATGGCGGAGGGTATGTGGATGCTGCATAACAATGGCATAGTGGTAACTATCATAAAAACTATTTTCTTCCTTTCTAAATAAAATTCTTTTTACTTACTAACATTTATTTGTCAAACTATGATTTGTTGGGACTAAATCTTTACACTTTATTTTCAAAATTTAATAAAATCATGCTTACATTCCCAGAATTATTTATTCATTTAATTAATGACATCCTTGATTAATTATTGACTTAAATGCTTTTCAAGTATGAAAAATTCATAATAATTCATAAACACATAGGAAAAATCCCCAAAAATCATAGAAATTCAGAATTAACATATTCTTTATCATATAAAAATTCTAGGGCCAAAAACAATAGTTAATTATTTTTAATAATTAAAACCCGAAATATACCTATTTCCACCTTAGGAAATTCATAAAATATTCATTTTAACTTGGAAAATTGTGAAACTAAAAATCCATCTCTAAAATAACATTTTACTCAACATATCAGAAAATCAAATCGATTGAAGATTAAAAACTTTGGTTGTACCCTTAAAACCCATTCAAATAATTTCAAAAAAAAATTCATGAATCATTGTTCTATCCAAACAACGATCATACATCCATAACAAGGCAAAACAATCAAGATAAATTCGGAGATTACCATAACCAATTCAACATAAAGAAAAAGAGAAAGTTCACTTATTATTCACCTTAGTTTAGATATTGGAGTTAAGATTTGATGTAGCTTTGGAATCCCTTGGTTTCCTCTTTGATTCCGTCTTCTGATTCTTATTAATAATAGCCGGTCTCTCCTTTTCCTTTAGATGGATATGTGATTGTGTAAAATGAGAAATGAATGAGAGGGTGAGGGTTTAAGGAGTAAAAGGTGGATCTTTTCCTATTTTACCCTTCACATTTATTCCTCCTTAGGTTAAGTTTAAACAATATTACTAAGTTAATTAGTTAAGGCCTGACCTTGTTAATTATCAAATCTCACCCCCATGTCCCACCACATTATTCTATTTAATCTATTCATTTAAATTTACTAAACAATGTTAAACTAAAATTAGGGGTGTTACAAGCTCCTCTCATTAATGAATTTCATCCTTGAAATTTGGTAAGGACTGCATAACAAGCATATCAAACATGCAAACAATGCTAGTATATCCTACCAGCTTCAAAGTTTATATACAACAAATATAGAACATACAACAACTCAAGATAAGTATCCCTAATTCTGTCATCTGTCTTCCAAATACAGTCTTTCTCATTGTCACTTCATCGAACTTTCACCAATTTGACTGTCTTGTTCCATAGCTTCTTCTCATCTCTCGTTACAACACAAACTGGCTGTCTTACCAAAGTCAGATCTGGTTCCACTACTAAATCTTCCAATGGAGTCGGAGCAATAATAGTCCCTGGATCATGCACATACTTCCTAAGATGAGAAACATGGAAAACATTATGATCTCCTACGAAACTACTTGGTAACTCCGCTTGGTACACGAATTTCCCAATCCTCTCTATAATAGAGAATGATCCAACATAACTCAATGCCGGTTTCCCTATCTTTCCAAACCGTACCATACCCTTCATCAGTGATACTTTAATGAAAACATGATCTTCAACTGAGAAATCTAAATCTCTACTCCCCTTATCTGCATAACGTTTCTGCTGAGACCGATTTTTCCTCATCCTAGTTCGAATTAACTCAATCTTTTCTGTAGCTCACCATATCTGGACCAAGAACCAATGTGTCTTCGGTCTCCAACCAACATGCTAGTGATTCACAAGGCCTTCCATACAAAGCTTGTAAGGGACAACGAATTAAGAACCTTAAGGCTAATTTAACACTAGAGGAGGGTGAATAGTGCTTAATGGATTCTAAGACTTATATGAACTAACTTAAAAATTATGACACAAACAAATGCAAAACTTAATCATAGAACAATTACAGAATCAAACACAGATGTAGAAAGTAAATAAAGAACACACCAGATTTTATACTGGTTCGGAGTTACCCTACATCCAGTCCTATACCAAGGTAAACCACCTCATACAGATTTTCATTATACCAACGTCGAGATTACATTCCTCAATTTCTAAGGCCTTGAGGTACCCTCCTATCTCACGAGTTCGGGGCAAAATCTCTTGATTTACGGGCCACAAGAGTACCTAATTAATTTCCAGGCACAACCACACCTTATAGAGAGACTCGATAAACTTTTGATTACAAATTGATCATATAACTTTGAATAGCACTTTGATCTTCGAGAGAGGGCAGAGAATCAAACAAGAATGAGATTCTAATTTGATTCACTTAAGAATTTGGCAAAATTTCAGCACGATCTTAAAAATATGAAAATTATAAAATATGGATTTGGGGAGAAGAAGAAGTGAAGAAAATAAGAAACTAGTTGGTTAAAAAAATTCATTTGTGAAGGCTATTTATAAAGCACCAACGGTCATAACCATTCGTGAAGAGATTTAAACGAATAGACACTTCTTTTGAAAAGTGAAACTTTTGAATTCAACGGCCACCATGTCGACATCCCTATGTAAAAAAACTATGTAAAATTTTATTTTGAAAATGGTATTAAAAGGAAAACGAGATTAAACGACTCAGGAGTAAAAAAAAGTTTAAAACAAGAATTTATTTAAAAAACAAAAACAAAGAATATTTTATGTCTAAAACATCATTTTGAAAATCATTTGAAAAGATAATTTTAAGGCCAAAACATTTTGAAAAACAATTTTGAAAATTATTTTGAAGTAGTTTTGCAAGCTTCTTCCTGTAGAATATCTCATCACATTAGGACTCGAGAACTTATAAAAACCAGGATATTCATGGGTTTGTAAGCCACTTTTCGAAGGTTTGTAAGCTACTTGTCGTAGGTTTGTAAGCCACTAAGAAGGTAGAAATGGGTTCCATCCCAAATGAAATTCGAAATAAAGATTTCCATGCTACTATGAAGTTTTAACAAAAAACTAGACACATATCTTGAAATCTTGATCTTGATACTCTAGTGTAACGCCCCAAAAATTTTCGACTTTCGAAAATTCAACATCGATACTCACTTTATCGACTGCCGAGAAATCGAAGGCCGAAAACCCGAAATGTTATGGGTTTTAAAAAGAATTTAAGAAAAGAGAAGAAGAAAAAGATAGAAGAAGAGAGAGAAGAAAACAGAAAAATAGAAAATTTTAAAATAGAAGAAAAAGGAGAACAGAAATATAGAACGGGACAGAAAACAACAGAACAACAACAGAATCTCACAATTCGCAGCGGAACAACATATAATAATAAATGAATAATCTTTAAACAAAGAACTATATCAGTTATTACATTTCATACATTATATCATATCATCAGAGTGTACAACATCATACAACATCAAACAGTGCAGCGGAAAAAGAAATACTATATAAACTACTAATACGCCATGCCATCCAGCTTGCCTCCAGCAACTCCAGAATATTCAGAATATCCTGATAAACCTTAACTCTTGACTGCCCGTGTGGAAATTGGTGGGCACCCAGAGTTTAGGAAGGAAAATAATAAACTCCAAGTCAGTCATGTGACTGGTGTGAGAACTCAAAACAGTTTATTTATCTTTAAAAATCAAAATAGAAGAATATTTTTATTTCAATTCGCAATGCTTTTAAAAATGAGGCTACCATAAGGCCTCCCGCACACACACACAATGCAAACGCAGAATCGGAGGAGATTTCTCCTTATGATAGCCAAAGATGCTTGATACGCATTTAAAATAACATTTGATATTATTACTAGTGCATAGTGTAGTGGAAAATTCATTTCGAAAGTAGAATATAAATCTTAGCCAACATACGACCATTATCGTATGCCTACTATAGCTAACTATGTTCAATAGCAGGTTACCGCCACATTCCATAGCAGGTTATACAACTAAAACCGTACAAGTTTCGTATTGTTTCTTTGGATTTCCAACAAATGGTCAGGCCAAGGAACTTCCCATTGCCACATGGAAATGCCTCTGGCTGGACGTCCCCGAGAACTTAACCAGCTCTCTGCCAACACAAGGCCGGGTTACCTTTATCACTAGGTAACTACTACACGAATATGGCATCCCCCGGTCCCATTGGACCTTTTAACCGAGCGCTCGTCACCAACAACACCACACAGTAATAAATATAGTGTATCAACATGAGTAAGTATCTGGGCTCCATACCATGATACCACCCTTTCCAGAAGGAAATGCACATACCCTAAAGGGAGCTACCCCTTATAACCTTGCCGCATCTTTCCTGTTTTGACCATTCCGGGATGTGAGGCTCGACGAAGTTTCGTCCGCAAAAACATACTTTATACAAAAGCCATGCTTTGGGTCAACAAATGATCAACACAATGATCACAAGGATAGACGATCAAATAAACGATCCTATCACAAATAATCAACACAATGATCATTTCAGCATCACTCAGCATGTCACATTACCAAATTGGGAATATATCGCTGATAACATTCAACTACATAACCTCTGAGCTCGTACGTCTCAGAGAAGGGTGTTAAGCTAAAAGAATAAATTCTCCGCCACCAACAGAAATATATTTGAAAGAAATCGGCTTTATATCTCAACTTGTAATGTCAGACATACAATCCATACAAGTCTGTTCCGGGCTCGAACAAAACCGAAGGCACTTACAAAGAAGTCCTTGCAATCCGGATATTCACAATCCTGATCGGATTCACCATCACATATGGAGAACTCAATACCGTAGCTACTCGGTGCAGAGTCAATCGACAGGTCATCCTATCGCTTTTGCAAATACCGGGTCTTCAACACCGATCTTCAAATGCAATTCATAACGACGTATCACATATTCGGAATGGGTTATACGATTCCATGGTCCTTTCCCCGTTAACCCGAATAGTGAGCGCTTATTCAAAAATAAGTGTGGCATTCACATTCAAACAAATCACATCAATTACCCATTCAAAGGGAAATATTGATAGTCGGCTATTGAACTATCAATTGATATGCATACATCACCAGATTCCAAATAATTTTCCAAATTATTTACTTTCCAAAATATCTTTACAAGATATAAAATTTTCACACTTCAAAAATAAATCAATATTTATTTTCAAACAAATTCTACTTTCACATATAAATTCCATAATGAATTTATATTCCAAAATATTCATGCATATACGATTTCAATTATTCATTTCAATTTATCTTCAAAAAGATAAATTTTAATTATTCACTTCATATTGGAAAACATTTCCATACTTATTTATTCATAAGTAATTCACAAATCTTTTTATTTTCAACTTTGGAAAATATTTAATATACTTAAATCGAATTAAGTATATATTTCATTCTTTAAAGAAATCATTCTCTTAAACATATTTATTTGGGCTAAAACGAATGTTGCGTAAAACATCGTTACGACAACCCAAAATCACTAGCATAGGGATTCGAAATTAAATAGATATATAAATCCCAATACTATTGAAAACATTTCCTTTCGGAAATTATTTACTATAACAACAGAGTTATGGTCCATCATTTCCTTTTATTTCTCGAAAACGTCTATTTCAACAATAAATGTTGAAATCTATGGTTTCGAATCTCAACATCTTTTAAAACATCGTTAGATCGTTTTAATTCTGTTTAAAACACCAAATCTAAAACAATTTCTTTAACGTGTTATTCACTATTCAAAAACGTGAATAAACTTCGTTAACACATTTCATCCTTTTATTCATTTCAATTCAAAGGATTATTCACTATTCAAAAAATGTGAATATAACTCCATTAAATAAGTTATGACAATTAACTTATCAAAATAAGTTGTTTGCGGATTTATAAAACAACGTTTATAAATTCCATTTCTATTTATTTATAAAAACTTCCTTTTTTATAAATCCTTTTATTAACCTATTCCAGTTTATAACTAAATTATAAACTAAACGTTCATATTATAAGTTAAATACTTATAATTTATTCGTTTACTAAAATCGTTCCTTTGAACTTCATAATTATAAATCTTATAACTTATAAGATTCGTTTATTTATCAAAACTCCATTCTTTCAATAACTTTATAAATTTTATAAACCTACTGTTTATAAAATTTCATTTATAACTTCACTGTTTATAATCCTATAAATTTCATTCATTAATGAAATTCATTTTTACTTCATTCAAACACTTATAAAAACTCGTTTTATAATGTCAATATTTCAATTTATAAATATCCATTTATAAATCTCTTAATATAAATCAATTTATATTATTCTTTAAAAACATCTTTAAATTCCTTTATAATTTCACCATTCTGATTTATAAAATAATCAAATT
Source organism: Allium cepa (assembly GCA_030765085.1). Classification (NCBI taxonomy): domain Eukaryota; kingdom Viridiplantae; phylum Streptophyta; class Magnoliopsida; order Asparagales; family Amaryllidaceae; genus Allium; species Allium cepa. The sequence continues at coordinate 431,024,383 of CM060929.1, read as the reverse complement.
TTATAAATCTTATATTCAAACTTTTAATAATAAACTCAAAAATCCAGTTTAAACTATTTTATAAAATCATTGGTTCATATTTCTCAAAAATCAGCTTTTAACTATATTTCACAAAAATCATAATTTTTATAACATTAAAAATTATATCGTTTAATTATTTAAAATGGATCAATTCTAAAAATATAGTATATTTTCAAAAAATCACTTTTAAAATCATTTTAAAATCCCAAAATCTGGGTCCAATGATGCTACACACCAAATAGTCAATCACGACTAACAACGATATCACATATCGTATATGATAATCGACGAATATCAAAATATCTGAAATCAAATAAATACTGTTGAGGAATCCAGTTGGATCCCTCCAACCTGTTTCCTGCATCCAAAAACATTAGCACAATACCAATTTCGCTCCAGTACGAAATTATCGCGGTATATGTTCTTATTAAATATTATCCGCTTAATAACGGCGCAATAGGGTCTCATCCGCTAAACAAAAAAAATGCGGGAAATCAATAACTCCAATATATACATATGCCAATATATATATATTGATATTATTTATAATACCAATTTCACTGTTTATGAAATATTCGCGGTATATGTTTTTATTAAATAACATCCGCTTACTAACGGCGTATAATGTCTATTTTAACAATCAATAGATATCAATCATCATTCAAACATGCATTCAAATATTTTAAATCTAACTATTTAAAATAAAATCGAAACTGATTCGATTGAGTGAGAAGTTCTCACCTTGATTTCATTTTCCGTTTTAGCGATTTATTTCGAATAAAATTAAACGGACGTTTAATTTTACCCAAAATTCTCACTAACTCCAAACGACTCCAAACCAACTCCATCGCGTAGTGCTCGTCCATACGATTCCAATGCAACTGAGTTTGCATTTTTTTCGACCTCGTATGAAAAAGTTATGCAGTTTTAAAGATTGTACACGATTTATATAAACTATTTTCAACATAATTATATAATTATAAACCTATCTTTAATCATGGCCCTTGGATCTAAACCCAAACACATCAGGCCCGTGCCTTGCATCCCCCCTTCTTCACGTACGCACCTTCATCTTCCACCCTCCAGTAATTGCCGAACATATAGAAACCCATACATAGAAATTAGGGTTCCATTTATCCACCATCCCGACGAACTCTAGCATGATCAGAGACTCTCGACGCGTGCGCCTACCCTAGCACCATGCTCGGCCTGAAGGCCATAAGGCTCGGCCCCCTCATACTCATTGAATTGCATGCGCAGGCCACCACTGTCGGCCCCACTTTCCTCCCCCCTCGACGCTCCAATTTCGATCATCACCGTATGGAATCGAAGCTCTCATCGAGCTCTACGACTTTCGTGTTGAACACCTCGCGTAATTCTTTACGGATTGAGAGAGATTGATGAAGAAGTGAGAGACAATTCTGGCCATTGGTCTTAGCATAGGCGGCTAGGGTTATAAAATTAGGGTTTTGATATTTTTTTTTAATTTATGAAGGGTGTGGGTGTGTATTTATAGAGAACCGATCGACATTATTCACCCGGAAATTCCGAACTCCGATTTAGGCGCCGAAACTGACGTACCTAGGGTTTATCCCGTGTTCCGGACGCAATGGAACAGGTTTCGGAAGCTAATTCGGAAGTATGTGCGAGTTATGGCTGTAAACGCTCAATTTAAATTAAACCGATTTAAGCGATTTTCTAGGCGTTTTAATTTGTACAGGACAAACGGTAAATCCAATTGACTTGAAATTTGAAACCTTACAATAATATCACATTACGGATCCGATGAAACTGGTTTCGTCGAAATCCGAGACTTTTTGAAAAATGGCTATTTTCACTCGCCAAATTTAAATTAAAAATAAATCGATGCGTTTCGAGCTGCCACGCTCAAACGGTAACTCCGATTGACACGAAATTTGAAATCCGGTAATAACTAACTATTACGGATCCAATGGAACTGGTTTCGTTCAATTCTGAGACTGTTCAAAAATTGACTATTTTTACTAGTCGATTATTAAATATTAAAATATTCAATTTTCACAAATTAACTTTTAATTCGATTTTAAAAGTTCTAAAATATCATTCTAACTTCAATATGATAAAATAAATTTTACAAATCATTTTCAATCATATTTAACCCAATTTTCAATTATTTCCATAATTTAACGTATTAAATTATCGATTTAATTATTCAATTAAATCCAATAAATCAAATAAAAATTTATTCGACTTATAAATTCACCTATTAATATTTAAAATTAATTAAATATTCAAAGTTTAATTTCTAAAAATTCTGGGTCGTTACAATCTTCAATCTTGAGTCTTGAGTCTTTATACTGATCAGTCTTCAGTAATCAAAACCAGCATACATACATACATACATACATACATATATATATATATATCCTGCATATACATATCTATCTAGATAACAGTGTTAGTATATATTTTATAATAAGTTAAAAAGGTTATTATCATCAAACCTAACATCTTAGTTCCTAACAATCTCCCCCTTTATGATGATGACAACCTGTATTTTTAAAATATACTTATCATACCATAACTTATATAATATCACCCCTTACTCCATAACTTCCCCTTACTTCAACCCAACTATTATTTTATATCTTCTCCCCTTTTGTCATCAACAAAAACTTCTTAAAAATCCCAGAACATGTTATAAGATAATCAACCATAATAAAATACGGTAAACCATATATAAATGTAATAAGTGCTTAGTGTGATCGTAAGTGTAATCCAAAAGGTAAATCAATCATCAACCAATCATATTTACAGTAATTATTCAATCCAAATAAGTTAAGTCAATCAAGTTTAAAACACACCAATCAAATCAAACAAATAACACACAGAATGACTAGACATTCCTTGGTACTTCCACCCATCCATCTTCTCCAAAGATAAGGTCTGCTTTGATGACATCCCATTCTTCTTTATCTTTTTCGAGAGTGACTGGTGGATTTCCTTTGAGATCGTCCTTGTTAAGCGCTTAGATCATCCAAAGAAGGGCGTCGAAATGTCTCTCTTGCTCCTTGATCATCTGTATTTGACTCAATTCCAAGTAACACTGATTACGAAGTATGAATGTAAGAATATTCTTGAAGGAAGTGAGAGTTTCTTCAATATTATCACTTAGATTCTTAATCGGAGAAGCCATAATTCAAGAAATAGAAAGAATTATGAAAGAGAGTGATTATAAATGAATTTTGACAATTTATTCTGGAAGAAACAGATATAAATAGGGGTAGAAAGTCGTTTGAAATGAATAGACACAAGTTAGTTACATGATATTAAAATTTTAAAGTGTAACTAGTTTCTGCCCGTAGGATGTCGACATGCCTCTGCTTAAAATGACATTTTGCTTTGTTTTGAATATTATGAACAAATCTATCAACTAAAATTTGTATAATATAAAAACAAGCAATTACAGAGACAAGTGAAGTTGAATAATAGGAAATGAAAGATTCCATTAATAATTCTAGTCAACATTATATAAGATAAATATAATATTAACTAAAATAAAGGAAATACAAAGATAGAACTTAAGATAACATGAAATAAAACTAGTTAGATGAATATGAAGAAGATGATAGTCCAAGCTTTCTACTAATTTTCCCGAAGAACTTGTCAATTTTAGTGGAAATCTTATCCATTTTCTAACTCATTGATCGATTAAGTATCTTTTGATTTTCTACTATAATTCTTTGATTATTGAGAATAGGCTTGTTGGATGGATTAGCGAGATTAATAGGATATTCAATACTTTCTAAGGAGGTTTCTTGATCTTCCTCTTCCTCCTCTTCAATTTCCATTTGTTCTTCTTCCTCTTCTTCTTCTTCCTCTATTTCTACCATTTCTTCATGAGCAAGCCTTTCTACTTTTTTCGTAAGTGTTTCATATGGTTGAAACACTAATGGAATTTGCATAAAGGAAATGTTTCCATGGTTGAACACTTTTCTAGTTATAAATTCTTCCCTTTTGAAATCAACTCCAAAGTAAATAAAAATCCGGGTGAGAAAAATTCCATGATATAATGCGTTTTCAACCATAGTAAAATTCTTGGGCCTTAGCTCATCCAAAATAACTTGAGCCCAATTAATATCATGATTTCCAAAAATTGCAAAAAGAGCTTCGCAAACTTTTAAAGTCGGGTTGTTGTAGTTTCCCGATCTTAGTATAAGAGTGTGTTAGATAAGAAGATTAATAATTCTTGCTTTTGGACGAAAATAATGATTTTTGAATTCGAAATTTTTATCCCCTTCAAGGATGTGATGAAATGTCTCTCGATCATTTTCATTAATTTGAAATTCCAAGAGGTTCATTCCGGTATACTTACATCGTAAAATATTTCCTAAAATTTCACAATCCAAAATAATATGTGTTACTTTAATACTACTCCAAAATTGTCCTTCTTCCCCATCATAAAAACCATGATTCAAATTCGCATAAAACATCTTAATAGGATTTGGATAACATACAAAATCATTTTGTTCATTATCAACTAAACTAAGAATAGAACATTGTTGAAAAAGATTTTCAGTTTCATAAGAAGTAAAATCTTCAAACATAGAAAATTTTCCCGTATGAATTGTACCAAAGTTTACATAGTTGAAGTAAGCTTTGATAGCTTCCGTGTCATTAAGAAGAAATTTTTTGACAGATTTTGGAAGCCTAATGGTGTTAGGAGTGCTTGAAGAGGCCATTGAAGAAGTTTGAGAGGAGTTGAAGGTAATGAAGATAAGTTTGAAATTTGAAATAAAAGTGAAAAGTGATGATAAAGAGAGTGAGATAAATAGAGATTCTATAGACATGTTCTCTGGTCAAGAGACATATTTCCAGAGCATTGAAGTTGGTGAAAAGATGGAGGGAAATTCAAAAGTTTGAATTCAAATTTTGAAATCAAATTCTGAGGGGAATGTCGAACATGGGGTATTCGGGTATGTCGACATGTGCCTATTGAATCAAAGGACAAGTTTCTATTCCTAATTCCTAATAAATATATACATATTATATCCTATATTCTAATTATACAATTCCTATGATAACATTAAATATAATATTTCTTAAATATTAATAATTTAATATTTAAAATATTATTGAAATATTATTATTTTTGAATTTAAAATTCAAATTTCAAGGGATAAATTTGAATTTAAAAATTTAAGGAATTTTAAAACAATCAAGCAAACGAACAAGCATCCATTCAAATAAGAAAAATAAAAAATAATGTAAATGTGTACCATTTTTAGATCCATACTCCTATCGTCATCTGATTCATGAATAGTAGTGAAACACAGATTTGAATTATCCGTCTTCTTTTCATCATCATTGAATGATGAGTCTGAGTCATCAAGAGTTGCTGTGAATGCTTTCTTTCTTTTTCTTGACGAATCATTGTTTGGAGGGAACAACTGTTTATCTGGATATGGACAATCTTTTCTATAATTCCCACCTTATTGCAATTGTAGCATCTATTATTATTGACGTTCTCTATATTATTTCTGGAATTCATTTGATCATTTCTTTTGTAATTATTCATTTTTTTATATTTTAGGAATTTTCGAAAGTTTCTTGTCATGAAGGCAATCTCCTCATCACTGTCTAGTTCCGAATCTTCAGTTGTTGCATTAAATGCTAATGACTTCTTTTCTGTAGCCGTATTTTCTCTTCTTCCCTGCAGTTGAACTACATAAGACATCAGATTTCCAATCAATTCTTCTATTTTCATGAGACTGATATCATTTGCTTCTTTGATTGCAAGTGTCTTTTGATCCCATTCTGGAGTGGGTGAATTTAGAATTTTTTCTGACTTGTTCTTCCTTCGAAAAGCTTTTTCCCAGTGCAATTAGTGAATGAACAATATCTTGAAATCGACAGTACATGTCGGAAATGGGCTCATTTACATGCATTTTAAACAATTGAAACTGATTAGTTAATATGGAAATTTTAGTTTGTTTAACTTTGCTTGTTCCCTCATGAGTAACTTGCAAATTTTTCCAGATTTCAAATGCAGACTTACAAACATACACACTATTAAACTCATTCCTATCTAGTGAACAAAATAATATATTCATGGTCTTTGAGTTATTTTGTGCAACACCCTTTTGCTCAGCAGTCCACTAGGAAAAAGTGGTAGTTGGTTCAATATACTCAGTCCGTGTGATATTCCAAGTGTCTAATCCTATAGATTGTAAAGAAATTTTCATTCTACAAGCCTAATATGCGTAATTACTGCCATTGAAAAATGATGATCTGACAGTAGACAGACCTTCTACAAATGAAGCAGTGTTAGTGATAACAGAACTAGTGCCAGAGTTGACATTACTAGTGTTGGTAGCCATTAAAACAATTTTCAAGTTTCAGATTATGAAAATTATGAAAACCAATGCTTTGATACCAATTGTAAGGGACAACGGATTAAGGATCTTAAGGGTAATTTAACACTAGAGAGGGTGTGAATAGTGTTTAATGGATTTTAAGACTTATATGAACTAACTTAAAAATTATGACACAAACAAATGAAAAACTTAATCACAAAACAATTACAGAATCAAACACAGATGCAGAAAGTAAATAAAAAGCAGTAAAGGGAAAGAACACAATTATACTGGTTTGGAGTTACCCTACATCCAATCCTGTACCAAGGCAAACCACCTCATACAGATTTTTATTATAACAATGTCGAGATTACATTCCTCAATTTCTAAGGCCTTTAGGTACCCTCTTGTCTCAAGAGTCCGGGGCAAACTCTCTTGATTTACCGGCTACAAAATTACCCAATTGGTTTCCAAGCACAACCACACCTTATAGAGAGACTCGATAAACTTTTGATTACAAATTGATCCTATAACTATGAATAGATCTTTGATATTCGAGAGAGGGCGGAGAATCAAACAAGAATGAGATTCTAATTTGATTCACTTGAGAATTTGGCAGAATTTCTACACGAGCTTAAAAATATGAAAATTATAGAATGTGGATTTGTGGAGAAGAATAAGTGAATAAAATAAGAAATTAGTTGGTTAAAAATTCGTTTGTGAAGGCTATTTATAAAACACCAACGGTCATAACCATTCGTGAAGAGATTTAAACGAATAGACACTTCTTTTGAAAATTGTAACTTTTGATTCAGGCCACTATGTCGACATGGGGTATCCCATGATGTCGACATCCGTATGTAAAAAAACTACGTAAAATTTTGTTTTGAAAATGGTATTGAAAGGAAAACAAGATAAAACGACTCTGGAGAAAAAAGTTTAAAACAAGAGTTTATTTAAAAAACAAAAACAAAGAATATTTTATGGCTAAAACATCTTTTCGAAAATTATTTGTAAAGATAATTTTAAAGCTAAAACATTTTGAAAAATAATTTTGAAAAACCATTTTGAAGTAGTTTTGCAAGCTTCTTCCTGCAGAATATCTCATCACTTCAGGATTTGAGAACTTGTACAACACCAGGATGTTCGTGGATTTGTGAGCCACTTGTCGTAGGTTTGTAAGCTACTTGTCGTGGGTTTGTAAGCCATTAAGAAGGTAGAAATGGATTCCATCCCAAATGAAATTCGAAATGAAGATTTCCATCCTATTATGAAGTTTTAACAAAAAACTAGACACATATCTTGAAATCTTGATCTTGATACTCTAGAATCTTCAATCTTGAGTCTTGAGTCTTTATACTGATCAGCCTTCAGTAATCAATACCTGCATAAATATATATATATATATATATATATATCCTGCATATACATATCTATGTAGACAACAGTGTTGGTATATGTTTTATAATAAGTTAAAAAGGTTGTTGTCATCAAAACCAACATCTTAGTTCCCAACAAAGCTTTAAAAGGAGTCGTTCCTATACTATTCTGATAACTATTATTACAGGAAAACTCAACTAGGTGTAAATGGTCTTTCCATGACCCACTAAAATCTAGTACACAAGCTCTCAACAAACCTCCAAGTACTTTATTGACTCTCTTTATATGCTCATCCGTCTATAGGTGATAAGCGGTACTCATATTAAGCTTGGTGAACAACACCTCTTGTAGACTCTTCTAGAATTCACTAGTAAACAAAGTATCCTAAACATTGACTATGCCACCAGGAATCCCATGCAGTTTAACAATATTCTTCATAAACAACTTAGCCAATACAAGTTTCGTCCTGGTTGACTTAACGGAAATGAAATATGCACTCTTGGTCAACCTATCCACTATGACCTAAATATTTCATTTTCCCTATTCGACCTTCGCAACCCATCAATAAAATTCATGGATATAGAATCACATTTCCAAACTGGTATATTTAAAGGATGAAGCAAACCACTTGGCTTCTGATGCTCGGCTTTCACTTACTGGCAATTCACATAACACAGAATCGTCCCTTCTTTCTTTACCATCTATTTTGGACAAGACTAAAATCCTTTAAATCATCACTCTCAGTTCCACCTTCCAATCTTCTAGTCCTTTCGGCTAGCAAGGGATTATCTCTTTGCATAGAAACAATCCTTTCGATCAATACGGACCGAACTTCTAAACATGACAGTAAGGCGGCACTCTGACCATAACTAGCAGTTGATTTTAACTGTACACTATAAGTAGTTAACGCCTCTAAATCTTTCCATTATGCCAACAAGCTAACACCACATTTTGGTGTTTTCTGCTAAGTGCATCAGCAATTTTATTTCCTTTCCCTATGTGACGCCCCACCTCTATACTCACGCTAGCCAAGGACCCTACGGAGTAATGCCATCAACAAACGTGAAGAATAAGGCTGTTGAGGAGCGACCATCCGTGTAATTGCTTTGTGCGAGCACCGATATGTCAGATAGTATAACATGCATTTCATTTCAAGAGGAAATCCGACATGTCGATACAAACTCAAAGGTACTACACGGTGGCTATAATATCTTTGAAAACAAATATAGAAATAAGCATAACACAAATCAGTCACAGATATCCATATCACAAAAGTGGAAATAGATATGAATATAACACATAGAAGTGTGCATCAGAGTAGTGGTCAAAAAAGATTCACAATATCACAAAAGAATAGATACAGGTGCTAGACAAAAGAATAAGTATACAACGAGGAGTCTCTATCTCCTATGTATAACAACAAAAACAACCAATCTAATGTAGTTAGGCAAAAGTCAGTCGATGGCCCCAAGTAAGGAGTCAAGCAGAAACACCTGTAATATCTCGGTCTGACCCGAGTATTATTTAATAAGAAAATAATAAACAGATCAGTCTACCTATAAATATCAGATAAGAAGAGATAAAATAAGAGATATGACAAAAACGTATGATAATAATAATGCCATACTGTGATAAGTATACATTTTAAAATCAACCAAAAATCATTCAATATCACAAGAATCTTCTCAAAGATCAAAAAGAATATCGTATTCTTTATTTTTTTCACCATGTCACAAATATTGACAAACATCTCAATGCCAATCGTAAAAGTTGATGAAACACAAACTCACCAATGCACAAATATTGACAAAACTCATCAATGTAAATCACTAAAATTGGTGAGACACAAATTCTAGAAATCATCAATTAGAAATCCAAAAATCACAAAAGGGGGGAAGGCCTATCATGAAAAGGGAGCATGAAAACTCACCAACACGTGTATCACAAAATGAAACGCTATTCCATGGTTGCTAACCATTAATTTTGATCCGAGGCTCCACAAACGGCCCGAAGACCATGGATCGCTACCCCACCAATTTGAGCCGAAGCTCCACAGAAACGGGGTTTAGTCTCCCTCGCAGACAAAGAGACATCGCACATTGCTAGTCTAAATCACAAAATGATCATCATCGATCATCAAGAAGTGTCGATTACACTAAGCTAGTAAATAAATGAGTTTAGCTTCATGTCTCATAACCACTGGCTTAACTTAAATATTTACGAACAAATTGTAGATTCCCACTCACAAATTGTCACAAGAGTTTCAATCAAACAAGTCCAAAAAATTAACCGACGAACTAAACGCAAGCGTTTCATACCACTTGTTTTACCAAGCCGTTTAATTAGATTTCTCAAACGAATGAAGTAAAGGTTTGTTTATACCAATAGATTGGAAAACGGTTTTATAAATGAACTTTGTATTAAAAATAGGGTTGAAATCATCTTTGTGAAAGGGTTTGAATATTTACTACTAGTATAGAAACCTTAGTATTTTAAAGTGACAAGTCACAGAAATGAATGTATAAACAATCAATCACCAAAAATTCACATACGAAGACATGAATTAAATCCAAAGAAATCGATACCAGATCCATCAAAATGGATATTCTCAAAAATCCAAAGAAAGAAGTCATCAAAGTCGATAATAGTAATAATATCTACTCGGATCGACCAAAAATCGATTAACATTGGAGTTTTACTCAAAATTAGGCAAATAGGCAGATATGCACAGATCCAGACGTATGGGGTTCAACACAGACGTCTGGTTTTGGCTTCTGGAAATGTTCCAGAAAACCAACCAGACGTCCGGTTCGGCAAACCAGACGTCTAAAACCATCGAGACGTCTGGATTGTGAATCAGACGTCTGGGATTGGTTTCTGACCTTTTTTATTTTTTTCTGTCGTGTATAACTTTTTCTAGGAGGCAAAACTAGACGTTTGGCATTGGTATCCAGACGTCTGAACACCTGGTAAGGGCAATAATTTGCCTAGGCCATGATGGCCAAAATGATTTCGGGAGCGATCGAGCGAGCAATGACGACTAAGGATTTACGCCAAGTGATAACACGGCCTTATAGGCTCTTCGATACACCCCAAACAATATGTCCAAACATCTTTAGTAGGATTTTCATAAAATTGGACTTCAAATCAAAAAACTAGTAAATCACCATATCATTTCAAATCAAAAGAAAATGATCATGAATAGATGTTAGGAATTCATACCTAACTACAAAGATAGATATAGATATAGATGTGACATAAAAATCTCACCTTTAACTCAAAAACAAATGAAGGAGAAGCTTGAAGACAAAGGAGGTCAACTACTTCTCAATCTCAACTCTAAAAGCTCCAAACTAAGGTCTAAGAAAATATTTCCTAAATTAGGTTATAGGAAATTTCTGAAATTGGAGAGAGATTGAGAAGGAGAAGAAGACGAGGATGCTTACCAAAGCTTCTCTTGAATTTTGGAGCTAGAACTTGAATTTTCAAAGAAGATTAGGGCTTAGGAATTCTAATTTCTTTTCTCTTCCCTCATTTTTCTAAAGCTTGAAGAGTTAGAAAATTTTAGAATGAACGAAGAGAAGTGAAGTGGAGTTGGGTTGATAAGTTGGGTTTAATGGGATGAAACCCACACCCAAAGCCCTAAGTGAAAATGTCAAAATTCTAGCTAACTCCAAACATATTGATGTTTATATTCAAAAAGGCCGCAAACGGCATTTTGGACTCAATGGAAGTGGTCTCAAGTCCGAATTCGACTGTTTGCAAAAAGTAGCATTTCGGACAAAAAATCCGACTAACGATGCTATATTTAAATATACAATCGTAAAATATGTGGGTTGTTACAGACTCCCCTCCTTAGAGAAATTGCTTTCTCGCAATATTTAAGAAGAAAAATAAAAGTAACAACCATAAAAGCATATCAACACAAAAGAAATTTGAAATAAGAAGTACACCTGAAAGAGCATGAGAGAGTAAGTCCGGATGTGTTCGCTCGATGAATTCTCTAGATTCTCAAGAACAATTCTTAGGATTTGAGGACCATTGAACTTTCACAAAGGGGACATCTTTATTTCGTAAGCGTTTATCCTCCGAAGCAATGATACGAATAGGATGTTGCTCATAAGTCAAATTAGGCGAAACTTCAATTTCTTCCACAACACCAGGCTCAAGAATAGAATTGGAATCTCAAAGGCATTTCCATAATTGAGAAACGTGAAACACGTCATGAATAGCAGAAAACTGAGCCGGTAATAAAAGAAGATAAGCCACGGAACCAACACGTTCGGTGATGGAAAATGGACCAATATGCTGAGGTTCTAATTTTTCCGATCGACTGAAACGCACAACACCCTTCATAGGTGAAACACGAATAAACACCAAATCTCCCACAGAAAATTGTAATTTCCTTCTTCGGTTATCAGCATAGGATTTTTGTCTACTTTGAGCTTCTTTCATCCAATGGCGAATAAGGTCAATCTTTTTTGTGGAATCACGAATAAAGTCTGGACTTAAAACCAGCCTCTTGCCGGCCTCAAGCCAACAAAAAGGAGATCGGCATGGCCTTCCGTAAAGTGACTCAAAAGGTACCATACCAATACTAGATAGGAAGCTATTATTATAGGAAAACTTAGCAAGAGAAATATGATCTTCCCAACTTCCACCAAAATCAAGAACACGTGCACGAAGAAGATCTTCAAGAGCTTAATTCACACGCTCGATTTGTCCATCGGACTGAGAATGATAAGCGGTGCTAAAATTAAGCTTCATTCCCAAAGGTTTTTGAAGACTCTTCCAAAATCGGCTAGTAAACAATGGATCACGGTCGCTAACAATAGAAGTAGGAACTCCATGCAATTTAACAATTTCTTTAATAAAGAGTTTGGCCAAAAGAGGTACGGTCCGATTGGACCGAACGGGAATAAAATGGGTGGATTTTGTAAGTCTATCAACTATCACCCATAGGCTATCATGACCCGAATGAGAACGGGGAAGGTCGTCAATAAAATCCATAGAAATTTGGTCCCACTTCCAAATTGGAATGTCCAAAGGTTGCAATAGCCCGTCGGACCTTTGATGTTCGGCGTTAACAAGTTGGCAAGTCATGCAACGCTTAATAAAGTTAGCAATATCGGATTTCATTCCATCCTAATAATAAAGTCGCTTCATCTCCGCGTACATTTTACTACTACCGGGATGAATGGTAAATTTAGAATGATGAGAATCTTCTAAAATGTCTTTACGAAGATCACTAATATTTGGCATGGTAAGTCTACCAAATTTTCGAATGCCGCCACGAAAATCAATATCAAAGTCTTTCAAACCTTCAATATCAATTTTATCCCTAAAATTTTGGCTAATAAGAGCTAATTTGGGATCCAGCTTTTGAGCTTCAAGGATGCGGTCTAAAAGAGAGGGATGAGCCTCAAGGCTGCATAGAACAAGAGATAAACATAAATCAGATTCACGATCTCGAATCTCACAAGTGGATAAAGTCTCGAGATCATTCCATTCGGATAACATCATGGAAACAACCGCTTGTTGCTTACGACTAAGGGCATCGACAACACGATTTCCTTTTTCGGGAGTATAAAGAATATCAAGGTCATAAGATGCAAGGAACTCTAGCCAACGTTGTTGACGCAAATTAAGTTCCTTTTGAGAAAACAAATACTTCAAAGATTTATGATCAGTGTAGACAACAAATTTTTCCCCTAAAAGATAATAACGCCAAATTCTAAGGGCGAAGACAATAGCCACGAGCTTTAAATCATGTGTGGTATGTCTAGTCTCGGCAGGCTTTAATTGCCTAAAAGCATAAGCAACAACTCGTTCCCTTTGCATGAGAATGGCACCCAAACCAACACGACTAGCATTGGTATAAACAACAAAATCTTGGTTCCCTTCGGGAATCACAAGAATAGGAGCATCGGAAAGGAGTTCCTTTAATTTCTAAAAAGAAGCTTCACATTTGTCTGACCAAATGTATTTAACTCCCTTCTTTGTCAAACTAGTAAGAGGCACAGAAATTTTAGAAAAGTCTTTTATGAACCGACGGTAATAACCTGCCAATCCAAGAAAGCTACGAATTTCCGTCACACTCTCCGGTCTCTTCCAATCTTGAATCGCTTCAATCTTTGAAGGATCCATGGAAATTCCGGATTCAGAAATGATATGACCAAGAAATTTCACACGAGAGTGCCAAAAGTGGCACCTAGAAAATTTTGCTTTCAATTGGTTGCTCCTAAGAGTTTCCAGCACAATCCGTAGATGCCTTTTGTGCTCTTTCTTGGTTTTAGAATAAACAAGAATATCATCTATAAAGATGAGAACAAACCGATTGAGGAAGTCTTTGAAAATTCAATTCATATGGTCAACGAAATAAGCCGGAGCATTCGTTAAACCAAATGGCATAACAAGCCATTCATACAATCCATAACGAGTACGGAATGATGTCAAAGGAATGCTATCCTCCGCAATACAAAGCTGATGAAAACCGGTTGCTAAGTCTAACTATGAAAAGACTCTAGCACCGCTAAGGTGATCGAATAGATCATCAATCCGAGGTAAAGGATATTTATTCTTAATGGTAAGATCATTAAGCTTGCGGTAGTCAACACAAAGCCTAAGTGTACCATCGGATTTCTTCACAAAAATAGCTGAAGCTCCCCAAGGAGAGGAACTAGAGTGAATAAATTGCTTCATCTCCAATTCGGATAATTGTTTACGCATCTCCTCATTTTCCTTATCGGACATATGATAAGGAGGAAGAGTAATAGGTAGAGCTCCAGGGATTAGATTAATTCAGAACTCAATTGCTCGCTTAAGTGGTAATACTAAAACGGGCTCAAATATGTTGGAAAATTCACGAACAACGTGAATACGAGAAATGACATCATCCTCATCATCATTATCATCATCATGAGGATTTAATGAATATAAAGGTATTGTCAAGTTGGAATCCAAATATTTAAGAACAATAGAAATCTGCTTAACAGATTGAGGATGTCGAAGGTGAATAGTCCGCTCAGGACATAGGATATAGGCTTCATATTGGTTAAGCCAATCCATTCCCAAAATCATTCCAAAGCCTAAGTAACGCATGACATGCAAATCGGCTCGGAAAGAAAAACCACACAAAATATTCTTGGCATCTTTACAAAGCAAACTGAGTGTTGCGGATCCACCAACCGGATTCGCAATTCTCAAAGAAGTCATTAAAGCAATAACACTCAAGGACAAAGTATCAACAAGTTCTTTTGATATAAAAGAATGCGATGCACTCGTATCAAAAAGAACTCGAATAGGTTGGTCACGAAACATAATAATGTCATCAAGGATAGAATGAGAAATACCTTGACCACGAGAAGTGTTACTAGGGGCTTTCTCAACATTCAGCTTTCCCTCCTTCTTGCTTTGATGTTTGAGACATGCAGATATATAATGACCCGAACTTTTGCAATAGCGACAAGTAAGGGGCATTGAACACTTATTTGCATAATGGTCCTTAGAACCACAATTGTAGCATTCTCCATGGCTAGAAGTAGGAGTCTTCGCTACCTGTTTCCCTTTCTTGTTAGGATAAGGACCTTGAACTTATTAGGCCTCTTCTTGTTGTTGTTGTTGAAGTTCGGTTTGGCACTCCCAACTTCAACATCACTCTCTTTATCTACCTCTTCAAGTCGAAGAGCGATATCAACAAGCTGATCGATAGCAACTTCCAATTTCAGAAGTAATGGCTTTTTGAGATTCTTATTCAACCCATAGACAAATATCTGATTTTTCTTCAATGTGGTATTAATGTACTAGACCCCATATTTAGAGAGGGATTCAAAAGATGCGACATAATCTGCTACAGAAGATTCACCTTGAACAAGGTCAATAAAACGACGGGCCAAAGTCACTTTTTCAGCTTCTGGTACAAACTTCGATTCAAATCTTTCCCGGAATTGCTCCCAAGTAAGATCAACTTCGATAATTTCAGAAATCAGAAGCTCATACCAATCTAATGCTCTTTCTTGGAGCATGCTAGAAGCCACTTGGACTCGATACAGATCAATGAGATTCATGCGAGAAAAGATGCGATCGCATGTTCTAAGCCAAGCTTGGACTTCGATAACGCCCTCAGAACCTTTGAATGGCTTTCCACCCAAATTGGTATAGTCACTACATAAGGTTGCAAACCCAGATTTAGGGTGACTATGCTTTGGAATAGGTCCGACAGCTTGAGCATTCTTTACAAGATCAAGAAGCTGTTGGGCGTACATAAATACTCCATCTTGAGGAGTAGCACTTGATTGACCAGCGCTTGGACGGCCTGGTCTAACCATTTCTCTTCTTTAAGAAAGAAAGAAAGAAGAAGAAAATGGTTATTCACAAAATGAATATCAAACAATCATGATTGATAAAACAAGGCATCACAAGGAAAATATGATAGAACGGGTCCAATGACTCGAATAAATCCTGAGGCACGACTCCTAAGAAAGACTTAGGACAATGTCCTTGCTAGATTATTCTACATTGTTCCGAAGTTTGGTTCCGATACCAAGCTATGACGCCCCACCTCTATACTCACGCTAGCCAAGGACACCACGGAGTAATACCGTCAACTAGCGTAAAGAATAAGGCTATTGAGGAGCGACCATCCGTGTAATTGCTTTGTACGAGCACCGATATGTCAGATAGTATAACATGCATTTCATTTCAAGAGGAAATCCGACATGTCGATACAAACTCAAAGG
The DNA here is from genome assembly GCA_030765085.1 of Allium cepa. NCBI lineage: Eukaryota > Viridiplantae > Streptophyta > Magnoliopsida > Asparagales > Amaryllidaceae > Allium > Allium cepa. Next base: position 431,007,909 of record CM060929.1, on the reverse strand, counting down.
TACTACACGGTGGCTATAATATCTTTGAAAACAAATATAGAAATAAGCATAACACAAATCAGTCACAGATATCCATATCACAAAAGTGGAAATAGATATGAATATAACACATAGAAGTGTGCATCAGAGTAGTGGTCAAAAAAGATTCACAATATCACAAAAGAATAGATACAGGTGCTAGACAAAAGAATAAGTATACAACGAGGAGTCTCTATCTCCTATGTATAACAACAAAAACAACCAATCTAATGTAGTTAGGCAAAAGTCAGTCGATGGCCCCAAGTAAGGAGTCAAGCAGAAACACCTGTAATATCTCGGTCTGACCCGAGTATTATTTAATAAGAAAATAATAAACAGATCAGTCTACCTATAAATATCAGATAAGAAGAGATAAAATAAGAGATATGACAAAAACGTATGATAATAATAATGCCATACTGTGATAAGTATACATTTTAAAATCAACCAAAAATCATTCAATATCACAAGAATCTTCTCAAAGATCAAAAAGAATATCGTATTCTTTATTTTTTTCACCATGTCACAAATATTGACAAACATCTCAATGCCAATCGTAAAAGTTGATGAAACACAAACTCACCAATGCACAAATATTGATAAAACTCATCAATGTAATTCACTAAAATTGGTGAGACACAAATTCTAGAAATCATCAATTAGAAATCCGGAAATCACAAAAGGGGGGAAGGCCTATCACAAAATGGGAGCATGAAAACTCACCAACACGTGTATCACAAAACGGAACGCTATTCCATGGTTGCTAACCATTAATTTTGAGCCGAGGCTCCACAAACGGCCCGAAGACCATGGATCGCTACCCCACCAATTTGAGCCGAAGCTCCACAGAAACGGGGTTTAGTCTCCCTCGCAGACAAAGAGACATCACACATTGCTAGTCTAAATCACAAAATGATCATCATCGATCATCAAGAAGTGTCGATTACACTAAGCTAGTAAATAAATGAGTTTAGCTTCATGTCCCATAACCACTGGCTTAACTTAAATATTTACGAACAAATTGTAGATTCCCACTCACAAATTGTCACAAGAGTTTCAATCAAACAAGTACAAAAATTAACCGACGAAGTAAAAACAAGCGTTTCATACCACTTGTTTTACTAAGCCGTTTAATTAGATTTCTCAAACGAATGAAGTAAAGGTTTGTATATACTAATAGATTGGAAAACGGTTTTATAAACGAACTTTGTATTAAAAATAGGGTTGAAATCATCTTTGTGAAAGGGTTTGAATATTGACTACTAGTATAGAAACCTTAGTATTTTAAAGTGACTTGTCACAGAAATGATTGTAGAAACAATCAATCGCCAAAAATTCACACACGAAGACGTGAATTAAATCCAAAGAAATTGATACCAAATCCATCAAAATGGATATTCCCAAAAATCCAAAGAAAGAAGTCATCAAAGTCGATAATAGTGATAACATCTAGTTGGATCGACCCAAAAATCGATTAACATTGGAGTTTTACTCAAAATTAGGAAAATAGGCAGATATGCACAGATCCAAACGTCTGGGGGTCAAGCCAGACGTCTGGTTTTGGTTTCTGGAAATGTTTTAGAAAACCAACAAGATGTCTGATTCGGCAAACCAGACGTCTGAAACCATCCAGACGTTTGGATTTGTGAATCAGACATCTGGGATTGGCTTCTGACCTTTTTTATTTTTTTCTGCCGTGTATAATTTTCTCCAGGAGGCAAAACTAGACGTCTGGCATTGGTATCCAGACGTCTGAACACCTGGTAAGGGCAACAATTTGCCTAGGCCATGATGGCCAAAATGATTTCGGGAGCGATCGAGCGAGCAATGGCGACTAAGGATTTACGCCAAGCGACAACCCGGCCTTATAGGCTCTTCGATACACCCCAAACAACATATCCAAACATCCTTAGTAGGATTTTCATAAAATAGGACTTCAAATCCAAAAATTAATAAATCACCATATCAATTCAAATCAAAAGAAAATGATCATGAATAGATGTTAGGAATTCATACCTAACCACAGAGATGGACATAGACATAGATGTGAGATAAAAATCTCACCTTTAACTCAAAAACAAATGAAGGAGAAGTTTGAAGACAAAAGAGGATCAACTACTCCTCAATCTCAACTCTAAAAGCTCCAAACTAAGGTCATAAGCAAATATTTCCTAAATTAGGTTATAGGAAATTTCTAAAATTGGGGAGAGATTGAGAAGGCGAAGAAGAAGAGGATGCTTACCAAAGCTTCTCTTGAATTTTGGAGCTAGAACTTGAATTTGCAAAGAAGATTAGGGCTTAGGAATTCTAATTTCTTTTCTCTTCCTCCATTTTTCTAAAGCTTGAAGTGTTAGGAAATTTTAGAATGAATGAAGAGAAATGAAGTGGAGTTGGGTTGACACGTTGGGTTTAATGGGCTGAAACCCAAACCCAAAGCCCTAAGTGAAAATGTCGAAATTCTAGCTAACTCCAAACATATCGATGTTTATACTCAAAAAGGTCGCATATTGCATTTTGGACTCAATGGAAGTGGTCTCGAGTCCCAATTCGGCTGTTTGAAAAAAGTAGCATTTCGGACAAAAAATCCGACTAACGATGCTATGTTTAAATATAATATTTAAATATACAATCGTAAAATATGCGAGTTGTTACACCCTAGCATGCACTTGATACCAAAATCATACGCCACTAAAAACTTCAACCATCTATGCTGTCTCATATTCAACTCATTCTGAGAGAATAAATACCTCAAAGACTTATGATCCATAATAACTTGAATTTTTCTCCTAAAAGATAGTGTCTCCATTCCTCCAAGACAAAGATCACGGCTACTAACTCCAAATCATTAATTAGATATCTAACTTCATACGGTCTAAGTTGTTGAGAAGCATAGTAAATTACTTTATCTCTTTGCATCAACACAGCTCCCAATCCTAATCCACATGCATCTATATACACCATTAAATTATCGATTTCCATCCAAAACAACTAACACGGGCATATAGGTTAACAAATGCTTTAACTTAAGGTATGTTTCCTCACATTTCTCTGACCAAACAACTTTACGCCCTTCCTGATTAGCTTAGTCATGGGTACTACTATCCGAGAAAAATCCTTAGCGAATCCCTAGTAATAGCTAGCTAATCCAAGGAAACTCCTTATCTCGGTCACCATCTCGGGTCTCTTTCAGTTGTTGACAACTTCAACCTAAGCTGGATCCATGGACAATCCATCCTCTCAAACCATATGACCAAAAAACTTCACTTCTCTCTTTCAAAAGTGAAACTTTGAAAACTCTGCTTTTAGTTGATGCTGCCTCAATGTCTCAAGGACTCTTCTAAGATGAATCCCATGGTCCCTTTCATCCTTGGAATGCATCAAACTGTCATCGATAAACGCGAACACAAACCTATACAATTGCTCTCGAAATATCTGATTCATCAAGTCCATAAAGAAAGCAGGTGCATTAGTCAATCTGAATGGCATTACTAACCATTCGTACGAACCATATCTTGTTCGAAATGCCGCCAAAGGAATATTATCCTCTACCACTCTCAATTGATGGAACCCTATCCCCAAATCCAACTAGGAAAATACCTTGGCTCCATTCAACCGATCAAATAAATTATCGATTCTCGGCAAAGGATATCTATTCTTTACCGACTTCTCATTCAACTTATGATAATCAATACATAACCTCAATGACTCATCCGGTTTCTTAACGAACACCGCAGCTACTTCCCAAGGCGAACTGCTTGGTCTAATAAAACTTTTTCCTTCTAAGTCCACTAACTGCACCATTAACTACTTCATCTCGATAGACGTCATTATGCTAGATAGTCTACTCATGGGTTCAGCTCTAGGTACAAGATCTATTCGAAACTCAATAGCTCATTCCGATGGTAGTCCTGTAACAGGCTTAAAAACCTCTGCGAACCCTTTTACAACCAAAACCCAACTTATCTCGTTTTTCGCCTTTGTTGCACCCAATAAAGCACAAAATTTTGAACTTGAATTCTCAATTGAGTATATGATTCGGTCACTACTATTCGGGTGTCCCAATGATATTTTCCTATCCTGGCGAAATATCCTATTGTATCTGTCTAACAAATCCATACCCAAAATAATCTCAAAGCCTACAAAATCAAACACATACAAACTACAGGAAAAAACATAACTTAACAACTCAAATTCTAAATGGTCATATCTAATCCTAAGAGTTGCATGCCCTCCTATCATATTTGCGACCCTTAAGGAAGTAACAAAGCATGTTGGTTTTAGATCTAACTTATCTGCCGAGCAATGAGAGATCAAAGAATGAGATACACCCATATCAAACAATGCATTAATTTGTATGATATGAATCAAAAGCATACCTTCTATCATAGACTTTCCTTTTTCAATAGTAATCGGTCTAGAAGATGATGGTTCCAAAGCAAAGACCTTTCCCTTTCCTACCTTAGCTGCTTTTGGACATTTATTCTTATAATGCCCCCACCTGGTCGCAGTTAAAGCACTTCACATTCTTCTTCCCCACAACCATCTTACCATCACCAAAATAGACACTCATTAGCATAGTGTCCCTTTTTATCACATTTGTAATAGATAATATCAGTTTTTCCTTTCATGGCAGCTCCATCCTTCTGAGCCCCTTTCCCTTGAAGAACTTCCTCTTCTTACCTTGAGAACTCTAGGTTTCCACTAACTTTTCCTTCCCAAAAGTCGTAAGCATTTCCTCATTCCTTATCGCCGTCTCCATCACTACATTTACTTGGATCTCGGAGATGTGGTATATTTGCCTTAGCAATCTCCGGCCTCAAACCCTAGATAAACTTCTTATTTCTCTTAATCACAATATCAATGGTGGCATATCCATACCTGGACAACTCATCAAACCTTGTAGAATATTCCAACATCGACATTTCCCCTTGCTTCAATTCCATAACTTCTCGAGCAAGGTTAATTTGGCTAGTTCGGACAAGACCTCTCCTCAAACCTTTGCCTAAACTCAATCCAAGTCAATTCCTCTTCTAGCACACCAACAGTCACTCTATTCCACCAGTACAGTGTTGTTCCTCACAACTGCCTTAATGTCAACCTCCTCCTCTGCTCATCATTTAATTATAGGTCAGCAAAAATCCTCTCACAGTGCAATAGCCAGTTCTCCACTTCAATAACATCCTTGTTCCAAGAAAAGGCTTTCCTCCAAGACTACTATAATCACGGTTTAGCTTGGCATAGTTATTTCCAACTAGCACCACTGGATTGACTCCTCCCACATTAGCAACATTTCCTCCAGCCAAACGAATAGCAGCTTCAGCTTACATCATGTTGATAAAGAATTGATACATAATCCCTATATCTACTGGTCGGGTTCCAACACCTATATCGACATTTGCATTTTGGTTAGCATTTACATGTCGACCTTGGTTCCTTCTGGTATTGGGTCAATCATTACAATTGGTTGTAGTGCTTCCTCCACCTAGATTCACTCTTCTATTTCATATTCCATGCCTTGCTTTCTCATAATTTGCATATGAGCCTGAATAAGATACAAAAGAACGGTCTAAGAGAGAAGACGAAGAATACATACTTATATAAATATATATCAAATACAAGTACGTTGCTATAGGGTTATCCCATAATGTAACGACCCACTATTTTGCACTATTCAAATTCGACAATAAGTAAAAACATGTCAAGCTTGAATAGTTCAAAACAATAGATTGTAAATAAAGTAGGAGCAAATGAAATCAAATTACAAAATCACAAACACAGAAATCAGAATACTCGCAGCGGAATTTAAAAATAACTTAGTGGTTCATGAAGCCACTATTAATAGTCTCAAAATAAGTATAAAGTACAAAGTCTTGAAACTAAATATACTTTGAAATCTCCACAGAAACTCTCAATCATAAATTGTCATGATTACAAAGGCTAAAATAAGGACTGAACAAAAACTTGATGGAAGCTTGAAAAGAGATGATCTGCTGAAGTCCTAGCTTCGGAAGTGAAGTCTGAACTGAAACTCAGGCTGACCCGAGCGTAAAATAAAACATAACACTCGAGTCAGGACATACATACTTATACAGTGTAAGCTAATTCAAGTGAACTATAATAAAGTACAAGTAACTTAAAGGATGCTTGGGACCGCCCATCCTCTAAGGATCCGTTAAACTATTTACTATGTAGTAATATATCGCTATTATAATAGTGTCTATTAGTAAAATAAACTTACTTTTAAATAGCGTTAAGGGGTTACCCATAAAGCCCTTACCACATAATAGTCCTAGTAGTCCATCTAGTATCAGCGCATCTCCAGATCGGGAGACTACCCTAAATACTCCACGGGCTACGGGAGAAAACAAACTCGTACAAGGCTCGCTATGGTAGGTGACACGGCACAACTAGGCAATGCCAGGGTAGATATACCAATTACGCTTCCGGACCGATGGTAACGCGTAGCGCGCAGCTACCGCCCACCTCGAACAACACTCCCAAATCAAAGGTGCGCACCAAACAATCACAAAAGTAATAGAATGGCATACGAAGAAGTGCGTCCGATCAGAGGTGCCACCTCATTAATCCGTCGATCGCTCCTGTTTTAGCCACCTTATGCCAACTCACGGGAGTCGGGTCCATGTATTTACCTCAAAGGAACGTCACCACCATCCTACTTCATTCTGGAATCTCCACCGCGTACACGGTTGTCAAAGTGGTTTTCGGTATCGACAGAGAGTATGCCCATATCCGATCTCGGTCTCTTTCTCAACCAACGTTATTATTACCCGTGGTTATAAACCTTTCAAAATAGTTTATATTTCAATCGAAATACTTTATTTTAAACTATTTAAAGGTGAGAAGATTTAGCCTTAGTTTATCTGCATCATCATTCAGCTCCTTGCCAAATGCGGAAATATCCTTTCAATAATTTAAGTAAATTAAAATTTAGACTTCAATATAATTTCAGCAGAATTTAAACCTTTATTCAAACAATTTTACTTAAAAAAATCCAAAATTTCCACCTTGAAATAGCCATTTAAATTACTCAATATATTATGATTTTTATAAAGTAAAATTTACAAATATACATCTAACCTCTTATACTTTCTTATCAAGTGTAAAATTTTCTATGAATTTTCTTAACAATTAAGTTTAGTTACCGTTTCAAAATAAGCTAAATTTCTAATTTATTTCTGAACTTACCTTTATTTTAAACCAACCTCTAAATCAAGTTATATTTTAACTTCCATATTTCCCAAGTTACCTATAATTCATAAAAACTTAACCTTTATTAATTCGCTTTATGTTCAAGTTATACCAAATTTTCATATCTTTTCCTTAACTTAAATTCCGTTTATTTTTTACATCAAAATTTACAAGATAAACTTATACTTTATATTTTTAACATTTATTTATTTACATATTTAACTTGTAAAATATCACTATACCAACTGTAATAATCTTTTTAGTTCACTTTTAACAAGTATTATAACATTTTAAAAAAAAATCTAATATTTCCAGAAAATATATATACATATATAAATATAACCACGGGTCTGTATAATATTTTCTAACCTAGGTCAAGTGATACGGATGATATATCATTTCAATCCGTAATTTACAAAATAAATCCGGGTTCTATCATTTCGAACCCGCAATTCCAAGAATAAAATAAACTAAATAAATAAATGAATAAATAAATATCGTTCAGGCCTATCATTTCAGCCTGTGACGATTTCTATTCTACAGGGAACTTGCAGTGTGATTAACTAACTAATAACTAAATAGTGTAACATCATAAATAAACAGTATATAATATAACTGATGATGTATAGGTTTAATAAAGGGTTTTTTTACATCATCAATTTATATCACAGTCAAATAAAAATAATTATTATTCTACAATCACACTTGTTATCAATTTACAGATATATATATATATATATAAGTACGTTTGTTAGGTGAGAAAACTCACCTTTACGAAGCTAAAAATTTTGATTCGAAACTACGGTAACCACAACAGAACAGCGTACAGAAGGCACGATCAATGATTGGAAGATGAGCCAATCCGATTCAGATCTTGAACAAGATAAACGAATAACTAATTACGCGAAATTCAAAACGATCAAAATTTTAAATAACAACTGGAACGAGATTAAAATAAAAGGATGATTGCCATAATTTCTCGACCACTCCACCCAAGACTTGACCCCATTCTCAAAGCTCGGCCTAAATTTCTATTTGAATTATATGAATGCTAAAGAGTGAACAATGAGAAATTTAGTTATAAAGTCTGTGATCAAAAAGTGGTGCACGCACACTTATTTTTTCCAACAATGCAAAAGGTGATGAAATTTTGGTTTAAAATTTTGAACACGCAACTACTATTTTTTATATGCACGTGAATTCACACAGTAAGATATTGTTAGCATAAAGTTTGCAAAAGGTGGAGAATGAAAATGGAATTTCAAAGCTTCAGGTGGAGCAGCCGAGTGAAGTAAAAGAAAACAAAGAAAAAGAACAATAAAATAAAAGGAAGAAGAAAGAAAATAACTGCCATTACCTGAAGCTCCACACAAGCTAGGAGACGAACTCCAAAAGATGAGGTAAAGAAAAAGTGTTCGTGACTGGTATTTATCAATGAGCTATGCGTATTTATCAATGAGCTATGCGTTGATTTAGGCAAGAAAGATTTGGAAACTCATATTTCAGTGAGTATTGATTTCAGTGGAGATTTGTGTGGATTACGCAAAAGTAACGGCAAGATATAAATTGCTTTAGGGACGGTAAAAGGAAAATTTTGAACGTGGTTTATTGTCCAGAGAAGATGTGTTGAAAAATGGTATAGTGGGAAAGGAATCTATCAGAAAAGAAATGGCTTTTACCAGAAAAGGAATTGGAAAAATATACGCGATTTAAAACTTGCGTTGATTAGGATGAAAGATAGGTAAGAAATAAATGAAGATTTGAACGTTATTTTATTCAAAGTTTTATACCAAATTTAAAACAAATGAAGAAAATGGGAAGTGTAACGTTTGCACGTGTATTCAGGGTACTATACATTGAACGGCTATAATTAATTAATTTATTATTAAAGAACGCGCACTCTAGACGCAAGATTTAAATCAAACGTACTCCCGCATTTAAATTTACACGTTTTTATTCATTTGCTACTCGTATATGCTAAAGAGTATTTTATTACATACGTACTATTTACACCCCTAATGAAACAAAACGTGTATAAACGTAAATTTAAAACGTGCCTTTTATAAAGCTTATTTATCCACTATCTACTATCCAATCTAACATTTTATTTATTTCTTACTAACTAAGAAACACAATGGTAAACGAATAAGGTTAATTTTTTTTACAAAATATAAATATATTTATTATTTTGAAACGTCTATGAATTAATAATTGTTAATTATTCACGCAAAGGAAAGTGGAAACCCCCGGTGATTTCAATCCAGTTTTAAAAGAAATTAACAACTATTTGGAAAAGTCAAAAAAATATATATACATTTTTAAATAAATGGAAGTAATGGCAAGGCATGGTGAATTTCCTCCTTTAAACGTGCACGACAATTGATTTAGGACAAAGACTATAATTAGAATGTGAACGGTTATAAATTTATGGGTAACGCTTCTATTAAATCAGAAGGAAAGTAAATATATCTAAAATGCGTACAACAGACGCAATACTTTATGCCCAAATATAACCAAAATAACGGATTTAAATTTCATACGTTTTCTTATATGTTATTTATCCCATCAATTAACGCGCCCTTTAAACGTGTAATTCAACAATTTATTAATACACTGTAAATTGTGAAAGTTATTACTTAACTAAAAATAGAATTTGTTTACAGTCTTCGGATTTATTTACCATTTTCTAAGTAATTTATTACTTAATTTTAATATATATAATTCATTTTAAAAAGAACCAAAAAGGGAAATAAATGTTATTACCAATATAAGTAAACATCCTCACAGTAAATCTTGTACATATATAATTCCTATATAAAAGATTTAGAAATTAAAATTTTAACATTCCAATTAGATTTATCTTTAACCAAATTTGAAATTTCAGAACCCTTATCTTTTATTTAAATTTTGGAAAATGATTTAATCAAATTAAAGATTTATATTATAATAAATCCCAAGGTTTTATAAATAAAAGAATACAACGCTTGTAAAATTTTGGGTTGTTACACTCTCCCCTACTCAGAACTTTTTGTCCTCGAAAAGGAACGTAAGAAAGAAACAAAGGAATATCAGATAATAAAGCAAAGTACCTTAATAGAATAATTCCGGATTCGAAGCACGAATGCTCTCCTCCGTCTCCCAAGTGCAATCTCGTTCATCAGTGCTCCATTGCACTTTGACCAAGCGAATAGATTTTCTTCCTAGCTGTTTCATACCTCGATCGACGATACGAAGCGGCTTCCTTTCAATAGTTAGGTCAGGCTCGATGTCCAAGCTATCCAGAGCAGAAGGCTGAATAATAAGAGATGGATCATGAAGGCAGCGTCGAAGGTGGGATACATGGAATACATTGTATTCCTGTAACGACCCAGAATTTTTATAAATTAGAATTTGAATATTTAATTAATTTAAATATTAAAAAGTAAATTTATAAATCAAATAAATTTTTATTTGAATTTTTGGATTTAATTGAATAATTAAATCGATAATTTAATACGTTAAATTATGGAAATAATTGAAAATTGAGTTAAATATGATTGAAAATGATTTGTAAAATTTTATTTTAATCATATTGAAGTTAGAACGATATTTTAGAACTTTTAAAATCGAATTAAAAGTTTATTTGTGAAAATTGAATATTTTAATATTTAAATCGACTAGTGAAAATAGTCAATTTTTGAACAGTCTCAGAATTGAACGAAACCAGTTTCATTGGATCCGTAATAGTTAGTTATCATCGGATTTCAATTTTCGTGTCAATCGGAGTTATCGTTTGATCGTGGCAGCTCGAAACGCATCGATTTATTTTTAATTTAAATTTGGCGAGCCAAATTAGCCATTTTTCAAAAAGTCTCGGATTTCGACGAAACCAGTTTCATCGGATCCGTAATGTGATATTATTGTAAGGTTTCAAATTTCAAGTCGATTGGATTTACCGTTTGTCCGGTACAAATTAAAACGCCTAGAAAATCGCTTAAATCGGTTTAATTTAAATTGAGCGTTTGTAGCCATAACTCGTACAGATGTCCGAATTAGCTTCCGAAACCTGTTCCATTGTGTCCGGAACGCGGGGTAAACCTTAGAAACGCTGGTTACGGCGCCTAAATCGGAGTTCGGAATTCCCGGGATGAATAGTGTTTACGCTAGCTTTTTCTATAAATAGAAGTTAAATTCACAAAGAAATAAAAAAAAATAACTAGGGTTTTATAACAGGGCCGCCTCCTTCATTTTGAACGGCCAGAAAATGTCCCCTTTCTCCTCAAATTATCTTCTAATCCATGCATTGTTTCAAGAAGTTTTCAACTAGCAAAATGTAGAGAGCGTCGAGTACTAGAGATTCAACGGTGGTGATGTTAAACGGAGTTGTATTTCGTGAGATAATGACCTGCGTTCTCATCAGTTTTCGCACGCCATACGAGGCCAATCTCAGGGCCGAGCATCATGGGGTTGGGGCCGAACCTAGAGGGGGAGAGGAGCTTCGAAATGCAAGTGGTATGATGGGATATCGTTGAGAAACAAGGTTGTAATGTTAAAACCTAATTTCTTTGAATGGGTTGAGGAGTTCGGCTCCTTCCTGTAGTTGTTGCGCGTGTGGAAGATGAAGGGGATGGATGGCCTTGATGCAAACCAGTGAGATCTAATGGCCTGTAGGGTTTGGGTATAAAATTATTAAAGTTTTGTTGTAAATTGTTAATATAAATACGTTCAAACTTGTAAAATCAATAACTTTTTCATACGAGGTCGAAACTGCGCGAAACCAGTTGCGTTGGAATCGTATGGACGAGCACTACGCGATGGAGTTGGTTTGGAGTCGTTTGGAGTTAGTGAGAATTTTGGGTAAAATTAAACGTCCGTTTAATTTTATTCGAAATAAATCGCTAAAACGGAAATTTAATCAAGGTGAGAATTTCTCACTCAATCGAATCAGTTTCGATTTTATTTTAAATAGTTAGATTTAAAATATTTGAATGCATGTTTGAATGATGACTGTAAATTATTGATTGTTAAAATAGACATTATGCGCCGTTAGTAAGCGGATGTTATTTATTAAAAACATATACCGCGAATATTTCATAAACAGTGAAATTGGTATTATATACAATAGCAATATATATATATTGGCATATGTATATATTGGAGTTGATTGATTTCCCGCATTTATTTGTTTAGCGGATGAGACCCTATTACGCCGTTATTAAGCGGATAATATTTAATAAGAACATATACCGCGATAATTTCGTACTGGAGCGAAATTGGTATTGTGCTAATGTTTTTGGATGCAGGAAACAGGTTGGAGGGATCCAACTGGATTCCTCAACAGTTTTTATTTGATTTCAGATATTTTGATATTTGATGGATTATCATATTTGATATATGATGTCGTTGTAGTCGTGATTGACTATTTGGTGTGTAGCATCATTGGACCCAGATTTTGGGATTTTAAAATGATTTTAAAGTGATTTTTGAAAATATATAAGATTTTCGGAATTGATCTATTTTAAATAAATAAACGTTATAATTTTTATTGTTATAAAAATTATGGTTTTTGTGAAATATAGTTAAAAGCTGATTTTTGAGAAATATGAATTAATGATTTTATAAAATAGTTTAAACTGGATTTTTGAATTTATTATGAAAAGTTTAAATATAGGATTTATAAAATTTGATTATTTTATAAATCAAAATGGTGAAATTATAAAGGAAATTAAAGACGTTTCAGAATAATAATATAAACTGATTTATATTAAGAGATTTATAAATGGATATTTATAAATTGGAATATAGACATTATAAAACAAGTTTTTATAAATGTTTGAATGATGTGAGAATGAATTTCATAATAGAATGAAATTTATAGAATTATAAACTGTGAAGTTATAAATGAAATTTATAAATAGTAAGATTTATAAATTTGTGAAGTTATTTGAAGAATAAATTTTGTTAAATAAATAAATCTTATAAGTTATAAGATTTATGGTTTGGAAAGTCTTTAAAAGAACGATTTTGTAAAATAATCGTTTTATAAGCAATTGACTTATAATATGAACTTTTAGTTTATAATTGAGATATGAAATCAAATAGGTTAATAAAGGAATTTATAAAAAAAGAAGTTTTTATAAATAAATAGAAACGGAATTTATAAACGTTGTTTTATAAATCCGCAAACGACTTATTTTGATAAGTTAATTGTTATAACCTATTAATGGAGTTATATTCACGTTGTAAACAGTGAATAATCCTTTAAGTTAAAAAGAATAGAAATAATGGAATTTGTGAACATAGTATATTCACGTTTTTGAATAGTGAATAAGACGTTAAAGAAATGTTTTGAATGTGATATTTTAAATAGAATTAAAACGATCTAACGATGTTTTAAAAGGTGTTGAGATTCGAAACCATAGATTTCAACATTCATTGTTGAAATAGATGTTTCGTGAAATAAAAGGAAATGGTGGACTATAACACTGTTGTTATAGTAAATGATTTCCGAAAGGAAATGTTTTGAATAGTATTGGGATTTATATATCTATTTTAATTTCGAATCCCTATACTAGTGATTTTGGGTTGTCGTAACGATGTTTTATGCAACATTCGTTTTAGCCCAAGTGAATATGTTAAGAGAATGATTTCCTTAATAGAATGAAATATATACTTAATTCGATTTAAGTATATTGAATATTTTCCAAGGTTGAAAATAAAAAGATTAGTGAATTACTTATAATTAAATAAGTATGAAAATGTTTTCCAATATGAAGTGAATATTTAGAATTTATCTTTTTGAAGATAAATTGAAATGGATAATTGAAATCGTATATGCATGAATATTTTGGAATATAAATTCACTATGGAATTTGTAAATAGAAAGTGGAAATTGTTAAAAAAATAAATGTTGATTTATTTTTTGAAGTATTGAAATTTTATATCTTTTAAAGATATTTTGGAAAATAAATAATTTGGAAAATTATTTGGAATCTGGTGATGTATGCATATCCATTGATAGTTCAATAGCCGACTATCAATATTTCCCTTTGAATGGGTATTTGATGTGATTTGTTTGAATGTGAATGCTACACTTATTTTTAAATAAGCGCTCACTATTCGGGTTAACCGGAAAAGGACCATGGGGTCGTATAACCCATTCCAAATAGTGATACGTCGTTATGAATCGCATTGAAGATCGGTGTTGAAGACCCGGTATTTGCGAGAACGATAGGATGACCTGTCGATAAACTCTGCACCGAGTAGCTACGGTATTGAGTTCTCCATATGTGATGGTAAATCCGATCAGGATCGTGAATATCCGGATTGCAAGGACTTCTTTGTAAGTGCCTTCGGTTTTGTTCGAGCCCGGAACAGACTTGTATGGATTGTATGTCTGACATTACAAGTTGAGATATAAAGCCGATTTCATTCAAATATATTTCTGTTGGTGGCGGAGAATTTATTCTTTTAGCTTAACACCCCTCTCTGAGACGTACGAGCTCAGAGGTTATATAGTTGAAGTTATCAGCGATATATTCCCAATTTGGTAATGTGATATGCTGAGTGATGCTGAAATGATCATTGTGTTGATTATTTGTGATAGGATCGTTTATTTGATCGTCTATCCTTGTGATCATTGTGTTGATCATTTGTTGACCCAAAGCATGGCTTTTGCATAAAGTATGTTTTTGTGGACGTGAATTCGTCGAGCCTCACACCCCGTGAATGGTCAAAACAGGAAAGAAGCAGCAAGGTTATGAGGGGTAGCACCCTTTAGGATGTGTCCATTTCCTTCTGGAAAAGGGTGGTATCATGGTATGGAGCCCAGATACTTACTCATGTTGAAAACACTTTATGATTGTGTGAATTGATTACGAGCGCTCGGTGATAAAGGTCCCAAAGGACCGGGGGATGGCATATTCGGTCAGTTGTTACTCAGTTAGGAGTAACCCGGCCTTGTGTTGGTAGAGATCCGGTTTGGTTCTCGGGGATGTCCATCCAGAGGCATTCTCATGTGGCAATGGGAAGTTCCTTGGCTTGATCATTCGTTGGAAATCCAAAGAAACAATACGTGACTTGTACGGTTTTAGTTGTAGAACCTGCCATCTAATATGGTAGCTATTAGTAGGTATAATATAATGGTACCTATGCTGGCTAAGATTTATATTCTACTTTCGAAATGAATTTCTTCTACACTATGCACTAGTAATAATATCAAATGTTATTTTAAATGCGTATCAAGCATCTTTGACTCACATAAGAAGAAATCTCCTCCAAGTCTGCGTTTGCATTGTGTGTGTGGTGGGAGGTCTTATGGTAGTTACATTTTTAAAAGCATTGCGAATTGATTTAAAAATATTCCTCTATTTTTGATTTTAAAGATAAATAAACTGTTTTGAGTTCTCACACCAGTCACATGACTGACTCGGAGTTTATTGTTTTCCTTCCTAAACTCTGGGTGCCCACCAATTTCCACACGGGCAGTTAAGAGTTAGGTTTATCAGGATATTCCGGATATTCTGGAGTTGCTGGAGGCAAGCTGGATGGCATGGCGTATTACTAGTTTATATAGTATTTCTTTTCCGCTGCACTGTTTATTGTTGTATGTTGTTGTACACTCTGATGATATGATATGATGTAATGAAATATAATGTGATGTAATAACTGATATAGTTCTTTATTTAAAGATTATTCATTTATTATTATATGTTGTTCCGCTGCGAATTGTGAGATTCTGATGTTGTTCTTTCTGTTCTTTTTGTGTCTTCTGTCCCGTTCTGTTCTATTTTCAAATTCTCTTTTTCTGTTTTCTAAAAATTGTCTATCTTCTTTTCCCTCTATTTTTCTTTTTCTTTCTTCTTTTTCTCTCTTCTTTCTTTTCTTTTCTTTTTAAAACCCATAACATCTCGGTTTTCGGCCTTTGATTTCTCGGCAGTCGATAAAGTGAGTATCGATGTCGGGTTTTCCGGCAACGAAAATCCGCAAGACGTTACATTTGGTATCAGAGCTGATGGTTAAGCGACAACCATGGTTCTGTTGGGTATTACTCATTAGAGGTAGAGTCAGCAGTATTCTAGATTGAGTTTGAGTGTAATAATAAATATGAGAGCGTATTTGTTAGTGAATATAAAAATTGTTTTATATTGTGATGATTGGTTTGTTGAGTGGCATATGAACTTTCGTCAGCACAGCCTCGAAACTGAGCCGAAGGGGTTTCTAAACACTTGAATAGAACAATTCGACACAATATTGTTTTTAAATTGGGTAAATGGAATGATTTTGCCTTGATTATATTTTCATATATAAAGGAATAATTTTTCAGAATTATTAAAGTGTATATAAGTTGATTGTTTGGTTATTTGAATAATCTAAATAAAAGAATAATTGTATAAGTAAAAGAATTATAAGAATATGAATTATAATTAAAGTGATTTACAATTGTGAAATAAACTTATATATATAAGAAGTGAAACTATATGAATATAATTATGAATGTGAGTTGTAAATAAGCAAATGAATTTAAAGTTAAATGATAAATGTGAACTTAAGTTATATAAATGAAATTCAACTTTAGAAATTGGATTGGATGATAATCAAATGAATGTAAATTAAGTTGATATGGAATAATGAATGTAAGTGTTAATTCATTAAATTCTAATGTTATATGATTGTTAGTTGATTGTTGATTGATTATATATAATTCATTAAGTATTAATGAAATTGAAAGCTAAAGTAATTGAAATTCAAATTAAAGATAAATAAATTTGAATAGAATTGAATGTGAATTGGATTTAATTAGTGAATGTTAACTAATTGAAATTAATGAGAATGAATGTTAGTAAATTCCAACATTAATGAATCAAATGTGATTTAAATTGAAAACCATTTCATTAAATATTAATGAGAATATAAATGAATATTTATTGGTTATGGATTATAGTTGGTTGATGGTTGATGTTTACATTTATTGTTTAGTTGCATTTGCTATATGACATATATAGTTGTTGTGTTGCTATATGTTTTATATCGATACTATGCTTTATATACATGATTCTCATGTTGTTTGTTGAGTTTAGTAGGTGCGGATCGCGTTTGCTTCGCATTTGGAGCTCGCTTTTGCGCTATATTAGCTGTATATGCTTGCTAATAAAAATATAAGGTACATATCTCGGATTAAATATCGTACTTTTACACTTTTTTCCCTTCGGGATGCCTCATTACTTGATGAGATGTATATTTGTGATATATATACTGTCATTTTTTTTTTCGGATCGAGCCGCGCAAAGGAGACTATGGCGAATTTTTCCGAAAATTTAAGGCGTTAGAAAAATTTGAGAAAATTGAAAATTTTTGAAAACTTTAACTTTGATTTAGAGTTGAAAGTTAAATGATATAGTTTGTTTTTGAAAAGATAACTAAGTATGATTGGAAAACTTGGTAAAGTTATTGTAAAAAGTTTAACTATGGATTTTGGGAAAGTTAATAGATTCTATAACTTTTCTTACTTGTAATTTCGAGGACGAAATTCTTTTAAGGGGGAAAGATTGTAACGACCCAGAATTTTTATAAATTAGAATTTGAATATTTAATTAATTTTAAATATTAAAAAGTAAATTTATAAATCAAATAAATTTTTATTTGAATTTTTGGATTTAATTGAATAATTAAATCGATAATTTAATACGTTAAATTATGGAAATAATTGAAAATTGAGTTAAATATGATTGAAAATGATTTGTAAAATTTTATTTTAATCATATTGAAGTTAGAACGATATTTTAGAACTTTTAAAATCGAATTAAAAGTTTATTTGTGAAAATTGAATATTTTATTATTTAAATCGACTAGTGAAAATAGTCAATTTTTGAACAGTCTCAGAATTGAACGAAACCAGTTTCATTGGATCCGTAATAGTTAGTTATTATCGGATTTCAATTTTCGTGTCAATCGGAGTTATCGTTTGATCGTGGCAGCTCGAAACGCATCGATTTATTTTTAATTTAAATTTGGCGAGCCAAATTAGCCATTTTTCAAAAAGTCTCGGATTTCGACGAAACCAGTTTCATCGGATCCGTAATGTGATATTATTGTAAGGTTTCAAATTTCAAGTCGATTGGATTTACCGTTTGTCCGGTACAAATTAAAACGCCTAGAAAATCGCTTAAATCGGTTTAATTTAAATTGAGCGTTTGTAGCCATAACTCGCACAGATGTCCGAATTAGCTTCCGAAACCTGTTCCATTGTGTCCGGAACGCGGGGTAAACCTTAGAAACGCTGGTTACGGTGCCTAAATCGGAGTTCGGAATTCCCGGGATGAATAGTGTTTACGCTAGCTTTTTCTATAAATAGAAGTTAAATTCACAAAGAAATAAAAAAAAATAACAAGGGTTTTATAACAGGGCCGCCTCCTTCATTTTGAACGGCCAGAAAATGTCCCCTTTCTCCTCAAATTATCTTCTAATCCATGCATTGTTTCAAGAAGTTTTCAACTAGCAAAATGTAGAGAGCGTCGAGTACTAGAGATTCAACGGTGGTGATGTTAAACGGAGTTGTATTTCGTGAGATAATGACCTGCGTTCTCATCAGTTTTCGCACGCCATACGAGGCCAATCTCAGGGCCGAGCATCATGGGGTTGGGGCCGAACCTAGAGGGGGAGAGGAGCTTCGAAATGCAAGTGGTGTGATGGGATATCGTTGAGAAACAAGGTTGTAATGTTAAAACCTAATTTCTTTGAATGGGTTGAGGAGTTCGGCTCCTTCCTGTAGTTGTTGCGCGTGTGGAAGATGAAGGGGATGGATGGCCTTGATGCAAACCAGTGAGACCTAATGGCCTGTAGGGTTTGGGTATAAAATTATTAAAGTTTTGTTGTAAATTGTTAATATAAATACGTTCAAACTTGTAAAATCAATAACTTTTTCATACGAGGTCGAAACTGCGCGAAACTAGTTGCGTTGGAATCGTATGGACGAGCACTACGCGATGGAGTTGGTTTGGAGTCGTTTGGAGTTAGTGAGAATTTTGGGTAAAATTAAACGTCCGTTTAATTTTATTCGAAATAAATCGCTAAAACGGAAATTTAATCAAGGTGAGAATTTCTCACTCAATCGAATCAGTTTCGATTTTATTTTAAATAGTTAGATTTAAAATATTTGAATGCATGTTTGAATGATGACTGTAAATTATTGATTGTTAAAATAGACATTATGCGCCGTTAGTAAGCGGATGTTATTTATTAAAAACATATACCGCGAATATTTCATAAACAGTGAAATTGGTATTATATATAATAGCAATATATATATATATTGGCATATGTATATATTGGAGTTGATTGATTTCCCGCATTTATTTGTTTAGCGGATGAGACCCTATTACGCCGTTATTAAGCGGATAATATTTAATAAGAACATATACCGCGATAATTTCGTACTGGAGCGAAATTGGTATTGTGCTAATGTTTTTGGATGCAGGAAACAGGTTGGAGGGATCCAACTGGATTCCTCAACAGTTTTTATTTGATTTCAGATATTTTGATATTTGATGGATTATCATATTTGATATATGATGTCGTTGTAGTCGTGATTGACTATTTGGTGTGTAGCATCATTGGACCCAGATTTTGGGATTTTAAAATGATTTTAAAGTGATTTTTGAAAATATATAAGATTTTCGGAATTGATCTATTTTAAATAAATAAACGTTATAATTTTTATTGTTATAAAAATTATGGTTTTTGTGAAATATAGTTAAAAGCTGATTTTTGAGAAATATGAATTAATGATTTTATAAAATAGTTTAAACTGGATTTTTGAATTTATTATGAAAAGTTTAAATATAGGATTTATAAAATTTGATTATTTTATAAATCAAAATGGTGAAATTATAAAGGAAATTAAAGACGTTTCAGAATAATAATATAAACTGATTTATATTAAGAGATTTATAAATGGATATTTATAAATTGGAATATAGACATTATAAAACAAGTTTTTATAAATGTTTGAATGATGTGAGAATGAATTTCATAATAGAATGAAATTTATAGAATTATAAACTGTGAAGTTATAAATGAAATTTATAAATAGTAAGATTTATAAATTTGTGAAGTTATTTGAAGAATAAATTTTGTTAAATAAATAAATCTTATAAGTTATAAGATTTATGGTTTGGAAAGTCTTTAAAAGAACGATTTTGTAAAATAATCGTTTTATAAGCAATTGACTTATAATATGAACTTTTAGTTTATAATTGAGATATGAAATCAAATAGGTTAATAAAGGAATTTATAAAAAAAGAAGTTTTTATAAATAAATAGAAACGGAATTTATAAACGTTGTTTTATAAATCCGCAAACGACTTATTTTGATAAGTTAATTGTTATAACCTATTAATGGAGTTATATTCACGTTGTAAACAGTGAATAATCCTTTAAGTTAAAAAGAATAGAAATAATGGAATTTGTGAACATAGTATATTCACGTTTTTGAATAGTGAATAAGACGTTAAAGAAATGTTTTGAATGTGATATTTTAAATAGAATTAAAACGATCTAACGATGTTTTAAAAGGTGTTGAGATTCGAAACCATAGATTTCAACATTCATTGTTGAAATAGATGTTTCGTGAAATAAAAGGAAATGGTGGACTATAACACTGTTGTTATAGTAAATGATTTCCGAAAGGAAATGTTTTGAATAGTATTGGGATTTATATATCTATTTTAATTTCGAATCCCTATACTAGTGATTTTGGGTTGTCGTAACGATGTTTTACGCAACATTCGTTTTAGCCCAAGTGAATATGTTAAGAGAATGATTTCCTTAATAGAATGAAATATATACTTAATTCGATTTAAGTATATTGAATATTTTCCAAGGTTGAAAATAAAAAGATTAGTGAATTACTTATAATTAAATAAGTATGAAAATGTTTTCCAATATGAAGTGAATATTTAGAATTTATCTTTTTGAAGATAAATTGAAATGGATAATTGAAATCGTATATGCATGAATATTTTGGAATATAAATTCACTATGGAATTTGTAAATAGAAAGTGGAAATTGTTAAAAAAATAAATGTTGATTTATTTTTTGAAGTATTGAAATTTTATATCTTTTAAAGATATTTTGGAAAATAAATAATTTGGAAAATTATTTGGAATCTGGTGATGTATGCATATCCATTGATAGTTCAATAGCCGACTATCAATATTTCCCTTTGAATGGGTATTTGATGTGATTTGTTTGAATGTGAATGCTACACTTATTTTTAAATAAGCGCTCACTATTCGGGTTAACCGGGAAAGGACCATGGGGTCGTATAACCCATTCCAAATAGTGATACGTCGTTATGAATCGCATTGAAGATCGGTGTTGAAGACCCGGTATTTGCGAGAACGATAGGATGACCTGTCGATTGACTCTGCACCGAGTAGCTACGGTATTGAGTTCTCCATATGTGATGGTAAATCCGATCAGGATCGTGAATATCCGGATTGCAAGGACTTCTTTGTAAGTGCCTTCGGTTTTGTTCGAGCCCGGAACAGACTTGTATGGATTGTATGTCTGACATTACAAGTTGAGATATAAAGCCGATTTCATTCAAATATATTTCTGTTGGTGGCGGAGAATTTATTCTTTTAGCTTAACACCCCTCTCTGAGACGTACGAGCTCAGAGGTTATATAGTTGAAGTTATCAGCGATATATTCCCAATTTGGTAATGTGATATGCTGAGTGATGCTGAAATGATCATTGTGTTGATTATTTGTGATAGGATCGTTTATTTGATCATCTATCCTTGTGATCATTGTGTTGATCATTTGTTGACCCAAAGCATGGCTTTTGTATAAAGTACGTTTTTGTGGACGTGAATTCGTCGAGCCTCACACCCCGTGAATGGTCAAAACAGGAAAGAAGCAGCAAGGTTATGAGGGGTAGCATCCTTTAGGATGTGTCCATTTCCTTCTGGAAAAGGGTGGTATCATGGTATGGAGCCCAGATACTTACTCATGTTGAAAACACTTTATGATTGTGTGAATTGATTACGAGCGCTCGGTGATAAAGGTCCCAAAGGACCGGGGGATGGCATATTCGGTCAGTTGTTACTCAGTTAGGAGTAACCCGGCCTTGTGTTGGTAGAGATCCGGTTTGGTTCTCGGGGATGTCCGTCCAGAGGCATTCTCATGTGGCAATGGGAAGTTCCTTGGCCTGATCATTCGTTGGAAATCCAAAGAAACAATACGTGACTTGTACGGTTTTAGTTGTAGAACCTGCCATCTAATATGGTAGCTATTAGTAGGCATAATATAATGGTACCTATGCTGGCTAAGATTTATATTCTACTTTCGAAATGAATTTCTTCTACACTATGCACTAGTAATAATATCAAATGTTATTTTAAATGCGTATCAAGCATCTTTGACTCACATAAGAAGAAATCTCCTCCAAGTCTGCGTTTGCATTGTGTGTGTGGTGGGAGGTCTTATGGTAGTTACATTTTTAAAAGCATTGCGAATTGATTTAAAAATATTCCTCTATTTTTGATTTTAAAGATAAATAAACTGTTTTGAGTTCTCACACCAGTCACATGACTGACTCGGAGTTTATTGTTTTCCTTCCTAAACTCTGGGTGCCCACCAATTTCCACACGGGCAGTTAAGAGTTAGGTTTATCAGGATATTCCGGATATTCTGGAGTTGCTGGAGGCAAGCTGGATGGCATGGCGTATTACTAGTTTATATAGTATTTCTTTTCCGCTGCACTGTTTATTGTTGTATGTTGTTGTACACTCTGATGATATGATATGATGTAATGAAATATAATGTGATGTAATAACTGATATAGTTCTTTATTTAAAGATTATTCATTTATTATTATATGTTGTTCCGCTGCGAATTGTGAGATTCTGATGTTGTTCTTTCTGTTCTTTTTGTGTCTTCTGTCCCGTTCTGTTCTATTTTCAAATTCTCTTTTTCTGTTTTCTAAAAATTGTCTATCTTCTTTTCCCTCTATTTTTCTTTTTCTTTCTTCTTTTTCTCTCTTCTTTCTTTTCTTTTCTTTTTAAAACCCATAACATCTCGGTTTTCGGCCTTTGATTTCTCGGCAGTCGATAAAGTGAGTATCGATGTCGGGTTTTCCGGCAACGAAAATCCGCAAGACGTTACAATTCCAGTAAATTTCTCCGGCAAATCTAGTCAATAAGCAAGAGATCCAATCCTTTCCATGGCCTGGAACGGTCCGATGAATCTAGGAGCAAGCTTCCCTCTACACCCATACCGAACCACATTTCTTAAAGGGGAAACCTTAAGAAAAACCAAATCACCCACTGCGAACTCCAAGCTTCTTCTACGACGATCAGCGTACTTCTTCTACCTATTCTGAGCAATCTTTAACCTTCTCTTAATCTCCTCAACTTTCTCCGAAGCTTCTAGAATCATATCGGGACCAAGAACTAAGCGGTTACCGGATTCAATCCAGCAGGATGGAGATCTACAGGGTTGCCCGTAAAGAGCAGCAAATGGGGACATCTTAAGACTAGCCTAAAAAAGATAGAATGAGATAGATAGATAGGGAATTAAGATAAGATAAGAATAGAGGATTGGAATTTATACCTGATAACTATTGTTATAGGTGAATTCCACAAGATGGAGATGATCTTCCCAAGATCCTCCATAATCCAAAATACAGGTACGAAGAAGATCCTTTAGAATCTGATTCACCCTTTCTGTTTGACAGTCAGTCTGTGGGTGGTAAGCAGTGCTCAGATTCAAACGAGTACCCAAGGATTCCTGGAATGCTTTCCAAATTTGACTAGGGAAGATAGGGTCTCGATCGCAAACGATGCTAAGGGGAACGCCATGGAGACGAACAATCTCCCTTATATAAATCTCAGATAAGCTCGAAGCTGTACTGGTAGACTTGACTGGAATAAAATGAGCGGACTTGGTCAGTCTATCCATGATAACCCATATGCTCTCATTTCCCCTCCTAGATCTCGGTAAACCATCGATGAAATCCATAGAAACTTGCTCCCACTTCCAATTTGGAATCTCCAGAGGCTGCAACAAACCTGGGGTCTTTTGATGGTCCGCCTTGACTTGCTGACAAGTCGCACACCTACTCACAAAGATAGAGACATCGCGCTTCATACCCTTCCACCAATAAAGTTTCTTTAAATCCTGATGCATTTTTGCTATGCCAGGATGAATGGAAAGTCGGGATTGATGATGTTCCCGTAGTAACTCCTGTCTTAAACCATCAACATTCGGGACACAAATCCGATTATTAATCCTTAAAATCCCTTTATCATCAATCTGAGCTCCACTACCATCAAGACTACTACCTCCAACCCTGCTACGAACACTTCCCTTCATACGCCTAAGCATCTCGTCATCATCCTGCTTAACCATGATCTGATCCAAAAGGGGAGAAGAAACAATAATCTGACACAACAAGGACTTCTTTCTACTCAACGCGTCCGCCACAACATTAGCTTTCCCATGGGTATAATTGATGTCGAGATCGTAAGAAGCAAGAAACTCGAGCCACCGAACTTGTCTCTGATTCAAATCCTTCTGGGTGAAGATATATTTCAAAGACTGATGATTGGTGAAGATGTCAAACTTAGCCCCCAAGAGATGATGTCTCCAAAGCTTCAAAGCAAAGACGACAGCCAGCAATTCTAAATCATGAGCAGCATAATTAGTCTCATGGGTCTTCAACTGATGACTAGCATAGGCAATCACCTTCCCATCTTGCATTAATACTGCTCCCAAACCCTCTCGACAAGCATCGGTGAATACCGTTAATCTCTCATTTCCATTCGGAACAATAAGCACTGGTGCGGAAGTAAGCTTATCTTTTAACTCTTGGAATGCCGCTTTACACTTATCGCTGCAAATAAACTTAGCATTCTACCGAGTTAGAGCAGTGAGAGGTGCCGAAATCCGAGCAAAGTTCTCAATGAACCTCCGATAGTAGCCGGCAAGGCCCAGAAAACTGCGAATATCGGTTGGAGTCTTAGGTTCTTCCCAATCTTTGATCGCAGCGATCTTGACTGGATCAATAGAGACTCCTTCACTAGAGACAATATGTCCGAGAAATCGGACTTCCTCTTCCCCGAAATGGCATTTCGAAAATTTAGCCTTCAATTGATGTTTTCGAAGGGTCTCTAGAACATACTTCAAATGTGACTCGTGCTCTTCCTTTGTCTTTGAGAAGATAAGGATATCGTCAATAAAGACTAGAACAAATTTATTGAGCACATCTCGAAAGACCCGATTCATTAAGTCGACAAAGAAGGCAGGAGCGTTTGTCAACCCAAAAGGCATAACTAGCCACTCAAAGAAACCATTCTCAGTACGGAAAGCAGTTTTGGGAATGCTCTCTTCAGCAACTCTGAGTTGGTGAAAGCCTGTGGCCAGATCAAGCTGAGAGAAAATAGTGGCTCCATAGAGCTGATCGAACATATCATTTATGCGAGGCATGGGATATCTGTTCTTCATAGTGAGTTTATTCAGCTCTCTGTAATCAACACACATCCTGAGAGAACCATCTGACTTGGTGACGAAAACCGCAGCTGCTCCTCATTCAGAAAAGCTAGGTCTGATCAGACCCTTGGCGAACAAATCCTGAATTTGCTTCCTTAACTCAACCTTGTCGCGGGGTGCCATTCTTCTGGGTGGAAGAAGTACAGGTCGAGCTCCTGGAATAAGGTCGATACGGAAGTCGATTTCTCGCTTAGGAGGTAAAGAAGAGACTTCACCAAATACATCGGGATAAAGTCTAACCACATGAGCCGAGTCAAGGTCACTAGGGGATGAATCTAAAGAATAAATGAAACTACCAGCGAAAACCTGAGGAAAGCTACACTGAATCACTAAAGAATCACCCTTATCACCAACTAGAGAGACAGTACGGGAACTACAAGAAATGTGGGCATCATGCCTATCCAACCGGTCTCCTCCAAGTAGAAGATCGAAAGCGTCAAAACCCAGAACATAAAAGTCACCAGTGAATCGATAATTACCGAGGAAGAGTTTCACATCCCTACAAACCTTACTAAGGTTTGCAGGACCACCGATGGGGTTTGAAACACATAAAGGTACAAAAGAAAACTCGGGAGAAAGGAGATGCTCAAATTTATTACAGAGATTCGACGAGATGAAGCTATAGGAAGCTCCAGTATCGAATAAAACACGAACAGTAGATTTAAACAAAGTAAAAGAACCCTGAAGTGTACCTTGAGAGTTGCTAGAAGCTGGAGCAGGTGCAGGCTGTGGGGTTGGGGAGGATGCAGAAGTCACCGCAAAAATTCCTGATGTTGTACCCTTCTTCTGGGTAGGGCAGTCCTTCTTGAAGTGTCCCGGCTGAAGACAAATGTGGCAGAGGTCTCGTCTAGCCAACTGAGAAGGAGGTGGAATAGCAACACCCAAAGTAGGACAGCTATTTGCGTAGTGTCCCTTCTGGTGGCATCTATGGCAGGTGATGGTAGAAAGATCTACAGTCGGCCTTTGAGATGCAGAAGACGATGATCCTAGTCCTGGAGTCCTATTCCTCTTATGACGGTAGAAGTTGGACTTCCTTTTCTTAGGATTTCCAGAAGACTGATATGGTGCAGACTGGGCAGTTGAAGGAGCTCTAGAGGTAGGGTTCTCATACCAGATAGCCATGTCCATCAGAGCGGTAAACGTACCATGCACGTGCGTAATAAGACGATCATAGTACTCGGGACGTGCGCCGGCGATAAATTTCTCGTTCTTCTTCAGCGGGGTGTCTATCAAATTCAGGCCATATTGCGAGAGCTCGTTAAATTTCCTTTCGTATTTGGTAAAGGACATATCGCCCTGCTTCAAATCCATAAAGTCTCGATATAGCTGGGACTTACCCGCTTCGGGCATCCATTTCGCGAGGAAAGCATCCCAAAAGCACGATAAGAGATATAAGATAGATTTCAAAAATGGAGGAATTGAACCTAAATTTGGACAACCGAAAAAAATACCTAAATTTCTCCCAGGTGATGTCAGCCTCATTGGTGTGAGCAGTAACTGACAACCACCAATTTAAAGCGGCTCTTTTCATCTGCCAGGCCGCTAATTGCCGCTGCAGGGCATTAGTGATTTCGAGACAGGAGAAGATTCTCTCCAAGTCTCTCAACCACTGTTGAGCTTCTATTATGGTTTCAGACCCCGTGAACTTGGTGCCACCAAGCTCGGTATAATCTTTGCACAGCTTAATATATCTAACTGGGGCAGCGAGTGGAGGAGCTGGGGCAGCAGCTCGTCCCCTTCTCTGGTATTTCCTCGATTCATCCTGAGAAATCAAGAATGAATTTAAGGCCAGAGCAAAATGGAGGCGAATCTATATTAGACGGATAAAGTTTAACTAGAACATGCATTTAACGAAGGACCTAATTATATAAGATGGAGAAAAGCGAAAGTAGTTGGAAAAATTAAATTTTCAAAACATGAAAGTTTTTATATCAAAATACTTCTTTGAAAAACCCTTTAAAAATCATTTTATACTTTAAAATACGTTCTCTCACAAGGAAAGGATTCTAAGATTTGACTTCACTCATTCTAGGGTATTTCTACCCTATCACTAATGAGTTATGCTCCTCAGGCTATGGTCAACCTGACTCTGATACCAACTGTAACGACCCACTATTTTGCACTATTCAAATTCGACAATAAGTTAAAACATGTCAAGCTTGAATAGTTCAAAACAATAGATTGTAAATAAAGTAGGAGCAAATGAAATCAAATTACAGAATCACAAACACAGAAATTAGAATACTCGCAGCGGAATTTAAAAATAACTTAGTGGTTCATGAGCCCACTATCAATAGTCTCAAAATAAGTATAAAGTACAAAGTCTTGAAACTAAATATACTTTGAAATCTCCACAGAAACTCTCAATCATAAATTGTCTTAATTACAAAGGCTAAAATAAGGACTGAACAAAAACTTGACGGAAGCTTGAAAAGAGATGATCTGCTGAAGTCCTAGCTCCGGAAGTGAAGTCTTAACTGAAACTCAGGCTGACTCGAGCGTAAAATAAAACATAACACTCGAGTCAGGACATACATACTTATACAGTGTAAGCTAATTCAAGTGAACTGTAATAAAGTACAAGTAACTTAAAGGATGCTTGGGACCGCCCATTCTCTAAGGATCCGTTAAACTATTTACTATGTAGTAATATTTTGCTATTATAATAGTGTCTATTAGTAAAATAAACTTACTTTTAAATAGCGTTAAGGGGTTACCCATATAGCCCTTACCACATAATAGTCCCAGTAGTCCATCCAGTATCAGCGCATTTCCAGATCGAGAGACTACCCTAAATACTCCACGGGCTACGGGAGAAAACAAACTCGTACAAGACTCGCTATGGTAGGTGACATGGCACAACTAGGCAATGCCAGGGTAGATATACCAATTACGCTTCCGGACCGATGGTAATGCGTAGCGCGCAGCTACCGCCCACCTCGAACAACACTCCCAAATCAAAGGTGCGCACCAAACAATCACAAAAGTAATAGAATGGCATACGAAGAAGTGCGTCCGATCAGAGGTGCTCCCTCATTAATCCGTCGATCGCTCCTGTTTTAGCCACCTTATGCCAACTCACGGTAGTCGGGTCCACGTATTTACCTCAAAGGAACATCACCACCATCCTACTTCATTCTGGAATCTCCACCGCGTACACGGTTGTCAAAGTGGTTTTGGGCATCGACAGAGAGCATGTCCATATCCGATCCCGGTCTCCTTAACAACCAACGTTATTATTACCCATGGTTATAAACCTTTAAAAATAGTTTATATTTCAATCGAAATACTTTATTTTAAACTGTTTAAAGGTGAGAAGATTTAGCCTTAGTTTATCTGTGTCATCATTCAGCTCCTTGCCAAATGCGAAAATATCCTTTCAATAATTTAAGTAAATTAAAATTTAGACTTCAATATAATTTCAGCAGAATTTAAACCTTTATTCAAACAATTTTACTTAAAAAAATCCAAAATTTCCACCTTGAAATAGCCATTTAAATTACTCGATATATTATGATTTTTATAAAGTAAACTTTACAAATATTTATCTAACCTCTTATACTTTCTTATCAAGTGTAAAATTTTCGATGAATTTTCTTAACAATTAAGTTTAGTTACCGTTTCAAAATAAGCTAAATTTCCAATTTATTTCTAAACTTACCTTTATTTTAAACCAACCTCTAAATCAAGTTATATTTTAACTTCCATATTTCCCAACTTACCTATTAATTCATAAAAACTTAACCTTTATTAATTCGCTTTATGTTCAAGTTATACCAAATTTTCATATCTTTTCCTTAACTTAAATTACGTTTATTTTTTACATCAAAATTTACAAGATAAACTTATACTTTATATTTTTAACATTTATTTATTTACATATTTAACTTGTAAAATATCACTATACCAACTATAATAGTCTTTTTAATTCACTTTTAACAAGTATTATAACATTTTAAAAAAAAATTAAAAAAATCTAATATTTCTAGAAAAAATATATATAAATATAACCACGGGTCTGTATAATATTTTCTAACCTAGGTCAAGTGATACGGATGATATATCATTTCAATCCGTGATTTACAAAATAAATCCGGGTTCTATCATTTCGAACCCGCAATCCCAAGAATAAAATAAACTAAATAAATATATGAATAAATAAATATCATTCCAGCCTATCATTTCAGCCTATGACGATTTCTATTCTACAGAGAACTTGCAGTGTGATTAACTAACTAATAACTAAATAGTGTAACAGCATAAATAAACAGTATATAATATAACTGATGATGTATAGGTTCAATAACGGGATTTTTTTTACATCATCAATTTATATCATAGTCAAATAAAAATAATAATTATTCTACAATCACACTTGTTATCAATTTACAGATATATATATAAGTACGTTTGTCAGGTGAGAAAACTCACCTTTACGAAGCTGAAGATTTTGATTCGAAACTACGGTAACCACAACAGAACAGCGTACAGAAGGCACGATCAATGATTGGAAGATGAGCCAATCCGATGCAGATCTTGAACAAGATAAACGAATAACTAATTAGGCGAAATTCAAAACGATCAAAATTTTAAATAACAGCTGGAACGAGATTAAAATAAAAGGATGATTGCCACAATTTCTCGACCACTCCACCCAAGACTTGACCCCATTCTCAAAGCTCGGCCCAACTTTCTATTTGAATTATATGAATGCTAAAGAGTGAACAGTGGGAAATTTAGTTATAAAGTCTGTGATCAAAAAGTGGTGCATGCACACTTATTTTTTCCAACAATGCAAAAGGCGATGAAACTTTGGTTTAAAATTTTGAACATGCAACTACTATTCTCGGCCATTTATGCACGTTATTATTAATTTTCTTTCTTAAATTAAAACAAAATATTATAACGTGCTAGATAAAAAAAACAATAAGCTAAACTTAGGTGGCTCATGCCTATATCCTATTCACATGCAACGTATTCACGTTGAAAATTTACGAAATCCAGCCTATAACCCACCTACATTTTCACCGTGGTTATGCAAATTGATTTCCTTTTTTTTATATGCACGCGAGTTCACACAGTAAGATACTGTTAGGCATAAAGTTTGCAAAAGGTGGAGAATGAAAATGGAATTTCAAAGCTTTAGGTGGAGCAGCCGAGTGAAGTAAACGAAAACAAAGAAAAAGAAAATAAAAGGAAGAAGAAAGAAAATAACTGCCATTACCTGAAGCTCCACACAAGCTAGGAGACAAAGTCCAAAAGATGAGGTAAAGAAAAAGTGTTTGTGACTGGTATTTATCAATGAGCTATGCGTTGATTTGGGCAAGAAAGATTTGGAAACTCATATATCAGTGAGTATTGATTTCAGTGGAGATTTACGTGGATTACACAAAAGTAACGGCAAGATATAAATTGCTTTAGGGACGGTAAAAGGAAAATTTTGAACGTGATTTATTATCCAGAGAAGATGTGTTGAAAAATGGTATACTGGGAAAGGAATCTATTAGAAAAGAAACGGCTTTTACCAGAAATGGAATTGGAAAAATATACGCGATTTAAAACTTGCGTTGATTGAGATGAAAGATAGGTAAGAAATAAATGAAGATTTGAACGTTATTTTATTCAAAATTTTATACCAAAATTAAAACAAATGAAGAAAATGGGAAGTGTAACGTTTGCACGTGTATTCAGGGTACTATACATTGAACGGCTATAATTAATTAATTTATTATTTAAGAACACGCATTCTAGACGCAAGATTTAAATCAAACGTACTCCCGCATTTGAATTTACAAGTTTTTATTCATTTGCTACTCGTATATGCTAAAGAGTATTTTATTACATACGTATTATTTACACCCCCAATGAAACAAAATGTGTATAAACGTAAATTTAAAACGTGCCTTTTATAAAGCTTATTTATCCACTATCTACTATCCAATCTAACATTTTATTTATTTCTTACTAACTAAGAAACAAAATGGTAAACGAATAAGGTTAAATTCTTTTACAATATATAAATATATTATTATTTTGAAATGTCTATGAATTAATAATTGTTAATTATTCACGCAAAGGAAAGTGGAAACCCCCGGTGATTTCAATCCAGTTTTAAAAGAAATTAACAGATATATATATATATATATACACATTTTTAAATAAATGGAAGTAATGGTAAGGCATGGTGAATTTCCTCCTTTAAACGTGCACGACAATTGATTTAGGACAAAGACTATAATTAGAATGTGAACGGTTATAAATTTGTGGGTAACGCTTCTATTAAATCAGAAGGAAAGTAAATATATCTAAAATGCGTACAACAGACGCAATACTTTATGCCCAAATATAATGAAAATAACGGATTTAAATTTCATACGTTTTCTTATACGTTATTTATCCCATCAATTAACGCGCCCTTTAAACGTGTAATTCAACAGTTTATTAATACACTGTAAATTGTGAAAGTTATTACTTAACTAAAAATAGAATTTTTACAGTCTTCGGATTTATTTACCAGTTTCTAAGAAATTTATTACTTAATTTTAATATATATAATTCATTTTAAAAAGAACCAAAAAGGGAAATAAATGTTATTACCAATATAAGTAAACATCCTCACAGTAAATCTTGTACATATATAATTCCTATATAAAAGATTTAGAAATTAAAATTTTAGCATTCTAATTAGAGTTATCTTTAACCAAAGTTGAAATTTCAGAACCCTTGTCTTTTATTTAAATTTTGGGAAATCATTTAATCAAATTAAAGATTTATATTATAATAAATCCCAAGGTTTTATAAATAAAAGAATACAACGCTTGTAAAATCTTGGGCTGTTACACATAACCTAATCTTATTCTCTGATTCATTGGATTATGTTTTTAATATCTTTTAATCTTTTAAGTTTTACATAAACCTATGCTTTGATACCAACTTGTAACATCTTCTATTTTAAAGTTCGAAAATAAGCGTTATTGATGCTGCAATCATCAATAGTATTATTCTCTGGTGACAAAATGTAGTTATGTTAATCCATAATATCAAAGACATATGAATATGGAAAAATTTCAAACATTTTTTCCATTACATTCAAGAAATAAGATTTTCACATTAATTACATAATCTTAATCATTGCCCATGTTCAGAGAAAATATAATAATCACAAAATACTACATGAGTGACATATGAAGATGTCCCCTTAGTTGATCAGAGTCTAATACTTAACAGTTATAAATTCTATCATTACATCCATTTAAGCATATCATAAGCTTTAAAGAATACAATGGAAATGCAAACTCCTAATATTAGCTAACTTGCCTCATGCACATCTTCGGAAGCTGATTCGTCAGGGCATACAGTAAGCGACATCTAATTATCCTTCTAACTCGAAAATCCCTACTCTCGACCAACATGATTGAGTACTCGAAAGTTTAGAAAAAAAAATAAAAACTTCGGGCAGACAAAAAGTCTAGTGTGAATAATAACCTACCATCTCGAATCAAAAATAGATATCTAGTAAGACCGCCACTAAGCAGAATGAATTTTTCCCTCACTAGCATCTTAACCAAAACACGTTAATCATATATTGTGCTCTTGCATCCACAATGGGTAGAACATAGAAAATAATCTTTTGCAGTCATGCAACATTTACTGGACTACACATCTAATATACTAGACTATCCGTCTTAATCTCATCTTAATTCTCATTGACTACCCGTTTGATACTTATATGGACTACCTATCTCACGTATAAATATTTTTATGGATTATCTATCCCCTGCCATGTGGACTACCCATCGTGCATGGTTTCATTACCAAAGTTATGTGGACCATCCATCTCACGTATTTCATTTATTTAAAATAACGTGGGCTATCCATCGCACATCTCATAATTTTTACAAGGATGATTATCAACCCTTCATTAACCATATACAGACTATCCATCTTCGGTTCGATGTGGATTATCCATCATATATCTCATAGTTTTTCTAGAATAACTATGAACCTATCACTAATCAATTTAATTCATGTTTAACCTAAATGTTCAACTTATGTCTATTGGTGTCCCCAATTAGGTTGTATCCCCACAAACTTATACATCTCAAAATGATATGCATTTGTATCCCTCATGATCCGTGTCGAAATTATAAAATAAAATACATTGGTATCCCCAATGGTTAGTTCAAAACATTGGTATCCCAAATGAACAATGTCGAAATAATCATACTTATGACTCCCCACCATTTATATAGTAATATAAAGACCATACGACATTCATGCTGTAATAACAATATCGAACCTCTACCTAATATTGAAAAACAAAATTTTTAATTTTATAATTATACGATTAACTATCAAAATCATAAGGTTATCGGCCTTCTTAAACATAGGCTATCTTGCCTCTTTAAAACATACATTTAGTTTGCATAAAACAAAGCCTTATCGGCATTGAAATAAAGAGATGAGGCATCAATGCCGCTTGGAATTATCACCGAAATCATTTACCGACGACATTGATGCTATAATGTCGGAACTATTGTACTTCGGCTTTATGCCGTAAAACATAGGGTGTCGGCATTGAAAACCCACGATATAAATTTTCTTTACATTGAAATCAAGTAATAGCGGCATCATCGCTACAAAATTGTTATTATCGAAAATAATGCTTGCGGTATCTCTGTCTTAAGCTATGACGTCGATATATAAAACATGTGACATTATTTAAAACAGTAGTGAAAACTTTGTGCATTGGCTATTATTCCGCAAAACATATAATGTTGATATTGATAACTTATACTATCAATGATTCACATTGCCATGAGATGCGTTATTCCCGTAATGACCATGCCGCATGCATGATCCAATGCATCACATACTTATGGCGTAAGTATCTCACGCATTATTCATACCGATGCCGTCCTTCATTACAATGTCGCTTATTATTGATGGCGGAGGGTATATGGATGCTGCATATCGACGACATAGGGTTAATTATAATAAAAACTGTTTTCTTCGTTTTTAAAGTGATTTTTTTTAACCTACTACCATTTATTTGTCAAACTATGATTGGTTGGGACTAAATCTTTACAATTTCTTTTCAGAATTTACCGAAATCATGTTTACCTTCCCAAAATCATTATTCGTATAATTAATTAATATCCTTAATTATTTATTGATTTAAATGCTTTTCTAACATAATAAATTCATAATAATTTATAAACAATTGGAAAAAAATCCCTAAAACTCATAGAAATTCAGAATTATCATATTCTTTGCCATATAAAAAATTAAGGGCCAAAAACCACAACTAATTATTTTTGATAATTAAGACTCGAAACATACCATATTTCCACCTTAGGAAATTCATGAAATATTCATTTTAACTTGAAAAATTATGAAATTTAAAAACATCTCCAAAATAACATTTTACTCAATATATTAGAAAGTAAAATTGATTGAAGATTAAAAAATTTGGTTTTACCCATAAAACCCATTCAAATAATTTTATAAAAATTTCGATAAATTATTATTCTATTCAAAAAATGATCATGCATCCATAATAAGGTAAAACAATCAAGATAAATTCGGATATTACCCATAACCAAATTCAACACAAGAATAAAGAGATGGTTCACTTATTATTCATCTTAATTTAGATATTGGAGTTAAGATTTGATGGAGTTTTTGAATCCCTTGGTTTCCCCTTTGATTTCATCTTCTAATTCTTATTAATAACGGTCGGCCCCTACTCTTCCTTTAGATGGTTTTGTGCATGTGAAAAATGAGAAATGAATGAGAGGGTGAGAGTTTAAGGGGTAAAAGGTGGATCTTTTCATATTTTACCCTTCTCATTTATTTTCTCCTTAGGTTAAGTATAAACAATCTTACTTAGTTAATTAGTTAATTCCCGACCTTATTAATTATCAAATCTCATTCACATGTCTCACTACATTATTCTATTTAATCTATCCAATAAATCTCCTGAACAATGTTAAACTAAAATTAGAGGTGTTACACACACAGATAAAGAACAAGTATGACAACCTGAAGCGTTCTTAAACCAATTGGGACAAACTTCTACAGATAGAAAGAGGAATGTAGGATGAAGAGAATGATCAGTTATATGGTTCCGAGAAGTGGTGGAACATCACTGAAATAAGATATAAGAAATTCAAAAAAATCCCCCTTTCAAATTCAGAGAGTTGGACCAGCTTTTTGGAGGCTGCATAGTAAATGACACTTGTAAATATATGATACCTCCTACTCGCCCAACTCAGCTTTTCACTACTGTTGATGCAGATTTGTACTCTAATTGGGTGGCACCATGACACTCAGCCTAGATGTAGTAGACACACCGAGCATGGTAGCTCCAGCAGGCCTGTCGTTGGACGGTCGTTCGTTCAAACGGAACGTTTCACCAATACATGCAACGTTGTCATTCTATAATGTCTGTTGTTTACCTGTTCAGCGGTGGAAGATTATTCAGATTTTTCGCGAAGATTCCACAAACTTGGATGTTGTGGAAACATTATCTAATGGTGAGATACAAAGATTTACGACGTATAATTGACTGTATTCCGTAGACATCTTCTATAGTTCTTTTTTGTTTTTTTGCATGTATCTGAATTTAAAATGTATTAACTTGTTTTAATGAAAAATCGAATAATTTAATTTTTATTATTTGCAATTATTAAAATCATATTACACAACAAAAATAATAATTAATAAATTACAAAATCAATTAAATTAAAAATCTCAACTTAAATACCCCACTCAAATACTCCGTTCATAGCTCCAAACGCATTTCTCGTTCACTGAACTTTACTACTCAAATGGCTCGCTCAAATGCCCCTTCAGATTCCCTCTTTCCATTCGTTGTGATTTTAAATGTTTGCTTTTGCAATGAACGAAGATAGTGAACCTACAAGGCATTTGAGCGGTCCATTTGAGCAGAGAAGTCGTGTGAACGTGGAATGAGTTTGAGGCTACGAACATGGTATTTGAGCGGAGTATTTGAATGAGGTATTTAAGTTGTGATTTTTAATTTATTAATTATTATTTTTATTGTGTAATATGAATTTAATAATTGCAAATAATAAAAATTAAATTACTTGAATTTTCACTAAAACAAAATAATATACTTTAAATTCAAATACATGCAAATTAATTAAAATACCTTAAAAAATACAATGATAAAATATGTATTAAATATCATTGTAAAATTATAATACCTTAAAATACAACGATAAAACTAAAATAAAATCCATTTATATTTAAATAATTAATTATTTGTATTTTAATGAATAATATGTACCAATAATTTGCAAAAATAAATAAATAAATTATAAATTGCTTGGATTTGATTCAAATCAACTCCATAATCTAGAGCACTTCGATACGATCGCAACGCAAAAAACCATATCTCAAACTGACATCATTTGCATAAGGTATTAATTTTATAATTTCATAAAATTTAATTTTAAAATTAATATTATTAAAATGGTTAAATGGACGGGTGTTAGGAACACATTGGACGTCAACTTACATTCTTTCGACATTCCCATAACGGAGCTGATAACGGGACTAACGCGGTTACGGCCGCGCGTCATGTGCGTAACGGGGTATGCCAATGGCAGTTAAGTAAAGTTTGCCTCTCGGCCGGTTGGATAGTAAAGGCGCGTTCAGCACATCGTCTCTCCGCGAACGTATCTCTTCTGAGTTCACCCGTCTTCTCCCCTGTTCCAACAGCAATCACTTCTTCTCCTTTCCTCTTATTTCTTCTAACCCCACATCAAATCCCGTTTATTCTTTCTCGTATTCTAACTCAGATCTGACCCAATTTATCAGATCTACTTCAGATCTATCCATGGAGAAATCGACCTGCACTCTCCTCGTCCACTTCGACAAATCCACTCCTTCCCTTCCAAAGGAAATCAAAGAAAACCTTGAAGGCAACGACGTTGATCTCAAGATCGAAGCCATGAAGAAAGCCATAATGCTCCTGCTCAACGGCGAATCTCTACCCCAGCTATTCATCACCATCGTCCGCTACGTCCTTCCTTCCGAAGATCACACCATCCAGAAGCTTCTTCTCCTCTACCTCGAAATCATTGACAAAACCGACAGCAACGGCCGCGTTTTGCCTGAGATGATCCTCATATGTCAGAATCTGCGTAACAATCTACAGCATCCGAATGAATATATTAGAGGTGTGACTTTACGGTTTCTGTGTCGACTATCAGAGATTGAAATCATTGAGCCGCTCGTGCCTTCTGTGCTCGCGAATTTGGAGCACAGGCATCCATTTATTAGGCGTAATGCAATTTCCGCGATAATGGCTATTTATAAACTGCCACAGGGGGAGCAGCTTCTGCCGGATGCACCAGAGATGATTGAGAAGGTGTTGGCGTCCGAGCAGGATCCGTCTGCAAAAAGGAACGCCTTTTTGATGTTGTTTAACTGTGCTCAGGAGAGGGCAGTGAGTTACTTGCTGCAGCATGTGGATCAAGTGCCTGAGTGGAATGAGTTGATGCAGATGGTGGTCCTTGATTTGATTAGGAAGGTTTGTAGGCAGAATAAGGCAGAAAAAGGGAAGTATATTAAGATTATCGTGGCTTTGCTTAGTGCAAAGTCTGCTGCAGTTGTGTATGAGTGCGCTGGGACTTTGGTTTCTTTGTCATCTGCGCCATCAGCAGTTAGGTCCGCTGCAAACACGTACTGTCAGTTGCTGTTGTCGCAGAGTGATAATAATGTGAAGTTGATTTTGCTTGACCGGCTTATGGAATTGAAGGCTTCACATAAGGAGGTCATGATTGAGCTGGTTATGGATGTTTTGAGGGCACTGTCGAGCCCGAATTTGGATATTAGGAGAAAGACTTTGGATATAGTGCTTGAGTTGATTACTCCTCGGAATATAGATGAGGTGGTGCTTACTCTGAAAAAGGAAGTTGTTAAGACACAAAGTGGTGAGTTGGAGAAGAATGGAGAGTATAGGCAGATGCTCGTGCAAGCAATTCATTCTTGCGCGATGAAGTTTCCTGAAGTTGCAAGCACTGTTGTTCATTTGTTGATGGATTTCTTGGGTGACAGTAATGTGGCATCTGCAATTGATGTGGTTCTGTTTGTTCGGGAGATTATTGAAACGAATCCTAAGCTTAGAGTTTCAATCATTACTAGGTTGTTAGATACGTTTTATCAGATTCGTGCAGCAAGAGTGTGTTCTTGTGCACTTTGGATTGTAGGCGAATACTGTCTTTCACTGTCTGAAGTGGAGAATGGGATCTCTACCATTAAGCAATGTCTTGGAGAGCTTCCATTTTACACAATCTCCGAAGAGGGAGATGCGACCGACAATTCTAAGGCTGTGCAGCAAGTGAATTCAGCTGTAACTGTTTCTTCTAGAAGGCCAGCTGTTTTAGCTGATGGGACCTATGCCACTCAGAGTGCTGCTTCCGAAACCGTGTTCTCGGCTCCAGCTATTGTGCCTGGGTCTTTGTCTTCACCTGGCAATTTGAGATCTTTGATATTGAGTGGTGATTTCTTTCTAGGAGCCGTTGTGTCTTGTACATTGACTAAGCTGATTTTGAGGTTGGAAGAGGTTCAGCCATCAAAAATTGAAGTGAATAAGCAGACTGCCAGTGCATTGTTGATTATGACGTCTATGTTGCAACTGGGATTGTCTTCTTATCTTCCCCATCCGATTGATAACGATTCATATGATAGAATTGTGCTTTGCATCAGGCTGTTATGTAATACTGGGGATGATGTAAGAAAAATTTGGTTGCAGTCATGTAGGCAGAGCTTTGCTAAGATGCTTGCAGATAAGCAGTTTAGGGAGACACAGGAGATTAAGGCCAAGGCACAGTTTTCTCATGCACAACCTGACGACCTCATCGATTTCTACCATCTTAAGGGCCGAAGGGTAAGAAAAGAAATTCAGTTACTTTGTGTTTGGGCATCATGTTTCACATTATTATGCTTCAATTTGTTTCATTATATGTTCATATTTTGATTGAAAAGTTCATGCACAATAGCATAACATACTCTCAATAGGTGCAAAGGAGAATCGTATTCGCTAAAAAAGGAAGTCAGATTACATATAAGTTATAATTTAGGTTTGAAAATATATAATATACAATCTTTGGCTACTTTACTTTGAAGTGAGTATGCTTTATAATTTTCTTTAATTGTGTGTGTGTGTGTGTGTTTGTGTATTCACAATTAAGATACTAAGGAGAGACTATAATTCATTTCATGATATATCACACAGCGTTTCCTTAGTTTATCACATTACATGTTGGTACAAGCCAAATTTCCTACTTTAATTTATTACTAGCAGTATTTTGACTTGTATGATTGTACATATGCAATAGAATAATTTTGAGAATTTATTTTTAGTTTCAAAATTAAGTAAAAATTTATGTATATATACATTTGTTATTTTTTTTTTAAACACGGTGAATTTTAAGGAAAATTGGCTGGAAATTTTCAGAAAGTTCCTTATCCTTTATGTTTATATATCTGTGTTTTTATATATAATAAATTAACATTTGTTCGTAGTAGAATGAGAATCAGTTAAATAATACTTTTAAAAGCTAAAATTTTCTTGGAGAATTTTTAGTAGGATTAGTTAGGTAATTTTTCGAGGAACCTGTATTTATGATTTATTTTTATTCATCCATGAGTTATTCTAGTTTCTAGAATTCTACACACACATACACAAAGTATGTCTAACATGTACTTATTTATCCGGTTGTATAGTGTGCACATGTACATGTGTGTACAGTGTGTAATACAAGTGTAGTTAGGTAATTTTTTGAGGAGGAACCCGTATTTGTGATTTGTTTTTATTAATCTGTGAGCTATTCTAGTTTCTAGAATTTAAAGTGTGTGTACACACACACACATTTACCATGTACTTATTTGTACGGTTGTATAGTGTGCACATGAACATGTATGTATATGTGTAGCGCACGTGTACATCATCAGCACATGTTACAAATTCGTTATCCTTTTGTTACCTTTTGGGTGATCAGTGAGATTTCGTGGAAGTTTTAGGAGAATTAGTCAGATAATTTTAAAAGATCCTTTGACTTTTTAAATTAATAATCTTCGTAATAATAATATCTAAGTTTTTACATTATTTTTTACCGATTAATTTTAATGTGTACACAAAAAAGAAAAAAAAAGTTTTGACATCAAAGGTATTACAAATTTTTGTTAAAGAAAGATTTTCTTTTATGAACTTTGTGGTTGAAAATGTTTATGGTCAGAAACAAACACAATGTATAGATCCGTTTTTATGACTCTGACTAATTGAGATACTGCATACAAGTCAATATTGAAAACTGATACAGGTAACTTAATTTCCATGATGACAACTATAATTTCAAAACCAGCTTCTGTCGTTTTTATATTCTCATGTGCCTCTGTTTCTGAACTGAAAGGAACTGGCAGACCGCCCTTTCCTTTTAGAGAACAGCTGGAGTCACTTGCTCACCTTTGTAAATGAAGGAATTGTTTTTGCTTCTGGATCAGTTTTCTTATGTTCACCTCTACATTAAATCAATATGAAACTGATATAGATGATTTATTTTGCATGCCGTCCTTATTATCTTAAGCTGACCTGTCATATTTTGTTGTCATGTGCCTGCCGCATCCGATAAAAGTCAAATTTTGGGAAATCCCTTTCTTTAGAAGACAACTTGAGTTGCTAGAAACCGAATAGATTGTTTTCCATATGTATTTATACACTTTTAACATTTACAGGGAATGAGCCAACTTGAACTTGAGGATGAGGTTCAGGATGATCTAAAACGTGCTACAGGAGAATTCACCAAGGATGGGGATGATGCTAACAAGCTTAATCGCATTATTCAGCTAACAGGATT
This sequence comes from Allium cepa, assembly GCA_030765085.1. Lineage (NCBI taxonomy): Eukaryota > Viridiplantae > Streptophyta > Magnoliopsida > Asparagales > Amaryllidaceae > Allium > Allium cepa. The sequence continues at coordinate 430,966,260 of CM060929.1, read as the reverse complement.
TAGTGATCCTGTTTATGCTGAAGCTTATGTAACTGTTCATCACTATGACATTCTTCTTGATGTTACTATCATCAACAGAACTAAAGCCACACTGCAAAATCTATGTTTGGAGCTAGCAACTATGGGGGACCTTAAACTTGTCGAACGCCCGCAGAATTATACTTTGGCACCAGAGACAAGCAAGCAGATTAAAGCTAACATCAAGGTTTCTTCCACTGAAACTGGTGTCATATTTGGTAATATTGTTTACGAGACTTCAAATGTTTTAGAAAGGAACGTTGTCGTGCTCAATGACATTCATATTGACATTATGGACTACATTTCTCCTGCCACCTGTGCTGATGTGGCATTTAGAAACATGTGGGCAGAATTCGAATGGGAGAACAAGGTACATGTTCTTCCCTTTATTTTCGTTATTTGTTCATTTGCAGTGATGATCATTCAAGAAACGTTCATTTTCTGTTGTTTCACCCATTTTAGTTTTGTACAGCTTTGTATCACTTATTGTTGTTTTTACGTTACACAATGAGAAGCTTCTTGAAAAAACACATTCACAATCATGGAGTTCCACGCTCCATTAATGATTTATGCTTTGTATTCATTTATGAAACTATGCAAGGAAAATCGAATAGACTAGAAATCATACTCTATATGTTCAAGCATTCGCTTATGGAGTTCAGTATTAGCGCTTTGACTTGGATATCTGATAGAGAACACAAAGTCTCCTATATATTACTGAATTCTTATGTAATGACAACCTTTGACATCAGCCTACATTTAAACATAACATGCCTTGGTTGATATACTGCTGAGATTCCTTATTGTACTTAATTTGTAATATACTTTATCGTTATTTCACCTTTTACTAAACTAAGCAAGAACTGCAGTAATTGAGTATGATGCACTTGGTTCCTAAACCGTGGTGATTTAAATCTCTTGTACCCATAATTAAACTCAGTTTCACTTAATATGTAAAGTGATTAAGTATCTAATATCATGAGAAGTCACAAAGAATTAATCTAATCATAAAATTGAGTCGGTGCATTTGTTGACCAATATGCTATCCAAAAAAATAAAATTGCTGGTTGCCTTTCAAAAAAGGTGCTTTTATCTTTCTCTATTGGACTAATGCATCAGTATTTTATGTGATATTAAAATACTGTTTTTCAATGCAACCACTAAATGACTTCGAAATGGTAGTTCAAACTGTTTGAATCTATAATCCGTGGTTTAGAAATATTTAAATTATGATCGAAGAGTTCACAGCATGTTATGTACTTGCCTATTGGCTTTAATTCTAGAAAGATATACCAGATATTGGAAATATTTTTATATCCCTAGTTCAAAAGAAATCACAAATCAAGGTTAAACAGAACAGTTACTAAATAATTGCAAAAATTATGTGCTTAGCCTTATGGTTTAAAGATGGGGTTCATATTGTTAACTCTACTTGCCGTAGAATAATATCTTAAACATTGGTTTTACTATTTTGTGTTACAAGTGTAACCCGTGCATTGCACACAATCTTGTCAAAAACATGAAAGTTTCAAACATTTATGGGGGTAATTTAGTTTTTGTTACTTTGATTTATATTTTTTTGCCATGTATGTAATTTTATTATTTCTGATAAGATAAATGAGCTACTGGTTGAATTCATTTTGCTAGAATACAATGCTTCTTATATGAATAAATATAAGTTATTTAATTTATTTAGAATTCAAATATTGCTAATATTTGTTGGGATAAATATATTTTTTATTTATATAAAATTTTAATTGGCTACTTGATATAACAATTCTGTTGGGACAAATGATTGTTAGTAGAAGATGTTATATTTTAATTATTTAAGCGGTTGGTAATCTTAATAATGTGAAATACATAGATGAAAATATTGATAATGACACTGAATAAGAGTGAGATCCTACACACGAACTGACATCATAATGCCATTTAAAGGAAGAAGAAAAAGAACCAGAATTCACTTTCTGTAAACTCACTGTGTTCGGTTGAGAAGACCGAGTAAAGAACATCGTTCTATTTGCAACCAGATGATGTCATAAAACTTTCTTCAAACCCTAGCGATAGAGTAATTTTTTTCTACTACCAAACATCAACGGAAGAAAAAAGAAAGTAATAATATACATTAAGTTCTTTTTTAATTTATATTAGAAATGTATAATTTTAAACAAATTTATGTGATGTTTTTTTACGGTATGCATGATAATATTATGGGATCATGTTAGCATTTGCAGAATTCACAAATTTAATTAGTTATAATTGATGTTTGGATTTATGATTCTGTTGATTTCGAATTTGTATATTTATTCAAACTGAACCAATCTCAGTATATTTAATCGTTCAGCTTCATGTCTTTAATTTTTGTTTTTTGTGCGGAAATTAAGGTTTGGTGACTCAAAACTAACTGGTAGTTCACATCGTGGCACTTTGTGAAACCAGGTAAAGTAGCTTTTCCAAATGCATGAGTTGGTGTAGGGTGGATGAATGAATTTTTTTTTTTAATTAGTGGGTAAAGTGTAGGAGTGAGTGAGTGGAGATAAATGTGGGACTGAGAAGTTTGAAGATGTTTTACTCTAGCTAAAATATCGATGAGGGGATTAAAAAATTAAGCGGACTTTGATTTTTAAAAATAATAGTAAAGTGATTTGAACATTAATGTAGTGAATTGGATGAGAATTTTAATTGAGGGGCTTGAATATGAAACAATGGAAGATAATTAAGGAAAGCTGAACAAATGCTAGTCTATGCTATTTTTTAATCGATTCATTGAATCTTCCTGCTTAGAATTCTAACATTAATTGAGGAACACTTAAGTCTGTCAACGAATATCCGTAAAATTGAAATCCGTCTGCGTTCGTTTCCGAAAAATGGGTAAACATTTGATATTTTGGAAAGTGGATACAAATGCAGATATGAAGGTACCTACATCCGAAAATTACTTGTCCGGTATTTGTCAAGAATAATAGTTTATATTATGCGTATTTTATTACTGTGATGATACATATTTATTGTTTTATCAGCATGATAGTTTATATCATATGTATATCAATATGTTCACTGCTTAAAACTATTGTTTATCATCGTGTGTGTGTGTTCTTTTATTAGCATTAGGACTAAAACAATTTTATTAAATTTTATATTTACGTCGTTAGATTTATTAAATATCAGGGGATAGAATAATATTTGATATCCATCTGCTAGCTGCTGTCTGCAGATATAAATGTCTGGATTTTTTATGCTTTCAAATTTGGTCACTTATGCCAGTGATGGAAAGTCTCCTGTGTAGAACATCTTGCCTATTTATTAATTGTTGAAGTATAAATGTTCGCTTACGAATTTTATAGTCTTTGCAAAGTTTACACATACAACCAAGATAATAATTCATATATGGTGTTTTAGATATAAATGACTGAACTGGTCTTGAATTCTTCGTTTAATTTATGTTATGTATTTCAGGTGGCTGTGAACACTGTAATTCAGGACGAGAAAGAATTTTTGGATCACATCATAAAGTCAACTAACATGAAATGCCTCACCCCTCCGTAAGTATTCCTCATTTTCCTTCTCGAAATAAATTATATTGCATGGGTTGAATTAAGATGCATTGATTGGTTTTCTGTTTCTCTTCACTTTTAATTCCTCTTGTTTTAATCCCCCCATTCACTCAGATTTTCTGTTTTACTCATCACCGGTTCTACCCTTGGTCTTACTCTTATTGTTCCTTCAGATTTCCTTCTATGAATCTTCTATAACTGCAAATCTATTTATTGCCATCTCCGCTGTTTTATATGTTTCTTAATTCTAGGATTCTTTTTGAAAGAGAAGATGACAAACGGACCTAATAAGAAATGATACCTATGATATGAATGGTATTTATTGTTTTATAATAAACCCGTCGTATTGGAATTGATCTTCATTAGTAGGTTACCACAGGTTTCACTCAAGTTTACATTTATTTTCCCACCTGACAAATACCACCTTCTAGTTTAATACTTTACATTAGCATTTTGATTAAATATGATGCATTAGCAAACAAATTGTCATCAGTTGTTAGTCAGTTGGTTTTTGAATATCAACGGTGTTTATGTTAGTAGAGATGTAGTAAGTGTTATATGAGATAGTGTAGGCGTTCTCAACAACAACAATCAGTAACTTTTTATGTCAATACCTACTTCATGGCTTAACAAAGGATGAACTTGAGATTTTTTTTTTTTTCATCTTAACTGTAACTTCTGTTTAGTTTCTTGTTCATCAAAGGAATATGCTCTTGTTCTTAGATACTGCACTGGCATGTATAATGCATATGCATACATTGCTTTTCTACATTTTATTTTATTTTTAAAAAGCATATATAAACCATGGTGTAAAGTTTCGGTCGGAACTGCGGAATGCCGTTCATCCCGATTCGGTTCCGACCATTGCTGGGACAGAACCTGACTAAAAACTCGTTCCGGGCAATTCGATAATGCTGTTATGAGTGAATCTGTATTATCGATCTACATCCACTTATGTGTTTAATTTGGAGCATTAAACAAAAAATCACATAGAAAGGAATTGCATTAGACAACAAATTTAAAAGTCAAAACGCTGGATTATGTTTGAGAAAAGGATAATTATAATCTTTTATGTTTTATATTTTTTTTTAGGGTTGTAATTTGAGAATTCATGTTACTAATAATAAGAAAGACATAACAGCTAACTGAATAAATTTGACAGTTTTTCCCTTGCATCTACTTGTGTATTGTTTTTTAGGTCTGCATTGGATGGTGAATGTGGATTCCTTGCTGCTAATCTTTACGCCAAAAGTGTGTTTGGGGAGGATGCTCTAGTAAATATTAGCATCGAGAAACAAGCAGATGGGAAGCTGAGCGGTTACATTAGAATAAGGAGCAAAACCCAAGGAATTGCCCTCAGTTTAGGCGACAAAATTACTCTCAAACAAAAAGGAAGCAGTTAAGTTAATTCTTATAAAAGCTCAAATCTTCTTCCGTTTTATTTTACCTATTCAATCAATTTTAACCGGAGAATACAATTTTTTTCATCTGATCTTATATTGCATATCGAGTTTCTCAACGCGTTGTTGGAGTGTCATGTTCAGATTTTGGTATTATTTGATTCTGTTTTGTAGTAAATTTGATCGCACAAATAACATGGTTCTTGTTGTTGCGAATTTAATGTTATATATGTTTGATACGATGATATAGCTCAAATATTGCGCCAGCTATTGTTGGGCAACTTTCGTTTTCTTTATTGTTTTCCTTTATAGTTGTGTTGCAAAGAGATATTGTATCTGGGTTATGCCTCAATTTCCTTGAGTGCGTTCACAATATCTTGTAGAAGGCTTCTTTCACGTATCAGATGTATTTTTCCATCCTCAACGGATGTTATGGCTTGTTTACAGTATAAAAAGTTGGTCACCACCGTTCTTTGATAATAGACTTTATTGAATGCTCATGAATCAAAAGACATTGGTCGAAGTACATATTTTGCTTGATATCTGGTACATATTGATAATAGATTTTGAGTGATTGCCTCCAGAAAGTGCTAGTGGCTGAAGGCCACAAGCCGTGTGTTTGTGGTGATATTCGTCACATTAATTTTGGGAAATGAAGTAATTTTCTGGGGAAAAGATCAATCTACTTGGTTTTATAACTGATTGGATGCAACAATGATTGTAAATCATTGATGTCAGAAACCAATCGGACACCAAAAACGTAAAATAAAAACATATACGCGATTGCGCGTATAAGGCTTTTCGGAATATTACCGTAGAAGAAAGTAAAGAGAGGTTGAAAATTTCACTAGACTTCCATCTCTTTGGTCCGAAAATTAGATTCCCTGTCCTCTTCAAGTGACGGGTAGTAATACAGAGTTTGAGATATGTTTTGAATTGGAAATATACCTCCCATATTCGATGTGGGCATCAAGTGGCAGGGTATTAACATGGAGTTTGAGATATATTTTGAATTGAAAATATACCTCCTATACAAGGGTTTGGGAATCTGACCAATAATGCATCTTAAATATCTCTAACTTAAAAAAGAGAACAAAACTTCGGGCTAAGTAATGCTACCTACCTAGTCAGGTTTTAACCAGCAAGGGTTCGGTCGTATTCAATTGGGTCTTGCACCATAATTCGCCCGCCTCTTTCTGGTGCACTTTTGGCTGCTCCTTGTCATCTTTGAGCACTGATTTCATGTATCTTCGACTATCTCCTCTATGGTTTAGTTTAGTAAAAAATTGTGTATAACACCTTTTACTTTCGCCGTAGCAAAGTGATTAGGTAGACGTCATCCTGCTTTGTGAACATCTTGCAATGAATGGACATCTCATTTTCTGTACACACGCTAGAGGTGGACGCGTGTCGATTTGAAATCCAAACTGTTTCTGCACCGCATCAAATGGTCAATCAAAAATACAAATCATTGCACCAATCTTTTAAAAGGTTCGGTTTCGGTTCGGTTTAACATAATACGGTCTGGTTTTGCTCCGGTCCGGTTTGAACCCATATTAAATATGAAAAAAGAGAATTACTTCTATCAACAATCAATTTACGAAGGTAACCGCGTGAAGCTTTTATACTTAAAGGTTAAAACACACAATGTTATATTGAAATGAAAGATTAATGTATAAATATTTTAATTTGACATTTAGCAACAAGCGAGATTTTTTTTAGTAGATAAACCAATCATCAACATTAATCAATGCATAATCACTAAGTAAATGACCTGAATAAGATTATAATTAGCATTTATCCAAAAAAATGAGTTGAAAAAAAATCATATTAACTGTAATTTCTTTCTTTATGACAATGATTATTATTAATATAAGCCAAAAATAGAATATACATCATTAGAATATAAAATAAGATAGAAGTTGCTTATATTTTTACCATAAGATTAGTAGTGTAAATATTCAGCTCGGTTTAATATGGTTCAATCGTTCAAAACGCAACCGAACTGTATCGACGGGATCGTCCGGTTTGGGGTATTTTTTTGGCTAGAGGATTAGATGCAGGTTACTGCACCGTTTTTGCGATTCAGTGCGGATGGTTTCCGTATAGCGGTGCGGTTTATGCCCATCCTTAAAACATAAACCCTTAAAACATAAAGTCTTTATTTTCTGTAATTTTTTTGGTTTCGATCGATCGAAAACAAGGAGGAACAAAATTTTCAATTGCAACATTGGCCTAGCATGTTAGATCAAATGCATTGGCTGCGGAGTAAAAAATGGAGAAATTTCAAAATAAAAGATGAAAGAAAGTCCCTTTATAAATTATGCATTAAATCTTTAGTTTGTATTATCATGAGTAATATGATTACATTATATCATATTTAATTAGATTTAGGAAAAGTAAGTTTGATGTTATAAAAATAATTCTATTTTAGTTTTAACTTTATTATTTATTTATTAAATTTACTTTAATTTAGTGTTAGCTTCAAATTTAATTTAATTTATTTTAAGTTTGAACAATTTATATATTATTTATTATTTGAGGTTCACATATTCAAAGTGAACAATAACATATGAAATACAAATGAATGTATATACTAAGTAATGTATGAAATTAATAATATAAGGCACATATGTGATCATTGGGTTTTTTGATCGCATCATATATAATATGTATATTTAATATTATTCATATATAAGTATGTTTTGTTACTACACAGTACACACACCCCTTCGACTCTTTTATACAGAAGACCTAATTGAAAGATCATTTTTTTTACACACACATAGCGAGTTAGGATCAAAAATCCCCTTTGTTTAGCACCATTTAATAGCTTAATGATATCAGGTATAAGTTTCTATTTAAATATTTGTTCTCTCTCTACTGTCATATAGATCAAATATTTAAATATAAACTTGTGGCTAATATCAAGGGGCTACAAATTGTGTTGAATAAAGGGAACTATTGATCCTAGCTCATATATGTGTATGCATATGCATTTGCACAAAAACATATATCTATAATTTGAAATTTAAAATTCAAATTTAAACTTGCTATTATTATTAAATACGCATATAATTAATTGGAACAAAAATTAGTTTTTTTCTAAAGAGGTAAAGAAAAAAATAAGTTGATTTTAAAGCATGAAATAAAGTTTTTTTAATGTTAAAACATTGTTTAAATATATGTATGTATATATGTATGTATAATACATAATAAGTCAACATTACATTGTTATATTAATAACAAAGGTCGAATAGAAAAAGAAAAACTGCCTTTTTGTAACACCTCAGATTTTTGGTAACATTATTTAGAATATTTAATTAGTTAAATTAAATAAATTAATGTGTTGATTAGGGGATTGAGATTTGATTTAATTAAGGGGTATCCGTGTCATTTAACAATGAATTAAATAAAGAGTTTAACATGAAATAAAGGAGGGGTAAAACAGGAAAGAGGCAATCCTATAACTCTTAAATGTGGCCGGGTATCTCCCCATACACGTTCACTTTTCATTTTCAAATTTTTTAAAAGAGACCGGCCACCATTGACAAGGAAGAGAGGAAGAAAAGCTAGGAAGAAGCTAATTCAAATCAAATCTCTTCATATCTCAATCTCTATAATCTCTAAATCTAAGGTGGATAATGTTTACTCTCATTTTTTATTATATTTTTGGTTTTTAGATGATTGTTGAATATTTTGCAATGATTTTTCATGTTTTTGAATGATGGAATGATTATATATGCATGTTGATGATTTATGTTTATTTATATTGATTTTATGATATGTTTTAAGGTGAAAACCCCATAAAATGACATCCAAATGCTTGCAAATTTTTATGAAGATCATAAATATTATTTTGGAGATGTGTTTCGATTTTTTTGAATTTTCTGAAATTATGAGGAATTTATATGAATTTTCTAGTAAAGAAAATGCTAATTTGGATTATAATTATTTTCGGTTAAATAATAAAAGATTGGGGTCTGAAATTTTTATACGTTGAAAAACATATTAAAATAGATTTTTTGAATTTTTTTTTATATTTTCCTAAGTGTTATAAGTGTTATATAAGATTACTTAAGGTATGAGACTTAAATGTTTTATATAATTAAAAGAGGAGAAAAGGCTTTTTATAAAATGATTTAAATTATAAAATCTGGAAAGTTGGCAGCACTTTTGATAAAGTATAATACTTTTTAATGGTAAAAAAGAGGCAACCAATCACAATTTGACACGTAAGGCAGGTTAGGTGAAAAGAACTATATGCTACATGTTTTTCACCGCTTCGACACCACCGGCACCGGGTTCCGCCTCATCATCTTCGCTTCCAACATAGTTGAAACTAATGCACATGGTATCAGTTTACTGTTACGTAGGGAATTGGATGTAGGCGGAAGGTAGGGAGTCGAAATCAGAGGTTCCGAAGGGGTTGAGGCAATCCTATGTTTTTAAATTAAAGAAATACACCTGATTGCTTTTGACTAAATGGCTTTCGAGAAAATAGCTTTCAACCAGGTCAAATGATTAAAAAGAAATGGTTTCGATTAGGTTGCGCCTCTGTGTCTAAAAAATTGCTTTCGACTAAGTCAAAACCTTTTGGCTGCCACCTTTTTACCTTTCGATGCAGATGGTTTCGAAATGGATGTTTTGTTTTCTAAAAAAGTCCGGTCACCTCTCCAATGCTTTCGAAGGGATGATTTCGACACCATCACTTCTTTACTTAGGAAATGGTTTCGAAGCAGTTGCTTTCGACTTGAATGTTTTAAGACCTTAAGTAAAGTAAAATCCAAATGGTTTCGAAAGAGATGTTTTAAATGGTTTTGAAATAGATGTTTTCGACTTTAATGGGTTTCTGATTCTTTTTCTCTACTTGAAGGAAAAATCCAAATGGTTTCAATCGAGATGTTTTTCAAAGGTTTCGAAGGAGTAAATTTTTGAATCGTTTCGAAAGTTTTCCGCATGTTTTAAATTGAACCCAAAGTGCTTTCAAAAGGATTGAGTTTGGACAGTTTCGAAAGGCTTTAATGAATGGTTTCGAAAGGGGTGGTTTCCTAGTGTTGAAAGGAAGGGTTTTTCCTATGTTTTCGAAAGGCAGTATTTAAAAGGTTTTAAAGGAGGATGTCTGATATTTTGAATCTTTCGGAAAAAAGAATGGAAAGATTTTACCAATGTTTACGAAAGGGTCTTTCAATGGTTTCGAAGGGGTTACCTTCAATGGTATCGAAATGGTTGTTTAAAGGTTTTAAACAAAGGTTTCGAATGTATTAAGTAGGCAATGTAGCCTAAGTGTTTTCAAGTTAAAAAGAGTTTAACTTGTTTTGGAAGGATAGTTAATCCTCATTAAATCTCATTAACATTATTTTGAGTAAAGTATATATATTTCATAAAAAAATGGTTTAGAGTAAAGCTAAAGATATATTTTCCTTGTATATATATGATTTGAAGGAATAAATCATTTTGAAAAGGATTTCAAGGAAAATTTAAAGGATAGATAACCCTAAGAAAATGATTCAAACAGTTTGTTTATTTTGCAGGCAGTCAGCATAGATTTCGGACAATTAGTCCTTTTGGGGGGCAGTCAGCCCAGTGGTATGGATAAATAGTCTATTTGTAGCACCGGACCTTGCTATTATATTGTGGGCATATATAGTTCACATATTGCCCATTTTACGGATAGATAGTCCATTTATTAGCATAAAGGATATTGCTATTTTGATACAATCAGTTTGATTAAGCAGTTTGGTTGTAGGAAAATATTTGCACTATGTGTTAAAGAGGATATAAGTGAAGGGAAACCCGTTTCACTAGGCGGCATGGTCTCACTTAATATCAGAAAACGAGATGCAACAGAAGTATTCACACTAGGCTTTATGTCCGACTCAAAGTTTTTGTTTCCCCTTGAACTCTCGGGTACTCAAAATTGATTTGAGTAGGCAGAGGGTTAGGGTTTTCAGGTTTAGTTTTTTGGAGAATAAAGCTTCCGAAGGAGAGCAGGTGATTGACGATAGCTAATTAGGATTGCAGTTTCATTTTTTAATTTTGCTGTGTATATTAAGTCATATATGACTGTATTTTTTTGATGAACCAACGGGGCATCGTCATTTGTCGCTCTTGGCGCATCTTGTAAATGATATATTAATCACTGCCTGAGAAACGTATGTAACATGGACATGAATCATTCTTTTGAAAAGTAATCAGTAAAATATTGTTTTGAAATTTGAGATTTTGTTCATGTTCATGTGCTTCTGATATTATGGATACCATTATCATTACCGTATTTTGTTATCAGAAGTTAATACTATTGATGACTACAACATCTATAGCGCTTAGCATTTGGCCTCTAGATGCAGAATGTTACAACTTTGTATCAAAGCATGGTTTATGAAAAACTTTAAAGTAAAAATAGTTTTTAAAACATAATCCTAAGGAATTAGAGTAAGATTGGGGTATGCGATAACGTTATCGTAACATACTTGTATTTTCTATACATAAATACATGTTTTATCTCTAGTCTCCTATCTTTGTTAGGATATTTTTCTATATCTCATGAGGTTTGAATACATATATGGAAGGTAGAGGAGGAAGAGTTAACCCAGAAAGGGTAGGCACCGATGTGAATGCCAGGCCTAATGTGAGAAGAGGTCAAGGTCTGTTTTCTAGAATATGGTGCAGGCGAGAGTTGCAGCTGGAGTGTTAGGAAGAAATGCTACAGGAGCAGGGGTTTCGAAAGTTTCAATAGTTAATCATTATGCTAAGATGAGTGAATACTACACCAAGCTTGGAGGGAAGCCGTTTGTTGGAATGGAGAATGCCATTGAAGTATAAAATTAGTTGTTGCGCTGTGAAAGGATATTTGCAGATTTGAGGCTCAATGATGAGCAAAAGAGAAGGTTGGAATCTAGGCAGCTTCAAAGAGCAGCTTTGTTCTGGTGGAATAGTGTGACCGTGGCAGTAGATTAGGAGACTATGACCTGGTAAGATTTCAAGGGAAGGTTCAAGGAGAGGTTTATGTCGACAATGGCATAATCAGCTCTGATCAAGAAGTTTGCTGAGTTAGAGCAGTTGGAAATGTCAGTTTTGGGGTATGCTAGAAAGTTCGAGGAGTTGGCCCATTATGGGTGCGCTTCAGTGGATACAATCATGAAAAGGAATAAGAAGTTTATCAGGGATTGAAGCCTGAGTTGGCCAGGGCTACGTTACCTCATATTAGAGATCCTTCTGACTTTGTTGTAGAGATGGCCTTCAGACGTAAGGAGTTTCTTTATTCTCTAGAGAAGAGTAAGGCTAAAGAAGTACAGGTTGGGCAGAATCAGCAGAGAAATTTCTTTCCTAGAAAGGTGCTCAGAAGGATGGAGCAGCTAAGAAGGGGAAGTTTGAGATTGTTCGCTTCAAGTGTGATAAGAAGGGGCCCTTTGCTAATTAATGTCATGATGGGAAAGCTAAGGAAGTGGTTGTAAAGAAGGGCGTCAGGTGCTTCAATTGTGACCAGATTGGCCATTATAAGAGCCAGTGCAAGGAGCCCGCTAAGGATGGAAATGGCAAGGTATATGCATTAGAGCCTGCTGCTTCTAAGCCAACAACTCTGGAAAAAGGAAAGGCAGTCTTGGGATGTATGCTTCAGATACATGGTATGACTGTTAGCATTCTATTTGATACTAGTGTATCATATTCTTTTATATCTAGATGTTTGATAGATAAGCTTAACCTAGAACCCACTTATTTAGTTACTTCTTTATAGGTTGCTATTCCAATAGGAGGGTATGCAACTCAAGGGTTGAGGTGTGACCAGTTAGAGTTTGACCTATTGGTCATATTTTTGTTTGCAGTTTGCATGTGTTTGATTTTGTGGGGTTCGGGATTATTCTTGGGATGGATTGGTTAAGTGAGTATGATGCTAGAATATTTTGCCAGGATAGGAAAATATTGATTAGACACCTAGATTGTAGTGATCAGATAGTTTATACCGTAGAAGGTTCTACGGTGAGATGTATGCCTTGTTGAGTGCTATAGAATAGGATGATGAGTCGAGTCGAGTTTTAATTATTAGAGAATTCGCAGATGTTTTAGAGCCTGTAGTTGGATTGCCACAGAAACGAGCCATTTAGTTTAGGATTAATTTGGTTCCGGGAGTAGAAGAAGTAAGTAGACCGCCAAGTAGGATGACCCCTTTAGAGATGAGGGAGTTGAAGGTGAAGTTGGTGGATTTGGAAGGCAAGAATTTTATCAAGCCAAGTAGTTTCCATGGGAGCGGCCATAATGTTTGCTAAGAAGCCGGATGGCTCATTAAGGCTATGTATTGACTATCGTAAGTTGAATGAGAGGACAATAATGAATCGATATCCTTTGCCGAAGATTAACGATTTGTTTGACCAATTGAGTGGAGCCAATGTATTTTCTCAGTTGGATTTAGCGATAGGTTTCCATCAACTCAGGGTGCAGAGCATAGTATACCTTTGACGGCATTTAGGACCAGATATGGGTCGTATGAATGGTTAGTTATGCCATTCGGACTGACTAATGCGCCAGCTTTCTTTGTGGATTTGATAAACCAGGTTTTCCGGTAGCAATTGGATTGGTTCATATTGGTTTTCATAGATGATATCTTGATTTACCCTAGGGATGAAAGAGAGCACGAAGTTCATCTTAGAGTGGTGCTTGAGACACCAAGGGAGCATCAACTGAAGGCGAAGTTTTCGAAGTGTCATTTCTGGAACAAAGAAGTGAAGTTTCTTGGTCATGTAGTCTCGGAGGAAGGATTTTCAATAGATCAAAATAAGATTGAAGATATGAGTAGTTGGAAGAGACCCGATACTGTAATGGAGATAAAGAGTTTCCTTGGGTTGGCTGGTTATTATCGGAGGTTCGTTAAGGATTTCTCACGGATAGCGGCACCGATGACTAAGCTGACGAGAAAGGATGTGAAGTTTGTGTGGATCTATAAGTGTGAGAAAGCATTCCAGAGTTTGAAACACTTATTAACCCATGCACCTGTTTTGGTTGTTTTGGAAGGAAATCCGGATTTGGTGGTTTACACTGATGTGTGTGGAACAGGACTAGGAGCTGTGCTGATACAGAGAGGTAAAGTGATTGCTTATGCTTCCAAACAACTTAGACCGCATGAGGTCAGATATCCAACACATGATTTAGAATTTTCTGCAGTGATTTTTGCTTTGAAGGTGTGGAGACATTACCTTTTGGAAGAGAGGTTTGAGTTATATGTAGATCGTAAGTCGCTGAAGTATTTGTATTCTCAAAAGGAGTTGAACATGAGATAGTAATGGTGGTTAGAGTTTATTGCCACTTATGATATTGGAATTGAGTACACACCATGAAAAGGCAATAAGGTTGCGGATGCACTTAGTAGGAAACGTCAGAATGCAGTTTTGGCGAAGACTGCTAAGTGGAAAGATTTAGATACATTAGCAGATTGTAGAATGCCGTGGAGATCCAAGGCAGGGTCTAGTGGAGATATAGCTGTATTATCTTATTTGGAAGTTCAACTAGTGATGATCGAAAAGATTGCTTCTAGACAAGGGGAATATCCGGTATTAGCTGAACGGATCAGGAAGTTAAGAGATGGAATCGTGAGCGATAATTTGAAAGATTTCAGTCTTGACCGGTATGGGAGGTTGAGAAAGAAACGAAGAATATGTGTTCCGAGTGTAGGAAACATAAGTAAAGAAGTCTTGGAGGAATGCCATCATTCGAAGTTCTCTATTCATCCAGGAGGTACTAAGATGTATCAGGATATGAAGAGGAGTTTCTTCTGGGAAGGTATGAAGCGGGATATTGGGTTGTATGTGAAGCGGTTCATGATTTGCCAGCAGGCAAAGGCCGGACACCAAAAATCAAGTGGGTTGCTTCAGCCATTGGATATTCCAGTATGGAAGTGAGATTCTATCTCCATGGATTTTATTGATGGGTTGCCAAGGTCGAACAGAGAAAATGATAGTATATGGGTCATAGTGGAAAGATTGACCAAGAGTGCTCATTTCATTCTAGTTAAGTCAACCAAAACGGCACCTGTTTTGGCGAGGTTATTCCTGAAGAATGAAATTAGACTACATGGAGTTCCTAATAGCATAGTTAGTGATAGAGATTCATTGTTCACTAGCGAGTTATGGAAGTCTATAGGAAGATTTGGAAACTGTGCTCAAAATGAGTACCGCTTACCATCCTCAAACAGATGGGCGAGCGGAAAGAGTTAACAAAATCTTGGATTATTTATTAAGAGCTTGTGTTCTATATTTTAAGGGATCATGGGAAGACCATCTGCATTTAGTTGAGTTTTCTTATAACAACATTTATCAGACTAGTATTGAGATGACACCATTTTAAGCTTTGTATGGAAGGCCATGCAAATCTCCCATACGTTGGCTAGTGATCGGGGATAGATTGGTTCCTGGTCCAAATTTAGTCAGAAAAGCTGCAGAAAAGATTGAGATCATTCGGGCTTGAATGAAGGAGGCTCAGTCTAGGCAGTGAGTTATGCAGATAGGAGAAGGAAAGATCTAGAGTTATCAGTCGGAGACCAGCTTTTCGTCAGAGTATCACCAATGAAGGGTGTGATTAGGTTTAGAAAATCGAGGAACTTAGCATCGAGATTCTTTGGACCTTTTCCTATTGTTGAGAGGATTGGGAAACTCACATATAGAGTTGAGAGGATTGGGAAACTCACATATAGAGTTGAGTTACCGAGAAGCTTGGAAGGAGTCCATGATGTTTTTCATGTTTCTTCTCTCAGAAAGTATGTTAGAAACCCGGAGATTACTGTTGCACCGACTGTTCTAAAGAACTTAGTTTTAGAACAGGATTTGACTATTGTAAGAAAGCCTATTCGTATTGTCACGAGAGATGAGAAAGGGTTTAGAACCAAGACGATCAGGTTAGTCAAAGTCCAGTGGAGCGACGTTGACAGAGACTGTACTTTGGAGATTGAGAGCAGGATTAGAAATACTTATCCTGACTTGTGTGATGGTATGTTTTACCTCTTTGTTTTATTTGTTGTGTACCTTATCGTAATTTCGAGGACTAAATTTTTTAAGAAGGATAGTCTGTAACCCATCATATTTTTGGTAACATTATTTAGAATATTTGATTAGTTAAATTGAATAAAACAATATGTTGATTAGGGGATTGACATTTGATTTAAGGGGTAGCCGTGTCATTTGACAATGAATTAAATGAAGAGTTTAACATGGAATAAGGGAGGGTAAAACAGGAAAGAGGCAATTCCTATAACTCTTAAACGTGGCCGTGTATCTCCCCATACATGTTCACTTTTCATTTTCAAAATTCTTAAAATAGGCTGGACACCATTAATAAGGAAGAGAGGAAGAAAAGCTAGGAAGAGGCTAATTCAAATCAAATCTATTCATATCTCAATCTCTATAATCTCTAAAGCTAAGGTGAATAATGTTTACATCTCATTTTTTATTGCATTTTCGGCTTTTAGATGATTGTCGAATATTTTGCAATGATCTGACATGTTTTTGAATGATGTAATTATTATATATACATGTTGATGATTTATGTATGTTTATATTGATTTTATGATATGTTTCAAGGTGAAAACCCTATAAAATGACATCCAAATGCCTTGCGAATTTTCATGAAGATGATAAAATTATTTTGGAGATAGGTTTCAATTTTTAGAATTTTCTGAAATTATGTGGAATTTATATCAATTTTCTAGTAAAGAAAATGCTAGTTTTGGTTAATAATTATTTTCGATTAAATAATAATGGATTAGGGTCTAAAATTTTTATATGTTGGAAAACATAATAAAATAGATTTTTGGAATTTTTTTAGATTTTTCCTAAGTGTTTAAGGGTTATATAAAATTATTTAAGGTATGAGACTTAAATGTTTTATATAATTAAAAGAGGAGAATGAGCTTTTTGTAAAATGATTTAAGTTATAAATCTGAAAAGTCGACAGCACTTTTAACAAATTGCAACTTTTTATTGGTAAATAAAGAGGCAACCAATCAAAATTAGACACGTAAGGCAGGTTAGGTGAAAAGAGCTATTTGCTATATGTTTTTCACTGTTTCGACACCATTGGCACTAGGTTTCGCCTCCTTATCTTTGCTTCCAACATAGTCGAAACCAATATACATGGTATCAGTTTATTGGTACGTAGTGAATTGGATGTAGGCGAAAGGTAGGGAGTCGAAACAAGGGTTCTTGAAGGCGTTGAGGCAGTCCTTTTTTAAAAAAATTAAAGAAATACCCCCGCTTGCTTTCAACTAAATGACTTTTGAAAAAATAGCTTTCGGCCAGGTCAAATGATTTAAAGGAAATGGTTTCGATTGGATTGCGCCTCTTTTTTTAAATAATTGCTTTCGACTAAGTTGAAACCTTTTAGCTGCCACCATTGTACCTTTCGACCCAGATGGTTTCGAAAGAGCTGTTTTGTTTTCTAAAAAAATTCTGGCCGCCTCTCCAATGCTTTCGAAGGGATGGTTTCAGCACCATCACTTCTTAACTTAGGAAATGGTTTCGAAGCAGTTGCTTTTGACTTGAATGTTTTAAGACCCTTTTTCTATAAGTAAAGTAAAACCCAAATGGTTTCGAAAGAGATAGTTTTAAATTGTTTCGAAACAGACGCTTTCGACTTTAATGCGGTTTTGATCCTTTTGCTCTACTTGATGGCAAAATCCATATGGTTTCGACCGAGACATTTTTTAAAGGTTTCGAAGGGGTAAATTTTTGAATTGTTACGAAAGGTTTCCACATGTTTTAAATTGAACACAAAATTATTTTGAAAGGATTGAGTTTGGACAGTTTCGAAAGGTTTTAATGAATGGTTTCGAAAGGGGCATTTCCCCGGGGTTTCGAAAGATTTGAAAGTAAAGCTTTTTCCTATGTTTTCGAAAGGCAATATTTAAAAAGTTTTAAAGGAGGATGTTTGATATTTTAAAGCTTTCGGAGAAAAGAAAGTAAAGGTCGTTCCAGTGTTTTCGAAATGGTCTTTCAATGGTTTCGAAGGGGTTACCTTCAATGGTTTCGAAATGGTTGTTTAAAGGTTTTGAACAAAGGTTTCGAATGTATTAAGTAGGCAATATAGCCTAAGTGTTTTCAAGTTAAAAAGGGTTTAACTTGTTTTGGAAGGATAGTTAATCCTTATTAAATATCGCTAACAATATTTTGAGTAAAGCATATATATATATATCTTGAAAAAATGGCTTAGAGTAAAGCTAAAGATATGTTTTCCTTGTATATATATGATTTGAAGGAATAAATCATTTTGAAAAGGTTTTCAAGAAAAATTTAAAGGGCAGATAACCCTAAGAAAATGTAACGTCCCGCCTTTTCGCACACTTCAAATCGACACACATGTCGATTCAAACCATACAGAAGGGCGGATTGTTATGGGGTAAACAAGAAAAACAGAGAAGAAATAAAACAAAATACAATCTCACAGCGGAAGGATAAAATATAATAATAAAATATACAGTTTATAAAACTGTTTACAAAACATTTGATTCTTCTATATACAATTAAATATCAGAGTTCACATACCAAAAATGTCAATGCAGCGGAATACAGTGCAGTGGAATAAAATAGATAATAGTAATACAAATCTTCGTCTTCGTCCTCCAGAGCTAAATCTCCAAATCCTGAAACGCTCGGACTGACCCGAGCGAATTTGAAAAGACAAAAACACTCGAGTCAGAACTAAAAGATCTTATGTGAGTCAAATTAACATAAATAAATATGAGTGCGGTAACTCAAGAGATGCTCGGGATTTACATCTCCTAAGGATCCGTTAAACTATTTACTATATAGTATATTACGCTATTATAATAGTGTCTATTTGTAAAATAAACGTACATTTTAATAGCGTTAAGGGGTTACACATATAGCCCTTAACACAAATAATGCCAGTAGTCTATACAGTACCGTAATACCTCCTGATCGGGAAGCTACCAGAAGATACTCCATAGGTACGACACAAATAGAAACTCGTAGAAGGCGCGCTAGGGTAGGTGACACGGCACAACTAGGCAATGCCAGGGTAGATATACCAATTGCTATCCAGGCTGATGGAAACGCGCAGCGCGCAGCTACCGCCCACCTCGAACAAACACCCCCAAAATCAAAGAAATCAATAGTGGCCACCGAATTAATCCAAAGTCAGAGTATAGTATCGAAGGAGTGCGTTCGATCAGAGGAATGACCTCATTGGCCCGAGAATCGCTCCTGTTTTAGCCACCTTATGCCAACTCACGGGAGTCGGGTCCACATATTTACCTTGCAGGAAACGCCTCCACCAACCTACTTCATTCTGGAATCTCCACCGCGTACACGGTTGTTAAAGTGATTTTCAGAGCTGGCAGAGAGTATGACAACTTCCGATCCCGGTCTCTTCAACAACCAAACGTTATTATAACACTGCGGTCCTTTAAAATAATTTATACTTTCAAAACTAGAATAAAACATCTATTTCAAAATCATATAAATCGATATCATTTATATTTTTAAAACCCCAAATCAATACGACATCATTTAGACCCAAACCAATATAATGTCATTTTTATTTTCCAATATACATTCTTTTCCAAAATCATAGGGTTTTCAAAGTAAATTATTTAGAAATCAAACTCTTGAATATAATATTTTCAAATTATACTACCTTGAAAATCATAACCTTGAAACAAGTTTCCATCTCTTAAATGGTTAAATATTAAATTACTTTTATAAAATAGCTTCTTTACATTTCACAAATCAATTCCAAATATCGATTTAAACTTCCAAATACCATTCTTAATTCTTATGTTTCAAAGCTTTAAATATTTCACCATTAAAAAAACAAACTCATTTGACAAACCCGTATATATCAAATTCAATTACTTATTATTTAGACTTGAAATGTTTACTTAATGAATTCAATATAATTTAAGAAAACCTTTAACTTCACATAACTGGAAAATCTTTCAATTTATCATATATTCATTTAAATCAACCTGATATTCATTTAAATCACTCTACACAAAATCAAGTTATAAAAATCGTATCCTTTAGAAATTCTAACTTTTTATTTAATTCCAATTTAACTTAATATTCATCTTCCAACCTTATTCTCATTTAAGTCAATAGAACTTTCAGAAATTAAATTTTAAATAAATGCTTAATCGTATTTGATCTAAAAAAAAATCAAACTTTATTTTATACTTCAAATCAAATTTATACAAAGTTTAAAAACCGGAAATTACTATATATATAAATAACCTTTATCAAGAACCAAATCAATATCTCATAAACCATATATAGCTTTGCAAAACCATAGAAAATCATTTCAAAATATTTATATATATGTATATACCGCGGTGCCTGTATATAATTTTCTATCCTATGGTCAAGTGATACGGATATTTATCATTTCAATCCGCAATTTAAAATAAAATGCGGTTATATATCATTTCAAACAGCAATCCCGAATGAAATGAAAATTTTGCATGATAACTTGCAGTTTACATAAGATAGAACACATCATCCATTCAACCAATATCAAACATCAACCAATTTATTTCAATCATCATCAATTTATTTCAATCATCATCAATTTAACAAACATCAATATATGACATATACAATATAACAGGAAATAAAAGACAGTTATTAACTAACAGTTTATATTCAAAATAAATTTATTAACTGTTTAACTATCAATTTATATGCAAATAAATAAATTTTTACTGTCAATTTATATGCAATAATCAAATTAATTAACAGTTATATTAAATAAATGCGTTTGAACAGAAATAATGAATAAAACATGCCAAACAGTTGAATAAAACATGCCAAACAGTCATAAATAAATTTCTACTCTTATCTAAAGTCAAATTAACAAACATAAGAAATTTTAGAAATTGTGAGTGGGTTAAAACACTCACCTTTTGAATTTAAATTGGATTTAAATACAATTTAAACTCAAAAATTCGACGGCCTCCAAATCTTTTCAAACCAGCGTCAACAGATCTGGAAATTTATTACGATCCTAGCAAAAAAAAATTCGCGTAAATCGGAGGTCGTATGAGAAAGTTATACGCATTAATGGTGATTGAAATTTCAAAAAAAGGAAAAAAGAAATTATATATCACATCATATATTTTATTTAACTTGCAATGGAATTTTTAGTATTGCGTACCTTTTTGCTTAGCCAGATTTGGATCTGGAATTACTTTCTCATTTTGTTTTGTTTCCTTGCTATCTTAATATTTTTTTATTTTATTTCTATAGAAAGTTTTGAAGAGAAGATTATATAAATATGGATTTGAAGAAAAAGACGTGGAAAGAAGATAAGGTTTAAAAGAGAAAAAAAAATTAAAGAAGAAGAAGAACAACAACAAAAAAAGAAAAGGAAACTTTGATAAAGAAGAAGATTTGAAGAATAAGAAGAAGAAAGAGGAAAAAAAAGAGAAAGGAGATTTGAAGAAGAAACATGAAAAAAGGAAGAAGGAGGGTAAAGAGTGACAAAAAATGAAGCTATAGAAGATGAAATTTTAAAAAATGAAATGAAGCTACAAGAATGAGGAATGAAACTAGTGAAAAACTAAATATAAACAAAGTAGGAATTGAACAACCCAATAAAAATGGTAGATATTAAAAGAGGTGAAAGAAAGAAATAAAAATATGAAAAGTATGTAACGTTCATGAAATGAAAAGGCTTTAGACCATGTAAATGGAAATGAGTAATGGATTAAACGAGGAAACAATAAAAAAAATGTGTGACAATTATTAATTAGAAAGGGAATGAATAGACCAACTCTACTCTATAAACAAACTTTTAGAATTCAAATTTCAAAACATTTGTTCACCCAATTAATTTTTTTTTAACCCCAAACATACCAAATTTGACACTCATTAAAGATTTAATTACCACAACATAACTAAATTTAAAAAGACCAATTTACATAACGGGGACAGCGGATACATAAATAAAATATGAACCATGATTTAAAAATTCAAATTTAAAAATAACATTTTTCTCGACACGTAATTATGAACTCAATTATTTAATTTATTTTAAATTTCAAGGTTAGTAATAAAATCACTTTCGTGCAACCTATGCCTGCTATTTAACTACCGAAAAATGTTGTTTTAAAAATTCAATTTTCTCTTTTTACAACGCTATATTTATATTCAGAATGGAAACGTTCACTTTATTTCCTCAACATTCTTTTATTTTCCTTAAAATGCTTATTCGTTACTTGCAATTCATAAATGTGAACATTCTTATATTCTAAAATGATCAACTTATACAATATTAAATCCATCCTTATATTTCCAAATAATGTACATTCATAATGAAAACATTCTTACATAAATTTTATTAATTGCACTTTGTTTCTTTTCCTTTTCCAATTGAAAGATTTTAATAAATTTATTTCCAATTAATTTTAATCTTCCACTTCAAAACAGACCCTAATTAATGAAATCAATTAAATAAATACGTGAACATTGTAATCCTTATTTATAGTCAAGCAAACATGTTTATAAAATTACAGTTTCCAACAAGCATTAAATTACATACTAAATAAATCTTTTTCTCTATTCAGTTAAATAATCAAATGTTTATTCCATCTAAAAATTTTAAGTAGAAGGATTCCATGTTGGGTTCAAAATCTATTATTTTAATATCCTTGAATTTTAGTTTAATCTCTATAAACGAAATATTTAAACATTAATTTCATTTATTTTGCAATACTTTAATTAAACTAAAATATCGTTTTCTAAACTTAAATCTATGCTCCCATTGATTCATTCAATTTGCACTTATTATGTATTATTTTAACAACTCATTTATAACTTTGAATCTATTCCCCAAATTTCACATTTCTATCGTTATATACATTTGAATTCCATCCTATTTAATATTTCAAATATTACGTCATTATCATTAATGTAATAAATATATTTTTAATTATTGCAATTGATTTTCCTTTATAACTTAATATACTAAATAGGTGGTTAATCAAAAATACTTGTTCTCATTAACGATTTATTTCTACTTACAAATTAATATTATTACCTATTTCCATCTTTATCTCCAATTAACGTAAAATGTGATATTCAAATTTCATAAATTTCAATAGATTCAAATTATCATATCTATGAAGAACATTTATGTTATTCTCCATTTATTACCTTAACTTATTCAACGTAACATTTAATTTATATTTATTGCAATGATTTCCAAATCAATTGAATTGAATTAAATATATATGTATCACTCATAATAACTTGTGGTCACAACTCTTGATCACCATTAATAAGTTTATTATTTACAATCCAATAATCGCCATTCTATATATATATATATATATATATATATATATATATATACACACACGAATTAACTAATTCAATATTTCCATTTCGTTTTCCTATCCTAATTTTATTACTAAGTGTATTTACTACATTCCAACAAGTTGGAATTCCATTTTTACTATACAATCATTTCCCTATTCACTTTTGTTACTAACCCATCATCTTTGCATTTATTGTCTTTTATTGATTTAATCAATTTACCCCATATTCCCTTAAATTCATACTAACGAAACATTGAATTCTATTTATCACATAAACTCCATTTCATAAATCTACCTGCAATTTCTACCTAGAAATAAGGTTACATTTCCGTTGAAAATACATTTACATCTTACGTTACTACATTAATAATTAGTAACGTTTATATCATCAACCATCACTTATGAATAATTAGGGTTTCCTATTTATTTTGTTACATTCACTTATATTCACTTTATGAATAAATTGGTATTCCCTTTAACCTATTAATTACTAACTTTAATTATTGCAATTCATTTATCTAACATAAATTTTGAATCTATTTCCAAATTTTCATATTTCAATTAATTAACACCTTACAATAGTTTACAAATAAAAGGGATGGTACTAATTACATTATTTATTTTCTTGCATTACTTTATTACCTCCGTTTATATTCAATTTCCGTAAATCAATATTTTATTCCATTGACAAATTCAATATTTGCAACAATTTCCACTATTACTATTAATTGCAATATATAATTTAATTTGTAAATTTTAATTACCCTTGATACATCAAATTTCAATATTTGCTTTCATATAAATTAATAAGATTTTTATTTCTTTTTAAATTTAAAATAAAATCCTATTAATTTAATTCATTTTAAACATCGAATTTACACGGGTCGTTACACTCTTCCCCACTCAAAACTTTTCATCCCCGAAAAGGAAAAAAAGGAAAAAGAAGAATTAAATAACAATACATCTTATTCAAAATATTTAACTTATAAATAATAATTTACTAAATTTATTGCCTTAAATGAACCGTAATCCGAAACGTACCTATTTGTCGGGAAACTTATGCTTAATTTATGGAACCAAAAACAGTAGCAATTGCTTCCAAAACCTGCATTACACCTATAAAATCTAAAAGGGTTACAATTTATATAAAGTAAAATATTTAAGTGGTTTCCATCACTAATACAAAACAATACAAAAACCATCAATTTTAACAGCAGCATACACAACAAATTCAAAGCAACCATTCAACTAAACAAATAAATAGTCGTTCGGGTTCAAAACCTTTAAATCGTACGGAATGAAGAATAAACCATCAAGTGCATCATTTACTCAACAGTCTAAGATAAACTAAATAGATTATTCATTCACTCCAAATCCAATTTTCAAAGTATTTTACCCAAACAACCATAACCAAACAACAACAATTCAAACAACAATCAACTTAACCTTTTATTAATTTCATACCTTTGTTGTTTAATTTCTCTTTTTATTCATACCACATAAATTTTCCTTTTATAGTTTACATTTATTTCTAACAAACTTTTAATTTCATTTACTCATTCAATGTTTGTTTCAGTTATTTTTTTTACTTATTACTTACAATTTTTCATTTCCATTATCTTAGGTCATGCCAGTTCTTTTTATTTCATTATAATTTTTCGTTCATTTATTGCATGCCCTCATTTATTTACATTTGTTTATCAATAGTATTCATGTCCCATTTAATTTGTTAGCATTTCCATTTTATTTACTTAAGTTGATATTCATCAATTTGAATTACTTACCTTTAATTATATTCACTTATAGTAAAATTTCAATTGTAACTTAAGTTTATACATTAAATTCTCATTTATAATAGCAAATTCATTGAGTACTTCATTTTCTACTTTTACTTGTACAATTTTCATTACATTTCCTATTTAACATTTCAACCTTTTATATTGGTAAGTTATATATGTTAAAGAAAATGCAAATGAACTTATACAAGTTTTATCTCATCCTTTAATTAAATTTAATGTTCAACAATATTACTCTTTGTTTCATATGTTACAAATTTCAAATTTTCTTTAAATCCATTAATAACTTAGCATTAAATCTCTTACCTAAATTAGAGGTTGCAATTATTAATTACTTACCTTTTATTTTACTACAATAATTGAAACAATTAATTAATGGAAATTTAAGAATTAAACACCGGGTTAAATTTCAAATTATTTTAAAATAAAAGATAAATATATTCTTGCAACTTATATATCTCTAATTATATTTAAACAATTCAAAACTTATATATTTTTCGAAAATGAATCTGCAGTAAAACTACTACAGTGGCCTTTCCCCTTCGAAACTCGAAAATGAAAGTCGATGATGCGGCCGCCATCACCGAAATTATTTTCCAGCGACAAAGAGGAAAGTACAAAACTTATTTTCTCCAAAAATCTTCTTTAAAACAATTCTTCCGAATTATATTAAAATATTTATATCAGAAAATACTTATACACAATATTATTATATTCCAAAAAAAATTTCGAAAGAAATTTCAAAACCCCGGAACTTAAGCCCTAAATTTCCAGATTTCATTTATTTTACTTTCAACTTAGTTTCAACCATTATTTATATTTTCATTACCTAACACCCAATCTATAGCAACCAAATATATGTCATTATAAAATATTTTTATATATAGAAAATATAATAGGCAAAGTTATTTCATTCACCTATATTAAAAACAAATATTATGTCGGTCTGTCCTATTAAGTGTTTAGAAATCCCTATTGATGTCACAGCGTCCCATGCACCAACTAGAATTTATAAATACAAAACAGAATAGATTAACCCAATATTAAAATCTTTTTATATCACTAACAAATACGCTCTCTCATATATATACACTCAGCGACTCCCATAGGGTATTACTACCCTATTAGTAAAGAGTCAAACCCCACAAAGCTAAGGTTTATCGCTAAACCAAAGCTCTGATACCAGATGTAACGTCCCGCCTTTTCGCACACTTCAAATCGACACACATGTCGATTCAAACCATACGGAAGGGCGGATTGTTATGGGGTAAACAAGAAAAACAGAGAAGAAATAAAACAAAATACAATCTCACAGCGGAAGGATAAAATATAATAATAAAATATACAGTTTATAAAACTGTTTACAAAACATTTGATTCTTCTATATACAATTAAATATCAGAGTTCACATACCAAAAATATCAATGTAGCGGAATACAGTGCAGTGGAATAAAATAGATAATAGTAATACAAATCTTCGTCTTCGTCCTCCAGAGCTAAATCTCCAAATCCTGAAACGCTCGGACTGACCCGAGCGAATTTGAAAAGACAAAAACACTCGAGTCATAACTAAAAGATCTTATGTGAGTCAAATTAACATAAATAAATATGAGTGCGGTAACTCAAGAGATGCTCGGGATTTACATCTCCTAAGGATCCGTTAAACTATTTACTATATAGTATATTGCGCTATTATAATAGTGTCTATTTGTAAAATAAACTTACTTTTTAATAGCGTTAAGGGGTTACCCATATAGCTCTTAACACAAATAATGCCAATAGTCTATACAGTACCGTAATACCTCCTGATCGGGAAGCTACCAGAGGATACTCCATAGGTACGACACAAATAGAAACTCGTAGAAGGCGCGCTAGGGTAGGTGACACGGCACAACTAGGCAATGCCAGGGTAGATATACCAATTGCTATCCGGGCTGATGGAAACGCGCAGCGCGCAGCTACCGCCCACCTCGAACAAACACCCCCAAAATCAAAGAAATCAATAGTGGCCACCGAATTAATCCAAAGTCAGAGTATAGTATCGAAGGAGTGCGTTCGATCAGAGGAATGACCTCATTGGCCCGAGAATCGCTCCTGTTTTAGCCACCTTATGCCAACTCACGGGAGTCGGGTCCACATATTTACCTTGCAGGAAACGCCTCCACCAACCTACTTCATTCTGGAATCTCCACCGCGTACACGGTTGTTAAAGTGATTTTCAGAGCTGGCAGAGAGTATGACAACTTCCGATCCCGGTCTCTTCAACAACCAAACGTTATTATAACACCGCGGTCCTTTAAAATAATTTATACTTTCAAAACCAGAATAAAACATCTATTTCAAAATCATATAAATCGATATCATTTATATTTTTAAAACCCCAAATCAATACGACATCATTTAGACCCAAACCAATATAATGTCATTTTTATTTTCCAATATACATTCTTTTCCAAAATCATAGGGTTTTCAAAGTAAATTATTTAGAAATCAAACTCTTGAATATAATATTTTCAAATTATACTACCTTGAAAATCATAACCTTGAAACAAGTTTCCATCTCTTAAATGGTTAAATATTAAATTACTTTTATAAAATAGCTTCTTTACATTTCACAAATCAATTCCAAATATCGATTTAAACTTCCAAATACCATTCTTAATTCTTATGTTTCAAAGCTTTAAATATTTCACCATTAAAAAAACAAACTCATTTGACAAACCCGTATATATCAAATTCAATTACTTATTATTTAGACTTGAAATGTTTACTTAATGAATTCAATATAATTTAAGAAAACCTTTAACTTCACATAACTGGAAAATCTTTCAATTTATCATATATTCATTTAAATCAACCTGATATTCATTTAAATCACTCTACACAAAATCAAGTTATAAAAATCGTATCCTTTAGAAATTCTAACTTTTTATTTAATTCCAATTTAACTTAATATTCATCTTCCAACCTTATTCTCATTTAAGTCAATAGAACTTTCAGAAATTAAATTTTAAATAAATGCTTAATCGTATTTGATCTAAAAAAAAATCAAACTTTATTTTATACTTCAAATCAAATTTATACAAAGTTTAAAAACCGGAAATTACTATATATATAAATAACCTTTATCAAGAACCAAATCAATATCTCATAAACCATATATAGCTTTGCAAAACCATAGAAAATCATTTCAAAATATTTATATATATGTATATACCGCGGTGCCTGTATATAATTTTCTATCCTATGGTCAAGTGATACGGATATTTATCATTTCAATCCGCAATTTAAAATAAAATGCGGTTGTATATCATTTCAAACAGCAATCCCGAATGAAATGAAAATTTTGCATGATAACTTGCAGTTTACATAAGATAGAACACTTCATCCATTCAACCAATATCAAACATCAACCAATTTATTTCAATCATCATCAATTTATTTCAATCATCATCAATTTAACAAACATCAATATATGACATATACAATATAACAGGAAATAAAAGACAGTTATTAACTAACAGTTTATATTCAAAATAAATTTATTAACTGTTTAACTATCAATTTATATGCAAATAAATAAATTTTTACTGTCAATTTATATGCAATAATCAAATTAATTAACAGTTATATTAAATAAATGCGTTTGAACAGAAATAATGAATAAAACATGCCAAACAGAAATAATGAATAAAACATGCCAAACAGTCATAAATAAATTTCTACTCTTATCTAAAGTCAAATTAACAAACATAAGAAATTTTAGAAATTGTGAGTGGGTTAAAACACTCACCTTTTGAATTTAAATTGGATTTAAATCCAATTTAAACTCAAAAATTCGACGGTCTCCAAATCTTTCCAAACCAGCGTCAACAGTATTACGATCCTAGCAAAAAAAAAAATTCGCGTAAATCGGAGGTCGTATGAGAAATTTATACGCATTAATGGTGATTGAAATTTCAAAAAAAAGGAAAAAAGAAATTATATATCACGTCATATATTTTATTTAACTTGTAATGGAATTTTTAGTATTGCGTACCTTTTTGCTTAGCCAGATTTGGATCTGGAATTACTTTCTCATTTTGTTTTGTTTCCTTGCTATCTTAATATTTTTTTATTTTATTTTTATAGAAAGTTTTGAAGAGAAGATTATATAAATATGGATTTGAAGAAAAAGACGTGGAAAGAAGATAAGGTTTAAAAGAGAAAAAAAATTAAAGAAGAAGAAGAACAACAACAAAAAAAGAAAAGGAAACTTTGATAAAGAAGAAGATTTGAAGAATAAGAAGAAGAAAGAGGAAAAAAAAGCTTTGGGAAAAAAAAGAGAAAGGAGATTTGAAGAAGAAACATGAAAAAAGGAAAAAGGAGGGTGAAGAGTGACAAAAAATGAAGCCATAGAAGATGAAATTTTAAAAAATGAAATGAAGCTACAAGAATGAGGAATGAAACTAGTGAAAAGCTAAATATAAACAAAGTAGGAATTGAACAACCCAATAAAAATGGTAGATATTAAAAGAGGTGAAAGAAAGAAATAAAAATATGAAAAGTATGTAACGTTCATGAAATGAAAAGGCTTTAGACCATGTAAATGGAAATGAGTAATGGAACAAATGAGGAAACAATAAAAAAAACGTGTGACAATTATTAATTAGAAAGGGAATAAATGGACCAACTCTACTCTATAAACAAACTTTTTGAATTCAAATTTCAAAACATTTGTTCACCCAATTAATTTTTTTTAACCCCAAACATACCAAATTTGACACTCATTAAAGATTTAATTACCACAACATAACTAAATTTAAAAAGACCAATTTACATAACGGGGACAGCGGATACATAAATAAAATATGAACCATGATTTAAAAATTCAAATTTAAAAATAACATTTTTCTCGACACGCAATTATGAACTCAATTATTTAATTTATTTTAAATTTCAAGGTTAGTAATAAAATCACTTTCGTGCAACCTATGCCTGCTATTTAACTACCGAAAAATGTTGTTTTAAAAATTCAATTTTCTCTTTTTACAACGCTATATTTATATTCAGAATGGAAACGTTCACTTTATTTCCTCAACATTCTTTTATTTTCCTTAAAATGCTTATTCGTTACTTGCAATTCATAAATGTGAACATTCTTATATTCTAAAATGATCAACTTATACAATATTAAATCCATCCTTATATTTCCAAATAATGTACATTCATAATGAAAACATTCTTACATAAATTTTATTAATTGCACTTTGTTTCTTTTCCTTTTCCAATTGAAAGATTTTAATAAATTTATTTCCAATTAATTTTAATCTTCCACTTCAAAACAGACCCTAATTAATGAAATCAATTAAATAAATACGTGAACATTGTAATCCTTATTTATAGTCAAGCAAACATGTTTATAAAATTACAGTTTCCAACAAGCATTAAATTACATACTAAATAAATCTTTTTCTCTATTCAGTTAAATAATCAAATGTTTATTCCATCTAAAAATTTTAAGTAGAAGGATTCCATGTTGGGTTCAAAATCTATTATTTTAATATCCTTGAATTTTAGTTTAATCTCTATAAACGAAATATTTAAACATTAATTTCATTTATTTTGCAATACTTTAATTAAACTAAAATATCGTTTTCTAAACTTAAATCTATGCTCCCATTGATTCATTCAATTTGCACTTATTATGTATTATTTTAACAACTCATTTATAACTTTGAATCTATTCCCCAAATTTCACATTTCTATCGTTATATACATTTGAATTCCATCCTATTTAATATTTCAAATATTACGTCATTATCATTAATGTAATAAATATATTTTTAATTATTGCAATTGATTTTCCGTTATAACTTAATATACTAAATAGGTGGTTAATCATAAATACTTGTTCTCATTAACGATTTATTTCTACTTACAAATTAATATTATTACCTATTTCCATATTTATCTCCAATTAACGTAAAACGTGATATTCAAATTCCATAAATTTCAATAGATTCAAATTATCATATCTATGAAGAACATTTATGTTATTCTCCATTTATTATCTTAACTTATTCAACGTAACATTTAATTTATATTTATTGCAATGATTTCCAAATCAATTGAATTGAATTAAATATATATGTATCACTCATAATAACTTGTGGTCACAACTCTTGATCACCATTAATAAGTTTATTATTTACAATCCAATAATCGTCATTCTATATATATATATATATATATATATATATATATATATATATATATATAGACACACACACACACACACACACACGAATTAACTAATTCAATATTTCCATTTCGTTTTCCTATCCTAATTTTATTACTAAGTGTATTTACTACATTCCAACAAGTTGGAATTCCATTTTTACTATACAATCATTTCCCTATTCACTTTTGTTACTAACCCATCATCTTTGCATTTATTGTCTTTTATTGATTTAATCAATTTACCCCATATTCCCTTAAATTCATACTAACGAAACATTGAATTCTATTTATCACATAAACTCCATTTCATAAATCTACCTGCAATATCTACCTAGAAATAAGGTTACATTTCCGTTGAAAATACATTTACATCTTACGTTACTACATTAATAATTAGTAACGTTTATATCATCAACCATCACTTATGAATAATTAGGGTTTCCTATTTATTTTGTTACATTCACTTATATTCACTTTATGAATAAATTGGTATTCCCTTTAACCTATTAATTACTAACTTTAATTATTGCAATTCATTTATCTAACATAAATTTTGAATCTATTTCCAAATTTTCATATTTCAATTAATTAACACCTTACAATAGTTTACAAATAAAAGGGATGGTACTAATTACATTATTTATTTTCTTGCATTACTTTATTACCTCCGTTTATATTCAATTTCCGTAAATCAATATTTTATTCCATTGACAAATTCAATATTTGCAACAATTTCCACTATTACTATTAATTGCAATATATA
The DNA here is from genome assembly GCA_030765085.1 of Allium cepa. Lineage (NCBI taxonomy): Eukaryota > Viridiplantae > Streptophyta > Magnoliopsida > Asparagales > Amaryllidaceae > Allium > Allium cepa. The sequence continues at coordinate 430,934,188 of CM060929.1, read as the reverse complement.
ATTTAATTTGTAAATTTTAATTACCCTTGATACATCAAATTTCAATATTTGCTTTCATATAAATTAATGAGATTTTATTTATTTTTAAATTTAAAATAAAATCCTATTAATTTAATTCATTTTAAACATCGAATTTACACGGGTCGTTACAGAAAATGATTCGGACGGTTCGTCCACTTTGTAGGCAGTCATCCTAGATTTCAGACAGTTGGTCCAGTTTGTGGGCAGTCAGCCCAGTTGTTTGGACAGACTGTCCATTTGTAGCATAACAGACTTTGCTATTATATTGTGGGCGGATAGCTCACATATTACCTATTTTACGGACAGATAGTCCATTTATTAGCATAAAGAGTATTGCTACTTTGATATAATCCGTTTGATTAACAAGTTGGTTGTAGGTAAAGATTTGTAAAATATATGTTTTAAAGAGGATATAAGTGAGGGAGAACCCGTTCCATTAGGCGGCGTGGTCTCGCTTAATATTAAAAAACCGAGATGCAACAAAATTATTTACACTAGGCTTTATGTATGACTCAAAATTTTTGTTTCCCATTAAACTCTCGGGTACTTAAGATTGATTTGAGTAGGCTGAGGGTTTGGGTTTTCAGGTTTAGTCTTTTGGCGAATAAACCTTCCGGAGACGAGCAGGTGGCTGATGCATAGCTAATTAGGATTGCGGGTTCTTTTTGTTTTAATTTCGCTGTGTATATTAAGTCATATATGACTATATTGCATTGATCAACCAAGTGAGTGTCATCATATGTCGCTCTTAGCGTATTTTGTAAGTGATATATTTAATCATTGCCTGGGAAACGTTAAGGGATTATGTAACATGGATATGAATTTTTTTTTTGAAATGTAATTGGTAAAATATTGTTTTTGAATTTGAGATTTTGTTCATATTCATATGCTTCTGATATTATGGATACCATTATTATTACGATATTTTATCACCAGAAGTTAATATTATGGATGATTGTAGCATCTGTAGCGCTTAGCCTTTGGCCTCCAAATACAGGATGTTACACTTTTTATATATAAACATATATATTTAAATATTATATATAAATACGTATAGGACAAGGATCGACTAGATCTCAAATTGGCTACACTTATAATCCCCCTTCATTTCCACCACACCTTTCGAATCAAATAATAAAGTTAGTGGGAAGAGAGAGAAGTAGAATTATTTAATTCAAAATGTGGTAGAAATCAAGGGAGATTAGAGGTGTAGTCGATCCTTGCCCATATGTGTGTGTGTGTTGTATGTTTATATATTGTAATTTTATTCAGATAAGAAAATTTTAAAAAAAAATTGACAGTCTAAATTATATAATGTCAATGATATGTAAAATTTAAATTCGAACGTTTACCTTTTAGATATAGCTGGTTGTTGACATGTCTTATTGATGGATTTTCCTCTATAACAATACCTATCTTCGAACACATCGGTCTAAAGCCCAAAAACAACATTTGGGCTCACATCCTGCCAAATAAGTACAATCCATTAGGTTTTCTTTGTAGTTTATGTGAAATAGAGGCAAACATAATTTTTAAACATTCTGCACTTTTAGATCTCATAACCAAAGGAATATAATATAAATGTCGAAATATCCCAAATTCAATACTATTTCAAAAACAACAATAGTCCATGTAAAAAATTTCCAAACACTGTCTCCAAATAGAAATATACATAACTCTGAAGTGAAATAAGATACATCAAGAATAATAATAATAAATATTTCTCCAAGGCGCACGGTCACATCTTCTATGCATCTTATTGTCATCGTTCCCTGTACTACCTTGTCATCCTGTAACAGGTATAAAGAGGGAAAAATAGAGGGGATTAGACAAGGTCTGGTAAGTGAGTATTATCACTAGTGGTATGATGTCGATTGGTAATTAAATCATTGTTTATAATCCACACAGCTTAAAGGTATTCATTTGTGTGTGTACTGCGTATAAGGAATTAGTTAATTTACTTACTATGGGGGAACAATCCTTAATAAGCCTAGATCCAATAACAATCTATGATGGTTTCCACCCTGGGTGGAACATGCAAAAACTAAATAGACCTGGGTATACATTGAGTATACGGTCTCGGTAGTAAACCACCTAACTATAAATTGAGTAAACATTCTCAATGGTAAACCATTTAAGTTGCACACGCTCCAAGTATACTTCTAATGCCTTAGCACGTGCACACCAAGCATACACCCAATGATAACTTACCATCAAAGCATCGCATAAACAACCTCGTCAGTGCCTGTATCCTATGCCCTATATCATTCAACCTATAACAAAAAAGATTGAGAACTATTCGACTCCCTCGTAGGTGCATTCGCTTGCCCGCTTTCCCATCCTACTATTTGCGAGCGTTTTTGCTCCTCTTCTCCTGCAGTCTGCAAAATAAAATACGCAACCGAGGTCCACTACAGTAACGATTAGAGCATCTTATTGTGACATAATGGCACATTGCGTTGACTATCATCCTATACAACATCATGATGTGAATCTAGATACATCACCAAGTGTGAAAAAAGTCTAACGTGTTGCACAGCTTCGTGCAGCTATGTGAAGTCCCGAAAGTCAAGGAAGTGGAAACAAGTTTTCCTGAAATAACTTGCATGGTCTATACTAGGTATAGATTCAACCTGGTCTACCTACAACAATTCAGATGTCTGAGCACGTCATTCAGATGTCTGAACATCTTTCAGACATTTTAATATTTGGTCCAAACGTCTACCTCCCTGTACCAAAACACCTACAGGTAATCAACTATCTGAATGGACTTCCAAACATCCGACTCTCATTTTAGATGTCTGAATGTGAATTTTAGATATCTAAACCTAGCCAAAAGTCAACGTCTTCCTTTCGGGTTTCATTTTACATAATTTCAAAAAAAAATCAAACATCCGGGTAGTATTTTCAAACATCTGAACTGGCATATTTTTTCCTGTTCTCTTTTCATTTCGTCTATCTTTATTCTATAGTTAAATATAACCGTATAATTCATCTTTAAACAAGTATTTATGTACAGTGTCAACTATATTCATTCCCAAACTTTTCACATAGTTTATCCAATTTATTGCATATAACAACTATTCAATTTTTTTATCTAAGCATATTAAATTTTATTCAAAGTTGATAGAATTGGATAAATATGAATTCAAAGTATGTATACATAGATTCACTTTTATCATTTCAAATCTATTACATAAATCAGATCCAATTGACTTTAAGTGTGAATTTTATTCAATCTGCTCTTTTTCCAAGCTTCATCAACTATATTACACCACATACAAAGCATCCAAACAACTCATATCAAACATATATGTTTCCTAATATTTCTAGCTATCATATATTATGCCCATAGAGACACCACAAAATTCTGGATATAAGCTTCAATATATAACAATGGTAAAATAAATGCAAATAACAATGTGCATTAATCAATCAACACATGTAATGAATATGACAGGTGTAACATCCCGTCTTTTTGTACATTTTAAATCAACGATAAACCACACATGTCAGACTCGAACCATACAAAAGGGCGAGTTGCTATTGGGGTGAATAAGAAAAGCAGAGAAAGGAATAAAACAAAACAGAACCTCACAGCGGAATGAAAAAAATATAATAATCAAATAACAGTTCATGAAGCTGTTTTATAAAACATTTGATTATACATATACAACACAAAATCATAGTTACACATACCAAAGAATAATAAATAACAATGCAGCGGAACAATGTGATGCAGCGGAACAATATAGTAAATAATAGTAATAATACAATCTTCGTCTTCGTCCTCCAGAAATAAGTTCTTCAAACCCTAAAAAGCTCAGACTGACCCGAGCGAATTGAAAAGACAAAACACTCGAGTCAGAACTGAAAGATCTTATGTACGCTAAATCAATGGTAAATAATATGAGTGGAATAGCGTCAGAGATGTTTTGCGGGATTTGACATCTCCTATCCAGTGTCTAACGTGAGTGAAGTAACTTAAGAGATGCTCAGGATTCACATCTCCTATGGATCCGTTAAATTATTTACTATGTAGTAATATTTCGCTATTATAATAATGTCTATAGTAAAATAAACATACTTTTAAATAGCGTTAAGGAGTTACCCAATCCCCCCCTTAACACGTAAAAGTCTAATAGTCCATCCAGTACCATAGTTCCTCCTGATCGGAAATCCACCAGAGGATACTCCACGGGCTACGGGAGAAAACCAAACTCGTACAAGGCGCTGGGGTAGGTGACATGGCACAACTAGGCAATGCCAGGGTAGATATACCAAATACGGCTTTGGACTGGTGGTAACGCGTAGCAGCTACTACCGCCCACCTCGAGCCACATCCACAAAAATAAAAAATGACCCCAATCAATCACAAAGTAATAAAATGGTATCGAAGGAGTGTGTCCGATAAAAGGTGCTACCTTCTTAGCCCGTCAATCGCTCCTGTTTTAGCCATCTTATGCCATCTCACGGGAGTCAGGTCCATGTATATACCTCAAAGTAACACTGTCACCATCCTACTTCATTCTGGAATCTCCACCGCGTACACGGCTGTTAAAGTAGTTTTCGGAGTTGATAGAGAGTATGACAACTTCTGATCCCGGTCTCTTTAACAACCAAACGTTATTATAACACCGTGGTCATTTCAAAATAATTATACTTCAAAACCAGAACATAATATCCATTTCAAAACCATATAAATATAATATCATTTCCATTTCAAGAACCAAATAAATATGATATCATTTTTATAAAAGCCCACATCAATATAATATCATTTTTATTTCAAATATATCCTTTCCAAAAATTATAGCACTTTCAACATTATAACACTTCGAAATCAAAACACTTGAAATATAACACTTTCAAATCATAATACTTTGCAACATAATTTCCACCACTTAAATGGTTTAAATATTAAAATTCTTTATATAATAAACAAGCTTCTTCAATTTCACAATTCAATTCCAAAACAAATTGAATTTCTAATTTTAAATTCAACTAAATCCCAAATCATAAATTTCAATACGATTCAGTTTCCAAATAAACTATTCTAAATTTTATCGATTTCAAAACAGAATTGATCCATAGAATAAACTATTTCAAATTCAATATATTTCAACTTTAAGTATTCGAAAATTTCAAAACTAAGTTTGGTAATTACGATTCAACGATTAAATTTTCTATTATTTAGTTTTGAAATATTTTACATAATGAATACGTTATCGTTTAAATAAAAATCAAATTACAAATAACTAAATATTTCCTTCAATTTATTTATACTTGAAATATTCATTTAATCCACCTTAAACCAAAATCAAGTTATGAAAATCATACCATCTAAATTCAAATTTAATAAATTTCACATCAAGCTTATTTGAGTTTAATCCTTAAATAAACTCAATTTCAAATAAATCTCAGATTTATCTTCCAATCTTAGTTTTATTTGAATCATTATAAACTTTATATTAAAATATAATTGAAGTACTTAACCATATTATCTCCAATAAAAATCAAATTTGTTATTAAGGTTATTCTATATTAAAGCAAATTATACATAGCTTAAAAAACTAAGGATAAACTAACATTTATATAATACCCAAAATCAATATTTATCTAAAACCATATATTTATTTACAAAACCATAGAAATCATTTCAAAATATTTTTATATATAGACCGCGGTGTCTGTATAAAATTTTCTATCCTATGGTCAAGTGATACGGATTTTATCATTTCAATCCATAATTTAAAATATAAATACAATTATGTATCATTTCAAATCGCAATCCCGAATGAAATAAAAATCCATAACAACTTGTAGTTTATAAAAATATAAAATTCAACATCCATTCATCCAATATCAATCATCAAACATTTATCAATCATCCAATTCAATCGATAACATCAATATAGAACAGATAATAAATAACAGGTATTTACTGGCAGTTTATATTCAATAATATAATTAAATAACTATTTTACTCAAATAATCCGAGATGATGATTCAAAATATGCCAAATAGTCATAAATAAATTTCTAATCACATCATAAATCAATTTAACAAACATAAATTTTTTTAGAGGTTGTGAGTGGGTTAAAACAATCACCTTTTGAATTTAAATTGAATTCAAATCCATTTAAATCAAAAATTTGAATAGTCTCAGAATTCGCCCAAACTATACGATCCTAACAAAAGAAACTGCGCATAAATCGGACATCGTATGTGAATGTTATATAGGTTAGACTGTTTGAATTTTGAAATTTAATAAAAATAAACAAAGAAAACTCCCGACCCAATCAGATGAAGCCACATCAATCACGCAACCTCCCTCTAGATAACTACATTCGAATCTCTTCTTCGCTCGCATCAGGGAAGCCGCCACCACGCGTCGAGCTGACACGTCACCTTCCGCAATGAACTGCCGCGCGACACCGCCCTAAGGCCGCCACCACCTTCCCTAAGCCTCGCACACGCAAATTGATGCTCACAGCAACCAACCACCACCGAGATTCATAACCCTAATCCAATTTTCGAGCCTTATCCAACCGTTTATTCGACGAACGAATTTCACCGATGCACTACGCTCCGTGCCCTCTACAACGCAGTGCCATTGATTTGTCGATCGAACACCGATTATCGAATGCCAATGAACGACCTAAGTTTGCTCTTCAATTTCTGGGCAGGTAGAGGTTCAAATTGAAAAACGAATTACAAATCTGAGATGCGCTCATTGAGAGCTTTAGATCGATATAAAATTCATTATAGTTTGTGGAGATTTGATTTTGAAGTTGAATTTTGAATTGAATTTGGATTGTGAAATTCAGGGTTTGTCTGCCATTGAGAAAGCGGAGCAACAAAAATTTCTGTATGTTTATAAATGAGAAATAGAATGGCTTCTAGGGTTTACAACCGGATATATATAGGTAGAGCTAAAATTAGAGGAACGGATACAATTGGTTTACACGTTGAACGATAAATGGCCTGAAAAGCCCGTTTCGACTCCGGAACGAAAATGGGTCAACCCGTATGTCAAAATATATGTTTTTAAATATTTTAAACGCAATGGAACAGGTTTCAAGTCCAAATTCAATCGTATGAAGAAGTTATGCAAAAATTCAGTTTATTTCAAATTGATTTCAATTAATTGATTTCTAGGCGTTTCGAGCCTGTACGATCAAACGACAAGCCCGATCGCTACGAAACTTGAAATCCTACAATAGTTCACCGTTACAGATATGAAAAAAATAATATACATATATTTATATTTGCATTTATTTATCTACATATATATACATAAATCATTTAAGTTATTAATTATAATATTATATATATTGTATTATTTTAATAATGAAACATATTTTTATACACATATGTATATGTATATGTATATAATTATTTGGAATTTATAATATATATATGAACATAATTGGACAACATATAATACATACAAAATAAGCCAATGTGTCTGTTTCGATGTAAATCCCAGCATCTATATACATGCATATTATAGTATGTTACACATGCACACACATATATGTATATGATACATGTATATAGATTGAGTCAAAAAAAATTAAGTCTATATTACAAAATATATAAATTTAAATAAAATATATGATTTTATTTAAACTAAATTTAGAAATGTTCTAAATAAATTAGACTTTTTAGGCCCAATAAAGATCCATATGGTAAAAAAATTTGAAATTCACCCGTAAATTCCGCTACATGCTGGCCTAGTTCCAACAATAGTATCAGTGCTCAATAGCCTATGCGATCTATATTAGCCATATCAAAGTTAACTATTAAACTCTTAGTTTAAAAGGTTATCCTTAATAGAAAAGGCCCAATTTGAATTGGGCATTGGGCTAATTTCAAAACCATTTTGAAACTAATATAAAAGTTTCAATTTAAAAAGTTAAATTTAAAATAAGAAAAATATAATAAATGTTATAATATAAATTTTCAAAATTGTTTGAAAATGAAAATATATGATTTTATATATAAAGTTAAATTTAAAATAAGATATAAATATATTATAATAGATATAATAAAAATTTCAAAATGTTTGAAAAAATATAATGATTTTTAATTTTTTTAATTTATTAATTGGATTAATAAAGTAATTTAATTAAATAAGTTAATATATATATATGCATGTATTGTGTATTATGATATATGTTATGATATTTTAAAATGTTTACAATAATATAAGTATACATGTATGTATATAAATTGAATTTCGAAATTAATCCAATTTAACAAAAATTGTTTAATTAGATAAATAAATTGAAGTTAATTAAATAAATAAAATTAATTAAAGGTTAATTAATTAAATAAATATACACATGTATAAGATATATGTGTAATACTATAAAGGCTATAGTATGTAATAAATATTTAATATAGATGTTATATTCAAATAATAAAATTACTTAAAATGTCAATTAATTAAAAAATAGCTATATAAGATTTAATTAGTAAAATATTATACATAAGACTATTATATAAGTAATATAAAATATAAAGTTATGTAATAATAAAATTTACATAATATGAATGTGTAAACTAAATGTGGAACATTAAAGAAACCCTAAACAGACTTAAGGGATAAATACATATGTATTTGTATGTTTGCCGTGATTTCAAATGTGTCCGACACTTGAATCACGAGCGTTTTTCATAAGAAATAGATTATTCCATAAGTCGATATCACTCAATATAGTATATTGAAGATTATGAATCTTCAAAATTGTCATCTGTCATTTATATATTAATATATTACTTGCATACTCTTTAGCTGTTGAGTTCCTCAAGTTAGGGATGTTATGTGTAGTACTATTAATATTTTGAATAAAGGAGGTAAGATTACTACACATATTTTTGATCTACCCTTAAGGCATGTGCATTATATTTAGCTTGTCGCGAAATGATAGGTCCAAGCGAATATTCCCACTTTACTTGTTGAGCTATGCTCAAGGTAAAGATTGGATTAGGACAAGGAACCATGGAGTAGGAGTTGTATATGATACAACTGATAAAAAGTTATCCATCATATGTGAGCCTATGATTTGTTGAGACTTCCTCAAGGTCAGAATCCAGAGACGTACGAATCCTAACACCTACTAGTGAAGTCAGAAGACTTCTAAGTTTTGCTTAGTGTTTGGTGAGACATAATAGACTAGTGGGAGCCTTGTTAGAAAAAGAAATGATAACATTTAACCATTCTAATATTGTAAGAACGTATGCTGTTTAATGTTACAGTAATCTACTTTGATAAATTTAAGCATTTAATAAGGTTGATAAAATGTTTATCAATTAAGAAATACAAATGTATTAAAGATTGACAAATGGAAATATAACATATACTTACTAATAAAGATTATTGCATGTTAATGTTTCAACATTTATACAAGTGCCTGATTTTACAACTACTAAATACATTCATAGTTTGCTTACTTACGCATTTATTTGGTCGAGACCATGTATTGCATTCTATGCGTTTCGAACTCCAAAAGCAATACAAGATTATGGATATTTGATTCATATACAATCGCATATAAACGTTATATGGTGAACGGTCAAAGTTTGTAATGTAAAATATTTCGATGATATTAGTTCATCCGAAAATCAAATAAACCTTAGTGTGAAATTTAGTATTCAATTTGATTGATTACAAAGGATCGTATCGTGTTAAACGTAACACTAGACCAAAACTACATTATAAATCTAAAAACTCAATCATTGAAATGTCGGTTTAATCAGTTTACGCAAAGCACAATATATCTGATGTCATTAAAAGTTAAGGATAATTGAATGCGGTTTTGTGAAGAGTTCATTATGATATTGTAGTGAGGGTTTTCTTTTAAATGGTTTGACCATTTAGAAATAATAACGAATGTACAAGAGTAGATGTGTTTTAAGGTACGGTTGGAATGAAAAGAGTGAATACTCGCTTCTGCTTCATAAAGAAACAAACAGAAATGATAATTGTAATAATAGTTATTGATTCTTAATATTGGAATAAGAAATATGATTTCTATTCTGAAATGTAGTTTCATATGGAAAATTGTTTTCTATGAGATTTGTTTCTTTGAGTTCAAGATATTTGATCAAAGAACTCTCCAAGGTAAACTAGTTGCAGTATATGAAATAAATAAATCTATATTAAATAAATCATGGTCCTCCCAATTTAGCACGCTATTATAGTAATGACCAAAATAATAGGAGCATGCCATATAACATTTATTGATTACATCAAATTACGAAAACTGTTTTCGTAAAACATACTAAACATTATTTATGAAATAATGACTATTTTTTTAAGTTGGCTGAAAATAGACATAGTTATATTTCAATGTGAATATTATGAATATTAGTTATTAAATAAAACTATAATATGGTATTTGTTTTCATAAAAAGTGGTTCATTAGAAAATACAGAAGTATCTAATATTATTTGCGGTTATTTTGAAATTATAGACTAAGCCATAGTTTTGAGTAATTTTATAAGATGATTATGAATCATATGATACTAGTTAATTATATCTCAAACAATTAAGGGTTATGCACCCATTCAGTGGGACCATATAAGAATTGATGAACTCTTCAGATTGATTCATATATATGTATGCAATCATAAGTCTATTAATACCAAAACGGTTTTATGTACTTCGTCATATTCACCGACGAATTATCACCGACATGAACATGTGTATTTGATACATATGTAGTATGTGTAAGATCATAGAGTATAAAACGAAAGAAAATAATAAAATATGCAATAGAAATGATTCGATTTGATTAAATGAGTGAGTATATAAAGATTCAATGTCAAAAGTCACCCCTCCATGTGATGCATAATGATATATTGATAAGGAGTAATCGGACTTTGTTGGACAATGTACGATTAATTGTGAGTGAATGTTAGTTAGTTTCTTTCTTTAAGGTCATGTACTTAAGAGTAGTACATAAGGTTAATATAATTTCATCTAAATAATAGTTTAAAAAATTATACAAGATAAGGTTTATAAGAAACTCTAATATATCCTAGGTCAAGGAGTTGGTAGGTTGTGTGGGTCGAAAGTCTGCACATAATAATTATTCGTGAGGAATCTTCTGTCAATCTTCCCAAAAGGAGTTTTTGTCATTAAATAACATATTTATGATTTGAACATAATTTTTGTAAACTAAAAACTAAATCAGTTTTATATAAATGAAAATTCATAAAGTGTTCATGAATATCTATTCTGTTGCACTGAGAAATAATTGTTGTCTCAAGAAATATCAACTTCACTGTGAAGGAATCTTTGAAAAATTATTGGTAGTAAAATGTAAGTGGATACAATCCAAACATAAAGCTAATTCCATGGGATGAAATGAAATTAACCTAGCGTAAACGAACACATCACATTAGAGTGCCTAATAAATATTCTCACACACTAAAGATAAACTACGAGTTTCTTATCAATACAGAAAATATACAATCCTCGATTTTTTAGTTAAACCATAAGGGTGTTGACTCTATAACATGGTATGATGCGAAGTTCAAAAAATGAATTACACGTATATTATCAAAATATGATTTTGGTAGTCGTAACCAAAGGGATGTGATCTATTAGCCACGATTGTGTCTTTATGAGTAACACTAATGCAATTGGAATTAAATGAGCAACGTTGATGAAAATAATCTAGTAAATTTCAAACGTTGAAATTAGCGTAATAGATTCGTCATTCAACATGGTCAAGTTATTTTGGATTTTCAAAAATATCGCTTTGCATGACATTGTATTTTGGTACATATGTGCTAAAATGGAAAAGGTTCTAAATAATGATTTAGAATAAGACTATTTGCACACAACAACCAAAGTATTTCGAAGTCAGTGGAGCAATATTTAGGTTTGTAAATGTTTGGATATGATCCAAGAACAGATACGAAAGTATCATTCGACAAGCATCAAAATTGAATGAGTGTTTGGATAGAAATATCAAGTAGTTTGATTGTCAATCAAAATGCAGAGGAAGCATGTGCTCATAATAAAGAATGTTAAAAGGTACATTGGTATTTATAAACTGTAAGTAAACAACACATTACTTGTTTTAACGATGTACTTGTATTAAAATCGTCCTTATTTGTTTTAATATTCAACGTTGGATTTGTAAACAATGTCTTTTATAGTAAGTATTAAAGAATATTGGGAATGTCCCAAACAATATGTAAGGACACCTCATTAAAATGTTTAAAACGGAACATGTAAGAAGGATTCCTTACACATTAGCAATATGAATTATAATACATGATATGTTGTCAACGATATCGTGTTTTTTATGTATTTGATACATGAAGCAAATATCAAATCCAAACAGATTTCACTAAATTGTCGTTTGAGGTGTTTTCATGTATTTATGAAATAGTGAGGTAGATTTACGGAAATAACGAACTCCTTTTGAAAAGAATGTTCGGACTCAAATTTCATAAGTGATATTGAGTATAACATGTTAATAATATATTAAGAATCATTAAGTTGGAAATGTTCCAAATAGAATAGACTTTGGCCGATTCATTAACTTGAATAGTGTCATAGTAAAAGCAATGTATATAAATATAAATGCACTAATTTATAACTGAGCTGAGGTTGGTTCCAAATGTTAAGAATCTCATAACATCGTTATATGATAACGATGTCACTATATAGTTCATAACCGAACTAATAGCTCGTTGGAAGTCGAGAGATATACTCCAAATTGTTGATATGATAAAGGTAGTTTATCAACGTCGGAGAGAGTAAATTGACAGACTAGATGATTAAAACATAATAGTATGCGCATTCACTAAGGGACTGACCCAATTGGTTTTAAGGAAATAGATTAAAGAAGTTGGAATAGGATTCCATAATTAACCCCAAGTGCAAGTGGAAGATTGATAGAGTTTGGGGTTTTCCCTCGGGGCAGTTGTGTAATTTGTTACATATATTTAACTCAACAACAAATCTTGTTCAAAATCAAAAAAAATTCTTTCTATTATATACTTGATATAATGTGGTTATATTAATTAGTTAATTCAAATAAAAGTATATTTAATAGAAAATCCTAAATGGTATGTTTTGGGATAGTATTTATAAAATGTTGTAATCATAAGTAATTTATCATAATAAAATTATACTACTTTAAATGTTCCTAATCAAGACGCATCGAGTCTGGATATCAATGTATCTATTGAGACTAGAGTACGTAACACTCTATATATTGGGCGGTGTATTACTTATGGCTGCTGGAGGTACCTAGAGGTTACGTACTGATAGTTTTTGGATGACTATGGAATGACTCACTTGATAGTTTTTTGTTAGTTTATATAACCAAGGTCAAACAGAAAATATTGATGTGACTAATTTACACAGTTCTCTCTACTTGAGAATACCATGGATCTTCAATATGAAAGCTTTGCTTTTATTAAGTCAAATATTGGCATGTCATTCCATCGAGTGACTATAGTTGGGTCGAGTGGAAGTATTGGAAGTGAAGCACTATTTAAGAGAGGTTTCATCTCCTCAGTTATATGGGGTTAGTATCACAATCAACTCAAGTCAACTCAAAGTCAAATGTCTCTAGCCAGAGCATTTCAATTATTAATAATTTTTATTATTGAACCAAGGACTTTATGTTCGGACTACAGAGCTGAATACAGGTGATGTTGGAATTTTGACCTTTACCAAATTCCATAAGTCCAAAGTGATATAATTTTGACGAAGAGAATTTGTGTATATATATGTCACTAACGAGTAAGGCTTATTAAATTAAAAAGAGATTTTACTGAAACTAAGTAAGTGATAAATTTGGCCATAATGTCACACCACCTGCTAAGTGATGTGTGAACGTTAACATTCGAATAGTTCGATGTTGGTTACTGATCGAATTTACACCAAAGAGTTACACAACCGAAATAATGAATTCTCTTAAGACCAAATGATTTAATTAGTTTATAATTAATATAAATTAATTATATTTATCAATATTTATGAATATTAATTATAAAATTTGAATATGATTTGAACAATAAACAAGTTATATATATATTTATAATAGTTATAAATAAATTGATAGATATGAGATATTGACAATAGACTAAATTATGTATAATTTTATGTATATAATTTGGGCAAAATGGGCTCATGGGTTGTGACGCGCCACCTCTATACCCATGCTAGCCAAGAAACCAATACGTTCAGTGATAGGAAATGGCCCAGTATATCGTGGCACTAACTTTCCCGACCAACTGAAACGCACAACACCTTTCATAGGTGAGACACGAATAATTTGGAACAACAGCGTAGTACAATAATGATACGCCAGATGAATCAAAGCTTCATTAATTCGGAACGCCGACGTAGTACAAAAACGGTACGTCCAATGAACCGATCAACATAAAAGAACATCAGACGTAAGTCCATAAAAGGAATGAGACGAAGCTCAATAAAACGAAGTACATCGAAACGTCTGATGAACTTGGTAAAAAGATGATTCCATCCGGACATCATCAAAGAAACAACCACCTGTTGCCTACGACAAGTGCATCGGTAACAAGATTTCCCCTTCCGTGAGTGTAAAGAATATCAAGATCATAAGATATAAGGAACTTGAGTCAACATGGTTGGCGTAAATTAAGTTCCTTATGAGAAAATAAATATTCCCAAGATTCATGATCAGGGTAGAGAACAAATTTCTCACCCAAAAATAATGATGCCAAATTTTAAAGTACGAAATCAATAGCCAAGAGCACTAGATCATGAGTAGCATATCTAGTCTCAATAGGCATTAATGATTTAGAAACACAAGAGACAGCACGTTCTCTTTTGCAAGAGAATGGTATGCAAACCAACACGATTAACATTGGTACTAACGATAAAGTCTTGGTTCCCTCGGGAATCACAAGAATAGAAGTGTCGAAAAAGAGTTGTTTTAAATAATATTCTTTCCCGAAAAGCTAAAACTTTCGAAATTTACAATTTACTTTATGTAATTATCTTTTCAGGCAAATTTACATTTTAAAATTTAATTTATTGTGTTTGATTGTCTCATCAAAGCGTCTAGGAGATTCCAATCGATAACGTTGATCAAGCGCATCGACCAGAATTCTTAAAGCACTCAATGGGCAATACAATCACAAAATATTCGATTATCAAAAACGATAACCAAAAATCACAAATATTCAATTGACAAGTCCGGAATTAACCGAAATAGCAAACGCACATGTCCTATAACCATGAGTTTTACTAAATCGTTTAATTCACTTCATCGTTTCCTTGAAGGTGCAAGAATTGTGTATTTTAAAAATAACATTTCATATTCTCAAACGGACAAGTCCGTAATTAAGCGAATCAGTAAAAGAAAGGGGTCATAGTCCTCGATTTTTCTGAAACGTTTAAATCGCTTCCTTATTCTTTTGAAAGCGTAAACTGTAAAAATTTTGAAAACGATTTTTATTTTTGAAACAATTTTTAAAACACGTGATTAAAACAGCGATATCGTAGCAACTTCGATAAGTGGATTTTCATTCATCAAGAATGTCACAAGAATCTTCTCAAAGATAGAAAGGGGTATCATACCCTAAACTTGTATTCATAACAAGTCGATGACACACGAATTCACCAATGCACAAAAATTGATAAAACTTATCAATAGAAATCACGAAAATTGGTGAAGCACAAATTCTAGAAATCTACACAAGAAATCTAGAAATCACAAGATGAGAGTATGAAAACTCGAATGGGAGTATGAAAACTCGAATGAGAGTATGAAAACTCGAATGGGAGTATGAAAACTCAAATGGGAGTATGAAAACTCGAACGGGAGTATGAAAACTCGAACGGGAGTATGAAAACTCGAATGGGAGTATGAAAACTCAAATGGGAGTATGAAAACTCACCTACACGCGAGCATGAAAACTCATCAGCACGTGTAACGCAAAGCGAGAACGAGAGCATGAAAACTCACCTACACACGAGCATGAAAACTCATCAGCACATGTAACGCAAAGCGAGAACGGGAGCATGAAAACTCACCTACACGCGAGCATGAAAACTCATCAACACGTGCAACGCAAAGCTAGAACGGGAGCACGAAAACTCACCTACATGCGAGCATGAAAATTCATCAACACGTGAAACGCATAACGAGAACGGGAGCACGAAAACTCACCTACATGCGAGCATGAAAACTCACCAACACGTGCAATACAAAGCGAGAACGGGAGCAAGGAAACTCACCTACACATGAGCATGAAAACTCATCAGCACATGTAACGCAAAGCGAGAACGGGAGCATGAAAACTCACCTACACGCGAGCATGAAAACTCATCAACACGTGCAACGCAAAGCGAGAACGGGAGCACGAAAACTCACCTACATGCGAGCATGAAAACTCACCAACACGTGCAATGCAAAGCGAGAACGGGAGCATGGAAACTCACCTACACGTGAGCATGAAAACTCATCAGCACATGTAACGCAAAGCGAGAACGGGAGCATGAAAACTCACCTACACGCGAGCATGAAAACTCATCAACACGTGCAACGCAAAGCGAGAACGGGAGCACGAAAACTCACCTACATGTGAGCATGAAAATTCATCAGCACGTGCAACGCATAACGAGACGCTATCTTATGGTTGCAAGCCATTAATTTTGACACACGAATGGCCCGAAGACCGTGGGGCGCTACCCCACATGTGTGAGTCGGAATCACACAGATTGAGGTCTAGACTAACCAAAATTCAAAAAGGTATGTGTGAGTGGAATCACACAAGTGGTGTCTAGTCTAACATCGCAAACAAAAGGAAAGTATGTGTGAATGAAATCACACAAATGGTGTCTAGACAATCCTCAAAGCCCAAGAGATATGTGTGAGACGAAATCACACCGATGAGGCCTAGTCTAACCGTGCAACAAGGAAATATGTGTGAGACGAAATCACACAAATGGTGTCTAGACAATCCTCAAAGCCCAAGAGATATGTGTGAGACGAAATCACACCGATGAGGCCTAGTCTAACCAAAAAGGAGACATCGCACAATTTCTAGTCTAAATCATAAGAATGATCGTCATGATCAACGAGAAGTGTCAATTACACTAAGTTAGTGAATATAAAAGTTTAGCTTCATGTCCCATAACCACTAGCTTAACTTAAATATTTACGAACAAACTGTAGATCGTCACTAGATAATTGTCACAAGAGATTCGATCGAATAAGTCCAAGAATTAACCTACGAAGCAAACGCAAGCGTTTCATACCACTTGTTTTACTAAGCCGTTTAATTAGATTTCTCATCCGAGTGAGGTAAAGGTTAGTATATACTAATAGATTGGAAAACGGTTTAGGAAAAGAGTTTTGTAGTAAAATAGTTTTGAAATCATTTGGAGAAAAGGGTTTTGATATTTACTACTAGTATAGAAAACCTTTATATTTTTAAAGTGACAAATCACAAAAATGATTGTAGAAACAATCAATCACAAGAATTCACATACAAAGATGTGAATAGAATCCAAAGAAATCGATACTGTACCCATCAAAAGGTATGTTCACGAAACTCCCGAAGAAAATGTTATCAAAGTTGCTAATAAATGATAGCAACAAATCGGGGAATTAACAAGAATCGATTAAATTTGGAAACCAAATGAATTCACTAAAATTCACATTCGAAGACGTGAATTAAAATCCAAAGAATTCGATTCTAAATCCACCAAAGTAGGAATATCCAAAAATTCCAGAAATAGAAGTTATCAAAGTCGACAAAGGAGATAACAACTAACCGGAAAAGAAGAATCGATCAACAATTGGAAAGACAAAGCAAAACGAGCATAAATGCATGAATGACTTTAACAAAAGTAAAAGTCAAGTCAATGTCGATATCGACAAGGTAAAGTCAAAGACAATTTCTTTCATACCAAAGAAATTTTAAAACTATCAGAGAGAGGCACATGAAAACCAAAAACCATGGATAAGCAGACAGAGTCGACAATTGAAATGCAATTTGTCTCAAAGATTGATACCCAAAAACCCAATTGTATGGAGACTGCATTAAGTACACGAATCAGAGATAAGAATGCATATATACAGCAGTTCGAATAAACAATGCGAGCTCAAATCGAAGTGGGTACGAGTTGCAGAAATATGCAACCTGGTATAGCATATACACAAGAATACTTAGCAGTGCATACTCAAATGAGCAAGTGCGACAGAGAATAGCAGCAATGCTCATGAATAAGCGTTAGGAATTCATTCCTAACAATCAAAGATGATCTTAGATAAAGATGTGAGATAAAACATCGACAAATAGTTGTAACACATGTTCCATCTAAGTTATATTTTATATTCGTCCTAAACCCCAGGCTCTGATACCAAGCTGTGACGCCCCACCTCTATACCCATGCTAGCCAAGAACACTACGGTGTAGTGCTGTCGGCTAGCACGGAGAATAAGGCTGTTGAGGAGCGACCATCCATGTAATTGCCTCGTGCGAGCACCGATATGCCAGATAGTAAAAAACGTGCATTCTATTTCAGGAGGGAATCTGACATGCCGATGTAAACTCAAAGCTACTACACAGTGGCTATAATAGTCTAGGACAAAAATATAAAATAATAACGCAGAGAATATAAATGCGGAACACAGATGAAACAAAAAATCTCATATACATATATAATAACAGATGTCAGTTACAATACATTTGACACGGTACATGTGATACAACTACAACAGTCGACTCAGGAGTTATATATACAAGTACATTATCGACTAACATACATGAATACATATCAACCTATACTATGACACGACAACTCCAAAAGATATGAAGAGTCTTCATAGCTCAAGCAGCATCCTAAAGTAGAATATCTACAACCTGTAAATACTCGGTCTGACCCGAGTATTAAATTCAAAAGAAAATAATACTCGGGTCAGTCTAATTCAAACTCAGTTATTAGTGCACAGAAGCAATAATAATTAAATAGAAATTAGACGAAAATCAAAATAAATTTACCTATCCGATTCATAAATAAGAAATCGGATAACGGTAAATATAACGTGAACCAATTCAAACAATTGGAACATCAATTAAAAGGTTAACACGAGTAGGGCTGCAGTATACGCACGCGTATACTGCCTCGCCACTACAACATATGGAATACGAAATAGATCCATAAATCAAAGCAAAAGAAATAACAATAAAAGCAGTACCGTGTGGCTGCAGTTAACGCTTGCGTGCACTGCCTTGCCACTACAGTGATGAAATAGGAATCGGCACAAGATCAAATCCAAGCTACTAGCTGGATTCAACACAGGTGTATTCAAATGAAATGGCCGATAGTAAAATAAATCGACCAACATAGAACAAAGACTGCACAAATGAATCAGCCGCAAGGGGATAGCAACGTGTATGCCATAGTTTAGCAATTCAAAGACAAGCACACCCTAACTAGAAGTGTATAAGTCAATGCACTGCAAAGCACATCAGACTCAAAGACATCAACAAGTATGACATGAAGCAGTGTAACAAAGGCCACCAAGTTCAATGTAATACTTGGAGAGGGGATGCACTGGACTTGAAGTTAATTTCAAGTGACATCAAGTACTGCATAAGAGCACGCAATGTACAGGTACAGGCTAAAGAAGAAAGCACAAAAATAAGGCAATGCAATGTAAACATTGCTTAACATACATATGAATCAATTTCATATGTACAACAAACACCCAAACAATGCAACAGTGAAAAACACTAGTGAAAAGGGTCACAAAGCAATGGTTCCAAAATGAAATGAACCAGAAGAAGGCAACTGAATTTTGCATGAATGGCTACAAGTATATGAAATGTACTTGTAAACATATGAATGCCAACAGTATGGATATACAGTGATGCATGGAACAAGCCTCAAGTATGTATACAGGAGTATACATCATGACAATGCAGGCACTTCAGAGAGTTACATACAGTGATGCAAAATGAAGCATACTACTGAATCAAGTTCAGTAAGGCAATGCAACAATACAAACATGGAATGATGTGCAGATGTATGCAGAAAAATGGCACAGGTGTGTGCAGAGGTAGGAAGTACATGAGGTCATCAAAAATGAAGGTGGGAGCACCAAAAACATGGCACCACAACACACAACGAAATGAAGTCTGTGTGTCAAAAATGTCAGAGGTAATATAAATGCAACTGCACATAAATGAAGACCCTACGAGCTCGGTGCATCCCAAATGCTCAAATATACAACAAGTGTATACATGTACATGAAGACAGCAGACAACATAACATGACCAAGAATTGCATTTACATGGATGAACACACATGTATCATAGGGTTTGGTAAAAGAAACTGCAAAAGTGCAAATGCATATTCGAACAAATGCAACATTAAAAAGGGTCGAACTCAGCAATGCATAGAAATCCAATATACATGAATAATACTCAGGGTTAATGCACATATCAACGAGATGTTCAAGTCGACATAATTGGTGCAGTGCAAAAAGAAATCAAAACAGAGGAGATTACAAACTGTAGCTCAAAGTAAAACCAAGTGTAGGGAGACTGCTTCAAAAATACAACTCAGTAGCAACCAAACATGTATGCAGCAGGATACATAACACATTGAAGCAAATCGAGCTAGGTACCAGGGGTAGTTTTAGTCAAGAAATCGAAATTCAACAAAGTCCAGAGGCCGAAATAATCAAGTGACAGGGGTTCGAATGTGTAGCAGTTTCAAATAATGCCAACACAAGTGTCACGACCGTCATTTAACAAGTCAGTGCCAAAGACGAATCCACAAATAAAAATCGAAACCAGGATGAACGTATCAATGAATCGAACGAAAATCAGAAATCAAAACCATGTGGATTGAAAACGTCAAAGAAGTCACCATCAACAAAACAAAATCGAAATACCAAGCATAGCATCGAATTAGATGTGAGCGAATGGTCACTCACCTTGTCACGAGTCGAAGCAGCTGGAGCAAGCTATGAGGAGGCCATCGATGGACGAACCAGAACGCTGAATCGCCTCTTCGATTCGAGCATCGGCACCTTCGATTTTCCACAAGCCCTAGTTTTGAAAAGGGGACGAATGAGAATCGAGCAACGATCGACAAAAGTCGGCCACCACAATTCCAAGCCCTAATTTGGAGAAGAGGAAGAAAAGGAACGGCCACCATTTTTATTCTTTTCGTGATTTTGTTTAGGGTTTGAAGATAACGAACAAAGGGGCCGGTTATTCTCTTTTGATAACCATCACGACAACAAAAGAAATGGGCTAAAACAAAATTTTAAAGCCCGATAAAAATTCCAAACAGCAAATAGCTATCAACGTTAATCATTTAGCGATGATTATAAATTGATGAAAAATCTCGGGTTGTTACATGGGCCATGATTTTATAAGGTGAGATTTCTATACTAAATGTAGTTGTCACAATCAAAATGGTTATATGCATGATTTTTGATGTTTATGTTCATAACTCAAATATAATCAGACATTATTTTAATACATAAAATTTCTTAAATATTATGTTAATTAATATGAGTATATAAATATATTAATTTCATATAAATACATATACATTATTCATATAAAAGCATGCATTTTGACTGAATAGTGATTATTTTATTAAAAATAATATTTTGATTCGGAAAAAATCTTAAATTTTTTCTTAACCATTATAACGTGATCCTAGATTTTTGAAAATTTTGAATTTTTGTCATACGATTTTTTTATATCAATTAAATATTGCCGAAACTACAAATTAGTTCATAGAAAATATATATTAAAATACTAAAATTATAATATTTGCAAATCTAGGTCCGTTTCAAACAGGAAGAAATTTTAAAATTATTATATATATATATTTATTTTATATTTACCTAATCAAATAGTTAGTTTATATTTCTCAAATGTAAAAAATGTATTATATATATGCATTTATTTATCTACATATATATACATAAATTATTTAAGTTATTAATTATTATATTATATAATTCTAGAATATATATATAAACATATGTGTATATGTATAAATATATTTTGTAATATTTTAATAATGAAAAATATCTATAACACACATATATATGTTTTTATGTATATATATACAATTATTTAGAATTTATAATATATATACATGCATATAATGGACAACAGACGATGCATATAAAATGAGCTAATGTGTCCATTGCGTTGTAAATCCCAAAATCTATATGCGGGCATGTTATACTCGCCATGGATTATTATGTTACACATGCGCGCGCACACACACACAAATATATGTATATATGTATGTATGTATATGATACATGTATATCAATTCAAATCAAAACAAATTAAGTTTATATACAAAATATGTAATTTTGAATAAAATATATGATTTTATTTGAACTAAATTTAGAAATGTTCTAAATAAATTAGACTTTGTAAGCCCAATAATGATCTAATATGGTAAATAATTTTAAATTCATCCATAACTTTCGCTTCAGGTTTGCCCAGTTCCAACAGTTTCATAAAGATACGTAGCATTTCAGATTTACCATCCTAAGTATTATCATCAACCTGGATAGTTATAACAGTCTATCCTCAAAAATGCTAATATATACATACTCATAGTGCAATGGAAATTAAATATTACGGTAGGTGAAAGCACCCAGCTCATCTCCTTGAGCTCTAAAGAATTTCTAACGAAAACTTGCCTTTCACAAACTGCTTGAAAGAGTACCTAAGGAATTAAGAGAAGGTAAAACCATGAGTCAGACATAAGTCTGGTGTGAGAAATTCAAGAAACATGCGACCGTATATAATAGTATCTTTTGAGATAAACCAATCAACGGGATGATTTTCCCTCAAAATAACCAAACCATCTAATAAGTACATATGGCGATATAATAGATGATGTCTAGGTGTAGAATATAAATCAGAAAATAATCAAAATTGCAAAGATTCGTTTTCGTATGGATTTCCATTGGAGGTGCCCTCGGTATATCAAGGCGGTCCTTTTGACAGGGGTCTAATTTACCTTTCGAGCAACGTATTTCTCTAGATAAAATATACCATAAGGTAGACATGGACGATCCACGTCTGTAATATGTGATATCTAACATCATCAACTCCTACCAGCAAACTATAATCATCTCCAGATATAGATTTTATATACCATTGGGTTAGCTAAACCCATTGGCGATGCATCCTACTCTAGTTTTTGTAATTTTTGATGGTGAAGTCACATTCAACATCTCCTCACATGAATCTTCATCACTCAACTAGATCTCGAATCTCTACATCGATTCTAGCATCTCGAACAGATCTCAAATCTCTACATGAATTCCAGCACCTTGAACAGTTCTCGAATCTCTACATGGATTCCGCCATCTTGAACGATTCATGAATCTCTCCACGGATTCCAATATAAGCCATTTGACGAATGCTAACGATGACCTCTCCTTCAGAGCTACCCTCAAGATAGATAGTTCAACTCTATAGCATTGTCCAAAATGTTAACACTGGCCTCTCCCTTTGAATTACCCTTAAGATAGACAATTCAACTCCATGACATTTGGCTTCACAACCGCTTCTATAACAAAGAAACATGCATATTAGTTTTGAAGTGATTAGGGTTTCGAGTCATCTCTTATAAATACACTCCCCCACTTATCAGACTCTTCAAATCCAATCGATAAATTTTCGGTTAACCCAACTTTGTCCCCTTCAGAAATAAATAGACAATGTATAAGGGTAGAAATCATATCTTATCTAGATAGATTTCCATACCTTTTGTCCTAGAAGAGTAAGACGAGTTTATACGTAGGGTATAACATCTCCGAAAGGATAACCGTATAGTATAATTTTCATATTTCTTTTAGATATTTCCTAAGTTAATTTTTGTCAAATTCAATATGAATAAAATGATCGCATATGAAAATCAAGTATCGTATGCTTATCACCGTTTCCAATCTTCTCAGCTTACATTATGCCTCAATTAAATGTGGAGCCAGGTAGGTTATATCATTAGTTGCATCTAAGTCCTACATTGACACCTAATTCTTAACTCTCACAAATAGAACATGCCTACTTTGTCGGCTTTTAGTACTAAATATAGGAGTAAATACTTTCCATAAATGAGTAAACACATAAACATGATTAGGTCAAACAACGCACTTCTAACCCTTGCATTTTCAAATAATATTTCTTTGTAAATACTCTTATGTATATTTAAAATAATTTTATAAAGGCTATATACATGTATACTGCTATTTCACTATTCATTTCTACTCTTTTTAGCACTTCAAAATGTATTCATATACTTATTCCAAATGGTAAAACAATATTTGTGAATCTTTAGTAAGATTTTCCCTTTTAAAATATAAACAAAGAGGTTAAAAACAAATGTTACTAAATGTTTTTACTATAAACACTTTATACTTGTAATTATCTTTAAATTTTTTTTTAAAGATCTGCTTATGTTCATAAGTATAATCAAAAGGATTAAAAACAAATGTTTCTCAAACATTTCTATTATAAACCCAAAACTATTTACACTTATCAATGTCTTTAAAAACATGCTTTTTAAAGATCCATTTATATTAAAAGTATATTCAAATGGGTTAAAAATGGATTTTACTTAAACATTGTTACTATAAACGCAAAACCATTTTGTAATTACCATTATCTTTAAAAACATGCTTTTTAAAGATTTAAGTGTACTTATTTAAAAAGATATATGCTTTTAAATAACTTCTCAAAACCATTCATTATAAAAAAACGTTTTTACCAAACTTCGTTTATTCTTTTATAAAATATCTTACTTACATCTCCAAACTTATATATAAGAATACTTTAAAATTACTTATAAATAGGTTTTAAATATACATAATATATATATAATATTATGGAAATGTAACTAATATAGAAATTACTAGAAAAAACATTTTTAATAAATGTTACAAACAAACTTTTACTTTAAAAATTCATAAATAATTATTAGAAATATTTTTAAACTTAAAACCACTTTTAAAATACTTTAAAATCTATTATTAAAATCCCAAAAAATATCTCACATAAATAATAAATTTAACTATTGTTTTTAAACAATTTTAAATGACCAATATAGTTAAAAATAAAACACAACAATAAACAGTGCTGTAAAAATCCAAAAATGTTATCATAGGTCAAAAATCTGCCATTGTTTAGTGCTGTTAAAAATCATGACAAAAAACGGTTGAAAATGCTTAAAAGTAGGCTAGTTTTCTCAACTCAAACAAATTTTTTAAACCCTTACTATTTTACTGTAAGTAGCATACTTATATTTATTAATAGCCATGTGAAGAAACCCTTAAGGACATCCTTTAAAATCATATTAAAAGTCGCCACAACAATACATTTACAAAGTGGCCATATAACGATCTTTCTTACTATAACTTTTACAACTTTGTTATATAGGTTCTATACTTTTTCAAACCACTTCCTCATTGTTCCATACACTACTATAAGTGTAAAGCACAACCAAAATATATTCTTTCATAATATATTTGTATATAACCATTTTAAAGTGGTTAAACACAAGGGATTTACGAAGTGCACTCATAGCAACTCTTTCGCTTCAAACGTAGACACACACTCTTCCACATCACATACAATGCTGCCAAACATGTAAACACAAAGTCTAGGTCATGACATATGTTTTAAAGGTAATAGAAGTGATTAAACTACATATAAAGTGGCCACTTGTCTTCCAAAGCGAAGGGTCCAAAAGTTATAACTTGCATTTGTTCTTTATTTTAACTTTATATTCACAAAACAAACATATATATACACATAATATATACACTTCAATGATGAGTTAACTCACCCTATAACCTTGCTAACATACAACACAAGAATAAAAGAACACATGAACACTTCCTACCATGACCAAACAACCAAAGACACTATCTTTCTCTAAAAGAAGCTCACGACCATGCTTTCTTCACCCTCTTTTTCTCTTGGCCAGTCCATGTTTAGGTTTTTATGCTCCTCTCCTTCCACCTTTGAGTATCGTTTTGATGCTCCTATGTTTCCTTAGGCCCACTGCCAATGTAGCAACACAGAATTTTGTTGTTTGATTTTGAATATTTAATTAATTTTGCATATTGAAATAATTGGCTTTTAAAGTTTAAAATTGAATTCAAATATAGGTATAATTTGATATTTGAATTATAAATTTAATATTTTAATAGTGATTTAATATCTATATTTTGAACAAAATATTTATTAAATAGATTTAATTGTCTTATTTAACTCCTTTTTATTAATAAATAATAACCGTGAATTCATTTTGTAAAGTTATTTTAATAATAAATGGTTATGAGAAAATTTATTTTAATATAAAAAATGGATTTCTATTGATGTATTTTTATTTTATTTTATTTTATTTTTCCATAATTTATAATTTATAATTTTTTAATTTATAATTTAATGATTTATCGGCAAACGAATCGTCAAATGATGGTATTTTTGTGATCTTTCAGAATCGGATAACTAGTGTATATTATAATTGTTTTGAGGTTGCATTAGTTTTTTTAGCGCGAACATATTTTTGTTTTGTTGTTCGTGGTAGGTAAGTGAAAGAAATTCTATATGATGAAATGCAGGAATGCGCAAATTAAGTACAACTCAAAAAAAACAAAAAAACAAAGAAAAAATAAAATAAGGATCTTTGGAACCGTCATGTCGAGATCTTTATTTTGGTAAAGGTATTGTATGGTGCGCTGTGTTATAGGTGGCTCGACCAATTTGGTCGTGCGTAGGTAGGCTAGGGTTTAGGATTATCAATGTTAAGGACGACCGGAGGCTAATCGGAGGATAGTTACGAGTTCGTCGGGGGCATGGTGCACATTTCCCTTGATTTTCAGCCACCACAACCTCGAGAAACAAAATGTGATTTGGTTAGTGTCGCTTCTAGGTCTTGCGTTCACTTTTCGGGGTGGCATGTTGATTTTGATGATTTATGAGGGATGGAAAGCTCTCGCGAAGTGGAGAAGATCGAAGGTGGTTCTATGTCATTTCGTGGAGAAATGAGGGTAAGGGTGGAGTGTGTGTACGGTGACTAATGGGTTTTGGGTGTATCAAGGCAAGGATAGTTTTTCTAACTTGTCCGATTTCATTATTAATCGAAGGATAGTTCTGTTTGAAATCGAAAATTGGTGGTAAGTATATTTGGTCTAATTTCTATTCAATCTACTTACTTTCACCTAAAAGATTGTGTTTTGGGTTCATTGTTATTAATGTTTTTGAATGAGATTTGGTTTAACCTAATTGAATATGGATTTGGAAATAAAATCTTTCTTAATATTTGTGAATATACTTATACCACTGATAGAAGTATATGGGAAGTTTTCTAAGCTTGAAAGTGAGATTTCTTGTGAGTATATTTATATAGTTGAGATAAGTATATCAATATTTTTTTCAAGTATTGAAAATAGTAGAGGAGATTTGTGAATATATCTTCGTAGAAGTATTTGATACAAATATTTTCAAAGTTGTTTTAATTAATGAAAAGATTAATTAAAGAGGCTTAGGGGTTTCTTTGTACTTAACCGGGAATGGTTAAAGCTATGGTTGAATTGTTTGTTTATTTGACAGTTAGATAACTGACTATCAAGTATCAAATGTTGGTCCATTTTAAACTTATCATTGTCGATTCAGAGAGAATGAGATCAGATGTATTATCCGAAAACCATTTCGAACTTGCATAAGCATTCGAAATGGAAGATATCTTGAAAATGATCAAAGAAGGAGTTCTTTGAAGTGCAAGGGCTGCTTACTACTAATCCTGAGGGTAATTCCAAAATGGATGTAGCAGAAGTAGTGCCTTGGGTTTATTCATATCCTGAACAACTTGTATGGATGAATGATGACATTGCATTTTTGCTTGGAGGGCAGTATTAGCATTCCAAGTAGGATTTGCAAAAAGGTAAAACGTAGCCTCTAGCCTTATCAATCGAGAATGACTAAATCAAGGGATATGTCGCAAGGCTATTTGGGTCGCACCCATTAGGGTATTGCCATCACCTTTCTAGATTATTATTTATGGATTTGGTTGTGCATGAAAGCTTTTAGGATAAGGTTGCAAAGCATCTCGGGCGACAAAATATTCGATTCTATCTAGTAAGGGGTAGGCCGGTCTTGCCATACAGGAGTTGATAGGTTCGACCTTGGTACATTTTATCTAGAGATGTACTGTGACAGGCGGTACCCTAATAGCTTTTTCATTGATGGATTCCATTCTCTAATAACTGCCTTACAGACTTAGTTGTATACCTATAATGCTGGAATTTAATTAATGTAACAATTCTAGCTGTAGTTCAATATTTACTTTAAACCGTAGGCGTTATTACAATATCACTGGAGTTTCTATAGAAATGTTTTGGTTATCTTAAGCTAAAAACATGTACGTGTTTATGTGCGGCGTGGTCTTTGAGATACCTTTATTTTGAAAGGTTTTATAATATTAAAATAAATTTGAGGTGTGTTTCTCACACTGGTTTATCAGACTAATTTGGGCATTGTTTTTCTTATAATGCTCGAGTCAAACCGAGCATATTTTCAGATTTAAATTGGATGCCTCTAAGACATATTTGTGTATATTTTATTTTTCGCCACATTCGTTATTCTTTTTATCAGAAATTTGAAGGACAGGTTGTTATAACTGTCCAGGCTGATGATTCGTTGGTTAACTCTGATTTATGTATATGTATTACAGTTTTCGTTTGTAAAGATATGTTGTATATTACATGCTACTCGTTACGAACGTGAGATTTTGTTCTGCCCTTTCTTTTTTTTTCCCAACAATTTGTCTTTTCGGAAATTGGATGCTTGGCACATGAATACCGTGGATGTATTAGTGTCGAATTTTAAGGTTCGAAAAGGTATGTCATTTCAACTAAAGTTTGGTGAAGGTTGAAGTTGATTTGCATAGATTTGGGAAAGATAAAGTGATGAGAAAGAGGCATGAAGAAGACCATTTTTGTTCATAACTTGCAAATAGATTTTCATGGGCTATTAAACTGTTTAAATAGAAGTTAACATGAGATCATGCTTACCTCCTAAACCTTCTTAGCCATCCACAAACACACCCTTCCTTCCATGTGCTTCACTTTACACATCACTCTTCTCTTACTTACCCCTTATATCTTTACCCCTCTCTAAAATATCTTCTATGACATCACCCATGATATCATCAAGTGATTTAGACTGCCGTAAACCACTAAAATAATTTTAGTTGCTAAATTTTAGAATATTAGGTAAGCCCAACATTCAAACAACTTATATCAAGTTAAAAGCCGTTTATCGATAAAATGATTTTCGATCATCGATATTTCTTCGAACTATTTATTTTTGTAAACACTTTCTAAAACATGTTTACATCCACTAGTTATTAGTTAAAAAGGGGATAACAAGGTTATATGTCCATTTAATTTCATTTAATCAAGATTCAAATATTTAAATAATTCAGATATTAAAATACGAAGTGTTAAAATTCCAGGTAATTACATTCTCCCCTACTTAAAACATTTTGTCCTCAAAATTCCAACACGGCCAATTAACCAAAGAAATAAACAACACAACAATACTCAACAGTATTCAAAATCACTGGCAACCAAAGCTCACGGTTTGCTTAGGTTCAAAAACCCTCTCATCGCACAAGGATAACAACTAATCTACTAAGCATATCTTACGCTCAATAGCATCGGGTTATTTCTTAGAAGATTATTCAAGCACCCTGGAACAAATCAAAGGGTCATTCCATGAACTGTCTATAAGCCAAAGAAACATAGTATACATATACTTGAGTTTTACGATGTGCATAGATCATTCGTATGCAAAATCTGATCTGATCACTTGCTCGATCACATAAATTCCACTTCCCAACTAGTATGGATCACTTGACCTCTCTAGTGCGGACTCTGATTGGTTTCCTTGATCAAAAAACTTTGTTTCCCTTATGTAGCCATATATTATGATAGAAAACCTTGAAATCATTTCAAGAATTTTTCTCAAGTGTTTGTCGTCAAGAATGGAGTGAGAAATCCTTTTCTGAACCGAAGTAAAACACCTAAAAACCATTTACCTGAATCCCAATCAAGAATGGCCATTCGAATAAAATGATCTATATATAACTTACGTATTTTATTCTATTAGTTTCTTTAACTATACCAATTAATTTTTATATCATATTCATTTACACAAATAGTATTTCGTTCAATACTAAAATCATTTATGAAGGATTTTATAAAACATATCTTTATTTTATAAATATTTTATAAAGATATTGCTTTATTTATAAAACATTTTATGAAAACACAATTCAAGTTTGTATAACCTTTCATAACTTAAGTTCATTTTCATATAATATCCTACTACATGCTAAGAATATATATAAAACATCACATTCAATTCATTTAGTAAAATTTGGATGAAATCTCAAAATAAGTTTTGTTCTTACAATTGAGTCAACCTTCTAAACTTCTCTATCCGTCGAGTTAGGCAAGTAGCTAGATAGAGCAGGATACTGATATCGAAACTTATGCCTAGTGCCTACTTTCCTTGGACATCCCTAAGGTAAAGACATTTATTAGTTGGCTCGGTAACATCGAATGTTTTACTTAACATAGGCGTTCAACAAATTTAAAACTTGTTTTAACTTACCACATTCTCAATTCAAAAGTTACAAAAACTCGTCTTTATATTTTTTTAAACACTTTGGTTCAAATTTCATAACGATCCGGAAGTTTCTAACTGTTAAAAATCGATGAAAAATCCACTTCGTTCTAACAAATGAAAACTACCAACCAACACATGATAATATAATGAACATACCACATTGTCCTAACTTTATAGGATAAACACATCAATAACATAACTTGTCAAAGTTTCACTTATTCATTAAATGCCCTTTACTATAAAGGGAAAATCAAGAAAAGGCTTCATAATAATATGGACTATACCACTACCACTTGGGATCCCTACATAGCATAAAACTTTTCTAAGCTCATATAAAATTCTGATTTACCAAAACTACTCTTTATTTTACTTCAGACTTCTTTAAATAAAACTTTAGAACTAAATATCCAGGTTTTATCCTAAATCCTTTTGAAATAATAATATACACATATGTTTCTTGTATATAAATCATAATTTTGGGATTAAATAAAAATAATTCTCAAAGTAGTATCTATTACTTCATATAATAGTACCAAGTATCATGATCTCAATTTATAAACCAATTTTCCAAATATTTTCTTTAAAATCCATATAATACATATAGATCGAGTGGTACCAAAATGAAACCAAGGAAACGGGTCCTACCAAATTGTACAATACATCCCCTTTACAAAGAAATGCAGTACTCATGAGAAGTGTTTACGAACCAAACACATCTTTCATCCATTTTTAGTCATTTTTGAGCCACTCGAACTAGCTAACATAAAAATAATTTATTTTCGAATCGAATTTTTGATTCCAAGAGCAACCTCAAACTCGAAAAAAATTTAGAACACTTATCAGAATATTAGTATTCACAAATACTTTCAAATAATACTACTATTATTTCCTCCAAAATCTTGGTAACCATTTTAAAAGACATTGGAATTTAAGTTCTGAAAATATCAGTTTAAATCCACTTTGTTTATAAACCACATTTTAGAAACCATACTTATAAAGTCACTTTCTTTATAAAATCATTTCACAAATATTTATTCCCAAAATATTTTATATTTTGCTTTAAATTATAATAACCATCTTTTATTATAATAAATTTCTTAACTCATATTATCACCGAACACCTTATAGTCAAACTATAAAATTCAATTCGCAAGGTGTTTGTTTCAATGCACCCACGAAAATGTCTATCCAAACCATGCAGTAAGAAGATAAACAATTCTTAAACTGGTGGAGCATAAATCAATAATCAGTAAGAGGTAGTAATTGCTCATAAATCGGCCGAGCATGACTAGGTAATCAATGGGGAATATAAATAAATATCATTAATCCCTGCATGAATTAAACTATACTTACAAATCATGCCTATATAAGTTACTTATATATATATATAAGATCTTTTAATTTTCATAGTTGGATACCTTTAAGGCATATGTGTCTATAACAAATACAATTATGCTGTCGTGTGTGTGTGTATAATACACTCAACTCTTTCTAGGGCATAGCTTACCCAATCTCTAATGAGTTATACCCAACCAAGTCAAGGTTCTCATTTAATCTTCGGCTCTGATACCATGGTGTAACGACCTGCCTTTTCGAGCTTCAAATGTCGACACTAATGCATCCACCATATTCACGTGTCGAATACCCAGGTGCCGAAAAGATAGATTGTTAGGGTAAAAAGAAAAAGAATAAGAAAGAAGCGAAGAAGACATCAGATTCTCACAATGAAACGATAACATATAATATCAAAAGGATGATACAAGGAGTTACTCTAAGATACATAGCATTTTAGAGATATTATCCTAAGTACTATTATCGGCCTAAATAGTTATAATAGCATGTCCTCACAAATGCTGATATACACATACTAGTAGTGCAGGAGAAATAAAATACTATGGTAGATGAAATCATACAGCTCGTCTCCTCGAGCTCCAAAGAATAACCAATGAAATTATGCCTTTCTCAAACTGCTTGAAAGATCGCCTGAGGAATTAAGAGAAAGGTAAAACCATGAGTTAGACATTAGTCTAGTGTAAGAAACTCAAGAAATATGTGGCCAATATAACAGTAACTTTTGGGACCAATCGAATCACCAGAATGGTTTTCCGCTAAAAAATCCAAACTATCTAATAAGTACATATGGTAATATAATTGATAATGCCTAGGGTATAGAATATGAATCACAAAATAGCTATGTTGTGTGTGTACAATACAACAATACTAAGTATCCAATCAAAACCGCTAAGGTTCATTCACATATGGATTTCAAGTGCCCTAAGTACGTTGAGGTAGTCCTCTTGACCAGAGTCAGAATTGCGTTTCGAACAGTGCATATCTCCAGATAAAATATATACAATAAGATAAACATAGATGGTCTACACTTGTAACATATGACACTGAATATCACCAACTCGTGCAGCAATTCATAAGCATCTCTAGACATAGAGTTGATATACCCTTTGGTTAGCTAAACTCGCTGGATATGCAACTAATCTGGTTTCTTTCATTTTCGATGGTGAAGTCATGTTTAATATAATAACCCCTTTTTAGGGGTAATTCATAATAAATATTTAATTAATTAAAATGGATTTTTAGAGTTTAAAAATGAATAATTTGAATACATTTTAGAATATCAAAAATTTTGATAATGTAATTAATGATGAAGTTAAATAGTTTTGAAAACATTCATTTGGTTAAATTGGAAATTTTAATATCAGGCTTTAAGTGAGAAAATCGTGTATTTAAATTGTGGAAAACAAATTCTAGATTTTTTTATATTAATGGGTAAATAAATATGTATGGTAAATGTAAATTTTATTTGAAATTTTATAGTAAGTTTGTTTAAATAGAAACTAGTTTATAAAAAGAAACTAAAATTAAATAAATATTTTTTAATCTATCCCTAACACCTTAAAGACCAAGCCAAGAATTCATAACCTAAATTCATTTTCCATAAATCTCTATTTTCGTACTTTTCTTCCTTATTCATAAATATAACATTAACGACTACAATTTTTTACTTTGGATAATGATCTCAATACGTAAATACTACTTATCCACAAATTTGATTTAAATCATAGAAAATTTTGTACATTTCCTAAGCTAGTAGCAAGCATAAGGACATCAAAATACATTTATATGCATAAATGTTTAGAGTTCGATCATGTGTTGTAAGTGTGCTTTTGGTGAAGGAAACAGAATGAAACACATTGTTCAGGTGAGAGTTTCTCTCACAATCTTATGTCAAATTTTATGATATATATATGTATGTATGTATCGATATGAATGATGTAGAATATATAATGTTGTGTTCTTGAATGGGTGGTGATAATTTCGGTGAAAGGGATTGAAATCGATAGAAGAATGCTCGACCTGGAGCTTAGACGCTCCAGGTATAGACCGACCGGTGGATCGGCAATATATGAGCAATGCACCGGTAGTTGAGTGCCTATGCATCAGCGTGTTTCTATGTGTATGCGTTGAGTGTGTGTATAAGTTATGGCGTGTGTGAGTGTTTATGTGGGCGATGTTGTAGGTATGTGCTATGAATGTGTATATATGTGTGTATTATGGGTTAAAGTGTGTGTAAGTGTGTGTTTATTCGTGTGTGGGGGCAATGTGTGAGTGAATGTAATTCTAAATAGTGTTCTGTATTTTCCAACTAATATATATACGTATTTATATATAAATGTTTACATATTATATATGAACACAAATATAGTTTAAAGTTTATTAAATTAATAAAGTGAATTTAATGGTATTGTTTAAATAGGGAATACAAAATAGTCTTTAATTGATATGTTATATGTTTTAAAGTATATTTTTATGAAATCATAATGTATATAATTCTAGTTTCGAAAATATATTTAATTGATTATGAATTTGTAAAATTAAGTTGGATGTTTTATAGTTATTTATAAATTATATTTAGATATAGAAAGTTATGGAAATATTCTTAAG
The DNA here is from genome assembly GCA_030765085.1 of Allium cepa. Taxonomy (NCBI): domain Eukaryota; kingdom Viridiplantae; phylum Streptophyta; class Magnoliopsida; order Asparagales; family Amaryllidaceae; genus Allium; species Allium cepa. The sequence continues at coordinate 430,899,478 of CM060929.1, read as the reverse complement.
CGTGATATTAGCTTTACAATCTATTTTAGGTTATTAAATGAAAGAAAGGGGTTTCTTGATGTTATTTGTGAAAACTAAATTATTAGTTAGTTTAATAAAAGATTTAGAAAAGTTGTTATTTATTGTATAGTATACTATATTTGAGTTTGTAAATTATCTATTTAATTCTAGAATATATATTTATATCCATTTCCAATTATTTATTTTGTTATAAAAGAATATGTTGCAAATGATTTATTATAATATCGATTTGTTTATTGTTGTTGTGTGTACACACACACACACAAACATATATATATATATATATATATATATATTTGACTAGTCAATTTAACTATTTTTCCCTGCATTCTTTCCTTGTATATCGAATTGGATTGTATGAATGATTCACCATTGATGTTGATTTGACATTTGATTTGATATAATACAGCGATGACATCCTTTATATAGATTTATGACATTTTTATATTGATTTTGTTATTTAATTCTATGTAGCAAGGAATGTGAATAAACAAAATTATAAAACCGTTTGGGATGAGGCATTAGGTAATATTCCTCTGATTATTCTTTGGACTCATATACCGAATATTGAAGGAATGAGTGTGATGTGTGAGCACTAAATAATTGGACTACTAACATGAGGTGGTATAGGATGTCATTATATTATTTATTCGGTTATTCTTTACTCATGGACGACACTCATACGAGGGTATGTTATGTGTGATATGCGTTGAGTACCCTTAGAGCCATGTGTTAGCTTATATGTAGAGTCATGTGTCGGCCATTGTATATATACTATGCGTCTGTCTAATTTTGTCGAGCTTGCTTTTTGTTTCGAAAGTGAACCAGATTGTCAGTATCCATCCTAGGGGCCTGATTGTGGGGTCGCGCCCCAACTATGCAACACGGTTATTGCATATTATATTTGATGCACGCCACAGGTTTTAGTAAGGTAGTTGCCCTGTAGCCTCTTGTGTTGCTTAGGCCAATAGTCTTTTGCCTATACGGGTAGTGCAAGGTCATGACTGAGGCTATGCGTAGACGAGCCATTGGTGGACGTGAGTCATAATTTCTGTCAAGGTAACTAAGGCTCTAGGAACAAGTCTAGTTACATATCATGCAGTTAGTAGACCCTAGGTTCCTGGAGGAGGCATGCGACCATCATTCTTCCATTTGGTCTCACTTTGTGTGTGGTAGATAGGCATATATAAGATGAGATTATACCCAAGATAGTGTCCATGGTATGGTCAACCTGTATCCTTTTTACATGTGTTGTCGTCTATCTATTTGGATGATGTTTCATTTTATTACTTTGATTATGGCATACTCAAGAATGTCTAATATATATATGTGTGTGTGTGTGTGTGTGTGTGTGTGTGTTCATTTTGGCCAATTGCTGTTTGCTAGCCTGATTTACTTGATGATTTCATTTTCTATGATAATGTTTTTATTGCATGGATGATTCACCCATTAGATATAATTTCCTTGAGTACTATTGATTTGTTTTATTTAGATGATGACACTTTTCTGTATGGTTTTCTTGTTGATATGGTTTTGAGATATTTTGAGGCTTTTATACCATCATCATTATACCTTTCAAAATATCATTGTATGTTATAATAACGCCTATCATTATAGGCATAATCTGACTCATGTGTTATTTATAATACTCCGATCAATCCAAGACATTTCAAGTTCAACAACGGGATGACCGATTTATGGATGTTGGGAAAAAATAAAGACTATGTAGTATCTTGTATTGTATTATTTCATGTATTTATATTCATACATGTACATTCTTAAGTTTATTCTGGATCTACATTATATATTGTATATTATATTTTATCGCAGTGATTCTGACTCCGTGTTCTTTGTTTATGTACTATACATTGTGTATTATTCTATCCTGGAGGCACGCGTGTTTATTGCTTTATGCCAATATTGCGTACGTAAAGGTGAGTTGTTCATTCAATGTTTAAATATGTACTAGTATTAGCCTAAGGGAATATATATGTGTGTACCAAATATAGCCTCATTTTCCATACTATCCTATAGTATTGCCTAATAAACTAGGATATAATGGTTATAGAGGTAGGGTGCTACAAATGGTATTAGAGCAGGTTCAGAACAATACAGAATATAAGAGACACGAGTCCTGATCGTAGATGATATTTTGAGTCCATATTCCTTTGGGTTTGTTGGGTGGTTACCCTACATTAAGGATATTGCGAGGATATGATGATTACTGGGGTAATCAGATGGGGACGTGCTTGTTATTTTCTATATATATAAGATATATTGGATTTTAATATTGTATGTATTAAATAATAAAATGATTGACCTTAGGTGGTTTAATATTGAATTGTTAAGTTTTGATTTTGTTCAAAGTGCACGGTAGAAAATCTATTTATTAGTTTACCACTGAATGCATTGGCTATGTGGTTCTTATATTTGTCGGGTTATTGATAACTATTTTGATTGAATTTAATTTTCATTATTAATGGTCGAATATTAGTATGTCATCAAAAATGATGTGAAATGGATTCAATTTTTGATCTTTATATCTTTACTTGCTATTAGCATATTTGTAAGGTGGTTATTTGGTATTATATAATGTTTAATGAAATGATTAACGTTTATAAAGGATATTTGAAAATGTTTTGATAAATGAGTGTTTGTTATAGATTTTTTTTTTGATTTATATATATAGTTGTTAGAAATGTTTTAGTTGAAATATTTTGATAAACTATGGTATTTTCTTAAGCCTGATATAAACTAATAATTATTTTTATAAAGGAAAAAAATGTTCAAGGTTTGTATAAATAATGTTGTAGAAATTCTTTTGAACCGATCGCATTAATCTATCTGTTAGATGGTATAAGGATTCTGACCGATGCATTTAGCCAACGTTAGAAATAGGGATTCCTAAACAATATAAGGAGATGTTTAAACATAATATTTTGAGTAGATATAAATATTTTGAGGACATTGAAGTATTTCGAAAAGGATGTATACTTTAACTAACACTATAAGAAGTAAGTAATTTTGATAAAGTGATTTTTTTGAAATCAATATTTGGACGGTTTTGGAAAGTGAAACTTTATATTTATTATTTTAGGGAAAAATATGATTCATAAGTTGAATATGTTTATTTTTAGTGATGTGTGCAGCTATTGGATATTAGTGGAAAGTCGTGATGATTGGCGAGGCAGTGTTGGTTATGTAGTCAATATTGCAGCCAACTGATATTGGTAAATCGCTAGAATTTATGGCAGGGCAACCTTACTATATTTTATAGTGTTATTAGTTTTGATATATGATATGTGTTGAAATGAATTGGGTGAGGTTTTTGAGAAGTTATAAGTGAATTGAATTTGATTTTTATGGACATTAAATCAGGATTGTAATAACTGTAAAGAATTTATTTATGAATTTAAAGTTATAATTGAATAGTTTATAATTTATTAATATTTGGAAGTGATTTGTAGGCTTTGGGATGTTATAATTTATTTCACTATAAATTATTTAATATGATTTGGATATTTTGATTGAGTGAATAATGAACACTTTAGAAAAGTATAATTATTTAAAAAATTAAATTTTGGAAAGTTTTGTGAAATATGTATTAGTTTTTTCTTGACTTTGATAATCAAGTATTATATTCAAATATTATGAACTTAAGTGAGTTTATAAAGTTAATATGGAAGTGATTTTTGGAAATGAAAATAATTATGTATAAATTAATGAATATTGTACAGTATATTTTGACCGTAAAGGAATCTTTTTGGGTATGAATATTACTAATCATTGGAAAAAATCAAGTTTGTGAGATTCTGTTTTCAAAATGAAAGCCTAATTTGGAAAGTATTTGTTTTATAAATTAGTGTGAAGTATTTATATATTTAGTTAGTGTTAAACAAAGAGAAGTATTTATATAAGACAAAGTGTTTTTTGAATTAATATTTTGAAATTTAGTTTGAGGTAAATATATTTTAATGAAAAAGATTTTTTGATTGGAGTTAAGTAAGAATAGAGTATTGTGGAAAAAAAATTATGATTATTTGATCAGCATTTAAATGTAACCGATAATGGAGTTATTAGTTGTGTTATAGATTCCTCTTAAGGAACTACGGGGACGTAATTTTGTTAAGGGGGAGTCTGTAACAACTCGGGTTTTAGGGGTAATTCATAATAAATAATTAATTAAAAATGGATACTTGGAATTTAAAAACGACTAATTTGAATTAATTTTAGAATATCAAAACTTTTAATAATGTAATCAATGATGAAGTTAAATAGTTTTGAAAATAATCATTTATTTAAAAGTTTGTTAATGAATTAATTTGGAAATTTTAGTGTTTGGCTTTAAGCAAGAAAATTGTGTATTTCAATTTAAATAATTAAATTATAGAAAATAAATTCTAGAATTTTTTTATAATATTAGGTAAATAAATAAGAATAGTAAATGTAAATTTTATTTAGAATTTATGTTGTAATTTTGTTTAAATTGAAAATATTTTATGAAAAGAAATTAAAATTAAAATAAATATATTTTAATCTAAACCTAATTCCTTAAAGCCCAAGAGTTCATAACCAAATTCATTTTCCAGAAATCTATATATCTAGACTTTTCTTCCTCGTTTCTAAATATAACATTAACGACTTTAATTTCTGACTTTGGACAACGATCTTGATACCTAAACACTACTTCTCTACAAATTTGATTTAAACCCTAGAAAATTCTCTAAATTTCTTAAGCTAATCGCGAGAATTAGGACATCGAAATACATCGACATGCATAAATGTTTTGGGTTCGATCATCTGTTGTATGTGTGCGTTCGAAGAAGGAAAGAGAATGGAATGTAGTGTTCAGGTGAGAGTTTCTCTCACTATCCTATGCTTAATTTTATGATGTAATACACACACACATACACACACATATGAATTTGAATAATGTAAAATATATAATGTTATGTGCTTGAATGGGTAGTGGTAATGTCGATAAAAGGGATTGAAACCAATAGAAGAATGGTCGACCTGGAGCTTAGATGCTCCAGGTATGGACCGGTCATAGACAACTGATGCAGCAATGGTTGAGTGCCTATGCGTCAGCATGTTTCTATGTGTATGTGTTGAGTGTGTGTACAAGTTGTGGTGCGCATGGGTGTATATCTGGGTAATGAAGTGGGTACGTGCCATGCTGTGTGTATATATATTTGTGTTATGGGTTAGATTATGCGTAAATGTCTGTTTATGCATGTGTGTGTGGGAAATGTGTGAGTGAATGTAATTTTGAGAGATTATTCTATATTTTTAAACTAATACATATAGGGGTGTGTGTGTGTGTGTGTGTGTGTATATATGAACACAAATATAGTTTAAAGTTTATTACTTTAGTAAAGTGAACTTAATGGTATTATTTAAATAGAAAATACAAAATAATCTTTAATTGATATGTTATTGTTTCAAAGTATATTTTTATGAAATTATAATATATATAATTCTAGTTTTGAAAATATATGTAGTTGATTATGAATTTATTAAATTGAGTTGGATGTTTTATAATTATTCATAAATAGTATTTAGGTATAGAAAGTTATGGAATTATTCTTGTGACGACCCGGAATTTTTTAGCAATTAAAATTGAAATATTTAATTAATTTTAAGTATTTAAAAGTTAATTTGTAACTTAAATTTCAAATATCACCATTATTTGGAAATTTAATTATTGAATTTAATTATTGGAAATTGGGTAAGATGTTGAATCTGGATTTTTAAGCCTGTTATAAATAATGTAAGGGTTTGTAAAATTTATATTGATAATATTGAAGATAGTAAAAGCATTGAAATTTGATTCAGAGATGTTTTGTTAAGTTTTAAAATTTTATTGTTTAAATCGATATTTAAAAACAGCCTTCCGAGGCACAGTCTCGGAATTCGACGAAATCAGTGCCATTGGATCCATAATATTGAATTATTATCGGATTTCAAATTTCGTATTGATCGGAGTTGTTGTGTGAGCGTACGATAAGTAAACGCGCTGGAACTTTATATCGAAAATTCAATATAATAACTGATCCACAAATGCTATCTTCTCCATACGATCGAACTAGGACTCAGAACCTTTTCCATTGTGTTCGAAATAGGGGTAAAACATTATAAACGTCTAGAAGCACGCCTAAATATGAGTTCAAAATTTTCCAGTTTATAATTTGTGATATGTTATAAAAAAATAAAAATAAAATATACATATAAAAGAAAAACCCAATCTATAGTCAAATCTTCTTCTATACGCCTCCTTTCTCATTTATTTCCAAGTCGAGCCCTTCTAAATAAAATCACGCACCCTTCTTCTTTTCATTAATTCGAACGATGTCAGAGGAAAAAAAATGGCCGCTTACCATTTATTTTGAATCGAATCAATAAAAAAAGGGGAATAACGACTGCTCATCCCTGTAGATTCCAATTCGAAAATCATAGTCTTCGAGTTCGTGAAAATCGACTTCGATTCTTAGCCGACTCCTTCTTCGATCGCAAGCAATTCATGTGGCGGTCGAGCAGGTATAGCGACGGCGCTCGAACACGATTCGAGTGGGATGGGGTTTCGCGAGGCGAGTTAGGGTTGCGAGCAGCGTGGAGATGGCGTTCATTTTCGAGCTCAATGGCGTAGGGCTTGGGTTGCGAGGCTGAAGAAAGGGTCATGTTGGAGTGAGCGAAGGCGAGAGTCTCAATCTGGGCTAGGAGATGGCAGTATGTTTTGGGGGTCGCGATCGATGACGTGCGCAAGGCGATGGAGGCCACGGTGAGGTTTTATTTATTTTTTTGATTTATATTAGTTCCTGAAAATAAGAGAGAGATATGATTTATATAGGAATATGTATGTAAATACAGTAAAGAAATTTCTATTATTTTGTTTTTTTTTAAAAAGAAAAAAGAAAAAATATATATAATGAATATATACATTTTTAATCTTACTGTCAAATTTTAATAGATATTATGGTGGTATATCTATTGTAAAGCATGATAAAAATCAAATATTTACAAATTCATAAGTTGTTATGAGATGGTTAATTTATTTTATACGTTTTAATCTAATGATAAGTAAGTCAAAACTGTTCATTTAATTTGTTTATAGGAAGGAAAGTAAATTTGGAATTTTCTTAATCCAATAGATTTGAATTGTAAATAAGAATATAACTAGTAATTTAAAAGCCAAATTTTTAGCTTAAATTAAATAAACAATAATCAATTGTTCGATCAATTTAATATTTAACGAACCTTAAAATGTTATTCAAGGTCTAAAATCTCAAAGGAACAAGTCGAGGTGGTATGGATTGCAAACAGCAAAGCAAAGATGAGTTAATCTCACTCAGCTGAATTTAAATTTAAATTTAAATAGTCAAATTTAAACAATTGATTGATTAATTTGGTGTGTTATATATAGTAGTATATAATATATATTGGAATGTTTGATTTCCCGCATTGAATAGCGGATGATTTTATATTTAAAACCTATATACCATGATATTCCACCTCGAGGTGGAATTAGTATTTTATATTGTGCTAACATCTGTGGATGCAGGAAAACAGGTTGGAAGGATCCAACTGGATTCCTCAACATTTATTTAAATTATTTAATATTCACTGTTGTGATTATTTTGATATGCTACGATGAATTATGTTGGAATGTTGAGTGCTATGGTTTGCTTGAATTTATTTCGACACACTGAGTTATCAAAATAAATAGAATTGGATTTATGGAAATAAATGAAGAGAATTTGTAAGTGAAATAATTATAGAGAATTTAAATAAATTAAGAACAAATTGGATAAGAATAATAGTAGTTTTAAATTCTAATAAATAATTCCGCGTATGAAAAGGAAATTTTGAATAAACATAAAGTTAACGAATTTTAAACTTCGGTGTTATTATTCAAAAGAACAAGCATTTATTTTAAATTTAAGATTTAAATTTTGAAAAGAATAAAGAAGAAATTTGGAAAAATCTTAGATTTGTATATTTCAGCTAAAAGATTTAAAATCAAACGGAAAATGATAATAATAATAACAATAAAGTCCATAATTAACGAATTTTGAAATGAATTGAGTAAGTAAAGAAATTTATTTCAAATGGAGTAAATTGGAAATCAATTTGGAAAATCGATTTAAGTGATTGAAATTGGAAATTCTCTCTGAATAACCAAGTACGTTTTCAAAGTAAATTTTTAAATATAAGTTAAAAGTTTTAAAGTTGTTTTAAAAAGCAAGTTTTGAAAAATTTATTATTTCAAAATATTTAAATTCGGAAGTAAGTATTTTCTTTTAATCTATTATGGAAGTAATTATTTTAAAATGACTTGTTATTTGTTTTAAAAGAGAAAATCTAGGTTTATATTTTATAAAAGTAACCCCATTTTTAAATATTCCTAAAGTATATATTTTCAATAAAATATAGAAGTTAATTTAAATATTTTAAAGTATATTTTCTAATAAAGTGTTTTTAAAACTATTATAAAATCTAAGTGTTTGTCCTTGGTGATTTCAGTGAAGATAGTAAATATTTGGGAAAGCTTAGTCTGAAAAAGGAAGATGGTTTGAAACTGTTTTCAAAGGGTTGAAAATGGAAATATATCTTGCGAAGATATTTTAAGATAAAAAATAATTTGGAAAATTATTTATTATTTGATGGTTGTTGTAAATGTTAATTGATAGTTAAATTACCGACTATCAATATTGGCCAAATGCACTGAATGTTTCGAAGAGACCGGGATCGAGATTTATTTCTCGAAAACCACTTCGATCCGGTTTGTACGTTTCGTAGGGAAAACAAGTTTGGATTGGAAGTTGGAGCAGTGAAGTGCAAAAGCTAGTCGCTACTAATCCTGAGGATATTTCCAAAATGGATGTAGTAGGAGTATTGCCTTCGGTTCCGTTCGAACCCGGAACGGACTTGTATGGATGAATGCTTTCAGAACAACGTCAGGTAGACGTTGAGCATTCTAAGTGAAACGATCTAAAAGGTAACGCTTAGCCTCAAGCCTCGTCAACCGGGAACGACTGAAAATCAGGGGTTATGCAGCAAGGCTAGGTGGTTAGCACCCATTCAGGGTGAGGTCATCCCTGTCTAGATGTCCCTTTTTATTCGGCTTAGTAGTGCGGTTGCTGATCCCAACCGTGGGGTGATCTCACTCGGGATTATCCAGTAAGAATTATTCTTAGTCTTGTGTTGCAAGAGGTCGGGAGTGATCCTTGGTACTGTGATCTAGGCCACAAACTGTGACAGGTGGTACCCCAGTGCCTAGTCATTAGTTGGAAATCCATTCTCCCTACGAGCCTTTTACGAGTTTTGTTTGTATAACCCACTCTGTGGCTAGTAGCTGGAATTTAATAGATGCAACAATTTCAGCTATTTTAATAAGTATTTTATATAGACCCTATTATAATATCAGAGGATTTTAATAGAAAAGTGTTTTAGCTATCGTAAGGTAAAAACCCGACATGTTTATTTGTGGATGGTCTTACGAGATGCTTTTGTTTTCAAAAGGATTTTTGAAACTTTAATAATCAATTTGAGTGTGATTTCTCACGCTGGTATTCCAGACTGACTCGGGTGTTATTTAACTATAATGCTCGGGTCAGACCGAGTATTATAGGATACAGGATATGATGCTTTGGAGCTCAGAAGACGAGCTGGATGGCGATACGTATTTCCGTATTTGATTATTATTCCGCTGTGGATCCAGTTGTATGTTATTGATGTTGAACTGTGATTGATGTACTCTGATGATGTAATATATAAACAGATATATTTGATTTTGTGTATAGATCATTTATTATCTATTTTATTTTATTCGGCTGCGATGGTTAGATTTTGATGTTGTTTTCTATTTTCTTCTTCTACCTCTTCTTCTTTAATGCGATGGTTCATATTTCTGTTCAACTTGAGTTGATTTATGTAGAATAGTGTTGACTCAAGGGGTGCAGATTTGCGCGTCGTTACACTTGGTATCAGAGCTTAGGTTGGTGATAACCTTGACTCTGGTGGGAATTACTCATTTATATTAGAGTCCATAGTACTCTAGAATGAGTTTGAGCGTATTAATAGATATGAGCGCGTATTTGTTAGTGAACATAAATTGTTTTAATATTGTGGTGATTGGGCTATAGAGTGGCATATGAACCTTCGTCGACACAGTTTGGACAACTGTATCAAAGGGGTTTCGAAACACTTGAATAGAACAATCGACACGGTATTGTTTTAAATGTGGGTGAATGAAATAATTTTACCCAAAAATATATTTTGATAAAAAGAAAAGTTTTTTTAAACTATTTTAGATAATATATGGTTGCTTGGATGTTAGGAAGAATAATATTAAATTATTATCATTGTTGAGTAAAAATTTTAACTACAAATTTGAAACATAACCAAAGGTTAAGGAAATAAATTCATTATGAAATGAAATTTATAAATATGAATTATAAATGTAATTTATAAATTGAAATATAATCAAATGAGAATTTTTATGAGCATAAACTATGCAAATGACTTATAGTTAAAATTGATTTAAGCAGGATTTGGAAATTTAAAAATCCCGAAGATTTTGGAAGTGTTTGTCGAAGTGTTTTGAAGAAAAAAAATAGCATTATTGTTTTAGAGGTATTTCTGAAAGGAAATTTGATTTAAATGGATTTTGAAAGTGATATAGCATTGAAATCACTTGGTTCATTGGGAAATAATTATGATGATGACGGCTGCATCATCAGTATTCATTTTTGAGTTTCTAAGTGACAAATAGCTGCCAAATTGATTTGTTCAGAAAAACTAGTTTGTTTTTGAAATTTCTAAGGAAATTTGTTGGGAATAAAACCAGGATTGGTTTAAAAATTTGAGAAGTGTGATTTTAAGATAATGGTGATTTCAAAATGATTTGAAACCAAAAGCCAGGTGATTGAAAATCCTGAATCCTTATTTGAATTGAAAATCTTGATGAGATAAGTTATAAACTTATAAATTAAGATAATTTTTAAATCAGGAAGGAAACATAAGCTTTGAATGTTGGAATTTAAATTTAAAGTGAAAAGTTAAAAATAAGATTAACTTGGATTGATGAAGAAAATTGGATCAAGTTGGAATAAAATTCAATTGAGTTATGGGTGATATTGAATGGAATTAGATTCCTACTTTAAATAAATGGAAGTAAGTTGGATAAGAAATAAGTTAGATGAGAATTGGATTAGAATAAACGAATTAGAATAATTTATAAAAGAATTAAAAATCCATGGTAATAAAAATATGCTTGAGTTATAAATAGGCTTAAATTTCGAGTTAAAAATAAAAGGTGAATATATTCAAGCCTAGAACGAATGGAAATGTGTAAAATAAATAAGTTGTGACTTCTAAAATTGAAAAGTGGGATAAAAAACCCAAAATAAATATTTTTGACGAATTGGAAAATAAAACGAAGAAAAAAAAGAAAAAAAAATCCAAAACTTGAATTATAAAATAAATTAAACTTAAGAAAATTAAATAAAGAGATTTGGAGAATTAAAAATCAAGTACGGAATGATAAATAGGGGGAGAATTAATTTGGAATAAAATTAGTTAACTGAATTTGTTAATGGAATTTAAATTGGTTAGGTAGAAATTGAATTGTGAGTAATAAAATTTGATGGTAAATTAAAAGTGAATGGTAGAATCAGAATTTGATCTATTAATTAAAATTCAACTTGAAGTGTTAATAAATTAAATATAATTGGAAATGTGTCGAATAAAGAAAAATGAAATTGGATTAAAATAGCAATGGTATGAATTGCAAATAAAATCCAAATAAGTAGGAATAAATTGAAATGACCTTGTAATTAATTGAATGAATTGGATCGGGAAATTTAAATTTTATAATAACTAATCAAATGAAATTGTAGATTTAGAATGAGATTTGATTGTGATAGAATTAAGTTGAATAGAAAAGAAATTTTACTTGTAAAATAAAGATGAGCTTAAGTATAAAAATTTGAATAAATTGAAGTAAATTAACTTAAGCTGAATAGATGGAGGAGAGTTGAATTGAAATCAACTTAAACTAAGTTTAATGATATTGTGTTGGATATAAATCAAGTGAAAATGGATTTTAATCGAAATAAAATTCGGTGAGTTATAGATAATATTTAAGGGAATGAAATTCTTAATTAAATAATTGTAAACCATCTAAATTGTTAAGGAATTGAAATAACTTAGAGACAATAAGAAAAATAGAATGTTTTCAAGTTTAATAGAATGGTTTTAAATGAATGCGGATAAGAAATGAAACGCAAATGAATGGATCATGAATAAAATTTAAATAGATTGTGTCGAGCTAAATAAAATAGTTGTGAATAAATTTTAAATAGAAATAATTAAATAATAAATTGAGTTGGAATTAATTTAAAATAATTTTAAGCTTAAGTATTTGTTAATTGCATGAATAACCTCAAATGTACATAGAAAATTTCATTCTATCGTAAATGGAAGTAAATTTACTAACAGAGGTGAATAGAGTTGATGTTTTAATCAATTGGAATAATATGGATTTGTTTAGAATTAAAAATGAATGGAATGTAAGCAAATGGGTTGTAAACCATGCAAATTGAATAAAAATGGTATATGAATTAATTGAAAACAGCAGAATTAGTATGAAAACTATACGAATTGCTTACGGAAAGTGTTTAACGTGCATTGCTGTTAGAATTCATGTATTTCACCTTTGCAAATATGCGAAATGTTGTTAAACTTCATAATTATGGCACTTACATGTTTAAATTGAGTAAGTACAGGTACCTGGAAGTCGCGTGGCTGGTTTTGGTTGCGCTAGTTGCTAAAATAATAAGCCGCTTGCTTAAAAATGCTAAATAAGGTACGATTACGCAATAAAAATAGGAAATATGAACTTTTTTTGGTTTTTCCGACCGTGTGGGTCGATGTATATATATTTATCTTTTATCAAATTGCAAAATCTCCTCCATACAAAGGAGACTCTGCCAAAAAATTTCGAAAATTTTAGGAGTTAGAAAATTTTTGGAAAATTTTGTTAACGACAAAACGATTTCAAACTGGAAATCGAAATAGATTAGTAAATAAAACTGATTTAAAATAATGACATGAATCAGATATAAATGGAAAATAAAGTTCTATATTCAGAGTTGAAAATAAATTGAATTCGGATGGAAATGGGAAAAACTACATTGAATAAAAATAAATATAAACCGAAGTGGTGAAGTGAAAATAAATAAAGAAGCATATAAAATGCTTATACTAAACTTAAGAAAGGAATGGTGAATTCTTAATTGGAAATTGAATATTACAAATATATTCTAAGTTGATATTTGAATGAATAAATATTGACATTTTGTAAGGAAATCGATAAAATGTTTTTGGAATATTGTGATTGGATATTATTGCTAAGTGAGATATGCAGGTATTATAAAGGGAAGGAGAATTGATTTTGATTTCAGATGATAAATTTGAATTGCCCGACTAAAAAGGTATGTGTTTAAATTTCTATATGAAATTTGATTGGGTTTTTGGATCTAGCCACTTGGCTTTTTGTTTCCTTTTGGAATTTGGGAGCCCGTAGAGGCCTTTTGTAGTTGTACCGAGCTAGCCGCGCAAAGGAGACGCTGGCGAAAATTTTCGAAAATTTAGAAAGTTTGAAAATTTTTGAGAAATTTTTGATAATTTAAATTTGGATTTAAATTTAAATTTGAATGGTTGAATAAGTAAAGCTATTTGAAAACTATGGAAGGTTTAGGGAAGGTGGTTGAAGAAATAGTGGGTCTTTAATAAAATGTATGTTATGGCAAGTTGATAAAACCGTTTGGCTTTGGAAAATAGTAACGGGTATTGGACCATTCTTCCTAACTAGTAATTTCGGGGACGAAATTCTTTTAAGGGGGGAGGAATGTGACGACCCGGAATTTTTGAGCATTTAAAATTGAAATATTTAATTAATTTTAAATATTTAAAAGTTAATTTGTAACTTAAATTTCAAATATCACCATTATTTGGAAATTTAATTATTGAATTTAATTATTGGAAATTGGGTAAGATGTTGAATCTGGAATTTTAAGCCTGTTATAAATAATGTAAGGGTTTGTAAAATTTATATTGATAATATTAAAGATAGTAAAAGCGTTGAAATTTGATTCGGAGATGTTTTGTTAAGTTTTAAAATTTTATTGTTTAAATCGATATTTAAAAACAGCATTCCGAGGCACAGTCTCGGAATTCGACGAAATGAGTGCCATTGGATCCGTAATATTGAATTATTTTCAGATTTCAAATTTCGTATTGATCGGAGTTATTGTGTGAGCGTACGATAAGTAAACGTGCTGGAACTTTATATCGAAAATTCAATATAATAACTGATCCAAAAATGCTACCTTCTCCATATGATCGAATTAGGATTCAGAACCTTTTCCATTATGTTCGAAATAAGGGTAAAACATTATAAACGTCTAGCGGCATGCCTAAATATGAGTTCAAATTTTTACAGTATATAATTTGTGATATGTTATAAAAAAATAAAATAAAATATACATATAAAAGAAAATCAAATCTATAGTCAAATCTTCTTCTATATGCCTCCTTTCTCATTTATTTCCAAGCCGAACCCTTCTAAATAAAATCTTGCACCCTTCTTCTTTTCATTAATTCGAACGATTGTCAGAGAAAAAAAAAGGCCGCTTGCCATTTATTTTGAATCGAATCAATAAAAAAAGGGTATAACGACTGCTCATCCCTATAGATTCCAATTCGAAAATCATAGTCTTCAAGTTCGTGAAAATCGACTTCGATTCTTAGTCGACTCCTTCTTCGATCGCAAGCAATTCGTGTGGCAGTCGAGCAGGTATCGCGGCGGTTACTTGAACACGATTCGAGTGGGATGGGGTTTCACGAGGCGAGTTAGGGTTGCGAGCAGCGTGGAGGTGGCATTCGTTTTCGAGCTCGATGGCGTAGGGCTTGGGTTGCGAGGCTGAAGGAAGGGGTCATGTTGGAGTGAGCGAATGCGGGAGTCTCGATCTGGGCTAGGAGATGGCAGTATGTTTTGGGGTCGCGATCGATGATGTGCGCAAGGCAATGGAGGTTGCGGTGAGATTTTTTTTTTTTGATTTATATTAGTTCCTGAAAATAAGAGAGAGATATGATTTATATAGGAATATGTATGTAAATACAGTAAAGAAATTTATGTTATTTTTTATTTTTAAAAAAGGAGAAAAAAAGAAGAAAAAAATATATATAATGAATATATACATTTTTAATCTTACTGTCAAATTTTAATAGATATTATGGTGGTATATCTATTGTAAAGCATGATAAAAATCAAATATTTACAAATTCATAAGTTGTTATGAGATGGTTAATTTATTTTATACGTTTTAATCTAATGATAAGTAAGTCAAAACTGTTCATTTAATTTGTTTATAGGAAGGAAAGTAAATTTGGAATTTTCTTAATCCAATAGATTTGAATTGTAAATAAGAATATAACTAGTAATTTAAAAGCCAAATTTTTAGCTTAAATTAAATAAACAATAATCAATTGTTCGATCAATTTAATATTTAACGAACCTTAAAATGTTATTCAAGGTCTAAAATCTCAAAGGAACAAGTCGAGGTGGTATGGATTGCAAACATCAAAGCAAAGATGAGTTAATCTCACTCAGCTGAATTTAAATTTAAATTTAAATAGTCAAATTTAAACAATTGATTGATTGATTGGATTTGGTGTGTTATATATAGTAGTATATAGTATATCTTGGAATGTTTGATTTCCCGCATTGAATAGCGGATGATTTTATATTTAAAACCCATATACCGTGATATTCCTCCTCGAAATGGAAATGGTATTTTATATTGTGCTAACATCTGTGGATGCAGGGAAACAGGTTGGAGGGATCCAACTGGATTCCTCAACATTTATTTAAATTATTTAATATTCACTGTTGTGATTATTTTGATATGCTATGATGAATTATATTGGAATGTTGAGTGCTATGGTTTGCTTGAATTTATTTCGACACACTAAGTTATCAAAATATATAGAATTGGATTTATGGCAATAAATGAAGAGAATTTGTAAGTGAAATAATTATAGGGAATTTAAATAAATTAAGAATAAATTGGATAAGAATAATAGCAGCTTTAAATTCTAATAAATAATTCCGCGTATGAAAAGGAAATTTTGAATAAATAGAAATTTAATGAATTTTAAACTTCAGTGTTATTATTTAAAGGAACAAGCATTTATTTTAAATTTAAGATTTAAATTTTGAAAAGAATAAAGAAGAAATTTGGAAAAATCTGAGATTTGTATATTTCAGTTAAAAGATTTAAAATCAAACGGAAAATAATAATAATAATAATAATAAAGTCCATAATTAACGAATTTTGAAATGAATTGAGTAAGTAAAGAAATTTATTTCAAATGGAGTAAATTGGAAATCAATTTGGAAAATTGATTTAAGTGATTGAAATTGGAAATTCTCACTGAATAACCAAGTACGTTTTCAAAGTAAATTTTTAAATATAAGTTAAAAGTTTTAAAGTTGTTCTAAAAAGCAAGTTTTGGAAAATTTATTATTTCGAAATATTTAAATACTAAAGTAAGTATTTTCTTTTAATCTATTAATTATTTTAAAATGGCTTGGTATTTGTTTTAAAAGAGAAAATCTAGGTTTATATTTTATAAATGTAACCTCATTTTTAAATATTCCTAAAGTATATATTTTCAATAAAATATCGAAGTAGTTTTTAATTTAAATATTTTAAAATATATTTTCTAATAAAGTGTTTTTAAAACTATTATAAAATCTAAGTGTTTGTCCTTGGTGATTTCAGTGGAGATAGTAAATATTTGGGAAAGCTTAGTCTGAAAAAGGAAGATGGTTTGAAACTATTTTCAAAGGGTTGAAAATGAAAATATATCTTGCGAAGATATTTTGAGATAAATAAATAATTTGGAAAATTATTTATTGTTTGATGGTTGTTGTAAATGTTAATTGATAGTTAAGTAACCGACTATCAATATTGGCCAAATGCGCTGATCGTTTCAAAGAGACCGGGATTGAGATTTATTTCTCGAAAACCACTTCGATCCGGTTTGTACGTTTCGTGGGGAAAACGAGTTTGCATTCGAAGATGGAGCAATGAAGTGCAAGGGCTAGTCGCTACTAATCCTGAGGATATTTCCAAAATGGATGTTGTAGGAGTAGTGCCTTCGGTTCCGTTCGAACCCGGAACGGACTTGTATGGATGAATGCTTTCAGAACATCGTCAGGTAGACGATGAGCATTCTAAGTGAAACGATCTAAAAGATAACGCTTAGCCTCAAGCCTCATCAACCGGGAACGACTAAAAATCAGGGGTTATGTAGCAAGCTAGGTGGATAACACCCATTCAGGGTGAGGTCATCCCTGTCTAGATGTCCCTTTTGATTCGTCTTAGTGGTGCGGTTGCTGATCCCAACCGTGGGGTGATCTCACTTGGGATTATCCAGTAAGGGGTAGTCCCGGTCTTGTGTTTCAAAGGGTCGGGAGTGATCCTCGGTACTGTGATCTAGGCCACGTACTGTGACAGGTGGTACCACAGTGCCTAGTCATTAGTTGGAAATCCATTCTCCCTACAAGCCTTTTACGAGTTTTGTTTGTATTACCCACCCTGTAGCTAGTAGCTGGAAATTAATAGATGTAACAATTTCGGCTATTTTAATAAGGATTTGTATATAGACCCTATTATAATATCAGAGGATTTTAATAGAGAAGTGTTTTAGCTATCGTAAGGTAAAACCTGACATGTTTATTTATGGCGTGGTCTTACGAGATGCTTTTGTTTTCAAAAGGATTTTTGAAACTTTAATAATCAATTTGAGTGTGATTTCTCACGCTGGTATTCCAGACTGACTCGGGTGTTATTTAACTATAATGCTCAGGTCAGACCGAGTATTATAGGATACAGGATATGATGCCGTGGAGCTCAGGAGACGAGCTGGATTGCTATACGTATTTCCGTATTTGATTATTATTCCGCTGTGCATCCAGTTGTATGTTATTGATATTGAACTGTGATTGATGTACTCTGATGATGTAATATATAAACAGATATATTTGATTTTGTGTAAAGATCATTTATTATCTATTATATTTTATTCCGCTGCGATGGTTAGATTCTGATGTTGTTTTCTATTTTCTTCTTCTACCTCTTCTTCTTTAACACGATGGTTCGTATTTATGTTCAACTTGAGTTGATTGATGTAGAATAGTGTTTACTCAAGGGGTATGGATTTGCGGGTCGTTACAATACTTAAGTGTGATATGTAGTTTTACAATCTATGTTGGGTTATTAAATGAAAGAAAGGATTTTCTATTGTTATTCGTGAAAACTAGGTTATTATTTAATAATAAGAATTTTTTTATTTATTGTATAATATATTATATTTGAGTTTTTTAATTATCATTTAATTCTAGAATATATATATTTATATCCATTTCTAAGTATTTATTTTGTTATAAATAAATATATGTTATGCAAATGATTTATTATAATATCGATTTGTTTGTTGTTATATATATATATATATATATTCATATATTTATTTATTTGAATAATCTATTTATACTATTTTCCCGTGTATTCTTTCCTTGTATATTATATTAGACTATGTGAATGATTCACCATTGATTTGGTATTTGATTTGACAGGATAAGGTGATGACATCCTTTTATATAGATTCGTGACATTTTTATATTGATTTTGTTGTTTAATTCATATAGCGAGGAATCTAAAGAAATTGTAATTCCGTCTTGGATGTAGCATTTGGTAATATTGCTCTAGTTATTTTTCGAACTCCTTATATAGAGTATTGAAGGAGTGAGTGTGATGTGTGTTTGACTTGTAACACGCGGTGATACGGGACGCCATTGTGTTATTTTTTTAGTTACTCTTTACTCGTGGATGGCATTCATACGCATGTACATTGTGTGTGGTACTCCTTGCGTTAAGTATGCTTAGAGCCATGTGCTAACTTATATATAGAGTCGTGTGTCGGCCTTTGTATGTATACTATGCGTTTGTCTACTTTTTTCTAGCTTCCTTTTTGTCTCAAAAGTGAATTAGATTAGCTAGTATCCATTCTGGTGGCCTGATCATGGGATCACGCCCTAGATCCATGACAACATTATTGTATATTATATTTGATGCACATCACAAGTTTCGGTAGGGTAGTTACCCTATAGCCTCTTGTCGCTTAGGCCAACAGTCTATTACCTATAGGGGCAGTGTAGGGTCATGGCCAAGGATACGCATATACGATTCATTGATATGTATGTTTCACGATTTTAGTTGAGGTAACTAAGGCTGTAGGAAAAAATCCACCAACATAGCATGCGGCTAGGAGACTCTGGTTTCTTAAAGCGGGCATGCATACATCAATCTCTCATCTGGTTTCAGTTTATGTGTGGTACATAGGCCTATATGAGATGAGATTATACCTGAGGCATCGTCTAGAGTATGGTCAACCCCGTATCCTTCTTTGACTTGTGTTGACATCTATCTATTTGGATGATGTCTCATTTTATTTCTTTGATTATGGCAAACCTGGGATTTTCCATTATATATATATATATATATGTCTGTGTGTGTATGTATATGTATATGTATGTATGTATGTATTTTAGGGCATTACTGTGTGTTGCCCTATTTACTTGATGATTTCATTTTCTATGATTATATTTTTATTGCATGGATGATTCACCCATTAGATATAATTTCCATGAGTACTATTGATTTTGTTTGTATGGGCGATGATACTTTTCTGTATGGTTTTCTTGTGGATATGATTTTGAGATATTTTGAGGCTGTTATACCATCATTATTATACTTTTCAAAATATCACTATATGTTATGACAACACCTATCATTACAGCTATAGTCTGACCCGTGTAAATAATACTTGGGTCAGTCCAAGTCATTGCAGGTTCAAGGACGAGATGACCGATTTATGGATGTTAGGTATAGACAGAGACTAGGATGTAACATTATAGTTATTATCTTGTATTGTATTATTTCATATATTTATATTTATGTATGTATATTCTTATGTTGTATTCTAGATCTACGCTGTATATTGTGTATTATATTTTATCGTTGTGATTCTGACTTTGTGCTCTCTATTTATGTATGGTATATTGTTTATTGTTCTACATTAGAGGCACACGTGTTTATTACTTTGTGTCGATACTTTATACCTAAAGGTGAGTTATTCATTCAATGTTTAAATACGTACCATTATTAGCCCAAGGGAATTCATGTATATACCTCATATTGCCTCATTCTCTGTTCTTTCTAATGGTATTACCAAATAGTACTCTTAGATAGTATTGGTATAGAGGTGGGATGCTACAAATGGTATCAGAATAAGTTCAGAACAATACAGAGTATAAGAAACACGAGTTCTAGCCTTAGATGAGACTTTGAGTCCTTATTCCTTTGGGTGTGTTGGGTGGTTACCGTACAACTCCGAATAATATGCGTATATGATGATTACTGGGGTAATCATCTGGGACATTTTTGTTATTTTTTATATGTATATGATGTATTGGATTTTAATATTGTGTGTATTAAATTATAAAATATTTGACCTTAGGTGATTTAATATTGAATTGTTAAGTTTTGATTTTACTTAGAGTGTACAGTGGAAAATCTATTATTATTTTATCGTTGAATGCATTAGTTATGTGATTCTTATATTTGTTCGGTTATCGATAACTATTTTGATTGAATTTAATTTTCATTATTAATGGTTGAATTGTATGTCATTAACAATGATGTGAAAATGATTCAGTTTTTTATCTTTATTTGTTTACTTGCTATTAGTATATGTGTAAGGTGTTTGTTTGGTATTATATAATGTTTAGTGAAATGGTTATTGTTTATAAAGGATATATGAAAATGTATTGATAAAAGAGTGTTTGTTATAGAAAAGTTATATATATATATATATATATATATATATATATATAGTTGTTAGAAATGTTATAATTGAAATATTATGATAAAGTATAGTATTTGCTTAAGCTTGATATAAACTAATAATTATTTTTGTAAAGGAAAAATGTTAAAGGTTTGTATAAACAATGTTGTAGAAATTCTTTTGAGCCTAATCATGTTAATCTGTATGTTGGGTGGTATAAGAATTCTGGTCGATGTGTTTGGCCAACGTTATGGACAGGGATTCCCAAACACTATAATGAGACATTTGATGTTTTGAGAGGACATAAATATTTTAGGGAAATTAAAGTATTTTGAAAAGAATTAACATTCTAGGTAACACTATAAGTAAAGTAAGTAATTTTGATAAAGTGATTTTTTGAATCAATATTTGGAAGGTTTCGAAAAATGACATTCTATTTTCAAGATGAACACTCAATTTAGAAAGTATCTGTATTATAAATTAGTGCAAAGTATTTATATATATAGTTAGTGTTAAACAAAGGGAAGCATTTCGTATAAGATAAAGTGTTTTCTGAATTAATATTCTGAAATTTAGTTTGAGGTGAAGATATCTTAATGGAAGAGATTTGTAATTGAAGTTTAAGTAAGAATAGAGTATTGTGAGATTTGTTTATAATTATTTGACTAACATTTAAATATATCGATAATGGAGTTATTAGTTGCATTATAGAATCCTGTTAAGGAATTGCAAGGACACAATTTTGTTAAGGGAGAGCCTGTAACAACCAAGTTTTTATGGATAATTCATAGCAAATATTTAATTAATTAAAAATGGACTTTTGGAATTAAAAAATGAATAATTGAATTCATTATATAATATTTAAAATTTTAATAATGTAATCAATGATGAAGTTAAATAGTTTGGAAACAATCATTTGTTTAAGGCTTATATTATAACTTGATTTGGAAATTTTGTTATCAGGCTTTAAGTGAGAAAATCATGTATTTAAATTTAAATAATTTAAATTATGGGAAATAAATTCTAGAATTTATTTATAATATTGGGTAAATAAATAAGTATAGTAATTGTAAATTTATTTGGAATTTTATTATAATTTTGACGATCCATAATTTTCAATAGTTAAATTTATTAAATTAAATAAGTTTTGGAGTGTGATGCTGTGAAAACATAAAATTTAATATTTAATAAAAAGAATATAACTGGAATGAAGTGTAATAGTACTAATTTAAATTAATTGATAACCACTTTAAATGTAATTCTAATTAGTTAAAATGATTAAAGAGTTATAATTAGTTATAGATTATAAATTAATTGTAATAATGTGTGTATTAATTGATAATTGAATTAAAAGAGTAATTGATAATATAAATATTGTATTCATTAATGAAATAGTAAGTAATAATTGTAATTGAACTAAATTAGTGTTGTGTAAATAATTATAACATTTGTGTGTAGATAAGAAACATACCAATGTGATTAAATATAGAAATGATGATAATTGTTATTTGTTACCAATTTATTTAATCAAATATAATTAAATGAAATTAAATGTTACGTAAAACGAGTTAAGACGATAACTGTAGAATGAATGCAATAAAATGTATAGAAATTTCAATTATATTCATGAGGCAATAATTGATTTAAACAAAAGATTGAAACCAAGATAAGTTAATTTATTGGGATTTAAAATTTTAATAAAATTGACAAAAATTCAACGTAATTGAAATATTGCAACTAATATGGTAAAGGATGATAATGGTAGATAGTAGTGTAATAAGATATAAAAAATGTTAACTATATCTATAGAGTAATAATTGATTGAATAAAAGAATTGAATTCAAATTAAATCAATTTATTGGAATCAAATTATAATTAATTGGATTTTATTTACCATTGAAACTGAACACTGTAGCTAGTGAAATATTTAACATTGAATTTGATATGTAAATTTGTTTTAAATTATTGTAGATGTTTATGTAATCAAAAATGATAAAAATGGCTAGTTATTTAATTTGAATATAAGAAGTGATAAATTTAATTTAATAACAATTTATTTAATTAACGTGAAAAAAGACATTTTGGCGACTATCTCGGATTTCGATGAGACTAGTTTCATCGGATCTGTAATAGTGAATTATTATAAGGTTTCAAGTTTCGTAGCTATCGGACTTGTCGTTTAATCGTACGAACTCGAAACGTGTAGAAATCAATTTAATTAAATTCAATTGAAATAAAATTGAAATAAGTTGATTTTAAGATAACTTTTTCATACGACGGAATTAGGACTTGAAACCTGTTCCATTGAGTTTAAAAATATTGAAAACATCTATTTTGATATATGGGGTGACCGCTTTCTTTTCGGAAATGAAACGGACTTTTCAAGTCGTTATTGTTACTTCAAACCAATTCGATATGTTATTCTTTCTTATCGGGCTTTGTTCACATTAATAGTCTTGTTTTCCAAACCCTAGTAGTCAATTTCTTATTCTGTATGTACAGTTCTATTTGACTGTTCCTCTCTCTTCCTCAATGACAGAAACCCAATTTACATTCAAACCCAAAAATAAATCTCCAAATCAATTTCAAAATTTAAACTCCAAATATTTACAAGTTATATACCGATTCGAAGCTCTCGATGAGTGCAACCTAGATCTGCAGTTCGTTTCTCAATCAGAATCACCATTTGTCTAGAAATCGAGGTTGAACATCGATCGTGCATTTTAGGGTTTTGACAATCCAACGGTGGATCGTCGACCGTTTGTCGATCAGGGAGTGGCGTTGGCTAGAGGTCGCCGTGCAACACACCTCCATGGGTTCACATCTTGTTAGAGTGGATTAACATCACCAGAAAATGCACATATAGTCGGCGGTGGCCACCACCAGGCAAGGGCGGAGGCAATCGCGCAAGGCTGGGGAGGGCTGTAACGACCCGCAAATCCGTACCCCTTGAGTCAACACTATTCTACAACAATCAACTCAAGTTGCACAGAAATACAAACCATTTGGGTTTAAGAAGAAGAGGTAGAAGAAGAGAATTGAAAACAACAACAGAATCTAACCATCGCAGCGGAATAAAATATAATAGATAATAAATAATCTTTACTCAAAATCAAATATATCTGTTTACATACATTACATCATCAGAGTACATCAGTCACAGCTCACATCAATACAATACAATGGATACACATCAACTCAAAGTACACAACAACTCAAACGCAGCGGAAATATACATATAAGTACGAGAATACGTAATCGTCATCCAGCTCGTCTCCTGAGCTCCACAGCATCATATCCTGTATCCTATAATACTCGGTCTGACCCGAGCATTACAGTTAAATAACACCCGAGTCAGTCTGGAATACCAGCGTGAGAAAATCACACCCAATTGATTATTAAAGTTTCAAAAATCCTTTGAAAACAAAAGCATCTCGTAAGACCACGCCACAAATAAACATGTCGGGTTTTTACCTTACGATAGCTAAAATAATTTTTATAGATATCCTCTGATATTATAATAGGGTCTATATACAAATACTTATAAAATAGCCGAAATTGTTACATCTATTAAATTCCAGCTACTAGCCACAAAAGTGGGTAATACAAACAAAACTCGTACAAGGCTCGTAGGGAGAATGGATTTCCAACAATGACTAGGCACTGGGGTACCACCTGTCACAGTACGGGGCCTAGATCACCGTACCGAGGATTACTCCCTTCATCCCCTGCAACATAAGGCCGGAACCATTCCTTACTGAACAGTCCCGAACAAGATAAACCCCGTGGTTGGCGCGACCAACCACCCACTAAGCCGAAATATATATAAGGGACATCTAGACAGGGGAATTATCTTGTCCTGCTTGGGCATGACCCACCTAACCTTGCTGCATATTCCCTGATTTTCAGTCATTCCCATTTGATGAGGCTTGAGGCTAAGCGTTACCTTTTTTAGAACGTTTCACTTAGAATGCCCATCGCCCACCTGACGATGTTTCGCAAGCATTCATCCATACAAGTCTGCCCCGGGTTCGAACGGAACCGAAGGCACTATTCCTACTACATCCATTTTGGAAATATCCTCAGGATTAGTAGCGACTAGCCCTTGCACTTCACTGCTCCATCTTCGACTCCGAACACGTTTTTCGCACGAAACGTACAAACCGGATCGAAGTGGTTTTCGAGAAATAAATCTCGATCCCGGTCTCTTCGAAACGATCAACGCAGTTGGCCAATATTGATAGTCGGTTATTTAACTATCAATTAATATTCACAAACAACCATCAACCAATAAATAATTTCCCAAATTATTATTAATCTCCAAAAATATCTTCACAAGCTATATTTCTATTTCCAATCCTTTGAAAACAGTTTCAAATCCCTCATTCTTTTCAGAATCAACTTTCCCAAATATTTTCTATCTCCTCTGAAATCACCAAGTACAAAACTAGATTTAAAAATAATTTAAAACACTTTACTTAGAAATATATATACTTTTTAAAACATTTAAATTAAGCTACTTTAATAATTTGTTAAAAATACATCTTATATGAATATTTGAAAATAAAGTTACTTAATAAAATATAAAACTAGATTTCCACCTTTTGAAACAAAATACTAAGTCACTTTTTAAATAATTACTACTATAATAGATTTGAGGAAATATTTACCTTGAAATTTAAATATTAGAAATAATAAATTTTTCAAAACATACCTTTTAAAAACAATTTTAAAACTATTAACTTATATTTAAAATTTATTTGAAAGCGTACTTAGTGATCCAGGAAGAATTCCAGCTTCAAACATTTAAATCAATTTTCCAGATTGATTTTCAATTTATTCCATTTGAAATAAGTTTCTTAAATTACTCATTTCATTTCAAATTTCATTTAATTATGCACTTAATTATTATTGTTATTCTTTTCCATTTGATTTTAAATCTTTTAACTGAAATATACAAATTTCAGCTTTTCCCAACTTCTTCTTTATTATAATATATTTTTTCCAAAAATTTAAATCTTACATTTTAAATAAATGTTTTGTTCTTTAATTAATATCGTTGAAGATTGTAATTCAATAACTTCCTGTTTATTCAAATTTCCTTTCTATACTTCACTATTTATTTATTAGAAATTTAAAGTCACATTATTTCTTCTCCAATTCATTCTTAAATTTATTCAAACTTTTTATAATTATTTCGCTTACAAATTTACTTCCGTTTAATTTCTTTTCAACAATCCAATTCATATATTTTGGAAATTCATTATAACCGAATATCCAATCAAACCACAACATTCAATATTCCAAGATAACTCATCATAGGATATCAAATAATCACAACAGAAAATATTGAATAATCTAAATATATGTGAGGGGTCCAGTTGTGAGATGACCCTACTTTTCTAGTGGCCAAATCATGGGCTAATTTGTTTTTTTTTCTTTTTCATAAAGAAATATATGCTGAATGAAAACACAGGGTCATCTACCTTCAAAACCAAAACCAGGATCCACTATTACCAATATAGAAATATTGGTGTATTCTTAAAACATAGATTAGTATATATGAAGATATACCAATCTCTTTAGTTATTAAATCAGAGTTAAGAAAAATTAGCTAAAGCATTCACACATAGCATTTTTAATATAAAGATAAACCCATTTCCTTCTTATGAAAATTATTTGCAATCTGACACAAAGGATACACAAGCAGGCAGGAAATATCAGAATTCCTGATTATATCATAAAAACCATAGAGATCCTTTACTTAACTCAACTCTTGCTATAACACAATTATAGGTGTGGCTGTGCGTACACACACATATAAATACATGTGTGCACGGCCTCGCCAACACACAAGCTCAAGCAATGATATTAATGAATAGGCAATGAAGCCTTGGCACCAACAAAATATTAATAATTATATGTATAAACAAAGGATTACCAATCCAACTATATAAAAATGAGGTCATCGAGTTTCCTCTTTCTCATTTACATAAGTTATATTCAGACATAAAAGATGAATTTACATCAACTATCTTTCTTTAAAACAAAAACAAGTCACTGATGCAAGAACAAAAGCTATTCTGCATCATACAAATATTTTTAACACAACAATTGGAAACTAACAAGTTCCTTTTATAAAAGTCTCAAGATAATACATAGACTTGTAATCCATTTCTAGAATACTTATGAATATAAAACAGTTTACTTTCTTTTTGCAAAACTTATCCAAAACTGTGTTTATTCATTTTAGAAATGTAAAGTAAAGGCATGCACGTATTTTAATTTATATGGCAAGTCCTCAATATAATTCAAGAATCTATCACATGAACATATATTAGCTATATGTTATAAACAGATTCGAATAGCAACAGCCACTTAACATAGAAAATTACCTTTCGCAAAAATCATAATGCATTTGAAAGCATTAAAAATCCATCTTTCCTTCAAAAGTCTACGGCATCAAATATGCCAAAACATATGAATATAGTTCAGACTTGTAAGTCATACTGTTAAAGCCACTAAATACATTTCAGATTTATAAAGCCATAAGGCTGTAAGTTCTCAAACTCATTTCAGAAATTATTTCAAATTCTTGTACAAATCCAAATTCCACATAAAACTTCATTTTTCCAGAATAAACATCTTATATCAAAAAACACATATCTATTAAAAACTCAGATGCTCAGATGAAAGATCATATTTCAAAAGTGGGGATTCAGATCCATATATTCTCCCCAACCCATAAGTAACTTGATTTCAAAAAAAAAACATAACATAGAGAAATATATATATATGTATACCTCATCTTTGCTTTTCACATTCAAGGCATTCAACTTGCCAAAAACAATAAATATATATATACATATTCTCAGATATGATAATTACATACAAAAATCAAACTCCAGATCCATATATGCTTATGCATAAATGTAAAGATAATCTGTCAAAATAAGTTTATAAAGATTTTCCCAAAAACTTCTGAAAGGAAACTTGAACAAAATCCATAAAAATCCTTTAAATCACAAAACTCAGCAGATCTATGGGTCTGCACATATACACAAGTGTAAACACTTGTGTATACTGCCTTGACACCAGTATTTCTCTAAATACAGATTTCAGGAAAAAATATAAAAAACTGAACAATCCCAGTGCTACAGTTTCAAACTTGCCATTACATATAAAACAATACAGTTTTCAAGATTTATATACAAATCAATCTAATTTTTAGTTCACTGTTCATGGAATTACAAACATATTTTAGTTCACTGTTCATGGAATTACAAACATATTTTAGTTCAGCAGTACATAAGAAATGACAATAAAAAAAAATACTTAAATACTTTCTTCATATCATCTACATGCAGTATAAATCATTCTAACTCCATCTCTTACATCATCACCTCATCAATATGTGCATAGCAACCTGTAAAGACATCATCCCGAACTGCCTCGTTGAATGAGACACCCCAGGAGATTGTCGAGACAATCAACAGGGTCAGACATAATACGTCTGGTATGAGTGTGCTTAAGCAATTCATTTGGCAGTAATACAAGTGTTAAATCAGTGTATCGTGACTTAATAGTGAATAAATATCATCTCAGTGCAGATATGAGCATAATCAGACTTAATCATCACCAATATGTGAATACGCAAGCAACCAAGATCAAACAATCATTAACAAGCATCAATACACGCAAAGCATCCATACACACAAATTAATTTACGGAAAATATAACCACGGCTGCCTGAGATAGGTCTTATTGCCAAATCATGATTAAGAACACTCACGTAGCTATATGAGATGTCGATCCCCTAGATATTGCCGTAGCTTTCCCCCTTTTTCTCACGAATCCAACGCCATTCGATACGGCGAGATAATTTTCCCCCAATCTGATTTCTAGGGCTTCGGCCATTTTTTTTTTGTTTTGAAACGAGAAAGTTAAAATGAAAAACAGCCGGCCACATCTTCCTTTTCTTCTCTTTTTTTTATTTTTATTTTTATTTTTTAATCCATTCACGGCTAGGGTTTTAACCATTGGGGAATTACAAATTTACCCCCAAGTCCAAATGTGCACAAATATACTTCAATACTTTATACTTGTTTAAATCACAACATCATAGTTGTGTAAATATTGTGGGTCATTACAAATACCCCACCTTTTTGGAATTGTGTCCTCACAATTCACTCTTACCCGTTCTAGCATCCCAAATATTCATTAAATTTTGCGGAGTGGCTGCAATACACACATGTATAAATATACACGTGTGCACTGCCTTGCCAACTCGAGTGCACCAACAAATTTCAATCAACATGTTTCATCATCAAATGAATCAGCACAAGGGTAACTGCAACTGTCATACAGACAGCACATAAATAAGAAAGCAACATATTCAACAACTCAGTGCATTTGAAAACAGCAACTTCAGATGGATGTGTGGGAACTTACACATAGACTTGGCAAATGCAAGGCAACAACACAAAATGACAACAACAGAAGTGATCAAGACAAAGCACAAGTGTGCAGCATCAAGTTATTTCAAGTACATGGACATATATGTATATAGAACTGCCACTGCATGTAAACAGCAAAATCAAGTCTAAAATCTCAAGTGCAACAGCAGATTTCAGATGCAACAGTGTTTGGACTAAATCTATGCATACAGTGTAACTCAGGGGTGCACACAGGATGAAGTGAATATGCATACATATGGCAGTGTACAAATGAGAGCAGGAAACAGTGCCATTGCATTCATCATAATAGTGTTCACATTCAGTTTTAAACTAAACCCTATTGGCAAATTGGTTTAGTACATTTTAGAATCAATACAGAATTTACTTTCTGCTTTTCAAAGCATTTCTAATGTCTCAAACATATTTATACACCAAGCTTACTCAACCAGAACTAAACAATTATTAATTCAGTAACAGTTTATAGGTTTTGTCATCAAGTTATATATTGCTTACAAATGCATTCCTACTCATGATTCATATTGAAGTCATTTTAAATGTAATGCTCATTCATCCATGGCTATACACACCATCTTCAGGCAATACATATCATCTATATGCAAGTCAAAATAGAGATCAATACCCTTATACAATCTGTCTTTATTTAAATGAATTTTTAATCCAAAACAGACCCCATTCTTGGCAATCAAAGCAAAATATCATAAACATGTGTATGAATTAAGTTTATACAAATAATACTCAATCAATACAAACAACAAACAACCACTTAATACTGGTATATATATATATATATATTTTTTTGGTTCCAAAAAGAAAACCAGACATCTATAAAAACATCAACTAATTGCTTGCCATCAGAAATCATCCAACAAGTATCTTAGCAGAAACTCTTATTTCAAGAATTCATAACAACCATCACCCAAATCACACAAACATCTCATAAATATGAACAAGCAAAACCCACAACATTGAGCTAAGGCATCAAAACCGATTCTGCATACCATAACTCACCATACCCCTAGCCTAATCACTTCTGCTTGTAGGTTCATTTCATATTTTTTTTTTTTAAGGTCCAATATCACATTCATGGTTGCACTGGTGCACACTGCCTGGAACATCTGTTTGATTTCCAGCACACTACAAGCTATTTGGACATGAACATGCCATGTGCAAACTCACACCCCATCCTTGATGCAAGCCAACCACTATGTCATACCCACTTCCCTCATACCCAACCTGATAGAGGTGACCCAATTTCTTAGTTTAATTACTAAGTTCTCCTTTCATGTGTGCAGGTCTCAACTATACTGCATCATGCTCAAAATCTTTATGTACATAACCAGTAAATGCAAACAGTTTTCATGCATCCATGAAACATTCATCCATTCATACATTTCAACAATCAATTAATCACATCTGCACATCATTTCAAGCCAATTTTTGTTCAGAGACAGGCTTTTGACTAAAGCATGGATCAAATATTTTTGGAGATAAAATATCACTGGGGTTCCCAGTAACAAGATACTTGCAGTCAACTTATATATATTTTCTTTTTTCCAGTGAATCTTGTCCACAAAGGTTTCACATCTATATTATTTAAAGCAACATAAACTGTTCAGGTTATTGTTACTGGCATTAAAATAGTGAACATGGAGGTCATAAGAACCAAATCTAACAACCAGCAAGGCATCAAAACATTTCACATAGATTATATCACCACAAAGAAACTCATCCAACACATATGTGGTTAACAAAACTCATTTTCATTCATATAAAACTAACATACACCTAATCATAAGTAGCTATAAGTGTTCCTTTTGTCTTCACTTATATCATTGGGCTATATGAACTTGTAGGTAAAGCACAGGGATTTTGCATATCAGAAAATTCTTATGTTTTTCATATTTTATATTACAATCAACATGTGACCAGAGATGTTTATATGTATATATATTTTTTTTTTTGAGGAAATACTTAGGCAACTAGAGCTCAGCACATGGTCAAACCATTGCACTCTTATCCCCTTATTAAATACCAGACATAAGCAAAAGAACTTCCCTCCTTTTACTGCCTTGTACTTAACCAATCTTAGATCACACTTGACTCTAATGATTATATAATCCATTTTTTTCAGGTTATATTCATAAGAAATTTTATCTTCCTCTAAGGGACCTGTTTTATAAACTTCCGTCACAAAGTTATATGCAGTTATCAAACATATTCAAGAAATGCAGCTTAACAATTATGCATCCAAATCAGACAATTCACTTTTCAATGTTTATTCATATAATGACCTATTGCAATTGATACTGGCATTTGATATTTATCTTTTTTTATTATTTGAAATTTTACCAAATATCAACATCACTTGCATCAGCTCATTATTGTGTTTATCAAGTTCTCAAACATATACTTATTAGTTATGGAGTAACAGTGGTGATTTCAGATTTAAATCAAAATAAATAAATACACCATCTACATTGAAACAAAGCAACATCTATGAAGTCCACAAAGAAGTAAAACTGTAATTTTAGCCATCTTTTAGATCAGATATAAACATAGGTGTCTTAATCCAACTTTTCTTGTATTAGAAAACATTTATAAATTCAAATTCTCTCATTTTAAATTTCTTACTACAGGGATTTACAATAGGTTTGTGGGCTTTCCAAAATAATTTAGGCATTCATGATTCTACTGTATTATTGTAAAGATATGGACAGAGGTGTTTGTTAAGAAAATTTCACCAAAAACCCAGAAAACCTCATAACTTATTATTTAGAAAATAAGCATGAGCCAGATTTCTATCTTGCTGCCTATGTTCTAAATAATTTAAATCCATACTTGACAATAATAAGAATAGAATAATAAAAATGCTCAAACCATTTTAACTTGGAAATCTGACATACAAAACTCCAAATAGAAATGCACAAACAAACCTCCATCTCATCCATAATAACCACTTCAGAAATTTAAATAATTTTCATAATACTTCTTTGTTCATAGCAAATTTAAATGAACTAGACATGAGCATAAACCTCTCTGTTCATACTGCCTAATCCATTATTATTCAATACCCTACTTCTCAGTAAATTAATCAAATTATTTTCTTATAAAAACTGAGTCATAAACTCATTTCTGTAATCAGGTTATTTGATTGATTAAACAATTTTCAAAACAAAGTAGTAGAAAGGAGAAACATCATTAACACTGATGTAATCCAAATAAATCATCCAAAGCAATCAATTCAAACAATGCAACCAAAGCAGTCAATACAAATAAATTCACACAAATTAAATTTTTGCTATGTTCTCTACCAACATAGCTCTGATACCAAATGAGATGACCCTACTTTTCTAGTGGCCAAATCATGGGCTAATTTGTTTTTTTTTCTTTTGCATAAAGAAATATATGCTGAATGAAAACACAGGGTCATCTACCTTCAAAACCAAAACCAGGATCCACTATTACCAATATAGAAATATTGGTGTATTCTTAAAACATAGATTAGTATATATGAAGATATACCAATCTCTTTAGTTATTAAATCAGAGTTAAGAAAAATTAGCTAAAGCATTCACACATAGCATTTTTAATATAAAGATAAACCCATTTCCTTCTTATGAAAATTATTTGCAATCTGACACAAAGGATACACAAGCAGGCAGGAAATATCAGAATTCCTGATTATATCATAAAAACCATAGAGATCCTTTACTTAACTCAACTCTTGCTATAACACAATTATAGGTGTGGCTGTGCGTACACACACATATAAATACATGTGTGCACGGCCTCGCCAACACACAAGCTCAAGCAATGATATTAATGAATAGGCAATGAAGCCTTGGCACCAACAAAATATTAATAATTATATGTATAAACAAAGGATTACCAATCCAACTATATAAAAATGAGGTCATCGAGTTTCCTCTTTCTCATTTACATAAGTTATATTCAGACATAAAAGATGAATTTACATCAACTATCTTTCTTTAAAACAAAAACAAGTCACTGATGCAAGAACAAAAGCTATTCTGCATCATACAAATATTTTTAACACAACAATTGGAAACTAACAAGTTCCTTTTATAAAAGTCTCAAGATAATACATAGACTTGTAATCCATTTCTAGAATACTTATGAATATAAAACAGTTTACTTTCTTTTTGCAAAACTTATCCAAAACTGTGTTTATTCATTTTAGAAATGTAAAGTAAAGGCATGCACGTATTTTAATTTATATGGCAAGTCCTCAATATAATTCAAGAATCTATCACATGAACATATATTAGCTATATGCTATAAACAGATTCGAATAGCAACAGCCACTTAACATAGAAAATTACCTTTCCCAAAAATCATAATGCATTTGAAAGCATTAAAAATCCATCTTTCCTTCAAAAGTCTACGGCATCAAATATGCCAAAACATATGAATATAGTTCAGACTTGTAAGTCATACTGTTAAAGCCACTAAATACATTTCAGATTTATAAAGCCATAAGGCTGTAAGTTCTCAAACTCATTTCAGAAATTATTTCAAATTCTTGTACAAATCCAAATTCCACATAAAACTTCATTTTTCCAGAATAAACATCTTATATCAAAAAACACATATCTATTAAAAACTCAGATGCTCAGATGAAAGATCATATTTCAAAAGTGGGGATTCAGATCCATATATTCTCCCAAACCCATAAGTAACTTGATTTCAAAAAAAAAAAACATAACATAGAGAAATATATATATATGTATACCTCATCTTTGCTTTTCACATTCAAGGCATTCAACTTGCCAAAAACAATAAATATATATATACATATTCTCAGATATGATAATTACATACAAAAATCAAACTCCAGATCCATATATGCTTATGCATAAATGTAGAGATAATCTGTCAAAATAAGTTTATAAAGATTTTCCCAAAAACTTCTGAAAGGAAACTTGAACAAAATCCATAAAAATCCTTTAAATCACAAAACTCAGCAGATCTATGGGTCTGCGCATATACACAAGTGTAAACACTTGTGTATACTGCCTTGACACCAGTATTTCTCTAAATACAGATTTCAGGAAAAAATATAAAAAACTGAACAATCCCAGTGCTACAGTTTCAAACTTGCCATTACATATAAAACAATACAGTTTTCAAGATTTATATACAAATCAATCTAATTTTTAGTTCACTGTTCATGGAATTACAAACATATTTTAGTTCACTGTTCATGGAATTACAAACATATTTTAGTTCAGCAGTACATAAGAAATGACAATAAAAAAAATACTTAAATACTTTCTTCATATCATCTACATGCAGTATAAATCATTCTAACTCCATCTCTTACATCATCACCTCATCAATATGTGCATAGCAACCTGTAAAGACATCATCCCGAACTGCCTCGTTGAATGAGACACCCCAGGAGATTGTCGAGACAATCAACAGGGTCAGACATAATACGTCTGGTATGAGTGTGCTTAAGCAATTCATTTGGCAGTAATACAAGTGTTAAATCAGTGTATCGTGACTTAATAGTGAATAAATATCATCTCAGTGCAGATATGAGCATAATCAGACTTAATCATCACCAATATGTGAATACGCAAGCAACCAAGATCAAACAATCATTAACAAGCATCAATACACGCAAAGCATCCATACACACAAATTAATTTACGGAAAATATAACCACGGCTGCCTGAGATAGGTCTTATTGCCAAATCATGATTAAGAACACTCACGTAGCTATATGAGATGTCGATCCCCTAGATATTGCCGTAGCTTTCCCCCTTTTTCTCACGAATCCAACGCCATTCGATACGGCGAGATAATTTTCCCCCAATCTGATTTCTAGGGCTTCGGCCATTTTTTTTTTGTTTTGAAACGAGAAAGTTAAAATGAAAAACAGCCGGCCACATCTTCCTTTTCTTCTCTTTTTTTTTATTTTTATTTTTATTTTTTAATCCATTCACGGCTAGGGTTTTAACCATTGGGGAATTACAAATTTACCCCCAAGTCCAAATGTGCACAAATATACTTCAATACTTTATACTTGTTTAAATCACAACATCATAGTTGTGTAAATATTGTGGGTCATTACAAATACCCCACCTTTTTGGAATTGTGTCCTCACAATTCACTCTTACTCGTTCTAGCATCCCAAATATTCATTAAATTTTGCGGAGTGGCTGCAATACACACATGTACAAATATACACGTGTGCACTGCCTTGCCAACTCGAGTGCACCAACAAATTTCAATCAACATGTTTCATCATCAAATGAATCAGCACAAGGGTAACTGCAACTGTCATACAGACAGCACATAAATAAGAAAGCAACATATTCAACAACTCAGTGCATTTGAAAACAGCAACTTCAGATGGATGTGTGGGAACTTACACATAGACTTGGCAAATGCAAGGCAACAACACAAAATGACAACAACAGAAGTGATCAAGACAAAGCACAAGTGTGCAGCATCAAGTTATTTCAAGTACATGGACATATATGTATATAGAACTGCCACTGCATGTAAACAGCAAAATCAAGTCTAAAATCTCAAGTGCAACAGCAGATTTCAGATGCAACAGTGTTTGGACTAAATCTATGCATACAGTGTAACTCAGGGGTGCACACAGGATGAAGTGAATATGCATACATATGGCAGTGTACAAATGAGAGCAGGAAACAGTGCCATTGCATTCATCATAATAGTGTTCACATTCAGTTTTAAACTAAACCCTATTGGCAAATTGGTTTAGTACATTTTAGAATCAATACAGAATTTACTTTCTGCTTTTCAAAGCATTTCTAATGTCTCAAACATATTTATACACCAAGCTTACTCAACCAGAACTAAACAATTATTAATTCAGTAACAGTTTATAGGTTTTGTCATCAAGTTATATATTGCTTACAAATGCATTCCTACTCATGATTCATATTGAAGTCATTTTAAATGTAATGCTCATTCATCCATGGCTATACACACCATCTTCAGGCAATACATATCATCTATATGCAAGTCAAAATAGAGATCAATACCCTTATACAATCTGTCTTTATTTAAATGAATTTTTAATCCAAAACAGACCCCATTCTTGGCAATCAAAGCAAAATATCATAAACATATGTATGAATTAAGTTTATACAAATAATACTCAATCAATACAAACAACAAACAACCACTTAATACTGGTATATATATATATATATATTTTTTGGTTCCAAAAAGAAAACCAGACATCTATAAAAACATCAACTAATTGCTTGCCATCAGAAATCATCCAACAAGTATCTTAGCAGAAACTCTTATTTCAAGAATTCATAACAACCATCACCCAAATCACACAAACATCTCATAAATATGAACAAGCAAAACCCACAACATTGAGCTAAGGCATCAAAACCGAGTCTGCATACCAGAACTCACCATACCCCTAGCCTAATCACTTCTGCTTGTAGGTTCATTTCATATTATTATTATTATTTTTTAAGGTCCAATATCACATTTATGGTTGCACTGGTGCACACTGCCTGGAACATCTGTTTGATTTCCAGCACACTACAAGCTATTTGGACATGAACATGCCATGTGCAAACTCACACCCCATCCTTGATGCAAGCCAACCACTATGTCATACCCACTTCCCTCATACCCAACCTGATAGAGGTGACCCAATTTCTTAGTTTAATTACTAAGTTCTCCTTTCATGTGTGCAGGTCTCAACTATACTGCATCATGCTCAAAATCTTTATGTACATAACCAGTAAATGCCAACAGTTTTCATGCATCCATGAAACATTCATCCATTCATACATTTCAACAATCAATTAATCACATCTGCACATCATTTCAAGCCAATTTTTGTTCAGAGACAGGCTTTTGACTAAAGCATGGATCAAATATTTTTGGAGATAAAATATCACTGGGGTTCCCAGTAACAAGATACTTGCAGTCAACTTATATATATTTTCTTTTTTCCAGTGAATCTTGTCCACAAAGGTTTCACATCTATATTATTTAAAGCAACATAAACTGTTCAGGTTATTGTTACTGGCATTAAAATAGTGAACATGGAGGTCATAAGAACCAAATCTAACAACCAGCAAGGCATCAAAACATTTCACATAGATTATATCACCACAAAGAAACTCATCCAACACATATGTGGTTAACAAAACTCATTTTCATTCATATAAAACTAACATACACCTAATCATAAGTAGCTATAAGTGTTCCTTTTGTCTTCACTTATATCATTGGGCTATATGAACTTGCAGGTAAAGCACAGGGATTTTGCATATCAGAAAATTCTTATGTTTTTCATATTTTATATTACAATCAACATGTGACCAGAGATGTTTATATGTATATTTTTTTTTTTGAGGAAATACTTAGGCAACTAGAGCTCAGCACATGGTCAAACCATTGCACTCTTATCCCCTTATTAAATACCAGACATAAGCAAAAGAACTTCCCTCCTTTTACTGCCTTGTACTTAACCAATCTTAGATCACACTTGACTGTAATGATTATATAATCCATTTTTTTCAGGTTATATTCATAAGAAATTTTATCTTCCTCTAAGGGACCTGTTTTATAAACTTCCATCACAAAGTTATATGCAGTTATCAAACATATTCAAGAAATGCAGCTTAACAATTATGCATCCAAATCAGACAATTCACTTTTCAATGTTTATTCATATAATGACCTATTGCAATTGATACTGGCATTTGATATTTATCTTTTTTTATTATTTGAAATTTTACCAAATATCAACATCACTCTCATCAGCTCATTATTGTGTTTATCAAGTTCTCAAACATATACTTATTAGTTATGGAGTAACAGTGGTGATTTCAGATTTAAATCAAAATAAATAAATACACCATCTACATTGAAACAAAGCAACATCTATGAAGTCCACAAAGAAGTAAAACTGTAATTTTAGCCATCTTTTAGATCAGATATAAACATAGGTGTCTTAATCCAACTTTTCTAGTATTAGAAAACATTTATAAATTCAAATTCTCTCATTTTAAATTTCTTACTACAGGGATTTACAATAGGTTTGTGGGCTTTCCAAAATAATTTAGGCATTCATGATTCTACTGTATTATTGTAAAGATATGGACAGAGGTGTTTGTTAAGAAAATTTCACCAAAAACCCAGAAAACCTCATAACTTATTATTTAGAAAATAAGCATGAGCCAGATTTCTATCTTGCTGCCTATGTTCTAAATAATTTAAATCCATACTTGACAATAATAAGAATAGAATAATAAAAATGCTCAAACCATTTTAACTTGGAAATCTGACATACAAAACTCCAAATAGAAATGCACAAACAAACCTCCATCTCATCCATAATAACCACTTCAGAAATTTAAATAATTTTCATAATACTTCTTTGTTCATAGCAAATTTAAATGAACTAGACATGAGCATAAACCTCTCTGTTCATACTGCCTAATCCATTATTATTTAATACCCTACTTCTCAGTAAATTAATCAAATTATTTTCTTATAAAAACTGAGTCATAAACTCATTTCTGTAATCAGGTTATTTGATTGATTAAACAATTTTCAAAACAAAGTAGTAGAAAGGAGAAACATCATTAACACTGATGTAATCCAAATAAATCATCCAAAGCAATCAATTCAAACAATGCAACCAAAGCAGTCAATACAAATAAATTCACACAAATTAAATTTTTGCTATGTTCTCTACCAACATAGCTCTGATACCAAATGAGATGACCCTACTTTTCTAGTGGCCAAATCATGGGCTAATTTGTTTTTTTTCTCTTTTGCATAAAGAAATATATGCTGAATGAAAACACAGGGTCATCTACCTTCAAAACCAAAACCAGGATCCACTATTACCAATATAGAAATATTGGTGTATTCTTAAAACATAGATTAGTATATATGAAGATATACCAATCTCTTTAGTTATTAAATCAGAGTTAAGAAAAATTAGCTAAAGCATTCACACATAGCATTTTTAATATAAAGATAAACCCATTTCCTTCTTATGAAAATTATTTGCAATCTGACACAAAGGATACACAAGCAGGCAGGAAATATCAGAATTCCTGATTATATCATAAAAACCATAGAGATCCTTTACTTAACTCAACTCTTGCTATAACACAATTATAGGTGTGGCTGTGCGTACACACACATATAAATACATGTGTGCACGGCCTCGCCAACACACAAGCTCAAGCAATGATATTAATGAATAGGCAATGAAGCCTTGGCACCAACAAAATATTAATAATTATATGTATAAACAAAGGATTACCAATCCAACTATATAAAAATGAGGTCATCGAGTTTCCTCTTTCTCATTTACATAAGTTATATTCAGACATAAAAGATGAATTTACATCAACTATCTTTCTTTAAAACAAAAACAAGTCACTGATGCAAGAAAAAAAGCTATTTTGCATCATACAAATATTTTTAACACAACAATTGGAAACTAACAAGTTCCTTTTATAAAAGTCTCAAGATAATACATAGACTTGTAATCCATTTCTAGAATACTTATGAATATAAAACAGTTTACTTTCTTTTTGCAAAACTTATCCAAAACTGTGTTTATTCATTTTAGAAATGTAAAGTAAAGGCATGCACGTATTTTAATTTATATGGCAAGTCCTCAATATAATTCAAGAATCTATCACATGAACATATATTAGCTATATGCTATAAACAGATTCGAATAGCAACAGCCACTTAACATAGAAAATTACCTTTCCCAAAAATCATAATGCATTTGAAAGCATTAAAAATCCATCTTTCCTTCAAAAGTCTACGGCATCAAATATGCCAAAACATATGAATATAGTTCAGACTTGTAAGTCATACTGTTAAAGCCACTAAATACATTTCAGATTTATAAAGCCATAAGGCTGTAAGTTCTCAAACTCATTTCAGAAATTATTTCAAATTCTTGTACAAATCCAAATTCCACATAAAACTTCAATTTTCCAGAATAAACATCTTATATCAAAAAACACATATCTATTAAAAACTCAGATGCTCAGATGAAAGATCATATTTCAAAAGTGGGGATTCAGATCCATATATTCTCCCAAACCCATAAGTAACTTGATTTCAAAAAAAAAACATAACATAGAGAAATATATATATATATACCTCATCTTTGCTTTTCACATTCAAGGCATTCAACTTGCCAAAAACAATAAATATATATATACATATTCTCAGATATGATAATTACATACAAAAATCAAACTCCAGATCCATATATGCTTATGCATAAATGTAGAGATAATCTGTCAAAATAAGTTTATAAAGATTTTCCCAAAAACTTCTGAAAGGAAACTTGAACAAAATCCATAAAAATCCTTTAAATCACAAAACTCAGCAGATCTATGGGTCTGCGCATATACACAAGTGTAAACACTTGTGTATACTGCCTTGACACCAGTATTTCTCTAAATACAGATTTCAGGAAAAAATATAAAAAACTGAACAATCCCAGTGCTACAGTTTCAAACTTGCCATTACATATAAAACAATACAATTTTCAAGATTTATATACAAATCAATCTAATTTTTAGTTCACTGTTCATGGAATTACAAACATATTTTAGTTCACTGTTCATGGAATTACAAACATATTTTAGTTCAGCAGTACATAAGAAATGACAATAAAAAAAAATACTTAAATACTTTCTTAATATCATCTACATGCATTATAAATCATTCTAACTCCATCTCTTACATCATCACCTCATCAATATGTGCATAGCAACCTGTAAAGACATCATCCCGAACTGCCTCGTTGAATGAGACACCCCAGGAGATTGTCGAGACAATCAACAGGGTCAGACATAATACGTCTGGTATGAGTGTGCTTAAGCAATTCATTTGGCAGTAATACAAGTGTTAAATCAGTGTATCGTGACTTAATAGTGAATAAATATCATCTCAGTGCAGATATGAGCATAATCAGACTTAATCATCACCAATATGTGAATACGCAAGCAACCAAGATCAAACAATCATTAACAAGCATCAATACACGCAAAACATCCATACACACAAATTAATTTACGGAAAATATAACCACGGCTGCCTGAGATAGGTCTTATTGCCAAATCATGATTAAGAACACTCACGTAGCTATATGAGATGTCGATCCCCTAGATATTGCCGTAGCTTTCCCCCTTTTTCTCACGAATCCAACGCCATTCGATACGGCGAGATAATTTTCCCCCAATCTGATTTCTAGGGCTTCGGCCATTTTTTTTTTGTTTTGAAACGAGAAAGTTAAAATGAAAAACAGCCGGCCACATCTTCCTTTTCTTCTCTTTTTTTTTATTTTTATTTTTATTTTTTAATCCATTCACGGCTAGGGTTTTAACCATTGGGGAATTACAAATTTACCCCCAAGTCCAAATGTGCACAAATATACTTCAATACTTTATACTTGTTTAAATCACAACATCATAGTTGTGTAAATATTGTGGGTCATTACAAGTTGGATCCCTCCAACCTGTTTTCCCTGCATCCAAAGGTGTTAGCACAATAATATACCAATTTCAGAATATAACATACTACAGCATATTCATCAATTTTCAACCATTCAAACAATTTAAATTTAATCATTTAAATTTAGATTTAAACTGAGTGAGATTAACTCACCTTTGATTTCTGATTTGCAATCCACCCTAACCCGGCTTGTTTTCTTCATTATTTCGACCTTGAATAAATATTATGTGATTTTATTAATATTCAAACTAATCGAACAATCAATTGCCATTTACTAATTTAATCCAAACCTAAATTTTGTTTTTAGATAATAATTTAAATTTAGCTAATGATTTAAATCACCTTACATTATTTTAAAATTAAATGGTAAGTTTTTAAAGCATGTATATTTGCTTTTCTGAAACCACATATATTCTCAAAATAATCTATATAGATTTAAAAATCGAATTTTTATATAACCCCACAACATTAAAATCCCTATTTTCTTCAAAATCTCATTTATATACACATTAAACTTTAAATACATAAAATTTCCCCCTCAACCTATATATCAAATTAAAAACAGCATTGTTATATATTTCTCATTATAAAATATCTTATTATTTCTTCTTCTTTTGTTTTCTGTAATATTCATATACATAAGTTATTAAATTTAAATTAAAACATGAAGAAATAAAAAAAACTACGTAATATCCTACTGTTACATTTATATGAGTAGAATGTCACTTTAAATTTTATTTTCCGTTTAAACCATATATATTAATCTTCCATTTATACGAGCATTAAATCAGAATTAATCGAAAGAAATAAAATTCGAATACCTCGCTTCCCAATCCTAGCTTGAACAGGAAACACGATCCAAAAATCCTAAGCGCAGCACGATCTATCGACGCCGCCGAGTTGTCAGGCTCACCCTCATCACCGTGTTACCACTTTGTGACCCAAATTCCACTCAAGCCTGAACGAAGAACGTGGCATGCCTCCCAGGCGATTTGAGCCGATCTAGCTGTCGTCGAAGATATTGCGGCGACCTCTCTTCATAATTCAATTCGAATGAATTCGGGAGTTCGAAAGAACGTGGCTCGATTCAGAGGCGATTCCAAAACTGAGATCGTCACCCCTCCTTTCCCACGTGAGCCCCTATCACGACAAGCAATTTCTAGGCCTCGTGAATCGAACTCGAGCTCGAGTTGCTCCTCGTACTCCGCGACTTCAAGGGGAAAGAGACCCTTTCGTTTTTTTTTTTTTAGAATTGGCTTCGGCCATTATTGAATGTTTTTTTTTTAAATCTGTTGTTTCTCGAACGCGAGAGAAGAGAAAAATGGCGAGGCTTTGATTACAAGGTTCGGTCCTATTGAGTTGCTCCCCCTTTTTTTCAACGCGACTTAAAGCTTCTCCATGAAGCTTCTTTTATTTATTTATTAATATAAATATATTTTTTCTTTTTAGTTCTAGCATTTTGGTAGTTGGTTGAACGGCTAGGAATCGGAAAAGTATGTGATTAAACGGCAGGAAGATGGCGTATACCAGAAGCTTGATTAACTAAATTAAATTTCATCAAATTATTACCAATTAAATTTTCAACGTGTTTATATATCTTACGCACACACTAACTCCGATCGATACGCAATTTGAAATCCGGTAATAATTCAATATTACGGACCCAATAGAACTTGTTTCGTCAAATTCCGAGACTGCACCTCGGAAAGCTATTTTTAAATTCAATTTAAAACGATATACTCTTAAAATTGAATAAAATCGGTGTTAAATTCAAATTTTAAAATTTCTATTATTCTTAGTATCATCAATATAAATTTTTCGAGCCTTCAAATTATTTTTAACCGGCTTAAAATTCTAGATTCAACAATTTACTCAACTCCTAATACTTAAATTCTATTATTTAATTATCAAACAA
Source organism: Allium cepa (assembly GCA_030765085.1). Lineage (NCBI taxonomy): Eukaryota > Viridiplantae > Streptophyta > Magnoliopsida > Asparagales > Amaryllidaceae > Allium > Allium cepa. The sequence goes on along the minus strand of CM060929.1, from coordinate 430,855,546 downwards.
ATAACGATATTTGTAATTCCAGTTAAAATTATTATATTGAATATTAAAAATCAATTAAATATTCCAATTTTAAATTGCTTAAAAATTTCGGGTCGTCACAAGGGCGGTCTGACATGGGCAAGGCAATGGCGTTGCCTGATCTTGGTCACGTTGGCCGTAGGCGCGGTGATGGTTGGTCAAAGATGTCGAGTAGGGGGCAACTTCATTTGTTCGAACGAGAGGGCTTCAGGCGTTAGGATTTAGTAGAGAACACGTAGCCTTGCACGTACGGGTTCTTCTTCTTTTAACTGTTTATTGTTATTTTATTTTAAATTTTTATTTCAAACTTCTAATCACCCTAACTTTTGCATACAAACTCGGATTCATGCGCGGTTTGTTCCGTTGAGATCGTATTGAAATTTCGGACATTTTACCGCTAGTTTGGACGAATTCTGAGACTGTTCAAATTTAGGTCCTATTTTGGATTTCAAATCCATTTGAAATCAAAGGTGTGTATTTTAACCCATTCACAACTTCTAAATTGTCTTATGTTAGTTAATAAATTTTTTGATGTGATTAGAAATTAATTGATTGATGCTTGGTAGGTTTAAATTTTCATTCTACTTAAATTTGACTTTTATCGCATTTAATCACCGTTTAATTTAATATTGAATTTAATTGTCAATTTAATTCATATTAATGATAATCCATTATCTATTGATGTTTTTTGGTTGATTTGGATGATGATTATGATGGACGTTTGATTTTTGATATTGGATGACTAGATGCTGTATTTTTATATTGTTATAACACTGCAAGTTCCCTATGGTTAAAATGATACATACCCGAACGATCTATAGATTTGGGAGAAATCGTTATAGGTTGAAATGATAGACTCGAGAGATTTTGTGGGTTTTATTTAATTCGGGATTGCGGGTTGAAATGATCTATAACCGTAAAATTTTAAATTGTGGATTGAAATGATAAATATTTGTTTCACTTGACCATAGGGTAGAAAAATTATATACGGATACCGGATTGGTTAAATTAAATGATTTTAATTCTTTAAATTTTTAATTCAGTTAACTGGCATTTTGAAATAGAAATTGATTTATATAAACTGAATTATTTTCGATAATCCAAGCGTTAATGCTAAAATTGGAATTGACTTAATGAATTCTGTAACGATCTCGAATTTTATTAAGTTTAAATTGATAATTAAATTTTATTTTTGAATAAAATTTGTGAAAATAATTGGTAATTAATATAAAATTTTAGTTAAATTTTAAATAATCGAGAATTAATTTGGATATTTGAAAATGAACATGTTTATAAAATAGATTGAAAAATTGAATTGGGATTTTGGATATGATTAAATTTGATATTAGATAATTAAACTTTAAAAGGAAATATGTATAAAACAAATAAATAAAATAAATACACATAGTTAGAATTCAAAACAACACTTAAGTATGAAACAAAGTAAAAATACAAACCAATAAAAAAAAATAGATACTAGCACAATATAGTATTATCAGCTGAAACAAATTGATAAAGTATGAATAAACAAAATAAGAAACAAAACAAAGTAAAAATAATAAACAAAGACATAGATATGCAAGCAAACAAAATAAAGCTGCAGCCACCAAATAAAAACAAGCTAGGCAATGCAAATAAAGTGTTCAAACAAATAAATATAAGTACAAAATAAAACATAAACAAAGAAATACCAAGATCCTTAGTACACTGTAAAATATCCTAGCACACATTTTTCATCTCAGCCGAAGTAAGGCTGAAGTAAACAAATGCATAACCAAGTACAAAGCATTTAATGCAAGCACCCTTAGCATGCCTTTTGTACACAAGAAAACTATCATCCTACAAACCCGTAACTCTTTTCTTTTATATTTATCCCTTCTTACTTCATTCGTTCAAGTCATAGCAAGTAAAAAAAAAATACAATTTAGCATTCCAATTTTTACAACAAACCAGAAAAACAAATTCAACTTAATCAAGCAATGCAAAGATCATACAAGTTAAAAGCAAATCCAGTTTCCAGTTAACAACTCAGGCCTGTCTTCACATAGCAGGCTCTGTTCTTCTTCAACAAAACCAAGTGAGCAACTTTCCACCCATGATCTACTTCTATATCTTGATATTGTGGTTGACACTTGAATGCATTATGAAATGTTGTTAGCTGTTAAATATGTCTGTATGTTTAGATATATATATATATATATATATATGTAGATAAACCTTTTAGACTATAACCTTTGAAAGGAAAGTAGTTACAACAATACAATGCTATTTCTAAAATAGTTTCAAAATAAAATATTTAGTGAATATTCTGGAAACAAGAGATTACAGTAAAATCTTTTAAATCTGGAAAAAAAATCACAATGAGTAAACACCTTATTTAAAACTTAAGTATGATTAGATCAGTGCTCGTGATTCATGGATGGTATGATGTTTTCATAAGTATGTTAGATAAGTAGCTCTATGAAAAAAATACATGTTGGATCTGTGTGTTTTGAGCATGAATGCTCTTCTCTATTTAGTTACAGGGTCAGAAATTAAAAATCAAAAGAAAAAAAAACTCACTCAATATATGTACATCTAGTCACTGATGGACTTAAGGTCTAAAACAAAATAAATTGGTATAATCATCATTCAGATTTGCAAACATGTTTAAAATATTCTTAGATTGTGAAATACTGTAAAGCCAGTAAATACAGTAAGATTTTGAAAAGAAGTGATAAAATCAACTACTTTGTTTCGTGGATTCAGGCATATAGTTCGAATCAATTCTGGGAAACTCGATTTTTAAAATTAAAATCATGATTTTTAAATTAGTTTTGGGTTTGCAATTTGGGTTTGATTAGTTTTGGGTTTCGACTAAATTTCCGGTGCCTGGTGGAACTTTGGAGGTCGGGGTTTTGGTTGGTGATGGAGGAGCCTATAGTGGTGATGGAAAAAATAGGTGGAGGTACCATCGGTGACGGTGGTGAAGGCGGCGGACATTTTAAATTTCTAAACCTAGTTTTAACATGGTACGGTATTTGGTCTCGTTCGTCACCAAGAAGTGATCGAGTGCTGCGGGGTTTGGAGCGATGGAAGCTGGGGTATAGAGGAGGTGGCAGCCGGAGTTGCACGAACTCCGATGTTCGAGGCGTCGAGAACCAAGCGCTGACAGGTTCGAAGGGGTATTTGCACGTGCGTTTCCAGGTTTTGTTCCCGGTACCTGTATCGAGCTTGAATGCTCGATTTTGGTTAGATGATTTGATCATCGATCTGATGATCGAAATGGGTCTAAGGAAAGATAGCCGATGTGGGAGGATGGTCAACGTTGGCCGGAGGTGGCTCTGGTGGAGGTGCACGTGCACATGTGCACTTGTATATCAGGGAAAGCAAGTTGTTTTGGGAAGAAGTCGTGTGTTGCAGGGGAGTTTCTCGTGGAAGTGTCGTGTAGGACTCGAAGTAAACTACAGGGAAAACTCGGGTCGAATTCTTGTTCCAGTTTTTACCTAGAAACCTGTTTCTCTGTTTTGAAAATTTTAAACTAAATTTAAATTCATCAAGCAAAGTTTTAAACGGAGTTTAATCTAAAATGTAAAAAAAAAATTCTAGTTGAACTGAAATTTAGTTTGAAGATAAATAAAAGTTTAAAATTCCATTTGTTTTAATAATTCAAAGTAATTAATGGTATTGAAGAAAATCTGGAAATCAAAATAGACTTGAATTCGGAAATAAAATTTAAATAAGTTAAATTTAAAAGTAGAACCTGAAATGAGTTTCAAATCAGATCTTAAGATTTTGGAAAATTAATTTTTATTACTAAGTGTTGCAATAAGTCAAAATGTTAAAGTGTAAGAAAAGAATTGATTTTTAAACTCTTTAAAATTTCTTTTGTAATCAATGGTTATTTTACATGTAAATTTAAAATGTTAAAGAAATTTGCTTTAAACTTTATTAAAAGTAAATAAGGATCTATTTTTGATATATAAAAAAAAACAAGAAGAAGAAAAAAAATCATTAAATCACATGAAAATAAATGTGTTACTTTAAGTAATGAAGGTTGATGATTTCTAATTCATTACGAATGAATTTTAATAGGGAATTGATTTATAAATTAATAATGGTTAATGTAAGAAATTTTCTTTAAAAGGGTGATTAAATAAATATAATAGCATTGAAATCATTAACTAAGTTTATTTGAGCAATTAATCAATGTGATAAATTTTATTAATAAATTTGATTGATTAAATTAATAATAATCAACTGTGAAACTATTAAGTATAATTACTTAATGACGGAGATTGTGAAATTAAATACTCGATGTAATTTATTGAGTAAAATCGAATCTGTTCAAATTAAATTTCTTAAGTTAATTGATTCAGAATAATCATTTGGTAATTTGAAAAAATATAATTACTTAGAGAAGTAATTAATTACTATCAAGTTTAACTTTCCTCTCATGTCCGCTTCTTCGGATGTCCCTCCCCTTTCCCATACTTTCTGCTCAGTTGTCCTTCCCCATCTCCCTCCCGTCAACTCACTCGTACCACCATGCTCTTCCTTTGTCAACCAAGTCGTACTACCCCTCTCTCCCATCGTCTCTGTCCCATCACCCATCACACCTAACCCACTCTCCTCTCCTCCTTCTCATGTTCCATCCTCTAACCTTACGGCCTCTGTTCCTTCTTCCTCCACTGTCCACTCTGCTTTCTCGCCAGTTCATCCCTCTCATGTCCCCCCTGACCCCCTCCCCCTTCCTCTTCGTCCTCCTCTCACTTCATCTACGTCTTCTAAGGCTGTCCCTCCTCCTCCTGTTCAGTGTGAACGGAAATGGACTTCTCTCTTCAAGCGTAAACCCTAAAACGCTAGGAAGTACATCCCCGTTGACATGCTACCTGTGATGAGAATAAAGTGTTAGTGCCTCCTCCGGAAGTACTAGCGGCATGTGACGTATTATGGAATGATTCAGTAGTTGGTTTCTTCTTGGACAGGCCATTATCTTATACTTCTGTTGTTTAGAGGCTTAAAAATATATGGAGATTAAAAGGCTCAGTTACTGTTAAATCTGATGGTACCATATTCTTATTCAACTTCTCTTGTGCTGATGACAGGGATAAAATCTTACAGAGTGACCCAATTATTATGAATAATAAGCTATTCATCATTAAACAGTATGATGCTGGAGTTAGTAATGTTACTGGTACAGTCACTGCTGTTCCAGTATGGGTACACTTGTAAAATCTTCCTATTTATGCATGGTCGCCTCTGGGCATAAATTGGCTTTGTAGCCACTTGGGTAAACTGCTATGTATGGATGAAATGACTGAAAGGCAGGAGAGGTTGAGTTATGCTAAATGCCTGATTGAAGTCAGACCTGATAGAGAGTTAGTTGATGAATTTATGGTCAAATTGGTTGAGGGTGGTCATCAGAAAATTACAGTACAATATCTTTGGAGGCCGCATGTTTGTGTTGATTGTAAGAACTTTGGACATACAACAGCTAGATGTGATAAACAGGAAGGAACAAAAAGTAATAAAATAGTTACAAATGCTGAAAGCAGGGAGGAAAGTGATGATGCTAAAGTGGTCAACCAATTTCATCAAAAAGTAAGACCCCTCAGGCAACAAGTCATCAGAAAGTGGCAATGAGTAAAAGGTAAAGAACTTGGATCTACTGTGAAGAAGAGAAGTATGGAACAAACAGGAGTAGTGAAAACTGTTGAAGTTAATAAAGTAGTAGTTGGAAAATCTGATGAAGAAGGAAATATAGAGGAAGGGAAAATTATTGTTCAGGAAAAAGATAAAGCATGCATGGGAATTATGACACAAGTGGTAGGTAAAGAAAGTGGATTTATACCCAGTAAAACTAGTATTGACATTGTGGAAAATGAATTAGGAGATGTGCAAGAAGATGCAAATGTAAACGTCTGCAACGAAAATAATCTGGCTGTTTTCAACAAATTTGATGTACTTCAAAATTTGGATGAGGCAAATTCTTTTACTGGACAGCATCAACAGTGTTTGAAGGAGGATGGAGAATGTGATGTTGTTATTAGTAATAAGGCAAACCAAACAAATAAACAAGCAGAGGTCCAGACAGTGCAGAACTACACTTCTCATAAAGAAGACAATATTGTGAAAACTGACAACTCTCAACACATGATTGAAAAAGAATACAAAGCTGAAGCTCTAACTGTTAACAACAAAGTGGAAGAAGAGAGTTACATCAACGTGAATAGTAAATTTAGTATGGAGCTTAGCACAAGTGGAATGAAGGTCAAAAAGGGTAAAAAGAAGAAAGTTACACACAAAGGTGCTGAGTGCAAACAAGATAACATGAACACTGGTGCACAGCCATGCACAACTGACACCAATACAGATAACAACAAAAACTCTTCCCTACCAACTGAAAACATATCTCCCAACAAACCCTATTCCAGCATCTTGCCTCCTCAAGCCTACAAATCTCCACCCTCCCTTCATAACTCACCTCTTTCCACAACTGCTCTTGCTTCAGATCTGTCAAACTGTAGCGCAACCATAATGAATAGTATTAACAAATCCCAAACAGATAAAACTCTTAGCTACTTGAACTCTTCTCAAGAAGTGACTAGGAGTATGAAGATTGAAATGCTTAATGCTAGAGCTCTCCAATGATGACGAATATTGGAGCATGGAATATACGTGGAGGTCACCACGTCATCAAACTTGATCAATGTCGTCTCCTTATCAGCAAGTATCAATTATCGATCCTAGCTATTCTCGAAACCAAATTAAATCTTGCATTGACTGTCAAAGCAGCTAAATATGTTAAATCTGACTGGAGCTTCATCCATAACCTGAATGAGGCTCCATATGGTAGAATCTTGATTCTTTTCAATCCCCTTCTCGTCCAACTAACAACCATTCTCTCCACTCCCCCCCTCTGACAATACAAAATACTATGTCACCTTTGTCTGTGCCTACAACACTGTTGTTGCTCGTTCTTCATTATATTCTCTTATTCCTGCTCTGAGACAGTCCTCCCACCCTTGGCTGATCTCAGGTGATTTCAACTGCTGTCTCAAATTCTCTGATCGAGTTGGTGGCAATCCACTATCTCGTAATGAAATCCAACCTCTTGCTGACACTATTCAACAAGCTAACCTTGTCCCCATTAAATCGGTAGGTATGCCATTTTCTTGGAATAATAAAAGGAGGCATGGCAATAGAACCTTCTCTAGAATTGATCACTCCTTCTCTAATCAACCTGCTCTTGACAAATGGCCATTTCTTTACTCTAATCTTCCCCCTCCTCTTCTATCTGACCACTCCCCTCAAATTATTCATCTGCGAGAAGCTGGCAAGAGAGGAAAAAAAAAATTTAAAATTTTTAATTCCTGGGTGCTTGAACCTGATTTTAAAGCAATTGCATTAGCCTCTTGGAGTAAAACTAAGTATGGTAATCACTTATATACTTTGCAGGAGAAAATCAAAGATATGAAAGAAGTCTTGAAGGAGTGGTCTTTTAAGAGATTTGGTAAAGGAGCTAAATTAAGCACGAACCTTGAGGCTGAGCTTGTCAAGGTTCAAACTGCTATGATGCATAACACTGCTGATGATGGCCTTGCCACTACTAAGAGTATGCTGTCCCAGAAGTACTTCGAAGCTCTGGCTAAAGAGAGTGATATGATTCGCCAAAAGTCCAGAATTAAATGGAGAGATGAAGGAGATAGGAACAGTTCTTACTTCCATGCTAGTCTCAAAGATAAGCAGCGACGTGAGAACATAGCGACTATCCATGATACTAATGGTGTCCTTAAAACAATTGAAGATGAAGTGAAAGCTGCCTTTGTCCAATATTTCTCTTCCCTTTATGGCAATGATGCCAACTTCACCCCTGTATTGATGACATTCCTCACGATATTCTTCCAAAATTACCTGCTGTTGATCATGACGCCTTATGCAATGAGGTTACTCAAGATGAAATTGAAAAAGCTATGTTCTCTCTCAACGTCAACTCGTGCGGTGGTCCCGATGGCTTAAATGCTAAATTCTACACTTTTTGTTGGACGTTTGTTAAAACTGATGTGTGTAATGCTATCAAGCTGTTCTTTATTAAAGCCAAAATATACAGATCCTATAATTATACTAATATTGCTTTGATACCGAAGATTAACAATGCTCATAATGTGAAAGACTTTCGCCCTATTTCATGTTGCAACACCATATATAAATGCATCTCCAAAATCATTGCATCTAGACTCAGGGAAGTGCTTCCTTCCATCATTTCCAATAACCAAGCTGCCTACTTACCTGGAAGAAATATCCTAGACCACATCTTGCTTTCTCATGAACTTCTTAAAGGGTACAATAGAAAGCAATCTCCTCCTAAGGCTATGCTGAAACTTGACATCATGAAGGCTTTCGATATGATACAGTGGGATAGTATTGTGAGAATTATGGGATACATGAACTTCCCGCCGCACTTTATCATGTGGATCTACGAATGTATCTCTACTTCGACTTATTCTGTCATTATTAATGGTAATAATGCTGGTTTTTCTGGTGGTAAGCAAGGTATACGGCAAGGGGACCCAATCTCTGCTTATGTTTTCATTATGGTCATGGAACTTCTGACTCGTTTGATTAACAAGCTTATTAGTCAAGGTGGCTTTAAACTTCATCATGCTTGTAAGGATCCCCAAATATCCACTCTCATGTTCGCTGATGATTTAGTCATATTTTGTTCCCCAGACATAAACACTGTTGAGAATATTATGCAAACCCTAGAATATTTTGTCATGACTGGTTTAAAGGTTAACATTCTCAAATCTGATATTAAAATTGTTGGAGTAAGTTCCCAGCATATGGCTGGAATTTCTCATATTTCTGGTCTCTCCCCAAACAACAACACAATATCCTACTTAGGGCTTCCCCTTGCATCTTCTAGGATCTCAACCTTGCAATGCCTACCTTTGTTTCAGAGGATTACTGCAAGATTAGATTGCTGGACTGCTAGGAAGCTTAGTCAAGCTGGAAGGCTCACTTTAATTAAATCAGTGCTCTTTGCAATGCAGGTGTACTGGGCAAGGTCCTTTGTACTTCCTTTTAAACTTGTTAAAATGATTCGCAGTGCATTTATGAAGTTTCTTTGGTTGGGAAAAACTTCAGGGAGATATCGTGCTCCAATAAAATTCACCAGAGTTGAATGTCTCATGAATAAAGGTGGGCTTGGATTATTCAATATTGCTCAATGGAATCAAGCTGCTTTTGCAAAACATATTGACACTTTCTTCAACTGTCCCACCAGTCTCTGGGCTACCTGGTCCCGAAGAAATGTCATCAAGGGAAGGAGTCTTTGGAATATGAATAAGCCACAGAATCTCAGCTGGACCTGGCAGTGTATCTTTAAACTCAAGGAGACTTTTCTTCCTATCATATGTATGAACACTAACCCTGATTATAACACTAAATTCTGGGATGATCCATGGCTTGAAAAGGGCCTGATTCTTAGGAGGTAATTAACTCACAGTGAATTGATGCAATCTGGTATTCACCCCATGGCTAAGGTCAAGGATGTGCTTCATGATAACTTTAGGTTCAGATTATTCTCCTCTAATTCGAGAATTCAGAATTTCTGGAGCATGATCAGACACTTTGTTCCTCTTAACATGTCTTCTGTTGAACTAGTTTGGAGAGAGAAAAAAGGTAAATTCAAAATTGGGGTAGCTTATGAGTTCTTGATGAAGAATAATATTCTGCCAGAGTGGAAGTGGTGGAAACGTACTTGGAACAAGGATTGTAGCATGCGTGGGAATCTGTTGCTGTGGAAAGTTCTGCATCATGCCATCCTCACAAGAGCCAAACTCGTAGCCATGGGTATGAATATTAACATTGACTGTACTTACTGTATTGATCACCCTGAAACTGTTGAGCACCTGATCTTTGAATGCCCGGTTATCAAAGTGATTTGGACTGCTGTGAAGAACAAGCTATGGAATAGTAATGTTGCTTATCATAATCTGGATGAGTGGAACCATATCTATGCTAGCACAGGGTGCAATCAGGTGTTGAAGAAACTATCTACTGCTGTGTTGAAGAGTTTTATCATGGCGGTCTGGACTGAACGAAATGTCAAAGTCTTTGACCAAGTTAATTCGAAGAGCAGTTCTATGATTGAGCAATGGGTTATGCATCAAATTAAGCGTGACTTGGGAATGTTGTAGTTCTCTTTTGACCCTGGAATTCTTCAGTGTTTTACTTCCTAAGTCTCCTTGGTGTTGTGTTGTATTTGTTTCTTTTTTTCTTTTCGTTCTTGTCTCCCGTTGTGTTTGTGGCACTTTGTTCCCCTCTGTTTTTCTTATATTTGTGTTTGTAAGTTGCTCTTTGGTGCCGCAATAAAATGGTCGGGGATCATCTAACCCCGTCGGCCTTGCCAAAAAAATTAAATGATGATTAAGAATTTGAGTTAATTATTTATGAATAAATTAAAGGATTAATTAATAATGACAATTAATTAAGATAATTTAATAATTATAGATTAATTGATTCATTGATTTGAAATGATTAGTTAATAATTAAGGATTAACTAATAAAATTTGAATAAAGATTTATTTTAGATAATTCGTAATTAAATCATGATAATTAACCCGGATTAATAATTGATACATCTGATTTAAATTAATCAGTTGATTAATAAATTCACTTGTGAATGTTTGGATTCTATTGAATGTTGAATTATTTGACATCTCCGATCTGTAATGCTTTGTGGTATATTCTGATTTGTGCGTGATCTATACTGTAGTTTATTTATCTAGGATGAATGTAAACTATTATCTGTGATTAATATATCTGTGATCAGTGATCTTTGAATGGACGATGAGCGTTATATTTTATATCGCTTATCAACTATATTTCTGTGTATTAATCTGTGATGATTGAATGATGTTGCACTATTGTGTTAAACCCCTGGACCATACTTATACACACACAAATATGGATATCACGAGGAAATCAATTAAGCCACAGATTTTCAAAAATAGTTTTGAATTTGAATTTTAAATTCAAATGGTTTGAAAATAAGATTGGGTTTAAAGTGAAAAGCTTTTGAAATGGAATTTCAAACATGAAATTTATTATGAATAACTTGATAAAATTTGAAATTTAAATAATTTGATTTAAATTTAAATTTAAAATGTGAAATTGAATTCTATGATTTGAAACTAGGGATTAAAGATGTTATACTAGTTATATATGGGTTAAACTATTTTAAAAATATTGATTTGGAAATATGAATATAATTCAAGAACTTTAACTCATATAAATATAATTGGATCTTTCTGAAACGAAAAACTATTTGTTTTCAAATAATAAAAGTTTTCACATAAGTAATGAACTTCCAATTTGTGTTAAAAAGATTTCTAGTTTAAAATGTAAATGATTTCCAAGTTATAGAAACGATTTAAAAGCTATAAGTTAAATCTTTGATTTAAAGATTTAAATGAATTAATCCAATTGAAATGGAAATTGTTTTGAAATCTATGAATGGATCTTTATGAAATGGGGTGAACCTTATGAAATGAATCTTTTTGTTTAAAATATTAGAAATGGTAATTTGTTTAAATCATTTGAAGAAAAGTTTTGGGTAATAAGTTGTGACTTAATTGAGATCCCAATATCCATATGTTTTTGAAATATTGCGCTCACTATTCGGTTTAGCCGGGAGAGGACCTTTGTGTCATATATCCCATTCCGAATATGTGATACGTCGTTGTGGATAGCATTTGAAGACCGGTGTTGAAGACCGGATATTTTTGAAAACGGAAGGATTACCGTCGAATGTTTCTGCACCGAATGGCCCCGGTATAGAAATTCCATATGTGATGAGAAGTTCAGACGTGACTACTGAATATCCGAATTGCAAGGACTTCTTTGTAAGTGCCTTCGGTTCTGTTCGAGCCCGGAACAGACTTGTATGGATAGTATGTCTGACATTACAAATTGAGATATAAAGCTGATTTCTTTCAAATATATTTCTGTTGGTGGCGGAGAATTTATTCTCTTAGCTTAACACCCTTCTCTGAGACGTACGAGCTCAGAGGTTATGTAGTTGAAGGTTATCAGCGATATATTCCCAATTTGGTAATGTGACATGCTGAGTGTTGCTGTGAAATGATCATTGTTTGATCATTTGTGATATGATCATTTGTTTGATCACTTATCTTTGTGATCATTTCTTTGATCATTTGTTGACCCAAAGCATGGCTTTGTACCAAAGTGTGGCTTTGTGGACGAGACTTCCTCGAACCTCACACCCCGAAATGGTCGAAACAGGAAAGATGCGGCAAGGTTATTGGGGGTAGCGCCCCTTAGGGTATGTGCATTTCCTTCTGGAAAGGGGTGGTATCATGGTATGGAGCCCAGATACTTACTCATGTTGAAACACTTTATTTATCATTGTGTGATGTTGGTTATCGAGCGCTCGGATAAAGGTCCTAAAGGACCGGGGGATGGCATACTCGTGTCAGTAGTTACCCAGTTAGGGGTAACCCGACCTTGTGTTGGCAGAGATCCGGTTAGGTTCTCGGGAATGTCCTTCCAGAGACGTTCTCATGTGGCAATGGGAAGTTCCTTGGCCTGATCATTTGTTGGAAATCCAAAGAAACAATACGAGCCTTGTACGGTATTAGTTGTAGAACCTGCCATCTAATATGGTAGCTACAGTAGGCATAATATAATGGTACCTATGCTGGCTAAGATTTATATTCTACTTTCGAAATGTTTTCTACACTATGCACTAATAATAATAATCAAATGATTTGATTTTACGTAGTAAGCATCTTTGACTAACATAAGAAGAAATCTCCTCCAAGTCTGCGTTTGCATTGTGTGTGTGGTGGGAGGTCTTATGGTAGTTACATTTTCAAAAAGCATTGCGAATTGACTTTAAAAAAAATCTTTTGTTGATTGTTTTAAAAGATGAACTGTTTTGTTGCTCACACCAGTCGCACGACTGATCCGGAGTTTATTGTTTCTTTCCTAAACTCTGGGTGCTCATTATTTTCTACACGAGCAGTCTAGAGTTAGGTTTTTTAGATAGTTCGGTTTAGTAGATTATCTGGAGCTAGTTCAGTCTTTGGATGTGGACGAGACTTGATTGTCTTGGTGCATCGATATTGGAAGTTCGAGCTATTGCTGGATTGGTTCTTGGAAATGAAGTTGCAGTTATTTTTGGAGTTCTTCCTTGAAGACTATCTTAGAGTTATTTGTTCCGCTGCTATTTTATTGTATCTCTGATGTATATTGATATCTATTGGATCATCTGTTGTATCAGATATTGTATCAAAGCTGTATATCAATGTGTTATTCTTTTTATTCCGCTGTGTTGTTTTACTCAATGTTGTTATAAGCTCCGGCGAATCGGATTTGAACGGTCGAATCTTCGACATTCGAGTACGATTTGAAGTATGGATGTCGATTTTCGAGCGAGAAAAATCCGCGTCGTCACAATTGTTCAAAGGATTTAAACTGAAATTTCAAATCTGAAGTGTTAAATATAAATGAATTTATCGGAATTGAGTTATTAAAAATGTTCGGATATAACTTTTAAATCTATTTTAAACTAATTTAAACTATTTTAATTAATTTAAGCTAATTTAATCAATTTGAACTATTTTAATTTATTTTAATCTATTATAACCTATTTAATTCAATTTAATCTATTTAATATAATTTAAATTTATTTAATCTATTTTAAATTTATTTAATATATTATAAAAAAATCTATTTGATATAATTTAAATCTATTTAATATATTTTAAAACTATTTAAATCATTTTAAATTAAATTTAAATCTATTTAAACTATTTTAATTTATTTTAATCTATTGTAACCTATTAATCCAATTTAATCTATTTAATATAGTTTAAATCTATTTAATCTATTTTAAATTTATGTAATATATTAGGAAAAAAAATCTATTTTATATAATTTAAATCTATTTAATCTATTTAAATCTATTTAAATCATTTCAAATCTAATTAATCAAATTTAAATCTATTTAAACTATTTTTACTATTAAAACTATTTCAAACTATTTTTTAAACTATTAAAACTATTTAGGACTTTAAACTATTTTCTAAAATTTCAGACGGTGCAGAGTTGAAGTATATATATTCAAATCTTTGATGATGATACAACCTAAGTTGGAATTTGAAATTGATACCTTTTGTGAAATGGCATATTTGAGTAAATAAGATGATTATGGAATGAGGATTTAATTAACCTATCTTATCGATAATTTCAAAGGTGAAAATGATTTTAAAAGTGAAACGGTCTTGAAAGTGATTATGATTTCGGAAGTGTTATGGTTTGCAATCGAATATGATATTTTGATATCAATTATAAATCAATTTTGAAAATGTAAAGGCACCATCCGGTGTGTAATAAGCGTTTGGTTGTTAAAGAGACCGGGATCTGATATCATCATACTCTCTGCCCATTACGAAAACCACTTTAACAACTATGTACATGGTGGATATTCCTAAAATGAAGTAGGATGGTTTGGCGAATGATTCTATACGAGGTATTTACGTGACCCTGACTCCTATGAGTAAGCTTAGATGTGACTAAAACAGGAGCTATACCAGGCCAAGTGAGGTCACTCCTCCCTCGGGCATATTTCTTTGATACTATATTTTGACTTTGTGATTGATTTGATGGCCACCCCTCGATTTTGATTATGGGAAAGTGTCTGAGGTGGGCGGTGGTGGCTGCTATGCGTTACCACCAGTCCGGGAGTGCAATTGATATATCTACCCTGGCACTGCCTCGAGTGCCATGTTCACATGCCCTGTCGCGCCTTCTACGAGTTTGGTTTGTACCATATCTATGGAGTGCCCTTTGATAGCCCTCTAGTGTACGGAGGAATTACGGTACTGTACAGACTATGGGAATATATAAAAATGTGTTATGGGGATATGGGTAATGGCTTAATGCTATTTTAATATTTTACTGTAGACACTGTTATAATAGCGTATTGTACTACGTAGTAGATAGTTTAATGAATTCTTAGAAGAGGGTAATCCTGAATATCTCTTAAGTTATTGCACTCACGTTAGACACTGGATAAGAAATGTAAAACCCTGTAAACATCTCCGACGTCGTTACACTCATATTTATTTACTATTGATTTAAATTACATAAGATCTTTTAGTTCTGACTCGAGAGTTTTGTCTTTCAATTCGCTAGGGTCAGCCTGAACTTTTCAATTTATCGAAGACTGCTTTCTAGAGGATGAAGATAAAGATTTGATACTATTAGTATTTATTATATTTATTCCACTGCATCATGTTGTTCCGCTGCATTTATTTATTAATTATTCTTGTTTTATGCAACTCTGATCTTTATGGTAATAGTATAATCAAAGATTACTTGTAAAAAGCTTCATGAACTGTTGATTTGATTATTATATTTTGTCATTCCACTGCGAGATTCTGTATTCGTTTTCTTTCGTTCTCTGCTTTTCTTATTTACCCCATAACAATCTGCACTTTTGAATGGTTTGAGTCTGACGTGAGTGCTTTATCGTCGATTTAAACCGTCCAAAAAGGCAGGTCGTTACAATAATTTTGTTTAAACAGAAAATAGTTTATAAAAAAGAAGTTAAAGTTAAAATAAATATATTTTGATCTAATCCTAATACTAGAAAGCCCAAGCCTAAGAGTTTATAACTCAAATTCTTTTCCAGAAATCTCTATCGCCAGACTGTTCTTTCTCATTTATAAATATAACATTAACGACTATAATTTCTGATTTTGAATAATGATCTCATTACCTAAACACAACTTCTCCACACATTCGATTTAAATCCGAGCAAATTCTCTAAATTTCCTAAGCTAGTCGCGAGCATCAGGGCATTGAAATACATCTACGTGCGCAAACATTGAGGGTTCGATCATTTGCTGTAGGTGTGCTTTGGAGAAGGAAAGAGAATGGAATGCAGTGTTCAGATGAGAGTTTCTCTTACAATTCCATGTCTAATTTTATGATACACACACATGAATTTGAATGATGTAGGATATATAATGCTATGTGCTTGAAATGGGTGGTGATAATGTCGATGAATGCTCGATCTGGAGCTTAGACGCTCCAGGTATGGATCGACCGCTAGACCAGTCATAGATGATCGATGCACCGGTAGTTAGGTGCCTATGCGTCGGCGTGTTTCTATATGTATATGATGAGTGCGTGTATAAGTTGTGGTGTGTGTGAGTGTATATGTGGGTAATGCTGTGGGTATGTTCTATGCTATGCGTATATATGTGTGTGTGTGTTATGGGGTTAGAGTATATGTGAGTGTGTGTTGGCAATCTGTGAGTGACAATAATTACGAGAGAGTGTTCTATATTTTTAAACTAATATATATATATATATATATATGTATGTATATGTATGTATGTATATATGTGTGTGTGTATATATGTCCACATATTATATATGAAGACAAATATAGTTTAAAGTTTATTAATTAAATTAGTAAAGTGAATTTAATTATATTATTTAAATAGAAAGTCCAAAGTAGTCTTTAATTGATATTTTATAGTTTTCAAAGTATATTTTTATGAAATTTTAACATATATAATTCTAGTTTTGAAAATATATTTAATTGATTATTAGTGTATGAAATTGTGTTGGATGTTTTGTAATTATTTATAAATAGTATGTAGATATAAAAAGTTGTGTAATTATTCTTAAGCATGATATTTAGTTTACAATCTACTTTGAGTTATATAGTGAAGAAAGGGATTTTCTAATGTTATTTGTGAAAACTAAATTATTATTTAATTTTATAAAAGATTGAGAAAACTTGTTATTTATTGTATAGTATATTGTATCTGAGTTTAGTTAATTATCTATTTGATTATAGAATATACATACATACATACTATATATTTATATCCATTTCTAAGCATTTATTTTATTATCAAAGAATATATGTTGCAAATAATTTATTATAATATTGATTTGTTTGTTGTTATATATATATATATATATATATATATATATATATATATATATTTGAATAATCTTTTATACTATTTTTCCGTGCATTCTTTCCTTGTATATTAAATTGGACTACATGAATATTTCATCATTAATTTGATATTTGATTTGATATGATACGGTGATGATATCCTTTTATATAGATTTGTGACATTTTTTATTGATTTGTTATTTAATTCGTATAACGAGGAAATATAATTATAATGCCATTTAAGACGGGCATTTGTTCATATTTCTTCGGTTATTCTTTGGACTCGTTATATAGGATATTGAAGAAGCGAGTGTGATGTGTGAGCACTGAACAAATGAACTAGTAACACGCGGTGATATGGAATACCATTGTGTTATTTATTCAGTTATTCTTTGCTCGTGGATGACACACATACAGAAGTATGTTGTGTGTGATAGTTGCCGCTTTGAGTATCCTTAGAGCTATGTATTGGCTTATATGTAGATCAATATGTCGGCCATTGTATATATACTTTATGTCTGTCTACTTTCGTCCAACTTCCTTTTTGTTTCGGAAGCAAACTAGATTGGCCAGTATCCGCCAAAGTGGCCTGATCATGGGGTCATGCCATATCTATGACGCCATTATTGTATATTATATTAATGTGCATCACAGTTTCGGTATGTTAGTAATATTGATTTTGTTAATATGGGCGATGGCACTTTTATGTATGGTTTTCTTGTGGATATGGTTTTGAGATATTTTGAGGTTGTTATACCATCGTCAGTATATTTTTCTTATTATCATTGTATTTTATAATAACACCTATCATTATAGGCATATTCTGACCTATGTATTATTTATAATACTTGGGTCAGTCTGAGACATTTCGTGTTTAGGTACGAGATTATCGATTTATGGATGTTGAGCATGGATAGGGACTAGGATGTAGCATTATAATTATCATCTTGTATCGTATTATTTCATGTATTATATTCATGTATGTATATTCTTAATTTGTACTCGGTATCTAGATATATATTGTATATTATATTGTATCGTTGTGATTCTAACTTTGTATTCTCTATTTATGTATTGTATATTGTGTATTGTTCTACCTTGGAGGCACATATGTTTATTACTTTGTGCTGATACTTTATACGTAAAGATGAATTATCCATTCGATGTTTAAATACATACTAGTATTAGCCCAGGAAATATTCACGTGTGTACCCCATATAGCCTCATTCTCCATACTATTTGATAGTATTACCTAATAGTACTCTTGGATAGTATGGGTATAGAGGTGGGGTGTTGCATTCAACATCTCCTCACACAAGTTTTCATCACTCGAATAGATCTGGAATCTCTCCATGAATTCTAGCATCTTGAACGGATCTCAAATATCTACATGCCAGCATCATAAATAAGTCTTGAATTTCAATGTTGAATCCAGCATCTCAAACATTTCACGAATATCTCCATGGATTCCAGCATAAGTTGTCCGATGAATGCTAACGTTGACCTCTCGTTCGAAATTTATGATAGACGGCTCAAACCTATAACATTGTTCGAAATGTTAACGCTGACATCTCCCTCGAAATTACTCTTAGGATAGCAGTTCAACTCTATTCCATTTCGCTCCACAACTATTCCAGTACAAAGAACATGTATATCGGTTCGAAGTGGTTATGGTTTTGAGTCTTCTCATATAAGGATACTGTAAGACCTAGAATTTCAAACACTTTATATTTAAATATCGGAATTATTTAAGTAACTAAATCTCGGATTTAAAGTGAATAAAAATGATTCCAAAAGCTTATTAAACTTTTGTTAAATAATAAATGGTAATGGTAAACTTTTAAATTATAATTAAAGTTATTAAACTTATTTTAATAATAACTTTTTTCAGTCAATGAGTGAAATTATCATCCCAGGGCACCGTCTCAGATTTTGACAAAACTAGATTCATCGGGACCGGAATATTGAGTTTATATGCACCGATGAGTTTCATAGTGATTAGACGTCACATGTGATCGTGCGAGCTCGGAATATTCGACGATTTAACTAAGAGAATAAAATATGATATATTTTAATATAAATATCCCATATACGTAATTTATTTTCTCACTTCCTTTCCTCTTCATTTTCCCTTTTTTTCTCAAAATCAGCCTCCACCCCTGTTTTCCTTCTTTCAATTGTTTTATGAGCTTGAGGTATCCGAATTCAACGATTTTGGATCCGTTGGGATCATGTAAGTGCGGGATCCGATTCCTTGTGTGTTAGGGTTATGATGGTGGTTGACTGTGCTTGACATGATCGGCCGAAGCTAGAATTGAGGTTTCTTGGTGATTGAGGAGGCGATGGTGGATATGGCAGAGTTGGGTTTCTCAAGTGAAGGAAAGTAGATCAGTGCTGGTTAGAGGTGGTGCGATCGTGGTTAGTGAAGTGTGACATTGGCTTTGGCATGTTGTAGGGCTACAACCGTGAGGAGGAAGGACCCATAGGTTAAATCAATGGCAGCGTTGGACTCGTGGTGGTGCGGGGAGTTGATTGGTGAAGATCAGAGGAGTCGAAAAGAGGTGAAGAAAGTTTTGACAATACATAGGAGACATAGGGAAATAGGTTGTGATGGGGATAGTGAGTCCGAGCTTGACATTTTTAGGTCCAAGAGTTGGGATTGCAAAAAGGAGATCAATGGAGAAGACGACGTTTTATTTGAGGGAGCGGAGTTTCGTGTCACTGTGCCCATGCACGTTGGGGTGGGTCGCAGCTGTTTGAGCAATTACGGATAATGGTTGAGGGAGAAGGATTAATGGGTGACTAAGGTAAGGTTAATTATAATTAAGTAATTAATAAATCTTTTAACTTGAATTCTTATGAAACCCATAACTTTTGCTTACGAGGTCCGATCGAGACGTCGTTTTTACCGTTGCATTTGTAACGGGATTTTCTACAATTTGGTTGGCTTGGGCTTGGGTGAGCTTACTCACCATCTGATCTACATATTGTTGTGATATATCTATTTTTTGTGTTTAAATATAAATAGTATAAAGAACAATGCAAGTTATTACTTTTGGACCCCTTCTTGCTTTGGAAAGCAAGTGACAACATATATGTAGTATAATCTCTCTTTTATCCCTCTATAACGTGTATTGTGGCCCAGACTTGTTTACGTGTTCGATATCGTTGTTTGATAAAATTGATAGTGTGTTGTGTATGTTTGAAGTGAAATAGTCACTATAAACGCACTTTGAAAATCCCCTATACTTAACACTTGTTAAATTGGTTGAATATGAATATGTTGTGAAAATATATATTGGATGGTTCTATATACATGTTTTAGGTGTGTTTGACCTTAAGAAATTGGTTTGGAAAGTTATAGAAATTGTGAAACAAAGCGGTGTTGAAAATCCTGGTTTTGGTAAAGTATGTGCACTTTTTACTTTAGATATTTCTCCAATCATTTTAAAGTAGTTTTGTGAAAATTTATTAAAGTATACTAATAAAGAAGTCTGAAGTTTAAAAATGTTTCAACAATTGTTTCTGAATTTAAAGTAAAGGGTTCTAAATTATGAAACATGCTTTTTATGGTTTTTAAATAAAGTATAAATAAGTATTTTTAAGTAATACTAATATAAATGTTTTAACCCATACTATATGTATTTTAAAGTGTTTTTAAGTTTACATAATTTTTATAAAATTTGTTAGAAGTTTTATTAAAGTAATTTAAAGCTTATGTAAAATATTGTCGTTTTAAAAAGGTTTCAGTGTATGTATGTATGTGTGTGTGTATTGGAAAAGCCAGTTTAGCCTTTTATAAAGTAAGAAAAATTGGATTTCAACACTTGTGTTAAAATGAACGATTTTGTGAAGTTAAATATATTAATTTTCTAAATTAATGTAGAAACAAGTCATTATAGTTAGGATTGTAATTATGACTTCGATGACGAATACCTTAAAGTAATAATAAGAGAACTTGATTTGGGTTTGTTGTGACATTGTTTGAGTGACAATTGTCTTGAAACCTTAAGTATAATTAAATATCTAAGAAGCAAGTTCTAAAGATGGTACTTAAAATTATGAAATGATTTGGATTTGTTCTGACATTGTTTGGGTAATAATTATCTTGAACCCTTATGAATGTAATTTCATCTTTAAAGAGAGTTTTAAAGATAATGATGAAGTGAAGTATTTTAGGTTTGTTGTAAACAATGTGTAACGACCCTGACTCGACCTTCGAAAATCGGCACCGAATACGACATTCGTATTCAAATGCCGCAGATCCAAACGTTGAACCTGGTTCGCCGGAGCTTATAACACAATAAGTACAACACAGCGGAAGAAATATGCATGATACATTTGATATAGAACATTTAATACAATATCTGATACAACAGAATACAATAGAATGGTACAATGGATAACAATACTATCAGAGATACAAGAAAATAGCAGCGAAAAGATAGTGTCTTCAATGCTAAACTCCAAGAACTCCACCTTTAATCCCAAGCTAGCAAGAACTCTAGATCATGATGCACTAAGCTAAGCAAGGTCAGTCGTCCAAGACTGAAGAAGATCCCAAAGACTGCAAGCTACCAATCCAAAGACTTTGAAGGCTAACGAATCTATACCTATTACAGGATTATCTGAAAACCCAACTCTAGACTGCCCGTGTGGAAAATAGTGGCACCCAGAGTTTAGGAAAGGAACAATAAACTCCAGGTCAGTCATGGGACTGGTGTGAGCAAACAAAACATTTGGTCTTTAAAAACAAACGGAAGAATTTAAAATAAATCCGCAATGCTTTTTTTTTGAAAAATGAAACTACCATAAGGCCTCCCGCCACACACACAATGCAAACGCAGAATTGGAGGAGATTTCTCCTTATGATAGTCAAAAATGCTTGATACGTGAAAACCATTTAATATTATTATTATAAGTGCACAGTGGAAAACAATTTCGAAAGTATAATATTAATCCTAGCCAGCATACGACTCTTCGCTGTATGCCTACTATAGCTACCATGTTCAATAGCAGGTTACCGCCACATTCCATGGCAGGTTATACAACTAAAACCGTACAAGGCTCGTATTGGATTGAATGGATTTCCAACAAATGGTCAGGCTAAGGAACTTCCTATTGCCACATGGGAACGCCTCTGGCGGGACGCCCCGAGAACCCACCTGTTCTCTGCTAACACAAGGCCGGCTACCCCCTTCCCGGGGAATAAAACCTGAGATATGCCACCCCCGGTCCTTTGGGACCTTTATCCGAGAGCTCTCCAACAACAACATCACACGGTAATAATATAGTGTGTCCACATGAGTAAGTATCTGGGCTCCATACCATGATACTACCCTTTTCCAGAAGGAATGGTTATACCCTAGGGGAGCTACCCCTGAAACCTTGCCGCATCTTTCCTGTTTCGACCATTAACGGTTTGTGGGGCTCGATGAGGTCTCGACCACAAAGCTACGCTTTTCACAAGCCATGCTTTGATCAACCAATGATCAACAAATGATCATCAATCACACAGCAGCACTTAGCATGCCACACTACCAAATTGGGAGTGTATCGCTGATAACCTTCAACTACATAACCTCTGAGCTCGTACGTCTCAGAGAAGGGTGTTAAGCTAAGAGAATAAATTCTCCGCCACCAACAGATGTGTATTTGAAAGAAATCGACTTTACATCTCAAAGTGTAGTGTCAGACACACGACCATACAAGTCTGTTCCGGGTTTGAACAAAACCGAAGGCACTTTCGAAGAAGCCCTTGCAAATCCGGGTATTCACAATCCCGATCGGACTTCCTATCACTTAGGAAATCTCTATACCGTAGCTACTCAGTGCAGAGACAATCGATAGGTCATCCTATCATTCTCGCAAATACCCGGTCTTCACCACCGGTCTTCAAATGCTATCCATAACGACGTATCATTATTCGGAATGGGTTGCATGACACAAGGTCCTCTCCCGGCTAAACCGAATAATGAGCGCAATATTTTAAAACATATGGACATGGGATTTTCAGTTAAGTCACAACCTATTATCCAAAACTTTCCTTTAAATGGTTTAAACCAAATTACCATTTCAAATCTTTAAACAAAAGATTTATTTCACAAAGTTTAACCAGTTTCACAAAGATCCATTTACGGTATCCAAAACAATATCCATTTCAATCGGATTAATTCATTTAATCTTTAAATCCAAGGCTTTACTCATAGCTTCCAAACCCGTTTTCAATTATTCATTCACAACTTGGAAAACCATTTCAATTCAAACTTGAAATTCCTTTTATACACATTGGAAATTCATTTCTTATACGAAAGCTTTATCATTTGAAAACAAGCAGTTTTCATTTTGGAAAAATCCGATTTCATTTATAGAAGTTAAAATCTTTGGGTTAAATATAATTCCCAAAACAACACTTTAAAAATGGTTTGAAACCCATATAAGCTTCTATAACCTTTTTACATTTTAAATCCTCAAAATAGAATTTAATTTCAAACCTTGAATTCAAATTTAAATCAGATTTCAAAACTAAATTAAGTTATTCAAAAATAACTTTTATCTTTGAAATTCTTTTTCAAAGCTTATTACTTTAAACCCCATCCATTTCAAAAACCATTTGAATTTAAAAATTCAAATTTAAGTATTTTCAAAAGTCTATGACTTAACCGATTTCCACGTGCAATCCATATTTGTGTGTGTATAGTGTAGTCCAGGGGTATTAAACGATAGTGCACAACATCAATCATCACAGATATATTGATAAGCGGTATAACCCATAACGCTTATCTTCATCAACAGATTCATAGATAAAGTAAATTTATCAATCACAAAGATTCACTAATATGATTCGATGTGGGTTTCGGATAACCAACTGGAATCCGACTCCCTGTCGCATCGAAATTCAAATGCCGTTTTACGGGCAAAAGGGGTTTCACAGTCATATGGGAACAAATCAAAAATCACAGTCCATCACAAAGCAATCACAGCATCACAACAAAAATATCAATCCAGTATAGAGTATTTGATGATAGCCAATCATCTTTGATTTTAGGGTGAATATGATTAAGGTGAATTAACCATATAAGTGTCTTAATTAATTATTGTTTAATTTTACTAAATTTTGAATTAATTTAATCTTGGAAGGCTTTATTAATTAATTATTCTTAAATTTACTAACTCACGATTGTTAATTAATTGAGTTTGATTACTTTTTATAAATTGCGTATTCTTCTAATTAACTTTAAATTATAAAAATCATTACAAAACATTAATAGTTAATTACTACTTCATCATATTAAATTTGGTTTAAAATTAACGCTTGAATGTTTGATTTTCATTTTTTTTAAACCTTTTATTAAGTTAAATCTTTAAAACAACTTTTATAAAATTTAAAATATTCTTGAACTTCATAAATTTCACATAATTGACTCCATATCATTTACTTCCAATTTCATTTGCAACTGTCATTATTTATTCAAAAAATTAATTAACCTGTTTTCCAAAATTTAATTAAAAACTGGGTTTCTGCTGTTTTTATACACTCACCCGAGGCTCGCTTCGAGTCCTACCCGAGGAATCCACCCCATTGCTTTGAGTTTTTCCCAAATTTACCCGTGTTGACCTTCTTTTGCAAAATTTGCTAAGTTTTTAATTTCAAACCCGATACAGACCAAAACCACTCGGGTTTCTCCTCGAGTTCCCACGCGATTTTCCCGTGCTATGCTTCGAGTTTACCATCTTCTTCCCCAAACTCCATCCCATTCCCCAGATGCACAGCATTCTCGTGTGCACATGCACCAATATCCCGATCATCTCCCAACGACGCCGTGACCACCCTTAAGTCTCCGATGATCATCTCACCCCATACGATCACTCAGAAACACAAAAACCCCATCGTCTCGAAATCGAACATATTGAAGCAAAACTGAAACCCAGTGCATAACCAAAAACGCCTCAATGCCGATGATCTAGGCCTCCATTCACCATGCCGACCCCACCGTGAACTCATCTCTTCCTCCAGCTTCTGTTCCAATTGAACCGGCCTCGACCGATTCCACAACGACGATGCATTTCCACCTCCAACTTCGTCGAGAACCCATGCCTTAAACCCTAGTTTAATCGAATCTGAACAAATCGGCCAAAGGAAAAATTCAAAATTATTTTTCCCATCATCAACACTTCGAAAGCTAGCCTCGACCATAAATTCAACTCAAATCAACGTGTTGATCATCGGCAATTCACCTTATTGCCCAAACTGTCCATTCCCAAATTTCCATTTGAATATCAATTTAAAAATTATAAATTTCATGTTAAAAATCATCATTTCCAGCAACTAATCCGTCTATACAATCCAAAGCAAGAATTAAAGATATCAATTTTTTAACATGCAACTGTTGTTTTACTGTAATATCCAAATTTACCTCTTTTTTTGTGAATTAAAAATTTCAGAAACCATTTTTAAAATTACCATCATACATAAATTCACAACTTTCATTCATATGCTAGGATCTGATATGGTTTAGATTGGAAGATTCATTTTTTTTTAAATTTGATAATCTGTTTTCTAACAGAGAGATATCTTTGTATATCTACACACAGATATTTAATCAACCATATACACACAGTCAAACATACATGCATGCAAACAACTTCAACATCATCATAGAAGAATCGAATTTCAAAAGAAAAAGAACCAAACAAACAAATTCAGAGTTGAGGGTTTGCTCACCTTAGTTAATGAAGAACATAGACAGTTTCTTTTTCTTCAAAACTGGAACTTGTTTTGATATCTTGCTTTCAAGTTGAATAGTTTTTTTTTTAAAAGTTGAGGCAAACTGTTGTTTTCCAGTTTCTTTGATGCTTGCTTTTGCTCTGGTTTGGGAATTACTTGATCTAGGATTAAATTTGTTTAAAGCTTCAACTATTTTTTTTTCCTCCAGGCTGCAGACTTCACTTTGCATCTTCTTTCAAGTTGAATCTGCATTTTTGGTTTTTGTTTCAACTGTTTTAAGCTTATGCTCTATCACTGATTTATAACATCAAATTAAAAGCTTTTAAAGAAATTTACTTATCTTTATTTAAATCCCAGAGAGAACTGCACTGTCCTAACCCATTTCAGGTTGAAGCCTTTGCATTCCATCTGAGTTTGCTTTGTTTTTTTTTTTCATAAATCTGAATGTACATCACTACACCTTGAAAACACTTCAGGTTTTTTTCTTTTTTGAATTGAGTTGAAGCAAGCTTTAATTTTTTTTTTTTACTGTCTACAGGTTTGAGATTTCCTTGAATTGAGAATAACTTGGTTTTCCAATTTTTCTTCTACTTTATTTCTTTCAACTGGAATATCTAATTTTGATCTTGAACTTGCATTTGCATACTTCAGGCTTGCAACTCCCCATTGATATTGAAACTGGATTTGTTTTTATGTTGAATTCCTGGTGATTTTTTTCTCTGTTTTGTTTTAAACTTTGTTTCAGATCCGACCTTGCCTGAACTTGCTTCAGATTATTTTGAAACTACATGCTTTCCATTGTATTGATTCCAAATTGAAGCTTCCTCTGATTTCTTCTTTTTTTTTCTTTGGAGTTGGATTTTGAAATGCTAGATCTTTGATACTTTTGTATTGTTGTAGTTTGAGATATTCAAATCTTTTTCACTGTTTCTTTTCAGATTTGATGAGACTAAATAAATTCGAAATGGAAGTTGAAACATTTTCTGAAATTTTTAAATTGAATATTTTAATTAAGCAATGATGTTATCATGCCATTTGTTAAAAGATATCAAAATCTCTAGATTTTGTTAATCATTCTTCCCTATCTTCCATGTGAATGTTTTATTTACATTTGTGATCTTTTACAAGACAAGAATTTTTTTTTTTTGAACCTTATAATTAAATGTATTCTTTGTTTATTTGTATATATGTGTGTACAATGTTAAAAGAGTTTAACTAATATTTACATTACATATATTATGTCTTAAATGCTACCTATTTTTTTTTAAAACACTTTTTCCTAAATTTAAATTTCAATGTGTATCCTATTTTACTCATATATGTAATATACACATATACAAGATTTTAAATAAAAATGACTTTTATAAAAATTCTTTATTTCAATGATTTGAACTCAAAATAAAATTGGAATTTATCTATATATTATTATCACTTATTTTTACCTGTTTAAGATTCTTCTCTATTTATTTTCAAATTAAATTTCAAAAGTTTAAAATATGTTATTAATTTATATTGACAAATTTTAGGATGTTACTTTTTTTTTTATAAGACAATTAAATATATAAACTTCAAATCAATAGTTAAGTTTGTTTTTTTTTAAATCAATGTCCAAATAACAAATATCCTATTTTAATTTGAAAAATTCAAATTAGTTTACAATTTTATTTCAAAATTTTATTTACATTATCAACTTAAATTTTAATTAAAAATTGGGATCGTTACAGATTTCCCCTCTTAAAATAAATTTCGTCCTCGAAATTTGCCAGGAAGACGACAAGGAATAGATGAAAGATAGAGAAATATCTTTCCAAATCAAACAGGATAACAATTCTGTATTTGGCTTAACAAATCAGAATATCAGCAATATGAGAATAAACTCATACAATTATTTGACAAGATACTCGGGTTTATCCGGTCTACGAATATGCAAGGGCATTGATTAGTTCGAAGGATAACTAATCGTTCGTAGAATATATCGGATCCCATAGAATAGATAGATAGATTTAATCTTTTACAATTTCTCAAACACTAGATATGGATTCCAACTTAGGTCGGAGTACCCCAAAGTATACATCAACTTGTCCCTCTTCGAACTTCAATCAACACAAGGAATTACAATAGAATTACAAATTTGGTTTTAATCGAAATTGTTTTATCGATACAAATTATTTAACTTTATATTTTAGTTGACCACTTTATCAAATTTAAATTTTGCTAAGGTTAAGAACGAAAAGATGATAGAAATTTGACCAAGAGAATACGAAATAGAGGCTTATCTACGGTTCGTAGGGCCACCATCATACTGAAGCTTCTTCCTCGAGCTGCTACGAAGCAATCAAAAGAATTGAAAATAAGAATCAAAGGAGATTGATAAAGAAGGTTATTTCCGTTGTTGCAGGGCATTAACAACTTGTACTGGTATTTCCCTGTCCCCTATCTCGTTCTCTTCTTGCACTCATACTCACTATCAGTGAATAGTCAGAGAATTTACTGAGGCATTCAAACGGATATCTTAGGGATATACTCATTCTAGGGTATAGTTCACCCTATCTCTAATGAGCTACTTAATGTGTTATACTCCTGAGCTAAAGTTTTAACCCTCAGCTCTGATGCCACTGTAACGACCCTGACTCGACCTTCGAAAATCGGCACCGAATACGACATTCGTATTCAGATGCCGCAGATCCAAACGTCGAACCTGGTTCGCCGGAGCTTATAACACAATAAGTACAACACAGCAGAAGAAATATGCATGATACATTTGATATACAACATTTAATACAATATCCGATACAACAGAATACAATAGAATGGTACAATGGATAACAATACTATCAGAGATACAAGAAAATAGCAGCGGAAAGATAGTGTCTTCAATGCTAACCTCCAAGAACTCCACCTTCAATCCCAAGCTAGCAAGAACTCTAGATCATGATGCACTAAGCTAAGCAAGGTCAGTCGTCCAAGACTGAAGAAGATCCCAAAGACTGCAAGCTACCAATCCAAAGACTTCGAAGGCTAACGAATCTATACCTATTACAGGATTATCTGAAAACCCAACTCTAGACTGCCCGTGTGGAAAATAGTGGCACCCAGAGTTTAGGAAAGGAACAATAAACTCCAGGTCAGTCATGGGACTGGTGTGAGCAAACAAAACATTTGGTCTTTAAAAACAAACGGAAGAATTTAAAATAAATCCGCAATGCTTTTTTTTGAAAAATGAAACTACCATAAGGCCTCCCGCCACACACACAATGCAAACGCAGAATTGGAGGAGATTTCTCCTTATGATAGTCAAAAATGCTTGATACGTGAAAACCATTTAATATTATTATTATAAGTGCACAGTGGAAAACAATTTCGAAAGTATAATATTAATCCTAGCCAGCATACGACTCTTCGCCGTATGCCTACTATAGCTACCATGTTCAATAACAGGTTACCACCACATTCCATGGCAGGTTATACAACTAAAACCGTACAAGGCTCGTATTGGATTGAATGGATTTCCAACAAATGGTCAGGCTAAGGAACTTCCTATTGCCACATGGGAACGCCTCTGGCGGGACGCCCTGAGAACCCACCTGTTCTCTGCTAACACAAGGCCGGCTACCCCCTTCCCGGGGAATAAAACCTGAGATATGCCACCCCCGGTCCTTTGGGACCTTTATCCGAGAGCTCTCCAACAACAACATCACACGGTAATAATATAGTGTGTCCACATGAGTAAGTATCTGGGCTCCATACCATGATACTACCCTTTTCCAGAAGGAATGGTCATACCCTAGGGGAGCTACCCCTGAAACCTTGCCGCATCTTTCCTCTTTCGACCATTACCGGTTTGTGAGGCTCGATGAGGTCTCGACCACAAAGCTACGCTTTTCACAAGCCATGCTTTGATCAACCAATGATCAACAAATGATCATCAATCACACAGCAGCACTTAGCATGCCACACTACCAAATTGGGAGTGTATCGCTGATAACCTTCAACTACATAACCTCTGAGCTCGTACGTCTCAGAGAAGGGTGTTAAGCTAAGAGAATAAATTCTCCGCCACCAACAGATGTGTATTTGAAAGAAATCGGTTTTACATCTCAAAGTGTAGTGTCAGACACACGACCATACAAGTCTGTTCCGGGTTCGAACAGAACCGAAGGCACTTTCGAAGAAGCCCTTGCAAATCCGGGTATTCACAATCCCGATCGGACTTCCTATCACTTAGGAAATCTCTATACCGTAGCTACTCAGTGCAGAGACAATCGATAGGTCATCCTATCATTCTTGCAAATACCCGGTCTTCACCACCGGTCTTCAAATGCTATCCATAACGACGTATCACTATTCGGAATGGGTTGCATGACACAAGGTCCTCTCCCGGCTAAACCGAATAACGAGCGCAATATTTTAAAACATATGGACATGGGATTTTCAGTTAAGTCACAACCTATTATCCAAAACTTTCCTTTAAATGGTTTAAACCAAATTACCATTTCAAATCTTTAAACAAAAGATTTATTTCACAAAGTTTAACCAGTTTCACAAAGATCCATTTACGGTATCCAAAACAATATCCATTTCAATCGGATTAATTCATTTAATCTTTAAATCCAAGGCTTTACTCATAGCTTCCAAACCCGTTTTCAATTATTCATTCACAACTTGGAAAACCATTTCAATTCAAACTTGAAATTCCTTTTATACACATTGGAAATTCATTTCTTATACGAAAGCTTTATCATTTGAAAACAAGCAGTTTTCATTTTGGAAAAATCCGATTTCATTTATAGAAGTTAAAATCTTTGGGTTAAATATAATTCCCAAAACAACACTTTAAAAATGGTTTGAAACCCATATAAGCTTCTATAACCTTTTTACATTTTAAATCCTCAAAATAGAATTTAATTTCAAACCTTGAATTCAAATTTAAATCAGATTTCAAAACTAAATTAAGTTATTCAAAAATAACTTTTATCTTTGAAATTCTTTTTCAAAGCTTATTACTTTAAACCCCATCCATTTCAAAAACCATTTGAATTTAAAAATTCAAATTTAAGTATTTTCAAAAGTCTATGACTTAACCGATTTCCACGTGCAATCCATATTTGTGTGTGTATAGTGTAGTCCAGGGGTATTAAACGATAGTGCACAACATCAATCATCACAGATATATTGATAAGCGGTATAACCCATAACGCTTATCTTCATCAACAGATTCATAGATAAAGTAAATTTATCAATCACAAAGATTCACTAATATGATTCGATGTGGGTTTCGGATAACCAACTGGAATCCGACTCCCTGTCGCATCGAAATTCAAATGCCGTTTTACGGGCAAAAGGGGTTTCACAGTCATATGGGAACAAATCAAAAATCACAGTCCATCACAAAGCAATCACAGCATCACAACAAAAATATCAATCCAGTATAGAGTATTTGATGATAGCCAATCATCTGTGATTTTAGGGTGAATATGATTAAGGTGAATTAACCATATAATTGTCTTAATTAATTATTGTTTAATTTTACTAAATTTTGAATTAATTTAATCTTGGAAGGCTGTATTAATTAATTATTCTTAAATTTACTAACTCACGATTGTTAACTAATTGAGTTTGATTACTTTTTATAAATTGCGTATTCTTCTAATTAACTTTAAATTATAAAAATCATTACAAAACATTAATAGTTAATTACTACTTCATCATATTAAATTTGGTTTAAAATTAACGCTTGAATGTTTGATTTTCATTTTTTTTATACCTTTTATTAAGTTAAATCTTTAAAACAACTTTTATAAAATTTAAAATATTCTTGAACTTCATAAATTTCACATAATTGACTCCATATCATTTACTTCCAATTTCATTTGCAACTGTCATTATTTATTCAAAAAATTAATTAACCTGTTTTCCAAAATTTAATTAAAAACTGGGTTTCTGCTGTTTTTATACACTCACCCGAGGCTCGCTTCGAGTCCTACCCGAGGAATCCACCCCATTGCTTTGAGTTTTTCCCAAATTTACCCGTGTTGACCTTCTTTTGCAAAATTTGCTAAGTTTTTAGTTTCAAACCCGATACAGACCAAAACCACTCGGGTTTCTCCTCGAGTTCCCACGCGATTTTCCCGTGCTATGCTTCGAGTTTACCATCTTCTTCCCCAAACTCCATCCCATTCCCCAGATGCACAGCATTCTCGTGTGCACATGCACCAATATCCCGATCATCTCCCAACGACGCCGTGACCACCCTTAAGTCTCCGATGATCATCTCACCCCATACGATCACTCAGAAACACAAAAACCCCATCGTCTCGAAATCGAACATATTGAAGCAAAACTGAAACCCAGTGCATAACCAAAAACGCCTCAATGCCGATGATCTAGGCCTCCATTCACCATGCCGACCCCACCGTGAACTCATCTCTTCCTCCAGCTTCTGTTCCAATTGAACCGGCCTCGACCGATTCCACAACGACGATGCATTTCCACCTCCAACTTCGTCGAGAACCCATGCCTTAAACCCTAGTTTAATCGAATCTGAACAAATCGGCCAAAGGAAAAATTCAAAATTATTTTTCCCATCATCAACACTTCGAAAGCTAGCCTCGACCATAAATTCAACTCAAATCAACGTGTTGATCATCGGCAATTCACCTTATTGCCCAAACTGTCCATTCCCAAATTTCCATTTGAATATCAATTTAAAAATTATAAATTTCATGTTAAAAATCATCATTTCCAGCAACTAATCCGTCTATACAATCCAAAGCAAGAATTAAAGATATCAATTTTTTAACATGCAACTGTTGTTTTACTGTAATATCCAAATTTACCTCTTTTTTTGTGAATTAAAAATTTCAGAAACCATTTTTAAAATTACCATCATACATAAATTCACAACTTTCATTCATATGCTAGGATCTGATATGGTTTAGATTGGAAGATTCATTTTTTTTTAAATTTGATAATCTGTTTTCTAACCGAGAGATATCTTTGTATATCTACACACAGATATTTAATCAACCATATACACACAGTCAAACATACATGCATGCAAACAACTTCAACATCATCATAGAAGAATCGAATTTCAAAAGAAAAAGAACCAAACAAACAAATTCAGAGTTGAGGGTTTGCTCACCTTAGTTAATGAAGAACATAGACAGTTTCTTTTTCTTCAAAACTGGAACTTGTTTTGATATCTTGCTTTCAAGTTGAATAGTTTTTTTTTAAAAAAAGTTGAGGCAAACTGTTGTTTTCCAGTTTCTTTGATGCTTGCTTTTGCTCTGGTTTGGGAATTACTTGATCTAGGATTAAATTTGTTTAAAGCTTCAACTATTTTTTTTTTCCTCCAGGCTGCAGACTTCACTTTGCATCTTCTTTCAAGTTGAATCTGCATTTTTGATTTTTGTTTCAACTGTTTTAAGCTTATGCTCTATCACTGATTTACAACATCAAATTAAAAGCTTTTAAAGAAATTTACTTATCTTTATTTAAATCCCAGAGAGAACTGCACTGTCCTAACCCATTTCAGGTTGAAGCCTTTGCATTCCATATGAGTTTGCTTTGTTTTTTTTTTCATAAATCTAAATGTACATCACTACACCTTGAAAACACTTCAGGTTTTTTTCTTTTTTGAATTGAGTTGAAGCAAGCTTTAATTTTTTTTTTTACTGTCTACAGGTTTGAGATTTCCTTGAATTGAGAATAACTTGGTTTTCCAATTTTTCTTCTACTTTATTTCTTTCAACTGGAATATCTAATTTTGATCTTGAACTTGCATTTGCATACTTCAGGCTTGCAACTCCCCATTGATATTGAAACTGGATTTGTTTTTATGTTGAATTCCTGGTGATTTTTTTCTCTGTTTTGTTTTAAACTTTGTTTCAGATCCAACCTTCCCTGAACTTGCTTCAGATTATTTTGAAACTACATGCTTTCCATTGTATTGATTCCAAATTGAAGCTTCCTCTGATTTCTTCTTTTTTTTCTTTGGAGTTGGATTTTGAAATGCTAGATCTTTGATACTTTTGTATTGTTGTAGTTTGAGATATTCAAATCCTTTTCACTGTTTCTTTTCAGATTTGATGAGACTAAATAAATTCGAAATGAAAGTTGAAAGATTTTCTGAAATTTTTAAATTGAATATTTTAATTAAGCAATGATGTTATCATGCCATTTGTTAAAAGATATCAAAATCTCTAGATTTTGTTAATCATTCTTCCCTATCTTCCATGTGAATGTTTTATTTACATTTGTGATCTTTTACAAGACAAGAAACTTTTTTTTTTGAACCTTATAATTAAATGTATTCTTTGTTTATTTGTATATATGTGTGTACAATGTTAAAAGAGTTTAACTAATATTTACATTACATATATTATGTCTTAAATGCTACCTATTTTTTTTAATACACTTTTTCCTAAATTTAAATTTCAATGTGTATCCTATTTTACTCATATATGTAATATACACATATACAAGATTTTAAATAAAAATGACTTTTATAAAAATTCTTTATTTCAATGATTTGAACTCAAAATAAAATTGGAATTTATCTATATATTATTATCACTTATTTTTACCTGTTTAAGATTCTTCTCTATTTATTTTCAAATTAAATTTCAAAAGTTTAAAATATGTTATTAATTTATATTGACAAATTTTAGGATGTTACTTATTATTATATTTTTTATAAGACAATTAAATATATAAACTTCAAATCCATAGTTAAGTTTTTTTAAAAAAAAATCAATGTCCAAATAACAAATATCCTATTTTAATTTGAAAAATTCAAATTAGTTTACAATTTTATTTCAAAATTTTATTTACATTATCAATTTAAATTTTAATTAAAAATTGGGATCGTTACACAATGTTTCAGTAACGTTTGTTTTTGAACCCTTGAATAATATTTTAAAGTGGTAAAATATTGTTAAATGATTTTGGGAAATGCTTAAATCTTTAATAATGAAATTTTAAAGATAATAACAAGTATGGAATCTTTTGAAAAAAGTTAGAAAAGTATAAGTTTTAGAGTATAAAAGCGAGAAGAGGTTTATAGTAACAACGTGCAAGTAACCTTTGTTTTTAACCTCTTTGATTATAATTTAAAGAAAATATTGTTAATGATTTGTAAATATACTTATACCATTGAGATAACACTACACCAAAACAAAAGATTCTCAACGAGTATAAGCGTTGTCAAGAATTTCAGTAACACTTATATGCGTCGCTATAAGAGCATAAGCATTAATTTGCAACGCTTTTAAGCGTTGGAAGGTTTTTTTGGCCAACGCTTATTAGCGTTGGGATAAAAGATATTCCAACGCTTATAAGCATTGGGAAAAAAATCTTTCAATGCTTATAAGCGTTGGAAAAAATATCTTCCAACATTTATAAGTGTTACAAATAAATACAAACAAATAAGCACTTATCGGTAATGCGAGTGTTGAAAGATATAATGGTTTGGATGTTAAAAAATATAATATATACTATATTTAATATGAAATATTATCTTAATTTAGCAAATTATAACCCAATCAACATCAATAAACAATATTCCTAATCAGCAATAAAATAGAGCATCGATTAACAAAAGAGAGTTCAATAAATAATTAAGTTATCAATACGTAGTTTACCAATTCCATACTAATACCAATTGCAACAACAAAAGATAAGACATAGTTTATAAGTTGAAGTAATTGATTGGATGACATCATTAACTTGATTAGCTACTTGCCTTTCTATCTTCAATTTCCAAACAAACAAATCCATGACTTGCCTTTTTTCAACAATAGCTTTTACCACTTGATTCATATTTACTTGTTTCATAGAAGAAGTAGAACTAACTGCTCGACAAAAAATTTTCTTTCTATCGTAACCAAAAACTTCCACAATTAGATCATTTTCCAGGTCTTCTACTTCACAATTACCACTAGAACTACCATAGCCCGCAAGGTTAAAAATAATTATTCTAATTAAAGAAAATAGGAAAAAGGCCAAGTCACAGATGTTCGTACCTGAATAGCTTCGAGAAAGCTTGACTGCCTCTGTGCGGCGGAGCGATATATAGATCAGAGGACGCGATGTGGTTGTGAAAGAATTCACAAAATCCTCTGAGTTAGTTTATAGGGTAGCATGGAGGCGTAAATCCTGTTATTCAACTAAACATGGTAAACTTTAGAGCAATATGAAGATAATGAAACGATTAGTAACCAGGGAATTAATCATGCTTTAAATTAATATAAATGTAAAAATAAGCTTTTATTTCTAATCCTAGTTTTATGTTGATCTCTCAGAAGAAAATATATTAAAGAAGAACTTAAATGCATAAGAGAAATGAATTTTAAATTTATAAGTAAGAAAATCTTTAAAATTGATCCTTCGTCCATTAAGCGCCTAAATTATCTTAATCTCGAATACAGTTTTAAGGAACGTAGTATAATTAGCCTTGACAAGTACATATTTGTTTGTCACTTTGAGAAGGGTTTTCAGCATATATTACACAGCGAAAACGAACAGTTTAATTCAGTAATAGATTTAATTATTAACCTAGGAATTGCTTTAGAGAACGAAACGATACTTCTACAGTAAAAACTTTAAAAATAATTGTTAAGTCTATCGGAGATAAGAACAGAACATTAAAACACTTGGTTGAAAATTTTGATTTTATTAAAAATCAAAACGTAAGTACTTTACACAGTTTAATTAATTTAAAGAACAATCTCCCAGACAAATCAACAATAAATGAACTTAAGTTTCTTTTAGAAACAAACAAACCTAAAGCCATCGAACTTGAATCTAAACGAATTTTGAAAGGTCTCAAATCAAGACACTTGAATTTGACGATAAAATAAAACAAATTGAAACAGTTCTAACAGAAATTAAACACATCGTTAGTGGTTAATGAACAAATTCTTACAGAAAGCTATTGAAGAGGCAAGTGTCTTTGCAACTCAACTAGTCCTTAAACAAGGATTTACAACATATTCTGATAATAGTATTTTAGATAAGGAATATCCAAACATATTTAATATATTAATTAGTCTTAATCATCAAGCCTTAGAAAAACTTGAATGACTTGAAAATAAACAGTCTTTTAATCAAGAATTAGATAAAATCTCTGAACATTTATCTAAACTAAGTGTAGGAGAACCAATTGTTAGAAACATACATCCAGAAATTTACAAATTTTGGATTTCAAAATCATGAATAATAGAAAATCATTTTCAGGACCCAGTAGGACTTTAACAGAAGCTACTTCAAGTGGTAAACCAAAACACGAAATATCTAGTATTCTATCAAAATTTAAATCTAAAAAAGAAGAGCAAATAATATAGCTAGACGAAAAAGTAGTTTTAGATCACAACCTAGAAATCTACAATAATTACCAGTTAGATTTGCTAAATCCAAAATTCTTTATCAAACGGGTATTACCGATATTAATACCACACTAATCAGAAGTGTACGAGAAGAAGAAATACGTGTAATTGACAACAGTATTACTCTAGATATTTTATCTTCACAAACTATTCAGAAGTTAAAAAACACTGGTAAAAGGTTCTTCCACTTAGGTTTAATAGTCATAGGAATCAAAACCTTAACCAGAAAAGGATTTGGGACAAAAATATTAACACTTGTCCTAGATAAATCTTGGACGTCGAATATAGAAAGAGCATTACTTTCAGGTATGGAAATATATCTGAATGATAAATCAGCTTTAGTTTACTGCATATCTGATACTTTAAAAGTGTAAAAGAACTAAAACACTTAAAACTTGGTTTTAAGACAAACGGTTTTGAGAATTATATTGGTAATAATCTTATTGTTAGCATAGGAATAATAGGAAAGGCTAGTAACACATCAGGGATGAAATTTAAAATCAACCTTGATAGAATTGTCCAAAATATTGCCAGTAAAGGTATTAAAATGATAGAGCCACGTAGAATAAATTCAGAAGATTTAGCAGGCCTTGAATGGCAACTTAAAGATTTTGTAGACAATAATAAGTTTATTAATTCAGGAATCACATGTTTTATACACAAATCGATTTGAAGAACCAAATTTACGATTCATTAATTACAAGTTTAAACAGAATGAAGAAGAAACAGATATTGAATCAGAAATTGGTGAACGCTTTAATTTAAACGAAATGTTTGATGACCAGCTAAACTCCATGAATTGGGATGATGATCCACAATTCGACCGATATGACTCAGACCTAGAAATAGACGATGAATTAGACATTCTTGAATATCTAGCTGATGAAGAACACACAGAACAATATGAGGATATGTAACGACCCGTAAATTTTCGATAATTAAAATAGCTAATTTGATAAGATTTCGTGATTTAAGGTTAGAAAAAAATTTGTAATTTCTGTATGGTAATAATAACTAGAATGAAATGCAACAAATTTTATCTAAGTTAATTATTTATGAATTGAATGGAATTCCAAATCAATTGAAATAATATGTAGTCAAGGGTAATTGGATGAATTTGTATTGTATAGGTAATTGTGACACTTGTTTGTAAATAATAAACTTATAAGTAATTAAAAGTTAACGGTAATAATTAGTTAAGTTACCTATTCATTAGTTAGTCGAATTGAATTTGTGAACCAATTGCAATTGAAATGAAAGTTTATATATTAGTTGAGTGCATTATCTCTAACTGTAGTTAAATAATAATGCGGAATTCATTTGATGTAACATAGTAAATCGACTGATAATGAAATTTTTATTTAAAAATCCAATATAGAAATCCGTCAAATATTGAACAATTAAATTGTTTAAATTTAATATTTGGAATTTATTGAATAATTGAATAACGGAATTTGAATAACTGTTTTAATGAAAATGGTGTTCTATAATTTGAATTTGTTAAATTTTATAAGCTCGTTTTGAATATTTCAAAAGATAGTGATTTAAGAATAATCAAAATTTAACTAAATTTAATATTACAAATGTTTGAATAATTAAATTCCGAATTTGATATGATTAATTTGATATTGAAATTTAATATATGAAAATAGAGTGAATAATTGAAATTTGATTTAATATGACTCAAATTGGTTTCCAAAGTGAATGTAAGTTATATCGGGATTATAATAGAGTTAATAAGATTTTAAAATTGGAATTTATTAGATAATTGAATAACGGGTTTAATGTGATTAAAAATGATTTGTAAAATTTTATTTTATCATATTAAAGTTAGAATGATGTTGTGGAACTTTTAAAATCGAATTAAAAGTAAATTTGTGAAAATTGAATATTTTAATATTTAATTGATGAGTTAAAATACCCATTTTTCAAACAGTCTCGGATTCCGACGAAACCAGTTTCATCAGATCCGTAACGTGATATTATTGAAAGATTTCAAATTTTGTGTCAATCAGATTTATCGTTTGTCCGGGGAAAGCCAAAACGCCCAGAAATTTAGTTAATCGATTTAATTTAAAATTGATCGTTTACTGCCGTAACTCGCACAGACGATCGAATTAGCTTTCGAAACCTGTTCCATTGTGTCCGGAACGCGGGGTAAACCCTAGAAACATCGGTCACCACGCGTAAATCGGAGTTTGAAAAATTGAAGATGAACATTGTTCGTTGAATTTTCTATAAAAGCACCTAAACCATTTACTTTTGCAAAATAAAACAGCCCTAGGGTTTCAAGAGCTTCAGGCTGCCTCCATGTATATTCGATGGCCGAAATCTTCTCTCCTTTCTCCTCATTTTTCTCTTGATCCACTCAGTATTAACAAAAACCTCTAACTACAACATTGTAGAGCACGTTGAGATCTTCGATGTGAACGGGTATGATCGTAATTGGAGCAGAGATTCAACGGCAAGTCTCGTGTGAACATCACGCGTTCATTCACGATTTATGAGGAAAGGGAAAGGCCAAGTTCGAAGCTGTTGTGGTCGTGGGTAGAGCTCGGGTAGGCGCTTCGAACGATGCGTGTTGATCGGCTTGGATGCCAACGAGGAAGGCTCGAAAATTAGGGCAAGTGCGGCGGCTACATGGGTTACTTCATGCGCGAGCTACCTGGAACGAAACGAGAATGGGAAAGATGATGGCACGCGCGGCCCTGATGCGAACAGAGGAAATCAACGGCTATAAATTGATGTGGGTTTGAAATAAAAATAAAAATTGTATATTAAAAATCATATAAATGTGTACCAACTTTAAAATATTGTAACTTGTTCATACGAGGTCGAAAACACACGAAACAACTTGCGTTGGAACCATATGGACGAGCACTACGCTTTGGAATTGGATTGGAGTCATTTGGAGCTAGTTTGAATTTCGGGTAAAATTAAACGCTCATTTAATTTTATTCGAAATAAAACGCTGGAACTACATTGAAATCAAGGTGAGTGTTTTATAACGCTCACAACGTACTAAATATCTTTATGCTAGTTAAATTTGACATTATGAAGTGTTATGATTTTATTTGTCGTTGTTTGATAAAATTTAGTTGCCATATAGATTGTCATTTGAATTAACCGTTGAAAATTTAATTGACAGTTAAATTGAAATTGAAATTGAATTGCGATTAAATTACCTGACATTGATAACTATGAAATTGCCATGAATTGTATTGTCTCTTGGATGATGTATTTCGATGGATGTTATTGGTTGATATTTAAATGTTTGGATGTTTATTTGCTTATATATATACTGTTATGCATACATATGACACTGTGATTTGGTTTAAGTGATATATATTCATCCCTGACATTTAATTGAAATAAATAATTACTTGGCCATAGGATAGAAAATTATATACCGACACCGGATTGGCTAAATTATTAATTTTCAAAATCGTCGATTTGGAATTTATTTAAATGTTTGATTTAAAAGTTATAAATAGAAATCAATTTATAGAAATCGAATTTACCGGAAAATTGAGTTTGGAAGGTTGAAATAATTTTTGGTTAAAGAAAATTGTTAAATAATTTAAGTTGAGACTTTGAGAATAAAACTTGGGATATGATTGAATTTCGAAAAATCTATTTGTTTTAAAGATTGAACATTATTTCGAACTTTGAGTATTACTACGTAAAGGCGATATAAAAATGATATTTTGAAATTGAGCTTGAAATTGAATCATATTTGAAATTTGGATTTAAATTTGAATATTGAAGGATAATTAAGTAAAAGTGATATAAAAGTGATATTTTGAAATGAGCTTGGAATTGAATCATATTTGAAATTTGAATTTAAAATTGAATATTAAAGGATAATTAAGTAAAAGTGATATAAAAGTGATATTTTGAAATGAGCTTGGAATTGAATCATATTTGAAATTTGAATTTAAATTTGAATATTGAAGGATAATTAAGTAAAAGTGATATAAAAGTGATATTTTGAAATGAGCTTGGAATTGAATCATATTTGAAATTTGAATTTAATTTGAATATTGAAGGATAATTTTGTTAAGTGTTATAAATTGATATTTTGAAAATCAAGCTCCAAATCGATATAAATTGAAATTGAATTAATTGAAGGTGAATGTGAAATTGAATAAATTTGAAGTCAAAGTTGACGTTGATTTGAATTGAAATCGAAATTGAATCGGTAGAATGGAAATTGAAATTGTTTTGAATTGGGAAGTTATAATTGAAATGGTTTGGTTTTGAAGTTGTTTTATTCTGTTTTTCCAAATTACTCTGTTATATAAACCATTTTTAAATACTTAAACTATTTTAATCTATTTTAAATCTACTTAACCCAATTTAAATT
The DNA here is from genome assembly GCA_030765085.1 of Allium cepa. Classification (NCBI taxonomy): domain Eukaryota; kingdom Viridiplantae; phylum Streptophyta; class Magnoliopsida; order Asparagales; family Amaryllidaceae; genus Allium; species Allium cepa. Next base: position 430,814,054 of record CM060929.1, on the reverse strand, counting down.
ATTTTAAACTAATTTATCTATTTCAAATCCATTTTAAGATTTTAAGTATTTTTAACTATTTTAATTATTTAAAACTACTTTTAAACTACTTAAAACTATTTTCTAAAATTCCAAACTGGTCAATAAGGTGAAATGTTTATGTTTAAGTCTTGAATTTAAATACGAATTGGGTTAAATGAAGTAGCAACCTAAATTGAAATTCGAAATGATCTTGAAATCGAAATGAGATATTGAGGCGAAAAATGATTTTTGAAATGGAATCTTACATTTGAAAAGATATGATGATATTTGAAATGGATTTGATTTTTGAAGCGAATATGATATTTTGATATCAATTATGAATCGATTTGAAATGTAAAAGAGCCAACGGTGTAATAATACGTAGTTATTAAAGAGACCGAGATCGGATATGGACATACTCTCTGTCGATACCGAACAACACTTTAATAACTATTATACGCGGAGTGTAGATCCAGAATGAAGTGGATGGTTTGGTGAACGCGTTGACTGAAGAAAGAGAACGATATTGGATGACCCCTGACATTACTAAAACAGGAGCCGCGCCGTGCCATTGAGGTTCGCCATCTCTAGCGGACACACTTCTTCGATACCATATCTATTACATTTGTGATTCGATTTGGGTGCACCCCTTGATTTGGGAGTGTTGTTTCGGCGGTTTTGGGGTAGCTGCTGGCTATGCTCAACATCAGTCCAGATCACGCAACTACTAGTATCCTAGTTGGTATCGCCTCATGTACCTTGTCATACTGATTATCCTATTCGCGACCACTACGTTTTGTTTTGTGTTATACCTTTGGGGTACCCTCTGATAACCACCAGTTTACAGTGGGGCTTACGGTGCTGTATAGACTATGGCATTATAAAAATGTGTTAAGGGGGATTATGGTAACGCCTTAATGATATTTTGATACTTTATATTACTGATAGGCATTATCTACTTGGTGTACATTACTACATAGTAGATAGTTTAACGGATCCTTAAGAGATGGAAAATCCCGTAACATCTCTTAAGTTATTGCATGCACGTTGACACTGGATATGGGATGTCAAACCCCGTAAACATCTCTAACGCCGTTACACACATATTTATTTATGATTGATTTAACGTTCATAAGGATATTTTAGTCCTGACTCGAGTGTTTTGTCTTTTCATTACGCTCGGGTCAGTCCTGAGTTTCAGATTTTTGAAGATCTATTCTGGAGGATGAAGACGAAGATTTGGTATACTATTACTATTATTATCCTTGCATCATGCTGTCTGCTGCATTATTTTATTTGTTCTATTGAATATGTATAACTCTGATAAATGTTGTATAAATAATGATCAAGGTATAGTAAACAACTTCATGAACTGTTTATTTGATTATTATATTTTATCGTTCCGCTGCAAGATTCTGTGTTGTTTCCTTTCTTTTATTTATCTTTCCTCTTCTTTTCTTATTTACCCCCAATAACCATCTGCCCTTTTGAATGGTTTGGAATCGACATGCGTATTTGATCGTCGGTTTAAACTGTCCAAAAAGGCGGGTCGTTACAGTTGGTATCAGAGCTTTGGTTTAGCGATAACCTTAGCTTTGTGGGGTCTGACTCTTTATAAATAGGGTAGTAATACCCTATGATGAGTCACTGAGTGTATATATATGAGAGAGCGTATTTGTTAGTGATATAAAATGTTTTATATTGTGTCGGTTGATTCGTTGAGTGGCTTATGGATTCTGGTCAATACGAGTAATTAACGTCATTGATAGGGATCTCTAAACACTTAAACAGAACAATTCGACATAGTATTGTTTTGAAATGGGGTAAATGAAATAATTTTGCTCTAATTATATTTTATATATAAAGAAAATTTTCAGAAATTATTGTGACTTATCTAGCTTACCTGGTTGTTAGGAATGGAAATATTGGTTATTATCATTAATTGGCTATTGTAATTTAATAAATAAGGTGAATTACAAAATGAACAATGATAAAACACCTGTGGAATGTTTTAAGAAAGAAAATCCTATAAGAATATATTATAAAGGTGACTTATAAATTAAAATAGATTTAAATTGGAAAATATTGAATTTAAGACCCGGAGGTTTTGACAATGGTTCTCAAAGCTTTGAAGAAAATATATTGTGATATTAGTTGGAAAATATTTATGGGAAATATTTTTAAAGGATTTTTAAGAAGGAATGAATTCCCTACTCCTCTCTTATGTCGCTGGAAAATAATTTCGGTGATGACTGCGCAGCATCATCGACGTTCATTTTCGAGTCTCAAAGTGGGAAGACTTCTAAGAAGCTTTGCTTTTCTTCGAAATTATTTTGGGTAAATGGGTTTTGGTTTAAACTCCAAAGGTATGATTTGATATATTAAAGATATAAGTGTGTATGTTTATTTCAACTGATTTGAAAAGAACCGGGCATTTAATTTCTAAGTTCTGTTAATTAATAATTTTCAAATTATTTGAATGAAATGTGTATAACCAAAATTTATAAAATAAGAGGATTAAGATATCTGAGCTTATGTTTTGGGAAAACTTTAGAGTTGTAGTGTACCGTTAAAGTTGAAAGGTAAAAAGGATTTAAATAAATTAAATTTGTGAACATTCTACTTAAGTAAAATGAAATTCTATAAATTTGTATAATACCAAATTTGCATTCTAATAACATATAATATGACTTACCAAATATTAAGAAGTTGAAATGATGTTTTGGATATGTAATGAGACATTGTACAAATAAACAGAACCTGAAAATAATTGAAGTATAAAAGTAAGGAAAACTCAAAAGGAATTAAAATATATATAAATGGAAAATTTGGTTGTGATAAAAAAATTATAAAAACTTAAATATAGCATGAAATGATGAATGGATAAATGGAACAAGTAAGTGAACTTAAGAAAGAAGATAAATGAATCGTATTATATCTTTGTAAATTGGTTATAGAAAATAAATATAAATTGCAAAGGGATTGAAAAAAAATTGAATTTGTAACCTTTAAGATAACTGTAAACTAAGAAAAGTCATTTATGAGAGGTTAGACTTTTATAGGATGATTAATAAACTAAAGTGTTGGTTAATAAATTGTTCCATAAATAAATTTGTTATTAACTAAAATTATGAAATTGAAGTAAATGTAAACAAAAGAATTTGGTATAGCTAAGAATCAATTGGAAAATGAAATTGAATTTAATTAAATTATATAGAATGTTTAAAATGAACTTGAGTAAGCAAATTCTATGATATGATGTTTAAGAAAAGATAATGTTAAAGAATATGCTATGTAAAGAAATGAATATGCTAACTGAATAATGGATTGTGAGTAATTAAATTGGATAGAAATCCATTGGAAGGTAATACGTGAGTTGTACGTATATTATTTTGTTCGCATAACGATTTGATCCAAATTCGAGCACAAAATTTTGAGATGATTTATATCGATCCAAGTTAGGATTTTCTACTCGATTCTCGACGGCGAACCCTGGATATGGATTTTTGGTTTGATTCTGGAATTCTCTATCATAGTATATAGCTATGCAAGGAGAGTAACAGTTTCCAATCAAGGAACCAAATCGGAGTCCGCACTAGAGAGTCGGATGAACGATACTAGTTGGAAGTGAAATTGTGTGATCGAATAAGCGATTAGACTGATATTGCTCACGGATGATATATGTACGGCTTACAGACTTAATTAAAGTTAATATTGGAAATTTATGATGCCAAATATAAAATGATTCTTTTAAAATTATATGATTTGGTCGTTATATGATTGTTAGTTGATTGTATATAATTCATTAAGTGTTAATGAAATTGAAAGCTATAAATCATTGAAATCAAATTGGAAGTTAAATGAATTTAAATAGAATTAAATTTGATTCAAATTGGAAGTGAAATAATGTAAATATAAATTAGTGAATGTTAATTAATTGAATTGAGAATGAATGTTAGTAAAAATCCAACGTTAATGAATCAACTGTGATTAAAATTGAAAACCAAGTCAATAAATATTAACGAGAAGTGAATTCATATTGATTGGTTATGGATTTGTTGGATGATAATTGATTTGGTGGATGCATTTGTTGTTTTGTTGCATTTGCTATGTTGGCACATGTAGTTGTTATGTTGCTATATTGTGTATATTGATATTATTTTCATATATGCATGTTTCTCATGGTTTGTTGAGTGTTTAGTAGGTGCGGATTGCGCTTGCTTCGCATTTGGAGCTCGCTTTCGCGCTATATTAGCCGTATTTGCTCGCTAATAATATATAAGGTACATATCTCGGATTACATACCGTACTTTTACACTTTTTCCCTGCGGGATGCCTCATCACTTGATGAGATGTATATTTGTGATATATATACTGTCATTTTTTTTTCCGATCGAGCCGCGCAAAGGAGACTCTGCCGAAATTTTCCGTAAATCCGGGTGTAAGAAAATTTTTCAAGTTTTAATTTTTTTTTTTATAATAACTTGTTTTGATAACTAACTTTTAAAGTTGGAAAGCCGTTCGGAGTAACTTAGTGGAAGCGTAGTTATGACTTTATAAATGGAATTTCATTGTTTATAAGTTGGTAACTTTGAATAAAATATATCTAATGTTGAATTCTATACTTAGTTCCTTGTCCCTTCTTTTTCCTTCGGGGACGAAAAGTTTTGAGTGGGGGAGAGTGTAACGACCCGTAAATTTTTGATAATTAAAATAGCTAATTTGATAAGATTTCGTGATTTAAGGTTAGAAAAAAATTTGTAATTTATGTATGGTAATAATAACTAGAATGAAATGCAACAAATTTTATCTAAGTTAATTATTTATGAATTGAATGGAATCCCAAATCAATTGAAATAATATGTAGTCAAGGGTAATTGAATGAATTTGTATTGTATAGGTAATTGTGACACTTGTTTGTAAATAATAAACTTATAAGTAATTAAAAGTTAATGGTAATAATTAGTTAAGTTACCTATTCATTAGTTAGTCGAATTGAATTTGTGAACCAATTGCAATTGAAATGAAAGTTTATATATTAGTTGAGTGCATTATCTCTAACTGTAGTTAAATAATAATGTGGAATTCATTTGATGTAATATAGTAAATCGACTGATAATGAAATTTTTATTTAAAAATCCAATATAGAAATCCGTCAAATATTGAACAATTAAATTGTTTAAATTTAATATTTGGAATTTATTGAATAATTGAATAACGGAATTTGAATAACTATTTTAATGAAAATGGTTGTTCTATAATTTGAATTTGTTAAATTTTATAAGGTTGTTTTGAATATTTCAAAAGATAGTGATTTAAGAATAATCAAAATTTAACTAAATTTAATATTACAAATGTTTGAATAATTAAATTCCGAATTTGATATGATTAATTTGATATTGAAATTTAATATATGAAAATAGAGTGAATAATTGAAATTTGATTTAATATGATTCAAATTGGTTTCCAAAGTGAATGTAAGTTATATCGGGATTATAATAGAGTTAAAAAGATTTTAAAATTGGAATTTATTGGATAATTGAATAACGGGTTTAACATGATTAAAAATGATTTGTAAAATTTTATTTTATCATATTAAAGTTAGAATAATGTTGTGGAACTTTTAAAATCGAATTAAAAGTAAATTTGTGAAAATTGAATATTTTAATATTTAATTGATGAGTTAAACTAGCCATTTTTCAAACAGTCTCGGATTCCGACGAAACCAGTTTCATCAGATCCGTAACATGATATTATTGTTAGATTTCAAATTTCATGTCAATCGGATTTATCGTTTGTCCAGGGCAAGCCAAAACGCCCAGAAATTTAGTTAATCGATTTAATTTAAAATTGATCGTTTACTGCCGTAACTCTAGAAACGCCGGTCACCACGCGTAAATCGAAGTTCGAAAAATTGAAGATGAATAGTGTTCGTTGAATTTTCTATAAAAGCACCTAAACCATTTACTTTTGCAAAATAAAACAACCCTAGGGTTTCAAGAGCTTCTGGCCGCCTCCATGTATATTCGATGGCCGAAATCTTCTCTCCTTTCTCCTCATTTTTCTCTTGATCCACTCAGTATTAACAAAAATATCTAACTACAACATTGTAGAGCGCATTGAGATCTTCGATGTGAACGGGTATGATCGTAATTGGAGCAGAGATTCAACGGCAAATCTCGTGTGAACATCACGCGTTCATTCACGATTTATGAGGCAAGGGAAGGGCCGAGTTCGAAGCTATTGTGGCCATGGGTAGGGCTCAGGTAGGCGCTTCGAACGATGCGTGTTGATCGACTTGGATGCCAACGAGGAAGGCTCGAAAATTAGGGCAAGTGCGGCGGCTACATGGGTTACTTCGTGCGTGAGCTACCTGGAACGAAATGAGAATGGGAAAGATGATGGCACGCGCGGCCTTGATGCGACCAGAGGAAATCAACGGCTGTAAATTGATGTGGGTATGAAATTAAAATAAAAATTGTATATTAAATATCATATAAATGTGTACCAACTTTAAAATGTTGTAACTTGTTCATACGAGGTCGAAAACACACGAAACAACTTGCGTTGGAACCGTATGGACGAGCATTACGCTTTGAAATTGGATTGGAGTCGTTTGGAGCTAGTTTTAATTTCGGGTAAAATTAAACGCTCGTTTAATTTTATTCGAAATAAAACGCCGGAACTGCATTGAAATCAAGGTGAGTGTTTTATAACGTTCACAATGTACTAAATATCTTTATGCTAGTTAAATTTGACATTATGAAGTGTTATGATTTTATTTGTCGTTGTTTGATAAAATTTAGTTGCCATATAGATTGTCATTTGAATTAACCGTTGAAAATTTAATTGACAGTTAAATTGAAATTGAAATTGAATTGCGATTAAATTACCTGACATTGATAACTATGAAATTGCCATAAATTGTATTGTCTATTGGATGATGTATTTCGATGGATGTTATTGGTTGATATTTAAATGTTTGGATGTTTATTTGCTTATATATATATTGTTATGCATACATATGACACTGTGATTTGGTTTAAGTGATATATATTCATCCCTGACATTTAATTGAAATAAATAATTACTTGGTCATAGGATAGAAAATTATATACGGACACCGGATTGGCTAAATTAATAATTTTTAAAATCATCGATTTGAAATTTATTTAAATGTTTTGATTTAAAAGTTATAAATAAAAATCAATTTATAGAAATCTAATTTACCGGAAAATTGAGTTTGGAAGGTTGAAATAAATTTTGGTTAAAGAAAATTGTTAAATAATTTAAGTTGAGACTTTGAGAATAAAAATTGGGATATGATTGAATTTCGAAAAATTATTTGTTTTAAAGATTGAACATTATTTCGAACTTTGAGTATTACTACGTAAAGGCGATATAAAAATGATATTTTGAAATTGAGCTTGAAATTGAATCATATTTGAAATTTGGATTTAAATTTGAATATTGAAGGATAATTAAGTAAAAGTGATATAAAAGTGATATTTTGAAATGAGCTTGGAATTGAATCATATTTGAAATTTGAATTTAAATTTGAATATTAAAGGATAATTAAGTAAAAGTGATATAAAAGTGATATTTTGAAATGAGCTTGGAATTGAATCATATTTGAAATTTGAATTTAAATTTGAATATTGAAGGATAATTAAGTAAAAGTGATATAAAAGTGATATTTTGAAATGAGCTTGGAATTGAATCATATTTGAAATTTGAATTTAGATTTGAATATTGAAGGATAATTTTGTTAAGTGTTATAAATTGATATTTTGAAAATCAAGCTCCAAATCGATATAAATTGAAATTGAATAAATTGAAGGTGAATGTGAAATTGAATAAATTTGAAGTCAAAGTTCACATTGATTTGAATTGAAATCGAAATTGAATCGGTAGAATGGAAATTGAAATTGTTTTGAATTGGGAAGTTATAATTGAAACGGTTTGGTTTTGAAGTTTTTTTATTCTGTTTTTCCAAACTACTCTGTTATATAAACCATTTTTAAATACTTAAACTATTTTAATCTATTTTAAATCTACTTAACCCAATTTAAATTATTTTAAACTAATTTATCTATTTCAAATCCATTTTAAGATTTTAAGTATTTTTAACTATTTTAATTATTTAAAACTACTTTTAAACTACTTAAAACTGTTTTCTAAAATTCCAAACTGGTCAATAAGGTGAAATGTTTATGTTTAAGTCTTGAATTTAAATACGAATTGGGTTAAATGAAGTTGCAACTTAAATTGAAATTCGAAATGATCTTGAAATCGAAATGAGATATTGAGGCGAAAAATGATTTTTGAAACGGAATCTTACATTTGAAAAGATACGATGATATTTGAAATGGATTTGATTTTTGAAGCGAATATGATATTTTGATATCAATTATGAATCGATTTGAAATGTAAAAGAGCCAATGGTGTAATAATACATAGTTATTAAAGAGACCGGGATCGGATATGGACATACTCTCTGTCGATACCGAACACCACTTTAATAACTATTATACGCGGAGTGTAGATCTAGAATGAAGTGGATGGTTTGGTGAACGCGTTGACTGAAGAAAGAGAACGATATTGGATGACCCCTGACATGATTAAAACAGGAGCCGCGCCGGGCCATTGAGGTTTGCCATCTCTAGCGGACACACTTCTTCGATACCATATCTATTACATTTGTGATTCGATTTGGGTGCACCCCTTGAATTGAGAGTGTTGTTTTTCGGTGTTGGGGTAGCTGCTGGCTATGCTCAACATCAGTCCAGATCACGCAACTACTAGTATCCTAGTTGGTAGCGCTTCATGTACCTTGTCATACTGATTATCCTATTCGCGACCACTACGTTTTGTTTTGTGTTATACCTATGGGGTACCCTCTGATAACCACCAGTTTACGGTGGGGCTTACGGTGGAGCTTACGGTGCTGTATAGACTATGGCATTATAAAAATGTTTTAAGGGGGATTATGGTAACGCCTTAACGCTATTTTGATACTTTATATTACTGATAGGCATTATCTACTTAGCGTACATTACTACATAGTAGATAGTTTAACGGATCCTTAAGAGATGGAAAATCCCGTAACATCTCTTAAGTTATTGCATGCACGTTGACACTGGATATGAGATGTCAAACCCCGTAAACATCTCTAACGCCGTTACACACATATTTATTTACGATTGATTTAACGTTCATAAGGATATTTTAGTCCTGACTCGAGTGTTTTGTCTTTTCATTACGCTCGGGTCAGTCCTGAGTTTCAGATTTTTGAAGATCTATTCTGGAGGATGAAGACGAAGATTTGGTATACTATTACTATTATTATCCTTGCATCATGCTGTCTGCTGCATTATTTTATTTGTTCTGTTGAATATGTATAACTCTGATAAATGTTGTATAAATAATGATCAAAGTATAGTAAACAACTTCATAAACTGTCTATTTGATTATTATATTTTATCGTTCCACTGCAAGATTCTGTGTTGTTTCCTTTCTTTTATTTCTATTTCCTCTTCTTTTCTTATTTACCCTAATAACCATCTGCCCTTTTGAATGGTTTGGAATCGACATGTGTATTTGATCGTCGGTTTAAACTGTCCAAAAAGGCGGGTCGTTACAGGATAATAAAAACATAGAAATTGATGAAACATTTAAAACAGAAAGTAAACGAACATTACACGAAATCATTAACAAAAAAATTACAGTTGAATATATAAGACAAGAAACAGATGACATGCTTATAGCATGTATAATGGAACTTGACATGACGTATGAAGACGCTTTTACAGCTTTATCTAAATACGTCAATATGTCTTTGATTGAAGACATTTTAAACAAGCAAATTCCATTAAATGACTTTTTTTATCGAAACAAACTTTATGGATCAAGCTATGCTTCCAGCAAATAAACAGAGTAGGTTTGACAATGAACCTAGTTCTCAATACAATGAAAGCCCTTTAGAACGAGATTAATGGGCTAAACCAAAAATAGACTACTCACATGAAAGTCCTTACATAAGTAAAGGTTTACGAAAACCATATCGAAAGTTATACGGTCATAATATTCTACTACCAATGTAACGACCCGGAAATTTCGATCTCGAAAATTCCAGATAGTTAGTGAAAAGAAGAAAGAGATAGAAGAAGAACAGAAAAGAAACACACAATCTCACATTCGCAGCGGATAAAATATAATATCAATAATAATTATACCAAAGAAAACTGTATTTATCAATTTACATCGATATATCAGAGTTATAACAATTTTAAACAACATTGGATAGATACAATTTAACATGTCTCGGATATATACAATATTATGGTGGAAACTCTCCGTATGTCCCTAACATCCAGCTCGCCTCCTGTACTCCAGAACGTCCTTACCTGAAAATCTGTAATACTCGGTCTGACCCGAGCATTACATCAAAGTAACACCCGGATCAGGCTGGAAACCAGCGTGAGTAAACCCATCTAACTTGGAATACAAAAGCATACAATTTATATAAACTCGAGGTAACTTATATCAATTTACACTTCATAAGTTATTATAGACATCAACCATTTCATACATCAATTTCTAAGTGCCAAAATATTAGATTTAAATAGACCAATTTACCTAAGTCATTCCACTTCAGCCTATTAGTTTCATATATCAAACTATAAGAATCGAAGTGGTTTCGGGTATTCAGTAATACCCGACTCCGGCCTCTTCGAAACTATTGTCAACTTAACTTAAATTATTCAAGTGAATTACAATTCTACTTTTAATACAGGATGTCACAGTAATTCATCATCAATAGATAATCACACCTTCACAGTTTAAATCCAACATATCATATCACATAGCATCACGAACCATTTATTAGGGATAACAATTAATCAAGGCTTCCAATATCATTATATTTATCCTTTAATTACATTTAAGTAATTAATCCTTAATTAATTTCACAACTAATTATCCTTAACCCAATATAGTAATTAATCTTTAATAGATATCAATTCAATAGATATCACCTAAATTCAGACCTTCAACAACCCATCATCCAGAAGCAAGTATTATCAATTCATATCATAATTAATTTAATTACTTAAATTAACTTCTTAAGAATTAATCACTTAATCTTGCGTGTACAATCATTAATTAATTACTAACCTTAATTAATTAATTACATCCCTGATTAACTCACTTAATCAATTAATCAATCCTTAATCCAGATTAATTACCCTTTATTTATCAATCAATAATCCTTAATTAACTGTTAATCCATCCTTGATTAACAGATAATCAATCCTTAATTACCATCACCATTGATTAATCAATTAATTACCACTTAACAACTTCTTAATTAATCCTTAATTACGGATTAATTATTCTTTAATTATTAATTAATAAAATCTTAATTATAAATTAATAAAACTTAATTACTAGTTAAGCACTTCTTAATTATTAGTTAAGTAACCTTTAATTACTTAATTAATTACTCACTATTCACTTGATTAAATTAAGTTTAATTACACTTAATTACTCAATTAATGAATCCCTAATCATTAATTAATAATCTAATTAATGATCTTGTTAATTACAGATTAATTAATCTTAAATAATTAACCTTTAATCCTTAATCATTTATCAATCAAGTAAATTAATTTCCTTCATTTATTTCTTAATCATTCCTTTATAATTTAAACCAAATAACTAAACTTAATTTCTTTAAATTAACTTAATCAAAATTAAGATATTAAAACCCTAATTAAGATAAAACACTCGGCTCGTAAATGCTTTAATTACCCTTAACATATTTACATCGCTTACCTTATGAATATCTAAAAATATGTTTAAGAAAACATTTATTAAGACACCAAGTAATTTATATAAAAGTTTAAACCAATTAAAATTTTTAAATATCAAAAACAAGTTTTAAAACCCTAAAAAAAAACTTTATTTGCTGTTCTACAACATAAGTTAATTAATAACCTATTAATTGTCATTTAAATTAATCCTTAATTACCTATTAAATAATTCATAATTGATTAATTAAATCTTAACAATTAATTAACCAAAATTAATTAATTAATTCCAACTCTAATTACTAATTAATTTAAGTAAACTTAAATTTCAAATTAAATTAATTTTCTAAAACAAAACAATTTTCATTCATCTTTAAAACTCTTACATATTTAATTATTTCAATTCATTAAAACAAATTACTTTTTTTGAAAGAAATTAGATTTAAAAATGTAAAATTATTTCAAAACTTCAACAAATAAGAATGTAATTTATTTTTGAAACTAAACATTGACATTTTATAAAGTGGTGAAAATATAAAGTTTTAAATTTCAAACTTAAATCAAATTTGAAAATTTAAAGCAAATTTAAAACTCGACTTCTCTAATTTGCTTAAACTCGACAAAACCCAAACTAACACAAAACTAGAACTCCATCTCCTTCCCTCTTCATTTTAGTTTAGAATAATCATCAAAAGCAAAAATCCAGATCCTGATAACACACTTCTTCCCTAACCCCAACAACACACTCTCGCATCAGCTCACCCACCCGAGCGCTCACGCGATAATCACGACCCAAACTCGAGCGTGTCTTCGAGCTGAAACCCACTCGCGTTCGAACGAAAACAACGTACACAAGCCACCCTTCCTCGTGCACATGCACGGTGCTCCGGCACCTCCATCACCGCCGCCGACCATTCGCGCAAACCCCAATTCGATCCTCGACCCATAATCCAACTCCAGAACCCATCAATTCGAGCTCAAACGAAATTGAGTTGTTCGAACCAAATATTCAATTGCAGACGCCAGGAAACAAACCCATCACCCACGGCAATGCCGGCCACCATTCGCCTCCCCACTTCAACCATGCACTCGCAACATCTAAACACAACTCCACACCAAACCACGTGAAACTCGATCATCCCTATGCTTCACGCGATCAAAAATCTCAAACTCGAAAAATACAGAACCCAAACGCTTCAAATTCAAATTTCTAATTCTATGTTGCATAAAAAATTCAAATAGTATTTTTCTAGTGTTATACAACATTAAACACACCTTCGATTCAAATTCCAAAGCTTAAAAACAACTCAGTCATAAGAATTTGACAAAAGCCCCAAATTTAGTTAAACCCAAAATTCATGTTCAACTGTAAATTAAAAATTCTGATTCTTGTTTTAAAATTCATATCATGCATTATAGATTTAGTATATAATCTTGATTCATTAAAATTCAACAAAATTTACATGATATATAATTTATTTATTTTTTACTGCATATCTATTTCCTGCAGATATTTAACTGTTTTCTATGCAATTTTATATTTTTTTCACTTAATTCATATTGAATTTAACTTCTATATTTGAATATATTAACTCAGCATCATCTTACTGTATTTAAATTTGAAGTTTGTTCAGAAATTTTGTTTGAACATGAAATAACAGAGGAGTTCAATTTTCTTATAACATACACAGTCAAATTTTAAAACTGTAAACAAATACTTCACAAATAAATGACATGCAAGCATTTCAGAGTTAACATTCAACATACAACAATTTTATACTTAAAGTTTTGATTTAAGAATTTACTCACCTGAACTAATTTGCAGAGAACAAAACTTATTTCAAGCCCTAGAAAAAGAAACTATGATTTGTTGTTGATGCTTTGCTGATGAAACTTGATCCTTATTCATGTTGTTGAATACTCCTTAGAAATGTAGGTGAACTTGCAGATTGAAGTTAGTGTTGCAGTTTTAATTTCAGATTTTGATTTTGTTTTGCAGATTTGCAATTTGAATGTATATTTGGTTTCCATTATCAGTTTGAGAATATTTTCTGGTTTGGGTTTTAGAAAAAGAAACAAGGAATAATGAAAGTGTTTGATTGTTCTTCTTAAAATATTTATTAAAAATTAAAATGAGGGTAGTGCCACTTGTTTCTAATTTGAACAAATGTCATTCAATTTGTTTGATTGTTTTACAAGTGTTATTGAAATGTCTAATATAGTTACATTTGTACTTAAGTGTTTTGAATTGAATTTTTACTTAATTTAAATGTAAATATAACTTACTTAATTTAATTCTCTTAATAAATATAATTTATATATGTATGAATAATTTTACTTTTAAAAGAAATTATTCTAAAACTAATACAAATATATTTTCTTACACATGTTATTTAAAATCTAAAACATTTATTTTTAGTGTTTAAGAAATAATTTAAAAGAAAGTTTTATTAAATTTAATTTAAACCCAAACTTCCTATTCACAATGTATATACTCATATATACATTATAAATAGAATAAATTTTTAACTAGCTTAGAGAGATAAATTTTATTAATTAATATGTTATTGATTTTGAAATAATTATTAGTGGAAATTATTAAATAAATATTACCTAAATTTTTGAAACATCACAAACAATCTCCTCAGTTATGGCCAGAGGAAATTCTTATTTGGGAGCAAAACGTGGTAAGATATTGGAAAGTAAATAAAAAATCTGAAATGGACATGTGGACAGTACTCGAAACTACCTTGGGTCCATTAGCCTTAGGTATTTATCAAAGTCGTAAAACAGACAATCCAGCTGTAATAACAGAATAGAAGGCTTTGGGAAATAACTCATACAATTTTACAAGTTTTTTCAGGTAATTACTCATAGGTAATGATCCCGGTAAAGAAGGAACCGTAATGCAAAATACAGCCATAAGGAACCTTGAACAACTAAGCATTCGTGATTTTAAATATATAAAAGAATTCAGTCATGATTCTGCAATAACATTAGCACAAAGTAGTAAAGCCATGGATGAAGATTTGTGTAACAAATACTTCTCTAAATTACCAGGTGACTTAGGTCGCAAATTATAGGAAGATTGGAACATTCAATATGGATCAATACCCAAATTAGGCATTGGTCCTAGAATAATGTTCGCCTTTCAAGAAATAGAAAAAGAATGTAAGGAAGCAACCTTACAAGAACATATCAAAAGACAGGCTTAGGCATTCTGTAGAACCGCTATCTACACACCTCAAGCATACGATTTTTTCAAACCTAAAAATATCTTCGAAAGTCAAAAGATTATGATAAACGTAAAAGGGATAAATATGTCAAGCGAAATAAACCAAATCGAAAATGTAATTGTTACATTTGCGGCGACCTAAATCATTTAGCAAACAGATGTCCAAATTGCCAAAATAATCAACAAAGAGCAAATCTAGTTGATGAAATAGGCGAATTTGACATTGACAGTTTAAGTGATAATGATGATACAGAATCTATCTATAGCGTTGTCATAGATAATGAAGGCAACACTTCACAAAACAGCATAACTTACACATTAATGAATAATGAAAATGAATGTGATCATCAATGGATTCAAAATAAAGGAAATGATCATATTCCATGTTTTTCTCTGTTACCGCTATCCATAAATAATTAAAAGATTTCAATGTGATAAATGTTTTATTGAAATATGTTTTCTTTGCGCAAAACGACATTTTAATTTAGAGCTTATTTATAAACAAAAAAATCAAACGATAAAAGTGTTTTCAAGAAATATTGGATAAACATGATGCACAAATTAAATTATTACAAATACAAGTAACTATATTACAAAACGATATTACACAGTTAAGAGCTAAAGAAAAAGATTTTATCCAAATAGAACCAGGAAATTCATCAAAAGAAACATTAATAGAACAAATAGAGAATTTAAAAAATATTTTAATAGAAAATAATGAATTCTCAATTAATATAAATAAATATAACACATCATTGTTAACACTCGATTGTCGAATATGGTTCGATAACAATAAGTTCATCGATACAGTTGCAATTATTGATACGGGAAGCACCAAAAGTTTGATAGCACATTCTTTAATCCCACCCCAATACAGAGTGCCATTAAACTATACAATTACTTCTAAAACAGCAAATCAAAGTTTTATGACTTTGACACACAAACTACCTGATGAATCTATGATTCAGTTCAAAATATGAGTTAGGTCAATGCACTATTACATAAGCAGAAATTAAAAGTAATGAATTTCTGCTTAGACAAAACTTCAAATTATCGAGGTAGTATTTCCATCTCTAGAAACAGTATTACATTCAGTAAACACAACTATACCTTACCCACAAACTACCACACTTTTCAATCAGAGTGCGCTCGAAAGCGTGGTGGATAAGGTAAATTATATATTTTAATAGACAAACAGAATGATAAACAAAATTTTATTCGAAATGAAAAAGAACATAAAAGAGCTCTGGCAATTTTAGCAAACGAAACATTTAGAGAACTTGAACAAGGAAAAGAAGTGAAATTCATCTCTCATCAAATTATCTCTAAACTTGAGAAAATTAGATTAATTGGTGAAGATGTCACCAAAAAGAGAGTTGATCATACCTGTAGAATCAAGATAATAAATAGAGATTACAACGAAAACGGCAAACATCCATTATTCTCCAGCCAATGTAAAAGAATTTAAAATACATATTAATGAAATGATAAATCAAAAGTTAATACATAGATCAGATAGCAGACATTGATCAGAGCAGCATTTATTGTCAGAAATAATTATGAGCAAAAACGTGGAAAACCTAGAATCGTTTATAATTAGAAACGATTAAACCGAAGAAGATGGGTATAATATACCCAATAAAGACACATTGCTTAATTTAATCCAGAAAAAACAAGTTTTCAGCAAATTTGACTTAAAATCTGGTTATAACCAACTAAAATTAGAAGAATATTTTAAACCATGGACAACATTTATGTGCTTAGGACACTTTGAGTGGAATGTCCTTAGTTTCAGTTTAGAAACAGAAACAGCCATTTTCCAACATTTTATGGACAATATTTTCAAAAAATATGAATTTTTTTAGTTTATAAAGATGATATTCTCGTTGCTAGTAACAATATTAAAGAGCATGAGAATCATCTCAAAATGATTATTCAAGAAATAGAAATGAACGACTTAGTAATATCAAAATGAAAAATGGAACTATCTAAACGAAAGTTTTCATTTTTAGGTCTTGAAATTGAAAATGGTAAGGTTGAACTTCAACCTCACATTTCAGAGAAAATTATTGAATTCACAGATATATTAGATAACAAGAAAAAGATACAAGCATTCCTAGTATTAGTAAATTATGCCAAAAAATTTATCCCTAATCTAGCATGATTAGTTGGTCCCCTTTATGGCAAAATTTCTAAAAACAGAGAATCGCATTTTAACTTCGAAGACATAAAGCTTGTTCAATAAATTAAAAACGAAGTAAAAAAGATTAAACCACTAGATTTACCATTAGAGTCAGATTATATTATTATCGAATGTGATGGTTGCAAGGAAGGATGGAGAGCCATCTTAAAATGTAGGCCATCTAAATACAATGATCATTCAACAGAAAAATTTGCTGCTTATGCAAGCGGTAATTTTCAACCAATCTCGAATTGAACATCATTAGACTTTGAAATACAAGTGTTAATTAATGCGTTGGATAAGTACATAATTCACCTTAATAAAGAATTTACAGCACGTACCGATTGTGAAGTAAATGTTAAATATATCTCCTACGAAAACTTCAAAAAGGTAAATAGAACGCGTTGGCTAAATTTATAAAATCTCATTCAAGGAAATGGGTACAAGATTATCTTCGAACATATAAAAGGTAAGAATAACCAGTTAGCAGATATTTTATCCAGTAAACTATCTTACATATTTAACCAAATTTGTGATTTGTAAGAAAGAAATAATATGAACAGATAAATAGACAAGGAAAAGGCAAAGGCCGAAAATATTACCACAACAAGTAAAGCACAGAAAATGGAAGTGCAAACTCCATCAATAGTAAAAACAGAAGTAAAAACAGAGGCATTATTGCCCACACCACCTTCATCTAAGCCGTCATAGTCTAATTCTGCAGATATAACAAGTATTAATCAAACAATGGGTAGTCAAAATCCCATATATGACATTTGGTCAGGATTCTCTGACTATTTACAGAAACGGCGATACAAGGCGGTTTAAACCCCTAGTTCGAATAAACGATCAATCCCAATAGTGTCTTCTCGATCATCTATGGAACTTAAGAACCATAGAGCAAGAAAGAAAAAACAAACAAAAATTGGGCAATTGTTTAGCTTTTTATTTTTCCAAAATTCAACAAAAGCTCCTTTCCAGAAATTTCTTTTGTTACATTGTTTTTAAAGGAAATTTTACAGAAATTTTCAAACAGTATAGCCAAGTTCAGATGGCTATAAATAATTTTTACAACCCAATTTTCAAAGGTTTTTATAATTTGAACGATGCTTTAAAAGAGGCTCGAAGTTTTTTTAGGCCGAATTATTATGTAGATCCAGAATGTCATCAATCGTATGCACATACAACCTCTTCTCCTTCTCCTACTCCAAATGATCTTCTCCAAACTCAAGCTATCCGGTTAAATGACCTCCAGAATTTATATCAAAAATCTCAAGCCCGGTTAACTCGATTAATCCAATAAAACCAGCTCCTCAAAGCCAAACAACAACATACCACATATACCTAAAACACTAATACTCTTCTTGAAAAACGAATCCAACAATTAGTCCAAGAACTAGATATTCTTATTCAAAAACAGTCCAAAAGGCCTAGAACCTTATCTTACTAGCAACTATCTAGCCATCTCAAATTAAAGTCGATTCCTATTCTTGAAAAACTTTACTCTAAAACAGGAACAAATGTTTAGTTTAAAATTGAAAAGATTGTTGAAAACAGTTGAAACCAGCATCTAGCCAAGCTCCAGAAAAGTCTAGCACAGATGTATAAAAACGTAGCCGAAGGACTCCATTTTAAAGTAATACAAGATCGAAGGTCTAATATGTTAAAAGTAAGAGTAGATGAATCAAGTATACCCTACGACCTTGATCATATCGTTGATTTATTTGATCATGGTATGTTGTCTCGTATTACCTTCTTCAGATATACAGATCCAGCAGTCCTTGAACGTTTCGAAAAGAGATTTGTAATGGTGGCACAATATCTTAAATTAGCAACAGGTATTACAGTATGCATTAACTCTACAACACCTAGCTATCATTATGGCCAAAACCACAGGATCGTTCCAGTATTTCATCGAATAGCCATTTTCAAACATAAAGGATACACACGTGAGCATGCATCTAAAACTTTCAGATGTTACTAACAACAGTTTGAAGGTTCCCCAACATGGTTTGAAGCGCATAAATCCTGGGAATTTCATCATAACAAAAACAATCTAGTTGCACCACTAGGTTGAAAGGAGCTCATTTTACAGTCTGCAAGTTCTCGCTATCAAATTTGGGGAGAACTAGATTTAAAAATTATCTTTCCTCCGCTTTTTTATGAATATTACTTTGATCCTAATAACAACGTCTTACTACATGATCAAGGATTATCAGATGAGAAAATAGAAGATAACAGTCATAAGTGAATTAGCAAGAACAGAATACTCTTCGAAAAATGAGATGATGGCCGACACCGACTAACATTTTTACAGCAGGGCGGATTCGTAGTTATCCGAATTGCAACGTGTCCTTACTCTTTATTAAAGCAATGACAGAAATTCGGCTCCTTTATCCAACTCATAGATGTGTATTCCAGAAAACTTTCAGCTTGGCATATTTTTAGTGGTAGCTTTATGTAATGCGTTTATTTTATGAAAAAGTATGTAATAATTTAAATCAGTACGTCTTAGCGAGGTGTATGTTCTAGTTCACCGATATTACCGGTGGGATGTTGCATAAATAGTGTGTTTCTGATTCGTTCAGAACACACAAGTCTTTTAAATATATTGTAAGCTCTTAAAAAAAATTAATGGGGAACTAAGTTTCTCTTTCATTTCTCTTGTGCATCTCTAAGTTCTTCATCAAGCCTTAATACATTGAGAGATCGTATAAAAAAAGGATTTTGTGAATTCTTGGCAACTACATCGCGTCCACTGATCTATATATCGCTCCGTCGCACAGAGGCTGTCAAGCTTTCTCGAAGCTATTCAGGTATGAACATCTGTGACTTGACCTTTTTCCTAATTTCTTTAATTAGAATGATTATTTTTAATTAAAATTTTCATACAATTTATTTCTTCATCTATTAATAAGTAATCCTAAAACATAGCCTGCAAGGTTAAAAATAATTATTCTAATTAAAGAAATTAGAAAAAAGGCCAAGTCACAGATGTTCATACCTGTATAGCTTCGAGAAAGTTTGACTGCCTCTGTGCGGCGGAGCGATATATAGATCAGAGGACGCGATGTGGTTGCGGAAGAATTCACAAAATCCATTTTTTATACGATCTCTCAAAATATTAAGGACTGATGAACTTAGAATTGCATAAGAGAAATGAAAGAGAAGCTTAGTTCGCCAGTAAAAATTTTTAAGAGCTTACAATATATTATAAAGACTTGTGTGTTCTGAACGAATCAGAAGCACACTTATTTATACAACATCCCACTGGTAATATCGATGAACTAGAACATACACCTGGCTAAGACATACTGATTTAAATTATTACATACTTTTTCATAAAATAAACGCATTACATAAAGCTACCACTAAAAATATGAAAAGCTGAAAGTTTTCTGGAATACGCATCTATGAGTTGGATAAAGGAGCCGAATTTCTGTCATTGCTTTAATAAAGAGTAAGGACACGTTGCAATCTGGATAACTACGAATCTGCCTTGCTGTAAAAATGGTTAGTCGGTGTCGGCCATCATCTCATTTTCCGGAGAGTATTCTGCTCTTGCTAATTCACTGAGATTAGGGCTGTTATCTTCTATTTTCTTATATGATAATCCTTGATCATATAGTAAGACTTGTTATTAGGATCAAAGTAATATTCATGAAAAAGCGGAGGAAACATAATTTTTAAATCTAGTTCTCCCCTAATTCAATAGCGAGAACTTTCAGACTGTAAAATGAGTTCCTTCCAACCTAGTGGTGCAACTAGATTGTTTTTGTTATGATGAAATTCCCAGGATTTATGCGCTTCAAACCGTGTTGGGGCACCCTCAAACTGCTGGTAGTAACATCTGAGACTTTTAGATGCATGCTTGCGCGTGTATCCTTTATGTTTGAAAATGGCTATTCGATGAAATACTAGAACGATCCTGTGGTTTTGGCCATAATGATAGCTAGGTGTTGTAGAGTTAATGCATACTGTAATACCTAGTGCTAATTTAAGATATTGTACTGCCACCATTACAAATCTCTTTTCGAAACGTTCAAGGACTACTGGATCTGTATATCTGGAGAAGGTAATACGAGACAACATACCATGATCAAATAAATCAACAATATGATCAAGGTTGCAGGGTAGACTTGATTCATCTACTCTTGCTTTTAACATATTAGACATTCGATCTTGTATTACTTTAAATTGGAGTCCTTCGGCTACGTTTTTATACGTTTGTGCTAGACTTTTCTGGAGCTTGGCTAGATGCTGGTTTCAACTGTCTTCAACAATCTTTTCAATTTTAAACTGAACATTTGTTCCTGTTTTAGAGTAAAGTTCTTCAAGAATAGGAATCGACTTTAATTTGAGATGGTTAAATAGTTGCTGATAAGATAAGGTTCTGCGCCTTTTGGTCTATTTTTGAATAAGAATATCTAGTTCTTGGGCTAACTGTTGGATTCGTTTTTCAAGAAGAGTAGTGTTTTTGGTATATCTGGTCTGCTATTGTTGGGCTTTGAGGAGCTGATTTTCCTGGATTAATTGAGTTAATTGGGCTTGAGATTTTTGATATAAATTCTGGAGGTCATTTAACTAGATAGCTTGAGCTTGGAGAAGATCATTTTGAGTAGGAGGAGGAGAAGAGGTTGTCTGTGCATAGGACTGATGACATTCTGGATCTACATAATAATTTGCCCAAAAAAGCTTCAAGCCTCTTTTAAAGCATCGTTCGGATTATAAAAACCTTTGAAAATTGGGTTCTAAAAATTATTTATGGCCATCTAAACTTGGCTATACTGTTTAAAATTTCCTTTAAAAACAATGTAACAAAAGAAATTTCTAGAAAGGAGCTTTTGTTGAATTTTGGAAATATAAAAGGCTAGACAATTGCCCAATTTTTGTTTGTTTTTTCTTTCTTGGTCTATGCTTCTTACGTTCCATAGATGATCGAGAAGACACTGTTGGGATTGATCGTTTATTCGAACTAGGGATTTAAACCATCTTGGATCGCCATTTCTATAAATAGTCGGAGACTTCAGACCAAATGTCATACATAGGATTTGACTACCTATTGTTTAATTAATACTTGTTCTATCTGGAGAATTGACTCTGATAGCTTAGTTGAAGATGGCATGGGCAATGATGCATCTGTTTTTACTTTTGTTTTTACTATTGATGGAGTTTGCACTTCCACTTTCTGTGCTTTACTTGCTGTGGTAATGTTTTCGACCTTTGCCTTTTCCTTGTTTATTTGTCTGTTCATATTATTTCTTTCCTACAAATCACAAATTTGGTTAAATATGTAAGATAGTTTTTTGAACAAAATATCTGTTAACTGCTTATTCTTACCTTTTATATGTTCAAAGATAATCTTGTACCCATTTCCTTGAATGAGATTTTGTAAATTTAGCCAACGTGTTCTATTTACTTTTTTGGAGTTTTCGTTGGAGATAAATTTAACAATTGCTTTACAATCGGTACGTACTATAAATTCTTTATTAAGGTGAATTCTGTACTTATCCAATGCACTAATTAACGCTTGTATTCAAAGTCTAATGATGTCCAATTCGAGGATGGTTGAAAATTACAACTTGCATAAGCAGCAATTTTTTCTGTTGATCGATCACTGTATTTAAATGGCCTACATTTTAAGATGGCTCTCCATTCTTCCTTTCAACCATCACATTCGATAATAACATAATCTGACTCTAATGGTAAATCTAGTGGTTCAATCTTTTTTACTTCGTTTTTAATTTGTTGAATAAGCTTTATGTCTTCAGACTTAAAACGTGATTCTCCGTTTTTACAAATTTTGCCATAAAGGGGACCGACTAATCTTGCTAAATTAGAGATAAATTTTTTGGCATAATTTACTAATCTTAGGAATGCCTGTATCTTTTTCTTGTTATCTAATCTATCTGGGAATTCAATAATTTTCTGTGAAATGTGAGGTTGAAGTTCAACCCTACCATTTCCAATTTCAAGACCTAAAAATGAAATTTTTCGTTTAAATAGTTCCATTTATCGTTTTGATATTACTAAACCGTTCATTTCTATTTCTTGAAAAATCGTTTTGAGATGATTCTCATGCTCTTTAATATTGTTACTAGCAACGAGAATATCATCTATATAAACTAAACAAAATTCATATTTTTTGAAAATATTGTCCACAAAATGTTGGAAAATGGCTGGTGCTGTTTTTAAACGAAACTAAGGACATTCCACTCAAAGTGTCATTCTGAACACATAAATGCTGTCCATGGCGTAAAATCTTCTTCTAATTTTACTTGGTTATAACCAGATTTTAAGTCAAATTTGCTAATAACTTGTTTATTCTGAATCAAATTCAGCAATATGTCTTTATTGGGTATATTATACCCGTCGTCTTCGGTATTATCGTTTAATCGTTTATAGTTATAAACGATTCTAGGTTTTCCACGTTGTTGCTCAGAATGATTTTTGATAATAAATTTTTCTGATCAATGTCTGCTATCTGATCTACATATTAACTTTTGATTTATCATTTCATTAATCTGTATTTTAAATTCTTTTTCATCGACTGGAGAATAGTTGGTATTTGCTGTTTTAATTGTAATCTCAGGATTTATTACTTTAATTCTACAAGTATGATCAACTCTGTTTTTGGTGATATTTTCACCAATTAATCCCATTTTCTCAAGTTTAGAGATAATTTGATAAGGGATGAATTTCACTTCTTTTCCTTTTTCAAGCTCTCTAAATGTTTCGTTTACTAAAATTGCTAGAGCACTTTTATGTTCTTTTCATTTCGAAGAAAATTTTATTTATCATTCTGTTTGTCTGTTAAAAATCTAATTCACCTTGTCCACCACGCTTTCGAGCGCACTCTATTGAAAAGTATGATAGTTTGTGGGTAAAGTATAGTTATAGTTATTGAATGTAATACTGTTTCTAGAGATGGAAATACTACCTCGATAATTTAAAATGAAGTTTAGTCCAAGCAGAAATTCATTACTTTTAATTTCTGCTGGTGTAATTGTGCATTGACCTAACTCATACTTTGAGCTGTAATTACCAACGAAATCTTTGAACTAAATCATAGATTCATCAGGTAGTTTGTGTGTCAAAATCAAAAAAATTTGATTTGTTGTTTTAGAAGTAATTGTATAATTTAATGGCATTCTGTAGTGGGATGGGATTAAAGAATGTGCTATTAAATTTTTGGTGCTTCCTGTATCAATAATTGCAACTGTATCGATAAACTTACTGTTATCGAACCATACACAGCACATATGACATGTATATGCTCCTAAAAATGTCATTGCTAGCAACTAAATTAAGTTTCGAATTTATTTCCTGTACCAAATTCTTTTATATAATTCATATAATGGACCACATATATGAGTATACCTTGAATCATTCACACGTTCCAACTGGACTATTAAGTTTCAATCAAAGATAAGATGGATACTAGTACAGCTATTTATAATCTAAGAGACTAGTTTAGTATATGATAGTGCAATTTGCTTCAAAGGCTACAATAAAAAGCTTATCACAATAATAGAACCAAAATTGTTGGCATGCTAACATAATTAAATGTTTTTGAATAAATTTTGATTGCTTGATAATCAGGTATTTAAGTGTACCATCTCAACTAACCTCTTATGAATAGTATAAACAATAGAATAGTTAATGATCAAGTGTATACAAGACTAGAGATGAAGGAAGACGTAGCATCGTATGTTTCATAGATTAAGAGATTAAACATAGGTTTGTGAGCTTGGTTACTCACCAGTAAGTCGCATTTCATTATCTTCTCTCTCCCTGCTTGCAAACGAGCGCACACTACGTTAACGCACTGCACCACCCACGATTCACACCATAGGTGCTAAACAAGATTGAAACCCACCTATTCAAATTTAAGGATTTTACGTGATTTACACAATTTGATTTTTGATTTAGAAATGGTGAAAGTTGGTTTCCTTAGCTTCTGAAAGAAGAAGAGAAGACCCACCCCCCAAATGTGTATACTTGAACAAAGTAAAGAAAAAAGAAAATTTTGTTTCGAAACAATTTTTGTTGCTCTTTGGACTATTCTATTCTCGAAAAATGAAAATTCTGAACAATGGTTTATTTGTTAGTTATTATTGTTTTTATTGCTACTGCGACTTTTTAAGAGAAAAGTGGATTGATTCAAACACTAGATGCACATAGTTTATCCTCCATACAAAATATAGTGGTAATAAAAGTAGATGTTGAAGACTTATGGTAATATCGTAGGTAGACTGCATGCTTGATGATGTATGGGCTATGTATGGATGTACACCCATGGAAATCATCTATATGTGTTACAGAATACACGAAACTTACAATTTGATCGGCCTTTACTAATTATATAGGAAGAAGTTATAGGTTGTGTTAATCATGTCTGTTGCATGTTAAAGTCTTTCAACATCCGTAGTTGATTTGTATGTTGTATGAATAGTTCTGTAATGACTATTTTATGACAAAATATGTGTGCTGGTTGATATAATGGAAATGATGTATGCTTACAAAAGAATAGAAGAAAGATGTGCACAATTAAATAATTATAAGGAAACCGATGTATGCTTACAAAAGAATGGAAGAAAGATGTGTATGTTCGAATAGAATGAAAAGATTCAATTTAATTAATTAAATTACAATCTATGAAATCAATCCTAGATGCGATGCTGAAATTTATAAGAAACAAACATATAATTTATCACATGTCTAACAAATAGCCAGAGCAATACCAAAATAAAATTTTGCTGCTTAATAACCTAACCCTTCTCATATGTCTTACAGTTTATCAAAGCAACACCAAACATGGCTTGATAACCTAGTCCTACCTCATTTTTTAATAGAATAATTCAAAACATGTCCAAATCATTATTAGTACTATCAAAAATCCCAAATTCTGTCTCAATCAAACCTTTCTTCCATATTTATGAAGTTAATTTACTAATAAAAATATAAAGTAGAAATCCAAAAAGGAAAAAGTGGCCAACAATAACAAATTAAAATGGGTAAATAAACTAACCGCATATCTTGTGAAGTTGAAACCCTGGAAATAGAAATCGATTTAAATCACTTGGTTTGTTGCGGTAGACAAATAATGCTCGAAGTAGGCTAAAGGAAAGCTTCAGAAATAGAAATTTTTACAGCCATAAGAAAAACCTTCAGCCACCTCCTTAAAATGGCATGATAGTAGCAATAATCTTCAGCTCCGTCCTTCAAATCGCATGAAAGTAGCAACTAGAATGTCCGTATTTACTTATAAGAACTTGCTTTGTAACTATATGCAAATAGATGAAAGCAATTACCCAAGTGTGCTCCTTAAGTTGTTATATCTTTCTGGATGACAATGAAACAACCTGTTTTATATAAGATAGAGAAGAATATTTTAAGTTGTTATCTCTTATAACGACTTTTTTGAAATCTAGGGAACCAATGAACTTGTATTACTAATCCATTGCTGCTCAGTGTTTTTGTTATCAAAAATGCTGAAATCCTACGATTTAAATCCCGATTCGGATCGGATCTCTTCCTTAACGATTCGATTTACATTCTGATCTAAACTTAGTCAACACCGCAGATTAAAAAAACATTCTACTTATATACTAACATACTTAGTATGTTTATTTGGATTCAAATTCAAAATACAATGTTTTCAAAATAAAATAAAAATATAATAAGAGAGGAAATTGAGTTTTATGTTTAATTATAGAAGTTCAAACATCAAAATCAATTTCAAATTGTGTGCAAACCTTCAAATACGAATCTTTTGAATCTACGATTTACGATTTGAATCTCTCAAAATTTGGAGACCAAGTTTTGAGATATTCTATTCTCTCTCTGAATCTTGTTTCGATTTAAAGTTTGAACTTTACGATTTAAATCCTATTTTGAAAACATTAATTTATACTATTTTAGACTTCAATTAGCTAACCATTTTGAAAATAAAGTACATGTGATATGAGGTGTAAGTATATTCCCATTTTAAACTTCAATCACTTAACCTTTTTGAAAGTAAACTTGGTAATCCTTCATTGATCCTTACCATTTGACACGAATATTAGCAAAAAAATTATAGTAATAAATAATTAAAAATAATAGGATCAGTTAAAAACAAATCAACAATAAACTAAATGAGCCATAACCAGTAAGTTATAATAAGCCATAAATTGCAGTAATCTATAGCTACCATAATCAATAAATTTCAACAAATCTGAAAATCAAGTAGTGTGGTTTAGGAGCTACCATATTATCAACATACGTTTTTATGGAAGTTTAATAATGGAAGTTTAATAACTCCCCATACCATTTTCATTAATAAGTTATGCCCTCCTTTAATTTTCTCCTACTTAGTGTTTTTTCGTGTCCTTTAAAAGATCCTAAAAATAATCAGTCCTAATCATATGAATGTTAACACCCACCATATTCTAATTCCTCTACCATATTCGCTTTACACTACCATAAACTGTCATAGAACACATCAAAAATACCATAATCTGCTTCAAAATTTGACTTAACCGTCTAAACTGCTTCACCTGCCTTACTTTGCCCTTTGCCTTCTTTTGATTGGAAATGCAGTTTTTTTTAAATAACGACTATACGCTACAATTATAATATTATATATCATTATTAGAGACTTTTTGATGCGTAGATTTACATAGTAAAGATGGATCGTCATTTTAAACTTTCTACAAGGATATATTGAATTATAAAAATATGACTTTTAAATTGATTTGTATCCACAAACAATGCAAATCTTTGGTAAACTTAAAAGGTTCGTGATTCAATGTATCCAACATTGGAACTTACATTAAAAGCATATAGAATCAGTGTTATCAAAATAAACTAATTCTCTTAAGCTACCAGTGGATGATTCATTAATATACATGTTCAACGGATTAAAAATAAAGATAACAATTCAATATAGAGTAAATTCAAAAAAAATACTTGATGGTTTGTCTCAACTAATTACCTTTGTTGTTAACCAATTATGCACTCATGTCCACTCGCTTGAAGTTGAAATCGCCTGAAGTCGAAATCGACTCGCCCGAAGTCGTGGCCGAAACCGAATCGGCTGAAGTCATGGGCGATTCGCCTGAAGTCGAAATCGTCTCGCCTGAAGTCGTGGCCGAAATCGAATAGCCAGAAGTCGAGGCCGAAGCGCTTGAAGTCAAGAGGTTGAAATCGAATGGCTAAGTCGAAATTTCATTTTTAGTGGCAGCTGAATAAGCGTGGAGAAGTTAGAGATTAGGGCTACGGAAGACAAAAGTATGCTCATGGTCCCAAACATTTCAATTAATTTCAATTTAGCCGGATTATCCAACGTAGCAAATATACATATGCAATAAAAAAATTGTAAATGTATATTTTTTGTCACATATTTTCTGCTTAGCAATGCTTATTGTTGTGATTAAATAATAACACAAATAAGTGTTGGTAACTGAAAAAAATGTGTTACAAAATGACTGTTATGATGTAGTGATAAGTATACGAATACTTTTCGAAGCATTGAAAAGAATACAAATGAATAGGCAATTGTAGAATACTTGTATAAGCCTTTGTAAAGATATTTTATAAATATACACACACACACACAAGTAGAAAAAAGGAAGTTTTAATTGACAAAGGAATAATTAATTAAAAGGGAGATTCGAAGTCGTTTATATGACTTAACTGTGTTTGTGTGTGTCGATCATGCTTTGCATGTTACTTGCTTGCAGAAAGTAAATGAGACTTAGTTTCTCTTATGTGATCATTCTCATTATTGTTAAGTTGACCAAAATATAACTCTGGAAATATCTAGAAGAAACACGGAAATTATACGATATAGTTATCTTCAATGATATTATATTGTACGTACAATCTTGTTTTGTTCTTCTAGTACAAATGATAAGGAGATCCGTCCAGTTAGGATATGATCTCCGCTCTTATGTATTATTTGTTTATTTCCAAAAAAATGGGAGTTGAGTTAACAAAAAAAATCTATCGATTGGTTTTTGGAGCGCCCAGTAATCGGGGGACTGTACTTATATGAAATGGCTCGAAACTGTAACCACTTCAAAAACATATACATGTTCTATGCTTTGGAAGAGGTTCATGATTGGTTCAAGATGCTAGAAATCGTATGGAGATTCGAGATTCATTTGAGATGCTCGAACATATATAGTTATTCGTGATACATTCAGGATGTGGGGATCCATGTGTGATTCTGAGATTTGTTGAGATATAGAAATCCATGTATGATTTCAAGATCTGTTCCAAGATCTATTGAGATATGGGAAACAATTTGGTTTCGAGATCTGTTTGAGTTGTGACTCATGTGCTAGAATGCTGAACATAGCCTCACCAGCTTATATGACTAAAAGAAGAGATAGGATTGCATAGCCAGGGGTTAGCTAACCCCGGGTGAAGGCGATTTTACCCTAGAGATACCCGTAGTTATGCATGCATGAGTGTGCACTCGGTTTAATGTTGTACCCAACTATGTATTTTCTATGTACATCAGCTTGGGATGTACGATGCTTCGGGAGGATATCTCTAATCCTTGTGCATGAGGACCGTTCTCGAAGTACTGAGGGCACTTCCGTGGAATATTACACAAATAGCGAACGTGCCTTAGCAATTTTGATTATATACATATTATTATTATGGTGTACACTTATACATGGCACAACTATTTCTTATTCATATTCATCGTCCTAGATATTATTATAATATTAATGGATTTTCTAATAGAAATGGTTTGGTTATCGTGAAGTAAAAGCCTATCCATGTTTATTTGCGGTGAGGTCTTATGAGATACATTTATTTTTGAAAATTTTTATCAATATTAAAATCCATATGAGTTGAGTTTCCCACGTTTGTTTACCAGACTGATCTTGGCATTATTTTCTTATAATGCTCGGGTCAGCCCCGAATATATATTCAGATTTAGCTATGGATGCTTTGGAGCTTCAAGAGATGAGCTAGATGCCTCCAGACGTGTTCACGTATTTTATTTTCACTGTATTACTTATTTTGCATTTATCGGCATTTGTGAGGAAAGGCTGTTATAACTGTTCAAGCCAAGATACTTTAGTTTACTCTGATTGTTGTATGTATATTAAAGTTTTCTTTTTAGTAAAGATCTTTTGAGATGGTATATATT
Organism: Allium cepa; assembly: GCA_030765085.1. Lineage (NCBI taxonomy): Eukaryota > Viridiplantae > Streptophyta > Magnoliopsida > Asparagales > Amaryllidaceae > Allium > Allium cepa. The sequence continues at coordinate 430,783,674 of CM060929.1, read as the reverse complement.
ATCGTTCCACATGTGAGATTCTGATATTGTGTCCTTCTTTCTTATTCTTTTTCTTTTACCCTAATGTTCTGTTTTTCCAGCACTTAGGTGTTCGACATGAGAATACTGTGGATGTATCAGTCACAACATTTGAGGGGTCGAAAAGGCCATTCATTGCATACACTCCCCCGCTTACCGGACTCTTCAAAACCAATATATAAATTTTTGGTTAACTCAATTTCGATTCTTTCAGAAATAAATAGACAATGCGTAAGGGTAGAGATAATCTCTTATCTGAATGGATTTCCTTATCTCTTGTGCTAGAGGAGCAAGACTGTAACGACCCGAAATTTTCGATCCCAAAAATTCTAGATAGTTATGAAAAAGAAGAAAGAGATAGAAGAAGGAGAAGAAGAACAAAAACATCAACATCTCACATTCGCAGCGGATAAAATATAATAATAAATAATAATAGTTTACAAAAGGATTTTGTATTTGTCAAAATACATTTATAATACATCGGAGTTACATATATATGTACAGACACTGAATATACACAATTATCATGTCACAGATAAACAACAATATAATACAGCGGAAACACTCCATACGTTCTTGTCATCCAGCTCGCTTCCTGAGCTCCAAAACGTCCTTACCTGAAAATCTGTAATACTCGGTCTGACCCGAGCATTAAATCAAAGTAACACCCGGGTCAGGCTGGAAACTAGCTTGAGTAAACTCATCCAACATGGAATACAAAGCATACAACTTATATAGAACCTGGGGTAACTCGAATCAATTTACAAGTTCACAATATGTTATAGACATTACTTATTTCACACATAAGTTTTCTAAGTACCAAAGAATTAGATTTAAAATAGTCCAACTCCTTTAAATCACTTTACTCCAGCCTATAGATTTCACATATCAGTCTATAAAAGTTCGAAGTGGTTTCGGGTATTTCTAATACCCGACCCCGGTCTCTTCGAGTCTTATTCAAGGCATCCAATACCATTTAATCATTCATAAGCAAAGCTTAATCACATACAAATTTAATTTAATTAATCCTGATTGAATTACTAACCTCAAACACTTAGATTTCTTCATTTAACATTATTTTAATTTCAAATCAATTAATCAACTATCCCTTCATTATTCATCCTAATTAATCACCATGGATTAATTATCCTTCACTTACATTCAAGTAATTAATTTTAATTAATTTCACAATATTAATTATTCTTAACCAAAATCAATAAGTAATCTTAATTACTTCATAAATTAATTAACTATATTAATTACATTAACCCTTAATTATTTATATTAATTAATTAATTTCTCACAAGTCACTTATTATTGATCAATTTGACTTAATTAATCAACCTTTATTTACATCATTGATTATATAAATTAATCATTTCTCATTTACTTTTCAATTTACCATAATCTAATTTAATTACATTAAATAATTAATAAGTAATTGAACCACAAATATTATCACTCTTGATTTATCTCATTCTGTAATTATCTACCCTTTTATTTACTTCATTAAATAAATTAATTGCTCCTTAATTTATTATCTTAATCAATCTCTTGATTAATTACAAGTAATTATACCCAATTTACTTCTATTAGCAAATCATCATTCAACTAATTACACCCAGTAATTATTTATTTATTACTGCTGTACGTAATTATATTTCTAATTAATTACATTAAGTAATTACCTATCAAACCACCTAATGATTATTCTAATTTAATTAAACTTCATTGATTAACCCAATCCTTAATTAATTAATTCACACCCTTAATTACTATATTAATTAACCTAACCATTAATTAATTGAATTAATTAATTATCCATTTTAATTACCCTTCTAATTTGATGATTCACAAATTATTAAGCCCTTATTAACATTAAAATGAAAACTTTTTCTTATTTATGACTTAAGTTTAAAACAATTTAACACCCGAATACTTCGAGTCAGGCGACAATTAACTCGAGAACCAACCAAAACCAAAGCCACCAGATCATCAGTGCACATCAATGAAAATTACCGTGGATCGTGCTATATGGAGTTATATTATACTAGTGCGGAAATAAACAATAGCAATGTAAAGTAAGTAAAAACAAAACAAGCACACCAGGAATTTTTATACTGGTTCGAACTTCCCGTTCTACGTCCAGTCCCAGACTCCTTTCTGAAATTTCACTAACAACAATCCTCACTTAACCCGGAGGAATAGGTTTATACAACCCTTAAACAGCCGAACAAGGGACCAGAGCAGCAGAACAGGATTTTGCCTCAACAGTCGAAGAGGACTTCAGCTTATACAGAATGTATGTGACACAATGTATTCTTAATAACACGAATTTGTTTCTTGATAGTACAAATTTCCTATAATCTTTCTCCTTTATGATATATGTGTAAATGCGTGAAGATTAAGGAAGTAGGAAATAAATTTGAATGATGTTGAAGGCACAAAAGTATTAGGATCAAGAATTTCAAGAATAGAATAATAATCAATAGAATTGGTATTTTTAAAACTGGATTCTAATGTGTTTATATAGATAATAAATAGTTGCAATTGTTCATGAAGAGTTATCATCAAGAGTTATGATTATCTGTTGGATTAAAGATCGCAACTCTTCATGAATGGAAATGTCTTTTCAAAAAAGTAGCCGTTGTAAATATTCAGACATCTAAAATTAAAAATTCAGACTTCTGAAATGCAACGAAATCAAAAAAGAAAGAAAATAGGCAAAAAATTGTCATATTCAGACATCTGAAATATAACTTTCAGACGTCTGAATATTGTAGTTTACAACATTCAAACTTCTAGAACCAGACATCTGAATTGAAGCATTCAGACGTCTGAATGTAACATAAAAATGAGATTTTCTTTTAAAGCAAATATATGAAATGATAATGTAGTGTATATCATATAGGAGAGATTTTAACATATTTTAAACTCTAGACACAGACTCGATACATACTTAAGAGTCGAAGCTCATTTGAATCCGGTCTTTGATTAATTCTTGTAAAAACAAGTTAGTATACAATAATGACTTATATAGTTGTTATAGTCAAAATATCATAATTACGAAATATCGTAAATATGAAGTTTCAACATTCTCCCCCATTTTGACAATGACAACTACATATACACACAATATAAACATATATTTACTCCCCCTTACTATAAGCTCCCCTTTAATATAAACCCCGCTGTATATCTCCCCCTTTGACATCGACAAAAAGGAAAGTGTAAAATATAAACAAGGAATAGTAGAACAGGGAAGCATCAGAATCATTACAAGATACAAGAAGCCAAAAATAGTAGCATCTGATTAAGTTACATACCAAAAGAAGAAGTAGCTTATGTTTAAGTTACATACCAAAATAAACATCAGCAATTCAAAAAATATACAGAGCAAAAAGATTTGTTATGAGATATTGAAGTGAAAGTTCCATACTACCAGCAATTTAGAAAGATGAACTAGGATGATCATCACCTTCTTCATCATCGTCATCATCATCTTCATCATTGTTAGTACCGGAGTAAGATGACCATTGAAAATGTGCGGGATTAAAGACCTCGGTAGAAGTGGAAGATGAGCAACCAATACTTCCCCAAATCTTGTTTAGGAAGCCACGAATAGAATTAAACTTCTTATTGGTTTGCCTTTCTAATCTATCAATTTTGGTATTGAGCTTAGCCTGATTTTGAGAAATTGTAACAAAGGCTTGTTTAGGTGTTGATTCAAGGGAAAGCACTTCTATGTTATCATCATCATGCTTGGGAGCTTGTGGAGCAATGTGGTGATGAGGTTGAGGTATATTTTGATCCCGGTTTGTGATCCATTCTTGGAAAGAAATAAAGTTAAGGTTTTGTGGACGCTTAGGTAAGTTCATCAGACCTAAGGTTTTGGATCCTAGCTACTTTATAGGTGAAAATTCTGATTCTGGAAAAGTTGCTCCATAATTTCTAAGAATTTTCATCATATATGCACCATAATGAAAAGTTTTATAACAAAGACGACGATTAACATCCATAAACTCCTCAAGAATAACACAACCCCAATTTATAGATTGTTCCAAATATATGGCATACAGAGCTTGGAAGTTGCATTTGTTGATAACTTCATAACTTCCGGTTCTCGGTAAGATGGAACGAACTAAAGCTCGATGAAGAATACGAGCTTATGGCCGGAGTTGGATAGAGGTCAACCTAATGATATCATCGAAAAGAAATCTATGGAAGACTTCATCTCTATGATCCAAAGAGAGTGAAACATCTATTTCATCCAAATCTATTCCGGATGAAGGACATTACAAAATATCTCCAAGACGAACTAATGGAAGATAGATTTTAACACCACAAGCCAAAGTCCAAATACAGTCCTCTCTATTATGGGGATGATGATGGTCTAAGTTCATATTGGCATAGAATAATTTAACTAAAAGATGATTTATCTTAACATTATTTGCAGAAAAGGATAAGAGAGATTCTAACCCACTTGAGCGAGCAATTTTTTGAATTCTGTAGGGTTCAAATTCGTCAAACTTAACAAAAGCTCCCGAGAAGAAACCAGATCTATCCATCTGAGCAAATCTTTTCTTTGCTTCATTATTCTATAACCATTGATCTATATTTGGTGTAGATGAAGAGCTTGGAGCCCTTGGACGTTTTGTTCTTGGAGGCATTGGAGATTTTTGTTAAAAAATTTTGAAGATGAAGAGATAAAAAATGGAGTTTTTGAGGATAGAAAGGTGCTGGTTCGGATGAAGTAGGTGATGAAGTAGAAGATGAAAGTAATTAAGGCGGTTGGTGGATGGATAAATTTAAAAAACCCCTTGAATTTTAAATCGCCAGTTGGATTCAGACATCTGGAATTTCAGTTTTAGACATCTGAAATTGCAAAATTTTAAACAGAAGAAAAACAGTGTAATTTGAGGTACTTTCAAACGTCTGAAATAGAGTGTTCAGACGTCTGAATCTGAGTGAAGAAAAAAAATTCTTCAACAATATTCATACGTCTGAAACATCTATTTCAGACGTCTGAAATATGTATTTCAGACATTGTTCCATATATTTTTGATAAAGACATTGTTACATATATTTGTGATATATAATAATTTTTGAATGATTTACAAAATATAAATATGATTATTCAACAACAAGAAATATAGATGAAAGAAATCATTTATCCGAATCACTCGGAGTCTTGCACTCTTCCAGTTCTGTCTTGGTTTTCTCTGTGTATGGTCGTATTGGAGACCAATATGGTTGACGTTTCCAAGAATTTAGAGAAACCGGAGGACGCTGTGGACTCGGCTACCATCGATTCGAAGTAGACGGTTGAACTACATCTTTCTTTGGAGATGTACCGCAGAATTTTAATGCCACTTGTTCAATAAAACTAAGTCGTTTGGCGTTAAATTTCTTTTCGTAACACATCTCTTGCTTCAAATCCGACATTTCTTTTTGGAAATGATGAATGTCGAATATTTTTTCTTTAGTTGTTGGAGAACCGAAGAAAAGAAACCGCCGAGATTTCTTCTTTTCTGGCGTATAACCAGAATTTTCGCGTGAAGGACGAGGTCTATCCTGTTCACGCGGTGTTGGAGTTGCAAAAATTTCGATAGAAGATGTAGAACAACTCGAGCGAGAATTGTCCGAGTCGGAGTTGTTGTTTGATGCCATTGAGAGAAGGAGGATAAACATATTGAATTCCATTACTAAATTTCTTTTTCGTAATGAGGAAAACAGAGATAGAATGAATAAATAGAAGTGAAAAGTTTAAATATAAAATTTTTGTTAAAGTAATGAGTGGCTGAAAATCTATGGTTAGTAATATTCATGCGTTTAGAAAGAAAAGAGAATAAGAGGTGGGAAAGAAAGTAAGTACAAATATGTTAGAAGCATAGCTTTGTGCCTTTATTAGAATAAACAATCGGGGTCATCGACTGTGTATAATAGCATATTGCATGTTATTAGCTTCTCTTTATGTAATTTAGTTTGGTAAACTTTTCTGGCATCATCCCACATTTTTAAGTTCTATGTAACTCAAAAATATTCATTGGTCTTATTCTGACAAGGATAAGAAACAAAATTATGAACTAAAGAATAAGAAACAAAAATTAATATCTGCCAAATGAAATTTTATGAAATTTAGTAATAGTTAACTGTTAGCAAGAAATTATGAAGCAAAGTTACAAATCTTAATATATCATGAAAAAAATCATAGATTTTTATGGGAGACAAAACCAAGCTCTCGTCTTAGTTTGATAAAAACATTTTCTAAAAGAGGTTTTGTAAAAATATCAGCCAACTGATTTTCAGAAGAAACAAACTCTAAATTGATTGTTCCTTTTTCAACATTGTCACGAAGAAAATGATGACGAATGTCAATATGTTTTGTTCGTGAATGATTGATAGGATTTTTAGACAAGTTAAGAGCACTAGAGTTGTCACAATATATAGTTGAATTTGTTAAGCTTATATTGAAATCTCTAAGTGTTTGTTGCATATAGATTACTTGAGTACAAGCCAAAGCAGCAGAAATATATTCCGCTTCACATGTAGAAAGAGAAACACAGTTTTGTTTCTTACTAAACCAAGATACAAGTGATTTTCCAATAAAATGGCACGTACCACTTGTACTTTTTCGATCTGTTCGACAGTCACCGAAATCAGCATCACTATATGAAACTAATTCGAATGGACATTCTTTAGGATAGAATAGACCAAAATCTTTTGTGTTTGTAAGATAACATAATATACGTTTTACTGCTCTTAAATGTGATTCCTTTGGATTGGCTTGGAATCTAGCACACAAACTGTGACGCCCCACCTCTATACCCACGCTAGCCAAGGACACTACAGGGTAACGCCGTCAACTAGCACGGAGAATAAGGCCGTTGAGGAGCAACCATCCATGTAATTGCTTTGTGTGAGTACCAGTATGCCAGATAAAAATATAACTTGCATTTCAAGAGGGAATCCAACATACCGATGCAATCTCAAAGCTACTACACAGTGGCTATTATTTCTTCGGAAACAAACATAGAAATATCATAACACAAATCAGTCACAGAAGTTCATATCTCAAAGGCGGAAACAGATATGAATATTACACATGAAAGTGTATATCAGAGTAGTGGTCAAACAAGATCCACAATATCACAAAATAATAGTTACAAGTGCAACACAACAGAATAAGTATACATCAATGAGTCTATATCTCAAATGTATACAACCAAAAACTACTAATCTAAGTAGTTAGCCAAAAGTCGGGATAATAATCCCAGATAGGAAGTCAAGCAGAAGCACCTGAAACATCTCGATCTGACCCGAGTATTATTTAATAAGAAAATAATAAATGGATCAGTCTAACTATAAATATCAAATAAAATGATAGAATAAGAGATATGACAAAAACGTAAGATAACCATAAAGCCATACTATGATAAGTATGTAATTGAAAGTCAACCAGAGATTAATCAATATCACAAGAATCTTCTCAAAGATCAAAAGAATGTCATACACTTTAGTTTTATTCACCAAGTCACAAATATCGACATCATATCGATGCCAATCATAAAAGCTGGTGGATCACAAATTCTAGAAATCATCAATAGAAATCCAGAAATCACAAAAGGGGGAGGCCTATCACAAAACGGGAGCTTGAAAACTCACCAACACGTGTATCACAAATGGGACGCTATCCCATGGTCGCTAACCATAGAGCCGATGCAACGACGTAGTACAATATCGGTATGCCCGAGGAACCTGAAACTCGAATAATTCAAAACAACGACATAGTACAACGGTACGCCCGATGATCCTGATAAGCTGGTGCAACAACGTAGTACAAAGGTACTTCCGATGGACCGAACTCCATAAAAGAACATGGGTCGCTAGCCCACAAAAATTGAGTCGAAACTCCAAATAATGCATAGGTCGTTTGCCTATAAAAGAAAAGAGACGAAACTCAATAAAACGAGGTACCGTCCCCTACGTGGACAAAGAAACATAGCATATCGCTAGTCTGAATCACAAAATGATCATCATCGATCATCAAGAAGTGTCAATTACACTAAGCTAGTAAATATATGAGTTAAGCTACATGTCCCATAACCACTAGCTTAACTTAAATATTTACGAACAAGTCGTAAGTCTCCACTCGAAAATTGTCACAAGAAATTCAATCGAACAAGTCCAAGAATTAACCGACGAAGTAAATGCAAGCGTTTCATACCACTTGCTTTACTAAGCCATTTAATTAGATTTCTCAGACGAGTGAGGTAAAGGTTTGTATATACTAGTAGATTGGAAAACGATTTTATAAACAAGCTTGATGTTTAAAATAGAGTTGAAATCGTTTTGATAAAAGAGTTTTGATATTTACTACTAGTATTGAAACCTTTATATTTTTAAAGTGACAAAGCACAAAAATGATTGTAGAAACAATCAATCACTAAAATTCACATACGAAGATGTGAATTAATTCCAAAGAAATCGATATCAAATCCATCAAAATGAATATTTCCAAAAATCCCATATTAGAAGTCATCAAAGTCGAATAATTGATAGCATCATCTAGGAATCAAAACTAATCGATAAAAATTGGAATCATGAACAAAATAGGCAAAAATAGGCATAATAGGCAATTAGGAGTAGGTCAGTCGGCTGGCTCAATGAGTTCAGTCGACTAACTATAGGAAACAGAGACCTCCTGTCTCTATTATCTGCCTTTGGTACGCCAATTGGCTACAGCCAGTCGACTGGATTCAAAGTCCATTCGACTGACTGGAACCTAGGCAGTTTTTTCTGCCTATACAAATGACGTGCAAACCCAACCAATTCGCGACCGATCAAGCAATGGCGCTAGGGATTTATGCCAATCGGCAACCGGCCCTATAGGCTCTTCGATGCATCACCAAATACATGTTCAAACATCCATAAAAGGATTTTCATAGATTTTGCTTTCAAAACACCAAAAGTTGGAATATATACCAAATCAATCCAAACCAAAAGCAAATGCACATGGATAAGTATTAGGAACTCATATCCAACATCAAAGATAAATATAGACATAGATGTGAGATAAAAATCTCACCTTTAAACCCAAAACTATGAAGAAGAAGCTATAGAGCAATGGCAAGAACAATCACTCTTCAATTCCAACCTAAAGAGCTTGAATCTAAGCTTAAAAGAGAAACATTTCCTAAATTAGGTTTAGGAATTTCTGAAATTGGTAAGAGAATGAGTTGGAGAAGAAGAAGAGGAGGCTTAACAAAGCTTCTTCTATAAATTTGGAGATAGAACTTGATTTACAAATGGAAACTAGGGCTTGGAGTTTTTAATTTCCCATTCCTCTCTCCATTGTTGCTAAAGCTTGAGTATTAGGAAATAGAAATGAAGTAATGAAGAGAAGAGGGGTGAAGCTTGGGTCTAATGGGCTGAAACAAAAACCAAAGCCCTAAGTGAAAAAGTAGCAAAATTCCACTAACTCCAAACATATCAAAGTTTATGTTCAAAAAGGTCGCAAACGTCATTTTGAACTCAATGGGTTTGGTCTAGAGTCCTAATTCGACCGTTTGCAAAATGTAGCTTCTCGGACTAAAATCCGACTAACGATGAAATACTTAAATAAAATATTTAAATACTCAATCGTAAAATATGCGGGTTGTTACACAAACAGACACTCATCATTATGTCAGGACGACTTGCAGTTAAATATAGTAATGATCCAATCATACTTTGGTATAGTTTCTGATCAACACTTTTGCCATTGTCATCTTTTTCAAGATGTGTCATTGTACTCATTGGAGTTGGTTTGGCAGAAGTATTTTCATTCTGAAACGTTTGATTAAATTATTGCAATATTTTTCTTGATTAAAGAATATGCCATTTTGAAGTTGTTTAATTTGTAAACCAAGAAAATATGTTAATTCTTCCATGTGAGACATTTCAAATTCCTTGGTCATTATGTCAGAGAAGTCCTGACACAACTAGTCATTAGTAGAACAAAAAATGATATCATCAACATAAATTTGAACTATTAAAATATCCTTTTTCGAATATTTAATAAAAAGTGTTTGATCAACTTTTCCAATTTGAAATCCTGAAGAAATTAGATAAGTCTTTAATCGATTATACCAAGCACGTGGTGCTTGGTTTACACCATAAAGAGCTTTCTTAAGTTTATAAACATGCTTAGGAAATTTCTCGTGAATAAATAAGGAAGGTTGTTCAACATACACTTTTTATTTTATATAACCATTCAGAAAAGCACCTTTAACGTCCATTTGAAAAAGTTTGAAATCATGAAAACATGCATAGGCCATTAAGATTTGTATTGCTTCTAGTCTTGCAACAGGAGCAAACGTTTCTTCGTAGTCAATTCCTTCTTCCTGATTATATCCTTGTGCAACTAACCTTGCTTTATTTCTAGTGATGTTACCTTGTTCATCTGCTTTGTTCTTGTAGACTCATTTTGTTCCAATAAAAGTTTGATCACTTGGTCTAGGAACTAATTCCCAAACTTCATTGCGTTCACACTGGTTTAGTTCTTCTTGCATTGCAATTATCCAGTGGTCGTCTGTGGAAGCTTCTTTGGGATTCTTTGGTTCGATATTAGAAAGGAATGCTACGTGACCCATTTGATTTAGTTGACTTTTAGTTCGTACATTTGAATTAATTTCTCCAATAATATTTTGAACAGGATAATCCCATAATATTTTTGGTGGAGATCTTAATTCATCATTATTATCAACAATGTTTTCATCAATTTTTGAATTTGTAGATTCCATATTTGTAATATTATCAGAAAATCTTCATCATCTTCTATACTTGGTTTTTGTAGAAAATTTTCATCGAAAGATACGTGTAATGTTTCTTCAACAGTATTTGATCTTTTATTAAATACATGATAAGCTTTGCTACGATCTGAATATCCTAGAAAGATTCCTTCATCGGATTTCGCATCGAATTTACCAAGCTGATCTTTTGTATTTAATATAAAACATTTTGAATCAAAAACTTTAAAATAAGAAATCTTTGGCTGTCTTCCGGTAAAAAGTTCATAAGAAGTGTTTTTCGTTAGAGGTCGAATGAAAATACGATTCAAAACATAACAAGCAGTTGCAACAGCTTCTTCCCAAAAATGTTTTGGAAGAGTGCTTCCATTTAACAAAGCTCGTGCACATTCTTGTAAAGTTCTGTTTTTACGTTCTACAACTCCATTTTGTTGTGGAGTTCTAGGAAACGAAAAATTATGAAAAATTCCTTTCTTTTTACAAAAATGGTCAAAGACTTCGTTTTCAAATTCTCCTCCGTGATCACTTCTCATATTCTTTATCTTCAAACCTTTTAAATTTTGAATTCGTTTGACAAAAAATTTAAAATGCTTAAAGGTATCACTTTTGTTTTTCATAAAAATGGTCCAAGTATATCTAGAAAAATCATATACTATTACAAACACATATTTATTATGGTTTAAGGATTGAACTTGAGTTGGCCCAAATAAATCCATGTGTAGTAATTCAAGTGATTGTAATGTATAGATAACTTTCTTAGATTTAAAAGATGATTTGGTCAATTTTCCTAGTTAACATGCATCACAAATCTGATTAATTTTGAAGTTCATTTTTGGTAATCCTCTGACTAAATCATTTTTAGAAAGTTTGTTTATAGTTTTGAAGTTGATATGACAGGATCTTTTGTGCCATAGCCAAGGATCATTTTCATTAGCTATTAAGCACATATCTGAATTGTGATTGATTTTCATATTCAGAACATAGATATTTCTGTCTCTATTTCCTTCAAATATAAGATTTTGATATTTATCAAAAATGCTACACTTATCTTCAGAAAAAGAGATTTTGAAACCTTTGTCACATAACTGGCTGATACTTAAAAAATTGTGTTTTAAATTTTTGACTAGTAAGACATTAGAAATAAGAGGTAAATTAGATGTACCAACATTGCTGACGTCGCCTTTTCCAATGATATATCCTTTGGAATTGTCTCCAAAAGTGACCGAGCCTCCATTTGAGTAAGTAATGTTTGATAGCATATTCTTGTCTCCAGTCATATGTTTTGAGCAACTGCTGTCGAGTATCCATTTTCCTCTCTTTTTAAGTGGGTCCTGCAAAAAAAAAAATATTGGTACCCACTTTATGATAGGGTCCTAAGAGTTAGGTCTTAGGAAACCAAACCCAAGTGGGTTCAGTATCCCTTTTACAAATATAATTTTTATTTTTATAAACAGTTTCAAAAAAGGTATTTATATATTTATTCCTAATCAAACTATTGTTTTTTTTAGGAATCCATATTTTTATGGTTTTAGAATTATTTTCCCTTTTTGGATAAGTATTAGCATTAGAAATATTTCTCCTATTTTCCTTTATAGGTGGAGATTTTGATTTCTTCGTGTATCCTAGTCCCTTCTTATTAGAAGTGGATTGAGAATTTCCAATGATATTGGATAGATTTTCCGTACCTTTATTAAAGTTAGAAATATTTCTAGTAATATTATCTAACTTGGTTTTGAGGCAAGTATTATCTAATTCTATCATTTTGATCTTAGATTTTAGCTTATGATTTTAAAAGACAAGAGAGTCATTCTTTTCTTTTTGAGTTTCAATTTCTTGACTCAATAACGTAAGTTGAGAGTTATCATTAAAGAAGATATCTTGAAGTTTTCCAAGTTCTTCTTCTAATATTTTCTTTTCATCATTAAGCATATCTCTCTTGAATTCTGCTTTTTTATTTTCTAGAGCCTCTTTATATTTTCTTTTGATGCTTTTTAAGGTATCAAGGAGTTTTGAATTAATTTCAATCATATCATAAAAAGTAAGATCATTTACCTCACTTTCTATAGCCATGAAACAGACATTTGCTTGTTCTTTCTCACTATCACTGCTGCTTTTTGAAGAAGAAGAATCCGAGTCATCCCATGTTACTGAAAATGCTTTTCTTTTAGACTTGTCCTTTCGATTCTTATTGTGATACGTCTTCTTTTGTTCTGGACAGTCTTTTTGCATGTGTCCTTTCTTATGGCAATTAAAGCATTCTAGTATTGATGAAGATGGCTTATTGTTGTTGAAGTTTCTTTTTCCGTTGTTTCGATTTCCTTTTCTGTATTTTAAAAACTTTTTAAAGTTTTTAGCAATGAATGCTAAGTCTTCTTCATCCGAGTATGCTTCTTCTTTTTCAGCATGGAATGCCATATTCTTTTTGTCTTGTTGTAACGACCCGCAAATCCGTACCCCTTGAGTCAACACTATTCTACATCAATTAACTCAAGATGTACAGAAATACAAACCATTTGGATTAAAGAAGAAGAGGTAGAAGAAGAAAAAACAGAAAACAGCAAAAGAATCTAATCATCGTAGCGGAATAAAATATAATAAATATTCAATGATCTTTACACAAAAACAAATTCTATATCTGTTTATACATACATCATCAGAGTACATCATCAAAGTTTCACATCAATTACATACAACTGGATACACAGTGAAATCATAATCAAATACGAAAGTACGTATCGCCATCCAGCTCGTCTCTTGAGCTTCACAGCATCATATCCTATATCCTATAATACTCGATCTGACCCGAGCATTATAATTAAATAACACCCGAGTTAGTCTGGAATACCAGCGTGATAAATCACACTCAAATTGATTATTAAAGTTTCAAAAACTCTTTTGAAAACAAAAGCATCTCGTAAGACCACGCCACAAATAAACATGTCGGGTTTTAACCTTACGATAGCTAAAACATTTCTTATTAAAATTCTCTGATATTATAATAGGGTCTATATACAAATACTTATTAAAATAGCCAAAATTGTTACATTCATTAAATTCCAGCTACTGGCCACAGAGTGGGTAATACAAACAAAACTCGTACAAGGCTCGTAGGGAAAATGGATTTCCAACTAATGACTAGGCACTGGGGTACCACCTGTCACAGTACCTGGTCTAGATCAGCGTACCGAGGATCACTCCCGACCCCCTGCAACACAAGACCTGGACTACCCTTTACTGGATAGTCCCGAGTAAGATCACCCCACGGTTGGGATCAACAACCGCACCACTAAGCCGAAATAAAAAGGGACATCTAGACAGGGATGACCTTACCCGAAAATGGATGCTGCCCACCAAGCCTTGCTGCATAACCCCTGATTTTCAGTCATTCCCGGTTGATGAGGCTTGAGGCTAAGCGTTACCTTTTAGAACATATCCCTTAGAGTGAACATCGCCCACCTGACGATGTTCCGAAAGCATTCATCCATACAAGTCCGTCCCAGGTTCAAATGGCACCGAAGGCACTATTCTTACCACATCCATTTTGAAAATATCCTCAAGATTAGTAGCGACTAGCCCTTGCACTTCACTGCTCCATCTTCGACTCCGACTCGTTTCCCCACGAAACATACAAACCGGATCGATGTGGTTTTCAAGAAATAAATCTCGATCCCGGTCTCTTCGAAACGATCAACGCATTTGGCAAATATTGATAGTCGGTTATTTAACTATCAACTAATATTCACAACATCCATCACACAATAAATAATTCCCAAATTTTTTATTTATCTCAAAATATCTTTGCAAGATATATTTCCAATTCAACCTTTTGAAAACAGTTCCAAACTATCTTCCTTTCTCAGAATAAATTTTCCCAGTATTTTCTATTTCCTCTGAGATCACCTAGCACAAAACTTATATTTTTAGAATAATTTAAAAACACTTTATTGTAAAATATGTTTAACATTTAAATTTAGAAAAATTACTTTAATACTTAATTTAAAATAATACTTTAGAATAATTAAAATAAGGTTACTTTATAAATATAACTAGATTTTCTTCTTTAAACAAAATACCAAATCATCTTTTAAATAATTATTACGATAATAGATTTAAAAAAAATACTTACTTAGAATTTAAACATTTAGAAATAATAATTTTCTAAAACATGCTTTTTAAAACAACATTAAACTTTTATCTTATATTTAAAAATTTACTTTGAAAACGTACTTGGCTATCCAGAGAAATATACTACTCTTCACATTCTTCTTTAAATTTCTAATTTCAAACACTTGAATCAATTTCCAAATTGATTTCCAATTTACTCCCTTTCATTCCAAAATCCATTAATTTCAGATTTTATTCCTTAATTATGATTTAAAATACTTTTAACTGAAAATACCAATTTTAGATTTCTCAAATTACTTCTTAATCCTTTTAAATCATTTAAACTTTAAATTTTAAAATAATTCTTTATTCCTTTAAAATAACATCACTTAATTTTACAATTCATTAATTACTGTTTATTCAAAATCCTTTTTTTTCTTTTCATACTCGAAGTTATTTATTAGTATTTTAATATCACTTCCATTCCTTTTCAATTCATTCTTAATTTATTCAAATTTTCTATAATTATTTCGCTTACAAATTCACTTCTTTTATTTTCCTTCCAAAATCCAATTTATATATTTTTGGTAATTCATTATACCCAAATATATCCAATCAAACCATAGCATTCAATATTCCAATATAATTCATCATAGAATATCAAATAATCACAACAGAGATATTAAATAATAAATGTTGAGGGATCCAGTTGGATCCTTCCAACCTGTTTCACTGTATCCATAGACGTTAGCACAACATAAATACCAATTCCACTTCGAGGTGGAATATCGCGGTATATGGGATTAAATATAATATTATCCGCTATTATGCGGCGCATAGGGTCTAATTCGCTATAAAATGCGGGAAATCAATCATTCCAAATATATTGTATACTATAATATAGCACAATAAATCCATTTAATCATCCAATCAATTATTTAAATTTAACTATTTAAATTTAAATTAAAAAAAATTCAGCTGAGTGAGATTAGCTCACCTTTTCTTTTTAATTTGCCATCCTATCCATCTCGACTTGTTTTCATGACCTTGAACAAACATTAGATTATTTTATTAATACTCAAACTAATCAAGAAATCAATTACCGTTTAATAAATTTAACTTTACTCAAGAATTTAAAATTTGACTAATGATTAAATTTTAAACTAATCTTCCTAAAATAAACCATGTTTTAATAACTAAATAATATAATAAACTAAACAAATTAGTCTCCCTAATATATTATTTAAAAGTGTAGCTATGTATTTTCCTTCTTTAAGAACCACATGTATATATAAAATATTCTATATAAATTTCCTTAAAAAAAATCTAATTTATCTAAAATTTCAAGTGCTTTAAAATTCTTATTATCATATAATTTTTTTTTTCAAAACCTTTAATCTGTTTCCTGTTTTCTGTCTATATACATTTCCTAATTACTAAGTAAATATATAAATATTAAAAACTGCCTTTACATCTATTTTACTGTTGTGATTCTATTTTACTTTATTCTCTCCGTAAATATGTATACATATAAATTAAACAAGAAAACAAAATATATAAATATACCTATCACAGCCCTTAACCTCAGCCTCGGCAACGAACTTACCAAGCTTTCAGAGGAGAATCGCCGCGCCTGGGAACCACTTCATCTTCGACTCGCCTTCCACTGCTCCAAGCGCGACGCCATGTCTCGAACTCCTCTCGCGAATCCCACCCTACGAGAGCGCAAAAGTCAGTCGCAAACCCCAAATCGCGACTAATTGCAGTGTCGACCACGAGACCGTCACGCGTCTCAACCCTAAACCCTAGGTCGCAGCACACGAAATCGCGCCAAAACACTCGTGACCTCCTCCAAATCGAAGCTCGAACTCAATTTCGTTGAGGACGTGATTAACTTAACCTCTGATTTTCGAATGAGAAGATTTGAAAGAGGACGCCATTCCCCTTTTTTTAAGTTCTGTGTATTTTTATTTTTATTTTTCTTCGTGAGTTTTAACTTAAGAGGAGGTCGGCTGAATTGTTTTGGAAGCACAAGGAACGTGCTTTGAAGGGAGGGTTACGTGAGGAATTAGATTAGGAATAGTAATTGAGGCGAAAGTATAAAGTTCTGACGTAAATAGCAGTTTGATCAGTCAACCATGTGTACAAATTATTTAAATTTGAATTTGAATCCTCTCGAAATCATCACTTAAAATTTTGACTTCCTATCGGGGCATGCTGCTAGGCGTTCATAATGTTAAACCCTAATTCCAAACGCAATGGAAAAGATTTCGAGGTCTAATTCGATCGTATGGAGAAGATAGCTTTTTGGATCAGTTATTATATTGAATTTTCGATATAAATTTCAACGCGTTTACTTATCGTATGCTCACATAACAACTCCAAACATTACGAAAATTAAAATCCGATAATAATACAATATTACGGACCCAATGGAACTGGTTTCGCCGAATTCCGATACTATGTCTCGGAAGGCTATTTTTAAATTCAATTTAAACGATATATTTTTAAAACTGAACAAATCGGTGTTAAATTCAATTTTAAAACCTTTATTATCCTCAGCACTATCAATATAAATTTTACAAGCCTTCAAATTATTTTTAACAGGCTTAAAATTCCAGATTCAACATTTTACCCAACTTCAAATTATTTAATTCAATAATTTAATTATCAAATAAATAGTGATATTTGAATTCAAGTTAAAAGTTAAACTTTTAATTATTTAAAATCAATTAAATATTCCAATTTCAAATGCTTAAAAATTCCGGGTCGTCACATTCCTCCCCCCGTAAAAGAATTTCGTCCCTGAAATTACTAGTTAGGAAGAATGGTCCAATACCCATTTTATCTTTCCCAAAACTAAACAATTTCTAACAATTTTCCAAAACAACCTTTTATTAAGAACACCCTACTACTGTTCCTAACTTTCCAAACTTCTCCCATTAGGTTCCCACTAACATCATATACTCAACCATTCAAATTTCAATTTGAAACCAAATTTTGAATTTTTTCAAAATTTCTCAAAAAAAATTCTAACTCCCTAAATTTCCGATGTTTTTTGCCAGCGTCTCCTTCGCATGGCTAGCTCGGTACAACTACAAAAGGCCTCTACGGGCTCCCAAATTCCAAGTGAAAATAAAAAGCCAAGTGGCTCGATCAAAAACCCAATCAAATTTCATACAGAAATTTAAACACGTACCTTTTTGTCGAGAAATTCAAATTTATCTTCTGAAATCAAAACCAATTTTCCTTTTCCTTTAAAATACCTGTATATCCCATATAGCAATAATATCAATCACAACATTCAAAAACATTTTACCGACTTCCTTACAAAATGTCAATATTTATTCATTTAGATATTAACTTAGAATATATTTGTAAGATCAATTTCCCATTTAAGAATTCACCATTTTCTTAAGTTCAGTATAAGCATTTTATATGTTTCTTTATTTATATTCACTTCACTACTTTAATTTATATCTATTTCTATTCACATTAGTTCGTCCATTTCCATATAAATTTAGTTTATCTTCAATTCAGAATATTGAGTTTTGTCTTCCGTTTATACCGATCCATATCATTATTTTAAATTAATTTCATTTCCTAATTTATTTCGATTTCCAATTTGAAATCGTTTTGTCGTTAATAAAAAAAAATCCTAAAAATTTTCGAAATTTTTTGGCAGAGTCTCCTTTGTACGGAGGAGCTTTTGTAATTTGACAAGAGATATAAATATATATACATCAACCCACCCGGTCGGAAAAACAAAAACAGTTCATATTTCCTATTTTTATTGCGTAGGCGTACCTTTATTTAGCATTTTAAGGAAACGGCTTATTATTTTAGCATTTAGCGCGATCAATTCCATCTATACGGCTTCCCTGAACCTGTACTTACTCAATTTAAATATGTAAGTACTAAATATATGCAATTTATTAACATTTCACTTATATTCAAATAGCTAACACATAGATTTCTAAGTAATGCATGTGATATACATTCATAAGTACATATGCAAGGTTTCGACACTGGTTTTAAATTGTTTGTGTCCAAATTACATACCATTCCATTCAATTCATTTTTAAATGAAACGAACTCATATTCATTCCAATTGATGCAAAAATCAATTTATTAAACTGCTATTGATTATTATAATTTTGTTTACTTCCGTTTACGTCGGACGACCCATTTTCCAATGAAATTCAACAATATTCATGTGAATAAATGATTGCTCAAACTTTATAACCATTTAAATTGGTTCCAACTCAATTTACACTTGATTCCATCGAATCTTAATTTATTCACAAACTTTTCATTGCATTGTCTTTTATATCCAAAAAATTTGATTCCAAACCATTTTATTAAACCCAACAACCAAGATATTAAATAACCATTTCACAATTTACTTAAGTTACTTTACTTCAATTCACTCCCATTTCATAACTTAAGTCCATTCCCTTTGTAATTTATTCATACTCGAATTGGATTTATTTTCATCTCAAATCATTTTTATTTTAATCCAATTCCATACAACTGCAATTCATATTTAATTCACTCACAATTCTAAGTTGAATTTCTATTTATAACTTAAGCTTCATTTCCAAACTCAATTATCTACTCACAATTCAATTCCAAGTTAATAATTTTGAGTTCCATTTCCATATTTCATCAACTAATTTATTATCTAATTAGTTCTCCCCTAGTTTAAATTCAATACTTGATTTTTAATCTCGGAATCTCTTCATTAAATTTCTTAAGTGCAATTTATTTTATAGTTCAAATTTGGATTTTTTGTTTTATTTTCCAACTCATCAAAAAAAAAATTTGGGTTTTCTATCCCACTTTTCAATTTTATAAGTCACAACTTATTAATTTACACATTTCCATTCATTCTAGGCTTGAATATATTCATCTTTTATTTTTAACTCAAGATTTACGCTTATTTATAGCCCAAGCATATTTTATTCTATGGATTTCTAATTCTTTTATAAGTTATTCTAATTTATTTATTCCAACTTATTTTTTTTATCCAACTTACTTCCATTTATTCAGGTAAGAATCTATTTCCATTCAATAACATCCATAATTTAATTGAATTTTACTCCAATTCAATTCTATTTAACTTAACCCCGGTTAAATCTTGTTACATACCATTCCTTTGAATTTTGTTAAGCAATGACTTAATTCCATTTAATATCATTCCAATATACAAATTTTCAACTCATGTGCCTACTCACCCGAGTCAATTAGTACTTAAAATCTTAATTCCAATATCTTGTTTAATTTAATCTACCCTGACTAATTTTTCCATTTTACATAATTTAACACAATTCAAATTTTAAATTTCAGTATTCAGTTTTCACTTTGCTTACTTACAAAGTTGAATTTTATTTCAACAAATTCCAAATTCACAAGTTATCAAACTTTTTATATGCCATAAACATTCTTAGTTTAGATTCCAGAGTTTAAACAGTCTTTTAATATTTCAAAATTCCCTTTGAAATCACCTATGTCCAAAATTCCTTGCATTTCTAAAATCAAATTTATCTTTTGCAAACAATTCCAATTTAAAATAATTCGATAGCAATTTCTCTTTTGGAAACTCGAAAATGAACATCGATGATGCTGCAGTCATCACCGAAGTTATTTTCCAGTGACCGAAAGATTTAAATGCTTTTATCACTTTTTAAAACCCTTCAAATATTTTTAAATTCCAAATCTCTCTAGATTTCAAATCCGATTCAAAATATTCTCAAATATACATTATTTTTCCCAACTTTTTGAGAATTATTTTCAATTTCAAAGGAATTTAAATTCCCAAATTCCAAATCCTAAATCCTTTAAATTTATATCCAAACATTGCTTTGAAATTTTATCTTATTTTAATAACTAATCACACTATAATTCACATTTAGTTTATATTTACAAATCTCATTTGTTTATGAATTTGTTTCTTAGTTTTTAATTATGAGTTCAATTGCTTATTCAATTATGCATCACATTTATAAATTCCATTTATTTATTAATTTATTTATTAATTTGTTCCTTAATCTCTGTTATTATTTTCAATTTCTTATTCAATTCTCATACAATAATGATAATAATTTAATATTATCGTTCCTAACAACCAAACATCCATATATACTATAATAATTTACGAAAGTTCTTTTATATACAAAAATAATTTTGGATAAAATTGTTTCATTTACCCTATTTAAACAATACTGTGTCGGTTTATCTTGTTTAAGAGTTTAGAAATCCCTATCGATAACATGGCGTCCCATATATCGACCAGAATCCATAAACACTCGACCGATAAATCAACACAATATAAAAACAATTTTATATTCACTAACAAATATGCACTCATATCTATTAATATGCTCAAGCTCATTCTAGAGTACTATGGACTCTATTTTATGAGTAATCCCCACCAGAGCCAAGGTTATCACCAACCTAAGCTCTGATACCAAGTGTAACGACCTGCAAATACGTACCCCTTGAGTCAACACTATTCTACATCAATCAACTCAAGATGTACAGAAATACGAACCATTTGGGTTAAAGAAGAAGAGGTGGAAGAAGAAAAAACAGAGAACAACAACAGAATCTAACCATCGCAGCGGAATAAAATATAATAGATATTCAATAATCTTTACACAAAAACAAATTCTATATCTGTTTATACATACATCATCAGTGTACATCATCAAAGTTTTACATCAATTACATACAACTGGATACACAGTGAAATAATAATCAAATACGGAAGTATGTATCGCCATCCAGCTCGTCTCTTAAGCTTCACAGCAGCATATCTTGTATCCTATAATACTCGGTCTGACCCGAGCATTATAGTTAAATAACACCCAAGTCAGTCTGGAATACCAGCGTGAGAAATCACACTCAAATTGATTATTAAAGTTTCAAAAACTCTTTCGAAAACAAAAGCATCTCGTAAGACCACGCCACAAATAAACATGTCGGGTTTTTACCTTACGATAGCTAAAACATTTCTCATTACAATCCTCTGATATTATAATAGGGTCTATATACAAATACTTATTAAAATAGCCGAAATTGTTACATTCATTAAATTCCAGCTACTAGCCACAGAGTGGGTAATACAAACAAAACTCGTACAAGGCTCGTAGGGAGAATGGATTTCCAACTAATGACTAGGCACGGGGGTACCACCTGTCACAGTACCTGTTCTAGATCAACGTACCAAGGATCACTCCCGACCCCCTGCAACACAAGACATGGACTACCCCTTACTGGATAGTCCCGAGTAAGACCACCCCACGGTTGGGATTAGCAACCGCACCACTAAGCCGAAATAAAAAAGGGTCATCTAGACAGGGATGACCTTACCCGGAAATGGGTGCTACCCACCAATCCTTGCTGCATAACCCCTAATTTTCAGTCATTCTCGGTAGATGAGGCTTGAGGCTAAGCTTTACCATTTAGAACATATCCTTTAGAATGCCCATCGTCCACCTGACGACGTTCCGAAAGCATTCATCCATACAAGTCCGTCCCGGGTTCGGACGGAACCGAAGGCACTATTCCTACTATATCCATTTTGGAAATATCCTCAAGATTCGTAGCGACTAGCCATTGCACTTCACTGCTCCATCTTCGACTCCGACTCGTTTCCCCACGAAACATACAAACCGGATCGAAATGGTTTCGAGAAATAAATCTCGATCCCGGTCTCTTCGAAACGATCAACGCATTTGGCAAATATTGATATTCGGTTATTTAGCTATCAATTAATATTCACAACATCCATCACACAATAAATAATTCCCAAATTATTTATTTATCTCAAAATATCTTTGCAAGATATATTTCTAATTCAACCCTTTGAAAACAGTTTCAAACTATCTTCCTTTCTCAGTATAAATTTTCCCAGTATTTTCTATTTCCTCTGAGATCACCTAGCACAAAACTTATATTTTTAGAATAATTTAAAAACACTTTATTGTAAAATATGTTTAACATTTAAATTTATAAAAATTACTTTAATACTTAATTTAAAATAATACTTTAGAATAATTGAAATAAGGTTACTTTATAAATATAACTAGATTTTCTTCTTTAAACAAAATACCAAATCATCTTTTAAATAATTATTACGATAATAGATTTTAAAAAAAATACTTACTTAGAATTTAAACATTTAGAAATAATAATTTTCTAAAACATGCTTTTTAAAACAACATTAAACTTTTATCTTATATTTAAAAATTTACTTTGAAAACGTACTTGGCTATCCAGAGAAATATACTTCTCTTCACATTCTTATTTAAATTTCCAATTTCAAAAACTTGAATCAATTTCCAAACTGATTTCCAATTTACTCCCTTTCATTCCAAAATCCATTAATTTCAAATTTTATTCCTTACTTATGATTTAAAATACTTTTAACTGAAAATACCAATTTTAGATTTCTCAAATTACTTCTTAATCCTTTTAAATAACTTAAACTTTAAATTTTAAAATAATTCTTTATTCCTTTAAAATAATATCACTTAATTTTACAATTCATTAATTACTGTTTATTCAAAATCCTTTTTTTCTTTTCGTACTCGAAGTTATTTATTAGTATTTTAATATCACTTCCATTCCTTTTTAATTCATTCGTAATTTATTCAAATTTTCTATAATTATTTCGCTTACAAATTCACTTCTTTTATTTTCCTTCCAAAATCCAATTTATATACTTTTGGTAATTCATTATAGCCAAATATATCCAATCAAACCATAGCGTTCAATATTCCAATATAATTCATCATAGAATATCAAATAATCACAACGGAGAATATTAAATAATAAATATTGAGTGATCCAGTTGGATCCCTCCAACCTGTTTCCCTGCATCCACAGACGTTAGCACAACATAAATATCAATTCCACTTCGAGGTGGAATATCGCGGTATATGGGATTAAATATAATATTATCCACTATTATGCGACGCATAGGGTCTCGTCCGCTATAAAATGAGGGAAATCAATCATTCAAAGATATATTATATACTATAATATAGCACAATAAATCCATTCAATCATCCAATCGATTATTTAAATTTAACTATTTAAATTTAAATTAAAAAAAATTCAGCTAAGTGAGATTAACTCACCTTCGCTTTTTAATTTGCCATCCTATCCATCTCGACTTGTTTTCATGACCTTGAACAAACATTAGATTATTTTATTAATACTCAAACTAATCGAGAAATTAATTACTGTTTAATAAATTTAACTTTACTCAAGAATTTAAAATTTGACTAATGATTAAATTTTAAACTAATCTTCCTAAAATAAACCATGTTTTAATAACTAAATAATTTAATAAGTTAAACAAATTAGTCTCCCTAATATATTATTTAAAAGTGTGGCTATGTATTTTCCTTCTTTAAGAACCACATGTATATATAAAATAGTCTATATAAATTTCCTTAAAATAAATCTAATTTATCTAAACTTTCAAATGCTTTAAAATTCTTATTATCATATAATTTTTTTTTCAAAACCTTTAATCTGTTTCCTGTTTTCTGTCTGTATACATTTCCTAATTACTAAGTAAATATATAAATATTAAAAACTGCCTTTACATCTATTTTACTGTTATGATTCTATTTTACTTTATTCTCCTTAAATATGTATACATATAAATTAAACAAGAAAACAAAATATATAAATATACCTATCACAGCCCTTAACCTCAGCCTCGGCAACGAACTAACCAAGCTTCCAGAGGAGAATCGTCGTGCCTGGGAACCACCTCATCTTCGACTCGCCTTCCACTGCTCCAAGCGCGATGCTGTTTCTCGAACTCCCCTCGTGAATCCCACCCTACGCGAGAGCCAAAATCAGTCGCGGACCCCAAATCGCGGTTGATTGCGGTGTCGACCACGAGACCGTCATGCGTCTCAGCCCTAAACCCTAGGTCGCAGCACACGAAATCGTGCCAAAACACTCGCGACCTCCTCCAAAGCCGAAGCTCGAACTCGATTTCGTTGAGGACGTGATTAATTTAATCTATGATTTTCGAACGAGAAGATTTGAAAGAGGACGCCATTCCCTTTTTTTAAAGTTCTGTGTATTTTTATTTTTTTTCTTCGTGAGTTTTAACTAAAGAGGAGGCCGACTGGATTGTTTTGGAAGCACGAGGAACGTGCTTTGAAGGGAGGGTTGCGTGAGGAATTAGATTAGGAATAGTAATTGAGGCGAAAGCATAAAGTTCTGACGTAAATAGCAGTTTGACCAGTCAACCGTGTGTACAAATTATTTAAATTTAAATTTGAATCCTCTCGAAATCGTCACTTAAAATTTTGACTTCCTATCGAGGCGTGCCGCTAGGCGTTCATAATGATAAACCCTAATTACAAACGCAATGGAAAAGGTTTCGAGGTCTAATTCGATCGCATGGAGAAGGTAGCTTTTTGGATCAGCTATTATATTGAATTTTCGATATAAATTTTAACGTGTTTACTTATCGTACGCTCACATAACAACTCCAAACATTACGAAAATTGAAATTCGATAATAATACAATTTACGGACCCAATGGAACTAGTTTCGTCGAATTCCGAGAATATGTCTCGGAAGGCTATTTTTAAATTCAATTTAAACGATATATTTTTAAAACTAAACAAATCAGTGTTAAATTCAATTTTAAAACCTTTATTATCCTCAGCACTATCAATATAAATTTTACGAGCCTTTTGTCTACAAATCAGTGTTAAATTCCGAGACTATGTGTGCTTGCATTAAAAGTTTGCCTACCCCTTTTGTCTACAAATGTTTCATATGAATTGATACATGTGTGTGTGTATATATATATATATATATTATGTATGTATGCCTATATATATGTATACAATTATGTATATTTAATGCCTATATATATATCCAAATACATTTCTTTGCTTGATTTTGTTTTATACCCTATGTGCATAATATAAAGTTGTTATAGTTATTGGTATAGGTTTAACTTATGTTGTATACACACAAATAAACCACTATATAATTTATTTCTATTCTTTCACACATATATTTTGAGTTTAAGTTATCAATACTTAATTTATATCCTTATATATATATTTATACTTATATTTAATATGAATAAGATAAATTTTATGTTAAATGTTATTGAGAAACTTTATTTTGAAAATTTCAAATCATAGTTTTCTTCAAAAATACACACACACAGATATATAAACAGTCAATAGCTAAATAAAATATTTATTTCCTATAAAATTTTATCACATCCATCGATTTATGATTTAGTGTTTATTTTGGTTCTTAAATCACTCATATAAATTCAGATATTTTTAGTTATCAGAAATTCTTGTGTTCGACCCATCAAAAATTAATATTTCATTAATTTAATATTTCGTTAATAAAATCAATAAATTATCCAGTTACCGGATATCCAAAAATCTAGGTCGTCACAAAGATGAGTTAATATGCAGAGTGTAGCGTCACCGAGAGGAAAACTGTACTGTATAATTCTCGTGTTTCGGCTAGATATTTCCTAAATTAACTTTGGTCAAATTCTATAGGAATAAAATGATCGCATATGGAAATCAAGTTCTGTATACTTATCACTATTTCCGACCTTTTCAGCTTATGGTATCCCCGGGTCAAGAGTGAAGTCAGGAAGGTTAGAGCACTGGTTGTGTCCAAGTGATACCTTGACATCTCTTCTTAACTCTTACAGATAAAACAAGTCTACTTTGATAGTTTTTAGTGCTAAGTATAGGAGTAAATACTTTCCATAAATGAGTAAAAAAATAAACAGATTAAGTCAAATATCCCCATATTTTCAAATAACGCTTCTTTGTAAATACTTATGTGTGTGTATTTAAAATACCTTTATAAAAGATATATACATGTATACTACTACTTCACTATTCATTTTTACTCTTTTCAATACTTCAACATGTATTCATATACTTATCCCCAATGGTATGAGAATATTCACAAATCTTTAACGAGATTTTCCCTTTTAAAATATAATCAAAAAGGTTAAAAACAAATATTACTAAAAATATTGTTACTATAAACCCCTAAACACTTTATACTTGTTATTATCTTTAAAACATTCTTTTAGATATCTATTTACATTCAAAAGTATAATGAAAATGGTTAAAAACAAATGTTGCTTAAACATTGTTATTATAAACCAAAACTCATTCACACTTATCTATGTCTTTAAAAACATGCTCTTTAACGATTCATTAATGTTCAAATATTCAAATGGGTTAAAAACAAATGTTACTAAAACATTGTTACTATAAATCCAAAACCATTTTATACTTATCATTATCTTTTAAAACTTGTTTTTTAAAATATTTAAGTACACTTATTTAACAAGAAAATATACTTTTCGGTAACTTCTCAAAACCATTCATTAAAAAAAATTATAACCAAAATTCCTTTAGTCTTTTATAAATACTTTACTTACTTTTTCAAACTTATGTGTCCACTTTAAATTACTATAAATAGGTTTTAAATATCTATATAAAATGTTATATAAAAATAAATAATTTAGAAATTACTAGAAAACCCATTTTAAATAAATGTTACAAAATAAAACTTTTACTTTAAAAACTCATAAATAATTATTAAAATATATTTAAACTTGAAACTAATTTTAAGAATACTTTAAAACATATTATTAAACTTCCATAAAATTCTAACAAAAGTAATAAATTTAACTATTATCCTTAAACACTTTTAGATCACTAAAGTAGTTAAAAATCAGCACGATAATAAACAGTGTTGTGAAAACCCAGAAATGCTATTAAAGGTCGGAAATTGTTAACCCAAAAAATGGATCAACACCCTAGTTAGAGTTTGAAAGCACTAGCCTTGTTCAGATAGGGCAATATCACAGATATAGAAAAAGAACAGTAAAAGAAAGTAGACAGAGAACTTTTACAGTGGTTCAGCTGTTACTGAAGCCTACGTCCATTTTATAGTTTTATTAAAGATTGATAGATGTTACAAGAGACGTTTGATTACAAGGCTTTGATTGTCTTTAGTTAGATTGAATCCCCAGAGTTGGTATCCACTAGAGAATCACGGTGAATTTCTTTGGAGATTGTTGTGAGGGAGGTAGAGAGTGAAGAATAATTTCAGTAGAGCTTCACCAACCAGTCCGGAGAAGATCCTCTTTATGTTGCAGGCAGAATGGTATTTATAGATATCGGAGGACTTCTGGGCCAGGCCAATTCATCAACTGATCGCAGGTACGTATAGAACGACATAGGGGGATTTAGCTCGCGATTCGAGCCAAAACCATGGATCGCTAACGACCCATAGAGTTGGCTCGTACGCGAGCTAATGACTTAGCCATTGTTGGTTGCCACGCTGAAGACACGTGGAGAAGTATGGGTCGCTAGCGGCCCATACACTTAGCATATTTTTTAGCGGAAATTTAGATCGCATCCTTAAAATGGAAGAATATTGCAAAGCGGGTCCCTATGTAAGTTTCATTATAAAGCGGGTCCCTGTTTTTGCTACAGAATGATTGCTAACATTTCAGCAACTATTCAGGAATATTTGCTGATAGTAAATATTATTGCTGAAAATTCAGCAACAATTGAATATTACTGCTGATAATCATGCAATTGTTGCTGAATAATTACATATCAACTAAAATTTATATTAGTGCAACAATATGTGCAATTATTCTACATTGTTGCTAATATATGCGCGGTTATTCCATAAAATAAGGTACTTTTGGCTTATTATTGCTGATTTGTATGCAACTTTTATAAATTATTGCTTTTTTGCTGCAATTATTGGGAATAAGTTGTGTGTTCTATGAAATATTGATTATCTTTCAATTATATGCAATTTCATCATTTTTTCCTTGATTGTTGTGCAAGAATGTGTTGTTTGAATAAATGTAGATAGTAAATTTGGAAGATTGAACTAAACGGAAAAAATTGCATGAAACAACATAATTTTTTACAAAAGCTGCTAAAATATCGGCAATTTCAAGAAAAATTGCAAAATTTTCTGAAGTGCGAATTTTTTTTGTTTTTTTGGGTTTTAATGAATTTTTTTATGTTTTTCTTGCATTGATATGAAGATGACTATAGGTTGAAATAAGTTTTGAAGTTTGGCAATTTTTTACGATGTTTTTTGTTGATTTTCGAACAACAGGGACCCAATTTATAAGGTTTTAAGACGGGAACTTTTCGTGTATTTTAAAACCTACCAGGGACCTGTGCCAAACGTACCCTGTTTTTTAACATATTTTTTTATTCATTCTCTTCTTCCATTTAACAGAGCAACCCTTCATTTTGCATGGGTCGCAAGCGATCCATAGGGTATGGATCGTTGGCGACCCAAGCACTTAGGATACTTCTTGGAGTTTGGAGTTTGGGATGGTTCCATGGTCTTGTGTCATCGTTGTTTATGTCTCATCGCACGTGGTTCCGTTCGAATGACAATTTGCTAGTGGTTTACGCTCAGCTATTGATTGAGCTAAAAGAATGTTGATCTCTTGTTTTAGTCGATCTTAGTTGTTGTCTCAGTAATATAACTTGGCTATTGTTAACTCCTTGCCTTTTCCTTTCCGATTAAGGCTAAGTTCTAAACCATCCTAATGCCATGGGATTATTCTGTTTCCTGTTGCATCTCGCTGGATTAAAATCCACAATAAAAAAAATATGTTGTTGTTAAGTGCTGTTAAAAGTCATGATAAAGAACGGTTGAAAATGCTTGAAAGTTTGGATAGTTTTTCTTAACTCAAACAAATGTTTTAAACTTTGATTATTTTTACAGGAAGTAGTATACTTAACAAATTAATAACCATGCAAAGAAACACTAACGGTGTCTTTCAAAACTATATTAAAAATCGTCAGAATAAGGCATTTACTAAGTGGTCATATAGCGACCTTTCTCACTATAACTTTCACAACTTTGTTCTACAAGTTCTATACTTTTTCAAACCACTTCCTCGCCATTCCATGTTTTAGAGCACAAACAAAATATGATCTTTCATAATATATTTACATATAACCATTTTAAAGAGGTTTAACATAAAGGATTTACGAAGTGCACTTATAGCGACTCTTTCATTTCAAACATTTACACACACACACACTTCCATATCATATACAACACCATCAAACATGTAAACACAAAGTTTAGGCCGTGATACTTGTTTTGGAGGGTAATAAAAGTGATTATACTACATATAAAGTTGTCGCTTTCTTTCCAAAGCAAGGAGGGTCCAAAAGTTATAACTTGCATTAGTTCTTTACTTTAACTTTATATTCACATAAAAGCCATATATATACACAATATATATATAATTCAATGGTGAGTTAGCTCACCCTATAGCCTTTCTAACATCAAGCAGAAGCATACAAGAACACATGAACACTTCCTACCATCACCAAACAACCAAAGACACCACCTTTCCTTTACAGAAGCTCACGGCCATGCTTCCTTCACCCTCTCTTGCTTTCGGACAGTCAATGTTTGGGTTTATGCCCCTCTCCTTCCATGTTTGAGTTGCTCTTCCATGCTCCTATGTTTCCATAGGACCTTTTCCAAATTTAGGTGAAAATTGGACTTGATTTGCATTGATTTGAGAAAGATAAAGTGAAGAGAAAGAGGCATGAAGAAGACCATTGTTGTTCATAACTTGCAAATGGATTTTTGTGGGATATTATAGTGTTTAAATAGAAGCTGATAAGAGGTCATCCTCACCTCCTAAACCTTTTTGGCCAGCCATAAACACACCCTCCCTTCCATGTGCTTCACTTTACACATCACTCCTCTATTACTTAGCCCTTCAGTCTTTCCAAAATACCCCTCTTCAAAATCTCTTCTACGACATCACCCATCATCATGTAATTTAGTTAACCATAAACCATTAAAATATTTTTTATTGCTAATTAATTGCACATTAATATATTATAAAAGCCCAAAAAGTTTGAACAACTTATATCTTGTAAATTGTCGTTTATCGATAAAACGATTTTCGGGTACATTATCGATATTTCTTTGAACTATTTATTTTTTATAAACATATTTCTAAAAAAAGTTCACATTAATTAGTTATTAATTAAAAGGGTGTCAATAATGTTATAAAATCCATTTAATCATATTTAACCAAGATTCAATTATTTAAATAATTCAAATATTTAAATACGAAATGTTCGAAATTCCGGATCATTACAAGCTCCAAAGATGATTTACTGGATCATTTTGTAGTCTTTGGTAGAGTTGAATACTATGAAATGACATTTGGCTAGGGACATGAAACTCAAGTTCCATATAGCATGTCCAATCATATTAATATGGCTTACATTCGGTATTGTTACAGTACCCTCGTAGTCAAAGTTGTCTTCCATGTCATTTTCATCCTCAATAATCATATCAATAATGCAAGTGCATATTATTTTGCTATTTTAAGTGGTGACCAAACTCTACATGGACTATTGGCTATGGCAAATCTTGATTGAAGAACACCAAATGCTCTTTCAATGTCTTTTCTTTGTCTTTCTTGCATTGCTACAAAATTTGATTATTTATTGTTTAATGGGTTAAGATTTGTCTTGACAAAGGTACTCAATTTAATGTATATACCATCGCCAAGATAATACCCATGATCGTACGTGTTACCTCCTAAAGTAAAGGAACATGGAGTTGATCTATCATTAGCTAAATCATTAAATAAAGTAGATCGTTTGACTACATTTAGGTTATTATTAGAACCTGCATTCTAAAAAAGACATGCCAAATCCATAAGTCATATGAAACTAATGCTTCAAGAATAATCATCGAATTATGAGACTACCTTGATAATCTTTGGCATAAGCCTTTAAACGGTTCTTCCACTCCCAAAGCATACAAACTATACTACCCAACATTCATGGTCATCCTCTACTACCATGCATCTCCATTAATCTTGCTATGTCAGCTTCGCTTGGTCTTCATAAGTATTGATCACCATATACGTCGATGATAGCTTGATGAAATGCTCCAAAATTCTAGTACCGTGGTGCTTCCCCTAAACTCAAATTCTCATCGAGAGCATCTGTTGGTCCTGCATATGCAAGCATTCTCAATGCAACAGTCATTTTTTAGGCACTAGTTAATCCTTGTGTATGAGATGTGTTAGGTTTGAAGACAAAATATTATCATGTTGTTTAACGGATTGTAGAACCCTAAGGAATAAAGGTCGGTGCATTCAGAATCTTCTTCTAAAATCACATCTGTAACGACCCGGAATTTTTGTGGTCTTGAGTTTTGAATATTAATTTTTAATATTCAATAAAATGGTCTTTTAATCAAAATAAATTCTCATTAAATGATATCTAGTAAAAATAAATAGTTTTAAAACCAAGATAATATTATGAATTTCTAGATTTTATTTATAAAATAGGAAATTGATTTAATTGGTGTGTGTGTGTGTGTGTGTATTCAGAACAACAGAATTTATATATAATTTGGAAAAAAATTCATAGCAAATAAATATAGATGAAATGAATAAGAATATATTATAAATAGAAATGATTTTGGATCATGAACAATATAGTGTATTATAAATAGAAGAGTTTAAAATGTGTATTTTTCTTATGTATATACATGTTAGTTAAGAGAGAAGAATGTAAAAGTATATCTATGATATTTTTAAAAAAACATAAATGGTATGTTAAAAATAATATATCTAATGGTAAGTGAAATATATATATATGAACTAAATAGATATAATTAATAAAAAGAAGAATATATATATCTATATATATATATACACGTAAGTCCAAAAAGGAAAACACGGTACTAATTAACACATAAATAGGGTACTTTAAAAATAATATATATATTGAAAAATGAAAGAAGAATTATATATGAAGAATATTATATTGTTGGAATGAGAAGATTTAACAAAGTTATTAAAACCATTTTCATATATGAAATAATTATACGATGAATATAAGAAAATTTATAAAATCATTTTAAACATTTTTTTAACGGAATCTTTTACAAAATAATGTTTTGACAAAAAATGTTATTTAGAATGAAATAGCAAAAAAAATTCATTTGTTTTGAATTATACATTTTAAAATATAATAAAATGAAATGTAAAACACAAAGGTTATTTTATATTAAAAAATGGAATGGCAAGACTTGCAATGCCTTGAGTTATATATATTAATAGAAATATATATATAAATATGAAGACATGTAATTCATTAAGTTTTAAAATCAAAAGAAAATTTAGCTAAGTAAATAAAAGTAAATAGCAAAGTAAAAAGGTAAACAAATAAAAATTGGTGAAATAAGTATATCAGCATATATACTTGTTTGGTTGAAAGGAGTAAAGACCAAAAACAATTGTTTAACCACTTTTCAAACTTGAAAAAACTTCATGTCAAAGCCAGATCACCTCATCTCAATCCAAAGTACTGTACGTGTACATCATCATTTTCATCCTTGCAAACTTGTATAAACATAGGTATGGTTTGAGAATGCAGGCTTCAATTTCAAAAGCCTGTGAAAATAAACTGTAAAGAGGAAAAAATCAAAGCTCTGTAAAACATCTATGCAAACAAGCTCTGTTAAGTAAAAGAAAAGGGAAGAAGCCTTCTTTTTCAAATTCAAATCCAAGGCAAGGCAACATTTATCAATTTCAGATCGTAAACTGATGGTTTCAATAGAATCAAGCATGTTCAAGATGAGAAATTAATTTAAGAAATGCCTGGAAGTGTTTAGTTCTCCTCAGTTATATTTAATAGTAGAAACATTCATGCCTGCTGTAGTTCAAAAAAAATCTCCCTGTCTGGTTCGAATTTGAAGAAGATGTAAATTAGTAACCCGTCCGTTTTTTAGCATAGATTGCACTAAAAATAGCTTGAAGTCTGTTCATCATATATTTAGTGTGAATTTTCAAATTTACAGTAAGTAAACCAAGTGTTGGTAAATTTCAAAAATTTTAAAACAGTGGTTCATGTATATATCTATGTGAAAATAGGACATTTAGGGAAAGTTTCATGATTTTAAATAGTCTATGATGTGAGTAATTTGGAGATGGTCAATGTTTATTAGAAAAATGTAGTGACCCGACTTTCTATCACCAGAAAGACACACCACTATTTAAGAAAGAAAGAGATAGAAGAAGAAAAGAAAGAGAAGAAAGAACAACAACACATCAGAATCTCACAACGGAACGAATGAAATATAATATATAACATATACATAGTATCATTTACATCAGAGTACACAACTATACATCTCAAATAGACGGTTAAAACATTTCTGTCTAATATACAGTACAAGAAAAACAATATAGAATAACACACAGCGGAAACTCTATCTATATATCTACACGCTGAAGCCTCCCGCTCCAAAGCTCCTCCAGAATTCGTCAAGGATAACCTGAATCACTTGACTATTCATACATAATATGAGTACCCAAGAGTTTAATAAAACATAAAATAAATACTCGGGTCAGACAGGGGTCTGGTGTGAGTAAACGGTTTAAATTGCTTAACTTTAGAAAATCCTTTGAAAGAAAAGGTATCACGTAAGACTTCCCACACATAAACATGGAAAGATTTTACCTTACGCTAACCAAAACATTTGATAGGAAATCCAGTGATATTATAATAGTATCTAGGGTTTTCAAGTAAATAAGAAATAGCCGAAATTGTTACATTCATTAAATTCCAGCTACTAGCCACAAAAGTAGGTAATACAAACAAAACCGTAGGGTCTCGTAGGAAGAATGGGTTTCCATCAATGGCAGGGCTACTGGGGTACCGCCTGTCATAGTACGTGGCCTAGATCACCGTACCGAGGACCACTCCCGATCCCCTGCAACACAAGGTTGGGACCATTCCTTACTAAACAGTCCCGAACAAGACCACCCCGCAGTTGGCTGCAGATCCAACCGCCCACAAAGCCGAAATAAAAAGGGACATCTAGACAGGGGTAAATCTCGTCCTACTTGGGCATGACCCACTTAACCTTACTGCACCTCCCCTGTTTTAGCCATTCCCGGTTGATGAGGCTTGAGGCTGCGATTACCTTTATAGGACACATTTATCTTAGAATGCTCATCGTCCACCTGACGATGTTCTGAAAGCATTCAATCCATACAAATCTGTTCCGGGTTCGAACGGAACCAAAGGCACTATCTCGTTGCATTCATTTTGGAATCACCCTCAGAGTCAACGACCATAGCCCTTGCACTCTGAATCACCATCTCGAACCTGTAAGTACTATTTCCGTCAAACTCATCACGGAATCACCCCTAGAGTTATACTGACGAATAGTTCTTACACCTCGAGTCTTCACTTGCACTCTACTTGGATTCATGACTAAATGTTTAAATTTGGATCGATGTGTTTTCGGATATCCAATTATGAAAACCCGATCCCGGTCTCACCGAATCCAAATGCCATTTTAATGTCCAAAATGTACTTAAGGGTTTTAAACAGTAGATATTCAGAATATCACTTAACATAAATGGATGATTCATAACACACAGATAGATAATTCACCATTATCACATTCATCCATACATATCACAAAGCAGCATATATATCACATCTCAGATATATCACATTCATATCATTACATATCAACCAATGACACTCAATATCATCCAATATCATTAACTCATCCAATGATATTTATCATCCAATCATAAATCACCATAACAAGTTTGATCCAAACTTAATTAATTTAATTGATCCTTAATTAAATTAATTCCTTACTTAATCACTTGGATTATCATTAATCCATCTTACATATTAATTAATTAATTCCAAATTAATTAACTAAACATCACTTAATTATCCACTTTGAATTATTCATCCTTGATTAATTATCTCTTAATTGCTTTAAGTAATTATTCCTTAATTAAAATGTTAATTAATCATCTTGATTAATTACTTCTTAATTATACCAAGTAATTATCACTTAATTACCCTTTTTAAATTAATCACACTTGATTAATTATTCTGATAATTATTCCTTAATTATCCTTTAATTAATCACACCTGATTAATCACCTTTTTAAATTAATCATACCTGATTAATTACTTTTAATTAATCACATTTGATTAATTACCTCTTTAATTAAAGACTCTTGATTAACTACTTTTAATTAATCACATTTGATTAATTACTTTTAATTTCATTGAGTAATCAAAACTTAATTATAGATCAATTAACTTTTAATTGTTAATTAACAATTTATTATCTATTTCCATTAATTAATGATTATTTCATTAATTAAATTTCTTTTAACTAATTACTTTATCAAGTAATTAATCACTTAATTAATTACTCTTAATCCTTTCATTAATTAATTAGTCTTCAATTAATAACTAAATTTAAACCTTTAATTAATTATATTAATTAATTATTTAATTAATAACACAAGTGATTAACCCTTAATCACATCCACTTAATTACTTCATAAAGTAATCAACCTCTAATTACTTGTTAAATAATTACTCTTTACTTAATTACCTCCAGTAATCAATTACTTAATTACTTCACAAAGTAATTACACTTAATTAATCCACGAGTAATTATCTTCAATTAATCACAAATTAATTACTTAATTAATTATTTAATTAATCATTTAAATTTAATTAAATGATTCCTTAATTTCTTATATTATAAAGATTCTTAATTAAGAAAATCATTATCTTAATTAGGTTATTAATATTAACCAATAACACTTTAATTATTAACAAAAATTGAATTATCTTAATTATTTTCACAAATTTATTTATCTTTAATTAAATCAAAATTCTAAATTACTTAAGAAAATCTTTATTATAATTGATTACCAAATTCTTAATCATTAAACATTATTTAAAATAAAATATATTAGAAATCAATTATAATTAAAATAATCTAAACATTCAAATTAAAAACTTTTAAAATCTTTAGATTTTCCAAAGTTATTAAATAAAATTTAATACAAACTTTATTCAAAAATTCACTTGTTTATTTTAAAAACTTTCCTTTTTAAATATATATAAAACTTATTTAAAACTTAACTTTGAACAAATTGGTTTTATAAAAAAAACTTGTTTACTTTTGGTTTTAAAACTTGAATGATTTACAAAATCATATTATCTTTGTTTTAAACCTTTTAAAACCTTTTCAAACCTTACTGTTAAATTTTCAAAACCTTTAAAACTTCCTGTACCCAAACTAAAACATGCTCAACAAACTCGAGCAACCCACAGAAATTTCAAGCGACGATCTCGGGCAATCAAGTAAAAACCCCGAGTCACCCCCAACCTTATCCCTTCTTCGAGCCAAATTAACACATACCCGAGGAATGCTTCGAGCTCGAATCCTCCTCTTCCCAATACCTATTTCCTGATGCACGCAACCGTGCACATCAACGTGCACCACCACACCGGTCGACGGCGAACTCCACGCCGGCCTCTAACACGTCGCACTCGGCCCCTACAACTACTATCGAATCCTAGAAATCGTATCCTGATCGAAAATCAAAAATTCACCCTTCAACCCAACTTCCCGAACCACATCATCAGGAAAAAAAACAAACATCGCCAACGATCCTTGCCACAAGACGCCTCACCCTTCTCCCCGAAGCCACATCGCAACCTCCATCACCTCCGGCACCACGTGCAATCGTCCCCGGTAACCTCTCGACGCCGCGAAATCCATATGTACATCAACGCAAAACTCAGGGTGTTAAACCCTACTCGAACGAATAACGGCCACCACAATCATCAAAAAAATTCCAGAGCATTTTTTTGATGAACTACAATATCCCCTTGACCTTCATGACCAACCACGACGCTCAGATCGTCGTCATTCGCCGTGAATTGGCCAATTTGCCCAAATCAGTCAAACCCCAAATTTACACTAAATACTAACCTAAAAATCGTGATTCAACCATTAAAAATCATGATTTAGCATCACGAACCCAATTATGTAATTCAAACTTAAAATTGAAATAATAAAATTTTGACCCAATTTAAATTTTACTGTAAATTCAAAGATTTAGAACCAATTATTCATTTTAAAAACTTGTAATTATTTTTAGATGATAGCTTACTTGATTACAAACTACTTCTATTTACAATTCAAGGTCAAATTCGAATTCAAAAACTAATTATTGAATTTATTATAAAATTGTAACCCTGCTATTTTACACAGAGCATGAGTTTCAACTTCACAGGAAATCAATTATTCACAATTCAAACATGCATCAAATTTTAAATTCAAGTATTCATCAACATCATGATATTCATCATAAGAACATGATAAAATTCAGGTTTTAAAACTATTTTTTTAAATTCCATTTACTCACCAAAAAATGCAGGAGACAGAAACTTATTTGCTTTCCAGGCTTTTGAAATTCACTTTGCATGTTCTTGAATTTCCTGATTGCTTGATTGATTCCAGTTTTTTGCATGTTGATAATTTCCTTGCCTGATTGTACTTGAAGATTTGAATTTCCAGATCGTCTTCTTTTTTTGTTTTCAGATTTTATAGTTTCTTTTCCTGATTTTTGATTTCCTGTTCTTCTTTTCTTTTCTTTTTTCAGATTTGTATTCAATTCTATGTTTGGGTTGAAAATGAAGAAATATTTAGCTGAAGATAAATCTCTTCTTTTTATTTTACAATTAAATTTTAAACTTAATTAATCAAGAGAATAACACTTGTCACTTTACTGCTCTAGTTTGCTTTCACATATGTTCATAGTTTACAAATGTCTTTAATATACACCAAATTGTTTACAATTGTTATAATGTTTAATTAATATTTACAAAAGTTATTTTCTAATGTTTTATTAATAATTTACCAATATTACTTCCCTTTTTAATAATTTAATTAAGCTATGAATGTAATTATGAAATATCTATATGATTATAAAATGTATACTTATCTTTTAATAAACAATCTTTAGATTTTAATAAATATCCAGAAGCAAATTCATGTAAACATTTATAAATAACTTATATTTTTGATTCAATTTAATGTTTATATACTTGAGAGTTTTAATTTAACTTTATATAAAATTTTAAAACAAGCTTATCTTATATTAAAATTAAAATGAAAGAATATTAAAAACAATTGAAAGTGAACTTCAAAATTAATTCTTAATTAAAGAAAAGCTTAAAATATACACATAAATAAGAAATTAACTTTGTTATTAAAATTTAAATCTCAAATATCATTTTCAAAAGTATTAAATAAAATTAACATTTCAAAATACAAATTACATATATATATATATATATATATATATTAAAGTTTGAAAACACTTATTAAATTCAAATCAATACAATTTTCCCATTTCTAATATATATATACACACACATTTGAAATGGAAAAACATTTTAACATTAGATTTGATAATTACTATATTGAATTTTAAAACACAATTACAAATCACAATATATACATTCATATATATTACACTTTGAATATATAGCTTTTATTACATTAAAAACTTCCTATTTACAAGATATGTCAATATATATATATATATATATATATATATATATTATAAATAGAAAACATTTTGATTAGCTTTTGAAAAATAAATCTTACCAATTTTAAATTGCCAAAATAAATATTTCCAAATTAAAATATTATTAGTTTTCAAAAGAATTAAGCTTGCCTATTTTATATTGTTAGGAGAAATGTTGATAGATATTATCAAAGTATTACTATTAACCTTTAAAAGAATTTTAACTTGTCAATTTATAATGTAAAATGATCAAATAAATTTAATTATTATCAAAGATTATTAAATTGATATTGCTCAAAATTCCGGGTCGTCACAAAAAATAAATTCCGATGATCTAGTCAGTGAGGGGAGGAACAGACAATTCGAGGAGGAGTAGAGGGACGTGAGTGAGGGCTCCACTATAGTCGAATTTCGATTTTGGCCTTGGATTGGGGTAGAATGATGTTTTTAGGGTTTAAGGGCATTTTACAATTGGGTTCGATTTTCTTCGTCGTGGCAAAGGAAGGTGGCACCGTAGTTTGCCGCACCTGGCATGGGGATGACATATGGAGTGGCGGTTTTGTCAGTGGTGACGGAAGGCGCTGGATGTTATTATGGAGATTGGTCGAGGGGATTTTATGGGTGCTTGTAGGATTTTCGAATGGTGGCAGCACTCATTTTTGGCCAGGGGTAGTCGACGGTGGAAGTAAGGCGTGGAGATGGTCAAGCATGGGAAGGCGAGAATGCGGGTTGGTTCGATTTATGAAATGGTGGCATGGGTCTACTATGTACCTGCACGCGTGCCTTGTGCGTGCACGTTTTTCTTCATTGCCTGGAACAAGCGAGGTGAGAGGGGATGAGGGTATCGTGATGCTTGGGTTTGTTATGGAGTCATGTATGAACGTGAGATAGAAATATACCGAGTTTGATCAGAAAATGGAACTGGTGGGTTTGGGTTTGTGTAGTTTCGGTTGTGAGAATGGGGTACTGGATGGAGAAAGGGAAAAGAAGAATGGGAGAGGAAGAAGAGAAATGGGGTAAATGGGTTTCGTTGTTTTTTTTCTTAGGTAGGAAGATTTTAGGCTTATACCCATAATATATACAAGAAATAAAATAATTAAAAAACAAGACCCAGTTAGGTGTGAATAAGGGTTTTTTGTTAAACTTTTAAATGTCAAAAATTATATATATCTTGTAAACTTCAAAATGCTATAACTCGTCCATGCGAAACCCGCTTATCGTGATTCTTTTTGCGATGGGTTCCTATCGTCGAGTACTTCGAAGCTATGAAGTTTGTTGTTAGATTTGACTAAGCGATAATTTATGGCATTTTAAAACGATCCAAGTTTTAAATATAAAATGTTAAATTATATTTTATTTACTTTTAAATTTTAAAACGTCGTAACTAATGCATACGAATTTCGATTGAAGGGAAATTCGTTGCAATGGGGTCGTATAGGCGAAAATTACGTCGTCATACAAATTGTTGTCGAGTTTGAATAAGCGAAAAATTATGGTATATTTAAATGGATAGAAATTTAATCACCCGATTTAAAACAAAAGGAAATTATTGTCAAGGACAAATTTTCTCAGCATTTTAACTTCAAGGACAGACCTTCAATATTTTAGCCTGAAGGACAACTTTCTTTAGTATTAGTTTTTAGTTTTTGATTGCAGTTTTTAGGTATCTGTTTGTAGTTATAAGTAGTAGCTTTTAGTTCGGTAGTAGTTTTGGAAAAATGTTTGTCCTTATGAATAATTTTGGAAGAATGTTTGTCCTTATGAATATTTTTAGGAGAATGTTTGTCCTTGTGGTTAAAATATTGAGGTCATGTCCTTGAGGCTAAAAATATACAAATTTTTGTTCTTTAAATTAATTCCCCCTCAAAACAAATACCGTCATTTAAAATTCATATGACCTGTCTACTGAAGTTATTTGCCCAGATAAAAATAGTGATGAGTTAACTTAAATTAATTTCGATGTTTTGACATCTGTTAGCAGAACGTTTCCGCTAATTGTATTAAATTGGACCTCTATTAGCAGAATAAATCACCATTCTGCCATTATTGCTGAATATATATGTTTTGAACATTTACTAGCAGAAATAAAACCCCATTCTGCTATTATATTTGTACGGACGTCTATTTATTATCCTGATAATTATATTGGACAATATGATGTTGGATTGATTATTAAAAATAGATTGATATGAATATCTGTATCTGTTATTCTGGACTGTTATGGGACGAATGGTAATTTGATTAATTACCATTGGAATTAATAAGTCTTTTGCGATTTGGAGGTTGACTATCGAACCAAAAATTGATTAAGGATGATCATTATCTATTAATGATATTTTTTAAAATTAATTAATAAATATTTTGATAATGATTTAAAGTTATTTATTTATTTATTCTTAAAAATTATTTAAAAAGTATTTAATTATTTTTTCAAAGCTATTTAATTATTCTAATTGTTTAAAAGTATATAAATTATTAATAAAAGTTATTTATAATGATCTGATTGAGGTTAAATAATACTTTAAGGGTTAGTTAATATTAAGATATTATTAGTATTCCAAAGGTAATTTATTTAAATATTAATAATGTTTTAAAAATAATATATTATATAGTAAACCTTTTATAAAATAGTGATTTTCCTAAATTAAACTTGGAAAATTTATATAGAAACTTTGTAAGTATTATTTTGAGATAATTATTTAATAAAGTTTTCGGAAAGTAATGGTATACTTTCATGGCGTAATCGGAGACAGAGGTTGCCTATAGTTAAGTTTGGATTTCTCTGGGATAGAGATGTAATCATTGAGTTGCGAATACATGGTTTATACCGCATAGTACTTTCCATATTTAGTTAAAAGTTCTCGCATGTTATTAAAGAAAACGGTTTGTGAATATACTTATTCCTATGAGATAAGTATATACTTTTTTAAGAGATTAATTTATTGATATTTTAAATTAATCAAGGCTTAGTCATTTAAGTGAAAATGAAATCTTTGATTGAATGATTGTTTTTTTTATAGTTAAATTACCGACTACCAAATCTGGACCAAAAACATAACTTTGAGAATATCTAGGAGAAACACGAAAAATATATGGTACTGTTACCGAACAATGATAAGGAAATCCGTCCACTAAAGGTTAGGAGATGATCTCCGATCTTATTTTCGTCTTTTTATTTCCAAAAGAACCGGAGTTGAGTTCACCGAAAATATCGAACGTTGTTTCGAGGAGACCGGTATCGAATAAGTTATCCAAACACTACTTCGATCCAACTAATACGTTTTCGAAATGAAGACAAGAGCATGGAATCGAAGATGAAGCATTAAAGTGCAAGGACTAATCGCTACTAATAATGTGGATGATTCCAAAACGGATGTAGTAGGAATAAT
The DNA here is from genome assembly GCA_030765085.1 of Allium cepa. Classification (NCBI taxonomy): domain Eukaryota; kingdom Viridiplantae; phylum Streptophyta; class Magnoliopsida; order Asparagales; family Amaryllidaceae; genus Allium; species Allium cepa. Next base: position 430,740,853 of record CM060929.1, on the reverse strand, counting down.
GCCTTTGGTTTTCGTTCAGACACAGAACAGATTTGTATGGATGGATGCTATCAGTACGTTGTCATTGGAGGACAATGAGCATTCCAATTGTAAACTCCTTAAAAGATAATCGTAGCCTCAAGCCTCATCAACTGGGAATGACTGAAAATCGAGGGAGATGTAGCAAGGCTAAGTGGGCTCTCCCCATTAGAGTATATTTATCACTTCTCTAGATACCCTCGGATATTACTTCGGTGCATGAAAGGAACTCAGAAAGGGTGGGAACACCAGAGGTGATAGCATATTCGTTGTATCCATGTTAGGGGTAGTCCGGTCTTGTGTTGTAGGGGATCCCGACGTGGTCCTCCGTAGATTTTTCTAGATATGTACCATGATAGGTGGTACTCTAGTACCTAGTCATTTGTATGGAATCCATTCTACAATACGTGCCTTTACGGTTTTGGTTGTAGAGCCTAGTATGCTTGAATTTAATTAATACAACAATTTCGGCTATTTGAATAAGTATTTGTACTTAGACACTATCATAATATCACTGGATTTTTTATAACAAGAGTTTTGGTTATCGTAAGGGAAAATCCATCGTGTTTATGTGTGGCGTGGTCTTTCAGGATACCTTTGATTTTAAAAGGATTTTGAAAGTTAAAATGAATAAAATTCCTTGTGATTTTAAATTCTCATGCTGGTTTTACCAGACTGACCCGGGCATGGTTTTTCCTATTTGCTTGGGTCAGACCGAGCATATTTTCAGGTTTAGTTGGAAGGATTGCAGCTTCAGGAGAGGAGATGGAGGCCCAGAGACGTATTCACGTAGATGTATATTTTTTTGTTGCATTTAGTTGTGTTTATTAACGGTTGTAAGGACGTGGTGTTATAACTATCTGTGCTATACAGGTTGGTGTACTCTGATTATTATCTGTTCTGTAAATATTGCAGTTTTGTTTTTATGTAAAGATTTGACTTTATTTCATTTTGAAATTATTATAAAAAAAAATTATTTGTGATTTATCATTTCTAAATATTTTTAAAATGATAATAAAATTTTCCAAAATTTACAGCAATTATTTCCAATTTTTAAAGGCTATTTTCTAATTTTATGCTATTTTCTCCGTTTAAATTATATTTAATTAAATTTTATTTATTTATTTTTGTGAGTGCATTTTATTTTATGTTATTATCTTTATTTTTAAATATTTTTCAAGTACATATAATTTTTCCAAAATTTATTCTGTTTATTTTCAAATTTTCTAGACTAGTTTTCATTTTGTGTTATTTTCTTATTTTAACCATATATAATTAATAATTATTTATATATATTTTATATTTTTGTTACATTTTCGAATTTTTACTGAATTTACATTTATTTTCAGTTATTTAGACCTATATAAAGAAAATAAAAGAAATTTGAAAAGGTTATGACTTTTGATTTTTCCTGTGGCTCTTTATCTTCCACCTTTTCACATTTAATCTAACTTTTCATTCAATTAGCCTTTACTCCTCACATCTTTCAGCCGCATACTCTATTTCCCATTCACGTACATTCTTATTTCTCATTCCTGAAGCAAAAATTTCGGCCATAGCTTTGAGAAAAATTTGGGTAAATTTCTTTTCTTTTGTTTTACTTTTTATTGTTTTTGATAATCTTTGCACTTGTTCTTTCTCTCTTTAGGTTTGGCCACCTCCACCACCTGCCATGCCGCCTCCACCACCACCTAAGAACACCACCATCACTACCTCCTCTCTGGCCAACCCCAGTCGTGCCTCCTTATTTGATGATCCATCACCAAAATTTCCAAAAAAAACTCCATTATTATTGCATAGCCGAGCTCTACCATGTATCCACCACCTTCCACACCCCATGGCCGCCACCAACACCACCTCCACCAGCACCACCTAGACTCTCAGCCACATCATCACCTTGGACCCCACAGTGAATGCCGTGACCCTAGTGGCCTTGACCGAGCCAAACTTTGGCTTGAAACCATGTGTATGTTGATTGTTGTTGTTGTTTCCATCACCACCACTTTTGCACCACCTTCTAGCATGTTAGGCCGACCCTTAGCAACCCAAACCTGACCCAAAAACCTTGCCTTAGCCTTGAATTTCACCTATGGCCAAGCCTAATGGAAGTTGGAAGCAAGTGCAAAGCAATTCTGCTTTGATTTGTGCAGTCAACTCTATCTTAGTTTATCGTATTTGAATTTGAAAGCATATGTATATTATATTGTTTTGTTTGACTTGTATTCAAGGGAATTGATACTGTGGCTCTCCCACTCATCTCTGTGTCGTGTTATCGTGCTTGTGTAGATCTCATTCGTGCATTCGTCGTTGTGTCTCCAGCTCAAACCAGTGAGTTATTCTCACCTGACAATGTATACATGTATAACTAGTAAATTGACCCCTTTTGAATCTGTAAAATGCATAACCATATCACATCTGCTATGTTATGATTATATGATTTTCACCCATGCTTAAACACCTGTTATATCATATGATACTGTCATATTATGATGTTCTGTTATTTTTATCAGTTTATCACACTACAAGTTCCCTTTAGATTAGAGTCACTATAGGTTGAAATGATACATACCCGAACGGACTTTAGAATAAGGAAAAATCATTATGGGCTGAAATGATAGACCTAAGCGATTTTCAATTTATTTCATTTACTTGGGACTGTGGGTTTGAAATGATAAAACCCGGATTTTCTTTGTAAATTACGGGTTGAAATGATATATTACCCGTATCACTTTACCTAGCGTAGAAAATTATATACAGACCCGTAGTTAAAATATGTTTTTCTAAAAAATTTAAAATATTTTAGAAATGTAAATATTATAATATTTTGATTTAAATTTAATTAAAAATGATTTTTGTAAAATATTATTGATTTTCTGAATATTTATAAGCGGAATAAATTAATGAAATGTTAGAAAAATTTGAATGTAAGTATTTTTGGAAATTTTGATTTAATTATAACTGGAAATTAAATTAAATATTAAAATATGATAAATTTATGATATTTTGAATTTAAATGAATTTAAAATGAATTTATAATATATTAATGATTTTTGAATAAAGTTAAAATGTGAAATGAATGAATATTAAGTTGAAATTTTGAAATATAACTGAGATTGAAAATTTGTGAATTTGGCTTAAATGTGAATTTGAAGTTAAATAAATAAAAATGAAACTAATTTATATTTGAATTTTAAACTTAATTTTTATTTGAAATTTAATTCAATGAATTTAAAATTTAATGTTGAATTTTTAATAAGTGAATTAGTAATAAATCTTGATTTTTGAATGGAAATTTAACTTTATAAAATCATGAAATTAAGGAAAATTAAATGATGATTATAAAAGTGAAATTATATGATTTTATAAGTTAAAAATGTTTTAAATAAAAATATAATTGTTTGTGAAATTATATTGAACATTTGAAGTTAATTAACTGCATTTTTGAAATGCTATTAAGTCTAATGTAAATGATATTACAGCGTTTGTAAATGCTGTAGTTGATAATAATGAATTAAAAAGCTAAATAAGATTAAAGGCTATTATAGCATTTTTGTAAAATGCTATAATCGTTGAATTTAACAAAGTTTATTTGAAACTAATGTAACCCTATTACAGCATTTTTAATGTTGTCTTTTGTTAAATTGAACTGTTTTGAATGTACTTTCCGTAGCGTTTTCTAAATGCTGCGAAAAGTGAATTTTCACTGTTTTGATAAACTTGAGTGAATGAATGAAATTAAAAGGTTTAAAATTTTGGAAATTTAATAATTTAATTATTAAATGTAATAACTTCATTTTTAATGATTTAAATGAAGTAATTCGATTTGAAATATAAACTATTTTTGAAACGTGAATTAAAATGGTATTTTAAATTGAATAAAATAAATGTGGTTTTTAAATGAAATGATAAGTTTGATATTTTGAAATGATTTGAAAGAATTTTAATTGTTAAATGATATTTGATTTTTGAAATATAAATACCATTTTTAAAAATTATAACTACGGGTTATAATAACGATTGGTTGCTAAAGAGACCGTGATCGGATATGGACATGCTCTATGTCGATACTGAAAACCACTTTATACATGGTGGAGATTCCAGAATGAAGTAGGATGGTGACGACGTTCCTAAGGTACTTTACGTGGACCTAACTCCTGTGAGTTAGCTTAAGGTGGCTAAAACATGAGCGATCTCGGGCCAAATGAGGTAGCACCCTGGCTGAACACACTTCTTCGATACAATTCTATTACTATTATGATCAATTTGGTGCACCCTTTTATTTTGGAGTGTTGTTCGGGGTGGGCGTATGTGGCTGCTGCGTTACCACCAACCCGTGTGCGTAATTGGTATATCTACCCTGCCATTGCCTTGTGTGCCGTGTCACTTACCATACCGAGCCTTTACTACGAGTTTGTTTTTCTCCCGTAGCCCGTGTGGTATCCTCTGACAGTTTCCCGATCTGGAGATGTCATGATATTGGATGGACTACTGGGACTATTATGTGTGAAAGGTGATATGGGTATCCCGGAACGCTATTTAAAAGTATGTTTATTTTACTGTAGACGCTAGTATAATAGCGCAATAGTACTATATAGTAAATAGTTTAACGGGTCCTTAGAGGATGGGCGGTCCCAGGCATCCTTTAAGTTACTTGTTCTTTATTACAGTTCACTTGAGTTGGTTTACATTATATAAGTATATATTGTCCTGACTCGAGTATTTTGTGTTTTTCTTTACGCTCGGATCAACGTGAGTATTCATAGCTTTGGATTCTCTTTCTGAAGCTGGTCTTTGCTGGAGTTTCTTCTCATTTACATTTATATCTACTTCTGTTCCAGCTATTCTAATATATCTCATGCATTAATGAACTTCTATGTATTTAGGATTTCTATTATGTTGTTTTCAGACTGTATTATGTATTTGGTTTGAGACTCTGTTGTAGTAGCTTCATGAACTACTATCTATTTTTTATATTGCACTGCGAGTTATTCTGTTTGTTCTATGTCTGTGATTCTGTGTATTTGATTTCATATGCTCCAAATTTATTTACAGTCTGTTATTTCGCATCATTCAAGTCTGACATGTGTGGTTTATTTTCGATTAGAATGGTAAAAAATGGTGGGTTGTTACAGTTGGTATCAGGGCTTTGGTTTTGGCAACCATTGCCTCTGCGGAGCAAAACTCATTAGAGATAGGGTATTTCTACCCTAGAATGAGTGAAATCAATCTCAGAATCATATCTTTGTGAGAGACGTATTTTCGAAGTATAAAATGATTTTTCAAAATGTTTTCAAAAGATTTTCAAAGATTATTTTGATATATAATTTTTTCTTGTTTTAAAGGATTTTCAAATGTTTTCTAACTTCCTTTCTTTCGTATCTGCCTTGTTAGATTTTTCCCTTTCTTTAGGATATTCATCCAAGTGTATTCTCTCGTCTTATCTTAATTTATCTTTGGCTTTTCTTTATCTTGTCCTAAATTCATTCTTGATATTTTTCAGGATGAATTGAGAAAATGACAGAGGTAGGGGTTGTGGTATTGCCCCAGCTCCTCAGCCTGTTGCTTCTGTTCGTTTCACTGTTCTTTGTAAGGAATTTTCTCAGCTTTGTGGTACCCCATTCACCGGTTCAGAGAGCATCATTGAGGCTCAGCAGTGGCTGGGGAGTCTTGAGAGGATATTTACTGGTCTTGATATTACTGATGCCCAGAAGCGTCAGTTAGCAGCTTGGCAGTTGCGTGATTCTGCTTTAGATTGGTGGGAGTACGTTATGGCTAACACCGTCGAGGCTAACATCTCTTGGGATCAGTTTAGGTATCCTTTGTATTATCTTAAATTTTGTTCCTGGTTCCTTCTCTTTTGAATCTATCTTAAGCTTGTTTTCTGTATCTCTTTTCCAAGGAGGCTTTTGTGGCAAAATGGATGCCATAAGCCGGGAAATCTCATCTTTATCGAGAATTTATGGATCTTCAGCAGGGTAGCATGTCTTTTGTTGAGTATGAGAGGAAGTTCAATGAAATTTCCAAGTTCGGTCCTAGCCTTATTGACACTCCTCTCAAGAAGAATGAGAAATTTATTGTTGGTGCTCGTCCAGAGTATTATAGTCGCCTTATTTCTCATGTTCATGGCTCTTTCACCCAGCTTATGGATATGGCTATTCGCTATGAGAATCTCACATCCAAAGGTCCTGCTATTTCTGGTGCTCAGTCTTCATCTGCTAGCGTAAGCCTAATTTCCAGCAGCAGAAGAAGAATTGGAAGAAATCTGGTTTGGGATCTTCATCATCAGCTCTTTCTCAGAGGCAACCAGTTGATCTCTCCTCCATCACTTGCTTTAGGTGTGATCAGAAGGGACACTATGCCAATAGCTGTCCTACTCTATCTGGTGCTGCTATTCCTCCACCCGCTCAGTTGGCTAGACGTAATCTTTGCCATATCTGTCTCCAGCCTGGTCATTTTAAGAAGGACTGCCCTACCCAGCAGAGGGGTACTCCTTCTGTATATTTTCTGTCACTTCTGCATCATCTCCTGTTCCTCCACCTGCTCCTGCTCCTAGTGATGACCAAGGTACTCTCCAGGGTTCATTTACTTTATTCCATCATCCTGTTCGTGTGTTCACTACACCACAAAAGGCTTTTAACAGCGTTTGATAAACGCTGTAATATGATACAACAGCGTTATTTCAAACGCGGTATAACGACATGCTGTCGTATATACATAACTTACAACAGCTTTTCTATAAACGCTGTTGAAACATCTCTGTGACAGCGTTTATTACGAGCTGTCAAAAATGTTTTTACAGCGTTTTCAGACGTGCTGTATTATGTTTCAACAGCGTTTATAATTTAGTTGTCGAAGATGTTCAAATTCTACTTTAACTGTTTACAATAGCTTTTTCTAAACGTTGTTATTGAATCATCAACAATTTCGACAGCATGTTAAAAACACTGTTATTGAATCATCAACTATTTCGACAGCATGTAAAAAACATTGTTATTGACAATTTCAAGATAATTACAGCACGAATTAAACGCCGTTGTTTCTTCATTGACAGCATTAATCAAACGCTGTCTTATATTTATATAACAGCTTTAATATTCCACTCTATTTTTGAATATTCCAAAACTATATTTTAAGCATATTCAAGCAACTAGTATATATAACAGGTTCTAATAACTATTAATTGGTTACATAAACTAGTTAAGACAATATTAATAAACAAAAGACATCCATAAACCAAGTTTCAATAATATCCATAAACAAAAATAACAAAGTAAACCAAGTTGCCACAAATTCTGTTAAACAAAGACACGTTATATGTTAAGTAAAAGTATAATATCAATACAGTAAGTCCACACCAAATGTCAACAACAAAACGTGCATCTAAAAAGTTTCATATGCTTGCTACTTGCTACTTGCTACGGAAGAAGAATGTGTCATCGCCATCTTTAATTACCTGCAACGAAGAAATTTGAAATGATCAATGAGTAAACGCCATCTAAAAATTTGAAGTTTCATATGCTAAAATGCTTAAATGCGCCAAAAAATCACTATATGGATCTAAAAATTTGAAGTGATCAGTGAGTAAATGCTTAACAACCCACCACTATAATCAATACAAACCAGTGCACATCACCAGTGAACATCAAACCAAACTGCACCATATTCCATCCCCAACTACCCCCACTACCACCCTATTGCAAATTCCTCCATCATCACCATTTAAATACACTCTGCTACGGCCACAACAGCTGCAACAAAATCCACTCAACTACACGACCAGACACCAAGCATTGTCATTACATTTACACCACCATTCATCTTCACTGCTTCTCCCATGTTCAAACCCGGTCAGACCAAACCACCCACTTCTGCCACTTCTCCTCTCTGAACACATCCTTCATTACTGCCACATTCAAACTGACACATACATCAAACCATCACCTCGCCTTGCCTCCCTACCCACCGGTGCTGCAAACTCTGTCACCACCCCTTCAAACTGCCATTCATATTATGCACATACATTTTACATTGCCATAACACACTTAAATTCTCTCAAACAACCTGAAATACTCTCTCAAAACAACCTGCCATTGCTTTTCACATTTTCCATTGCCATCACATTTTACATTTACCATACATTTTCCATTGCCATTGCTTTTCACATACATTTTACATTCACAACCTCCCATTGCTTTTCACATACAATTTCCATTTTCATTGCTTTTCACATTTTGCATTTTGCATTGCCATTCACATTTTCCAATGCACGTACATTTTACATTGCCATTCACATTCAAACTGCCATTGTCTCCCTGTGCATATCTGCAACTGCCACCTAAAATACTCTTTAAACAACCTGTCGTTGCTTCCCTTCCCACCTAACTGCAACTTCATCGCACCCCTGTTCAAACCCTGTCAAACAACCACTACCACATTCAACTGCCTTACAAAAAAGTTCCTTCAACTGCTCTGTGCAAATCATTTATCCCTGACCATATTACATCAACACTCCCACTCCCACTGCCCAGACTTTACTGCCTTCAACCCTTCTTGCTAAACACTTCATACCACCATAGTGCATCAAAAACCACTCTGCACATCAGTGCAACTCCCTCTACACTTCACTTCTAACTGAACATCTCCTTCACCACCTCCCTGCAGCAATATCACCATCACTCCACAACCAAATGCTACTAACCACAGCCATTCCCAATACAACTTCACACTGCCAACTTTCCATCTATGCACAAATACTTCATTGCACAGCAAGTCAACCCTCCCTGCCTCTGTCGCAATTATACCACTGTCACACTCCAACTATGCCTTGCCACTGCCAACAGCAACAGACCTCCAGCCAATCCAAACAACAGTTCCTCTGCCTAACACATATACAAAGTCCACCATCACATACAAACTCACTGCCCGTATAGTATATCAACTGAAACTCCATACATCACAGACCACACATCAAACAAAAGCAAACCCTCTGACCACACCATACTTCCCCTACCACCAGCATACAACACATCAACCTTTAGCAAACTTCATTTGCCTTCCCTCAACTTCACTATCACCATTTCCAAACTTCCCCCATCAAACTGTCCCACATAACTCCTCCACCAAACATCATAACCAACGTACTTCACTGCTGTTACACCATCTCATTTCGACAGCTTCCCCTACATCAAAACTGCACACAGTCATCACCAGCCTACATACCGTTGCATCACCAAACAACTACACCACTGTCATATAAAACTGAAATCAGTTCACACTTCCATCAAATACAATAAATACCCCAACTTCAACACTTCATTATCACTTCACATCCTCACCTTCCTTTGCCAAGCTCCTCCTCTTGCTGCTGCCTATAACACTCCTTTGTTATACAACCATTCAACTCCAAAAAAAATACCAGAACTACATAAAAACTTCACTTCACTCCCAAAAAAAAACAATGGACATTTTTTCCCAAAATCAGGAGAGTTAACAATGGATTTGAATTTATGAGATTTAATAAAACCGCTCACAGCCAATCAATGCTCATTTACACTAGCATATTTAATCAAATGAAACTATAGTAGTTTTTTATCTTGTCTATTGCATATAAACAAGATGTGAAACTTACATGGAAGTTGAGCCAATTCTAACATTCGCAACAGGCCATGCTACAGTCGAGCCAATAGCATCTGATAAGCATTCCATGAAGGATGTAGGCCGCCATATGGGTGCATTTGGGACTTTCACAACATCCACCCAAACTCTTATCCATTTGGTCCCAGTGGAACAGAATGTACCAAAGCATTTGGATCTGTTGAAGACACGGTTCCTTCTGCTACTATTTTTCCCGTACCCTCTAAATCAATCAACTTGCATTTGGTATTTGCAGAAAAATTTGCACTCTATCACATAACAAAAAAATGGTAATACGATATCAACAATTCTTTGAGAGGAATATTAGCAATACGAACATGTTACCGTAAGAGATGTTGGAACATTGATCATAGGAGCAGGACATGTGCTAGCGTTAACCGTTTCAACAACCACTGTTGATTCTGGCCATGCTATTTTCTTACCAATAGCTTCTCGAATACATGTCATGCCAACTATAGGCCTCCACAAAAATGCATCTTCTTTTTTCGGATTGTCCACCCAAACTATCTTGGCATCTGGTCCAAGAGGAATACCATTAATTATCTGATTTGGATCACTCGAGTACACTCGTCCTTCAGCAACCAGTTCTTTGCTCCCACCCCAATCATACATCTTGCAATTGGTTTCCATGCTATTAGTTTTACTCTCTTAAAAAATACATTTGTTTAAGTTGAACATAAAAAAAATACAAAAACATTGCACAAATTTCAGTAACACATCTTTAAAGCGTTGTAGCAATAGAAATATACAAAAAAATGCTAAACCATACTACCATACTACCATAAAAGCTAAATTTATGGATAGAGATTATTATCCACGATGGCCCTACATATTAAAAAAAATGCTAATTAGTGTTAAACTTACCTTGTTTTGTTTTCTAGAGTCCTCACTTTTGTGTATAACAACTTTATCAGCTGGCCATACTACTATCTCATCCTTGACATCTCTTATATATACCAAACCAGGAGAAGGCCTCCATAAGAAAACATCTAATTTTCTTGGATGGACAATCAAATTTTTTTTGGCATTTGGACCTAAAGGGACTTCATTGCACAGTTCTTTCGGATCGCTTGACACAATTTTTCCTTCGGCGACAACCTCGTCATCATCTCCATGCCAAGGCAGTAAACTACAATTATCACCTGTTTGACTATACTTACTCTGCAATTAACCAAAACTATATTATATTGATTATTGATTTAGATATCAAATTATGTATGATGTTGCAACCGTTGGATTTTTACCACTACGGATGTGTTCTCTTCTCCCCAACTTCCTTTATCCTGCCAAATCAATAATATTGCAAATTAATGGTAAAACTAAATAGACGTTCATTTAACCAAAGAATAAATTGTCGAAATAATCACAGAAAAATAATCACAGAAACTTATAATAAAGCTTTTAATCTTTGACGGTATAAAATCTTTTCAGAAAAGAACAAAGAAAAAAATACTGAACATCCAGTGAGTTATAACTATACTTTCGCAGCTTTGGTATGCCTGATGCAGTGTTCTTCACATTTTTTATATATATTTTTATTGCAACCAACTGATGTAGTTAGCTATTCGATACTGAAAGTAATAATATAAGCTTACAATAGGAAAGGAAGTTGACAGTTTTGTTGGTGGAGATGTTGTTTAAATGATGTAGAGGATGTTGGTATGTTGTGACGACTCGGATTTTGCCCGCTCGAAAATCGACATCCATACTTCAAATCGTATTTGAATGCCATAGATTCGATCGTTCAAATCCGATTCGTCGGAGCTTATAACAAAATTAAGTAAACAACACAGCGGAATAAAAGAATAATACATTGATATACAGCTTTGATACAATATCTGATACAACAGATAATCCAATAGATATCAATATACATCAGAGATATGATACAATAAAATAGCAGCGGAAAAGAAAATAGATGACATCTAACAGCGGAACAATATAACTCTAAGATAGTCTTCAAAAGAGAACTCCGAGAACTGTAACTCCATTTCCAAGAATCAATCCAGCAGAAGCTCGAACCCCCAATAACATATCACCAAGCTCAGCAAGACTGGTGTGGTCCAAAGACTGAACTAACTCCAGATAATCTACTAAACCTGACTATCTGAAAAACCCAACTCTAGACTGCTCGTGTAGAAAATAATGAGCACCCAGAGTTTAGGAAAGAAAACAATAAACTCCAGATCAGTCGTGGGACTGGTGTGAGCAACAAAAACAGTTTATCTTTTAATACATTCAACAAAAGATTTTCAAAGTCAATTCGCAATGCTTTTGAAAAATGAGACTACCATAAGGCCTTCCGCACACACACACAATGCAAACGCAGAATCGGAGGAGATTTCTCCTTATGATAGTCAAAGATGCTTGATACGCATTTAAAATAACATTTGATATTATTACTAGTGCATAGTGTAGAAGAAATTCATTTCGAAAGTAGAATATAAATCTTAGCCAACATACGACCATTATCGTATGCCTACTATAGCTACCATCCAAACAGTGTTGCGACACCATAAGTGAATGATAGGTTCTACAACTAATACCGTACAAGTTTCGTATTGTTTCTTTGGATTTCCAACAAATGGTCAGGCCAAGGAACTTCCCATTGCCACATGAGAATGCCTCTGGAAAGACATCCCCGAGAACCAAACCGGAACTCTGCCAACACAAGGCCGGGTTACCCCTAACTGGGTAACTACTGACACGAGCACGCCATTCCCCGATCGTAAACGACCTTTCTCACGGGATCCCGAAAACCAACAACCACAAAGTAATAAATTCGTAGTAACCACATAGGTTAAATATCTGGGCTCCATACCATGATACCACCTCTATCCAGAAGGAAATGTACATACCCTAAAGGGTTCTACCCCTCATAACCTTGCTGCATCTTTCCTGTTTTGACCATTTCCGGGGTGTGAGGCTCGACGAAGTCACGTCCACAAAAACATACTTTATACAAAAGCCATGCTTTGGGTCAACAAATGATCAACACAATGATCACCAAGATAGACGATCAAATAAACGATCCTATCACAATAATCAACACAATGATCATTTCAGCAACACTCAGCATGTCACATTACCAAATTGGGAATATATCGCTGATAACTTCAACTATATAACCTCTGAGCTCGTACGTCTCAGAGAAGGGTGTTAAGCTAAAAGAATAAATTCTCCGCCACCAACAGAAATATATTTGAAAGAAATCGGCTTTACATCTCAACTTGTAATGTCAGACACACAATCCATACAAGTCTGTTCTGGGTTCGAACAGAATCGAAGGCACTTACAAAGAAGTCCTTGCAACCCAGATATTCACAATCCTGATCGGATTCTCCCATCACTTAGGGAGTTTCTATACCGGCGCGACTCGGTGCAGAAACAATCGATAGGTCATCCTATCGCTTTCGCAAATACCCGGTCTTCATGACCGGTCTTCAAATGCTATCCATAACGACGTATCACATATTCGGAATGGGTTATATGACACAACGGTCCTTTCCCGGCTAAACCGAATAGTGAGCGAAAACATTTAAAACATATGGATATGGGATTTCAATTAAGTCACAACTTATTACCCAAAATTTTTCTTCAAATGGCTTAACAAATTACCATTCTCAATCTTTAACAAAAAGATTCATTTTCACAACCTTTAACGGTTTAAACAATTTTCACATTTAAATCTTTTAAACAAAAGATTCATTCACAGATTTTCCAAATCAATTTTCATTTCAATTTGATTAACTCGTTAAATCTTTAAATCAAAGATTTAACTTATAGCTTTCAAAACAATTTCATTTCTATTTGATTTAAACAATCATCAATTTAAATCTGCTAAAAATAAACAGATTCAATTCATAGCTTTCAAAAAGAATTCATTCATAACTTAGGAAAATCATTTCTCTATTCAATCTTGAAATTCCCCTAATTAACTGGAACCTCAGTTCTTATCTAAAAGTGTTTATCATTTGAAAATAACAGTTTTCATTTTGGAAATCTGATTCATTTATACGAGTTGAAATCCTTGAGTTAGATTCAAATTCCTAAAAATAAAACCTTTAAAATGGTTTAAATTCATACAAACCTGTTTATAATATCTTTAACCATAATTTCCAATCATCGAATTCAATTCCAAATATCGAATTCAAATTTAAATTGAATTATTTAATTTCAAAACTTAATCAAGTAAATTAAAATAAATTTTAACTTGAAATATCATTCCAAAAGCTTTTCACATTTATTCCGATTCCATTTCCAAAACATTTGAATTCAAATATTCAATTTTTATAAATCATTTCAAAATCTGTGACTTAATCGATTTCCTCGTGAAATCCATATTTGTGTGTGTATGGTGTGGTTCAGGGGTTTTACTCAATAGTGCAACATCATACAATTATCACAGATCAGAATACAGGAATATAATTGATAAGCGATATAAATTATGACGCTTATCATTCATACACAGATTCGCAGATATATATATCACAAATAATAAACTATATCACAGATCACAACACAAATCAGGATAATCATAAAGCATTACAGTTCAGAAATGTCAAATAATTCAACATTCAATAGAATCCAAACATTCACAAAAGAATTTATTAATCAACTGATTAATTTAGATTAGATGTATCATTATAAATCCGGTTTGATTATCATAATTTAGTTTTAAATTATATGAAATAAATCTTCTTTCAAATTTATTAGTTAACCCTTAATTATTAACTAATCATTCTTAAATCAATGAGTCAATTAATCTTAAATTTATTAATCTTAATTAATTGCCATTATTAATTAATCCTTTAATTATTCACAAATAATTATGCTCTGATTTAAAAATCATCATTTAATTAATTACATTCATTAATTATCTATTAATTTCTTCTCTAAGCAATTAATTTTTCGAAACTATCAAATGATTACTCTGAATAAATTAACTTAAGAAATTTAATTTAAATAATTTGATTAACTCCATAAATTACACCGAATATTTAATTTCACAATTATTGTTATTAAGTAATCGTACTTAATAGTTCTACAATTGATTATTATGAAATTAATCAATCTAAATTTATTGTTAAAATTTATCACATCAATTAATTCTTCAAATAAAATCTTAATTAATAGTCTTTATCAATTATTTAATTTCTTTAATTTCCTTTCCAAAGAAATTTCTTATATTAAATTTTAACATCTGATTTAAGATTAGTTCCAGGTTCTACTTTTAAATTCAATTTGTTTGAATGTCATTTTCAATTTCAATTCTATTTTAAATTCAAATTCTTTAATACACTTAATTGCGTTGAAATTATTAAACCAAATTGAATTTAAAACTTTATTTTATTTACAAACTAGATTTCAATTCAATTTGAATTTTTATTTACATTTTGATTTAAACCTCAGCTTAAAACCTTGTTTTAAAATTTAAAATTTTGTTTTGAATTCCTGGAAGATAGGTTCAGGTAAAACCTGAAACCAAACCTTATACTCGAGACCCCTCTTCCTTGCTTCGAGTCAATCTGCAAAAATCTCGAGCACGTCTCGAGTTCCCCCCCTGCTCCTTTCCTTTCGCGTTTCCTTCTTCTTCTTCTTTTTTTCTCTTTTTTTTCCAGATGCACGCGATGCCACCGTGCACGTGTACGGCGCCGCCGCTCGCCTCTGGTCGGTGCTTCATCGTTGAGCAAGTCGAACTCCACCCACGATTCAATCTCCGATCGCCAAAAACTTCACCATACTCTCGAATTCAAAATCGAGCACGAGAACGAAACCTGGAAACAGTGAGACCGCTTCAACCCCAAACCTGTCATCGCGCCTTCCACGAAGCTCCGATCATCGGAATACACGAAACTTCGGCCATCTACCTGACGTTGCTTCCCCTTTCACCTCCCAAAACCTCACAGCACTCGATCCATTGACGAGGACGAACGAATAGAAAACTCAGCCTCGCAAAAATTTTGGTTTACAAATTACAAATGTTCGCCGTCGCCACCACCGTGGACGATGCCACCTCCTATTAATTTTCCAACCACCACCGTGGAATCCTCCACCTCCACGCAAAACTCCAGCCATCACAAACCAGTAGATCACCCGAATTCGCCAATAAAATGACATTTGAACAAAACTGAACTACTATCGAATCTTGGCTCTAAAATTTTTGATTTTTGTTTTAAAAATCACGTTTTAGTATGAGAATGCAATTTATCTTCCTGAATTCGTGAATTTCAAAATTTAAAATTTTGACTCATTTAAACTGTTCCCAGAGATCATGTTTTCTCGTGAAACTACTAAGTTGTTTAAGCTTAAATTGATTTTTAATCTTCAATATATATTACAACAACAAGTGTTGTTTTAACACTAAGTCTAAACATCAAGTAGGCTAGGTGAAAATGATTTTTGAAATCAAATTTTGGTGTTCGGAGTCATAACAGTTAGCCTGTATAACACTTCCAACTCTCAATTTCACTCAGAGGATCTATATATATATATATACATATATATATATAAACAAGCTTATTCACAGATACATCTATATATAAGCAACAGTTTATACTTTAAACATTTAAGAAAATAAGTTACTCACATGATTTTGCAGAGAAATGAACAGAGAGTACAAGCCTGGAAATTCTCTGAGAAACTGGAAACTGGTTTTTCTTTTTAAACTTGCATGAACTTTGCATTGCTTGATTTGTTTAAAGCTTCCCTTTTTATTCTGATCTTTCATTTCTGATTTTCTTTATTTTGATGAACGTAAGGAGTGATATATAGAAAAGAATGTATAGGTGATATGGTTGTACAGGGTAATGTTGTTTGTACAACATAGGCATGGCTGATATGATATGTTAGGGTGGCTGATATCTTGCTTTTGCTCATGTACTTGATGTTGATATACTTTATTTCTTTTACTTGCATGTATTTGCTCAGCTGAAAACATTTATTTGTTTTTATATTTTCTTGTCTTGCATACTTGTATTTATTTTATTTTTAGTTTACTATGGATACTTACTTTCCTTATCTTATACTTTAATAAATATGTTTCTATGTTAAATTTTTAAACATTTATTTTAACTTGGTAAGTGCATTTGTTTCTTATTTTGTTTACATGCATTGTTATTGTTTTATATATCAATGTTCTTATTTTTATTCATAACTTAAAATTATTATTACTTTACAAAATAAGTGAACTTCTATTTTTATTTTGAGTATTTATTTTATCTTACATACAAATTGTTTTGTATCTTTCTATATATTTATTTCAATAGTTTATATTTTAAAAGATATTTTGTTTTGTTTATGTTTGTGTTTTGTATTTATTTTATTTTATTTTTTTATTTCTAAATTACATATGAGTTTGTATTACATTATTTGTTAAATTTGTTAAATATAAATAAATTTCTATTTTATATTACTTCCTATTTATTGTCTTGTATTTATTATTATCAAACCATTTATTTGAGATTTAAATTCAAATCAAATACATATATATTCACATATATACAAATTTTCAAATTCATACCACTTTATATAATTTCTATTTGAAGCGGGGAAACTCACATCACTATTTATAATTAATTTTATAAATTTTTTATTCAAAATTTCATTTAATTATTAATTTAAATTAAATAAAAATTCAGGATCGTTACAGACTTCCCCCCTTAAAAGAATTTCGTCCTCGAAATTCGCAGGCACGAAAACAATACAGAGATAGACGAAAGATAGAAGAAATATCTTTTCAAATCAAACTGGATATCAATTCTGCATTTGCTCACCAAATCAGAATATCAACAACAGATACAAGAAATTATAATAGAATTTCAATTTTTGTTTTAAACAAAATCGTTTTATCGATACAATTCAATTTATTCTTCATATTCTACTAATCAATTTAACTCAAATTAAAATTTCAATTTATTTAAAATTTTCAATTCCAAATTTCCAATTCATATTCATTAAGGTTTAAAATCAAAAACCGATAAGAAACCGATGAAGATACGAAGTAAAGATTTTCCCACAACGATTCGTAGGGCATCACCGCACCGAAACATCTTCTGGAAATGAATCAAAAGAGATTGATAAGAAAGATGTTCCCACTGTTGTTACAGAGTTTTGACTAATTATAGTCGTATTTCCCTGTCCTCTATCTCGTTCTCTTCTTGCACTCATACTCACTATCAGTAGATAGTAAGAGAATTTACTGAAGCATTCAAACGGATATCTTAAGGATTGCTCATTCTAGGGATACTTCACCCTATCTCTAATGAGCTACTTAATGTGTTACACTCCTGAGCTAAAGTTCAACCCTTAGCTCTGATACCAAATGTGACGACTCGGATTTTGCCCGCTCGAAAATCGACATCCATACTTCAAATCGTATTAGAATGCCATAGATTCGATCGTTCAAATCCGATTCGCCGGAGCTTATAACAAAATTAAGTAAACAACACAGCGGAATAAAAGAATAATACATTGATATACAGCTTTGATACAATATCTGATACAACAGATAATCCAATAGATATCAATATACATCAGAGATATGATACAATAAAATAGCAGCGGAAAAGAAAATAGATGACATCTAACAGCGGAACAATATAACTCTAAGATAGTCTTCAAAAGAGAACTCCGAGAACTGTAACTCCATTTCCAAGAATCAATCCAGCAGAAGCTCGAACCCCCAATAACATATCACCAAGCTCAGCAAGACTGGTGTGGTCCAAAGACTGAACTAACTCCAGATAATCTACTAAACCTGACTATCTGAAAAACCCAACTCTAGACTGCTCGTGTAGAAAATAATGAGCACCCAGAGTTTAGGAAAGAAAACAATAAACTCCAGATCAGTCGTGGGACTGGTGTGAGCAACAAAAACAGTTTATCTTTTAATACATTCAACAAAAGATTTTCAAAGTCAATTCGCAATGCTTTTGAAAAATGAGACTACCATAAGGCCTCCCGCACACACACACAACGCAAACGCAGAATCGGAGGAGATTTCTCCTTATGATAGTCAAAGATGCTTGATACGCATTTAAAATAACATTTGATATTATTACTAGTGCATAGTGTAGAAGAAATTCATTTCGAAAGTAGAATATAAATCTTAGCCAACATACGACCATTATCGTATGCCTACTATAGCTATCATCCAAACAGTGTTGCGACACCATAAGTGAATGATAGGTTCTACAACTAATACCGTACAATTTTCGTATTGTTTCTTTGGATTTCCAACAAATGGTCAGGCCAAGGAACTTCCCATTGCCACATGAGAATGCCTCTGGAAAGACATCCCCGAGAACCAAACCGGAACTCTGCCAACACAAGGCCGGGTTACCCCTAACTGGGTAACTACTGACACGAGCACGCCATTCCCCGATCGTAAACGACCTTTCTCACGGGATCCCGAAAACCAACAACCACAAAGTAATAAATTCGTAGTAACCACATAGGTTAAATATCTGGGCTCCATACCATGATACCACCTCTATCCAGAAGGAAATGTACATACCCTAAAGGGTGCTACCCCTCATAACCTTGCTGCATCTTTCCTGTTTTGACCATTTCCGGGGTGTGAGGCTCGACGAAGTCACGTCCACAAAAACATACTTTATACAAAAGCCATGCTTTGGGTCAACAAATGATCAACACAATGATCACCAAGATAGACGATCAAATAAACGATCCTATCACAATAATCAACACAATGATCATTTCAGCAACACTCAGCATGTCACATTACCAAATTGGGAATATATCGCTGATAACTTCAACTATATAACCTCTGAGCTCGTACGTCTCAGAGAAGGGTGTTAAGCTAAAAGAATAAATTCTCCGCCACCAACAGAAATATATTTGAAAGAAATCGGCTTTACATCTCAACTTGTAATGTCAGACACACAATCCATACAAGTCTGTTCTGGGTTCGAACAGAACCGAAGGCACTTACAAAGAAGTCCTTGCAACCCGGATATTCACAATCCTGATCGGATTCTCCCATCACTTAGGGAGTTTCTATACCGGCGCGACTCGGTGCAGAAACAATCGATAGGTCATCCTATCGCTTTCGCAAATACCCGGTCTTCATGACCGGTCTTCAAATGCTATCCATAACGACGTATCACATATTCGGAATGGGTTATACGACACAACGGCCCTTTCCCGGCTAAACCGAATAGTGAGCGAAAACATTTAAAACATATGGATATGGGATTTCAATTAAGTCACAACTTATTACCCAAAAATTTTCTTCAAATGGCTTAACAAATTACCATTCTCAATCTTTAACAAAAAGATTCATTTTCATAACCTTTAACGGTTTAAACAATTTTCACATTTAAATCTTTTAAACAAAAGATTCATTCACAGATTTTCCAAATCAATTTTCATTTCAATTTGATTAACTCGTTAAATCTTTAAATCAAAGATTTAACTTATAGCTTTCAAAACAATTTCATTTCTATTTGATTTAAACAATCATCAATTTAAATCTGTTAAAAATAAACAGATTCAATTCATAGCTTTCAAAAAGAATTCATTCATAACTTAGGAAAATCATTTCTCTATTCAATCTTGAAATTCCCCTAATTAACTGGAATCTCAGTTCTTATCTAAAAGTGTTTATCATTTGAAAACAACAGTTTTCATTTTGGAAATCTGATTCATTTATACGAGTTGAAATCCTTGAGTTAGATTCAAATTCCCAAAAATAAAACCTTTAAAATGGTTTAAATTCATACAAACCTGTTTATAATATCTTTAACCATAATTTCCAATCATCGAATTCAATTCCAAATATCGAATTCAAATTTAAATTGAATTATTTAATTTCAAAACTTAATCAAGTAAATTAAAATAAATTTTAACTTGAAATATCATTCCAAAAGCTTTTCACATTTATTCCGATTCCATTTCCAAAACATTTGAATTCAAATATTCAATTTTTATAAATCATTTCAAAATCTGTGACTTAATCGATTTCCTCGTGAAATCCATATTTGTGTGTGTATGGTGTGGTTCAGGGTTTTACTCAATAGTGCAACATCATACAATTATCACAGATCAGAATACAGGAATATAATTGATAAGCGATATAAATTATGACGCTTATCATTCATACACAGATTCGCAGATATATATATCACAAATAATAAACTATATCACAGATCACAACACAAATCAGGATAATCATAAAGCATTACAGTTCAGAAATGTCAAATAATTCAACATTCAATAGAATCCAAACATTCACAAAAGAATTTATTAATCAACTGATTAATTTAGATTAGATGTATCATTATAAATCCGGTTTGATTATCATAATTTAGTTTTAAATTATATGAAATAAATCTTCTTTCAAATTTATTAGTTAACCCTTAATTATTAACTAATCATTCTTAAATCAATGAGTCAATTAATCTTAAATTTATTAATCTTAATTAATTGCCATTATTAATTAATCCTTTAATTATTCACAAATAATTATGCTCTGATTTAAAAATCATCATTTAATTAATTACATTCATTAATTATCTATTAATTTCTTCTCTAAGCAATTAATTTTTCGAAACTATCAAATGATTACTCTGAATAAATTAACTTAAGAAATTTAATTTAAATAATTTGATTAACTCCATAAATTACACCGAATATTTAATTTCACAATTATTGTTATTAAGTAATCGTACTTAATAGTTCTACAATTGATTATTATGAAATTAATCAATCTAAATTTATTGTTAAAATTTATCACATCAATTAATTCTTCAAATAAAATCTTAATTAATAGTCTTTATCAATTATTTAATTTCTTTAATTTCCTTTCCAAAGAAATTTCTTATATTAAATTTTAACATCTGATTTAAGATTAGTTCCAGGTTCTACTTTTAAATTCAATTTGTTTGAATGTCATTTTCAATTTCAATTCTATTTTAAATTCAAATTCTTTAATACACTTAATTGCGTTGAAATTATTAAACCAAATTGAATTTAAAACTTTATTTTATTTACAAACTAGATTTCAATTCAATTTGAATTTTTATTTACATTTTGATTTAAACCTCAGCTTAAAACCTTGTTTTAAAATTTAAATTTTTGTTTTGAATTCCTGGAAGATAGGTTCAGGTAAAACCTGAAACCAAACCTTATACTCGAGACCCCTCTTCCTTTGTTCGAGTCAATCTGCAAAAATCTCGAGCACGTCTCGAGTTCCCCCCCTGCTCCTTTCCTTTCGCGTTTCCTTCTTCTTCTTTTTTTCTCTTTTTTTTCCAGATGCACGCGATGCCACCGTGCACGTGTACGGCGCCGCCGCTCGCCTCTGGTCGGTGCTTCATCGTTGAGCAAGTCGAACTCCACCCACGATTCAATCTCCGATCGCCAAAAACTTCACCATACTCTCGAATTCAAAATCGAGCACGAGAACGAAACCTGGAAACAGTGAGACCGCTTCAACCCCAAACCTGTCATCGCGCCTTCCACGAAGCTCCGATCATCGGAATACACGAAACTTCGGCCATCTACCTGACGTTGCTTCCCCTTTCACCTCCCAAAACCTCACAGCACTCGATCCATTGACGAGGACGAACGAATAGAAAACTCAGCCTCGCAAAAATTTTGGTTTACAAATTACAAATGTTCGCCGCCGCCGCCACCGTGGACGATGCCGCCTCCTATTAATTTTCCAACCATCACCGTGGAATCCTCCACCTCCACGCAAAACTCCAGCCATCACAAACCAGTAGATCACCCGAATTCGCCAATAAAATGACATTTGAACAAAACTGAACTACTATCGAATCTTGGCTCTAAAATTTTTGATTTTTGTTTTAAAAATCACGTTTTAGTATGAGAATGCAATTTATCTTCCTGAATTCGTGAATTTCAAAATTTAAAATTTTGACTCATTTAAACTGTTCCCAGAGATCATGTTTTCTCGTGAAACTACTAAGTTGTTTAAGCTTAAATTG
Organism: Allium cepa; assembly: GCA_030765085.1. Taxonomy (NCBI): domain Eukaryota; kingdom Viridiplantae; phylum Streptophyta; class Magnoliopsida; order Asparagales; family Amaryllidaceae; genus Allium; species Allium cepa. The sequence continues at coordinate 430,718,210 of CM060929.1, read as the reverse complement.
ATTTTTAATCTTCAATATATATTACAACAACAAGTGTTGTTTTAACACTAAGTCTAAACATCAAGTAGGCTAGGTGAAAATGATTTTTGAAATCAAATTTTGGTGTTCAGAGTCATAACAGTGAGCCTGTATAACACTTCCAACTCTCAATTTCACTCAGAGGATCTATATATATATACATATATATATAAACAAGCTTATTCACAGATACATCTATATATAAGCAACAGTTTATACTTTAAACATTTAATAAAATAAGTTACTCACATGATTTTGCAGAGAAATGAACAGAGAGTACAAGCCTGGAAATTCTCTGAGAAACTGGAAACTGGTTTTGCTTTTTAAACTTGCATGAACTTTGCATTGCTTGATTTGTTTAAAGCTTCCCTTTTTATTCTGATCTTTCATTTCTGATTTTCTTTATTTTGATGAACGTAAGGAGTGATATATAGAAAAGAATGTATAGGTGATATGGTTGTACAGGGTAATGTTGTTTGTACAACATAGGCATGGCTGATATGATATGTTAGGGTGGCTGATATCTTGCTTTTGCTCATGTACTTGATGTTGATATACTTTATTTCTTTTACTTGCATGTATTTGCTCAGCTGAAAACATTTATTTGTTTTTATATTTTCTTGTCTTGCATACTTGTATTTATTTTATTTTTAGTTTACTATGGATACTTACTTTCCTTATCTTATACTTTAATAAATATGTTTCTATGTTAAATTTTTAAACATTTATTTTAACTTGGTAAGTGCATTTGTTTCTTATTTTGTTTACATGCATTGTTATTGTTTTATATATCAATGTTCTTATTTTTATTCATAACTTAAAATTATTATTACTTTACAAAATAAGTGAACTTCTATTTTTATTTTGAGTATTTATTTTATCTTACATACAAATTGTTTTGTATCTTTCTATATATTTATTTCAATAGTTTATATTTTAAAAGATATTTTGTTTTGTTTATGTTTGTGTTTTGTATTTATTTTATTTTATTTTTTTATTTCTAAATTACATATGAGTTTGTATTACATTAATTTGTTAAATTTGTTAAATATAAATAAATTTCTATTTTATATTACTTCCTATTTATTGTCTTGTATTTATTATTATCAAACCATTTATTTGAGATTTAAATTCAAATTAAATACATATATATTCACATATATACAAATTTTCAAATTCATACCACTTTATATAATTTCTATTTGAAGCGGGGAAACTCACATCACTATTTATAATTAATTTTATAAATTTTTTATTCAAAATTTCATTTAATTATTAATTTAAATTAAATAAAAATTCAGGATCGTTACATATGTGGACAGAGGAGAGGTGCACACTGTTGTTGGGCAGTGAGCAAATTGAGGCCGAGAGCAGTAGAATGTAAATGGTTGTGCACAGAATGTAATTTAAGGCAGGGTTTAACAAGGCAGGGGATGTATTTGAAGGTGAGAATGTTGACAGCAGTTAGATTGTGGAATCAGTGAAGAGAGAAGTGGATGTGGTCGGGAAGAATGTGCTGCGCTGTTATGGGAGAGTTTGACAGTGGAGTATGCAGGGGGTTTGTAAATGTAACAGGCAGAGAGTAGTTTTGTAACACAGAGTGAAATGTAAAACAAAAAAACAGTGTAAAAAAATTGAAAGGAGAGGAAGAAGAAAAATGTAAACCAATGAAAATGAAATGACCTTTTTTGGGTTTTGAATTGTAATGTGTTTTTTTTTTGTTAAATAGCAATGCAAATGCAAAACAAATATAGACCGGAAAAACAAAAACACAACAAAATGAGCACAAAAATCACATAAAATCACACAACAAAATGGTTTTTTTAAAATGCAAAACACACACAAAACAAAACAAAAAGAAAAACCTCACTCTCACCAACACCCTGTTCTATTGTAAATGCTCTGTATAAGAGTTGAATTACAATGGCAAATGTTTTGGCTGTTTATTCATCCAAGTAGCCAGATTTGTAACCATGCATAGAGAAATCTTTTTTTAAGGAGAATGGACGCCAAAACATAGATATCTTGTTTTGTCATTTAGGCTATCTCCATGAAATTGAAAATCATTCTCGAAATTTCTGAACAACAAAAACATTTAAAATATAAATTAAAAGTCGTACCAGACGCTTCATTAACATGTAAACCACTTGCTTTAGTTCTGAGACACTATGTTGACATTGAGCTACTTGAGTATCTTTGATTCGTGAGAGAACCGCCTTGGTCGCAGTCATGCCTCTTCCCATTCCACGTAGTCGTCCCGGTCTATCTTGTCCCAACACTTGTGAGAGAGCATCATCTTTGAAATTACATGTTAAGCTAGGTTGTGATTCATTTTCCACCTTTTTTATTTTCTCCTACAAAAAATATATTTTAAATATGAGTTCTAATTTATATTATTTTCAAAATAATTACTTTAAAAAAGGTCAAAAGCACTTACAACAATTTCGGCAGCATATGCATTCACGGGTTCGCCATTCTTATGAGTGTGAGATTTAACCCAAACATCAACTCTAGAAATGGAAGAAGGATTTACACTTTCCTCTTTCTGCATTAAAAATGACATAACATTAGATAAAACAACTAATCATAGTAAATTAATCAAATATTTTTTCTCACCATATCTTCAGTTAATCGTGCCATTCCTCGACGACTACAAGTATGTGGCATTTGTTTACCCCTCATGGATTTGAATTTTTCGCTTCGTAACTATGTATAAAGATTTATCACATTTATTAGTTAATTTGCATTCTTTGTGCACTTATATTTTATATATAGAAATGATTAAAACAATTACTATATAATTACCTTAAACTCATTACTAGTTCTGGACTCAACAAACCTTTTCCATTCCTTCATAGTTTTGACATTATCTGGTTTTAGTCGAAGCCGTTCCTCCGTGTTTTTTGCCTTTAATAACTTGTCAACTAGTTTGCTTTTTGAACACCTCCAAATACATCCCATTTGCCGAAGAATGGGAACCTTTTGCCATTCTTCATCTAGTTTAAATCTAGCCTGTAACAAAGAAAAATATCAAAATATAGTAATTTTATTTAAAAACTGAATAAAGAAATTAATAAGATCGCATAGTCATCGAGAAGACAGACAATGGAAACTGCTAAATTTCCGCAATGTCCAAAACCCCAACCACTAATCAGGCAAACTTTCGTACAAGTTAGGTACTACATATTACAGTAAGTTGAGATAAATATATCGACAAAGGGAAGTTTAGGCCAAGTATCAGGGTGAAAAGACATATAGTATATGAACCAACAACAAATAATGTATTATTGTGCACACATGTAAAAATGAAAATTATAGGGACATCAGATGTATTAGCTAACAACTGGGTTATCAAAATTAAAGAACAAATGGTGAACATAACAAACCAACTGCATTTCAAAACCTAAGTAAACTAATCCACAACATACAAGTACATCCAGGTTGCCAAAATTTTAAGATTAGTAAAAGTTACAGTAAACTACCTGGTTAACCATTTTAGAAAAAGGATAATTTCAAAATTGAATTAGTAACAGCCCTGGGACAAATGCGGACAAACATATTGCAAGAGTAAACACTTCAAAATAAATGTGAAGTGGTGTAAGGAAACAAGGGTAAAATCCTTCTTGTTCTACCAACATTCAAGGACTAACAGGAGTTTGAAAAGGATAATTGTGCAAGTCTTTTAAAAGCTTTAGCAGTGGTTGTATGCAGAAACTATCAGTCAGACATAAGCAGCTACAACCACTAAAATTTTAGTAATTAGGACAGGACAAAACTTGTGGAAAAAGTAACAACTTGCTATACCAAATCACATCAGACATATAAAAAGGTAAATCAATCCTCAAAAACTACCATTCGAAGAATTACCACTGAAGTCATAAAGCATAACAAACTAATAACATAGAACCCTTAGAAAAAAATTATAATTACTCAGTGTCCTGAAAAATATTTCACATAGTTTTGATTTGCCTTCGTAGCTTTTCCCAGACGGTCTCCATTGTGATTTCTTATATCTTGATCATTGTTTTTGTTTGATTTCGTTTGAGTTTAGTTATTTTTGTTATCATATTCTTCATGATTATTAGAAAAATGTTCTCTTTTTTTCTTTATACAGTTGTAAGAAACACATGCACTGTATTGTGAATGTATTCGCTGTTAGTGACATATCATCAATATTCCACTGTTTCATATGGTCACTGGGTTGCTGATGTATAAAAAGTAAATAAATAAATAGATTTAATAGCAGTAATCAGTATACAGTAACTAAGAACATTGCAAGATAAGCAAACCTGAACGGATTCCCATAGAACTGATTTCAATTCTTCACCAAGTTGCCTCCAGTCCTCAAGTGTAAATGGAACATGCTCGCGCACAAGTGGCCCCATATAAGAAGCTAGCTTCACCGACACTTTTCCTATCGGTTCGCCCGATGAGTTAAACTCGACTTCGATTCGGCTTGCAACATCTGAAGGAAGTCTTTTCACTTTGGTTGGGCCTCTAGTCTTCTTTTTCAAAATCTGATTTGCATCAATGTCTTCAATTGTTCTCTCGATTTCCATTGTTGTTTCAGGATTTCCATCGACTTGCATAGCAGTGTCTGCGATTGAGTTGTTTGCATTCCCAACATCATTGTTTTCCAAAGGTGGCTCAATATGCTCTCCTATTGCATTAGACCCATCGACTGCATATGTGGATTGTTCGAGTCTTTTTTGATTGCGCGTAATCCTCTTATCCATTGTCTTTTTCGTACTTCTAACCATTTTCTGCAAGTATAACATATCAACATATGAATTTCAAGTTATAAGAGCATATTCTAGGTAAAACTTTTAAGGTACAAATAAAAAAGACTTTGTCAGAGCATGCAGTATGCACTATATATTGCTGCATGACGTAACATTTTTGACTTGTATCACTTGACCTAGTCAATGTTATTTCTGGTTTAAATTGGTGATCATCCTTGTAATTAAACTAATTATTTATTTCATTACGTTACTAATTCTTTGCACTGGTACTGTGCACTTGATTGTCAAGGGAATCTAGTACATAATTATCAGGAGTGTTTTTTTTAAATTAATCATCCAATATATTTTCATAACCAAAAATCAGTTTGCCTTAAAAAAATTGTAACATATAGAAAGTACAAATTGGCCTGCGTCTTACCAAAATCAGAACTCAGGTCCAACTTCGATCATGCGAGGAGCAGTTAAGTCTTTGAGCAGTAGGCCTTGTAAAAAATGCAATATATAAAAGATGCAAATAGGATGAGGATTGATGCTATTTTCTGTACAGATGGTTTATTTGAGATTTACATACCAAAAAATTGAAGTGTTATTTGTTTGCATCTGAAATTTCAGTTGCAATATATTTACTGAATAAGAAATATTGTTAATAGAAAATAGCTATTAATGTATAATTTAAAGATTTATATAATTTTATTTCAAGTGTTGTAATGAACGTTATTTGCTGCTTTGATTTATTAATAACAATAACATTCCATAACAATTTGTCCCATGGTAACAAACAATATTAGAAAGACAGAGCCTTTACTACATATTGTGTTTTAGCATTGTCATTAGCAATCCAATGCATCGGTGAAAATAAAACAAACAATATTTGCAAGAATATACAACTGCAATTAGTATACACTATACATTTGTGTAGCCATCTTAGGAAAAAAATCACAGGCTTTGTGTTGATTATAGCAATTAGCAAGAAAACCATATGAAACATATATACTACTATAATTTTAATATATTGGTGGGTCATCTGCATCCATATCGTTTCCAAAGTTGCTACTGACATCACCATATACATACATCAAAGTTCAAAACAAAATTTCAAACTTTAACATTTAATAAGACTTCAAATCTAACTTAAACTTCTCATACGAAAACAAGACATCAAAACTACTCAAGTATGCCTTCGCAATCCTCCCTGACATAAGTAACATTCTCAACTAAATCATCTGCATCCATATCGTTTTCTTCAGGGCCGCTCGCAACATAGTTAGCTTCTTCAACAAAATCATCTATCTCTAATTCATGAAAACCTCTTGGTGGTGCTTTCATTACAACATACCAATTAGAAGAATCATTTTCTCTTGAATAAAAGACTTGTTTCGCTTGAGATGCGAGGATATAAGGATCTTTTGAAAATGAAACCTGACTTTGACGTAAATTAACAAGAGTGAATCCATCTTCAACTTTTATCCCGTTTCCTATGTTCGCCCAATGACACTTAAAAACAGGAATATAAAAAACATTATAATCTAGTAAAATTATTTCAGTCGGTATCTCATAGTACGTAACCACATCAACCACTTGAGAAATGTCTTTTGCACTTGCTCTACACATGGTAGTCGCGTCATAAGTCACTCCGCTATTCTGGGTTTCTCTATCAACATCTTTTGTATGAAATCATTATCCATTAATAATATATCCTTTGCAGGAGAATGTCGTCTTTTTAGGACCGTATGCAATCCATTTTAATATTTTATCATGATCCTTTGAGTCAACAGGTATCTAAAAAAATATTCAAACATATTAAACAAGTAATTTCATTAATTCATATATGAAAATATTGAAATTCTTTAACAAACCTTCCTTTTAATCCAATCAGCGAAGCTATCTCTATGGGTTTTCCACAGTAAGGTCGCATTTTTTTCTAAGCGCTTGTTTGAATTTTGCAACTCCTCCAAATGAAAACTAGTACAGTAAAAGTGATCTTAAATTATAGTTGCCAATACAAGCACATCAAATCAATGAAAGTGGGACATAACATATACTCACTCTAAAAATGGTTCCACCATAGCCATATTCATTAATACAGCTAAATGAGCAATTTCTTTCTCATTGGAAGACAATGTAATTGATTTGGACATTGAAATTGGACGCCCTTCAAGTATTGCGTTATCTTCATAATCTTCATTTCGATCTTTTTTTTCAATATCTACCGACTTACTCAAAAATTCACTAAAAAATTTCATGCATTCTTCGACAAGATATGATTCTGCAATGCACCCCTCAGGTCGTGCATAATTTCTTACGTAGTCTTTGAGTGTTTTCATATACCTTTCAAAAGGATACATCCAACGAAAATGAACTGGTCCGCACAATTGTGCTTCTCTTCCAAGATGATTTGTCAAGTGTATCATAATATCGAAAAATGAGGGTGGAAAATATCTTTCAAGTTCACACAATATTTTAACGATATCATCATCAAGTTGTTGCAACTTCTCCCTATCAAGAACACATTGACATATTTTATTGAAAAATGAACATAGACGAATTATTGCATTTCGGGGTCTGGTGGGCAATAAACCTCTTACTGCAACCGATAATAATTGTTGCATTAAAACATGATAATCATGAGACTTCAAACCACTAATTTTACAATCCACCAACGACATGCATTTTTTGAAATTTGAACAATAACCATCGGGACCTTTGAAATCATACAACCTTTTGCAAAATATTTTTTTCTCCAATTTTGATAATGTATACGGAGCTGGTGGAAGATATGTTTTGGTTCCACGGGGTTGTGGATAAAGACCATGCCGAATACCCCAATCCTCTAAATCATGTCTACAATTAATCCCATCTTTTGATTTGTTATCATGCAACATTGTACTTAGTGTGCTTTCACAAACATTTTTCTCAACATGCATTACGTCCAAATTATGACACAATGGAAGTTCCTACGAAAAAAATTAACATTTAAATTTTCTATATATTCTTTTTTTTAGATTAATAAATAAAAAAGAGATTTGAATACTAACCTCCCAATATGGCAAGTCAAAAAAAATTGATCTTTTTTTCCACCTTGATAGCTCCTTTTTTTACAGAATTATCATCTTCATTATCTTCATCCTCACTACTGTCATCGATCTTCCTTTTCTTACTTTTTCCCTTAATCTGCTCTTTTCCAAAATCATTTGGAAAGTCCTTCAAAATAAGAAAGATGTTTTTACCTGTTAGAATTCTAGGCATCTTTCCATCCTCTATAGTGTTATCAAACCAAGCTTTTTTTTTCCTCAACGGATGTGAAATAGGCAAAAATCTTCTATGACCCATATAAACATTCTTTCGACTATATTTCAACCATCGACGATGAGTATTGACACCACATAATGGACAAGCCTTTTTACCCTTTACACAACATCCAGCAAGATTACCATAAGCTGGAAAATCATTTACGTCCATAATAAAATAGCTCTCATATTAAAAAGTGTCTTACTAAATGCATCGTACGTCTCAACTCCACTACTCCACAAGTAATGCAAATCCTCTACTAATGGCGCCATATATACATCAATATCATTCCCCGGTTGCTTTGGACCTGGAATTAGAAGTGTGAGCATAATATTTTCCTTCTTTATGCACAACATAGGCGACAAATTATATGTCACAAGCATTACTGGCCAACAACTATATTTGGAACTCAACATGGAAAATGGATTAAACCCATCTGTAGCAAGACCAAGTCTGAGACTACGTGGATCGGCTGAAAATGATTCCCAATTTTCATCAATTGTGCTCCATGTTACAGAATCTACGGGATGTCGCATCTTTCCATCACTGCTTTTATTATTGAAATGCCACCTTAATGCTTCTGCCGTCTTTTCAGATCTGAACATTCTTCTGAATCTTGGAATTATTGGAAAATATCTCAACACCTTAACCGGGATACCCTGCATAATCTCATTTGTATCCTGATTCATTTTCCATCTTGAGGAACCACATTTCGGAAAGTCATTCAAATTTTTATACTCTTTACGAAAAAGACAACAATCATTCTCACATGCATGAATCTTTTCAAACCCCATATCAAATAGTTTGAGGAATTTCTTTACTTCATATAAAATCTTAGGAAGTACATTATTCTTTGGAAAAAACAGTTGTTGCACATTAAGAAGCTTATCAAAACCAGAATCGGATAATCCAGTTTCGCATTTAAGGTTATACAAAATAGTGATGGCAGATAACTTTGTATGATCTATGCAACCAGGATATAATGGGGTTTCTGCATCTTCCAAGTTCTTAAGTAAATCATCGTGTTGTCTCTGTGCATCATCCTTATCTTTATCATCATCAAAACAATTATGATTAAAGTAGTCTTCATCTTCATAGTGAATTGCTTTGAGTAAGTCGTACGCCTCACTCTTTTTATTATTATTTTCAACATCTACTTGCTCGCCATGATTATACCACCTACCATCTTTGTACTTAGGATCCATTCCCTTTATAATTAAATGCTCAATGACGGTTTCACCATAATGATGACTAAGATTTCGACAATCTAAACAAGGACACAAAATTTTCTCTACATCCCCTAACTTTTTCTTCGCAACACATACAAAATTTTGAGCTCCTTTTCCATACTCTTTACTGGTTCTATGTTTAAAATTGAAAGCAACAAGAATGTTAGCTTTCATTTTCAAAACATGTTAAGTCTAAAGTTATGTGTAAATTTAGTTGTATATGATTACCTGTGTAGACGCAACCAGTCTTTCTCCATCATCATATATAATATGGAAGCAATCAAGTATCTAAAATTCAAAATAGTAATTGGAAATTAGACCATTTAAACAAGTAATGAATGCTAGAAGAGTTTCTGGGCCTTTTAGTTAGCTTGTTTAAATGTGAATACTCATTATGAGTTTCTTCTTGAGACATATAGAAAATAATATACACATCAAGAAATACTTCATTAATATACACATCAAAAAATGGGGAGAAGAAGATGAAAAAAAGGACAGAAACCTAGGTTCTTCAAGTCGTCATGAGCTTCAAATATATGTTGTAAAATATCGGCTTATCATTTTAACATTTTTTATAAATACAATCAACCGCCGATGCAAGGATAAACACAAGAGCTCAGAGTACTAAAGTGTGTATAATTTGTTTATTTGGTCGAATTTAAGTAAAGCAAAGTAATCAAAATTCGAGGATGCAATCTAATGTAGCAATTATTTGATACTATGTAACCAAAAATAAAGAACAAAAACTGAAAAAAGAAGTAACTGAGCAAATACGAGACCACAACCTTTTTAATTTATTTTTATTTATTTATTTCGAAAGGAACTCAACTAAAAGAAATTCAAATTAAACAGGAATACCCCAAAAAATTGTAAGATTACACAGCAGTGCCAACCAGTTCACTTTTGTTGTATAATTGAAACAATGCTTTGTTAAGGCGATTAGGATAATGAATTATAAGATTTTTGGTGTCAGTTGGAATACAACTTTGTATGAAATGTTCTATTTCTGACAGTAATATATACCTAAGTTCTACGTCCCATTTAGTTTAAATTTTACAGCGTAAATATTGAACGACTTAAAGCTGTAAACATCTTTTATTCGCCAAGTGATATTATGGGAACCAAGAAACTCAATAATTAGCATCTCGTAGCCGGGCCAAGCAACCGAGTAACAATGTATAAAACTCTTTTACAAAATATTGTTTTTATAAATCCCCTTTACAAAATATCATTTGTAAATCTCCTTTATTAAATTAATTGATTACCTTTAAACATCATAAATGAACAATTAATTAACTTTAAACCATCGTTAAAGTAATTAAATATCTTTAAACAAGTCATTAATAAAATAATTAATTAACTAATTTCAACCATAACTAAAACGATTGATTTTTTTGGCAAGGCCAGCCGTTTTTTATTGTGGACCGTCCACTTTTATCACAACAAAAGTAATAAATACGTATTAAAAACAGGAGTTAGGTCGATTGTCTGAATGACTAAACTTACTCAAGCACCGCGTATGGTGCAACATACAAACCAGGTTGCAAAAGAAAACGCATATAAGCTCCACGTTGGAAGCAACTCGTAGAAACAAACGTATCTAACAAACTTAGATACGATAGGACACTACTATCTATGAAAATTGACCCAAACCAACTACAAATTTCCAACACAGCTAACTAAAAAATATAGCCTAAGCTAGCATTCAGAAGACAACCAGATTGCCAACAAGCAACAGAACATATTTCATAGAGATGCAAATTTCAAAGATGGCCAGGGAAGACCATAACCAAATGCAGCAACAAAAAATTTGCAAAACAAAAGATTAAACCATAATCATCACCTAGATCAAGTAGAGATTACCGATACCAAATCTAGTAAATAAATGCATAAATTTTCAAAGCAGGCATCACCAACAAACGAGTGTGACACTGCGACATGACAATAGGAACATGAAGCCAGAAACATAAAACATACAAGTAACCAACAGAGGCATGACACAATAATCCAATGGAGAGATTGCTAGAAAAAACCCAATGAAGCATCACCAGCAACTATTTTAATAAATACTCGTTGCAAGAGCAATCGCCAATTTTCATCTTCTTTACTCGCTGCACACCAGTGCCACCCACCTTTCTCTTTTAACTCTCACTTACAAACTGTACATCACTATCCATTACCCCTGACAGTGCATTCAACCATATCTCAAAACACTGCCTGCCATCAGTTCTTCACTTAAGTCATACAAACTTCAACATTCACCGTAGTGCTTCAAAACTGCACCATTACAACCCATCTTAACATCCACAATCTTCCTTCATAACCTTTGTCATATTCATACTCCATCACCTTTATTTCTACCACTGACCAACATCCCACATACTTCCTTCAAAACTGCCTTAGCTCTCTATTATGAAAAAGTCTTCAACAAATTGGAAAAGTGAGCTGGAACATATACAATGGCCGAACCCACAAGCGATAAATCACATGAACACCCACATGCGAAATTTGTTACGTGGATGGATGTCAGCCATTGATGGATTCAAGATCATGACACTAACTGGAGCATATTTATGTAGAAGAACATGAGATGCTTATAGTTGAAATAAACACAGAACTCGCACGTTCACGCCACAGAACCCTATTTCAATCATGTAATGATTAAATATTCATCCAGTTTTGAGCTGGGATCCGAAGGTAAACGTTAAAGTCAATTGCAACCCAGGCTACATGAACTTAGCTAGTTATATGGCAGTATGTATGCATATGTTGAAAGTTATGTAACATAGATGACTATGTGCATAAGAACATATACGCACATTTACTTAAACGCATCAACCACAGCCATACTCCAAGCGGATCCACGAGAGAAACTGTGAGAAATAGACAAGGTGATATCCTATGCTGACCAATTTGAACATGACGCGTAAATACAGAGGGCTAACCATAATCATGACCCACGACACAGCACATGCTTAGTATCAAATCCCATATTATGGGACACCTTCCAAAATTAATTAGTAGATAATGCAATTACTAATATGTATTTAACACTTTTCTACCAAGCTAAAAGTGGTCCACAAATAAGTTACAAACTTTAGTAGAACCATACATATGCACTGAATGCATTTACTTATGGGTTTTTTTACAGTCCTACATGATACATGCAATGTGCTGCCAGCCCATAACACCAAAATGAAATCTAGGTAACAATTTCAGAATGTCATTTTACAGACTTACATTGTCCTCCTTTCTTGATATTTAATAGAAATCAAGCTGGGTAAGTTTACGACGAATATTGCTGTATCAAAAGATGATCCAATTAAATAGTAAAAATTGTTATTAGTAGGAGGAGTGTTTTGAGGGACACAACTATTGCCAATGTATAATAAAAACAAGCAGGATAATGTAACAATGTCCTATTACTGATATTTGATAAAAATCAAACAGAATAAAGTAACAATGTCTTATTATTAGTATTTAATAAAAATCAAGATAAGTTTTAAGGCTAACATTGTTATATCAAAGGATAATCTAAGACAGTACAAACTGTTAAAAGTTGGAGGCTTTTGAGGGACACAACTAAAATGCATATACAACGATTCAAAATGTATTGGTTAACGCGTTACCTTTTGACATTTAGTTGTTATGTATAAACATTGCAAAGCTACACTGGGAAACATCCACATGAATTTAGGCCACAAACCAAAAGGAATTCTGTAAGCCAAACTGTTTCCAAAAAAATTGCCATTACAACGGCGCTATTTTGTAGCACCGGAGTAATGTCTATGCATTACCCCTCTCCTGATACTTGGCTTGCGCCATTAACAATAAATTTGGTTGCTGATAAATGGCCTCACTTTTAATATTCTCCAAAGATAAAAAAAATCGAAGCCGCCTCTATTGTTACAATTTTATGATAAATCAAAATAATTTATACCGGAGTAGTAACTAAATTAAAACTGCCCTTTTAAGTTTAAGGTTGCAAGACAAGTAATCTTTTAAGGCATAAAAAGTAAGCATAAACAAGGAAGAAGTACTAAAAATACACCATTAAGATGCATGCAAATTTTCTATGTATCAATAACAGGAGCATGCAACAAAAGAAACACATAATTGGTCCACATAAAGAAAATTATTACAAGAACAGATGAAAATGATCCATATAGAGTGAAATAGAAGAAATATTAGGAAACGACTTATGAAATGTCGATGGTGATGTAGGCAGGTTGTTTGTTTATGGTGGGGATGAGTTGCAGCAGGGATATGATGAGGAATGGAGATGGAAATATGGCTTATGTGGTTTGATGCAATAGGTTCGTGGAGATGAAATAGGTTCGTGGAGATGCAATAGGGCTGTGATATGGGTTTAACAAAGGTTGTGATAGAGAAGGTGAAAAAAACAGATTGTTGAGGCAGATGGAAGAGCATAGTTTGTAACAAAAACAAAAAATGCAATGCAAATGTAATGTAATTAATTTTTTTAGTTAATATGTAAACTTTTTAAAATGCAATGTAAATTTCTCTTTTTTTCAAAATAAAATGAAGTGCACAAACGAAAAACAACTGTTTGAAGCAAAACTGAAAGAAATGAAGTATAAATGAAATAACACAACAAAATAGGGAACAAAGCAAAGCCAATGAACAAATTTGTGTGAAAATGCATTATTACAATGCAAAAAAAAATTATTTTGGTTTTTCTACAGATCGGATGGCAGTTTTTGAAGACTGACATGAAATGTTGTGGTGGCTGTTTAGGTCAGCGGTGATTGAATTTGGTATTGGAGACGAGGTAGTTGTAGACAGAAGAGTTGGACAAGTTGTCTATGCATGGGCAGAGGTTTAAGAAGGTTGCTAGTATAGAACAAGACCGAATCAACAGGGAAAAACAGAATAATGGAAATGTGGACTGCTGAAGTATCTATACAAATATTGTTATTAAGTGGTTTAAAATGGAAGCTGCCCTTTCAAAGAAGTTCATATCATAATACCAAATTCTTTACCTCATGACCAAGTAACAAAACATAAATTACAAAATTAAAATCATGACGCGGATTATGAAATGTTGAAGGACAGAAATGCAAGTGATAAAGAAGACAATGAACTCATATAAATACCTACCCCACTGGCACCAAATGTTACACCAACATGTATTCTACTTGAATTACATCATGCAAGAAAATTATTACAAGAACAGATGAAAATGATCCACATAGAGTGAAATGAGAAGAAATATTAGGAAACGACTTATGAATCGAATAAAGATTAAAAAGGGGAATTTTGGCTACCTGAAGTATAAATAGTTGACCAGGGCAGTGACGATCAATTCCACCGGTAGAAAATTGAAATATAAGAGAAATTTAATGGAAACTATAGGTAAAGGAGAATAAACGAGAGAGAGAGAGAGAGAGATGAGGAAGCGATATTTTGGATAGAAGAGGGAAACTGAAATTTTTGGTAAAAGTATAGTGAGAGAGGCGGTAGATAATATACATCGAAACATAGGGTATCATCAGCGTTTCAACGTAAATTATTCTATGAATTAATTAACTTTTACTGCATTTAACGTCTAAACGCTGAGAGTAAATGCAATTAAAAGAAAGTTCTGTTGTAGTGGTTGTTTGATACTGGTGCTTCCCATAGTTTTATTTCTGTTGCTTTGTGTGATAAGTTTGAGCATCTCCTATCTCCTGAGTATGCTTCTGTTCCATTATGTGTTTCAAATCCTATTGGGGGTCCTGCTAACCTTAATCGGATTTGTCGAGAAGTGAAACTTCTCCATTCTGATCATCGCTTTTGTGGTGATTTTTATGTTTTGGGCTTCGATGCTTTTGATTTACTGCTTGGTCAGGATTGGTTAGTGCATCATGATGCACGTATCTGTTGTAAAGCCCGGACTATTTGTCTTGTTGATGATCAAGGGAATTCCTTGATTATTCAGTGTCGCTTGCCTCAGGATTTTGCTGGCAATTTTATTTATTCTCTGGATTCTTCTCCCAGTGATCTTGATTTGACTCCTATGGTTAGATTATTTCCCGGTGTATTTGGTGAAGTCACTTCTTTATCTCCGAAGCGGGAAATTGATTTTCGGATTGATCTTATTCCTGGTGCTCGGCCTGTTGTTCTTCCTCCCAGAAGAATGGCACCCCGCGAGAAGGTTGAGCTGGGAAAGAAAATTGAGGACTTGTCTTCCAAAGGTCTGATTAGGGCTAGTTTTTCTGAATGGGGAGCTGCAGTGGTTTTTGTCACCAAGTCTGATGGTTCTCTTCGGATGTGTGTTGATTATAAGGAGCTGAACAAGCTCACTATGAAAAACAGATATCCAATGCCTCGTATCAATGACATGTCTGATCAGCTTTATGGTGCCACAGTTTTCTCTCAGCTTGATCTTGCCACTGGTTTTCATCAGCTCAGGGTTGCCGATGATAGCATTCCCCAGACTGCTTTCTGCACTAAGAGTGGTTTTTATGAATGGTTAGTCATGCCTTTCGGTTTGACTAATGCTCCTGCTTCCTTTGTTGATTTGATGAATCGTGTTTTTCGTGATGTGCTTGATAAATTTATGCTAGTCTTTGTTGATAATATCATTGTCTTCTCTAAGACCCAGGAAGAGCATGAGTCACATTTGAAATATGTTCTTGAGACTCACAGAAATCATCAGTTGAAGGCTAAATTTTCTAAATGCCATTTCTGGAAGGATGAAGTCCGATATCTCGGGCATATTGTTTCTAGTAATGGAGTTTCAGTTGATCCAGCCAAGATCGCTGTGATCAATGTAAGTCTTACTTTCTTATTTTTTTTCTTTATCATTTTAATAATTCTATCTTTTCTATTGTCCTTATTTTTTTTCCCTATTCTGTTTCAGGATTGGGAAACTCCAAAGACTCCATCTGATATTCGTAGTTTTCTGAGCCTTGCCGTTTACTACCGGAAATTCACTGAGAATTTTGCTCGGATTGCTGCACCTCTCACAGCTTTGACTCGTAAGAATGCCAAGTTTGTCTGGAGTGATCAGTGTAAGGCTGTATTCAATGAGTTGAAGAGCAAGCTAACTTCCGGACCAGTTCTTACTGTTCCGAGCGGAAGTGAGGGATTTGCATTATATACTGATGCTAGTCGTGGGGGTTTGGGTGTTGTTCTCATGTAGGATGGTAGGGTCATTGCCTATGCCAGCCGTCAGTTGAAAACCCACGAGGCAAATTATGCTGCTCATGATTTAGAGTTGCTTGCTGTTGTCTTTGATTTGAAGCTTTGGAGGCATCATCTTCTTGGATCCAAGTTTGAGCTTTTCACCGATCATCGGTCTCTGAGATATATCTTCTCCCAGAAGGATTTGAATCAGAGGAAAGTTCATTGGCTTGAGTTTCTGGCTTCTTACGACCTCGATATTAGCTATACTCCTGGTAAAGCTAATGTTGTGGCCGGTGCTTTGAGTCGGAAGAAGGCTTTGTTGTGTCAGCTTGTTGTTTCTTCTTCTCCTCTTCTGGATCGTATCATGGCTAAGAAGGATGAGGATGAGATGCTTAGATTGATGAAGGAGAGTGTTCGTAGCAGAGTTGGTGGTAGTAGTGGTAGTAGTGTAGCTCAGATTGATGACGTAGGGATTTTGAGGATTAATGGCAGGATTTGTGCCCCGAATGTTGATGGTTTGAGGTAGGAGTTGCTTCAGGAGAATCATCGATCCAGGCTTTCTATTCATCCTGGTGTGTCGAAGATGTATCAGGATATGAAGAAGCTTTATTGGTGGAAGGGGATGAAGAGGGATATTTCTATCTTTGTTAGTTGGTGTGCGACTTGTCAACAAGTCAAAGCCGATCACCAGAAGACCCCTGGTTTGTTGCAGCCCCTTGAGATTCCAAATTAGAAGTGGGAAAAGGTTTCCATGGATTTCATCGATGGTTTACCGAGGACTCGGAGGGGTAATAAGAGTATCTGGGTTATTGTTGATAGACTGACCAAGTCCGCTCATTTTATTCCGGTCAAGTCTACTCGTTCTGCTTCTAGCTTATCTGAGATCTACATGAGAGAGATTTTCGTCTCCACGGTGTTCCTCTCAGTATTGTTTGTGATCGTGGCGCTATCTTTACCAGTCAGTTCTGGAAGGCTTTTCAGGAATCTTTGGGTACTCATCTGAATCTGAGCACTGCTTACCATCCACAGACCGACGGTCAAACGGAAAGAGTGAATCAGATTTCTCGAGGATCTTCTTCGTGCTTGTGTGCTTGATTATGGAGGATCTTGGGAAGATTATCTCCATCTTTTCGAATTTACCTACAATAATAGCTGTCAGGTATAATCTTATCTTCTGTTTTTCAGTCTATTCTTGATCTTTTTATCTATCTCATTCCATATTTGCATTCAGGACAGTCTCAAAATGTCTCTGTTTGCTGCTCTATACGGACGACCTTGTAGATCCCCATCTTGCTGGATTGAATCCGGTAATCGTCTGGTTCTTGGTCCTGATGTGATTTTGGAAGCTTCTGAGAAAGTTGAGGAGATTAAGAAGAGGTTGAGAGCCGCTCATGATAGGCAAAAGAAGTATGCTGATAGGCATAGGTGGAATTTGGAATTTTCTGTTGGTGATCAGGTGTTCCTTAAGGTTTCTCCCTTGAGGAATGTCATTCGCTTTGGTCATAGAGGGAAGCTTTCTCCTAGGTTCATTGGTCCTTTCCGCATTGTGGAAAGAGTTGGTTCTTTGGCTCATCGTTTGGATTTGCCCGAGAAGCTTTTTGGAGTGCATGATGGATTCCATGTCACGCATCTTCGCCGTCATCTTCATGATCCATCTCTTATTGTTCAGCCTTCTGTTCTTGATAGTTTGGATATTGAGCCTAATCTGACTATTGAGAGGAAGCCATTCATATTGTCGACAGAGGTACGAAGCAGCTCAGAAGGAAATCTGTTAATCTGGTCAAAGTACAGTGGAGTACTGACGATTGAGAATGTACCTGGCAAACGGAGGAAAGCATTCGTGCTTCGAATCCAGAATTGTTCGTTTTATGTACTATTTTGTTTTTCTATCTTGTTTCTCTTTATTTTTCCTTTCCGTTATTTTTTAGGGCGAAAAGATTTGAGTGGGGGAGAGTGTAACAACCCTAGATTTTGAATAAATTTAAATTTGACTTTATTTCATTTTGAAATTATTTTAAATTTGTTTTATTTGTGAGATATCATTTCTAAATATTTTTAAAATGATAATAGAATTTTTCCAAAATTTACTGCAATTATTTCCTATTTTTAAAGGCTATTTTCAAATTTTCTGCTATTTTCTCCATTTAAATTATATTTAATTAAAATTTATTTATTTATTTTTGTGAATGCATTTTATTTTATGTTATTATCTTTATTTTTAAATATTTTTCAAGTCCATATAATTTTTCCAAAATTTATTCTGTTTATTTTTAAATTTTCTAGACTAGTTTTCATTTTGTGTTATTTTCTTATTTTAACCATATATAATTAATAATTATTTATATATATTTTATATTTTTGTTACATTTTCGAATTTACTGAATTTATATTTATTTTCAGTTATTTAAACCTATATAAAGAAAATAAAAGAAATTGAAAAGGTTATGACTTTTGATTTTCCGATGGCTCTTTATCTTCCACCTTTTCACATTTAACCTAACTTTTCATTCAATTAGCCTTTACTCCTCACATCTTTCAGCCGCATACTCTATTTCCCATTCACATGCATTCTTATATCTCATTCCTGAAGCAAAAATTTCGACCATATCTTTGAGAAAAGTTTGGGTAAATTTCTTTTCTTTTGTTTTATTTTTTATTGTTTTTGACAATCTTTGCACTTGTTCTTTCTCTCTTTAGGTTCGGACACCTCCACCACCTGCCATGCCGCCTCCACCACCACCTGAGAACACCACCATCACCACCTCCTCTCTGTCCAACCCCAGCCATGCCTCCTTATTTGATGATCCATCACCAAAATTTCCAAAAAAACTCCATTATTATTGCATAGCCGAGCTCTACCATGTATCCACCACCTTCCACACCCCATGGCCGCCACCAACACCACCTCCAGCACCACCTGGACTCTCGGCCACATCATCACCTTGGACCCCACAGTGAAGGCCGTGACCCTAGTGGCCTTGGCCGAGCCAAACTTTGGCTTGAAACCATGTGTATGTTGATTGTTGTTGTTGTTTCCATCACCACCACTTTTGCACCACCTTCTAGCATGTTAGGCCGACCCTTAGCAACCCAAACCTGACCCGAAAACCTTGCCTTAGCCTTGAATTTCATCTATGGCCGAGCCCAATGGAAGTTGGAAGCAAGTGCAAAGCAATTCTGCTTTGATTTGTGCAGTCAACTCTATCTTAGTTTATCGTATTTGAATTTGAAAGCTTATGTATATTATATTGTTTTGTTTGACTTGTATTCAGGGGAATTGATACTTTGGCTCTCCTTCTCATCTCCGTGTCATGTTATCGTGCTTGTCTGGTTCTCATTCATGCATTCGTTGTTGTGTCTCCAGCTCAAACCAGTGAGTTATTCTCACCTGACAATGTATACATATACAACTAGTAAAGTGACCCCTTTTGAATCTGTAAAATGCATAACCATATCACATCTGCTATATTACGATTATATGATGCTCACTCATTCTTAAACACCTGTTATATCATATGATATTGTTATATTATGTTGTTCTGTTATTTTTATCAGTTTATCACACTGCAAGTTCCCTTTAGATTAGAATCACTATGGGTTGAAATTATACATACCCGAACGGACTTTAGAATAAGGGAAAATCGTTATGGGCTGAAATGATAGGCTGAGTGATTTTCAATTTATTTCATTTACTTGGGACTGCGGGTTTGAAATGATAAAACCTGGATTTTCTTTGTAAATTACGGGTTGAAATGATATATTACTCGTATCACTTTACCTAGCGTAGAAAATTATATACAGACCCGTAGTTAAAATATGTTTTTCTAAAAAATTTAAAATATTTTAGAAATGTAAATATTATAATATTTTGATTTAAATTTAATTAAAAATGAATTTTGTACAATATTATTGATTTTTTGAATATTTATAAGTGGAATAAATTAATGAAATGTTAGAAAAATTTGAATGTAAATATTTTTGGAAATTTTGATTTAATTATAATTGAAAATTAAATTAAATATGAAAATATGATAAATTTATGATATTCTGAATTTAAATTAATTTAAAGTGATTTTATAATATATTAATGATTTTTGAATAAAGTTAAAACGTGAAATGAATGAATATTAAGTTGAAATTTTGAAATATAACTGAAATTGGAAATTTGTGAATTTGGCTTAAAAGTGAATTTGAAGTTAAATAAATAAAAATGAAATTAAGTTATATTTGAATTTTAAAATTAAGTTTTAAGTTGAAATTTAATTCAATGAATGTAAAATTTAATGTTGAAATTTTAATAAGTGAATTAGTAATAAATCTTGATTTTTGAATGGAAATTTACTTTATAAAATCATGAAATTAAGGAAAATTAAATGATGATCATAAAAGTGAAATTATATGATTTTATAAGTTAAAAATGTTTTAAATAAAAATATAATTGTTTGTGAAATTATATTGAACATTTGAAGTTGATTAACTGCATTTTTGAAATGCTATTAATTCTAATGTAAATGATATTACAGCATTTGTAAATGCTGTAGTTGATAATAATGAATTAAAAAGCTAAATAAGATTAAAGGCTATTATAGCATTTTTGTAAAGTGCTATAATCGTTGAATTTAACTAAGTTTATTTGAAACTAATGTAACCCTATTACAGCATTTTTAGTGTCGTCTTTTGTTAAATTGAACTGTTTTGAATGTAACTTTCCGTAGCGTTTTCTAAATGCTGCGAAAAGTGAATTTTCACTGTTTTGATAAACTTAAGTGAATGAATGAACTTAAAAGGTTTAAAATTTTGGAAATTTAATAATTTAATTATTAAATGTAATAACTTCATTTTAAATGAAGTAATTCGATTTGAAATATAAACTATTTTTGAAATGTGAATTAAAATGGTATTTTAAATTGAATAAAATGAATGTGGTTTTTAAATGAAATGATAAGTTTGATATTTTGAAATGATTTGAAAGAATTTGAATTGTTAAATGATATTTGATTTTTGAAATATAAATACCATTTTTAAAAATTATAACTACTGGTTAAAATAACGATTGGTTGTTAAAGAGACCGGGATCGGATATGGACATACTCTCTGTCGATACCGAAAACCACTTTAACAATTGTGTACGCGGTGGAGATTCCAGAATGAAGTAGGATGGTGATGACGTTCCTAAGGTACTTTACGTGGACCTAACTCCCGTGAGTTAGCTTAAGGTGGCTAAAACATGAGCGATCTCGGGCCAAAGGAGGTAGCACCTCTGGCAGAACACACTTCTTCGATACCATTCTATTACTGTTGTGATCGATTGGGTGCACCCTTTGATTTTGGAGTGTTGTTCGGGGTGGGCGTATGTGGCTGGTGCGTTACCACCAGCCCGTGTGCGTAATTGGTATATCTACCCTGGCATTGCCTTGTGTGCCGTGTCACCTACCATACCGAGCCTTTACTACGAGTTTGTTTTTCTCCCGTAGCCCGTGTGGTATCCTCTGACAGTTTTTCGATCTGGAGATGTCATGATATTGGATGGACTACTGGGACTATTATGTGTGAAGGGTGATATGGGTAGCCCGGGACGCTATTTAAAAGTATGTTTATTTTACTGTAGACGCTAGTATAATAGCGCAATATTACTATGTAGTAAATAGTTTAACGGATTCTTAGAGGATGGGCGGTCTCATGCATCCTTTAAGTTACTTGTTCTTTATTACAGTTCACTTGAGTTTGTTTACATTATATACGTATATATTGTCCTGACTAGAGTGTTTTGTGTTTTGCTTTACGCTCGGGTCAGCCTGAGTATTCACAGCTTTGGATTCTCTTTTTGGAGCTGGTTTTTGCTGGAGTTTCTGCTCATCTACATTTATATCTACTTCTGTTCCAGCTATTCTAGTATATCTCATGTATTTGTGAACTTCTATGTATTTGGGATTTCTATTATGTTGTTTTCAGACTGTATTATGTATTTGGTTTGAGACTCTGTTGTAGTAGCTTCATGAACTACTATGTATTTTTTATATTTCGCTGTGAGTTATTCTGTTTGTTCTGTATCTGTGATTCTGTGTATTTGATTTCATATGCTCCAAATTTATTTACAATCTGTTATTTCGCATCATTCAAGTCTGACATGAGTGGATTATTGTCGATTTGAATGGTACGAAATGGCGGGTCGTTACAGAGGTATTCACGTAGATGTTTATTTTTTCGTTGCATTTTAGTTGTGTTTATTAACAGTTGTAAGGACGTGGTGTTATAACTATCTGTGCTATACAGGTTGGTGTACTCTGATTATATTTGTTCTATAAATATTACAGTTTTGTTTTTATGTAAAGATTTGTTCTATATTATAGATTATTCGTTTCTGCTGTGAGATTCTGTGTTGTTTGGTTTTCTTTCTATCTCCTTTCTATCTTCTTTATACTTTATTTTTCTTACTATCCGCCTTTCTGTTCAATTTGGACTGGACAAGTGTGGTAAAGTGTCAGTTCGAACTGTATGGAAAAGTGGGGCGTGCAACGTCGGTGTAGTGAGATTTGGAATAAAATAGTCTTCCATCAATCTTTCATTGTACCATGAATGTTTGCAATCTTAGTAGCGATGACAACAACTTATCAACCATGTTGTCCACTGGATTGACCAATTTGTAGCGCAGACATTACTATTAGCTCTCTTTCATGATGAAAATGATCTTCCGTCATTTTATCAAAGTTATCATCATTATCATCAAAAAAAATATAAGACCTTCAGCTGACATTGTTTTTATAGTTGCTAATTTATAGCGCAGATTTGAATGAGCGTGAATGAATGAGATTAACATGGGTAATTAAAGTTGCCAAAATATTTAAAAAAAAATTAGGACAGATAGAATGGCTCGGTATCCCATCATATCAAACACTGTAGTCGCATTATCCATCTATCCACATATGCTAGCTTGTTTAATGAAAACAAAATGGCTCAATATTCCATCATATCAAAAACTATAGCCACGTGTCCATCGGTCCATACTTGTACAGTTAATGCGCTCGGTAGATTCAAAGCGGTGGAGGTGCAAAAATTCATAGTGGGGATACAGCGAGGATATAACGGATGGCTCTAAAATAGCATATAAAACTCGTACTTAATGTTTTTAAAAATATATAAATGGTAATTAAATGAAAAATTATCATTCACTTGAATTATAAATAATACATAAATAATTTTAAATTAAAACATGTGCGAATATATTTTAAATAAACGAATAAATGTTATATAACATAATTGAATTTGGTAGAATATTAGAGTATTTTCCTTTCTGAAAATATATTAAAAATTAAATCAAATAAATTAGTTTCATAGTTTTATAATGTATAAATGCAATTTTTCAATTCATTTTATTAAAAAGATATAGCGGGAATAACGGAATATAGCGTAAATAACGGGATATAGCGGAAATAGCGGGGATTAAAGCGGAAAGGCTATATTCTGGGGATATATGGAAAAATCGTAGAGGTAGAAATCCGCTATGAGATATAGCGGGGTTGTAGCGGGGTAATAGCTGGGCATTAACTACACAGGTCCATACTGATTAAAAAACAAAATGACTCATTGTCCATCATATCAAACACTGTAGCAATGGTTTCATTTGTCCACATGTGCCGGCTTGATTAATGAAAATGAAATGGCTCGGTGTCTCATCATATGAAGCACCACAGCCACATTGTCCACCTGCCCAACATGCCAGCTTGATTAATGAAAATAAAATGGCTTGGTCTCTCATCATATCAAATACTATAGTCACGTTGTCCATCTATCCACACTTGCCATCCTGATTAATGAAAACAAAATGGCTCGGTGTCCCATCATATTAAACACCGTAGCCACATACCTCATCTATCCACACATGCCAACTTGTATGTTATATTGCATTGTATATAACATATTGCTTGCCATACCACACTGCACTCATATCATCCCATTAGTATATAAAAAATGGTGGATTACAACCATATTTCCTTGCCCTCGTCATACACATATGAAGGTCATTTAAGCCATGATACCCCACCGACTACATCTTCCCATTAACCACCAACTGAGGTGTGTTGAAATTGAGGAAAGACGCTATGAAGATGTAAAAGAACATGAGAGAGATCTACAAGAGCGTAGGCTTCTGGAGGATGTAAGAAAACAAAGAGAAAAGCGAATGAGCCAAAACGGGAGAAGTCAAAGAAGGCGTAAACTAAACAACCAACCACCTCAAAAGAGCAAGAGGTTGATTCTCAAGTAATATAATTTAACCGTGGAGTTTCTATTTTGTTTTCCATTAGAAGAAACAGAAACAATATCGGTCAAAGTCACTATAGATGCTGCAATTTTCTGGATGGATGTGAACTTCGGCAATGGCTTGATGATCCTTTACCTCATCGTGTAGTTGGGTATACCATTGAACATGAAGATGAAATTGCAACGATTAATAGAAGACCGAGTTCAATTCAATTATCAGGAGGTCGTAGACAGTTTTGATCAATCTATGTAGTTATTTTCAATCTTTGTTGTTATTTCTATTTTAATGTTTGTTGTCTTGTTTGTACCGTTTTAATTAAGTATTTGCCGATTTCCTATCTAAAGTACTTACTTGAATTCGAAAGTACATACAACTTACTTGATATAAATAACTTAACTAAAACACATAACTTGAGTTAGGAAGTACATACAACTTCACCAACTTAAATAACTTAACTAACATACATAACTTGAATTCGAAAGTACATACAGCGCCAACAACTTAACTAACATTCATAACTTATATTCGAAAGTACATGGAACTTACTTAAGTTAGATAACTTAATTAATTTACTTAACTTGTATTTGAAAGTAAAGACAACTTGTCTAACATAGCTAACCCAAAAATCATTCAAATTTTCTAACATAGCTAATCCAAAGATCATTCAAATTATATAATATAGCTAACCCAAAATTAATATGATACTCCCAAAAATATTGTGAATCAAACGTAGATCATGTTAACTGAAATAAGTCTTCTTCCACCATTGTATTTATAATGCTTTTGTATCTTCGACAAGCTCTAGTAAATGTGACATAAGTACTCCAAGTTTTCAGAACCCTTCAAATTAATCTACAATCATGTTGATTATTAAAAGCTTCATTTAGAGTAACCCAAAATCTTGATTTAACTCATTTTCCATATGTCGCTTCTTTGTACGCTTTAATCGATACGAAATAATCTTGTAGAGTCCAACTTTCATTTGTCATTGAAAATGTTGTGAACTTTCATTTATATAGAAAGTTCATAGTCTGATCATACGAATCAAGTGTCTTCTAAATGTCCACTTGGCAACCGTCCGCAAATTTGCCAAGTGTTTTTGTTTACAGAGGTACCAATTCTTTTATTTATGTTATGAATATCTTTACTACTAATAATGAGAATTCCTTTAACCAATTTCAACCGTGTCTTTTTGGATTACCAAAAATAACCTTCGTCAAAAATTTCTCTTCGTTACTTTTCGTTAAACCTAAATTCAGATCCATAGTCCTTCATCATCCCTCTGCCCTCTCTTCATTCCGCATTTTTTCCAACACCTTAAATCAAATCCATGGCTCTTCTTTCCAAACTCCTTTGTCACCAGACACATGAGACTCAACCATAGGCATAACGAATGAGAGATGGCAGTCTCCCAAATTTTTCTTCAGTGTATCTGCTCTTTTCAAAGCACTTTCAAGTTGTTTCAAACTTGCAAATGTAAGTTCAAGCTTCGCGAGATCGTTACTACAGTTTCTAATATTAGTAATTGTTTATTCATTTGAAAGTTACTTCAATGTTTTGTACTAGAATACGAGGTTAATTATATTTTGTAATTTGTTTATTATGTACTTTCGTCAGATTTATTAGGATTGCAGATGAATCTTGATATTATCATATTTTGACATTTAACGACCTCAAATAGCTAATAAACCTTATGATATGTTTCAATTGGTGAATTCTAACACTTTGCACATTCGATTTATGAGATTCAATGTAACAGTCAGCTGATTTTTCGTTCTTCGAAAATTCGACATCGACACTCACTTTATCGACTGCCGAGAAATCGAAGGCCGAAAACCGAGATGTTATGGGGTTTTTAAAAGAATTTAGAAAAAGAAAAAGAGAGAAGGGTTTTTAAAAAGAATTTAGAAAAAGAAAGAAGAGAGAAGAGATAAAGAAGATAGAAAATTTTAAAATAGAAGAAAAAGAGAATAGAGGAAAAAGAAAAAAACAGAAGAAAATAGGACGGGACAGAAAACAACAGAACAACATCAGAATCTCACTATTCGCAGCGGAACAACATATAATAATAAATGAATAATCTTTAAACAAAGAACTATATCAGTTATTACATTACATACATTTCATTACATCATATCATCAGAGTGTATAACAACATCAAACAGTGCAGCGGAAAAAGAAATACTATATAAACTAGTAATACGCCATGCCATCCAGCTTGCCTCCAGCAACTCCAGAATATCCAGAATATCCTGATAAACCTAACTCTTAACTGCCCGTGTGGAAATTGGTGGGCACCCAGAGTTTAGGAAGGAAAACAATAAACTCCAAGTCAGTCATGTGACTGGTGTGAGAACTCAAAATAGTTTATTTAACTTTAAAATCAAAATAGGAATATATATTTTTTTTTATTCAATTCGCAATGCTTTTAAAAATGAGACTACCATAAGGCCTCCCGCACACACACACAATGCAAACGCAGAATCGGAGGAGATTTCTCCTTATGATAGTCAAAGATGCTTGATACGCATTTAAAATAACATTTTATATTATTACTAGTGCATAGTGTAGGAAAAATTCATTTCGAAAGTAGAATATAAATCTTAGCCAACATAGACATTTCGAACTATGTCTACTATAGCTACCATCCAAACAGTGGTGACCACCATAAGTGAATGGCAGGTTCTACAACTAATACCGTACAAGTTTCGTATTGGGAATTGGATTTCCAACAAATGGTCAGGCCAAGGAACTTCCCATTGCCACTGAGAATGCCTCTGGAAAGACATCCCCGAGAACCAAACCGGATCTCTGCCAACACAAGGCCGGGTTACCCCTAACTGGGTAACTACTGACACGAGCACGCCATTCCCCGGTCCTTTAGGACCTTTTCAACCGAGCGCTCGATATCCAATTCACACAATCATAAAGTGTTTTCAACATGAGTAAGTATCTGGGCTCCATACCATGATACCACCCCTTTCCAGAAGGAAATGCACATACCCTAAGGGGAGCTACAGCAACCCCTAATAATCTTGCCGCATCTTTCCTGTTTTGACCATTTCCGGGATGTGAGGCTCGACGAATTCACGTCCACAAAAACATACTTTATACAAAAGCCATGCTTTGGGTCAACAAATGATCAACACAATGATCACTAAGATAGACGATCAAATAAATGATCCTATCACAATAATCAACACAATGATCATTTCAGCATCACTCAGCATGTCACATTACCAAACTGGGAATATATCGCTGATAACTTCAACTATATAACCTTTGAGCTCGTACGTCTCAAAGAAGGGTGTTAAGCAAAGAATAAATTCTCCGCCACCAACAGAAATATATTTGAAAGAAATCGGCTTTATATCTCAAATTGTAATGTCAGGCATACAATCCATACAAGTCTGTTCCGGGCTCGAACAAAACCGAAGGCACTTCTTACGAAGCCCTTGCAATACGGGTATTCACAATCCCGATCGAATTTCCCATCACTTAAGAGATCTCTATACCAGGAGCTACCCAGTGCAGAGACAATCGATAGGTCATCCTATCGCTTTCACAAATACTCGGTCTTCAACACCGATCTTCAAATGCAATTCATAACGACGTATCACATATTCGGAATGGGTTATACGACCCCATGGTCCTTTCCCGGTTAACCCGAATAGTGAGCGCTTATTCAAAAATAAGTGTGCATTCAAATTCAAACAAATCACATCAATTACCCATTCAAAGGGAAATATTGATAGTCGGTTATTGAACTATCAATGGATATGCATACATCACCAGATTCCAAATAATTTTCCAAATTATTTATTTTCCAAAATATCTTTACTAGATATATAATTTCAACACTTCAAAAATAAATCAATATTTATTTTTAACAAGTTTCACTTTCACATATAAATTCCTTAGTGAATTTATATTCCAAAATATTCATGCATATACGATTTCAATTATTCATTTCCAATTTATCTTCAAAAAGATAAATTCTAAATATTCACTTCATATTGGAAAATATTTCCATACTTATTTATTCATAAGTAATTCACAAATCTCTTTTATTTTCAACACTTAGAAAATATTCAATATACTTAAATCGAATTAAGTATATATTTCATTCTTTAAGGAAATCATTCACTTAAACATTTTTATTTGGGCCAAAACGAATGTTGCGTAAAACATCGTTACGACAACCCAAAATCATTAGTATAGGGATTCGAAATTAAATAGATATATAAATCCCAATACTATACAAAACATTTCCTTTCAGAAATCATTTACTATAACAACAGTGTTATAGTCCACCATTTCCTTTTATTTCTCGAAAACATCTATTTCAACAATAAACGTTGAAATCTATGGTTTTCGAATCTCAACTCATTTAAAACATCGTTAGATTGTTTTAATTCTATTTAAAACATTACATTCAAAACAATTTCTTTAACGTATTATTCACTATTCAAAAACGTGAATATACTACGTTAACAACTTTCATCCCTTTTAT
The DNA here is from genome assembly GCA_030765085.1 of Allium cepa. Classification (NCBI taxonomy): domain Eukaryota; kingdom Viridiplantae; phylum Streptophyta; class Magnoliopsida; order Asparagales; family Amaryllidaceae; genus Allium; species Allium cepa. Next base: position 430,689,029 of record CM060929.1, on the reverse strand, counting down.
TCAATTTATTTTAAAGGATTATCCACTATTCAAAAATGTGAATATAACTCCATTAATAGGTTATAACAATTAACTTATCAAAATAAGTCGTTTGCGAATTTATAAAACAACGTTTATAAATTCCATTTCCATTTATTTCATAACAACTTCCTTTATAAATCTTCTTTATTTACCTATTCGATTTATAATCTTAATTATAAACCAAAAGTCCAAATTATAAGTCAAACACTTATAATTTATTTATTTGCAAAAATCGTTCCTTTGAACTTTACAAATTTTATAAACCTATTGTTTATAAAATTCCATTTATAACTTCACCGTTATATAATTCTATAAATTTCATTCATTAATGAATTTCATTTTCACTTCATTCAAACACTTATAAAGACTCGTTTTATAATGTCAATATTTCGATTTATAAATATCCGTTTATAAATCTCTTAATATAAATCAATTAATATTATTCTTTAAAACATCTTTTAAATTCCTTTTATAATTTCATCATTTCGATTTATAAAATAATCAAATTTTATAAATCCTATATTTAAACTTTTATCATATATTCAAAAATCCAATCTAAATTATTTTATAAAATCATTAGTTCATATTTCTCAAAAATCGACTTTCAATCGTATTTCTAAAAAAATCAGCTTTTTAACTATATTTCACAAAAACCATAATTTTTATAACTTTAAAAATTATAACGTTTATTTATTTATAATGGATCAATTCCAAAAATATAGTATATTTTCAAAAATCACTTTAAAATCATTTTAAAATCCCAAAATCTGGGTCCAATGATGCTACACACCAAATAGTCAATCACGACTAACAACGATATCATATATCGATATGATAATCCATCAAATATCAAAATATCTGAAATAAAATAAATACTGTTGAGGAATCCAGTTGGATCCCTCCAACCTGTTTCCTGCATCCAAAAACATTAGCACAATACCAATTTCGCTCCAGTACGAAATTATCGCGGTACATGTTCTTAATAAATATTATCCGCTTAATAACGGCGTAATAGGGTCTCATCCGCTAAACAAAAAATGCGGGAAATCAATAACTGCAATATATACATATGCCAATATATATATATTGATATTATATATAATACCAATTTCACTGTTTATGAAATATTCGCGGTATATGTTTTTAATAAATAACATCCGCTTACTAACGGCGCATAATGTCTATTTTAACAATCAATAATTTACAGTCATCATTCAAACATGCATTCAAATATTTTAAATCTAACTATTTAAAATAAAATCGAAACTGATTCGATTGAGTGAGAAGTTCTCACCTTGGTTTTAATTTCCGTTTTAGCGATTTATTTCGAATAAAATTAAACGCGCGTTTAATTTTACCCGAAATTCTCACTAACTCCAAACGACTCCAAACCAACTCCATCGCGTAGTGCTCGTCCATACGATTCCAACGCAACTGAGTTTGCATTTTTTCGACCTCGTATGAAAAAGTTATGCATTTTATAAGATCGTACATGATTTAAATAACTTAATTTACAACTAACTTAACTATTTTAAACCCACTTCAAATCCAAGCCTTAGGATCTTGCTCCAACCTCATCACCACCGTTCGCATGCTTCTTCCCTCTTGCGTTTGCATCTCCAGGAAGACAATATTTTGGCCGAACCCATTCATGTAGATTAGGGTTAAACATTTCAACTTCAATGCTCAACGATACTTCATCACACTACCACCAACGCGAAGCTCTCGACAAGAGCTATCTCCACCTGCCACCATTGGAAGTTCGGCCCCCCCCAGCCTAGGGTTGCGTGCGCAGGTCTGAACTGTCGGCCCCACCTATCTCTCCCTCCGTCGCACCATTTCCGATCACATCCGTATGGATTTCAAGCTCTCTTCGTGCTCTATAACTTTCGTGTTGAGAGTTTCTTCTAATTCCTTGTAGATTGGGAGAGATTAATGAATGAAAGAGGATGATTTCTGGCCTTAGGTTATATAAGTGGCGGCTACAAGTTTTTAGGGTTAGGGTTTTGTGATTTTAGCAAATTATGAAGAGGTGGGTCTATTTATAAGGAACGAGCGACACTATTCATTCCGGATTTTCCGAACTCCGATTTAGGCGCCGTAACCAGCGTACCTAGGGTTTATCCCGCGTTCCGGACACAATGGAACAGGTTTCGGAAGCTAATTCGGAAGTATGTGCGAGTTATGGCTGAAAACGTTCAATTTGAATTAAACCGATTTAAATCGATTTCTAGGCGTTTTAATTTGTACCGGACAAACGGTAAATCCAAATGACTTGAAATTTGAAACCTTACAATAATATCACATTACGGATCCGATGAAACTGGTTTCGTCGAATTCCGAGACTTTTTGAAAAATGGCTATTTTGACTCGCCAAATTTAAATTAAAAATAATTCGATGCGTTTCGAGCTGCCACGATCAAACGATAACTCCGATTGACACGAAAATTGAAATCCGGTAATAACTAACTATTACGGATCCAATGAAACTGGTCTCGTTCAATTCTGAGACTGTTCAAAAATTGGCTATTTTACAGTCGATTATTAAATATTAAAATATTCAATTTTCACAGATTAACTTTTAATTCGATTTTAAAAGTTCTAAAATATTTCTATAACTCCAGTATGATTAAATAAAATTTTCCAAATTATTTTCAATCATATTTAACTCAATTTTTAATTATTTCCATAATTTAACATATTAAATTATCGATTTAATTATCCAATTAAATCCAAAAATTCAAAATAAAATTTATTCGACTTATAAATTCACTTATAAATATTTAAAATTAATTAAATATTCAAATTTAAATTATTAAAAATTCTGGGTCGTTACAATCTTTCCCCCTTAAAAGAATTTCGTCCCCGAAATTATAAGTAAGAAAAGTTACAAAATCTATTAACTTTCCAAAATCCATAGTTAAACTTCTTACCATAACTTTACTAAGTTTTCAAATCATACTTAGTTATCTTTTTCAAAAACAACTACCATTGTTTAACTTTCAATTCCAAAATCAAAGTTAAAGTTTTCCAAAATTTTCCAATTTTCTCAAATTTTTTCTAACGCCTTAAATTTTCGGAAAAATTCGCCATAGTCTCCTTTGCGCGGCTCGATCCGAAAAAAAAATGACAGTATATATATCACAAATATACATCTCATCAAGTAATGAGGCATCCCGAAGGGAAAAAAGTGTAAAAGTACGATATTTAATCCGAGATATGTACCTTATATTTTATTAGCGAGCATATACAGCTAATATAGCGCAAAAGCGAGCTCCAAATGCGAAGCAAACGCGATCCGCACCTACTAAATCACTCAACAAACAACATGAGAACATGCACATATGCAAATAATCTCAATATACAACATATAGTAACATAACAACTACATATGTCACTTAGCAAATGCAACCAACAACAAATGCAAACATCAACCAACTACCATTCATAATCAAATGAATATTCATTTATATTCTCATTCATATTTAATGAATTGGTTTTCACTTTAAATTACATTTGATTCATTTACATTGGATTTACTAACATTCATTCTCAATTCAATTAGTTTACATTACTAATTAAATCCAATTCACTTTCGATTCTATTCAAATTTATTTACTTCTAATTTGAATTCAATTTCATAGCTTCCAATTTCATTAACACTTAATGAATTACATACAATCAATCAACAATCATATAACAATCAATGTATATTAATTTCAACCAAATTCCTTTGCTTATATTCATTCATTTTTTTTTTATTCAACTTCTAATAAAATTAGATTTTAATGAATTAACATTTATATTCATTATTTCATATCAATTTAAATTACATTCAATTGATTAACGTTCAATCGATTCATTAATTCAATTCAATTACAAAGTTGAATTCTATTACATAACTCAAGTTCATATTTCTTTTAATCCACTTGATTATTTACTTCGATACCAAAATCAATTCCATTCAACAACACTTAAGTTATACTTCCATTTAACTTTAAATTCACTTTTATTCTCAACTCATATTCATAAATATATTCATATAGTTTCACTTTTTATGTATATAAGTTTATTTCACAATTGTAATTCACTTTAATTATAACTCAATTCTTATAATTCTTTTGCTTATACAATTATTCTCTTATTCAGGTTATTCAAACAACTAAACAATCACTTATATACACTTTAATAATTCTGAAAAATTATTTCTTTATATATAAAAATATAATCGAGGCAAAATTATTTCATTTACCCAATTTAAAACAATACTGTGCCGAATTGTTCTATTCAAGTGTTTAGAAACCCCTTCGGCATAGTCTTGCGGACCACGCTGACGAAAGTTCATATACCACTCAATAAACCAATCATCACAATATAAAACAATTTTTATATTCACTAACAAATACGCTCTCATAGCTATTATTACACTCAAACTCAATCTAGAATACTGCTGACTCTATCTCTAATGAGTAATACCCAACAGAACCATGGTTGTCGTTTAACCATCAGCTCTGATACCAAATGTAACAGTCAGCTGATTTTTCGTTCTTCGAAAATTCGACATCGACACTCACTTTATCGACTGCCGAGAAATCGAAGGCCGAAAACCGAGATGTTATGGGGTTTTTAAAAGAATTTAGAAAAAGAAAAAGAGAGAAGGGTTTTTAAAAAGAATTTAGAAAAAGAAAGAAGAGAGAAGAGATAAAGAAGATAGAAAATTTTAAAATAGAAGAAAAAGAGAATAGAGGAAAAAGAAAAAAACAGAAGAAAATAGGACGGGACAGAAAACAACAGAACAACATCAGAATCTCACTATTCGCAGCGGAACAACATATAATAATAAATGAATAATCTTTAAACAAAGAACTATATCAGTTATTACATTACATACATTTCATTACATCATATCATCAGAGTGTATAACAACATCAAACAGTGCAGCGGAAAAAGAAATACTATATAAACTAGTAATACGCCATGCCATCCAGCTTGCCTCCAGCAACTCCAGAATATCCAGAATATCCTGATAAACCTAACTCTTAACCGCCCGTGTGGAAATTGGTGGGCACCCAGAGTTTAGGAAGGAAAACAATAAACTCCAAGTCAGACATGTGACTGGTGTGAGAACTCAAAATAGTTTATTTAACTTTAAAATCAAAATAGGAATTTTTTTTTTTTTTATTCAATTCGCAATGCTTTTAAAAATGAGACTACCATAAGGCCTCCCGCACACACACACAATGCAAACGCAGAATCGGAGGAGATTTCTCCTTATGATAGTCAAAGATGCTTGATACGCATTTAAAATAACATTTTATATTATTACTAGTGCATAGTGTAGGAAAAATTCATTTCGAAAGTAGAATATAAATCTTAGCCAACATAGACATTTCGAACTATGTCTACTATAGCTACCATCCAAACAGTGGTGACCACCATAAGTGAATGGCAGGTTCTACAACTAATACCGTACAAGTTTCGTATTGGGAATTGGATTTTCAACAAATGGTCAGGCCAAGGAACTTCCCATTGCCACTGAGAATGCCTCTGGAAAGACATCCCCGAGAACCAAACCGGATCTCTGCCAACACAAGGCCGGGTTACCCCTAACTGGGTAACTACTGACACGAGCACGCCATTCCCCGGTCCTTTAGGACCTTTTCAACCGAGCGCTCGATATCCAATTCACACAATCATAAAGTGTTTTCAACATGAGTAAGTATCTGGGCTCCATACCATGATACCACCCCTTTCCAGAAGGAAATGCACATACCCTAAGGGGAGCTACAGCAACCCCTAATAACCTTGCCGCATCTTTCCTGTTTTGACCATTTCCGGGATGTGAGGCTCGACGAATTCACGTCCACAAAAACATACTTTATACAAAAGCCATGCTTTGGGTCAACAAATGATCAACACAATGATCACTAAGATAGACGATCAAATAAATGATCCTATCACAATAATCAACACAATGATCATTTCAGCATCACTCAGCATGTCACATTACCAAACTGGGAATATATCGCTGATAACTTCAACTATATAACCTTTGAGCTCGTACGTCTCAAAGAAGGGTGTTAAGCAAAGAATAAATTCTCCGCCACCAACAGAAATATATTTGAAAGAAATCGGCTTTATATCTCAAATTGTAATGTCAGGCATACAATCCATACAAGTCTGTTCCGGGCTCGAACAAAACCGAAGGCACTTCTTACGAAGCCCTTGCAATACGGGTATTCACAATCCCGATCGAATTTCCCATCACTTAAGAGATCTCTATACCAGGAGCTACCCAGTGCAAAGACAATCGATAGGTCATCCTATCGCTTTTATAAATACTCGGTCTTCAACACCGATCTTCAAATGCAATTCATAACGACGTATCACATATTCGGAATGGGTTATACGACCCCATGGTCCTTTCCCGGTTAACCCGAATAGTGAGCGCTTATTCAAAAATAAGTGTGCATTCAAATTCAAACAAATCACATCAATTACCCATTCAAAGGGAAATATTGATAGTCGGTTATTGAACTATCAATGGATATGCATACATCACCAGATTCCAAATAATTTTCCAAATTATTTATTTTCCAAAATATCTTTACTAGATATATAATTTCAACACTTCAAAAATAAATCAATATTTATTTTTAACAAGTTTCACTTTCACATATAAATTCCTTAGTGAATTTATATTCCAAAATATTCATGCATATACGATTTCAATTATTCATTTCCAATTTATCTTCAAAAAGATAAATTCTAAATATTCACTTCATATTGGAAAATATTTCCATACTTATTTATTCATAAGTAATTCACAAATCTCTTTTATTTTCAACACTTAGAAAATATTCAATATACTTAAATCGAATTAAGTATATATTTCATTCTTTAAGGAAATCATTCACTTAAACATTTTTATTTGGGCCAAAACGAATGTTGCGTAAAACATCGTTACGACAACCCAAAATCATTAGTATAGGGATTCGAAATTAAATAGATATATAAATCCCAATACTATACAAAACATTTCCTTTCAGAAATCATTTACTATAACAACAGTGTTATAGTCCACCATTTCCTTTTATTTCTCGAAAACATCTATTTCAACAATAAACGTTGAAATCTATGGTTTTCGAATCTCAACTCATTTAAAACATCGTTAGATTGTTTTAATTCTATTTAAAACATTACATTCAAAACAATTTCTTTAACGTATTATTCACTATTCAAAAACGTGAATATACTACGTTAACAACTTTCATCCCTTTTATTCAATTTATTTTAAAGGATTATTCACTATTCAAAAATGTGAATATAACTCCATTAATAGGTTATAACAATTAACTTATCAAAATAAGTCGTTTGCGAATTTATAAAACAACGTTTATAAATTCCATTTCCATTTATTTCATAACAACTTCCTTTATAAATCTTCTTTATTTACCTATTCGATTTATAATCTTAATTATAAACCAAAAGTCCAAATTATAAGTCAAACACTTATAATTTATTTATTTGCAAAAATCGTTCCTTTGAACTTTACAAATTTTATAAACCTATTGTTTATAAAATTCCATTTATAACTTCACCGTTATATAATTCTATAAATTTCATTCATTAATGAATTTCATTTTCACTTCATTCAAACACTTATAAAGACTCGTTTTATAATGTCAATATTTCGATTTATAAATATCCGTTTATAAATCTCTTAATATAAATCAATTAATATTATTCTTTAAAACATCTTTTAAATTCCTTTTATAATTTCATCATTTCGATTTATAAAATAATCAAATTTTATAAATCCTATATTTAAACTTTTATCATATATTCAAAAATCCAATCTAAATTATTTTATAAAATCATTAGTTCATATTTCTCAAAAATCGACTTTCAATCGTATTTCTAAAAAAATCAGCTTTTTAACTATATTTCACAAAAACCATAATTTTTATAACTTTAAAAATTATAACGTTTATTTATTTATAATGGATCAATTCCAAAAATATAGTATATTTTCAAAAATCACTTTAAAATCATTTTAAAATCCCAAAATCTGGGTCCAATGATGCTACACACCAAATAGTCAATCACGACTAACAACGATATCATATATCGATATGATAATCCATCAAATATCAAAATATCTGAAATAAAATAAATACTGTTGAGGAATCCAGTTGGATCCCTCCAACCTGTTTCCTGCATCCAAAAACATTAGCACAATACCAATTTCGCTCCAGTACGAAATTATCGCGGTACATGTTCTTAATAAATATTATCCGCTTAATAACGGCGTAATAGGGTCTCATCCGCTAAACAAAAAATGCGGGAAATCAATAACTGCAATATATACATATGCCAATATATATATATTGATATTATATATAATACCAATTTCACTGTTTATGAAATATTCGCGGTATATGTTTTTAATAAATAACATCCGCTTACTAACGGCGCATAATGTCTATTTTAACAATCAATAATTTACAGTCATCATTCAAACATGCATTCAAATATTTTAAATCTAACTATTTAAAATAAAATCGAAACTGATTCGATTGAGTGAGAAGTTCTCACCTTGGTTTTAATTTCCGTTTTAGCGATTTATTTCGAATAAAATTAAACGCGCGTTTAATTTTACCCGAAATTCTCACTAACTCCAAACGACTCCAAACCAACTCCATCGCGTAGTGCTCGTCCATACGATTCCAACGCAACTGAGTTTGCATTTTTTCGACCTCGTATGAAAAAGTTATGCATTTTATAAGATCGTACATGATTTAAATAACTTAATTTACAACTAACTTAACTATTTTAAACCCACTTCAAATCCAAGCCTTAGGATCTTGCTCCAACCTCATCACCACCGTTCGCATGCTTCTTCCCTCTTGCGTTTGCATCTCCAGGAAGACAATATTTTGGCCGAACCCATTCATGTAGATTAGGGTTAAACATTTCAACTTCAATGCTCAACGATACTTCATCACACTACCACCAACGCGAAGCTCTCGACAAGAGCTATCTCCACCTGCCACCATTGGAAGTTCGGCGCCCCCCCTAGCCTAGGGTTGCGTGCGCAGGTCTGAACTGTCGGCCCCACCTATCTCTCCCTCCGTCGCACCATTTCCGATCACATCCGTATGGATTTCAAGCTCTCTTCGTGCTCTATAACTTTCGTGTTGAGAGTTTCTTCTAATTCCTTGTAGATTGGGAGAGATTAATGAATGAAAGAGGATGATTTCTGGCCTTAGGTTATATAAGTGGCGGCTACAAGTTTTTAGGGTTAGGGTTTTGTGATTTTAGCAAATTATGAAGAGGTGGGTCTATTTATAAGGAACGAGCGACACTATTCATTCCGGATTTTCCGAACTCCGATTTAGGCGCCGTAACCAGCGTACCTAGGGTTTATCCCGCGTTCCGGACACAATGGAACAGGTTTCGGAAGCTAATTCGGAAGTATGTGCGAGTTATGGCTGAAAACGTTCAATTTGAATTAAACCGATTTAAATCGATTTCTAGGCGTTTTAATTTGTACCGGACAAACGGTAAATCCAAATGACTTGAAATTTGAAACCTTACAATAATATCACATTACGGATCCGATGAAACTGGTTTCGTCGAATTCCGAGACTTTTTGAAAAATGGCTATTTTGACTCGCCAAATTTAAATTAAAAATAATTCGATGCGTTTCGAGCTGCCACGATCAAACGATAACTCCGATTGACACGAAAATTGAAATCCGGTAATAACTAACTATTACGGATCCAATGAAACTGGTCTCGTTCAATTCTGAGACTGTTCAAAAATTGGCTATTTTACAGTCGATTATTAAATATTAAAATATTCAATTTTCACAGATTAACTTTTAATTCGATTTTAAAAGTTCTAAAATATTTCTATAACTCCAGTATGATTAAATAAAATTTTCCAAATTATTTTCAATCATATTTAACTCAATTTTTAATTATTTCCATAATTTAACATATTAAATTATCGATTTAATTATCCAATTAAATCCAAAAATTCAAAATAAAATTTATTCGACTTATAAATTCACTTATAAATATTTAAAATTAATTAAATATTCAAATTTAAATTATTAAAAATTCTGGGTCGTTACATTCGATATGATGCATGCGTATCTCAAATTCTTTCATGACATCTGATATGATGTATGTGTATCTCACATTCTCAAGGTAAATGAGTTTGATAATAAAATTTTGTGAGCCTAAAATATATTTTCTCATATAAACAATAATTCTTCAATAACTGGACAAAAGAGAAAATTACACTCTTAAAGCTTGAATCATTAAGAATCACCATCGATTTATTGCCATAGATCTGTGTTACTCTCTTTAGAATAGCCTTATGTTTATGTCTACAAGCATAATAGTGCATAGACATTACAGTGAGTAGAAATGATCAGCTAAATTATACTATGGTCCTTTTTATACAGCTAGCGGTTGAAATTGTTATTTACAAGCATAACAACAGTTACCTTTATAGAATCTATGTCATATAACATGTATATACTTGCATTTTTATGTACATGTGTTTTTATACCTTCCTACTGGATTGCAATAGACGATTCAATCCTTAAAACATCTAGCATGAATTTCCATTATATTCATATAATATATATATATGTTTGTCTAAGTTGAATTTTCATTATATTGAAGTACAATAGAACACAAGCAAGTCAAATTTCATCTGAATAACTCTAGATTATGTTTTAAGATCGTATTGAAAATTTTATCCTCCATGACATTATTGCCTAGCTCCACCATTGTATGCAGCGTATCAATCATTCTTCATTCGTCTCTCAAATAAGTAAGGTAAGTAACACAAGCATCAGGGCGTTTAGGAGAATAAATTATCAGAGGAGAAAGAAGAAAGATGATCAAGGCTTCATATGGAAACTCCACTCTGAAGTCTGACAATATACTTCTCTATAGTTCAAAAGGTTTTTATAGGTTGTATTTTCAACATTTATAGGACAAATGCGGAGCAGAAGTGGCAACCATAATTTAGCTTATGCACCATTAGTGCGACACTTCTACCTAGCTTCTATTTCATTGTTAAAATCAATGGAATGTAAGAAGAGAAACTAACTACTGCGAGTTGCTTCAAATCATTATCATAAGTTTTGACAAATGCTAAATCAGCTTCAAGAAAGAAAGAAAAAGACTCAGCAGTTCGTTCCTAAACCAACAAATCTAAAATATAAAAGTTCTTTATGCTTCCAATTAATGCATGTCTCATCTGCATCGTTATTCATATAACAAACTGCACACATTCTTTATTCTTTTCTTCCTAAAATAAGGTTTCTGGCTTACATTTTACTCACAACTCACACAATCCCCGTGTTCTCTCTAAAATGTGGTTTCTGGCTTATATTCTTCTCATAACCTTCACAATCCATGCTCACACACATCTCAACAATCTGTCTGTACTAAAAAATAAAAATAAAATAGTCTTAATTTCTCATGAGTAATGCAAGATTAAAATGTTGTTGTATGCTGCATAGTTGAACTTGAACAATGTATTCGAAATAAATCAAATACTACTGTTATTTTAATGAAACAATATTGATGTATTATTAACTATCACTAAATAAGAAAATGTTAACAAATTGAAATGTTCTATATATACTCAGTTTCAAATTGACGTTGGTTTTATTTTAGGTATCTCTACATAACTAAATACAAAATGCGCAACAAGAGTTCATACACTCTGAGCATATATTCCAAGTATTGAATAAGTAGAGGTCGCCTATTATAGCTTTTTCATATGCATCTCATAGTAACTAATAGATGCAACCCAATAAAGATATGCCAATAACATACAAATTAATTAAATGTTAGTGAAAGAATAAGTCTTAACTCAAATTGACTAAACCTTTTCTTACTTTTCTTATTTGGATTGTTGATATATAACTGTAGTAGTAGGAGTAAAAGTTGATTACTTTTTAGGTACCATTCTTTGATAGTGAACAAACAGACGAAGCACCTTTTGAAAAAAATAAAACATATGTATTGTTTACTCCAAGGGCAAACCCAAGGGCGATAATTAATCCAACTGAACTAAACGGAGGCGCTGAGAAAGTAATGTTATGAATCAGCGGTGTTAACGAATTAGTAATTTTGTGTTTTTTTAGTGGTATTTCAGTTTGTAATGGTAACTTTAATTTAAAATTTTATTGTCTAAGGCTTTGTGTTGTTTGTATGCCTAACCTTTATTTTTTAGCTTGATGTCCAACATATGTAATTTTATCAAACTAAATGTTAGACATTTTGAATCATTTTAGAAACAAAATTTTGATTACAGTCAATCTACATTATATATTCAACAGAACTCATGATATGTCTGTTAACTGTTATTATTATTTTGGTCAATATTACTCCTATATAAACCATTTTATGAGCCATACATAATTCCAATTCGTTGGGTCATAAATATGAAGTGCAGGAGAACTAAATCATTTAAATATGTGTATTTTGTTAAAACTGGATGGACGGGCGTTCTTAAATTTATGACGATGTTCTGTAAGGTATTAGAAATCCAAGCTAAATGATTTGAATTCAAACTCCAATATTATTTAAGTTAATAATTTGCATTTAGCATTGTTTTATTTTTCATAATTATGACAAAATTGTACGAAAATGTTTGGCTTTCAAACACATTGTCTTTCTTATAAACCATATATATATATATATATATATATATATATATATATACATATATATATATTTGGTAGCTTGAAATTAAAGATAGTATTGTAGTTGATCTTGGCAAAAATAGAATCATTGCGTTCTAATTTTATATGTGAAAATGAATATGAAATAAGCCATTATTAAATTATGATGAGACTACGATATAGCCTTTTGCTTAATAATGCTTCATAATGCTTAGACGTGGTCCGTGCCTTTAAAAAACCAAATATTTATGTTGAACGGAGAAATTGTGTACTATATTGTAAACAAAACAATATTCATGCTCGGAAACATGCTAAAAAAGTGCATTATTGAATTAATGTTGCTTGGTGTGATTAGATATTGGTCCACCTGGTCGTGCATATATACTCGTAGTACATAATGAAAACGAAATATAAACCATCAGCATATGACCAATAAAAGAATACGTACATGAGCATATATCATCATCAACATCCCAAATATACTAGTTTGAAATACATGTATGAATCACAAAAACAACATCAGTCTATGTGAGGTGATCCAATACCACTCACATCGTCGTCGTTATCATCATTGTTGTCATCCTAGTCATGTGGCTCCTATGCAGTTAAAGCTCTGCTATAGCACATAGTGCTCTTCAACTGCTACGCTATTTCAATTTAACGCTATTAAACAGTAGATCTGCTTTAAACCCTGTTATTTTCCACTATATCCGCTATATCAAGGCTTTTTAACATCCGTTTTAGCAACATTAATATACAAAGGTTGATTTGGCTAGTTTTTTTAAAATCAAATCAACAAAGTTAGGGTAAAATATAATTTTAACGCATAAGTGCTCAATATAAGTTAGAAATCTATTGTAGGCACCGAATCTAATCTAAATAAATCATGATATTTTTTTGTTTTGTTATATAAGATTGAATAATATTTCTTTTTCTTACATAAATAATGTAAATGAGAATAAGTTGTCTTTAAATATTTGGTGTTGTATCTAATGAGGCTTTTTACACCTCCGCTACTTGCTGCTATATTCTCACTTTATCTCCACTATAACTATTTACATCTCCACCACTATGGAACTGCAAAATGCTTTAACTACATAGTGTGGCCCTAGTGGCGGTTGATGTTGTTGCTGAAGCTGCTGAATCTGAGCCTGATAATTATGTATCTAAGCGTCATACTGAGCCGATTGAGTCTGATACTCAATCTGATACTAAATCTACTGCTATTGTATGACAATCTGATAACCTTGATAAATAAGCTGAGTATAATTAAGCATCATGTGCTTAAATGCAGCAATCCCTATCTATACTAATCCATGTACTTGATGTGAAAAAGGAAAATTATACATATATCATGGCAATAAATGATGGTGGACTATACGAAAATTTAAAAGCCATACGTACCTGATGTGGATGATATAAATCAGCAAAATGTACACCCTGAATGTCCTCATCTACAGGAACTACAGTGGATACTCAAAAATCTCACCCTGTAATGTTTATGCTCTGAATGCCCATTGAGGGGAATCAAATATAAGAGGTTGTGTGTACCAAGGCAACGTAGGCTCAAAAGTAGCTCTTGGTAATGGTACTCTATCAAAAGAGATACGTAGGCTAATACGATCAGAGTTCAAATCCCGTTTATAATCAGCTAGCGAGTAAGCACGTGGGGTAATCAAGTCCAATATGCATCGAAACCTCCGAGTACAGTAAAAGGCTCACCATCTGGTCATCCCATGGCCCTCATACCAGCAATATAAGCCGGAGCATCCTGAATAGATATGTACATATCATCACATTGAAGCAGATCAGAGGGATTGCGAACTATACCATACAACTACAACCAACACCGCTCCCCTAAATACCAAATGAAAGGACATGTAGGAACCTGAAAGAAAATCCTACGTCTCGAAATAGAATACTAGAAAGTGATGGAATGTTTGTCGCCGAGCTTCATAAACTAAATATACTCCTGCCAGAAACGAATAATAATGTTGTTGCGTCGCGTCATATCCATTTACTGTCTACCCTCCATCAACTCGTTATGCACCCCTTGTACAGTACATTGGACATGCATATCATTCCCCCATAATTTGGGGAAGTAGATATATGGAGTAGTGTTCGCTTCATTAACAAGTTGCGGTGCATGCTTTGTAGTACCAAAATGGAAAGATGTACCAAAAACCAAACAACTATCAGGATTGTTATAGCGCATAGGTATCCAATGCTACCTCAAGGATGGCAGTATCGTAATTGTAAATATGAAGTCCATCTAATTCTACCAATCCAGCTAGATATCCAAGTCTACTTGTCCCTTATTGTTTGAAGAAAAAATGTAGAAGCAAACAGATATAATAGAAAGACACATATAACAGGAGTGTGCATCTCCCCAGCGTCCCTATAGTCTACTATTTATCTATGTAGACATGTAAGTGTAACAACACCTTCTCTAACCCATCGTCAGTAAAAGTCGGTAAATATGTGAATATGACTCAAAATTCTCATATGAACTATCAAAGAGTACCAGCACACGGTCTGTTCAACCGACCTCTATATCAGTCAGCATATATAGGTCTAAAGGAATCAATACCAACTCAAAATCTAGGAAATGAAATGTATGTATGGTAGACCACCATAACTCATTAAGAGCCTCTACTACACAACGGTCGGCATGTGCAAATGTAGGTAACTGTAGAAAATCACCCAAAGGTAATGCATATAACTAGTCTTAATCGGCTCAAGTAATGTATGAAAGTACTCATTAATGCATCCACGCCAACTACCATGCATGGATATATGATCGGCCTATATAAGTAATTATTTAGCGTTAACGATAAACTAAGCAAACCGATAAACATATATAGTTTGTGATAGACATGTTTATCTAATAATTTATATTAAAAATGTACACTTGGCGTTGTTAGCGCTGCATTCAGTCGATGTGTTCTCGTCGAGGGCATCTCGTGCAGATCGTAGATCATCTGTGGTCATAGTAGCACCATACAGTTAAAGTCCCGCTAAAGCCACGCAAAATCCTCGCTACAGCGTATAGCGCTCTTCGATCGCTACGTTATTTCAATTTAGCACAATTGAACAGTAGATCTGCTTTAAACCCCGTTATTTTCTTCTACGTCCGCTAAATCAAAGGCTTTTTAGCATCCGCTTTAGCAACATTAATACATAAAAGGTTGGTTTGACTAGTTTTCTTTTTAAACCAAATCAACAAGATCAGGGTAAAATCCTAATTTTAAGACATAAATGTTCAATATAAGTTAAAAATCGATTGTAGCCATCAAATTTAGTCTGCATAAATCATGATATTCTTTGATTTTGTTATATAAGATTAAACAATATTTTTTCTTCCTATACAAATGATGTGCGAATGAGAATAAAGTAATTTTAAATATTTGGTTGTATGTCTAATAAAGCTTTTTGCACCTCCGTTATTTTCCGCTATGTCTCCCTATAATTTTTTGCACATTCACCGCTATAGAACAGTCGAACGTTTTAACTGCACAACAGTGGTATTTGCAGTGGTATGAACTGCATCAACATTGACATTGGTCGTGTAACAAACGGTCTGTTTAGAAATTTTGACGGATCGTGGTTGCATTTCTACGTCTCGGTGAAAAAAAAAGGGTTAAAATTAGGGGAAAATAGGAACAACGCCTGATATAGACGCCGAGCTTAGCCGTTTATTCAACAAACGCCTAAAGCTCATACACTTGTCGAACAAGCGCCTAAACCCTTTCCAAACATAGACGATTCTATAACAAGTGCTTGGTTCGAGATACTGTTGGAAAAACCATGCACTACATTTCGTAATCTAACAAAATATCATATCTGCATTCTAAACGGTTGGAGATGCTCTTAGATTAAGTTGTAAACTTATTTCTTTGCGTATCAATTCAATCCAAAGATATTGGTACTTGCTTATGAAACTTTTTGTATGTTGTACTTCTTTGAGTTTAGTTGCAAGTAGGGAGGGATTGTTGAATAGCTACGATAAATTTAAAGTCATTTCACATATTTAACCTATTGTATTTTGTATTAATTGACAATGAATTCTATTCTGAAATGTATATGTAGTATGATTCATTTGTTTGAAGGAAATATACCAAAATTTTCAAACTATTTATTGTGATTCATTTGTCTGAGGGAGATACACAGAAATAACTTGCGCATATTTATCATCTCGTTTTCTCTTTCCTCAATTGAAAAAGAACGTATAAAAAAAATTTCTTCTTTCATTCATTTCTTTCTCTCCACATAACAAGTTTGAAGGATCATCGGATTAATCTTTGAAGGGGACAGTAATCATCGACTGATTTTGGTTTTAAAACAGTGGTCCATCCATGAAGATATATTTACTAGTGCTCTCGTCAACTTTCAAAAACTAACATGACTTGATCTTATTGTTCAGAACTTTCAATTCTAAAGCCACAACCAATTAGAAAGCATCAAGTGACTTGCCTGTCCTCTTGCATTGGATTTGTCACCTATTACATACAAGTTACTAATATTCTGAGCGTGCAATAACATAACTGAATCAAACTTTTATTTTGAGGACTCCATCAAATATTGTGTTTTAGGTGATCATAGACTATGTATTAGCAGGTAGAGACGATTATTTCCCAACGTAAATTTTAAACCAAAACAGCCCCAAAAAAAGAATGTAATCCATCAACACGGTTTACGATCAAAAACCTAAGAACTCATACAATGCATCGGTAATCAATTTTCACACGAAACCATGTACATTGCAAGAGTTCATGCTAGTACCAACTAACGTTTCTTCAGCCAACTTTCAAAATGAGAAAGAAACCACCTGGTCCTTAGAACACAAACAAATATGATGAAGACATCAGCTTATAAAACAAACCATCCAACCGAGCGACATAGTTACGAGCATACCATGTACACCATATTTTTCATATCCAACTGTAAGGTTAACTTATTCAACACAGCAATATCAAGCTGAAACCAGCATAACACATTGCACTTTAGGTTTACTTCCTAAGTATTTAATCGTAACCAATTAACCATTTTCATCCAATATGTAAACATCATCACCAAATTAGTGCCATTTACATCATAAAAAAGACCTGAAAATATTCCAAATAAAACATGGAATAACATGACACTGGGGTATTTGTATAATTCATGGGAAGGAAAGGGCATGCTCAAAACCTATTTTTGCAAGTAAAATATCTTCATCAAATTTATTCGACTCCACCATTAGCTTACTCAACTTTAAATCTATCTCTTTTTCCTCCATTAAAACCTGACCCCGCAGTTCATGCAAATGACAAAGGTTTTTCTCTATCTCCGACAGATCTCGGTCGTCGCTTGATTTTACCTTCGCATTTGATTCTGCAAGTACCATTTTCAACATGGAAGTCTTATTTGCAAGTCCCTCATGAATCTTTTTTAGTTGTATCAACTCGACAAGCCGAGACTGTACTTTTTCCACATTGAATCCGTGCAATTGCAGATTAAGAAGAGCCTTTGCAATCTCATCAAATTTCTCGGGAGGATCTGATATGTTTAAATTGGGAATATCATCTACTACCTTGGAAAAAGTTATCATCAAGCCGATAGCCATTGCTTCACGGTCCATTCCTTCAGGGTATTTACTACAGTGTTTTACTAAGGGAGAAAAGTGTGGGTCTTGTGGCATTACGGTGAATATCTCCATTGATTTAACAGATTCCCATAGGATAGAGCATTTCTTAAATGTTAGTAAAGATTTCTTGATATCTGGCACGTTTGAATTTTTGCCCCAGCTGATGTGATGATTATAGCCGATATATTCAATAAAAGCAAAACTTCGGCCTGATGCTACATTTATGAATAACAAGAAAATTATATTACAACAATAATGTACTATGATATGGTTTCATGGATTATATTAATCTAAAACTATAGCAAACGGATTTACCAAGCGAACACATGAATGTAAAGCTACAAGCACTAACACCCATTTAGCTTATTCAAACCAGCACATCAAGTGATAGTTGGGTTTTTATTAAGAAAACACATTAAATAATCTACAAAAAGAATATAAGTTTTATTTGAATACTAGTGAGCACAAAAAGAAAAGAAAAAATAAATCAGAAATACCACCATATGTATCCATTATAAGAATTTTTATTCTTAAAACTGAATTTGCTAATACCTTATTTGAGAGACACAATGGGTCATAGCAATCACATTTATCAAAAAGCATATTATTATATATCATTTAACATATAAACTGACTTTGCCTTAAAAAATCAAGAAAAAAATTGGTCAAATGATACTTCTTAATTAATGTGGAGGACAACTAGATATTACATGGCAACAACCTAAACTATACAGAGTTCAAGTATTTTGAGTTGAAATTATGTCACAATATACTCAAATCGTAAGAAGATTGAGGGCTTTGCAACGGTGAAAACCGTGTGAATTGTAGTTACGGCGAAGACGATATGGGAGTTTGAAGTTTAGTGTGCGGGCTGTAATCTGCCAGAGTAACAAAACCAGTCACCAGGGGAAAAAATTACAGTGGCCTATCGCTGAACCTGCTATAGGCCAAAAATTAAGACTGATCACCACCCAGATACTTGTGGTGACCAGTGGCAGATCCAGATTTGTGTTTGGGCTTGTTTTCTAGTGACTTTGACGCTCCAGATCGCTCCCTGGGACATATGATGGCTCTTATTGGCTTTGGGTTCATTTTTGGAAGAAATGTTCTTAAGGAACAACATCTTTCCTATATATTTTAATATTAGCAAATATATGATTATATATTTTATTTAATGGTTGAGATGCTTTAGAGTTATTTTAGAAAAATTATTTTATGGCTATTGTTGGTTGGTGACAAATATAACTAAACATGTGTATGGTCATCCACCATCAAGAGGAATTGATAATTAGGGTTTGGTACTCAAATTGACCTACTTGGTAATTGGTTTGGTCGTTTTTAGTAAGAGAAAGGTTAAAGAAAATTATTCAGGTTTTCTGTTCTTCACTTATTTTCTTTTTTCGTTGTAACTATGTACGACTCCTTCGAAAAAATCCTAACATTTTGTGATAAAATTGGCTAAAATTAAACTCAACTTATCAATTTACGAAAATTTCAACCTTTTATTTATTGTTTGTTGTATTCTTTTTTATTAAAGAAAATCATCAGGAAATGTTTTACCCACAAGAGATGAAATGAAAGGAAAAATGAGATCATGCTGCATAAGATTAGGATAAATGTGAAGGTGCTCAAAAACGCGTGATCGAATACAACAGTCTAAAAAAACAGCCTGTCGTCATTTGTAAACACCACTTCACTGCTCAATATTCAATAACCCACTAACTAGTAACTACAAAAATAAAATTAGAAGTAAATAATCGATGACATCTCCACTAAATTATTCATTCGTCCTCTTCTTCCTTATCCTTAGAGCAACTGGTCATCCTCAGTCAAATGTCTCTTTCAGTAACATAAATCATTGCGAGTTTGGTCCATACATAACCAAAAACAACGCGAACTACTGCACCATACCAATCGCAAAGTCCCCATTCTAGTTTTCCTTCTACGAACACCACACCCAACCATTTCTACCTCGGACTCCATATGGGAATACGTCGCTTAAAATCCACCTTTGATTTCTGACTCGACCGGGAGAGTTGACGAGCGTGTGTTGCGTTCACGTTGCTGCGTAAGTGTGGAAGACTGGGAGAATGTGTAAAGATGAAATGCCTACGGCGTGCCTAACTCGGAATGGTTTAGTAGGGTGGAGTGAGGAATGTTTAACTTCAGATTAGGGTTGTTATGGTATGGGTAGATTTATCATTACCATACGATTATCACGCAATCGTTAATCAATATTGAACTACATCGGTATATCAATGTTAACGGTATGGTAATAGTAAATTTACTATTATTAACAATTAATATAGTGGTAAAGAAATGTGAAACAATCTTTTCTAGTTTTTCTAACTTCAAAATTTTAAGTTTAGTAGAATTATTCATTCATATAGATAATTTGTGATAAATCAAGAAAATTTCCTATATCAACTAAATAAATTGAAATGTTTATATATGCATTGGACGTATTATCAACGATATATTTATTTTTTATCATTATCAAAGTCTTAATACAACAAAATTTTAATTTCTTTATGCATTGGTAAATTTATCATTACCATTGAACGGTTTACCAATCCATCGGTAAATCAATGATCATTTTACCAGTGGTATCGATAAAGTATCGATAATCATTTTGGACATACTGATAGTATTGGTTCAGTAACGATTTTCTTGTATCGGTATCGATTACCGGTACCATAACAGCCCTACTTCAAATGCAAGGAAATGTAGAGGCAGTAAAAGTGGATGAAGGAGTTAATTACACAAGGTTGAAGGAGTATATAGTTTTTTTGAGTTGGTATGGAGGAGAAAGGCTTGGAGGTTTTCCTGTACATGACCGTATGAAAAAGCGCGGTTTTGATTGCAAGAGTTGTGCTTTCTGTACAGGGAGTTGGAAAACAGGCGCTGGCTTGCTCCTCTAATTGGAACTCTCCATTCAGTTGCTAATTCTTACCATCTTACATATATCAAATATGCATAGTTAGTTATTTGGATGATATATGTATTTTATCTTTAAATCGTATTTTTTTTTTTTTCAATTATCTTTTCTCAAGGTAGTGTGCTAGCTGCATGATGATATGCAGTGTAATTATGATGCCTTAGCTCTTTTCGAAATTGAAAATATTTCACGTTTTTAACTAATAATGAAAAATACATTTATTTGGTGTAAATATTTGAAAATTTTAGCACATAATGGAAATTACAATTATTTAATGCAGTTTTTCGCAGTCATTTTTATGTAGTAAATTTTAATATATACATTCGTAATCATTTTGCAAGAATCAAAACTTCCATTGATTATCCATAGCTTAAATCCGGTATTTATTTCATTTGAATTCAAATCCTAATATTTCTATTCTATTTATGTAATCCCCCGCTCACTTTGGCATGGTATTAGGTAATTAAGAACATGAAATTGACATGATGATGATGTAATATGATACGGTTTTATAGATTATATTGAACTATTATTAGCACAGGGATTTATCAAGAGAATGCATCAAGTATAAAGCTATATAAGCACTAGCACGTACTTAAATAATTCAAACCAGCATATGTGCGCTTTGCCAATTCAACCAGTGATGGTTGGTTTTTATTAACACCTTTAAGGCTCTTTTGGCAACCAAAAGCACAAGTGCTTTTGCTTATTTCAAAAGTCTTTTTACCTTCAAGCCAAATATTTCAAATGGTAAACTTTTGACTCGTAAGTCAAAAGATATTTTGAATTTTGGATTTTGAATTAAAAAAATTCAAATAGTGAAAAATGTCAATTTGAAACTTCAAATTTTGAAATTAGAAATTTCAAAATTTTACATTTTGGAATTCTGGTTTTGAAATTTGAAAATTTGGAAATGTTAATTTTAAAAATTGAAATTCTAATAATTCAAATTTTGAAATTTCAATTTTTGAACAGTTGTTAAATTAAAATTTTGAATCTGAAAATATTGAAACATAAAGTTTGTAATTTTGAAAATTCAAATTTTGTATTGCAAAATTTTGAAAATTCAAATTTTGAAATTACAATTTATGAAATTAAAATTAAAATGAAAATATTGAATTTAGAAATTCAAATCTTGAAATTACAAGTATTGATAATTCATATTTTTAAATTTGAACTCTTACAAACTAAAAGGTTAAAATTAAGATTTTGAAAATTCAAATAGTGAAATTTTGAATAAAAAAAAATTGAACTACGAATTTCAAATTCTGAAAATTCAGATTTTGAAATTTAAAGAATATAGATTTCAAAGATTTAAATTTTGAAAAATTCAAATTTGGAAAATTGATATTTGAATTTTGAGATTGAAATTTGAAATTTCAGGTTGCAAATTTGAAAATTTAAATTTTGTGGTTAGAATTTGAAAATTTGGACTCTAAAATTTTGAGTTTAGAAGTTTTAGTTTAAATATTTTGGATTTCAAATTTTTTCCACTGTAATTTACTTTTGTAAGTCAAAAAGCAAAAAAAAAAAAAAAAAATACATACATACATATTATGTATGTGTGTGTGTGTGTGTGTGTGTGTGTGTGTTATATATGACAATTAAATTAAAAGGTGACTTTTGAAAATTGCTGCATTTTTCCATCCATATAATTTATTTATTTTTAACTTTGTCTGATAAAAAGCAAAAAAGGCAACTTATTTTAAGGCATGTAAATTTTATTCTTAAATACCACCGTATGTATTTTGCATTACTAAGAGTAATGAACAAAGCATTTGATATCACTGCTGTATTTTTACTATAGCTTTCAACCAAAATTGCAACCAATCTCTAATTGCAAGGTCGTCTTATTAAAACTTGGGCTAATCAACCTTGGAAGTAATGCGTGACTGTAATGCCTTACCTCTGGACGTAGCGGCTGTAGAAGTTTCATCTACCTATCGACATTTCATCTTAAAGTGGATGACTGATAAAAAGAACTTGATTCATCTTTCTCACCTACCATATCTTTTTTTTTTTTGAATAGTAACATAAGAAACATATGACTTCTTCCATGTATTCTATGGTTTTAAGTTTTAACTGGCTGAATCAATGTATTAGACTACTATAATTGAGCTGCACAATTTTTTACTTCGGACAATACAACAGTCTTCCAAATATAGGAACCAAGCATATGTTCAAGAGCAAGAAAAAGTGTTCAAGGATATGAATTTTATAGGCCAATCACTAATTAATTTGACAATAAAATGAATTATGTTACCTTCTAATGATGGCTCGATAATCACCAATTTCTGAGGTTTGCTATTCTTTCTTCTTCTCTCTCCTGATGTATGTCTACAGGCCACCTGCAAAAATAAGCTAAATGTCATGTACCTGAAAAAATTATGAGATAATACAAATCAAAAGGAAAAATTAAGAATAACCTTATTTAATAGGCCTGCGGGCTTGGAAGATGTATTCTTCAGTTCAATATGCGACGAAATACCTTCACTACACGACTTAGTTAAGGGTTCATTGTGCATGGATTTTTCCTTTGGATGTTCCGCTTTATTGTAGGACCTACCAGATTCTTGGTTCAGATTATTGATGCTACTTTCTTTTGTCTTGAGAAGGCCACTATAATGAAGATTATCAACCATGGACTTAATGTTAAAATTGGAATTTTCATTTGAGACTGGCATGCAAGCATCAACTTCCAATTTCTTCAAACTTGAAGTTCCAATTTCTTCTTTTCTTGCTTTTTTACAAGTTCGAAAATCGAGATTATCTGAACAGCCTTTGTCTTCTTTATCCAGATTTGAGGATGCAACTGAAGATTGGTAAATAGCATCGACCACACAATCATGCAAAGGAGAGACTGTATCAGGAGCCTTCGTAATTTTGCATGGTTGAAAAGTTGGAATACCTTTGCTCTCAATGTTTGTCATTGGGGTGGCAATTAATTTTTCACAAGGAGCTTCATCTATGAGATCCCTCATAGAGTTAGCTGCATTAGTAGCCTTGCATTCACGAGAAGTTTTGTTCTTATGCAACATGTCACTATTTGAATCTGAATTGCCTAGGTTACGTGATTTAGTAAACTTGCCCTGAAATATGAATACATTAGCAGAAAGTGCAAAATAACATAACAAAGAGAATATTCGAACAGAAAAGGTGAAGCAACATGTGCAAGGTTAAGCATGGTTTATTAACTTTACAAGATAAAGTATGGTAAAGGGGTTGTGTTACGAACAAATTAAGCAATGTGAACGTATTAATGGTCCACCTAGGGGTAGGTTGTGTGGACATGAATTTGGATTAAAAGACATGTCCAGGCCCTAATTATCCCCTGTTTATCATATATGAATTGTGTATTATCAATTATTTATGCTTCACATCTTGTAGATTGATAAAGCAATGCAGATATAAGCGAAGATAAGTTCTATAATTCTACTTAAGCATTTTGGGTTACACACCTTACTACTTTGGGCGCGCACACACACAAGAGGCAACTGTAAAATATAAGACTGTTATGACAACTGTTACAATTACAAATATGGAAAAATTGCTATCATATGGTTAACTAATAAAGCAAAACTGAACCTATCCTGCAACTGACATTCTGATGTATCAATGATTGATACACCGATAAATTGATACAACTGAACAAAAATGATAAATTTAACGTAGACAAGAGTAAAACAAAATTTAGTTTTATATTTACACTTCAGCAGACAGATTACTCAAATTTATTACTAGATCTATTGATACATATTTCATTACATTGATATATATCATTTAGATGTTTGATACTTCGAATTGATTCAACATATATAGCTTACAGATACATCAAATTTTCGTAAAAATACTAAAGTTAGAAAAAATTGAAAGAGAAACACGAATCATAAATTAAAAAATGAATATCATCTTAAATTATACAATGGAAATCATAAAATGAGTCAAATATCATCTTAAATTATATGTTAATTGATTATGGTTAATAGAATGAATACATGTGAAACAATTGGTAAATTTACTATTACCGATGGTTTTAATATTTGGAGACTGATAATTTGCCAACAATGCCAGTTAATTTACGGTTTTCATAGTAACAGCACCAGTATATCAATTTTGTTTATTTTTAACTATCAATGATTCGACATAGTAATGGTAAAATACCATTACTGTGACAGCTCTAGTTAATGTGGGTTGATATTAAATGAGAGTGAACATACAAATGGTACTACAAGGGGTCATATGCAAATGACTTAGCTGCACAAGCCATCTTACATTTGATGTAAACTTGTCAACTTAGATTTAAGCTTATGTATTATATACATTGAGTCAAAAACCATGCCACAAACATAGTTTTTGATGAATTTATGTATGATGTAACTAATGTTAGATGTGATGTAAGGTTAAGTCGAAAGTACGATCGATTCTCTATGCCTGCATTTATCCTAAATTTGAACAAAATAAATGAATTATCATTTCTTAACACTAGTCATTCCTCCTTTTTCACGATCTTCGCTCGAAACAATATTTGTTCTCTTCTCTACGTAAAGTTGTTCGACTTCAGATACAACAACAACAAAGCCATTATTCCCAAACAAGTTGGGGTCGGCTAGAGATGGAACCCAGAAAAGGAAAAAGAAAAAAAAGTAGTAATAATAATAATAATAAAATAAAGTCAAATATGTAAATTAATAATAATAACTAAGTAAAATAAGATAAAATAAAAATGTATATGTATATATAAGAGGAATGATAATAATAATACTAATATCAATAATGATACTAACAGTAATATTGGTTAAAGACTAAACCTACGTCTTAGGCTCATGTTCTCTAGTCCTATAATCTAAAACTCAATACTCATGGTTCTGGGACGTAAATCGCTAGCTTCCACTCGCTCCGATCCGTCACCAGCTCTTCGGATATACCCCAAACTTTCAAATCCCTCTTTACTACTTCCTCCCATGTTAATCTTGGTCGACCTCTACCTCTCTTTGAGCAATCAACGCGACCTATAATTCCAACACTCACAGGTGCCTCGGGAGGCCTTCGTTGAAGATGTCCAAACCATCTTAAGCGATGTTGAATTAGCTTCTACTCAATTGGTGCTACTCCAAGTTTATCACGTATATCATCATTTCTAATTCGGTCTCTTCTTGTATGACCGCAGCTCCATCGCAGCATACGCATCTCTGTTACGTTTATCTTTTGGACGTGTTGGCTTTTAGTAGGCCAGCATTCTGCACCATACAACATCGCAGGCCTGATTGCCGTTTTGTAGAACTTTCCTTTAAGCTTTTGTGGGACCTTCCTGTCACAGAGAATTTCAGATGCTTGCCGCCATTTCACCCATCCCGCTCGAATTCTAAAACTAACATCTTCATCAATCTCACCATTATACTGTAACATTGATCCAAGGTATCGAAATGATTCCTTCTTGGGAACTAATTGTCCGGCCAGAGTGACATCTCCATCCTCCGACCTGACACCGCTGCACCCGCACTTCATATACTCTGTTTTAGTTCTGCTAAGTCTAAATCCCTTCGATTCTAAAGTATGTCTCCACAACTCCAGTTGTCTATCAACCCCAATCCTACTTTCATCAATTAGCACAACATCATCAGCAAATAGCATACACCAAGGAATCTCGCCTTGTATATCCTTCGTAGCCTCATCCATCACTACAGCAAAAATGTAGGGACTCAAAGCTGACTCTTGATGTAATCCTATGTTAATGGGAAAGTCGCTAGTTTCACCATCGCATGCTCTGACACTAGTCACAACATCATCGTACATATCCTTAATAAGTGTAATGTACTTTGTTGGGACTCTTTTCTTTTTCCAGAGCCCACCGCATCACCTTTCGCGATACCTTGTCATAAGCTTTCTCCAAATCGATAAATACCATGTGTAGATCCTTCTTTTGCTCCCTAAACCTCTCCATAAGTTGTCTTATCAAGAAAATCGCCTCTGTGGTTGACCTCCCAGGCATGAAGCCAAATTGGTTTTTTGAAACACTTGTCATTCTTCTTAATCTATGTTCAATGACTCTCTCCCAAAGCTTCATTGTATGACTCATAAGTTTAATTCCTCTGTAGTTATTGCAACTTTGGATGTCTCCTTTATTCTTAAAAATTGGAACTAGTATGCTTCTCCTCCACTCATCTGGCATCCTGTTTGATTTGGAAATACTGTTGAACAACTTAATTAGCCAGGCTATCCCTGCATCTCCAAGGCATCTCCACACCTCAATGGGGATGTCATCAGGCCCTAATGCCTTGCCTGCTTTCATCCGTTTTAGTGCCTCTTTTACCTCGGATTCTTGAAATCTTCAAACAAAATATCTACAGGTGTCATCCGAAGAGTTGTCTATCTCGATCATAGTGTTATCATCTTCTTCATTAAATAGCTTGTCGAAGTAATCTATCCATCTATTTTTTATCTCCTCGTCATTCGCCAAAAGTCTATTATTATCATCTTTGATGCATTTAACTTGGTTGAAGTCTTTTGTCTTCCTCTCGCGGAGCTTAGCTATCCTATAGACGTTTTTCTCACCCTCCTTCGACTTCAGATATTCAAGGAAAAATCAATGTTTATTTTCTATTGAACAGCTGAGTTATACATCACCCACCTGACAATGATGCTTGAGCTAGAAGTAATTAAAGAGACATAAAGCGCGATCAACTACCACACAATATGTGTGCAATTTTTCATAAAAAGCATGGAATATCAAATCAATGCATATCAAATTGTCAATGAATACAATAATTTAAGGTTAGGAAAAATCAGGACAAAGCCCTCGGGCATGCAGTGCAGCTCAAAAAAATACGAAGAAAATGGTCAAAGATGACTTCACACGGTAGCTAAAGCAAAGAAGGTTTAAAAAATAGTTCTTTCATGTTCACTAAATTTATAAAAAGTGGTAATTTGGTATAAATCCATATTTAGAAAATTTATTTTCCATATCCTCTCACTTCACATCTACACCATATATCCCTGGAATTATCAATTGAAACATCAAAAAATGATGATCAGAGTTGTCAATTTTGATGTTGACAAGTATGATTTGATGAGAGGAGTTGAATAGTACCTGAACTTGGTTAGAATCTTACCTCCGGTGATCAGATTTAAGGTTTTGATCAACACCAAAATTAGGGTTTATGTAGAGCTGGTAGGGAAAGTAAGGTTGGTGCCATTAGATGAGGATTTGATGCCGGATTGACTGATGGTAGTTGGATCTGGTGGTTGCGGCTGTAGCGATGACGAAGTTTATTTAAAGCTGGAGCTGGACTAATGATGCAATTATTTGCACTGTAAATAATTGCACAGCAAATGATTGCAGTGCAACATTTTTTGTGGAAGTATTAAAAGTTTTGGGAGCAATACTCGTGCATTTTGAAGTTAAGTGTTACGCATAATATTACACTTGTTGTTTGACGGTGCACAACAAAAGCTATTGAAAATGTGAACAATGGCAGTACGATTGCACAGAAGAAAAAAATACAGTACATTTCAAAATTTTGTACCAATTTTTTAGTGCATTCGATCCAATATTGACGTTCGAAAAATATTAAATTCGATAACGATTGAGTAGTTCACAAAACCAAATTTAACATAACATTGAACAACTATTTTATACAGAAAAGAAATGACTTGGTTTACATAATTTTTATGAGAAGATGTATGCTAAGGTCCTGTTAAATAGTGACCTGAGCCAGAATATCCCTTTACAAAATCTATAATAACTATG
Organism: Allium cepa; assembly: GCA_030765085.1. NCBI lineage: Eukaryota > Viridiplantae > Streptophyta > Magnoliopsida > Asparagales > Amaryllidaceae > Allium > Allium cepa. The sequence continues at coordinate 430,659,978 of CM060929.1, read as the reverse complement.
AATTTTTATGTGATATCTTTAAGAATCACCAAATGTCAAAACTGTTCATGGAACATGGGTTGATATTGAACAATTTTGGAATGGATGTCTCAGGAAACAAGTATTCTTTTGTTGCACATACGATGAAGTGATTACCTGCTGAGGAAAAAAGAAAAACAATTCTACGCTGGAACCAACCTAACACACCTTGAATGATTTTGACACTGATTTGCCAACCACTTTTTTCAGCAACTAAACGATCACCTACTTGGACAACTCAAGCGACCCAATGTTTAGGTTCATTATATCAAAAGCGCCCAAAACATGTTCAGTCAGCAACTATTCTGTAGCCCACATAGCTTGCCTATACTCAATTCACACATGCTTAGAGCGGCATTCATAGCCAATCTTTAAAATAGCTACAAGAGGCGTTTGAACAGTCCAAAATATCATAGTGCTAGAAGATGTGATTTTGCTTGCAGTTCTGTAAAAATTTAGCCAAATGACGTCTTTTCATTCAGATGGGGAATGAAAGTACGCACATCAACTCAAAATAACTACTTGAAAGGTTAAAGAGTAGTTAGTTGTAATAATTTGGAATTATCAAAAAAAAAACACAGTAATTTTAGACGTTTTTCAGAATGCCGAACTATTACATACTCAGTAAATATAACAAAAAAAAAACTATATGATTACATGTAATAAAATACATGCATATGTTAAACAAAACTATTGAATAATTACTTTCCCCAATAATACAATTCAAATGATGCTGTTTTATGAATAATCAATAACAACCCTACTTCCATTCAGTTTTAATTCACCTTAATTCATCATCTATCAAAAAAGCACTTACAAACACATTATTCTTTTAATCGTCCTTTAATATACATACATTCACTTTCACATTCATGAATGTGCATTCGAACTGTGATCCACCCCTCTAAGGAAATTAGTACTTAATGAGTGTCGATCATCATCTTTCACGGCCTAGTCACCTGTCCGCAAAATGGTCCGACTCCCAAAACATGTATGTCTCACGATCCCTACCCGAAAACATGTATGTATCTTCTTCAAAGGTCGTAGTTGCTCGCAAGCCGTGTTGGGGATTTTGCGGTTCGAAACGAATTTGATGGCGATTGCAAAGAAGACAATGTTGTACTTCCGACTTCAAGGATCTATGGAATATATTCTTTCAGACAATAGTTCAACCCACCTGATACAAACGGATTATCGAACTATCGACTTTCAGGATTCAATGAAGCCCTATAACAACGTAATCGGATTCAAATTTTGTACGACTTTGATCCGACCAAGAACACTTTAGAACGGTTTCTGATGATGCAATTTGTATATAATAGAATGAAGAGAAAGAGAAGAGCAATTCTGCAGCGGTTTCTGAATCTGCAACACCTTGGAGGCGTCGCAAAACAGAGCAATGGTTTTCTGGCAACGCAGAAATGCTCGGGGAAGAAGAAGAATTCGAAACTGTTTTTGAAATAAATTCTGAGCGTTGCTATTTATAGTGTTGAAGAGGTGTCCATTCGCGAAGCGTCGCGACCGTTAGCAACGTACGCAACTGTTACGAACAGATTCAAAAATCAAACATCGCGTCCATTCATATTTGCAACGTTCAGAAAACGTTACAAATTCCCGCCATCAATTTTAAATTCTGAATTTCGGTTCTAGGTCCTTAATGGGCTGAAATCTGGCCCGTTACTGTTAACATATTGATCCAAAAATATTTTCGGATCCGAACCCGAAACCCGTACCCGACCCGGCCCGGTTCGGTCGGACGGCGGCGCATGTGGTGTTGCATGACTTCTCTCCTCACAACAAAACAGACATGTGGGAGCCTCAAGGCCCCAACATCCACTTGAGAGAGCTATACTTATACAAGATTTTTGTATAAAACTCTAGAATGTGAGACTATACTTTCTTTTCTTCTTCTTTCTTTTCTCTTTCTCTTTCAAATCAAAACCCAAACCCAAAAGCTTTTGAAAATTTACAACAATCTCCCCCAATTTTTAAAATAAGAAAATAAATAAATAGGACGGCTGCATCATTAGAGTGATTTCCTACAAACCCAAGTGAGATCAAGCCTATGTAGTTCTAAGATCAAGTTTTGCATCATCGTGAAAACCAACACATAAATAAAAGGTATCTTTTAGATTTGAACATTTACTTAGTGTAAACCATTCAAAGCCTTATCAAGATTCTATGATGAACGAATCTTGAACCAAGTATCCCTAATGATAAAACCGGAACAATCACACATGTTGATTTCCTTAGGTAAAGTGTTCTGTATTGCTCAGCACATTAATGACCATGTGCTTAAATCCTGGTTCATGAGTCAACTTAGAAAGCGGTCTTACTTTCCTAGGAAACGGCCTGATTTCCATACTCGTATAGGTAAGTCTCTTAAGATGTTTCTGCGATACACCTTTTCAAGGTTTCTAGACTTATTAGGGATATATATCTATCTTTTATTCTTGCAGAATTCAACACTAAATATTATGCGATTATCGATTTAGTGTTCCATAATCATTCTCTTAACTTATTGGTACTCATTGAACTTTGTCTATCCTTTTCAAGACATAAGTTGGGTTTCTGTTAAGAATGATCAACCTTCATTCACATATCTTAGTCTCATTTCTTGTGACTTTATAGAAACCATTGTCTTTGGAAGACTCTTTGTAAGTGGGTCAGCCAAGTTTTTCTTCGTTTCTATGTAGTCAACAGTTATAACTCCTCTTTTGAGTAACTGTCTCACCATTTGATGTCTTAGACTCACATGTCTAGACTTTCCATTATATGTCTTATTAGACACATTATATATCGTTGCTTGATTGTCACAGTTAATCAAGACTGCTGAAAATGGCTTCTTCCATAAAGGAATTTCCATTAATAAATTTCTAAGTCATTCCGCTTCTTTACATGCATCTGTTAATACAATCAATTCTGACAACATTGTTGAATCAGAAATACAGGTCTGCTTTTTGGAAGCCCAAGACACAGCAGCGCCTCCTAATGTAAAGATCCATCCAGTCGTAGACTTGGATTTTGATTCTACATTGTTCCGGCTTGCATCACTATATCCTTCTATTACAGCAGGATATCTTTTATAAGACAAATCATATTCAATGGTTCCTTTCAAATAAGCCAAAACTCTGAAAATAGCTTTCCAATATTCGAAACCTGGATTACTCGTAAATCGACATAATATACTTATAGCATGTGCGATGTCTGGTCTAATGCAATGCATAGCATACATAAGACTCGCAAGAACACAGGAATACTCTAGTTGTGAGATAGTACGTCCAGTGTTCTTTTCTAATTTAATACTAGGATCTAAAGGAGTTGGTGCTGGTTTGTCATCGTAATGACCATACTTTTGTAGGAATTTCTCTATGTAATGAGATTGAGTTAGTAATAACTCTCCATCTTTCCTGACAATTTTAATTCCTAAAATTTCATCAGCCTCTCCTAGATCTTTCATATCGAATTTAGAAGACAGAAACTTTTTAGTTTCATTCACACATGATATATTGGAACTAAATATTAGCATGTTATCAACGTATAAACATATTATAACAATACCGTTGTTATCCAATTTGCTATAAATACATTTATCAGCATCATTAACATTGAATCCATATGACAGTGCAACTTTATCAAACTTCTCATGCCATTGCATGGGAGCTTGCTTCAGGCCATAAAGAGATTTCACTAATTTGCAAACTTTCTTTTCTTGACCTGGGGTTTTGAAACCTTCAGGTTGTTCCATATATATCTCTTCTTCTAAATCTCTATTTAGAAAAGTAGTCTTTACATCCATTTGATGTATGACTAATTTATGAATTGATGCAAGTGCAATTAAACAATGTATAGAAGATATGCGAGCAACTGGAGCATATGTGTCAAAGTAATCTACTTCATGTCTTTGCTTATATCCCTTAGCAACTACTGTGGCTTTAAACTTATCAATAGATTCATTTGCTTTCAACTTTTTCTTGAATATCCATTTACATCCTATAGGTTTAGCACCAGGAGGTAAATCAGTTAAAACCCAAGTTTGGTTTAACAGTATGGATTTCATTTCATCATTGATAGCTTCTTTCCAGAAATTGAAATCTCTGGAATTCATAGCCTCATAATAAGTTTTGGGATCATCATCGACGTTCATTACATATTTAGTCACATTAAGGACTTCGTCCTTAGTGCCTTCTACGAGATATGTAATGAAGTCGGGACCATAGTCCTTTTCTATTCTTGCTCTTTTACTTCTTCGTTGTTCAGTACTATTATCTGGTACTGACATTTCCTTGCTGTTTTGAGCAGGAGCATAATCGTCATTGATATCATTAGTCATACTAGGTTCTGGACTAGATGATCTCAATGGGATCTCAATAGTTTGATTTTTAAAAAATTCTACATCTACAGATTCTATAACTTCTAGGATATCAAAAATAAGGAATCTATAAGTTATACTATTAAGTGAATATCCTATGAAAACACATTTAAATGCTCTATTTCCTAACTTTGGTCGTTTAGGGTCTGGTTTTCTAACATATGCTAAGCAACCTCAAACTTTAAGTCTAGTTAGATTAGGTTTTCTATTAAACCATAATTCATAAGGGAAAATATTATTCTTTTTAAGTGATACTCTGTTTAAAATATAACATACAGATAACATAGCATCACCACATAGGTTATAAGGTAAATTAGAACTTATGATCATAGCATTAATAATTTCTACTAAAGTTTTATTCTTCCTTTCAGCAACACCATTTTGTTGTGGTGTATATGGGGCAGTACATTGGTGAATTATACCTTGTTGTTTACAAAACAAGGTGAATTCATTTGAGAAATATTCACCACCACGATCTGAATGTAATATTTTAATTTTAACTCCTAATTGTGTTTCGACCTCTGATTTGTAAATTTTGAATTTGTCAAAAGCATCATCTTTAGTTTTCATTAGATATACATATGCATATCTAGAATAATTATCAATGAATGTTATATAGTATTGGTTACCACCATAGGTGATATGACTTTTTAAGTCACCTACATCACTATATACCAAATCAAGCAAACCAGTTTTCCTTTCTACGGATTTAAAGAATTTTCGGTGTATTTTTGCTTGAACACATATTTCACATTTAGATATGGTATCAAAATCACAATCAGAAATTAATCCTAATTTATTCATATTTCTAATGGATTTATAATTAACATGTCCTAATCTACTATGCCATAAATTAATAGAATCAACAATATAAACAGAAGATTTCTTTATTAGATTCAACTTAATCATGGCGTTACAAGAGTATCCATGTCCAATGAATCTACCATTCTTAGACAACACTAGCTTATCAGACTCATACACCATCTTGAATCCTCCTTTGTTAAGAAGATATCCAGAGACCAAATTCTTACACATATCAAGTACATAAAATACATTGACTAATGTAAGAACTTTTCCAGAGGTGAGAGGAAGTTCTATAGTGCCTTTTTCCAGAACTTTACTTGGAACCTTATTTGCTTCAGTTCTTCGTCGGTTTCTCCTTTATTTTCTTCGTAACTCTTGAAAAGATTACGGTCTTTGCAAATGTGAATGGTTGCTCCAGTATCGAACCACCAATCATTATCATTGCCACTAACGGAATTCGCCTCTTGCACTACAGCCACAAGCGAGTCTTCGACCACATTCACTTTTTGTTGTTTCTTCCGTAGACGGCAGTCTCGGGCATAGTGGCCGGGCTTGTTACAAAAATAACAAGCACCTTTCTTTTGTTGTTGGTTTTGTAATGATTTTTCTTCTTAAACCGTGTCTCATTCTTTGGCTTTAATTTATCAGTAATTTCAACATTATTTACCTTAGAATGGGACTCGGTTTGCGGATTATCATCTAGATCGCGTTTACGAGAGTCTTCTTCAATACGAAAATGATGCTGCAAACCATCTAAATTATAATCCGTTTCTGCATGCTTCATTTTTTTCTTATAATCATTCCAACTATGCGGAAGTCTAGAAATTATAACTCCAACAACAAAAGATTCAGGGAGATCAATTCCAGCATCTTTAAGTTGATTCACCAACAGTAAGATTTCGCTTACTTGTCCAATTATGGACTTATTGGTGACCATTTTGAAATCCATAAAATTAGAAATAAGAAACTTTTTATTACTTGCCTCGGATATGCGGTACTTATTCTGCAGGGCAGTCCAGAGTGCCTGCGCTGTTTCCAAGGTCCTATGAGCATTGTAGACTGGGGTAGATAGCGCATTCAAAATATGGCCTCTGCATAGGAAATCGTCTTCTTTGCGCTTTGCACGTTTAGCCTTTAGAGCATCATCATCTTTATTAGTTTCCTCCGGGATTTCTTCCGAGTTATCTTCCAAAATGTAGAACAATTTGACGGTGATCAGAAAAAATTTCATCGTCTCTTGACAACGTGTGAAATTGTCGCCATCAAAACGCTCCAATCGAGTTAGATGCTGATTCATAACTTGTAAAGCGCTCGAACCTTCCATGATTGATAGATATTGTCTGAAATTTGTTGGGGATTTTGCGGTTCGAGACGAATTTGATGGCGATTGCAAAGAAGACAATGTTGTACTTCCGACTTCAAGGATCTATGGAATAGATTCTTTCAGACAATAGTTCAACCCACCAGGTACAAACGGGTTATCGTACTATCGACTTTCAGGATTCAATGAAGCCCTATAACAGCGTAATCGGATTCAAATTTTGTACGACTTTGATCCGACCAAGAACACTTTAGAACGATTTCTGATGATGCAATTTGTATATAATAGAATGAAGAGAAAGATGAGAGCAATTCTACAACGGTTTCTGAATCTGCAACACCTTGGAGGCGTCGCAAAACAGAGCAATGGTTTTCTGGCGTCGCAGAAATGCTCGGGGAAGAAGAAGAATTCGAAACTGTTTTTGAAATGAATTCTGGGCGTTACTATTTATAGTGTTGAAGAGGTGTCCATTCGCGAAGCGTCGCGACCGTTAGCAACGTACGCAACTGTTACGAACAGATTCAAAAATCAAACGTCGCGTCCATTCATATTTGCAACGTTCAGAAAACGTTACAAACTCCCGCCATCAATTTTAAATTCTGAATTTTGGTTCTGGGTCCTTAACGGACTGAAATCTGGCCCGTTATTGTTAACATATTGATCCAAAAATATTTTCGGACCCGGAACCCGACCCGGTTCGGTCGGACGGCACCGCGCGTGGTGTTGCATGACTTCTCTCCTCATAACAAAGCAAACATGTGGGAGTCCCAAGGCCCCAACATCCACTTGAGAGAGCTATACTTATACAAAATTTTTGTATAAAACTCTAGAATGTGGGACTACACTTTCTTTTCTTCTTCTTTCTTTTCTCTTTCTCTTCCAAATCAAAACCCAAACCCAAAAGCTTTTGAAAATTTACAACAAGTCGCACCAAACAACGTCTTCCGACTACTCTTCGGACAAACCTGCATTGTGCCCACCAAACACCCAAGCCGACCATGTGGTGCCAACTCCCAAACCCACATGTCAGCCCATCTGTCTTGTCCGTACACTTCATGCTCGTCAAACCACTCATCAACCATCCCCCATATCCGCTTAATTTTGTCGTATGTGGGTAGAAATCTGACAAAAGTTCTTGATCGCCTCTGTAAGAAGAGGCACTGCCTCTGTAAAAAGAGGCAGTGATCGTGTTCCCCTGACAAAAATACTATGAATGTATTGTTCATCTGACAAAACATCATTGTACCGTAACCACTCTATGTACTTCACTGCCCTTCTGGCCAAAGCATTATTGTACAACCACTTCATGGCCTCTGCGCACCATACTGCTCCTCTGACATAAGCATGCTACAATATAACCACCAGCTAGTATGCATCTGGACCACTCCATCCATGTGGTGTTCAAGTTGACCGCATTTGGACTGCAAATTGCAATCGATAACTCTAGGGAAACTTGACATCCAAGACATCAATCCTAGTCCTTTAAGATATGGTCTCTACTGTTATAGATAAGAGATCTCGTGCATTTATACAACGATCGAATTATTTTCAATGGAGACATATTCATGATAATTTTATGTATTTTGTAACATCCATGAAATTTCTCTTGTAACCGAAAACTTAAAAGCAATAAGACAAAAAGCCAAACGGGACGTAAATCTATTTCGAATTGAACCAATCTACATTGTGTGTCAGTTATTTACTTGCACCATATATTATTCACATTTGCTCCTTGTTTACTAGTAACGCTATTAGTGGATAACTTCATTAAAAACCTTCACCAATCATTGTCTCGAGGTTGATTAGAAATCCAGTCAGCACTTATAATGCGAGTTGTAGTGAAGATAATTAACAAGTTTTTATGATAAAACATTGCATATAGTATGTAGAGTTTAAAGCAAGGTTCAAAATTATGTTTTTCTGTTCTGGCCATCGAAAAATTCCAAAATTTCGGTTCCGTTTCGATAATTCCGAGAATTTCATTCTAATTCTAGTTTGCAAATTCCGGTTTGTAAATACACAAATATGCAATACTATTACAAAACTATAGTAAATTATTCAACTTACATAAAAGATACATAACATACAACATAAAATTTTAATATCATAAATTGTTCCTTTGAGCATCATATGAATTGTAGTCGTCATTGTCTTCATCTTTTGTCCGATTACAATGTGCGAGAAAAGCATACTATCGCATCAGATCTGAATTTAAAAATGTTGTCGAAATCCACTCAAAGTTGGGTGTAATTCGGTAGCATAACTTAAATGTATTTAGGTTAACTTAAGTGTAATCGGGAAGTATAAATTTAACAAAATATAACAAACATGATTGAGCCCACATAATCCAGTACATGTCTATTTATATGTATGATACTGAAGCAGATAACCCAATCACCTTAAAGTCCAATTAAATCCACTGACTTAGTCTACTTCGTCCAATATTTTCTCACTGTTCCATCTCTCTCACCAAAATCCTGAATCTTCTTTAAATGTTGCCATCAAAGTCAATGTCATTAAAATCAATGCCTTAATGGAAAGATGAGAATCGAAAGTTTGAATACCGTCACTCTAGCTTATCATGGAAACATAGAAATCCCTAATCCTAAACCATTTTTTAGGTATTATTTTGTTGTTTTTTAGACTTACTTCTTTGATTTTCTTTCAATGACTTTCTTCTATCTCTCTGAGTTCTATAAAAAAAAATTGGTACTTCTATTCTGCATTTTTTTTTGTGTTTGGAGAGCGGAACGGAATTTTGAGCGAATTCCCGCCTGATCACTACCGGAACCAAAACGAGATAACCGGAATTCCTGTGTCGGCCGAAATCTTAAACCTTGATTTAAAATACTATAAACAAATATTCCAAGCATGATCTGTGGCACTATCAGTATAATCAAGTAATGCAACTAGAAACAGAAGAAAGGACGATACCATATCCAATTTTCAAGTCTGTAAGAAGGACATGTAAAATGCGTCAATAAATAACATAACCAAACTCGATAATCTAGTGAAGCATCAAGCAGAAAAACCCCTCAAAACGTTTCAACCTAAATATAATGTTAACAATAAATAAATTGAAAGAGTAACAATCATTAGTTGAAAAACTTCTGTCTAATAGACATTTATATGGATCAAGTGAATCCCACAAATCAGTCTAGAAAAAAAAGGTCATGGTTAATATTTAGTTGAAGCTGAACTCATTTCAGTATCCACATAATATAAATGGTTATGTTTAGCCGTTATTGCCTTACATGGTCGAACTTGTTGAACAAGAGACTACATGAAATAAAAATATATGTGCACAGATATAATTACATCCAACAAGTAGGCAGCTATGCACATTAATCACTTGTTAGGAGATGGATCAGATATATGCTAAAGTAAATTTGACCCTATATGTTGGCAAGACTAGTCTCAATCCGTTACAAATCATTCTTTTGTCTAGAAAATCCTTGCTTAGATAATATTAGCTCTTTTATCTAAAATTGACATGCACATGGATCTATAGAAGACTCAAAAACCATCCACTATAAATAAAAATCTATTTTATTGAGTTACACAAATATATTTACATCCAATGAGTCTGCAGCTTTGCACGTTAATCGCTCATTAGGAGATGGATCAGGTACATGCTATAATAACTTTGATCCTATCCGTTGGTAAGACTGGTCTTTAAGCCATCATAAATCATTCTTTTATCAACGAAATCACTGCTTGAATAACATTAACTATTTTATCTAAAATTGACAAGCATATGGATCTATATAGTACTCAAAAATCATCCACAATAAATAAAAATAATAGAATGAGGTTGAAGTTAAAGATTCAGTTTAGTCCGAATCCATGTGGATTTGATTATAATACATAAATTGGCCTAGGTTACAGTTTCAAGTCTTATAGATTAAGATAATTTGAATATAATAATATATTATATACAATTTTATTATTATATACAATTTTATGATATAATCTTTTATATTTTATAGAAATTTATGAATATAATAATCCTCAGTAAGTCTGGAGAATTTTGATCAATCTCTTGTTTTTATAGATGAAACTCATTCAAAAAATGTAACTCAATTCGAACATTTAATATTAAGATTTAATTGATTTTGCAAAACTATTTAAGCATGGCAAAGTTTAATTTTATAATTTTTAGTTACGATTCAAAAAATGATAAACAACTTAAAATTTTAACAAAATTTCAATTTGGACCGATTTTTAAACTATTAGCATAAATAAATCATTTTTAAAATTGTTTGAAAATATAGGCTGGTTTTCTAAACACTGGCCTATATAGGCTAGCAAATATAGGATGGTTTTCTAAACACTGGCCTATATAAGCTAGCAAATATAGACCATTTTGTTGGATTTTTATTAAAAAAGTTTTCATGATCTACAGACTATAGTTACACCAATATCTATCATTTTGTTATTGGTGCAGTTGTCAATTGTTCCAATTATTATTGTTGTTATTATTACTGCTGCCGCCACCACCACCATCATCACCAGATTCACCACTACTACTATTAATAGCATAAATAGCACGTAAGTGCATCTAATAGCTGGAGAATTTTATTTTTTATTTTATAAAAAGTTAATAAACGGGTGTGTTGCCAAAGATTTGATAATCACGACACATTTATTTCAAGCAGTTTTGTTGGTGGTGCCAAAATGCAGATTGATAATGAAATTTTGTTGATGGATGGTCGAAAAGAGAATAGTGGTGGAGGTTGCAAATCGTTGGTAAGATTCCATTGATCGGTGATAGGGTATTTTTGGAATTTCGAAAGGACGGTGGAAATCTTATTCGTTGTATTCTCTTTATTAATAATAAAGGTTGTTATTTAATACAATTCTACTACGATTGAAATTTGGTTTGTCATTTCATGCGGAAGAGATGGCAACCATCATATTTGTATAGACCCTCTTATTTCCACCGTTTAAAGCATGATCTACATAATTTGTACTTTTCAATCACTATAGCACATCCTTTTATCATTGGGACAACTAACAATTGAACCCACACAATCAAATTTTCAAATAAATAAAACCGATTGATTAAGTTATCAAAGACTAACCTACATTTGCAAATACTTTCAAGATGGAGCATATGTTTACATATAGTTTCAAAAACCAATCTAAACTAAAATTTTGTACTATAATTATATGTTCCATAGATATCAATAATATTAAACAATAACAAACATTCAAAGTCTTATTTGGTTTCAAACATACTCTTAAAAGGCCACGAGTAACTTTATGTGTTCCAACCATAATGTGTCATTATTAACAGTACCATCAAAACTAGGTACACATTAGTTAGTTATTAAAATATATTGCATGTCCCATGTTTATACCTTGATTAATGAATTATATATATATTAATATAGTTATAATTTGGTGGTTTACTTGTTTTAATTTATGTTACTTTTATTTGTCATGAACATTTTTCATATTTTAATATACAATTAGCATAATTTGTTATCGCAACTTTTTTGTCTAACCGAAAATTTTAAAATATTTTATATATTCAATTAAAAATAATGTAACACATAAGATGACTTATTTACTCAAATAAATCCGAGTTAATATTTGAGCAATAACTAATATGCAAAGCCTTATTTTATTTGCATGAAAAGAGACATACTCTTAAAATACCATGGGTAACTTTAAGTGTTCCACGTATGATTTGCCATTGTCAGTAGAAACCGTCAAATTTGCATATTAAATGGTTATTAAAATCTTTTGCAAGTGCCATGTTTATATCTTGGTTTATGAATTATGAATAAATATTAATATAGGTATAATAAGGTGATATACGTATTACTATTTATTTTTATTTGTCATGGTGATTTTTCACATTCTAATATATAATTGAAATAATTTATTATCATGTTTTTTGGTGTAGTCGCAAACTTTTAACGTTACGTTTTTATTTTCAACTAAAAATTCGACGTGACATAAAATGACTTAATTACTCAAAAAATATACATGTGTTGGAGTCACATTATGAGTAGTGGTTTTTTTAATTTTTACGCTTTCTTTTATGTTTCTTTTTTGCTTTTGTACTCCCAATATCAACACATACTTGTACAAAAATAATTATTCTTCGTAATTTCACTGTACATTTTTCTCGTTTACTATTTTACTTCTCTATCTTCATACACAATGATCCTCATATCAGTTATTTATTATTAAATTAGTTTTTAAATAAAATGTGTTATATGTCTATAAACTTTGAGAAGCTCTAAAATTAGACCGAATTATATTTCTTTGGTGTACCGTTATTTTATGATTTTTGTTCAAATATTCATAATGAGATACTTTCCAATTTTGATTTAAAAATCAATTTCTATAAGATTTTTTCGTATACACACTCTTCCACATGTTAAACGGTTAACATACTGAAGTCAATAGAATACTATAATACTATTTTCTATAATGGATATCTTTGCTGTGATTCCTTCTAGATATAATCTCACCACAAACGACGTTATTAATCACTCATGAGAAACTGCAGTATATATTATCAAATCTTCTAGCACGCAAAGCCTTTAACAAAATAATCATAAATCCAAATAGTCAAAGGTCATGACAAAACCAAATTTTAGTAATATACTTAGAACGCTATTTGTTATGGGAAATTTTTCACACTAAAGAATAAGATATTCAAGTGTTTCAAGAAGATCCTTGGAGTGAATTGTGAAAACTAGTAAACTCGCATGTAAATCCGACTCGAAACAAAGAAGTTATGGTCATTTTAAATGGTGCCTAGATTAGCAAATGAGACAACGAAACCCTTAAGGGATTAGGACATCCAAATAACATCAAACTTTACTAGATGATATTTCAGAACATATGAATATTAAAGGAGAAATTTTCGTCACAATCCGAACTACGATGAAGGAGATATCACCATTTAAAGAGTAATTGTATTAGCTAGACTGTCGTTGAATCTACTAATCTATCTAGGAGATTAAAAGACTGATAAGCCATGAAGCTATGAATGATCAAGGAGATGATTGGAAAAGTTGTGTAAGAAGTGTTAAAGAAGAATGCAAAAGATAGAAGGCAAATCAAAGGCGAATCGAAGGAGATACGAAGGTGAAGACAAATAATTAAAAACTCCTGAAAAAGTTCACAAGAGCAGCTTGCCTATGGGGCTCACCACTAGTTGACCCAAAAATATGGGTTGGTCCAGTAAAACTCTAACCGACCTCCCTCAAGAGTTAAGCAGACCCACGTAGCTAATTGACATCACAACTTACCTGGTCACTTCTACACTTACCTACCCAACTTTATTTTCCTACGGAGCCTCTTTAAAGTTTAAACACTATCTGAGCCACTCCATTTTGCCTAACCATGTCACCCTTAAGAAAATAGAAATAGTAAACGAAGACCGATTTTTACACCTACTTTAACGGATTTGAATGAATGTGAGTTCAAACAACAAAGTGAGATTGTTTAGAAACAACTCTTAGGCATCCATACTATGCCCATAAACACCAATAAATACCAGATAAGCTCAACAGATGATCGATCGATTCAATCATTGATGTTACTCAACCAAACTCAAAACTCAACTATTTCATTATATTTGAAGATATTGTATTGCAATCAATCCAAATATTATGAAATGGAGAATAAAAACATAAAGTGAACATAAATCTGATTAACGATCAAATCACCATAAAAATATGTGTTCATTTCTTTTTCGGCATGTTTGTTTCTGTTTATATTGTTATGACACAAACATACATACATACATACATACATATATATATATATATATCACTGGTTTGCTCCTTTAACAGTTGTTTAATAATAATCTAACAACTTAGAGACCCCTACTGCATCAAATTTCTAAGTCTAGGATCACATACCAGATCTTGAGCATAATAAACAATCATTCTTCACATGTTTGTCCAATTTCGAGACAAACATTTTGGTGCTTTCATTGAAAATTAAAATCATATTAGACCCGAACCTCTGACGTTATTAAGATCTATTAGTCTGTCCTATCAAGAGATCATGAAAGCGTCATCTAGAAAGTAAGGCACAAAAATGAACTATATTGCGGTGGATGGATCCATTCATGGGAGCAGCCATGAAGCTATCTTAAACCCAACTCAACCAATTGAAATTATGACTAGAGAATAGATGAATGTCATGTTCATCAACTTGTAGGCAAATACGTTACCTAACAACAATGATGGAGAAATGATGCAATGCTTTAGGTGGCAAGGGAAAACCCCAACTCTCATAGAATGATTGAGATCGGGATATAAATGGTTCCTTGACAGCTGGGCAGAACCATGCATTGTTAGATCACAACGGAGATGGATTTCGTGCACGTAACCATGAAAATGTAACATTACCCAACTGTTCAAGCGGTGGTTCTAGAACGAATCAAAGAGTGAGTCGGAATGGACCAGAAAATGTTGCGAATAGAGAGCATGCTGATTGGGTCAAGGCTAACCGACCAAGCCCATGCCGAGCCAATCTTAATTGAGCAAAGGTATTAATCCAAACTAGTGGCGCCTTCCATTGGTTAGGCTAGTCCAAGTGTCCAGAGGCGTGATGAACACTATGTTAGAGGGCATGACAATCTCCATCGAAGGAAACATTAGGAGAGAGCAGAAAATGCAATGCCAATCAATGTAATAAAAAAATTGAAAACGATCTCCCGATCCAAATAGATACAGACATCAAACTATCAACAGTCCATCTTCTGACAATGAACGTCACAGTCAAGATGCAGCAGTCTGACAAGATTATCATGGATGAACGCAACTTCAACTTGCTGACGATAAAATTGCAAACATGATATGACAGCTTCGTCGTGGTGAGGACAGAACCCCGGATACTGAAGGGAGAACCTAAAACCCGTTCACTCCAATAATTGGTATACATAAACCTACCTAATTTTGAACTTCTGATCATGCAACCGTATGCTCATTTGATACACTCGTAGAGATACAAACAACATATGTACATTGTTGGAGCAACTAAGGAGGTTAAGTCTACATACTTCCCTCTTTACATTTAAGATTGGCAACAATATGGTTTTGTTGACTTGAACCAAACTTGAATGATTATTGAGAGACATTGAAAAGCAAGTTCAATAGTCAATTTAGGATTCATATAGTCCATCTTATTGACGTTATCACATGGAGTTGCCCCACGCAGCAGGATAAAAATCTTTATGCGGTTTTGACTATGTTTAATATGGCAGTCGCACTTGTCCATGACCATGAACGTTTAGACCATATGGCCATGGTTGCGGGATAAAATAGTAGAACATGGTTCATGAAAGACATGTCTATGTAGATGACAATCGACTTGAGGGGTTCTTCTTTAAAGTTGATCAATACTCGTGCATAGAGGATAAGACGTTGAATGAGATTTGTGACCGTACTTTCATCTCAGAATCTTCACGTCTTGAATAGGTTTTATTATGTGTATTAAAATTTGTTTCTATTTATAGCCCACCAAATTACATCCATTGGTACTCTATCATGTGTTTTTTCAACTTTATAAAAAACCGTATGTATATCTTTTTGTCAAACTATTCTATTAATCGTTTTATTAGGTGTATAAGCTCCATTGTTGATTTACTTGACACAAAACTAAATTGATGTGTAATCTATAAATCTTTATCATATCACTTTCTTTTGATCATCTCATAAAAAATAAAAGATATTTTTTATCAACATCGAGATTCAAACTCATGACCACATATGTATATATGCTCAAACTCGACTAATGCGGTAAGCTTAGTAGTTACCTGCTTAAGGCAACCCTCTTAAAAATACATCAACAAATATTCAAATCCTAAAATTAACTATGCTACACCACTCTTTGTCCACCATTGATCGACGACCGTGCCACTAAAATTAATCGCTCTGCCACGTTTTAAATCAGCAAAGACTCTAAAATTCTACTATGCTACAACTGATCATAGGTGTCGTTGTTTCTACTATGAAATTGAAATTCGAATGTGTGTTAATTGTTTTTGAAACGTTATTGGATAGCTTTGAATATAATTGTTCAAATTGTTTTGAATTGCTTCGAATTTTAGATTGTTTGAATTGTTCTATTGAGTTATAGGGGTAATCGTGTAGTTGATGCACTTAGTCGCAAACAATCGGCTGTTCTTTCCATGATGCTAGCCGAGTGGGATGTTCTAGAGACCTTATCTCTTTGTGATATTCGTGATCAAGCTCCATCTTCTAATTCTCCTATTTTATTATTCAGTTTAGAAGCTCGACCCAGCTTATTGGATCGTATTGCCGATGCTCAGCGGCGTGATCCGCTTTTCACATCTAATCTAAGTGGATCAATATTCTTAGATCCATCCGAAAACCGATACAATTTTGAAATGAGATGTTTGAGTTAGTTTATTAACTAGTAATTACCATCAAATGGTATATTTGCATTTTCTTTTCTGATGGTAAAATTAACCAGTAATTAATATTTTACTATGATTTTAATTTCCATTGCTCTTATTAAAAGATAAATATATGCGTTCTCTTTCTTTCTATTAAGAGATCCATATGAAGTAATTTGTGTTATTGCCACCACGCCATGCTACTATGCATTACGATGGCATGTTATGATTTTATATACTCCCTCATCAAAAATTAATTTTATACACCCTTCATTCATGTAGGCATTCTGATGGTTATCCTATTGATCCCTCTTGTACATACCAATTTTAAATTATCTTTAAATTTGTAATTGGTCTGGACTTAAAAGAAAAATATATTATAGTATTAATTTTGAATTATTGTTATTTCAAAAGGCAACAAAAAGAATTCTAGTCTCAAGCAACCCAAAGCTCTGAACAAGCCCTACATACGCCTAGGGGTATATTATAAAGATCTTGTTTACACAAAAAAAAACTAGTATTACAACTAAAGATGATTCCATCTAGGAACATCCTAATGGTTGAGTATTTAGTAGCCACCGTTCTCTTACGCCGCACACTTGTTATTCGGTGCTATCCCAACATAGAGTAGTAGTAGTAGCTCAGTTATCCAAACTTCAGAAGTGAGTGAATCGTATGCAAAAAAATTAGTCAAAATTAGGATACGTTCCTTACTTTCCAACTTAATGCCTGAAAAACCCTTTTCAAGCAAAAGTTCCACGAAACACCTATGTCGAAGTTTTTAGGTGTATTTTAAACTGCATATATTTGCGATTAAAACTGTAAATATTTGTCATTTAAAATGCAAATATTTGTAGCTCTAACTGCACATTTTTGTACAATGAAAATTTGTAGTGTGGACTACGAATATATAGTGTAGAATGCACTTTTCATTTTACAAAAATATGCAGTTGGAACTACAAATATTTGTAGTGCAGAATGCAAATATTTGCAGTTTTGACTGTTTTCCAGTAGCAACTTTATGGGATATAATGTTCTCCACGGGGAAGCTCTAAAAGGAGAGAAACAGTAGCAGTAAACCCAATATATTGCATAGAATTCTCAAAAGAAAATGAAGAAAGGTGTAGATTCAAAACAAACCCTATCAGTAGCTAAAGCCCACTTCCCATTAATCCAATCAACACTAGCCCTAATCTCAGCACGACCATGCTCAATTTCCATCTGCGTGTCCCCCATGTTTACCCCATAAAACTTCCTCCCTTCGGTCACCTGTACTTTAAAAACAACGCCAGGCCTCCAAACGCTGCCAAATCTAACATCAACGAGCTGGTTGAGCTCAAAGTTGGAGGTGAAGTGCTCAGACTCCGGTCTCGGGCGAACCCTAATGGACGCGACGGTGGCCTTGATGGCATTGTCGAAGGCAACGAAGTACATGTGGCGGCTGATGAAAGGATGGATGATTGAGGCGGACTGCCATGTGGACTCCCCTCTATCATCGGACACCTCCACGGCGTCGCCGGATGATAGGGCTGACCACGACATTTCTATTTTATTAATTTTGGATGTTAGGGTTTCGTTACCCTTTTTTTCCGATTCAAGGGATGAGCTGCATGTTCACAATTTGCAGCGGGAGTGAAGAACAAAGAAGAATGAAAAAGGGCAGTTTAGGAATGAAAATATGTACAAGGCAGGAGAGGTGGGATCACACGATTCACACCAAAGTTTAATCGCCTTGGGACAACCAGCATCTTGTTACTGCCTGTCACAAAGAGAGATCTCATTAAATTACGACATATTCATTATAACCAGCAACAAGACGATTGCAATGAGAAAAATCGACATCTCGTTGACGTGTGAAACATAGGTCAAAGGTAGATGAAATTTTGGCGTGAACGGTAAAGCTCTAGTTAGATTATTCAGTGCAAAAAGGACTGCTCTAATGGGTTTAGTTAGCCATGTGAAAATGGTTATGGATCCATTTGTGGTTTGAAATTATGTATGCAAGAGTTTAGTGAGTGTGCAAATATTATTGAGTGCAAAAAGAACAGGTCGAATAAGTTAGGTAACCGTTAAAATTGCGTATCCATTTGTTTGAAATTATGTCAACTAAATATTTTCATTGCATACGATTCTCACAGTAGTCTTTACATTTTCATTAACCCAAAAATGTGCCCATGTTGGGGTCAAAATACAATAGAACAAAATAGAGTGTTATGCCGACATATGATGACGCTGACATGAACACTTAAAAAGTAGAACTCGTACAACTTTTATTTGTAAACAAACCTCTCGCTTTGTCTTCTACATGCTTTATTCGTCATTCCAAAGCTACATGCATGATCTCATGAACTCAGTCTACTCAAATGAATACACGTGAGTTTATTCAGAAAAAAAGATTTAAACATAAAGCTTGATATGAGTTTCCTCTGAACACAACATAAAGTTAGACCATGTCGCTGGAGCACGAAACATGTTTTCCCCTCAGTATTTAACGATCATAATTCATCGACATGAATAACAACATACGAATTTCTATCATATTTAAGTGTTGCCTACACCTAATAGCAAGATAATTATGCTTTTGGCTGCCACGAAGGCCTTATGCATTTACCATTACTTAAGATCATATTTCTCTGCTTTCGAATCGTCATGAGAGCCTTGTGCTTTTCTCGCATATAAAAGTTATGTTTACTTCGCTTTCGACTGCCACTAAGACCTTATGCCTTTCATATATCTTATCATCATTTTTATTTTACTTCCAGTTATCACTAAGGCCTTGTGCCTTGTTCTTATGATAATTAGTTTAGATGTTGGGTTGTCACAAAGACCTTACGCCCACTACCGGATGCAATACCACCTTTGGTCTTCGGTTGCCACATAGACGTTACACCAACATCTTACAATATAGTTGTCATTAGACACTTGGCTGCTACATAGGCCTTATACCTCGCTACTGAATGCAATGTCATTTTTGGACATTGGGCCACCACAAAGGCCTTGCGCCATTTTGCCAAATGCAATATCATTTTGGACTTTGAGCTACCACAAAGGCATTATGCCACATTACCAAATCACAAACTTACATAAGACTCTTGGTTGTCACACAAACTTTACACCACATTATTGAAATCAATGTCTCTTTTTGGACATTGGGTTGCAACACAGGCCTTACACCTCGTTATTGGTATCAATATCTCTTTTTGGACATTGGGTTGTCACGTAGATAATACACCTTGCTTTCATTCAATGTTGTGGTTAGGCTTTCGAACGTCATGCGGGTCTTACTCTATCTCGTTTGTTTAATGATGTGAACAGGCTTTTAGATGCCACACGGGCCTTACATCGTCTTATTATCAAAATCGATGTCATATTTATTATACTTACACCTTACTTAGCCTTATACTAATTCATATTAGCTTTCGGTTCAGGTTTAGTCCTTCCGCAATCATTCTTCCATTTGTCACTTTAGCTTTGCTAAAAGCAGTAAAGCCTGACATCTGAATGCGGCAGGCCTTCGCTTTAACATGTTTCACCTCTAGATTCATTCATCCTCCACTTTTAGTCAGTGACAGTGTCTTTTATATAATTTTACAACACTTTAATGGGTTCGTGTCCCCTAACTACTTAACCGTGTAATTCGCGTGCATAATCGGGTCTTGGTTATCTTATTTTATGGTTTCAGCTTTTATATTTTCCTTTTGGAATTTACTGTTTAAGGTTGGGAAATTACTTGCGAAACTCTAGAATTTTGCAAATAAAAACTTTAGCAAATTTTTAGTTGTATGTCTATTTTCAAGCTATTTTCCCTAATCAATTAAATATACGGATTCCTTAAAAACTCATAACTAAATATTTTGACATGGGAAAATCTTCTAACTTAAAACCCATATCTAAATTTATGCTTAGAACATCGTCTCAAATTTTCATATCATTCTGAAATTTAATTTAAGTAGGAAAATATAGCTAAACATTCTCCAATATAGTTATTTTACCTCTAAACATTCATTAAAATGAATCGTTTATCTCATATAAATAATTTATGTGTATGACCTCTATCATATTTAATCAAAACCGAATTCAAACAATAACGAAAATGATAGAAAGGTGTTGTATTACTTACTTAAGTCTTTGGATTTACTTGATCTTTAGTTTCTGTGGGTTCCTTCACTTTTCCTTTTCTTTTTATTCCTTTTCTTCCTTAGGTCTCCATTAACAAATTTCGAAGTATTTACATTTATATATGTAAAAGGAGAATGCATGAATAAGATGAGGGTTACTTTGTTTTATTATATCCTCTCTCTATAGTTAGTTAGGTTATTGGCCTTCTAACACATTTTCTCATTTTAATTCATTCTAAAGTCGTGTTACTCTTATGTCGTAATAAGTAAATGTACACTCAAATGCTTATTATAATGAGCCATTAATTATTTTAAATTTTGATGGCATGAGTAAATAAATGTCGCTCGACTATTTATCTTGTCCAAAA
This sequence comes from Allium cepa, assembly GCA_030765085.1. Classification (NCBI taxonomy): domain Eukaryota; kingdom Viridiplantae; phylum Streptophyta; class Magnoliopsida; order Asparagales; family Amaryllidaceae; genus Allium; species Allium cepa. The sequence continues at coordinate 430,638,581 of CM060929.1, read as the reverse complement.
CCCATGTTTTCTAAATTATCTACTTAATAATTATCCATTAAAACTTGGGGTGTTACAAGAGGTTTGAAATTATGACATTGTAGGGTGACTCCAATGGTTTATGTCCTTTTATATCCTTTAATGTTGGATGTAAAATAAGGATCTAAATGAAAAAAAACACCTGGAGGTTGGGGTTTATTTAATACATGCACGGAAATGGAGTGCGTGTTTAATATGCATTTGGATGTGTGTGTGTGTGTGTGTCTATGTGTATGTATGTATGTATGTATTAAATGCACGGTTAGATATGATTTCGCTCTAGAATTGAAAATATAATTTATGTCCAATAATTTCTTTGTCGGAGAGCAATTTTTAGCCAATCTTAATACTTGTTTTGTAATGCTTGGCTATTGGAAATGGCATACGAAGTAGTTACACCTTTCAATTAATAAGTCCTTCCAATAAAAAAGTGGGCCGTTTTTTGGTTAATTTATTATAATGCCCCAAAACTAGTGATCAAACTATCAAAGGGAGTTAACCGTTCGATATCCCAAATCAAACGGCTCGAGATGAGTGACTCTCGTACACACTACTTTGGGTCAACACGAATGATAGAGTAAGGGGTACAACCTAGGGGCAATTATGTAATTTTTTACATATATCTAACTTGACAATTAATCTTGTTGATAATAAAGGTGTTTGATTTCTATAATATACTTTGTTATATTGTAATATAATCAATTAAGTAATTAATTTAAAGTATATTAAATGGAAAATCATTAACTGATATGTTATATAATAGTAATTGCAATGTGTTGTAATCATGAGAAATTTATTATTTTAATAACATATTATTTTAAATATTCTTAGTTAAGATGTTTAAAAAAAATTCATTCGTTGAGACTAGAGTACGTGAGATCTTCAAATGTTTGGTAGTGCATTACTTGTGGTTGTTGGAGGAATCAAGATGTCATGTATTGATAGTTATTGGATAATTATAGAATGACTTACACGAGGATTTTCTGTTAGTTAATTATAACTAAGGTTAATACGAGATCTCGAAGTGAGATGTTACATAGTTTCATTGACTTGAGAATATTGTAAAACTTCAATATGGATACTCCACCATGAATATAGTTAAATAATGGTGTGGCGATCCATCGAGCCAGTATAGTTGGGTCTGAGTTGAAGCATTAGAAGTGAACATTATTCAATATAGAATTCGTCTTCTCGGTTATAAGAGGTTAGTATCACGGTCAACTATAATTAACTCAAAGTCAAAGTCTTTAGTCAAAGTAGTACAGTCAATAATAAATGTTATTATTAAATCAAAGATTTTATGTTAGGACTAACTGAGTTGAATGTAAATGATATTGAAGTTTTGATCGAAACCAAATTTCGTAAGTCCTAAAGTGATATAGTTTTGATGAAGAGAATTGGTGTAAATAATCACTATTACTAGGTACCGCTTAAAATTGTAAAACTGGATTTTACCGAAAAGGTACATAAGCGATAAATTCGATCACTTGTCACACTACTAACTATAGTAATGTGTGAACATTGATATTTGAATTGTTCGGGATTAATCACTGACTAAATTTACACCTTTGAGTCACACAACCGTAATGATGAATTCTTTGAAAAACCATATGATTTAATTAATTTATAAAATATTGTAAATTAATTAAATTTTTGAGAAATATTAATTACTATTTAAGTTATCTTATGTTTTGGAGTTATTTGCAATTATTTGAATGCATTTATAAAAGTTATATTTGCATGCATCGTATCGGTATTTGGTTCAACTTTAAACAGGTTTACATATAAGATAATTGCATGAAGGAATTTATGGAAATTTTGTGTAGTTTGATGGCAAGTATTTTCTGTCAAACATGTAAAGAGAGAGGAGCGGAGAGAGACAAAAGTAAGTAAATTGATTAGAGAAGTCTTAATTCAAAGAATGAGAAAGGGTTAATTCTTTCAATAAAAACAAATCCACTAATTTATTTCCTGTAGACATTCATTTTTTATTCACTTTTATCTTCCCTCCCTCTAATCTTCCATGGTAGAAAATCAAGTGAACATTTCCAAAATTTTATCAATTCCACATCAAATGAAAACATCAAATACAATAAAATAAGTTGTTCGTCCTTCTCTTGCAAAGCTGGGCGTGGATATTGGAGATCTAAGGAGAAATCTTCATTCAAAGTACAAACTACAAGCTACCTCTTAGGTAGTCTTTTAATAATTTAATTTTATTATCATTACATCATTTGATGGTGTATATTATATTTTATATATGTTATAATAAATTTATATATGCATGTGTCATCTGATTCAATCTGTATATTCAGTTTGTTTAAATAAAAAAAGGAATCATGAAAAATAATTTTTTATAATACCGACTGAATTTTTTTAAAGATTCAAAACATAAAAGCAATTTTTTATATCAATTGAATTTATTTTAAATGTATTCATTTAAAACAGTGGTTATAAAAGTTAAAGTTTTAATCTATTAACAAGTTATACAAAGGTTGAACAAGACAAGCACCATTGTCCAAGTGGTTAATTGATTCGGCTTTGGTGCAAGAGGTCACAAGTTCGAAACTTGCTTTCGAACGTTTATTGACATTGGATATGTTGTCCCAATGATTTGTTGTATATAAAGTACCATTTCAAAAAAAAAAGGTTGAACAATTTCCTTAAATAAGTGCTCTGATTAAAATTTTAAAGTAGACCTATGAAAACATCTTTATAATATCAATTAATTTTTTTAAAGGTGTTAATTTAAAAAAATGATTACAAAGACTAAAGGTTAATTTTCGGTTGAACAATTTCCTTAAATAAGTGCTCTGATTAAAATTTTAAAGTAGACCTATGAAAACATCTTTATAATATCAATTAATTTTTTTAAAGGTGTTAATTTAAAAAAATGATTACAAAGGCTAAAGGTTAATTTTTGCAAGCTATATAAAGTTTAAATACTTTCTTTAAACTAATGTTTTAGTTCAAATTTTAAAATAAATTTTGTTTAAAACATAGATCTAATTTTGAATTCTTTTGTATTTTAAAATGTTAATTTTAAATTTCAAAACACAAACAATTATAGTATGTGATGGCTATAGTGGTACAACTAATATAATGTGCGATGATGTTGAGTTTGTTAATAATTCAATTACAGTAGGTATGGCTATAGTGGTACAACTAATAAAATATGTGATGATGGCTACTGTGACGCCCCACCTCTATACCCACGCTAGCCAAGAACACTACTGTGAATGCTGTCAACTAGCACGGAGAATAAGGCTGTTGAGGAGCGACCATCCATGTAATTGCTTTGTGCGAGCATCGATATGTCAGATAGTATAACATGCATCAAGTGGAAATCCGACATGCCGACACAAACTCAAAACTACTACACAGTGGCTATAATATCTTCGGAAACAAATATAGAAATAAACCTAACATAATTCAGTCACAGACAATTCATATCACAAAGGCGGAAATAGATATGAATATTACACATAAAAGTGTATATCAGAGTAGTGGTCAAAAGATCCACGATAATACAAAAGAATAGCAACCCGTGCTATACAAAGGAATATAAGTATGAGTCTATATCTCAAGTGTATACAACAAAATAAACTACTATTCTAAGTAGTTTGCCAAAAGTCAGAGTAATGATCCAGGATGAGAAGTCAAGCAGAAGCACCTGCAACATCTCGGTCTGACCCGAGTATTATTTAAGAAGAAAATAATAAACGGATCAGTCTAGCTATAAATATTAGAAGAAATGATATAGAATAGGAGATATGACATAAACATATAATAATCACAATGCCAAGCTGTGATAAATAAGTAATTGAAAATCAACAAGAGATTAATCAATGTCACAATAATCTACTCAAGATAAAAAGGAATGTCATACTCCTGATTTTATTCACCAAGCCACAATAAATGACATATATATATATATCCATGCCAATCGTAAAAGTTGGTGAAACATAAATTCCAGAAATCAACACACGAAATCCAGAAATCACAATAAAAAGGAACAACGACGTCGTACAGCGGGACATCCGATGAACCAAATCACAATAAAAAGGATGGCCAATCCCACAAACTGGACATCGACGTGCCTAGAAAGACACGCCCCATGAACAGTCGAACATCGACGCACCTAGAAAGATACGCCCCATGCTCTAGCATCGACGCACCTAGAAAGATACGCCCCATGCACAAATAAACATCGATGCACCTAGAAAGATACATCCCATGCATAAATAAACATCGATGCACCTAGAAAGATACACCCCATGTAATGTCTAACATCGGTGCACCTAGAAAGATACACCCCATGCAAAGTCGAACATCGACGCACCTAGAAAGATACGCCCCATGCATAGACGAACATCGACGCACCTAGAAAGATACGCCCCATGTCCCGACTTATTGAACCGATTGCTCCACGAAGTAAATAAACATCGATGCACCTAGAAAGATACACCCCATGCTCTAGCATCGACGCACCTAGAAAGATACGCCCCATGCACAAATAAACATCGATGCACCTAGAAAGATACACCCCATGCTCTAGCATCGACGCACCTAGAAAGATACGCCCCATGCACAGATAAACATCGATGCACCTAGAAAGATACACCCCATGCACAAATAAACATCGATGCACCTAGAAAGATACACCCCATGCATAATAAAACATTGACGCACCTAGAAAGGTACGACCCATGTGTAAAATGAGACGAAGCTCAATAAAATGAGGAACAGTCCTCCACATAAACAAAGAGACATCGCACATTGCTAGTCTAAACCACAAAGGTGATCGTCATGATCAACGAGAAGTGTCAATTACAATAAGCTAGTAAATATAAAAATTTAGCTTCATGTCCCATAACCACTTACTTAACTTAAACATTTATGAACAAACTGTAAATCTCCACTAGAAAATTGTCACAAGAGATTCAATCGAACAAGTCCAAGAATGAACCGACGAAGTAAACGAAAGCGTTTCATACCACTTGTTTTACTACGCCGTTTAATTAGATTTCTCATACGAGTGAGGTAAAGGTTTGTATATACTAATAGATTGGAAAACGGTTTAAGAAAACGAGCTTTGTAATAAAATAGTGTTGAAATCATTTGAAGAAAGAGTTTTGATATTTACTACTAGTATAGAAAACCTTTATATTTTTAAAGTGACAAATCACAAAGAAGATTGTAAGAACAACCAATTACTAAATTCATATTCGAAGACGTGAATAAAATCCAAAGAAATCGATACCAAATCCATAGAAATGGATATTTCCAAAAAGGTCCATAAAAAGAAGTCATCAAAGTCGACAATAAGTGATAACGATTAATAGGATCGCAAAAATCGATAAACAATGGAAATTCACACAAAACAGCCTGAATAGGCAAAAATAAACATTTCCAGACGTCTGATTTGGAATCCAGACGTCTGGATTTGTTCTCTGGAAATAACCCAGAGAACACTCAGACGTCTGAAACCTCAAGTCAGACGTCTGAGACCTATCCAGACGTCTGGTTTGATGGATCAGACGTCTGAAAATAGTCTCTGGCTTTTTTTTATAATATGCGTGCATACATTTTTACCTTCCAAGTCCAAACCAGACGTCTGGACTTGGTCACCAGACGTCTGGTCACCTGGTCTAGGCAACAATTTGCCTAGGCCAAAGTGGCCAAAACGTATCGGGAGCGATCGGACAAGCAACGACGACTAAGGATTTATGCCTAGCGACAACCCGGTCTTATAGGCTCTCCGAAACACCTCTTAAAGCATGATCAAACATCAAAGTTATGATTTTTAGAGAATTGGCTTCAAACACCAAAAATGAAAATATTCACAAAACCAATCCAAATCAAAAGCAATTGCACATGATTAAATGTTAGGGATTCATACCTAACAACAAAGATAGATATAGACATAGATGTGAGATAAAAATCTCACCTTTGAACTAAATTTATGAAGATGAAGCTTGAAAGCAAATGGAAATCAACCACACTTCAATCTCAACTCAAGAAGCTTGATTCTAAGCTAAAAAGAGAAACATTTCCCAAATTAGGTTTAGAAATTTTCTGAAATCAAAGAGAGAATGAGTTGGAGAAGAAGAAGAGAAAGCTTACCAATGGGTTCTCTTGAAGTTTGGAGCAAGAACTTGGATTTGCAAAGGAAGCTAGGGCTTGGAGTTTTAATTTCCTCTTCCACCCTCCATTAACATAAAAGCTTGAGTATTAGGAAAATAGAAGAGAAGTGAATGAAGAGGAGAGCTTTGGAACTGAGTTAAGTGGTTAATTGGCTCAGTCCAACCAAAGCCCTAAGCGGGAAAAAGTAGCAAAAATCAACTTTCTCCAAACATATCAAAGCTTATACTCAAAAAGGCCGCAAACGGCATTTTGAACTCAATGGAGGTGGTCTCGAGTCCTAATTCGACCGTATGCAAAAAGTAGGTTTTCGGACTAAAATCCGACGAATGATAAAATATTTAAATATAAAATCGATAAATATGCGGGTTGTTACAGACTCCCCTCCTTAAAGAAATTGCGTCCTCGCAATAATTAAGTAGGAAATATAAGAAGTAACAACCATAGAAGCATATTAACACAAAAGAAAATTTGAATCAAGAAGTTCACCATAAAGAGCACGAAGGAGTAAATCCGAAAGTTTTCGTTCGATGAATTCTCAAGATTTCACATGAGAAATCCTTAGGATTTGAGAACCATTGAACTTCTATCAAAAATAATATCTTTATATCGAAGGCGCTCAACCTCCGAAGCAATGATGCGAATGGAATGGTGCTCAAAAGTCAAATTTGGTGAAACTTCAATCCCTCAATAATACCGGGCTCAAGAATAAAAACCGGAAACATAAAAGCATTTCCATAGTTAAAAGACGTGGAAAACATCAAGAATAGCAGAAAGTTGAGCCGGTGCAACGGCAAAGTACAATCACGGTACGCCCGAGAAACTAGAAACTCGAATAATTTGGAACACCGACGTAGTACAAAGACGATACGTCCAATGAACCAAAAAGCCAAGTCATTGATGTAGTGCAAACGGTACATCCAATGAATCAAAAGCAAAGACATTGATGTAGTACAAACGGTACATCCAATGAATCAAAAGCACTGATGTAGTACAAACGGTACATCCAATGAATCAAAAAAGAAAAGACATTGATGTAGTACAAACGGTACATCCAATGAATCAAATAGCAAAGACATTGATGTAGTACAAACGGTACATCCAATGAATCAAAGACACTGATGTAGTACAAACGGTACATCCAATGAATCCAAAAAGAAAAGACATTGATGTAGTACAAACGGTACATCCAATGAACCAAAGACACTGATGTAGTACAAACGGTACATCCAATGAATCAAAAGCAAAGACATTGACGTAGTACAAACGGTACATCCAATGAATCAAAGACACTGATGTAGTACAAACGGTACATCCAATGAATCAATAAAGAAAAGACATTGATGTAGTACAAACGGTACATCCAATGAATCAAAAACACTGATGTAGTACAAACGGTACATCCAATGAATCCAAAAAGAAAAGACATTGATGTAGTACAAACGGTACATCCAATGAATCAAAGACACTGATGTAGTACAAAAACGGTACGTCCAATGAACCGAACACAATAAAAGAACATCGGACGCAAGTTCATAAAAGCAATGAGATGAAACTCAATAAAACGAAGTACATCAAAACGCCCGGTGAACTTGATAAAAAGATAATTTCATTTAGTCATCAACAAAGAAACAACCCCTTGTTGCTTACGACTAAACGCATTGGCAACACGATTTCCCCTTCGGGAATAAAAAGAATATCAAGATCATAAGAAGCTAGGAACTCGAGTCAACATGCAGTTCCTTAAGAGAACATAAATATTCCAAAGATTTATGATCGAGGTAGAGAACAAATTTCTCATCCAAATATGATGATGCCAAATTCCAAAAGCAAAAACAATAGCCACGAACACTAGATCATGAGTGGCATATCTAGTCTCGATAAGCTATAATGATTTAGAAGCACAAGTGATAGCACGTTCTCTTAGGCAGGAGATCGACATCCAACCCAATACGACTAGTATCGGTACAAATAGCAAAATCTTGGTTCCCCTTCAGGAATCACAAGAATAGGAGTATCGAAAGGAAGAGTTCTTTTAAATAATCTTCTTTCTCGAAAAGCTAAAACTTTCAAAAATCAAAATTATTTCGATGTAAAAATATTTCTAGAAGAATTTACATTTTACAAGTCAATATATCGTGTTTGATTGTCACATCAAAGCGTTTAGGAAATTCCTATCGATAACGTTGATCAAGCGCATCGACCAAAATTCTTAAAGCACTCAACGGGCAATACAATCACAAAATCATCTTTTATAGGATAAATAAATCTCTTAAAAAGTTTTAAGAATATTCTTTGTTCGTTTCAAGAACAAAAATCCAGTTTTACTTATAAATAAATCTTATGAAAAAGATTTACAAAATTTTAAATTACTATTTTCATCCAAAATCAATAAACTCAAGAATGGTCTCATCGAAATATTCATAGAATATTCGATTTATAAAATGGATGAAATAAGGTGGACAAATTGAATGACAAAATAAGTCATTCATAAGAATCATAACGAGTGCGGAATGCGGTAAGTGGAATGCTAACTTCCGCAACTCGTAGCAAACGAAAACCTGTGATAAAGTCAAACTGAAAAGACCTTTGCACCACACAAAAGATATTGCTTAGGTGATGATCCTAAGGCAAGCTCAAAAATACCAGAAATTTTTTCAAACGATATGATTGAGAGAAATAATACTTTCCTTATCATGCGGGTTTTAAGGAATAAAATGATGCCATCAAATTGGAATCAAAATCACAAAGGAAAAATAGAAATCTGCTTAACAGATTGAAAATGTCGAGGATGAATAGTCCACACGGGACAAAGGATATGGCCTCATAATAATTAAGCCAATCCGTACAAAAGTAAATTCCGAAGCCTAAGTAAAAATATCGGCTTGGAAAGAAAAATCACATAAAATAATTTTCGACATCAAATAAAAGCAAATTGAGTGTTGCGGATCTACCATCCGGATTCACAATCCTCAAAGAAGTCATCAAGCCCAAAATATTCAAAGAAAAAGAATCGACAAGTTCTTTTGATATAAAATAATGAGATGGACTCATATCAACAAGAACTTGAAAAGAATATTAACGAGACAAATAAAACCAAGGATTGAAGGAGAAATACCTCGATCAAGAGAAGAGTTTCTAGGGGCTTGCACAATATTTAGCTTTCTCATGTCCTTGTTCAAAAGTTTGGGACATGCAGATAAAAGATGACTCGGTTTCTTGCAATAGTGACAAGAATGGGGTTTTGGACACATATTCGCATAGTGGTTCATGGAACCACAATTGTAGCATTGACCACGACTAGAGGTAGGAGTCTTTGCTACCGGAATTTGTTGCTTCCCTTTCTTATTAGAATTGGAGCCTTTGAATTTGATAGGCCTCTTCAAGTTATTGTCGAAGTTCTGTTGGGCACGCACAACTTCAACATCACCTTCATTATCGGCCTCTTCAAGACGAAGAGCGATATCAATAAGCTGATCAAATGAAACTTCAAGTTTCAGAAGTAATGGCTTCTTAAGATTCTTATTCAAGCCATAAACGAATCTCTGATTTTTCTTCATTGGGGTGTTAATGTATTCAACCCCGTATTTGGACAGAGATTCGAAAGATGCGACATAGTCTGTCACAGAAGATTCACCTTGAACAAGGTCAATAAAATGTCGGGCCAAAGTTACTTTTTCGGCCTCCGACACAAATTTCAATTCGAATCTTTCCCGGAATTGCTCCCAAGTGAGATCCGCCTCAACGATTTCAGAAATTAAAAGCTCATACCAATCTAATGCTCTTTCTTGGAGCATGCTAGAAGCTACTTGGACTCGATGTAGATCAATAAGGTTCATGCGAGAAAAGATGCGATCGCATGATTTGAGCCAAGCTTAAATTTCAATAACACTCTCGGATCCCGTAAATGGCCTTCCACCCAAATCGGTATAGTCTCTGCATAGGCGTGCAAAACCGGATCTAGGATGAGTAGGCTCTGGATTGGGTCCGACAGCTTGAGCATTCTTAACAAGATCTAGAAGCTGCTGGGCAGACATAAATACTCCATCTTGGGGAGTAGCATTAGATTGACCGGCGCTGGGACGGCCTGGTCTAACCATTTCTCTTCCTTAAGAAAGAAAGAAGGAAGAAGAAGAAGGTTATTCACAAATGAATATCAAGCAATCTTGATAGATAAAACAAGGAATCATAAAAGAAAATAGGATAGGACGGTACGAAGACCCGAATAAAATCCTAAAGCACGACTCCTAAGATGGACTTAGGACGATGATCCTTGTTAAATTATTCTACATTGTTCCGAAGTTTGGCTTTGGTACCAAGCTGTGACGCCCCACCTCTATACCCACGCTAGCCAAGAACACTACTGTGAATGTTGTCAACTAGCACGGAGAATAAGGCTGTTGAGGAGTGACCATCCATGTAATTGCTTTGTGCGAGCATCGATATGTCAGATAGTATAACATGCATCAAGTGGAAATCCGACATGCCGACACAAACTCAAAACTACTACACGGTGGCTACAATATCTTCGGAAACAAATATAGAAATAAACCTAACATAAATCAGTCACAGACAATTCATATCACAAAGGCGGAAATAGATATGAATATTACACATAAAAGTGTATATCAGAGTAGTGGTCAAAAGATCCACGATAATACAAAAGAATAGCAACACGTGCTATACAAAGGAATACAACTATGAGTCTATATCTCAAGTGGATACAACAAAATAAACTACTAATCTAAGTAGTTTGCCAAAAGTCAGAGTAATGATCCAGGATGAGAAGTCAAGCAGAAGCACCTGCAACATCTCGGTCTGACCCGAGTATTATTTAAGAAGAAAATAATAAACGGATCAGTCTAGCTATAAATATCAGAAGAAATGATATAGAATAGGAGATATGACATAAACATATAATAATCACAATGCCAAGCTGTGATAAATAAGTAACTGAAAATCAACAAGATTAATCAATATCACAATAATCTACTCAAGATAAAAAGGAATGTCATACTCCTGATTTCATTCACCAAGCCACAATAAATGACATATATATATCCATGCCAATCGTAAAAGTTGGTGAAACATAAATTCCAGAAATCAACACACGAAATCCAGAAATCACAATAAAAAGGAACAACGACGTCGTACAGCGGGACATCCGATGAACCAAATCACAATAAAAAGGATGGCCAATCCCACAAACTGGACATCGACGTACCTAGAAAGACACGCCCCATAAACAGTCGAACATCGACGCACCTAGAAAGATACGCCCCATGCTCTAGCATCGACGCACCTAGAAAGATACGCCCCATGCACAAATAAACATCGATGCACCTAGAAAGATACATCCCATGCATAAATAAACATTGATGCACCTAGAAAGATACACCCCATGTAATGTCAAACATCGGTGCACCTAGAAAGATACACCCCATGCAAAGTCGAACATCGACGCACCTAGAAAGATAAGCCCCATGCATAGACGAACATCGACGCACCTAGAAAGATACGCCCCATGTCCCGACTTATTGAGCTGATTGCTCCACGAAGTAAATAAACATCGATGCACCTAGAAAGATACACCCCATGCTCTAGCATCGACGCACCTAGAAAGATACGCCCCATGTATAAATAAACATCGATGCACCTAGAAAGATACACCCCATGCTCTAGCATCGACGCACCTAGAAAGATACGCCCCATGCACAAATAAACATCGATGCACCTAGAAAGATACACCCCATGCATAATAAAACATTGACGCACCTAGAAAGGTACGACCCATGTGTAAAATGAGACGAAGCTCAATAAAATGAGGAACGGTCCTCAACATAAACAAAGAGACATCGCACATTGCTAGTCTAAACCACAAAGGTGATCGTCATGATCAACGAGAAGTGTCAATTACAATAAGCTAGTAAATGTAAAAGTTTAGCTTCATGTCCCATAACCACTTACTTAACTTAAACATTTACGAACAAACTGTAAATCTCCACTAGAAAATTGTCACAAGAGATTCAATCGAACAAGTCCAAGAATTAACCGACGAAGTAAACGCAAGCGTTTCATACCACTTGTTTACTAAGCCGTTTAATTAGATTTCTCATACGAGTGAGGTAAAGGTTTGTATATACTAATAGATTGGAAAACGGTTTAAGAAAACGAGCCTTGTAATAAAATAGTGTTGAAATCATTTGAAGAAAGAGTTTTGATATTTACTACTAGTATAGAAAACCTTTATATTTTTAAAGTGACAAATCACAAAGAAGATTGTAAGAAAAACCAATTACTAAATTCACATTCGAAGACGTGAATAAAATCCAAAGAAATCGATACCAAATTCATAGAAATGGATATTTCCAAAAAGGTCCATAAAAAGAAGTCATCAAAGTCGACAATAAGTGATAACGATTAATAGGATCACAAAAATCGATAAACAATGGAAATTCACACAAAACAGCCTGAATAGGCAAAAATAAACATTTCCAGACGTCTGATTTGGAATCCAGACGTTTGGATTTGTTCTCTGGAAATAACCCAGAGAACACTCAGACGTCTGAAACCTCAAGTCAGACGTCTGAGACCTATCCAGACGTCTGGTTTGATGGATCAGACGTCTGAAAATAGTCTCTGGCTTTTTTTTATAATATGCGTGCATACATTTTTACCTTCCAGGTCCAAACCAGACGTCTGGACTTGGTCACCAGACGTCTGGTCACCTGGTCTAGGCAACAATTTGCCTAGGCCAAAGTGGCCAAAACGTATCGGGAGCGATCGGACAAGCAACGACGACTAAGGATTTATGCCTAGCGACAACCCGGTCTTATAGGCTCTCCGAAACACCTCTTAAAGCATGATCAAACATCAAAGTTATGATTTTTAGAGAATTGGCTTCAAACACCAAAAATGGAAATATTCACAAAACCAATCCAAATCAAAAGCAATTGCACATGAATAAATGTTAGGGATTCATACCTAACAACAAAGATAGATATAGACATAGATGTGAGATAAAAATCTCACCTTTGAACTAAATTTACGAAGATGAAGCTTGAAAGCAAATGGAAATCAACCACACTTCAATCTCAACTCAAGAAGCTTGATTCTAAGCTAAAAAGAGAAACATTTCCCAAATTAGGTTTAGAAATTTTCTGAAACCAAAGAGAGAATGAGTTGGAGAAGAAGAAGAGAAAGCTTACCAATGGGTTCTCTTGAACTTTGGAGCAAGAACTTGGATTTGCAAAGGAAGCTAGGGCTTGGAGTTTTAATTTCCTCTTCCACCCTCCATTAACATAAAAGCTTGAGTATTAGGAAAATAGAAGAGAAGTGAATGAAGAGGAGAGTGTTGGAACTGAGTTAAGTGTTTAATTGGCTCAACCCAACCAAAGCCCTAAGCGGGAAAAAGTAGCAAAAATCAACTTTCTCCAAACGTATCGAAGCTTATACTCAAAAAGGTCGCAAACGGCATTTTGAACTCAATGGAGGTGGTCTCGAGTCCTAATTCGACTGTATGCAAAAAGTAGGTTTTCGGACTAAAATTCGACGAATGATAAAATATTTAAATAAAATATTTAAATATAAAATCGATAAATATGCGGGTTGTTACAGCTACGGTTCTTTTAAAGAGAGAGATTTAGTGTATGATGATGTATCGGCTTCAATTCGTACAACTAATAAATAAGAAAGAGAAGTAATGTGAAGTGGGGATAAGAAGCATGCTATGGAATTAATTCAAGGAAAGACCCTTGAGGTTATAGCTAATGGTTCGAATACTAAAGTAGTTTTGGTGCAGGAGGTTGATTTGGGTTCTAGTTCTTCTAGATCGGTGAGGAGGAGTGCTCGTATCCACAAAGCGGCCACTGGAGTATCTGATGACTAGCTCAGATATGGACCTTTCTTTAGAAAGTACTTATTGTCCTTGTGCTTTGAGTTGATTATCTACTGGTGACATGCACTATTTAATTAGGAATTTAGGTTTTTAATTGACGATGTTTCGTTAGATGCTGAATATATATATTAGGAGAGAGAATTAGAGCAGGGATAGATCAGTTGGAACGTTGGAGGTTTACACGATCTACGAAAATGCAGTAAAATTAGGTCATTTTTAAAGATAATAATACCGATACTGCTTTGTTATAATAAACAAAAATATAACACCCTAATTATAGATTTTATAGGAGTTTAAGGGATCTATATATTATCACTGGGTTCATCTCCCTACTAGAGATAGTTTTGGAGGATTAATGGTGGGTTGGAAATAATATTGTGTTAAACTTTTACAATCTATTGTTAAATCACATTCGATACATTTAATTTTTTCTCAATCTTAATGATGGCTTATTTCTAAATATTACTAATTTTATGGACTGAATTCCAAACTGGATCGTAGGGTTCTTTGGAGTGTGTGTCTAGAGTTTAAATTACTTGCTCCAAGTCCTTGGGTGATGAGTAGGGATTTCAATGTCACTAGATTTCTGGGAGCAATAACTCTTAGAGAAGGATATTTTCAACTACGGAAGAATTTGATCAATTCACTATTGATACTAATTTAATTGAACTACAGTTGAACAATAGACAGTTTACTTGGTCAAATAAAAGGGACCATCAATGACTCTTTTAGATGGATTTTTTATCAGTGATGATGTGGAATTTTAATATCCGGTTTATACGGTGGTTGGGCTAACGAATATTTACTCGGATCATTGTCCAATTATTTTATCTTGTAATAACCAAAATAATAGAAATAAAATATTTAGATTTTAAAAAATGTGGTTGTTATAAAATGATTTCTCAGAATTAATTGCGAATAAATGGTTTTCTCTAAGCAAGTATAATTATAAATTTTGGGAAATATAGCTAAAATATTTGTAAATAAAATAGAGATTTAAGAATTTTTCTCTAGAAATGGAATAAAGATGTTTTCGGTAATATAAGAATAAAAAAGGATAAATTACTAAATGAGATTCTAATGCTACATAAAATAATAGAACTTGGGAATTTAAACATTACAGAAAAAACTTGCTTTCAAACTTAAAAGATTCATTAAAATAAATTCTAGCATGGGAAGAAGTAATGTGAAAACAAATATTTAGGGTTTAATGGAGGAATAAGGGAGATATGAATACTATTTTTTTGCATAAAGTAGCAGATGGTAGAAAACATAGTAATACCATTAACTCTACTTTAATTAATAATGTTGAGATTTTTGATATAAAAAATTAAATGAGGCATTTACTAACTATTATAAAGAAATTTTAAACTAAAAATGAGCATAGGATTAGATGTATTTGTAATGAATTATACCCTAATTCATTACGATTGATTTAGATGGATTGGATTCTCCTTTTACGGAAGATAAAATGTTGAGAGCTATAAAAGATATGTCAACGATAAATTATCCAGCCATCGGGGTTTCCTATGTTATTTTATGGAATTTTTTGGTATGTTTTAAAATATGATTTAATTAATATGTTTAACTAATCTTATAACGGTTCGTTACAATTAGTTAGGTTTAATTCTGCTAATGTAATCTTATTACATAAGAAAGCGGGTGCAAATGAGTTAAAATATATGACACCCTACCTCTATACTCATATCATCTAAGAGTATTATAAAGTAATGCTATCAGATAATATGGAGAATGAGGCTATATGTGGTACATATGTGAACATTCCCTTGGACTAACACTGATACGTATTAAAGCATCCAATAAATAATTATCTATATGTACGCAGTATCAGTACAAAGCAATAACACGTGTGCCTCTAGGATAGAACAATAGAAAATATGCAATAAAATAACAGAGAACACAGAGTTAATCGTAGGGATAACGTATAATATATAATACACTAATGTTATAAGGATACAATACATCTCAAATGTAAATTATATATATATAATGAATTGATGACACATAAATATTATATAACCATCCTAGTATATGACTCCTTTAAGCCTACTAAAGCAAATGCTACTAGTCATGTCATCCCTATACCTGAAATGTCTCGGACTAACCTGAGTGTTATAAAATAATACACGAGTCATTCTATGTCTAACCAAAGATCATAAGTAAGGTAATACAGTATAAAAAAGGAAGAATAATATGATATTACTATCAAAGATACTCAAAACACCAGACGACGTGTCAAAGAGAGTGTGTGTGTATGATAATCCGCAAGGCATCACATCACAAAAATATCTTTAATCCATATAAAATAATCAGAATTGATACCAAAAGATATCATTACCCATTAGAAATGCATCAAATTAGAAATCACGTAATCAACACAAATGGGTGAATCGTACATATCCAGAAACCATCATTTAAATCTAGAAAACATCAATAGGGGGATATCACTAAGTATATCGAGCTAGCACGAAACAATGCCCAAATATCTCTTAATCCTACATTATCAAATACCATCATAAAATCACTAAAATCGATAAAAAAAAGATCTTAGCCAGCTAATAACAATGTCTAAGTATAATCAATAATAAGTAGGTCGTTTTCAAAAGAAGGATATGAGGTTGATCATACTCTGGACACAGTCTTAGTATAATCTCATGTCATGTATGCATATCTACCACATGTTAATCGAAACCAAACAGGAGACTGATGGCCATATACCCGCTCTAGGAACCCAGGGTCTAATATGCC
Source organism: Allium cepa (assembly GCA_030765085.1). Classification (NCBI taxonomy): domain Eukaryota; kingdom Viridiplantae; phylum Streptophyta; class Magnoliopsida; order Asparagales; family Amaryllidaceae; genus Allium; species Allium cepa. Next base: position 430,621,753 of record CM060929.1, on the reverse strand, counting down.
ATATGCTATGTAATCAGATCTGTTCCTACAATATTAGTTCACGTGAAGAGAAACCAGATGGAAGACTGATGGTCGTATGCCTGCTCTAGGAACTCGAGGTCTACTATGTCGTTGCTATGTAACGAGATCTGTTCCTACAGCGTTAGTTACCTTGACGGACATCGTGACACATATCCACCAATGGCTCATCAATGCATATCCTCGGTCACGATCCTGCTTTGCCCCTAGAGGTAACAGACTGCTGGCCTAAGTGACACAAAGGGCTGTAGGGCACCTACCCTACGAGTCACCTAACCCAAACCTCATGATGTTAAGGCACCAATCCCACACCAAACCCAAATCATATGATGCACATCAAATATGATGTATCGAACAAAGTGTCATGGATCTAGGGCACGACCCCATGATCAGACCGCTAGGGTGGGAACTGGCCAATCTAGTTTACTCCTGAACCATAAAGGAAGCTGGACGAAGGTAGACGGTCATATAGAATATACGCACAATGGTCATCATACGCCTCTATATATAAGTCACCACATGACTATCAAATACTCAATGCAACGAGTATCAAATGCAACAAACCTCGTAATGAGTGTCATCCACAAGTAAAGAATAACTGAATAAATAACACGGCAATGTCCCATACCACGACGTGTTACTAGTCCATTTATGCAGTGTTCATACATCACACTCGCCCTTTTTTATTCTATATAATGAGTCCAAAGAATAACCGTTTTTTTCACCGAAAGTCTCATACCAAACAGTATCACTAAACCGTTTATTCTAATTTATCGTCATACAGAATAGAAATATCATAAAATCATACCAAGGGATGTCATCACCGTAGCATATTAAAATCATTAATTAAATCAGTATCAATGGTGAATCACTCATATTGTCGAAATTAATATAATGAAGATAAGATATTAGAAATCAGAAACTAATATAAAAATAGGTTAATCAAATGAATATAATTAAATGATTCAATAATTAATAATAAAATATTAAAAACATATAATATATATAATAATAAGATTACCAAAAGATAAATACATCTTCCAAAATTAATTAAATAACTATTTAAACTCAAATGTTGCTTAATGTTTGCAATAAATAGCTAAAATTTTATATACTATTAAATGCATATTAATAACATTAGAAAACTTATTTTAAACATCCAGAATAGATTTTAAAGATAGATGTTGCATATAAAAACCATTTTCAAATTTTCTATTATCAAATACTATTTCTAAATAATCATAAAACATCTATATCAATGTATGTAAATCTGCAATCAATTGAATATATTTTCAAGTACTTGAATTATATTTTTATTAAAATCCTACACTTTATAAAAGGATAATTAAAGACTATTTAAGTAATATAATTAAAATCTCTTTATTAATTTGATAAACTATAAACTATAACACCTTAATATATATATAATCAAAGTACAAATATATATTAGAATTTTAAGCAAGTTGTTAGTTTATTTTAAATGAAAAGTATAAATATATTTCAATCAATAAGTTGCACAAATATAAAGTTGCACATATACTCATTCACAAGAAGAGGAAACTGAAAATCACTGTAGAACAGATGTTTACAAATTAATGCAATTGAATTAACAAGGCTAAAGCAAGATATAATACAGAAAAACTTGCTACTCAAAGTCAAGTGTATAAGTGAAGTAAAGCACAAAAATAAATATCCAAATGTGCAAGACAAAAACTAATGCAGCAAATACACTAACCACACAACACACACATATACAAATCATTACACACACACATATTTATATACACGCAACACACATATACCATATATAGTAGCAGTGAATACTCCTTTATATGTATTTATACACGGATATATGCATATACACATGCACCGATAGGCACACAAACATATGCACGCAAGAAAAATACAAGGCATGACAGCATGGTATAGGTTGACCGGTGATCATCACCAGTCGACCGGTCATAGTTGACCTGTAATGAGCAAAGGTTTGACTGGTGCTAGGTTGAAGTGGCAAGCTATTGTGCGTTTGATTGTTTTATTTTATTTCTCTTCTTTGATTGATCGAAGGCATAAGCACAACACGGTCAACAATTCAAGAATCAATATCACATGCATAGAAAATTCAAAGATTTAAGTATTGTAGACATAGAAGTCTGAGTGTTTTACTCACCTAACAATTGCATTTTTATCTTCTCTACATCCGTAGCCTAACACACGCACATATCCACTAACCATTGCATCACTCCCCATTCACTTCACTACATAGATGCTTACAAACATCAAGAAGCATGTGTTTAAATTTGGTAATTTTAGGTGATTTATTTATAAAAAAATCTAAGTGGTGAAAGTTTTTTTGGTTTCCTTGCTTCAGAAAGTGGTGAATACTTCAGGAATTGGTGTGTGATTATTTACTGAAGGAAGAAGACTCTTGAAATGGAGAGATTTAGAAAATGGATTTAGGCTATAAACTTAGGCTTGGGCTTTTTAAATATAAAAATAAACAAGTTTATATTTTTTATTTGCTTTTTTAAACTAAATTCAATTTAAGTAAATACAAATCACTACTTAAAATTACTCTTCCATCAAGTCAATAATAATATATGACAATACATCACCTTCATAAAATATTACATACATATATGTAACTTATTTAAACTCAGTTATCTTATTTTCACCATTTAAATCCTTTTGTTAAATAATTTCAAAACCAATTTATCCAATAGTCTCTAAATTCTAAATTAATTAATTAAATACTTCTACTAGATTAAATTAATTATTACCTAAAAATCCAGTTGTTACAAGAGATTTTAGACCTATTTCATTATTATATTGTCTTTCAAAAGCATTTCTAAGCTTTTAGCTAATAGATTAAACACCAAAATGAATGAATTAATTGATATTACTCAAACTTCATTTAACAAAGATAGAAATATTATAGATCGGGTGGTAGTAGTTCAAGTATTAATCAATCATTGTTGTAAAAATAATATCACATGCAAACTTTTAAAAATTGATTTTGCAAAAGCTTTTGATTCAATTGATAGGGATTTTCTTAAGGATTTGTTATCGGTAAGGAGTTTCAATGTTAGACGAGTGGGGTAGATTATGTCTTTACTTAAAATTGGAAATTTATGCATTATGATTTATGGTATATTAGGAAATAAAATTTAATCAAAACGTGAACATAGACAAGGTAATCCATTGTACCTCTTTTGTTTAATTTAGCTGTAGATGTTTTTGCTAGGAATAGGATTATCAAACTATCCACTAGTAATAGGATTTTAAATAATGCTGAAAATGAAATCATGAGTAATGGCATCTTCATTCTCTAGTTTGTGGATAATACCATGCTCTTTACATCTCATTTACCTTGACATATTATAACGCTTAAGTGAATATTATATAGTTTTGAGTTGCTCTCTAGGCTAAAGATTAATTTTGATAAGAGTTCCGTGTTAGTATTAAATGGTATATATAAGTAGAAAATCAAATCGCTTGTACGTTAAATTATAAAATTATGAAATATTCTATAGAATATTTAGGATTTTGAATAAGACCAACTAAACTTAAACATGGTGACTAGTTAATAATAATAGATAAAAGTAACAAAAAACTAACTAAATGGAATGATAGATTTTTATTAAGGACGGATAGGATATTACTTATTAACTCTGTTTTATCAACATTACCCATATATTGAATGTCTTTTTATAGCATTCCAAAATGGGTAATTAATGGAATAGATAAAATAGTAGAGATTTTTTTATAGAGTGGTGATAATCTTGATAATATTTCAAAATGTTAGTTAAGTAGGGAATTGTACGTAAATGTAAAGGTGAGGGGGGTTAGGTATTATGAATTTATATAATTTAAACACATCTTTATTAGAAAAATGGATATGGAAATTTACCAATAATAATGAGAAATTAATTTGGAAATAAATAATGTTGAATCAATGATATATTAGTGTGTATAATCTACAACATATTTATACTAATACTACAAATAATATTTATCATTTTGGAAATTGAAAATAAAAAATTATGATATTTGTAAATTAGGAATCAATAATGTGGTCATTTGGGGAATAATACATTTTTTTAACATGATAGTTAGAAATCGACAATTCCATTTAAAGTAGAATTTAATGAACTTTATGAAATTTGTAATTCCAGAAATGTATTGATTTTCAAAATATATAGACCAAATTTAATTTTTTGATGTGGATTTTGTTTTAATCATACTTTAGCTGGAAATACATTATTTAAGTTTGCCTTATTTTGTGCTAAATTAGAATTATATAACATGGATAATAAAAATGGCAATAAAATCTGGTGTTGGAATAATAATAAAAATATATACAGTGTGCTCTTTTTACAATTTTTTTTAATTTTTTGGGTACAAAGGCAGGTATATTTATGTAAATTTGGAAAGTTAATATTCCACTCAAAGCTAAAGTACATATGTGGATAATTATACATGGAATATTAAATACAATAGAACTTTTAAAAAAGAAAAATATAGCAATAGATAAAAATATTTTTCCTATAGCAGAAGAATGAAAAATATTTTGCATTTATATTTTGACTGTCATATCACTAATTATATTCTTATAAATTATCTTATTATTTTTTAGTTTGATATAATTGATAATGATATTGATTGTAAATTATTTTGGAATAGGCTTAGATTTGTTATAATGAATTTCATAGAATAATAATTGATAGTATTTTTACTATAATATGTTGGTATATATGGTTTGAAAGAAATCAAAGGGTTTTTAATAATATAAATACTCCAATGGATGATTTAGATATATAATTGCTTTGATTTGTTTTATTTGGATTTTAAACACTAGTTATTATATAATAATATTAGTTCCAATGAATACCTTAAAAGGTTTAATCTTGTATTAATTTAGTGCATAAAAATATAGTATTTAAAAGTAGAAATAACAACAACACCTGAAATACATTTTTATTGATATGTATGCTAATGAATCCAACGCTATATTATATTTAGGAAATTAATTAGATTTTAATATGTTGTAATTTCAAATATAGCATTCATCTCGAAACTTATGATGTTTACTAGTCGTAGTCTTACTTCCAAGGGTTTAGTTGATTGAACTCATTAGCATATTTACCTATAAGTCTATTTGAGCTATGTGTAGGTCTATTTACTTACATGATTTACATCATGCCTAGGCTACTATTTCTCGTACATGTTGCTTCTTCTTCACTTGTAAGTATACACATATAATAGAATTATATACACATACATGTTTAAGCTTCACATTGTCTATTGAGTTTTTTAGTTTTAACAATTGATATGGGACATTCAACTCGGACATTCTCATTCCCTAAATGAGCTTGGATGAGCCAAGCATTGATAAGTTGCAGGGTCTTCTACAGCTTATTTGGATTTCTTTGACAGTTATTCATACCATTCACTTTCTCTTTGGTGATTGGACGAGACCGTTTCTCTCATCATTGCCCCTTCTTCATTGAAACTTTCTTTGTCTTGGCCACCGTTTTTTTGTTTATTGCTTTTCATGATTTTTATAATTTTATTCTAGATTTTCATTGGGGTTTTTATTTGTATGGGTTCATGGTGAGTAATCACTTATCAGACTTGTTGGTAGCTCCTTTTTAAGTGTGAATAAAATTACACGAGTGCTCTTCTCCTCATGGAGGATTACTCATTTTTATCAATTTTTTAGTCATGATTGATTTTAATATGTTTAAGGGTATAAGTTTTCAAATATTGATTTGAAATGACATTAAATGAACAAGTAAAGAAAGGAGAAAACTCCTCTACCTTTTCCCCTTTTTAAATGCCGACTTAAACTCATTAAGTGTCATATTGTAAATATAAGTACTATTGTCAATTACTTGAAACTATTTTATAACATGTAATACATATGTATAATTAAACTATGTATTTATGTGTGCGTGTGTGCGCAAGCGCACGCACCCACGTATGCGTGTTATTATTATTTCATATGATTTCAAAATAAAACTACGGACAATAAAGGCATATATAATGGATGAATGTGTCTATTGTGATGTAAATCCCAACATCTATATACCAATATGTAAATCCCAACATCTATATCCCAACATCTATTGATCATGTACATTAATTATATCTTGCACTTGAACTATGCACGTATGAGTGTATTTAATACGCTCGTTATAATATATATAATTTAAATTAAATCAAAACACATTTTTAAACAAATAAAATAAAATTGGATTTTATTTACAACTATACTAGATTGAATCTAGTAAACCATGTAAACTTCTTAAGCTAAATAGATCCAAAATAGGGATTTTTTTTGAAATTGCCACTTTTGACTGGTTTGGTTCCTTCAATGGATACATTATAATACTTGAAACATCTAAGATAATATGTATCTCGCCTCAACACAAAGTAACATATATAAGTTGCCAAGAATAAAAAATGTGGTATCAAAGACGCGTAGAAGAGTAAACCCAAATTAATAGAACTAGAGGTGAATAAAAGATAACGAATGTATGTATATCACAACTGAAATCTAATATAATATCTCATATATATACATGACCAACAAACAGAAGTACATCAAGTCATCAAATACAATGGAATCTCGATACATATACAAGAAAAATCTTATATGGGATATACAACACGATAGAAATAAATATCATCCATCATCATCGGCTCCATCTCCGAGTCGTATTCCATCAGCTCCTTCTCTGGGTTATATCCCATAAATTATGTACAAGCATATATCATGACATGTAAAACAACGTCAATCTGACTTGTGGTTGTTAAATACTTAACAAACCCAGAGTCATGCTACAAACTAGTTGTGCATGTAATTGCGGTCAATATATAACATAATGTGTGTGTCAGGTATAACAATATATGATATGCTTTTTCTCTCGAAGATGTCACCCACTAGCTAATCCAATAACCAACCCACATCTCATCATCATCGTACAAGTTTCAACACATATTCCATGGCTCTAAATTATGTGACTCGCAGCTGTAACTCTACTCAACTGGAATATCACATCCTATTCACATATATGAGTTGTAGTCGTTATACTTACTAATCATATCATCAACAAACAAGTGTAAATGAGTTATCCATTTATAAGTAGCCTTATTCATTTTATTAACACCGAGTCGACCTACCTATAGACTGTTTCATCCCTATCCCTCGACTAGTCTTTACTAGACTCTGCCTTGGCTCTCGGATATGACGGCTTGTTTCATCTGTATACCCCTCGATCAGAAGTTGTGCGTGCCCATACGATCTATTTATTGCATAATTTTCTCTCATTCTCATTGGAGCTCACCTTGTCATGATGTAATCATCATCTTATCTCATCCCCGTCGATGTGATTACCCTCATCATCTTCATTTTCACCGTGTCTGTCTCTCTGGTTGTATCTGTGCAACAAATCATTTGGACAATAAAGTGATGTTGGACCAGATCATCACAATTCAGGTTGCGACCCCAAATCTATCTGTTGGATGGATACCTGCATCTAGTAGCACACTTGAAAGAATTAGTGGTATGCCCTAAGGCCAATTATGTAGTTTGTTGCATTTATCTAACTCTATAGTCAAACTTGTTCGTAGTAACTGTGTTTGTTTTCCTTTGTATATTTTGTTATATTGTGATGTAATCAATCAAGTAGATAATTTAAAGTAAATAATAAGAAAATCCCTAAATGAAATGTGTTAACCCGCCTTTTAGCAAAGCGGTATACAGTTGGATTTAACCCAATGGACATCATGGTCATCAAGGCGGGAGGCCCAGAGAAATGGTTACCAAGCTCGGAGATCGGCTATAAACGAGACTATGAACGATGGTCAAGAAGATTCCGATCGGATCCTTAATTTTTGTCCTAATCAAGGTGCAATTAGTATAAAGTGATAAGGAAGGCCTCATGACACTACATTTCAAATTTCAAGTCGATCAGAGTTCGTATGCCAGAATTATGGTCAAAAGAAGAGGGATCAAATCATATTCAGCTCAACAGCACAACTCAACAATTATCGCTCCGTAACTCAACAATTACGAGGCGGATTAAAGTGAAACTATGGGAATAAGAAGAGGAGACCCTGGAGAGTCTACCCTAGGGATTGCGTAGTATTTAGCGAAGTTGGAGGGATCAACATCTGTCCCTCAATAGGGATCGGTACCTATCCCTCTTAGGGATCGGCTAAGCCCAACTTCATAACAAGGATCAATCAATATCTCAACGTCTATACATCCAGTTGACATAAAACTTAGAGGACAAGCTAATTAGAACATGTGAAAACCCCCAGAGGGATCGCATTGAATTTGGAGTAAGTTGGAGGGATTGATACCTATCCCTCCACAGGAATCTGCTATAATCAGCCTTAACACCATATTGCAACAAAGATGGATCAATAACTCTAGGTCTACTAATCCAATTGGAAAAAACTTGGAGGCTAAGTATAATACAACATAGATAAGATCCTATAGAGATCGCATGGCATTTGGAAGAAGCTGGAGGGATCGGTACCTATCACTCCATAGGGATCGGCAAAAGTCAGGATTTAAACAACACCACATCATGGAAAATGCAATATCTCGCAAACCGTAGATCAAAATGACATGAAATTTGAAGGGCAAGCAGCTAATATCATGGGGAACTCCCCAGAGGGATCGCACCCTATTTGGGCGCCACAATAGGGATCGGTATTGATCCTTATTGTGGGCCCCAATGAGCCTAGAAATTTTTAGGTGGCCTTGTTGGTCTCTCGAACCTTCTGTCAAAATTTCAGCCCGATCCGTGCACGTCTTCCCCTATAAATACTGCAGGCGTGGCATCAAAATAGGGATCTTCTTTCTGCTTCTCTTTATCTTCAACCTAGGCAACACATTGCCAAAACACTATAAATCTTGTCTCCTTTTACTTTCTTTTTGATTGTTTTCATTTTGTTCTTCATTAATTTCTCTTTATATCTCTGTGACTGAATTGGATATTGGAGCTTTTGCATAATTAGGTGTTGGTGGCCAATTTTGACACCAACATTTTGATGCTTTCACTAAGAAGGACTTGCACTCGAGGATTTGGAAGCTAGGATCTTAGATTTGGAAGCTTGGATACTTGGACCTAGAAAGAAATGATTAGGTAATCAACAAGGAGAGTGCTACTAGAAAGGAGCCACCATGGAGGGAGTCAGGAGGTTTCCTCAGGAGCTAGAACTAATCAAGCATCAGGATGAAATGGAAATGGTTATGCATGCTATGTAAGAGAGGATGCCGAAAAGATAGGAGGAGATGATGCAGAATCTACTCCGACGGATCAGACAGGCTGGAGCCATATGAGCTGCTAGAATGCAAAACCAAGGAGTTGGAACGATAGGGACTACTAGAGCTATGGATCAAGGAGTTGAGGTGGCAGGAACCATTGGAAATCAAAACCAGGAATAAGAAAATGGAGTCGATGGACGAAGGAGTGGAGCAGAGCAGCCGGGGGAAACCCCTGGCCATCGTAGACTGGTCGACACTTACCCCTCTTGAGGGATCGATACCGATCCCCAAAGGCTAGGGGCTTGCCCATGTGTCTGGTTGGTCGCAATGCAGGAGGATCTGCGGTCAGTCCCATGGAGCTTGATGCGAATTGGAATTTGGATGCTTGTCTAGAGGAATACGTTCCACAATCCCTCACAAACTGCGAGGGCAGCTTGGACATGATGATTGGAGACTACCCCCGGAAGATAATGACAGGTTTGGAGAGATGATTAGACGAGCTATACATAGAGAATTAGTGAACAAGGATCTGGAGGATGTAAATAGAGGTCCATTCATTCCTAATATCAGGAATGCTAGGAATCTACTAGAATTCAAACCACAAACACTGAAAGCTTATGACAGAAAGTCAGATCCAATTATGCATATGATGAGGTATACGTGGCACAAGAAAGTACTAGAGGCTTTGAAAGAAGTTCTGACATGATGCTTGCCTCTATACTTAACGGATGTAGCTGCACTATGATTTAGACAGTTGAAGAGCGGTTTTATGAGCACATGGACGGAATTGGTCGAAAGATTTATGGAGCAGTTTTGGGTTCACATTACAAGACCCAAGAATGCGATAAAATTGACCTCAGTAAAGTAGTGGGTAGGAGAATCACTCAAATTTTTTTTAACCAGGTTCAATGTGGCAGTTGTTTCAGTGGATCAACCGGATCCATCAATGGTTTGATGGCGGTAGTGTCAAGAGTTGCAGATAATTCAGATTTTAAGATATCACTGATACGTGTAGGATCTAGATTAACCCTAGAGGGGGGGGGGGGGTGAATAGGGTTATAGCAAATTTTTCTTGATTTTAAACACAGAAACAAAACTGCAGAAATAAATATGCTGAAATGTAAATCACACACAAAATTTACCCAGCTTCGGCAACCCCTGCCTACTGCTGCATTCACAGATTTCTATTAGAATTAAACAGTATCACGCTTACAAACACTCTACTAGACTCGCAGACATTTGCCCCCGCTTACAAACACTTTACTAGACTCGCACACCCTACTCGCAAACATTTGCTCCCGCTCACAAACACTCTACTAGACTCGCACACCCTGCTCCGCCTATAGAGTTTCGCTTACTCGCAAACTTTGCTTCCCGCCTATAGAGCTTCGTTTACTCGCAAACTCTGCTCCCGCCTACAATAGAATTTTGCAAACTCGCACACCCTGCTCATTGAACTAATTCTAACTAGACAATCTGACACTACCTAAACCCTAGGTGGTGATTTACAAAGTTTTGTTTCGAAAAGTAAAAACAAAAACTTAAAAATAGTTTAAAACCAACTTAAAAACAAATAACCCTTATTAAACTAAAGCCTTTTATAATAAGGCCGGTCCATTCTTCATTAAACCCGATCACTTCTTTGTGAATAAAAATGGCGGCTGCTTCTTTCTTCGTTCCTTCGATCTGAGATATTATGAGAGACGGCTTTGTTTCGATGCTTTTAATCTTGGCTATCGCTCAATCTTCGTTGCCCTTGAATTCACGGCTTCGCTTTGTCGTGGTACTGTGATTTAGGGTTTATGAATTTGGGGATTCGATCCCTTGAGTGCTCTGCTTTGCGAATCAGGGTTGAGGTGATTATCGGCTTGGCTTCGCTTTGGTGAGTTCGATTTTGCTTCAGGTAAGATTTTTAGCTCTGTTCCTCTTCGATTTTCGTACTCAAACTCACACTTATGCCGATGATGATTTGGGGCTTTTATATGCGTTCGTATTCCTTGAATTACATTCGTTTGAATTCGTCAATTTACTTGCTCTGGCCGCTTGATTTCACTTTGATGATTGAGATTGTATTGACTTGTTCATAAACGTATATACTTCGATTGCTTGACATTCACGGTTTTGAATTTCAACTCCTTGGTCATCACGTTGTTGACTATGGCTTTGACTTGATCGGCTTCTTGATTGCTACTGCTTCGGCCTTGACTTGTTCATCTTGAAATTGTTTGCGTCTGCATTGAATTCGAACCTAGACTTGTTTATTGCTTTCCTGTAGATGCATTCACTTCATGTTTGCAATGTTGACTTGATTACTGAGCTGGTGCCATCTGGTACTTGTTTGCATTGTTGGTTGCATTGTTCATCTCGACTTGTTCGACATACTGACTTGATTCAATTGTGGACTGGATTTTGTTTTCTTTGCTCAGACTTTTAGTCACATACAGCTATGAATATAAATGCTTTTGACTTTGGTATGTTCGACCTGTCGATTTGTTTGCATTGCTTAATGGTGTCACTGTGTTTGACATGGTCTCTGTAGTACTTGAGATTGGTTCCTGTTGTATTTTTGTATACTATTGACAATCATGTTGAGTAGCTTCATCAAGGCTTGTTGTTGGCTACTGGTCGTCTGCACCTCTGCATTCATTGTAGTGTATCCTCAGTTGTTTGTAGTTGCACTGCACTGTTGATTGAGTATTGTGTCACAGCAAACTGCATGTTATATTTCTTGATCATGTTGGCCATTTGGTCGAGCTGTAACATTGTTCCATGTACACTTTGAGTTCTTGCAGTTGATTTGGTTGTTCCCTGTACTTGTGCATTGTTGTGTCTAGTTTTTTTCATTCATGTTGCAACTGCACTATGATTACTGTTCATTTGTATTCTGGTCAGTGGTGTTCATTGTAGTTGCACTGCAGTTTCATTATGACTGCTCTATGTTGTCACTTGATCTTGTTGCTGTTGCTATGCAGTTGCTATGATCTCTGTTCTTACTGTTACTTACTTTGTGCATTGCCTTACTGACTCGATTCATTTCATGTTTGTTGCCACTTTACCTTGTATCACTGCTTCCATTTTGACTTGGTCTTTGTTGAACATGTCATCTTCACTCTGTTCTCTTCATGCCTGACTTGATGCTGCATACATGTTTGTTGCAGTCCCTTTTTGCTGTTGCTATCCACATTGAACTGCCTTTGATGCACTTTTGATAAGCTCTGCATTTTTCATGTTGCCTTGTGTTGAACCCAGTTTTAAAACTCGGGTTTGACCTTGAGCTCGTGTCGTGATTTTCAATATATTGCATATGAGTTGATTTTTTGAGATTTCTTTGTGGTCTTTGGGATTTGCACTTGCACACTTGCTCTTGTTGGCTGCGTACACGAGTTGGCGAGGCAGTGCACACGTGTATGAATGTACACGTGTGTATTGCAGCCACTTATGATTACCTGTCCCTGTAATATCTATGTGCACGACTTTGTGATGAAATCAAGTGTGAATGATGACGAACAACCCAAATAACTGAGGCAAATCATATTTTCAAAAAATCGTATTTTATTTTATATTGCAAAAATATTTCTTTTTCAATTTTACTGTGTTAGTGAATATTTTTGCAGATTGCTCAGATGCTGGATTCAAACTGGAATGCAGTTGAAGATAAAAATACGAGTGTGAGTGATATGTAGTGAGGTTAACTGTAAATGTGAAATGTGATGTGATTGTAATCAAAGTTGTATAGTTATAGTGAGAGATTGAAATTGTACTATTCAAAATTATAATAAATATTTGTTTGAATAAAATTTCTGTTTGAATTCAAAATCTGTTTAACTTGTTCTGTTTGAATTCAAATTCGAATTCTGTGTAATTTAATTTTATTCAACAAATATTTATTTAATCTATGAAAAACAAAATAGTACATTACCAAATACATTTAAATGAATATATATGTTTATTATCATCAAACAAAAACATATAAGCGCATATTCAACAATCTCCCCTTTTTGATGATAACAAACATATATTTAAGATTTTGACCATGTTAAATGTATTTGACCAATTATATACTTTAATTGCTCCCCCTATTTAAATGTTTCCTCTCTACTTGATACTCCCCCTACATATATGCATAAAAATATGTAAATGAGCCTATATGCAAATGGAAAAATATTTGACCCTTGCTTGATTCTATTTGACAAAATCTTAACTTTTCTCTCCCCCTTTTGTTATCAGCAAAAGAATAACAGTGTTATAAAAATAGGGATGAAGTGATAGACATGAATCAAACATTTAACTCAATTAAATATAAATATCAAATGTCAATAAAACTCAAACAAAAATCATAATTACCCTTGTCAAGCGCATATTCCACTTTCAGAAGTGATGGGGATAAAATGATCAAAAATCATACAATTCTGTCTATTTGTGGTATATTTATTTTAGAAAATTTGAATATCTACTAACCATGCATAACCGTTAGGACTTTTAAATGAGATTAGTAGTATTCACAATTTTTATTTAAAAAATGAAATCAAGTATCTTCTAATCACGCATGACCGTGAGGACTTTTAAATGGGATTAGAATCAACTTGTCTATTTGAATTAATTAATTTTGATATGCGTTCCATACATGCATAACCGTGAGGACTTTTAAATGAGCATGGAAGCACATAATCAAAAATCCAAGTAATTCACCCATGCATAACCGTGAGGACTTTTAAATGAGAGTGAATACTTTGGATATTTATTTTTATTGCTAAATATAATAAGTTGAAGCACAAATAATTTCCTTCACAGATTTAAAGATATTGAAGAACAAATGATTTCCTTTGTAAACTACCACAAATTTACATACTAAATATGATCTTGATGAGTGATGGTCGATAGAAAGATGATAGAAATAGAAATGGTCATGGAATTTTTACCCAACAGAAAGTTTTTATAACTCTTGTTATGAAATTCTAAAGAAATTTTCTAATTATACTTTCTCGAGTTATAATATATGATAAATATTGACACTCATCACTTTTTCAATCACTATTCATCTTTTCGATAATCAAAGAGAGTCGGATTAGTCAAAATAGTCATTTAAAATCAAAAAAAAAAATTATAAAATCAATTTTTCAAAAATGATTAAGCTGTAAATATGGTCAAACATGATTTTCTCGAGGGGGTTTTATAAGAAAATTTTCTGCTATTTGAAAATTATTTCAAATGAAAAAATATGCAGATATTTTCTTTAAAAAAAAACGATGCAGCAAATGAATGTTTCAAAAATTAATCACGTTACACTAATAATTTTTCTATCAACTATATTACCAGTGTAATCTGCATTTGAATTTAAATTTCACTCAATATTCACTTGTTGAATCAAACCATGAAATGTGCACCAAAAATTTCAAAACATCATTCTTTTGAATTTGAATTTAAGTCGTGTTAACACTCAAACAAATATCATGATGTTAATTTTAGAAACCATAGGATAAACAATTATATTCATGAGTAATCAACAGTCAATCATCATCATAATTATTTCAAAAACAGTTTCTTGAAATTTCAACAATTTCATAAAGTTTCAACAATTTCAAAAAATCCTTTTTAACAGCTTTCACATGAAATTTGAAATCGTGCAAATTTACAAGTAGTGACCAAAATATATCTACATGTAGCATGAGTAATCAAATACCATCATTTGACCGAACAAATTTATATGGATTAGTTCAAAGTTGAAAATCTGATTGGTCATCAATTAAGCACAAATCAATGTCATAAATAAGAACAAGTCAAAAAATCATATCAATTAAGTCCGAATCAGTCAACCATCATAATTACTCCAAGTAATTCTATTTAAAGATGGTTAGTCAGTATTTTGAAAAAATCATAGCATCAAAATCATCATCTTTTGTTTATCTCAATATTGGCTGATTTTAATTTAGAGTATGGTGGAGATAATCACATTTAAAAACAATTACCTGTTTTACCTTTACGATAATTTTTCGTGATTGCCCACTGTGATTCTGTCACCTTTATACTAGGCTAAGGAACTTTGCTTTGTTGCCCGTTGTGTTTCTGGAACAGCTGAAATCCAGAGAACACTGTTGTTGTTCCTTAGCCTGCCACCACACCTACACGATAAAAGATTTATGTGACCTATTTGTTTTTATAGGTCCATTGTTGTTAGTGGCAGAATATGAAAAATATGTTTTTGGAGACCCAAAACTATTTATATATGTTCCTTTTGGCACCCAAATTTGTTTGACTTTCAAAGATTTTATATTTGTGCCTTTTGGAACCCAAATTGGTATAGTTTTCACGTGTTTGGGTCTATACCAACAATTATTTCGATCATGTCCAAATTCTCTACGAAACGTGCTCATTAAATTGACTTGATTAAATTTTGTGTTCCTATGACTATGATTTTCAACATGATTTCCAATTATTTCAGATCGAGCAAAAACACTTTTACTTTTTGCATTATCATCATTTTGTGATTTCCCAAAGCCTAGTCCTTTTCTATTGTTAGCAAAAATTTGATTTCCCAATAGCATGTTGAAAGATTTTTCGCCTCTTGAAAAGTTATTCAAAGATTTCTCAAGATTTTGGACTTTGGTTTTTAGTGTTGTATTTTCAGTGACAAGTGAGGTGCATCGATTTATAAAATCCTTTTTCCTAGTGTCGATGGTTTCCTTAAGATTCAAGTTTTCTTTTTCAAGATTCTCAGAGTTATTCTTAAGTCTTGTCAATTCTGAATCTAAAACTTTACATCTTTTACATTCTAGGTTTTGAATATTTTCAAGTTCAGTTTCTAACCTAAAATTTTTACGAGCAAGTTCTCTCCCATCAGTTTTCAGTTTTTCAATTTTAGATTCAAGAGCATCAACTACTTTAGTAAGATCAGAACACATAAAAACAAGTTCTTTATAAGAAAACTCACCTGCCTCACTAGATTCGTCGGAGGTTGCTTCTGATTCTGATTTTGCCATGCAACACAAGTTAGCCTCCTCTGAGCTGCTATCCGAAGCTTCCTCTCCTTCTTCATCATCCCAAGTCGCTGCAAATACCTTCTTCGCCTTTTTCTTTCCTTTGTTGTTTTTGAGAAGTGGGCAATTTGGTTTGATGTGGCCAGGCTTGTTGCAGTTATAACACGTCAGTTCATTATCGGAATTTTCAGAATCTTTTGACCTATTGCCCTTTGTTTTCTTCTTGCGTGGCTTGAATCTAGACCATCTTCTAAGATTATTGACAGCCATTGCAAGCTCTTCAATTGGATCTTCTTCATCGCTTTCTTCTTTTCTCTTTAAGGCAATCGTCTTCTTCTTTGGTTCGGAGTTGTTGCGTTCTTCCTTTGCTTTTAACTCAAGCTCATATGTCATCAAGTTGCCAATCAACTCCTCCATGCTTAGTTTACTCAAATCTTTCGATTCTTGGATTGCTGTGACTTTTGCCTCAAAGTTCATTGATAAAACTCGTAGTATCTTCCTCACAAGCTCTACCTCAGTGAATACCTTCCCAAGCGCTCTAGCATTGTATACCAAGGTTGAAAAGCGTCCAAACATGTCTTTAATGCTCTCGTCTTTTTCCATCACAAGTTTTCGTATTCGTTGCTGAATAAGGCTAGACGAGACTCCTTGACTTGAGAAGTTCCTTCGTGTGTCACCTCCAAAGTATGCCATATTTCCTGTGCTGTTGTACAATGAGAAATTCTATTAAATTCATTTTTATCAAGAGCACATATCAAAGCATTCATGGCTTTAGCATTTGTCGTTTTCAATTTCTTATCGTTAGCATCCCACCTATCCTTAGGTTTAGGAATCTCAGTATCACCAACGATTATAGTGGGAGGTTTATAGCCAGTTTCAATAATATCCCAAACATCATAATCAACAGAACTAAGATAGATACCCATCCTAACTTTCCAATAAGCATAATCGTTCCCGTTAAACATGGGTGGCCTAGCAATAGATTGCCCCTTAGAAAAAGCATTATTTTGTAGACTCATGACTCTAGAGTTAAATAAAAAATATACCAGGCTCCGATACCACTTATAGGATCTAGATTAACCCTAGAGGGGGGGGGGGTGAATAGGGTTATAGCAAAATTTTCTTGATTTTAAACACAGAAACAAAACTGCAGAAATAAATATGCTGAAACGTAAATCACACACAAAATTTACCCAGCTTCGGCAACCCCTGCCTACTGCTGCATTCACAGATTTCTATTAGAATTAAACAGTATCACGCTTACAAACACTCTACTAGGCTCGCAGACATTTGCTCCCGCTTACAAACACTCTACTAAACTCGCACACCCTGCTCGCAAACATTTGCTCCCGCTCACAAACACTCTACTAGACTCGCACACCCTGCTCCTCCTATAGAGTTTCGCTTACTCGCAAACTTTGCTTCCCGCCTATAGAGCTTCGTTTACTCGCAAACTCTGCTCCCGCCTACAATAGAATTTTGCAAACTCGCACACCCTGCTCACTGAACTAATTCTAACTAGACAATCTGACACTACCTAAACCCTAGGTGGTGATTTACAAAGTTTTGTTTCGAAAAGTAAAAACAAAAACTTAAAAACAGTTTAAAACCAACTTAAAAACAAATAACCCTTATTAAACTAAAGCCTTTTATAATAAGGTCGGTCCATTCTTCATTAAACCCGATCACTTCTTTGTGAATAAAAATGGCGGCTGCTTCTTTCTTCGTTCCTTCGATCTGAGATATTATGAGAGACGGCTTTGTTTCGATGCTTTTAATCTTGGCTATTGCTCAATCTTCGTTGCCCTTGAATTCACGGCTTCGCTTTGTCGTGGTACTGTGATTTAGGGTTTATGGATTTGGGGATTCGATCCCTTGAGTGCTCTGCTTTGCGAATTAGGGTTGAGATGATTATCGGCTTGGCTTGGCTTCGCTTTGGTGAGTTCGATTTTGCTTCAGGTAAGATTTTTAGCTCTGTTCCTCTTCGATTTTCGTACTCAAACTCACACTTATGCCGATGATGATTTGGGGCTTTTATATGCGTTCGTATTCCTTGAATTACGTTCGTTTGAATTCGTCAATTTACTTGCTCTGGCCGCTTGATTTCACTTTGATGATTGAGATTGTATTGACTTGTTCATAAACGTATATACTTCGATTGCTTGACATTCACGGTTTTGAATTTCAACTCCTTGGTCATCACGTTGTTGACTATGGCTTTGACTTGATCGGCTTCTTGATTGCTACTGCTTCGGCCTTGACTTGTTCATCTTGAAATTGTTTGCGTCTGCATTGAATTCGAACCTAGACTTGTTTATTGCTTTCCTGTAGATGCATTCACTTCATGTTTGCATTGTTGACTTGATTACTGAGCTGGTGCCATCTGGTACTTGTTTGCATTGTTGGTTGCATTGTTCATCTCGACTTGTTCGACATACTGACTTGATTCAATTGTGGACTGGATTTTGTTTTCTTTGCTCAGACTTTTAGTCACATACAGCTATGAATATAAATGCTTTTGACTTTGGTATGTTCGACCTGTCGATTTGTTTGCATTGCTTAATGGTGTCACTGTGTTTGACATGGTCTCTGTAGTACTTGAGATTGGTTCCTGTTGTATTTTTGTATACTATTGACAATCATGTTGAGTAGCTTCATCAAGGCTTGTTGTTGGCTACTGGTCGTCTGCACCTCTGCATTCATTGTAGTGTATCCTCAGTTGTTTGTAGTTGCACTGCACTGTTGATTGAGTATTGTGTCACAACAAACTGCATGTTATATTTCTTGATCATGTTGGCCATTTGGTCGAGCTGTAACATTGTTCCATGTACACTTTGAGTTCTTGCAGTTGATTTGGTTGTTCCCTGTACTTGTGCATTGTTGTGTCTAGTTTTTTTCATTCATGTTGCAACTGCACTATGATTACTGTTCATTTGTATTCTGGTCAGTGGTGTTCATTGTAGTTGCACTGCAGTTTCATTATGACTGCTCTATGTTGTCACTTGATCTTGTTGCTGTTGCTATGCAGTTGCTATGATCTCTGTTCTTACTGTTACTTACTTTGTGCATTGCCTTACTGACTCGATTCATTTCATGTTTGTTGCCACTTTACCTTGTATCACTGCTTCCATTTTGACTTGGTCTTTGTTGAACATGTCATCTTCACTCTGTTCTCTTCATGCCTGACTTGATGCTGCATACATGTTTGTTGCAGTCCCTTTTTGCTGTTGCTATCCACATTGAACTGCCTTTGATGCACTTTTGATAAGCTCTGCATTTTTCATGTTGCCTTGTGTTGAACCCAGTTTTAAAACTCGGGTTTGACCTTGAGCTCGTGTCGTGATTTTCAATATATTGCATATGAGTTGATTTTTTGAGATTTCTTTGTGGTCTTTGGGATTTGCACTTGCACACTTGCTCTTGTTGGCTGCGTACACGAGTTGGCGAGGCAGTGCACACGTGTATGAATGTACACGTGTGTATTGCAGCCACTTATGATTACCTGTCCCTGCAATATCTATGTGCACGACTTTGTGATGAAATCAAGTGTGAATGATGACGAACAACCCAAATAACTGAGGCAAATCATATTTTTAAAAAATCGTATTTCATTTTATATTGCAAAAATATTTCTTTTTCAATTTTACTGTGTTAGTGAATATTTTTGCAGATTGCTCAGATGCTAGATTCAAACTGGAATGCAGTTGAAGATAAAAATACGAGTGTGAGTGATATGTAGTGAGGTTAACTGTAAATGTGAAATGTGATGTGATTGTAATCAAAGTTGTATAGTTACAGTGAGAGATTGAAATTGTACTATTCAAAATTGTAATAAATATTTGTTTGAATAAAATTTCTGTTTGAATTCAAAATCTGTTTAACTTGTTCTGTTTGAATTCAAATTCGAATTCTGTGTAATTTAATTTTATTCAATAAATATTTATTTAATCTATGAAAAACAAAATAGTACATTACCAAATACATTTAAATGAATATATATGTTTATTATCATCAAACAAAAACATATAAGCGTATATTCAACAATATGGAATCCATCAATAGATCTCGGGGAATTCTACCATGAAGTAGAGAGGTTTCTACGATAAGAAGATGCGAAAGCCGATAAAACGGCAATGGAAGTTAATACGGTACGGGGTGGAGAACTGCCCGGTGAAAGCTCAGGAAAGGACAAGGGTAAACGGAACATGGATAATAGCTTCGATGGATCTAACCGACAGAAGGGGGAACCCAAATTCTCTTCTTACTCAAAATTGAATGAAACCATAGAACAAATATATCTAGATACTCGAGGGCGCCTTCCATATCGGAGGCCGACAAGTAGGGAACCCTCAGAATGCGAACGGACATCAGGAATGCGCTGCCTATTCCATGTGCTGGATGGACATAATAAAAATGATTGTAGGCATTTGAAGGATATCATTGAGGAACATATGAGGAATGGTCAGTTACAACAATACGTAAGGACTCGCGCTGCGATGGTGGAACAGGAGCAGCCACCGTCCACCTCGAATGAAAATGGCACTTGATCAAGGCATCATCATCAACTTGTCATCAATTGATCGAGATGACATTCAATAAGTAGCAAACTCCATAGCAAGACAGCTAAGTCACTTACACATGCACGTTATCGAGGTCAGTTCCTAGGCATGCTCTGAGATGATGATAAACCGTAATGCTAGGGTTTATGAAATTTGTTTTTTCTCCTTTCTTCTTATTTGCTTCAAACTCTTGTTTTTTTGGTTTTATTTGAACTTTGGTTTATTGGTTGTACGGACTCTTATTTTATGGACTTAGGGATGCTTAAATTTGGATCAATGTAATGGATAACGTAGGTCGTTAGGTATGGATTATGCCGGGCAAGGGGTAGATTGCTTCGCTCTAACGCAATGGATCGACGTACTTAGGTCGTCGAGTATGGATCGTGATCGATAAGGATTCGTAGAGATTAAGGTTGTTAGGTATGGACTGTGCTTGGTAAAGGGTAGGTCGCTTCGCTCGAACGCAATGGATCGACCTACTCAAGTTGTCGAGTATGGATTGTTCTTAGCAAGGATCCGGGGAGATCGAGGTCGTCGGGTATGGACTATGCCTGACATGGCTTAGGTCTCTTCGCTCAAATGCGATGGATCGGCCTGCTCATGTCGTCGAGTATGGTTGTGCTCGGAAAGAGTCCAGTGAGATCGAGCATTTGGATTAGGATAACAACCCAAAGTGGTTATGGATTTGTATATCAGCTTCGAACATCTATGGATTTGGATGGGCCCGAAGCAGTTTGAGATTTGGCTAACGATCCGGTGAGGTTGAGGATTTGGATAAAATGATCCGAAGAGATCGTGGATTTGGAATTGGATATTGGCTCGGAATGGTCATGGATTTCACTAACAATTCGGAGAGATCATGGATTTAGATTGGCAATAGATTGGATAATATGTTTATCGACGGATTATGGACTTCGGATTTTAGATTTATGGCAATTCAAACAAGCCTTCCTATCGCAATGCATGTTTTGGGAGGCAAAGTGTTAACCCACCTTTTGGCAAAGTATTATATAGGCAGACTTAACCCAACGGACATCATGGTCATCAAGGCGGGTGGCCTAGTGAAACGGTTACCAAGCTCGAAGATCGGCTATAAACGAGACTATGAACGACAGTCAAGTGGATTCAGATCGGATCCCTAATTTTGGACCTAATCAAGGTGCAATTGATATGAAGTGATAAGGAAGGCCTCATGAGGCTACATGTCAAATTTCAAGTTGAGCGGAGTTCGTATGCTAGAGTTATGGGCTAATAAGAGGGATCATATCATATTCAACTCAACAGCACAACTCAATGATGATTTCTCCATAGCTCAACAACCACAAGACGGATTGAAGTGAAACTTTGGAAACATGAAGAGGGCACCCTAGAGTGTCTACCCTAGGGATCACATGGTATTTGGAAAAGTTTGAGGGATCATCTTCTGTCCCTCAATAGGGATCGGTACCTATCCCTCTTAGGGATGGGCTAAGCCCAACTTCATAATAAGGATCTATTAAAATCTCAACATCTGCACATCAATTAACATGAAACTTAGAGGACAAGCTAATCAGAACATATGAAAACATTTGGAGTAAGCTGGAGGGATCGGTACCTATCCTTCCATCGGGATCATCTACGGCTATAATTAGCCCTAACACCATGTTGCAACAAAGATCGGTCAATAACACGATTTCTACTAATCTAATTGGCATGAAACTTAAAGGCTAAGCATAACACAACATGAGAAAGCTCCCATAGGGATCACATGACATTTAGAAGAATTTGGAGGGATCGGTATCTATCCCTTATAGGGATCGACAGAAGTTAAGATTTAAGAAAAACCACTTCACGGAAAACGTGATATCTCACAAACCATAAGTCGAAATAGCACGAAATTTAGAGGAAAAGTAGCTAACATCATAAGGAGCCTAGAAGGATCACACTCCATTTGGATACCAAAATAAGGATCGGCATCGATCCCTATTGTAGGCCCCAATGGGCCTAGAAATTTTTGGGTGGCCTTTTCTTGGTCTCCCGAACCTCTTATCGAAATTTCAGCCTGATCCATGCATGTCTTCCTCTATCAATACATCATGCTTAGCGTCAAAAAAGGATCTTCTTTCTGCTTTACTTTATCTTCAACCTAGGCTTCACTTTGTCGATTTGATTCTTGGATTTTGGATGGTAACTGTAAATAAACTTCAATATAATAAAAAGGATTATTTGGGAGTGGACGTATGCCAGAGTTAGCCAAACCACTACAAATCTTGTCCCCTTTTAGTTGCTCTCTGATTATTTTCATTTTGTTCTTCATTTATTTATCTTTACATTTCTATGATTGGATTGGATATTGGACCTTTTGCATAATTGGGTGTTGGTGGCCAATTTTGACGCCAACAAAATGTTATGTGATTGTAGTTGCAGATAGTTACAATTATGCGTAATTGACCATAAAATAAAATGACATTTTGTTTTAAATGTTCATGTCCAAGATGTTTTGAGAAACGGATATCGATTCAATAATTGAGATCGCAGTGCATAGCACTCTCCAAACATTGGGTATTGTATTACTCATGACTGTTGGGGGAATCAAGAGGCTACGTACTTGTAGTTATTGGATAATTATGGAATATCTTATCCAATAGTTTCCTATTAGACTAGGTCAAATAGAAAATCTAAGTGTGACGACGTTACATAGTTCCCTTGACTTGAGAATACTGTGGACCTTCGATGTGAATATTCCATTTTGATTATAGTTAAATCATGGCATGGTGATCTATCAAACGACTATTGTTAGGTCTGAGTTGAAGCATTGGAAGTAAAGTACTATTCAATAGAGAATTCATCTCCTCGGTTGTATGCGATTGGTATCACGACCAATCATAGTCAACTCAAAGTCAAAATCTCTAGCCAGAGTAGAACGGTTAATAATAAATGTTATTATTAAACTAAGAACTTTGCTTAAAGACTAATCAAGTCAAATACGGATAATATTGAAGTTTTGACCAATACCAATTCCATACATCTTAAAGTGGTTTAGTGTTGGCAATGAGAACGTGTGTAAATTACTGTCACCATTTGTACCACTTGAGATAATATAAAATATGGTTCTTTTCAATAAAAAGGTCTGTAAGCGATGAATTCGGCCAAACTGTCACACCACAGACTAAAGGTGATGTGTGAACACTAGCATTTGAATTATTCAATTTTAATTGCTGACCGAATTCACACCTTTGAGCCACACACCCACATTTGTGAATTCATCAAAAAACCACACGATTTAATTATTTTATAGTGTTATAGATCAGTTAATATTTAAGAAATATTAATTAATTAATTAATGTTTTGGGTATTGTTATTAATTATTATACATATAAAAGTTATATATACATGTATCAATACATGGTGTTGGTATATATTTAAGCGGGCTTTAAATAGAGATAACTACTTAAATGGGCGTTTGGAAACTTTGCTCCAATTAAAGGGAAAAAATAACCATCCATGTTTAATAAAGGATGCGGTGGCATGATTGACAACCATTTGAGAATTAAAGAAGGGAAATTTTAATAAGGAGAATCAGAAGGGTTTCATTTTCCCCATTAAAACACACCCTGTTTTCATTTCTCTGTCTTTGAAAATTTTCTTCTTCCTCCTCCCATCATGGTTGCCAACCCCTTCTCTCTTATAGCCGATTATTTTTCTCTTTTTACTGAAAAATCAATTCAAGTAAAATGAAATAATATGATTTATCTGATTCTAGCAAAGTCGGGTGTTGATTTAAAGAATCTAACGAGGATTTTCAAATCATGGTGTTGCAAAGGGAAAGACTCTTTCAAGTTCAATTCCTTTTTATTTATTCCTTCGTGATGTTTGACTCTTACCAAATTCACTTATATGTATATGAATTGCCATGTATTGGATCTAATCTAAATCCTTTTGTGTATTGGCTTTTAACATAAAACCAGTTTTGTATATGATTTAAGTTGTGTGTTGTTGTTGAGCATTGGATCTGAAACTGTTTGTTTATACAAATTTGATTTATTACAATAAACTTTAATTATGATTTCATAATTTAATTTACTTATAATCATGGATTTTATATTCAATCAACTGAATTGTATTTATTTTTATACTTTCACCTTTATGTTATCCAAAATATTAAATCAATGTTAAGTTCAATCTTTTAATTAAGTTGATTTTATTTTCAAATTAATATATCAATGTTTTATTGTTTAGCCAAATATATATATTTGAAATTAAAAATTTAAATTACAGTATATACATATGTATATATGGAATGTTTTTAAAATTAATTATGTTATTGGAGCAATATATCAATTATAACAATGCTTTGTAATAATCTTATTTGCATGTTCATTATGTCCTTTTCAAATTATAATATTAAAGTTAAAGTACTTTGGTTATGAGTAAGTATAAAATTATTTTCATACAAATATTGAACATTCGATTAATAGGTTTTTATAAAAGAAGAAGTCAGAATCATTTAAACAATATTGCCTTTTCTATTTCCTTTTTTATCTTGGTTCCATTAGATTTGGATCTAATGTATATTTTTATTCCATCTTCACTTATACATCAAGCATTCTCTTATTTTGAAGATATCT
Source organism: Allium cepa (assembly GCA_030765085.1). NCBI lineage: Eukaryota > Viridiplantae > Streptophyta > Magnoliopsida > Asparagales > Amaryllidaceae > Allium > Allium cepa. The sequence goes on along the minus strand of CM060929.1, from coordinate 430,596,312 downwards.
AATTTTATTATAAATTTTTTTCACATATATATTTACATAAGTGAAAATATAGATGTCTCTCACACACACATATATGTATGTATGTCTAAACTATATATATAGCACTATAAATTGCAAAAGAAAAATATACATATATTATAGTATATTTAAACATATATACTTGGGCATTTACATTCTCGATGTTCATATGAAATTGTCATATGCATACGTAAGTATAATACACACATACATTTACAACAAATATAAACCCAATATTTATATGTGTGTATGGTTATACACATGTTTATACTTTATTATGTTATATTATTATACCATCGAATGTATATATGATGCATTCAAATAAACATTTAGTTAAATAACAAATATAAAATAATTTTAAATAAATGTGGTTTTATTTAATAATTTGATTGGATTTAATGCTAGTAAATAGACTAAATAGGCTCATTAAGATCCAAATATGGATTTTTTTTAAGTACACTCATTTCACCCGACGCCAGGACGGACCAGACCCAACAACACCTCATATCGATTCATTGTTCATGCATTTATTTACATCATCCTCAATAACGACATTAGCCCCTAAATGTCGTTTATTCCCAATGTATTTACGAGGTTTTAATTCTCATCTCATATAGCATATTACATGTGTATTACACATCATTAATCATATAAGACATAAGTCTAGTATAATTACCTATCTTCACAACATCAGAATCTCACATGCCGAAGGATAATATATAATATCACAAAAGTGCGAAACAAAGAGTTACTCCAACATACATGAATCTCAAATCTACAAAATGGCTAAGTGCCACTATCATCCTGGACAGTTATAACTGTCTGTCTTCATAATGCTGAATACATACATACTTAATAGTGAATGGAAATGAAAATAGGTAGATAAATAGGTGGAAGCATCCAGCTCATCTCCATAAGCTTGAGGCATCAAACTCTAAGACCTACTTTCCTCAATCTACTCGAAAAAGCGCATAAATTACCAGGTGTCAGACATAAGTGTAGTATGAGAAACTCAAATGTGACGACCCACCTCCTCGACTCTTAGAAATCGACACTAATACATCCTTGGTATTCATGTGTTGCAAATCCAAGTGCCTGAGAGGCGAACTATCATGGGGTAAAGAAAATAAGGATAGAAGTCAAACAAAATAGAATCTCACATTGTATTCAACATGTAATTATACATATGAGTATTACATGCAATTACTCCAAATTGCTCCATCAGAGTTCTAGTAAGTACTAACCCGGCCGGGATAGTTATATCTGCCTATCCTTATAAGTGCCGGTAGATATATAATACAAAATACAGTAGAATAAATAAATAAATTTCCATATATGATCCAAAATGCTCCATTCTCCATGATCCTTCTTGGAATGCTCCATGCTACCTAACTACTTGGCTGCCCGAAAAATAGGGCACCAAGAGTTTAAGGGAAACGGAAAATAAACTCTGGGTCAGTCATGGGGCTGGCATGAGAAACTGAAAATACAGATATTTGAAAACAAAGGGTATCTCATAAGACCACGTCGCATATAATCATGGAATGAGTTTTTAGCTCATGATAACCAAAATCTTTACTACGCAAAATCTGGTAATATTATTTTTAATGACATTCCATTGGAAACACTTTTCAAGTAAACTTATATAATCTTAGCCAAAATTGTTACATTGATTAAATTCCAACATAAGAGGTTCTACAATCATGCCTGAAGGCACTTATTGGAGAATGGATTTCCATACAATGGCAGGTAAGGAACTACCTTCCGTACAATACATCTCTAGTGGGATGTTACAAGGATTAACTCCTTTGAAACCTCCGCACCTGACAAGACTGGCATATCCACAGACCCATTTGGTGGTGGATAGAACCGAATATGACATCACCCCAGTCGTAACTGACCTATCTAGGATCCCATAGCATACATCACATACTCGACATATATATAGAGTAATCTAGAAAGGTGATGACCATACCCTAATGGTTGCGAACCACATAGCCTCATGAATGCCCTATTTAAGCCATTTCCAAGTGATAAGGCTCAAGGTAATGATTACCTTTTACATAGCATATTCCACTTTGAATGCCACATTGACAATTTCATCACACGCTATTGATTTCCACAAATATACAATCTCTGAGCTCATATGTCTCAGAGAAAGGTGTTAAGTGTAACAGAGTTACTTCCTACACCACCGAACAGATGTACGTTCGTAAAAATCAATATACATGTATATTGAAAATGCAATGTCGGACATCCATCTATACAAGTTGTCCAGGAATAGAACAAATTGAAGGAACTCTCCTACCACATCCTATCGAGAATCATCCCTAGGATTAGTAGCGAGCAGCCTTTGCATCGAATGTCAAATGAAGATACTACTATCACATATATATGATATGGAAAATTCCCCCCAAGGGTCAATGACAACTAGCCTTTCATTCCATTTACTATCTTTCCATGTTTTCACCTTCGATGCATAAATTGGTTTGAAGTGGTTTTCGGATAGGGATCACCCAAATCCGATGCTGGTTCTTTCAAACCAGTCATCGATAAAAAGATGTTAAGTAAATAAGTGCTTATCATTTTATTAATTACTTTCTCTTTATCAAAAAATATCTTCTAGAGATATATACTTTTAAAACATTTCTTTTCTGTATTTACAGAATCATTAAATCTCTCTTTAACTTTAGAAATACCAAATCAAAATCATTTCTCATAAATCATATTGCAAAACCTTTTTGAGTAAAAATGGTTGATAGAAACTATACCAATTCTACTCAACACCAATTTCCGTATTCAACCTTTACTATCCGTCGAATAATAATGAAATCACCTTTTAAATTCACACATACAGTATGGGTTCCCTCCTTGGAATTTAATACCAAGTATAAGAAGATTATTTCTATACAATTCAAGTTGTATTAAATTAAATTTGAATCTTTTATACCTGCCTCGTTTCCGACATTTCGACCTTATCTATTCCTCGCCCAGGAAAGAGGCCAGGTGACCAGGCACTGGTTGCTCTTAAACATCTCCTTAGTTTAAGCACATCACATCCAAATCTAATGAATAGAAAAATCCAGTCCACTCATTGGCTTTTCGAGCCAAGATTAAATCACTTAATGATAACAGCTTTCTTTAAATCATTTATTTAAACTTTCTAAAATGAATTATAAAACCTCCAAATTAGCTTTGAAATACTTAATTATTTATTTGAAAACATTTGTAAAATATTTAGAAAACAATACATAATATTAAATCCATATTTCAAAAGTTATTAAAAGTGCTGCAAAAAAGTACTATGAACAATGCTTTTAATGCTTATTTGATCAAAACAATTTTTCGATCATTTAGAAATTCATTTTTATAACTCAAATTATTTTAAAACATTTTAAAACATGTATATAATTTATTCCATATTTTTAAAACATTAAAAACATCGATTTTAAAAAAATTGTCGCTTTGGTTTCTAAACCGCCAAACCACGACTGTTTTGAAAACTTGTTTTGCTCATATTTCAAAATCTACTAAATGAAATCTTGATCTTTTTTTTCTAAAAAATATGATTATAAGAGTTTAAAAAACTTATTCCAAAGAATTCCACTCTGAATCCATCATTTAAATGGATTTAACTTTCTTCGGCGTGAAATCACGAACTGCTTTTACGCGACGTGCTTATATTTTTAACTTAACTTTCATAACTTGTCCAAATTTCACCAAATTAGGTTTTATGTTTATAAAACATTTATAAACCATTTTAGATCATTTCAAAAGGGTTTAATGATTCCACATCACTTTTATAACTTGATTCGAAAAGTGATTTCCTTATGTAATATCGATGTGTATTTAACGTGAGTTGTTTACACAATTAAACAATATATTAAAACAAGTAATATTTAATGATCAAAGTATAGTAAAAATGCATAGCAATCATATCACATCATCATTATATATATATAGTTTCTCACTTGTTTTTTGATCGGACTAACTTTAAAACGGCTATAGCTCCGCTATCTCGAAATCGAAGCTCATGACTACTAGCATAAATGCTCCTAGGGGGTTCGGCCTATGTCTTGGAGGCATGGAAGGGCACAACCTTGCTTGGAAAGTGGTGGTGGATGGTGTGGGTGTGGGTTGTAGAGGGGGAAGGAGTGGATTTGCTTTGGTTTTGAACAGTTTTGATAATACATACTTAATATATAATTTTAATAGCTTTTTGCCATAAAATTTGACATTATTTTCCTACATTATTTTCTTTAAGAAAGAAGCTATTAAAGTATAAAAGAAGAGGATGAAGAACTTAAGAATTTTATGAAGAGGAAGTGTAAATGAAGATAAGTGAGGTGGGTGCTATTTATAGGCAAACGTAAGGATGCAAAATATCATGATATTTCCACAAAAACACATCACCATTTCATCACCACCACTCCCCTTTCTCACCTCATCATCCATGGCCGAACTCCCCCCCCCCCCCCCCAGATGTGTAGCCATGTGTTTGTACTTAGTGTGTATGGGGTTGACTTTAGTTTTACTTAAGAATGAAGTTTTAGGAAAATATCTTAGATATTTTATAATATATGTATGTATGTATGAGTATATTTGTATGTATATATGTGTTCATGTGCATGTGACTGTGTTCATGAATATGTACATATATGCATACATATGTATATCTCAAATGATTCGCAACATTGTAAAACTTTTCTACATTGAATTGTTACAGATTTTGATTTTGATTTCCATTCATATTTTGACTTCTTATTTAACATATATAAGTTTGATAATAATATTTCTATCATTATATAATAATAAAAAGGGTTTATTTAATGATTAAAATAATAAATAGATCATTTAAACTCAATTTAAATTCAAAAATCAATTTATTCCAAAATAGCGATATCATTGATGATGCCTTAAAGAGATTTAAAATTCAAAAATAAAATAAATAAATTTATTACATATTTACTTGTATATATAAATAATTGTACGTATCTAGCTCCATGCACGATGTCGAATGGTTTAAGAGCCGCTTATTGATAAAACAGTTTTTGGTCATTTTAATATATCTTCCAAAGTATATATTTTTGTAAACATTTGTTTAAAACAATATCACCAATATTATTTATTCTTCAAAGAATTATCATTTATGCTAAAAACTCTTATATTTGAATATTTCAAAAAAATTCTGAATTGATGAATTTGCTGGTCGTTACATACTTCCTTCCTTATAAGAATTTCGTCCTCGAAATTAAGGATAAGAAGAAAATGACATGAAGTGGAATATATATTTTGACAAAGGGAAACATATACAAGATATGATAAGTGACCACACCATAGTCGACGAGTACACTATCTCGATACCATGCAAACTATACATCAATCCTTAACTCAGGATAAGCTTTCCTCATTCTATCTTCTGTTTCTCATATGCAGTCTTTAGCATCACCACTTTATTGAATTTTAACCAACCTTACAACCTTCCGTCTCAATCGCTTCTCATCGTGATTCACGATTCGAACTAATCGTCTAATAACTACCAAATTTGGTTCTACTTCTAAGTTTTCTTAGGCAGTTGTTTCTACAATCCATTCCAAATCATGCACATAATTCCGTAGATGGGATACGTGGAAGATATTGTGCACCCTAGACAACCTTTCAGGAAATTCATACAATAATATAATGGGCCAATCCGCTCAAGAATGAGAAAAGATCCAATAAATCGAGGTGCTAACTTCCATGCCCGACAAAATCTTACCACTCTTCTCATCGGAGAGACTTTTAAGTATATAAAATCTCCAACTGAGAATTCCAAATTCCTTCGCCTTTGATTAGCATAACTCTTTGGCCTGCTTTGGGATTCTTTCGTCTTCTTTTTGATCAAGTCTACCTTTTTTCAGGCTTCTCGAATCATCAGGCTCCAGTACTAAACGATCTCCGATTTCAATCCAACGTGCTGGTATCTACATGGACGACCATATAAAGCTTCGTACGGTGTCATGCCAATGCTTGCATGATATCTATTATTGTACGAGAATTCCACAAGATGAAGATAGTTTTCCCACGGACCTCCAAAATAAAAGATACAAGCTCTCAGAAGACCTTCCAACACTCGATTTACCCTTTCAGTTTACCCAACAGTCTGGGGACAGTATGCGGTGCTTATACTAGCCTCATCCCCAAAGCTATTTGTAATGCCTTGCAGAACTTATTGGTAAAGATTGGGTCTCAGTCTCTGATTATGCTGCTTGGGACACCATGCAATCAAATGATTTCTCATGTATATTTCTAGAAGACTTGCATCTATTCTCATTGGCTTTACAAGGATAAAGTGTGCGCTTTTGGTCAATCAATCTACAATAACCCAAATGCCTTCATTTCCCTTTCTTCATCGAGGTAAGCCATCGATGAAATCCATCGATATTTAGTCCCATTTTCCAGTCGGAATTTCAAGAGGTTGGAGTAATCCAACAGTCTTTTATTGATCGCTTTTAATATGTTGACAATTTGCACATCTGCTAACATGGATAGAGATGTCCCTCTTCATGCTTTCCCATCAAAATGTTCATTTTATGTTTTTATGCATTTTGTTAACTCCAGGATGAATATTAAGCTTGGATTGTTGGCACTCAGTCAACACTTCTTGTCTTATGTTGTCTATGTTAGGAACACAAATTCTTCCATTTAATCGTAATATCCCACGTTTATCTACTTCAAACTAGAATTCTGCCCTCTGCTTATATCCTGAATAGTCTTCCGTAGACGCTGATCTTCTCTATGTTTCCAGGAAATTCTTTCTAGTAGGGTTGGAGTCGCTACCAGATCAGCATGCTTTCTGCTTAACGTATCTGTTATTACGTTGGCTTTCCCGGGCGTATATAAGATATCTAAATCATATAACGCGAGAAATTTTAGCCAATTTTGTGGTCTCATATTCAAGTCCTTTTGAGTGAAAAGATATTTTAAAGATTTGTGATCTGTGAAGAGTTAGAACTCCTCATCTTTTTAAAGAAGGAATATCATTTATCAAAGTTAAACAAAGTTAATTAAAATAAATTATGAGAAATTCTTATCCGGTAAATAGTGTCTCCAAATCTTTAGTGCGAACACAACAACTAATAGTGATAAGTCATGTGTTGTATAACTTCATTCATACGTCTTTGACCGCAAACTAGCATAAGCGATAACTTTCCCTTGTTGCATCAGTATAAACGGTTAAACCACCAATTTCATCAATAATAGTCAGGACTGGAGCGGTAGTTAATCTTTTCTTAAGCTTTTGGAATGCTTCTTCACATTTCAACGTCCATTCAAATTTAACATCCTTCATAGTCAATTCCTTAAGTGATGAGAAATCTTATAGAAGTCTTGAATAAATCTCTAGAGTAACATCCTACCAATCCTAAGAAGCCGCGAATGTCCTTTGGAGTCTGTGGTTACTTCCAATCTAGAATGGCAGTAATTTTTCTAGGATCAACTACGATTCCTTCCTTTGACACAACATGTCCAAGGAACCTTACCTTCTTCCCAAAAGTGGTATTTTGAGAACTTAGCCTCGAGTACATTCCTTCTCAATATTTCTAATACAATCTCCAAATGCCTTTCATGTTCTTCTTCAGTCTTTGAATATATAAAAATATCATCAATAAAAACCAATACGAATTTGGAGCATGTCTTTGAATACTCTATTCATAAGGTCCACAAAATAAGCGGGAGCATTATTTCGCCCAAAAAGCATAACCAACCACTCGTACAAATCAATTGGTCATATGAATGTGGTTAAAGGGATGCAGTCTTCTACTATTTTTAATTGATGGAATCTTGTAGCTAGATCCATTTTGAAAAATATTTGAGCATCATGAAGTCGATCAAACAAGTCATCAATACGGGGTAGAGAATACTTTTTCTTAATCATTTGTTTATTTAGGTCTCGATAGTCTACACAAAGTCTTAGGGAGCCACCTGACTTTGCAATAAAAACTACTACTGAGCTCCAACTTGAGTGACTTGGTCTAAGTAGTCCCTTCTTTAATACTTCATCGGTTTGATTCCTTAATTCATTTACTTCCTTGGAGGTTATTCTTCGAGAAGAATGAAGAACAGACCTCATACTGAAAAAGTCGATTCGAAACTTAATTTCCCTATATGGGGTAAACTTTTAACTTTCTCAAAAATATTCGAAAATTCCTTAACAATTGGTATTTCTTCTAGACATTTTTGAAATGAATTTAGGGCATACATAAAACTATCCATTACTGGACTTGATTCTTCAAACGTTATTTTAAAAGGTTTGCTTCTTTTATTTTCCAAATGCACTATCTTTTTAACATAATCAAGAACAACCTTATATTCAGATAACCAATCAATATCGAGCATAATCTCAAATCCAATAAAATTGAGGATGATTAGGTTACATGAAATTTTTTGGGAGAGGTAGGCAACTTGTACTTTTTCACAAATTATACCGAGATTACTTTTACCACCTATGGGGTTAGAGACATAGATAGAGGCGTCTAATATCTTTGTTGTAAGTTTCAGTTTATTAACCAATTCTTCAAAAATAAAACTATGAGAAGCCCCAGTATCAAATAATACTATAACTAGATTTTCATTAATGAAGATATTACCTTTTAGGACTCTTTTTCCCTTCGCATCAGCCGAAGTTGAGGTTCATCTTTAATGGCAAAAACTCCGACTTGTTCTCCTTTCTTTATCAATGGGCAATTCTTCTTCTGGTGCCCTAGATTTTGACAATTGTAGCAATTCCTATCTCGAGCCTTAGATTCTTATGGGTGGTGGAAAAATGACCCTTCTGTTGGCAATTATAACAAGTAATATCCTTCAAATTGTTTTCTTACGGTCTTCCTTCTAACTTGCCTTGCCATGGCTTCTTGCTAGAATGGTTGAACTTTCTCTTCTTCCAGTTATTGCTGCTACTTTGAGTTATGGGCGGATTCTTTTATCTTGAGATTCATATTGAAAACTCATGTCTACCAAATCTACAAAGATTTCCTTTACACGCCCGGTTGTTCTGTCCTAATATTACCCCTTCATCCTAGAGATAAACATTTCATTTTTCTTTAACGGAGCGTCTATAAGACCTAGCCCAAAATGGGACAATTCACTGAACTTGTTGGAATATTCTTCCAACGACACCCTCCTTATTTTAAATCCATAAAACCCTAATAAAGGCAGGATTTTCCTGCAGCTAGCATATATTGTTCTTCCAAGACTTCCTTGAATCATTCCCATTAGAAATTATCTTTTGAATCAATCAGAGTTATGGACTCCCACCATGCTAGAGCCTCTTTCTGTAATTGCCAAGCAGCAAAGAACTTTTTCTGTTCATCCTCGATATTCAATCCCTTAAAAATTATTTCACAAGAGTGCATCCAAGCCTAAACTTCAATAATGGATTCCATTTCTTTGAGCGGTTTACCACCTAAACTGGTGTAATTCTTGCATAGATTGAGGTTGAACATGGATTACCACTTCCTCAATTACTGTAGCATTTGATTGACCGTTAGTGGTCGTAGTGTTGCCACCTCCCCTTCGCCCTCTTTTATTTCTCATCGCCTACTATCCACATATAGTAGGAAATATCCTTAGAATTGTTGACGAAATTATCTTAGGGAATGGGTATAAACTTGAATATGCTTATTCGGATAAAATTTCAATCATGCGCTTTCTCTGACTATCTAGGGTATTATTAACCCTATCTATGAGTCGACCTCATCCATGCTTAGGTATTCGATCAACCATGAGCTCTGATACCAAATGTGATGATCCACCGGCTCAGAATTTAATACCAAGTATAAGAAGATTATTTCTATACAATACAAGTTGTATTAAATTAAATTTGAATCTTTTATACTTGCATCGTTTCTGACAGTTCGACCTTATCTATTCCTCGGCTAGGAAAGAGGCTAGGTGACCCAAGGCATTAGTTGCTCCTGAACATCTCATTAGTTTAAGCACCTCACATCCAGATCTCATGAATAGAAAAATCCAGTCTACTCATCGGCTTTTAAAGCCAAGACTAAATCACTTAATTATAACAACTTTTCTTTAAATCATTTATTTAAACTTTCAAGAATAAATTATAAAACCTGCAAATCATCTTTAAAACACTTAATTATTTATTTGAAAACATTTATAAAAGTTTGGAAAAGAACACTTAAGTTTAAAGCCATATTTGAAAAGTTATTAAATGTGCTGCAAAAAGTGCTACGAATAGTGCTTTGGTTGCTTATTTGATCAAAACAAATTTTTGATCATTTAGAAATCCATTTTCATAACTCAAATCCCTTTAAATCATTTTAAAATATTAATAGAATTTATTCCATAGTTTTAAAGAATTAAAAATATCAATTTTAAAGAATTTGTCGCTTTGATTTTCGAACTGCCAAACCGTGATTATTTTGAAAACTTGTTTTGCTCATGTTTCAAAATCTACTAAAAAATCTTGATCGTTTTATTTTGTTTACAAACTATGATTATAAGAGTTTCGAAAATTCTTATTCCAAAGGATTCCGACTCTGAATCCATCGTTTAAATGGATATAACTTTCTTCGGTGCGAAATCGCGAACTGCCATTACGCGATGCTCCTATTTATTTAACTCAACCATCATACTTATCCAAATTTCACTAAATTAGATTTTAGTATTTATAAAACATTTGTAAACCATTTTGAATCATTTCAAAGGGGTTTAATGATTCCATATCACTTTTATAACTTGATTCGGAAAGAGATTTCCTTATGTAATATCGACGTGTATTTAATGTGACTTGTTTACACAATCAAACGCTATATTAAAATAACCAATACTTGATGATCAAAGCACAGTAATCATCCATAGCAATCATATCACATCATCATTTTACATGTATATACAAATAGAGTTTCTCATAGTTTTTTCGATCGGACTAACTATAGGGTACTTTTGACGCAGGTCCTTATTAAGTTTCAAAATTCACGAAAAGTCCTTCATTAAATTTCAGTGTAAATTAGGTCCCTATTTTTTATTCACGATTATTGCAGAGCATGATGCAACTTTTCATAAAAGTTGCTGACATTTCTGTAACTTTTCTGTACACTGTGAACATAGTTTATGAAAGTTGCGGAAATATCAGCACTTATAAAAGTTGCTGACATTTCAGCAACATTTATGTATACTATAAACACAGTTTATGAAAGTTGCTGAAATATCAGCACTTATTTATAAAAGTTGCTGATATTCAGCAATAATTTTTCTTCATTTCCAGAAAACAGGGACCCGCTTTACAATGAAATTTTGACAGGGAAAGTTGTTGAAATATCAGCACTTATTTATAAAAGTTGCTGACATTTCAGCAATAATTTTTCTTCATTTCCATAAAACAAGGACCCGCTTTACAATGAAACTTTGAAAGGGACCCGCTTTACAATATGAAAGCATGATAGGGATGCCTTTCTAATTTCCACCTAACTATAACCGGCTATAGCTCTGCCATCTCAAATCGGAGCTCACGACCATAGCACAAATGCTTCTAGGAGGTTCGGCCTTGTCTTAGAGGCTTGGAAGGGCTCGACCTTGCTTAGCAAGTGGTGGTGGATGGTGTAGCCGTGGGTTATAAAGGGGGAAAGGAGTGAATTTTCTTTGGTTTTGAAGAGTTTTGATAATATATACTTACTATATAATTTTAATTTCATTTTTTTCATAAAATTTGACATTATTTGCTTTAGGAAAGAAGTCATTAAAGTAGAGAAGAAGAGGATGAAGTGCATAGGAACTTTATGAAGAAGAAGTGTGAATAAAGGGAAGAGAGGTGGGTGCCATTTATAAGCAAATGTAAGGATGCAAATATTATGATATTTCCACACAAACACATTACCATTTCATCACCACCACTTCCCCCTGTCACCTCATCATCCATGGCCGAACTCCCTTCCATGTGTGTAGCCTTGTGCTTGTACTTAGGGTGTAAGAGGTTGACTTTTTTTACTTAAGGATGAAGTTTTAGGAAAATATGTTAGATAATTTATAACATATATATATATATATATATATCTGTGTGTGTGTGTAAGTATATTTGTATATATATACATGTTCATGTGCATGTTCGTGTGTTCATGTATATGTATTTATGCATATATATGTATATATATATATATCACAAATGATTCACAACGTTGCATAACTTTTCTACATTGAATCATTACGGATTTCGATTTCGATTTCTGGTCATATTTTCACTTCTGATTTAATATATATATATATGTATGTATGTATGTATATTTGTAAACGAAGTTTGATAATTATATTTATATCATTATATAATAATTAAAAGGGTTTATTTAATAATTAAAATAATCATTTAAACTCAATTTAAATTCAAAAATCATTTATTCTAAAATAGCGATATCATTGATGATGTCATAAAGAGATTTGAATTTCAAAAATTTCACAAAAGTGTAGTACAAAGAGTTACTCCAACGTACATGAATCTTGAAGCTACAAAATGGCTGAGTACTACTGTTAGCCTATATGGTCATAATTGTCTGTCCTTATAATGCTGAATACGTATATACTTAACAGTGAACAGAAATGAATATTGGTAGATAGATAGATAGGTGGAATCATCCAGCTCGTCTCTATAAGCTTGAGGCTTCCAACTCTAAGGCATGCTTTCCTCAATCTACTCGAAAGAGCACATGAGGAATTTTAGGAAAAGAAATGCCATTTGTTAGACATAAGTATGGTGCGAGAAACTTAGAAATGCATATAACAGTATAGTACTTCCAAGACCAACCAAATCATTGGATTGGTTTCCCCTCGATAGGATCCAACTCAATTGATATTTACATTAGGTGATATTATTAATAATGTCTCAGGTGTGTAAAATAAATATAAAAACAACCATGTTGCTCGCATCTCATAACATAATAATATTATAGTACAATTAAAACCATTATGGCACGTACGTATATGGATTTTCCAAGAGATGCCTCCAATTTAAAAACTGAAAAGGATGTCCTATGTCAAGGATCAGAAAATACCTTCCGAAGATCATATATCTCTAGCTGAAATATACTATAAGGTAAACAAAACTAGCCCATGCCCCCAAATTCGTGAACCAAATATCAACAACTCTCGCTAGCAACATTTATAAGCACACTATAAATACTAGAGTTGATGTACCCCCTTAGGTTAGCTAAACCTAGGATTGTGCATCCAAATCTATCTTTGGTCATTTTTCCGATGTCGAGTCTACATTTTGGCATCTTTTAGACGAGTCTGCATCGCCCGAACAGAGTCCACTTTAATGACCTCTTCCAAAACTGAATCGTATAATAGTTTTGAAGTGGTATTCAGTAAATAAAACACTTACTGATCCCAGACTCTTCAAAATTAATTAATGAATTTCTGGTTAACTTAATTCTGGCTATTTTAGAAGTAACCAAAAGCTAGAGGCATTCGTACCAATGCTCCTTCCAAGCATTTCTTATTGGTACAAACCGCAAAGCCTTTCATGTACTTTCTAAGTTAAGTTTGGTCAAGATTGGCAATCGACTACCGAGTCTCATGCACTTGATTATGGATATCAGGATTCCTATACTTAACACGTTTTTGACATTCTAGCTTAACTGTTCCCCGGTCAAGTAGGAAGTTGGTAGGTTAAAGCTCTATTGCTCCTTTCCTGCTCGAACATCAATCTTGACTCTCACAAATAGAGAAGCCTACCTCGCTCAGCTTTTAGTGTTAAGCAAAGTAATGCTAACATTCAATAAACAATCAAACCAAGGTTGTTTCATAAATGTTACTTTTCATCCCTTCTTTAGAAACAATAATATTTTGAAATTAATTTATAAATAAGTTAGAAACTCTTTTAAATGCTATATATATGAATACATACATATATATTATGCATAATAGTTTTATTTAATAAGGAAATAAATTTTTTAAATAAGTTTAGGAAGAAAAGTGAATAAAAAGTTCTTACTTTAAAAAAGGTTAAAATAGTTTATAAATTTATATATGAGTAAAATACATTTTAAAATACTTATATATCTCTTATAAAACTCCTTTGCAAATATTTCATGAAAATATCCAAATTAACAACAGTTTAAACTTTGCTAATAACTTGTTTTTCAAAGAGCATATATAGCGACCATCACTATATAGACCATAACTTTTGTAACTTTATTTTGTAAGTAAAATAGCTCTTAAACTCTATTTCTTTCTATCTTTTATGCTTCTATAAGTACAAAAAATATTTCATTCAAAAATGAACAAAAGATAGGTTTTAAAAAGGGGATAGAAGAGAATGATTCAAAGTATGTTTATAGCAACTATCGCTATATGGATAATTCCATATTCAACATCATTTAATCATGTATAAACCAAGGCCTTCCTAGGCTCAACAATAACATAAATAATATGTTATTCAAAGCATACAGTAAGGGTTTATAGCTTTACTTAGTTAGGGTATATTATTATTCTTTATAGCAAAAAAATTGTTGAGTTTATAGAGTTTTTCAAAGAGTGAGATCACTCACTTTCCAACCAATTAAAGCTAGCACTTTTCAACTTTATCCTAACAACAAAAAACAACCTCCTACGTTCTAACCACTAGAACATGAACATGGATAGAATAAGACTAAAGCAAGCAGGAACAAGAGAAGAGGCGGGCCTAGAGTGCACTGCCAAGCTCAAAATACCCTTAAAGGCCTTGATGGGGTAAGGGAGATTTGCTCCACTTTTCTTTGCTTTGAGATGATGGAAGTTGATTTTATGCTATGTTATGATGATAGAAAGGGTTTGGAGGAGTATAAGCTTGATTAACGGTACTTTGATTAATGAAAATTAAGAGAGAAGAGAGTGAAAGTTTTATCACTTTGGATTTGTGAATCAGTGAAGAAATGAAAAGGCCTTGCACATGCTTTTATAGACTTTAGAATAGATGACATATAACCTTAAATACCCTTCATGTAGCCATGAAGAAAAAGGACTTTCACCTTCTCAAGTCTTACCTCCACTTACTTTACAAAAAGTTATTCCATAATTTATAGGTCCTTTAGTCCTTCTTGACCTATTTCTATAAGCACTTAGCTAAATTAATTATTTCTTAGGATGATGTATGGTTTAATTACTTGTTAATGTTTTTATATATTTGTTACACAAGTTCAAAGATATTGGATAACTTTTATCAAGCCAAAATTTGATTTTTATCAAAATGGTTTTTGGTTAAATTTTTCATATTCATTCAAATAATATATTTTTGTAAGCACATTTCAAAAAAAAATTCTATCATTAATTGTTAACTAAAAAGTGTTTAATAAGGTTAAAAAATCATATTTTTTATACTTAACTATTTTTCAAAATAATAGATAATCGAAGATGAAGTATTCAAAATTATGGGTCGTTACATTCTCCTCCTCTTAAGATATTTCGTTCCCAAAATCCAGATATGACTAACACAAATTAAATAGGAAAAATGATGCATATATAGAATATTTATCACACTACTTATACATCAAGATACGAGATAAGTGACTCCACTACATGCGGTGAGTAAACAACAAAAGGTAAGATAAGATACAACAGAAACTACTGACTACGTAACAACTCAGGATAAAAGGCTTTAATGCTTTCCTCTGTCTCCCAAGTGAAATCATGACATCCTCACTCCACTGCACCTTGACCAATTCCACAACCTTAGTCCTCAACCTCTTTGTATCATGGTCAATGATACGAGTTGGCTGTCTCCAACGGTAAAGTTAGGCTCAACCTCCAAATCCTCCTGCTGTGATGGCACGATTATCAAAGAAGGATCATGTTACTTCCATAGACGAGATATGTGAAAAACATTATGTACACCTGACAATCTATTCTGTAACTCAACTAGATAAGCAAGAGTGTCTATCCTCTCAAGTATAGGAAAAGACCCAATATAACGAGGTGCTAACTTACCTCCCTTTTCGAATCAAACAACTCCTTTTTTCGGAGTAACTTTGATAAACACAAAATCCATAACCGAGAACTCTAAGTCTCGACACCTTACATCAACATGGCTCTTCTGCCTACTCTGAGCAGCCTTCAAGCACTTCCTAATTTCTGCCACCTTTTCTATAGCCTTATGGTTCAGATCTGGTCCAAGCACTAAACAATCTCCTGACTCTACCTAACATGATAAATATTTACAAGGTCTTCCGTACAATGTCTCAAAAGGCGCCATCCCAACTCTTTCCTAGAAACTATTATTAAAAGAAAACTCTACAAGTGGAAAGTGATCTTCTCATGAACCTCCAAAGTCTAAAACACAAGTTTTAAGTAAATTCTCCAAAACTCGATTTACTCTCTCAGCCTATCCATCCGTCTGAAGGCGATAAGCTGCGCTCAAACTCACCTCTGTCCCAAGCACATCATGCAAAACCTTCTAGAACTGTCTTGTGAAGATCTTATCTCGATCACTCACAATGTTACATGAAATTCCATGAAGTCTATTAATATCTCTAACATAGAACTGAGCCAAACTAGATGTCGTCGTCGTTGCCTTAACCGGTAAGAAGTGCACACTCTTGGTTAACCGATTAACATCAACCCTAATGCCTTTATTACCTCTCCTCATCTTAGCAAATCATCAATGAAATCAATAGAAATCTTCCCCCACTTCCACTGTAGAATCTCTAGTGACTGAAGCACACTGGCTGCCTTTTGATGACCACCCTTCACTTGCTGGCAGTTCACGCATCTACTAACAATTATAGAAACATCTCTCTTCATACTTTCCCACCAGAAAGTATGTGTCATATCCTGATACATTTTAGTGGCCCTTGAATGTATTGTCAATATAGAGTGATGACTCTCTGTAAGAATCACCGGCCTAATGCTGTCAACATCTAGAATACATAATCGATCGCTCATCCTCAAAATGCGACGGTCATCTAGTACAAATTCTGGCCACTTTCCTATAGCAACATTCTCTTTAACTACTTCAATTATCTGGGCAAGACAAACATCCTTCAGTTGATTACAATCTATATGAACGATAAGAGTTGGACAAACCTTCATTCTAGCCATAACAACATACTTCCTACTCAGCGCATCTGCTAGAACATTAGCTAGCCCTGGCGCATATAAAATCTCAAGATCATATGCTGCAAGAAACTCCGACCAACATTGTTGCCTCAAGTTCAAGTCCTTCTGGGCGAAAAGATACTTCAAATATTTCTTGTCCAAATAATTCTCAAACTTCTCACCCAACAAATGATGCCTCCACATCTTCAATGTAAAGACCACTGCCAATAACTCTAAGTCATGTGTCGCATATCTAGTCTCATATAGCTTCAGATGCCTACTAGAATAAACAAATGCTTCCCATGCTGCATCGACGTAGCACCTAACCTTGATCCATAAGCATTAGTGTAAACTGTAAGACTCTCATCTCCGTCCGGAATCGTCAGAACAAGGGCGCTAGTCCACTTCTTCTTCAACTCTCTAAATGCAAGCTCACATTTTTCTGTCCAAACAAATTTGACATCATTCTTTGTCAAAGTCATAAGTGTGAAGCAATCCTGGAGAAATCCTAAATGAATCTCTTGTAATAACCAGCTAAACCTAAGAAGCTTCTTCTCGATCTTGGAATAAACTGGAATACCATCGATGAAAACAAGCACGGATTTGTTCAAGACATTATGAAAGACATGATTCATTAAGTTAATAAAATAAGATGGAGCATTGGTTAAACCAGATGGCATAACCAACCACTCATAAAATTGATCAGAATGAAAAGCTATCAAGGGCACACTTTTCTCTACTACCCACAACTAATGAGAATGGGTGGCAAGATAAAGATGAGAAAATACATGAGCTCCATGAAGCTGATCAAGCAAGTCATTGATTCTAGGCAAAGGGTACTTGTTTTGAATAGTCCACTTATTAAGCTCATGGTATTCAACATAAAGTCTTAGGGAATCATCTACTTTAGTGGCAAACATGAAGGCACTCCCTAACTCGAACGGCTAGGTCGGATTAGACCTTTCCTTAATAACTCACTAATATGGATAACTAGTTCTACTTTCTCCTTCGCAGGTAGCCTATGCATTGTCAGTTCCTGAGATGGTGGTTTCGATGACAACAACCTTAGGACTTATTATAAAATATAAATACTAATATTCTTTTCTAGATATATATATATATATATATGTATATGCAAGAAATATATATACAGGTATTGAGAATGAAAACTATATAGTATAAAGTTTCAAGACTGAGTATAGAGATTCAAGGCTGACGAATTCATGATTGAAGAAATCAAGAATAAAGATTCATGAGTATCAAGACTTCAAGGTTTCAAGAATTCAAAAGTTCAAGATATCAAGATAAGTAATAGAGTCTAGATTTATGTTAAAACTTCATAATAGCACTAAAATCTTTATTCTGATTTTTATTATGGAATGGAATCCACCTTCTCGCTTTAATAGTAGGATGGAACTCATGACTTCTTCAGTGGGATGGAACCCACTACCTTCTTTAGTGTAATGGAATCCACGAAATTTTCAAAATGATTTATTTTTAAGATTTTTACAAAGACATCCTCTTAAAAGATATCTCCCTTGGTTTAAACATGTTAGCCTTAATTCAAAAACTATTTTTAAATTTCAAAATAGTCTCTTGTTTTTAAACTATCTCCTGGATTTAATATTTTAGCTTTAAATCTCAAAAATATATCTATACTTAGTTTTTAAATTTTTATAGATTTTATATATATATATATATATATATATATATATTTAAGATTACTTTTTAAATGTCTTTTATAAATTTAAACTATACCCAAAATGGTATATAAACTTCAAACATTATTTTGACAAGTTTTAGAAAGAAAATCTCTTTTAAAAACAAAAATCAATTTTCAAAATTTACTAGGGCATGTCAACACACCTCATCCCCCCATGTCGATGTGGTGATTGTAGAATTTAAAATTCAAATTTTCAAATGAAGTGTCTATTCGTCATAACCTTTCACGAATGGACATGACTGTTGTTCTTCTATAAATACTGGTTGTTTTGAACGAATTTTAAGTTAATTTTTCTTCATTTCTTCACTCCTTCTTCTCCACTCAAGTATTCTCTTATATTTTAGCAAAACTCTGCCAAAATCCTAAGAGAATCAAATTTGATCATCTCTCGTTTGATTCTCTGCCACTCTCTCTAAGATCTCAATGCTATTCAATGTTATAGGATCATTTATAATCAAAGATGTGTATCGAGTCTCTCTATCTATCAAAGTGAGATTAGAAATGATGTGATTGTGGCCCTTAAATCAATTAGGTGTGATTGTATCCCATAAATCAATTAGGTGATCTTGTAGCCTGGTTAAATTAAGAAAGTTTGCTATGGACTCGAAGATAGGAGGATGCATCTCGTGGCCTTGAAATGGTGGCCGTGATATTTATATTATATTTGAAAAGAAATCTGCACAAGAAAGTGTGTGGGGCTGGTTGTAGGGAAACTCGGAACCAGTATAAAATTTCGATGTGTTCTTTCATTTACTTTTTTTTTACTATTTGCATTTATGTCTGATTCTATGATTGTTTTTGTGTTTGTGAATTTCATCTACTTAATTAATTTGAAAAGATTTCGAAAAGATCCATAAAATTAATTAAACACACTATTCACCCCCTCTAGTGTTAATTCTGCCTTTAGACCCTTAATCTGCATTTCCTACATTTGGTATTGGAGCATTGGTTTTCAAAGTTATCATAATTTGAATTTTGAAAAAGTTTAAAATGGCAATTTTTGGAGATTTTGTGAACACTAGTTCAAAACTATCCAAATCATCATTGTCTCATAAGTCTGCATATTGTTATTATGAAAATCAAGTTATCCACCGAATTGGTGTGTTATGCAGGAACAGATGTGTTATATGGATTTTGATGAATCAACACTCATTGGACAAATGGTACAAATCAAGAAAAACAAATGGATACTAGATAGTGGATGTTCAAGACACATGACCTGCAGCTCGAAGATACTGAATGACATAATTTATGAAGATGGAGCACTGGCCAACTTTGGAAACAACTCAAAAGGATATGTGATTAAAATCGACAATGTCGGTAACTCTAAAACTCCTACTATTTATGATGTTCTATTAGTTAGGAATCTAAAACAAAACTTACTTAGCATAAGTCAACTATGTGACAAGGGCTGCAAAATTAAATTTGAAAAGGATAAGTGTCACGTCGAAGATAATAAATCAAATATTATCTTTGAAGGAATTAGGAAGAAAAATATTTATATTCTCAATATGAAAATATCAAATGATAATCCTATGTCTTTTGGCTAATATAAGTGACCCTTGAATTTGGCATAAAAGATTTAGGCTTTGAATTACAAACTCTTATCCGGACTTTCAAAACTTGATCTAGTAAGACGTCTCCCTAAAATGGATTTTAAAGTAGATAGTATATGTGATGCTTGTCAACTAGGAAAACTTAGAAAGAGTTCATTTAAATTGAGAAATATGATTTCAACTTCAAATAGATCTATTTGGTCCATCTCAAATTCAATCAATAAATCGCAGTACATATGTTTTTGTAATTGTAGATGATTATTGCAGATTTACATGGATAATTTTTCTGAAACTTAAAGTGATGCTTTTGATTTATTTAAAACTTTTGCCAAAGAATTCAAAATCAATTTTCTTTAAAAATCAAAAACTATTCGTAGTGATCAAAGTGGAGAATTTAAAAATGAAAATTTTGAGAATTTATGTAATAAAAAGGAAAAACTCATAATTTTTCCTTTCCAAGAACTCCACAACACAACGAAGTGGTAGAGCGTAAAAATAGGATGATTCAAGAGTGTGCGAGAACTATGCTTTCAGATAGTAAATTACCAAGAAAATTTTGGGCTGAAGCAGGCTCTACATCTTGTTACATTTTGAATAGGATTTTAATTAGACCTTTAATCAATAAAACACCATATAAACTTCTTTTCAATAAGAAACAAAAGGTGTCTTATTTTAATGTTTTTGGAAGTAAATGTTTCATTCTACGTACAAAGGACAATTTGGATAAATTTGATCCTAAATCCGACAAAGGAATCTTTATCGGATATTCTAATAGAAGTAAAGCATATAGAGTTTTTAATTTAAAAACTAATACCATTGAAGAAACAATGCATGTATCTTTTGATGAAAATTTCAAAGATTATGTTCAAATAAATGATGAAGATGGTTTTATTGCTTTAAATAATTAATCAAATGAAACAAATTGTGAAACTGTTCATCCTAATAAAAGGATCAAGATTTTAAAAGATCATTATGTAGAAATTATAGTAGGAAATATTGAATCTGTTGTTAGAACTAGAAATCAATTAAACATGATGAGTAATGTAGTTTTTATATCAACTATTGAGCCTAAAAATCCAAAGAATGCATTATCTGATGATTCATGGATTCTTGCCATGGAAGAAGAACTGAATCAATTCACCCAAAATGATGTATGGGAACTTGTTCCTAGACCTAAGGACAAAATTGTAATAGGAAGTAAATGGGTTTATAAAATTAAATTAATGAACAACGTAGGGTCGTTAGAAATAAAGCTCGATTAGTCGTGTAAGGTTATTGTTATGATGAAACCTTTGAACACATAGCAAGATTAGAAGCCAATAATTTCAAATTATTTCAAATGGATGTCAAAAGTTCCCTTTTAAATGGTTTTGTTAAAGAGGATTTTTATGTTGAACAACCCCCACTTTTTGAAGATGAAAAGTATCCAAATCATGTTTACGAATTAAAGAAAGCTTTATATAGTCTGAAACAAGCTCCTAGAGCCTGGTATGATAGACTAAGATCTTGCCTATTACAATCAAATTTCGAAATTGGTAAAGTAGATAATACTCTTTTTATCAAAAGAAACAAAAAAATTTCTGAAATGAAATGAACAAACAATGAAATGAACAAAGAGTTTTCTGAAATAATGGAAAAAGAGTTTGACATAAGTCATATGGTTGAACTTACTTTCTTTTTAGGATTGCAAATAAAACAATTAGATAGTGGTATTTTCATTAGTCAAGAAAAGTATGCCAGAGATCTAATTAATAAGCTTGGTATAACCACTGCGAGTGGAAAACCCACTCCTATGGCAACCAATGAAGCCTTGAATAAAGAAAACATGCTAAAAGAAGTCGATCAAAAACTATACAGGAGAATGATTGGATCGCTACTATATATAGCTGTAAGTAGGCCTCATATCTTGTATAGCGTCTGTCTTTGTGCAAGGTACCAATCTCAACCCAAAGAAACCCATTTAAAAGCTATTAAATGTATCATAAGATATGTTAAACACACTTAAGATTATGACCTATTTTACCCTAAAAATAATTCATTTGATTTAATCTCATATTGTGATGCTGACTATGCTGGTTGTAAATCAGACCGAAAAAGTACAAGTGGAACTTGTCACTTTTTAGGACATTCTCTTCCTGTTTTAGTAAAAAGCAAAATACAGTCTCACTGTCAACAACTGAAGCAGAATATATCTCTGCTGCCTTCGCTTGTTCTCAAGTTATCTATATGCAATAGACCCTAAAGAATTTGGATTAAATATTTCAAAATCACCAATTTATTGTGACAATACAAGTGCAATAAATTTATGCAAAAATCCTACTCATCATGCCAGAACCAAACATATTGATATCATACATCATTTTCTCAGAGATAATATCAGTAAAGAGATTATTTCTCTTGAATTTATTAATACTGAGAATCAAATAGCTGATATTCTGACCAAACTCTTGAATCGATCAACCTTTACTAAATTTAGAAGAGAAATAGGTATTTTCTCTATAACTGAGATATAGAATATAGATATAGTAACATATATATATATATATATATTTAATTAAATAAAGAAAAATAAAATTATCAAAATTTCCATAAGGATGTCGACATCCCCTACCCCTATGTCGGCATACAACGGTAAAATTTGCATTTTGATTTTCCCTCTAAAATCAATTTGGTGGTTACATAAACCACAATATTTCAAATTCTTTTGTCTTCTCTCTTCTTTTTCTTTGAAATAAACTTCTGAAAATATAAAATAATGGCCTCCTCTTCCAAATCAAAGAAAAATGCGACCTTTTCTTTCCCTTCACCTAATGATGGTCCATTCAACGAGCTACACAGGCTCGAGTCATGAAGAGAGAGGAAACTTTCAAGGACTCTCTACAAATGATGACTGAGTTGCAAGTCATGCAAATAAAGATGGCTAAGGAACAAGAGAAACATGGCAAAATCCTTAAAAATTTGCAAAAATTTCTAATGGATAATCATGCGGACCTGACGTGATTGAAGATGACTCCTCTAACATTCATATTCATAATCCGTTCATAATCGGTTAGAGGAAGACGATGAAGAAGAAGGAGAAGCGCAAATGAACGAAGACAATAAAGTTATTTGCGTTGGAGAAGTCTGTTTTGATAATGATGGTAATTTGGTTGAACAACGTGGAAACTTTTGTCTCTATTACCCAAATTATTCGATTCACAAGTCAACAATTATCAAAGACTCTCATTAGATTGTTTTTATGCTAATGTTGTTATATATTGTGTGTATTTGTATATATTTTTGTTTATATGTGTAATATAACAACATATATAATAAAATTATATTTACGTTTTGCTTAATTATACTTCGTTGTTAATATTTAGTTCCATAATATTAGTTCAAAGGGGAGTTATGTAGTTTAGGATTAGTTTTTGTTGATGACAAAAGGGAGAACTATAAAATAGGTTAGATAGGCTTAGATTAAGAGGGAGTTAGTAGATTAAAGGGGAGTTGTTGGAATAAGGGGGTGTCGGAGTAGAATCAGAGTTTAGTGGAGTAAATTTTATAAACAAAGGTTGTCATCATCAAAAAGGGGGAGATTGTTAGTTCTTAAGATGATGGTTTTGATGACAACAACCTTAGGACTTGTTATAAAATATAAATACTAATATTCTTTTCTAGATATATATGTATATGCAGGATATATATATATACACAAGTATTGAGAATGAAGACTGTACAATATAAAGATTCAAGACTGAGTATAGAATTCAAGACTGGCGAATTCAAGATTAAAGAAATCAAGACTCAAGACTCATGAGTATAAGAGTTCATGATTGCAAGAGTTCAAGAGTTCAAGATATCAAGATAAGTAATAGAGTCTAAATTTATGTTAAAACTTCATAATAGCACTAAAATCTTTATTCTGATTTTAATTGTAGAATGGAATCCACCTTCTTGCTTTAATAGTAGGATGTAACACACGACCTCTTTAGTGGGATGGAACCCATGACCTTCTCTAAGGGAATGAAATCCACGAAATTTTCAAAATGATTTATTTTTAAGATTTTTTCAAAACCATCTTTTTTAAAGACATCTCTCTTGGTTTACATATTTTAGCCTTAATTTCGAAACTATTTTTAAATTTCAAAATCATCTCATGTTTTTAAATTATCTCCTAGATCTAATATTTTAGCTTTAAATCTCAAAAATATATCTATACTCAGTTTTTAATATTTTATAGATTATACATATTTTTTGATTACTTTATAAATCTCTGTTATAAGTTTAAACTATATTCAGAATGGCTTATAAACTTCAGAAATTGTTTTGACAAGTTTTACAAAGAAAATCTCTTTTAAAAACAAAAATCGATTTTAAAATTTTCTAGGGCATGTCCATATGATCGATTTCACCCTAGAGGGGGGTGAATAGGGTGATGCTATTAAAAATTATTGCGGAAGTATATAAAATAATTGCAGCACAGATTTATCAGAATTATAGCAGCACAGATAATAACATATTCTGAAATAGAACAACACAGAATTTACCCAGCTTCGTCAAAACCCTGCCTATGTGCTGCCCCAAGGTTTCTACTAGAAATTAAGCAGTCAGACGCTTACACACGTAAACTCGCGACACCCGCTATCGACTAGCCTTAACTCTACATTCAAAACCCTGCCACAACTCAACCACTGAGTCGCGAATTCTCGAACTACACCACCGTAGTTCGTCCCCTAGTCACACGACTAGACAATACACAAGTTTAAAAGGAAAAATACAATTTCAAGCAATTTGAATAACAAAAACCCTAATTTAAAATATTAAGCCCAAATATAATATAAAAAGAAGCCGGCCCAAAAAAAGAATCCCTTTTCTTATTATCCTCTTTTATAATTCTTCGGCCCGATTCACTTTTGTTGTGAAAAATATGGTTGCTTCAATTATACTCGTTTGTTCCTCTCTAAGCGATTAGATTTTCTGGGCAAATTTGAAGTCATTGCTTAAATTGATAACTAATACTTTGGTTTCTTTCTTCGATTGATTCGTTCGCGGCTGCTTCAGTTGGGTCGAGTCGATTATTAAAAAGGGTGTGCGATTTTTTCCCTTTTTCGATATTAATTCTGCTCGACCTTTGATTCGAGTTACTGAATTGATTCTTCTCTATTGTTCTTCAACTCGAATGAATTTCTCGACCGATGGTGAATGGGTTTATATAGGGTTCAAATCCCTTGATTTTCGTTCGTTTTGATAATTCCTTAGCCGTATGATTTTGATTGAATGTTGACGATGATTTCTGATGTAACGACTCGAAATTTTCGAAGCCGAAAATTCCAGGTAGTTATGAAAAAGAAGAAAGAGATAGAAGAAGAAGAACAGAAACATCAACAACTCACATTCGCAGCGGATAAAATATAATAATAAATACTAACAGTTTACAAAAGAATACTATATCTATCGATTACATTTAATATACAACAGAGTTTCACATATATATACAGTCACTGAATATATATACAATTATCATGTCTCAGATTAACAATAATATAAATATAGCGAAAATACTCTATACACTCCTGCCATCCAGCTCGCCTCCTGAGCTCCAGAACGTACCTACCTGAAAATCTGTAATACTCGGTCTGACCCGAGCATTACACCAAAGTAACACCCGGGTTAGGCTGGAAACCAGCGTGAGTAAACCCATCTAATATGGAATACAAACATACAAGAACCCGAGGTAACTCAAACCAATTTTCAAGTTCACAATATTTTATAGACATAACTTATTTCACATATAAGTTTCTAAGGACCAAAATTTAGATCAAATGGTCCGATTCACTTAAATCGTTTCATTCCAACCTATTAATCTCACATATCAATTTATAAGAATTCGAAGTGGTTTCGGGTATTTTCCAATACCCGATCTCGGCGTCTTCGAATCTCATGTCATCCTAACCCAAGTTATCCAAAAGAAATACACAACATTTCATATCAGGGATATCAACTCATTCAAAGCATCCATTACCATTCAATCATCCACAACAAATTTGATCACTTCCAAATTAATTCAATCGATTCCAATTGAATTTCTAACCTCAATCACTTAGATTTCTTTACTTGTCAATTAATTAGTTTTCAAATCAAATAATTCAATCATCCCTTCAATATTCATCAGCATTAATCAACCTGGATTAATTATCCTTCAATTTCATTCAAGCAACTATCTTTAATTAACTTCACCATATTAATTAACCTTGACCAAAACGATAAGTAATCTTAATTACTTCATGATCTAATTAACTGTTTTAGTTACATTAATCCTTAAATTATTTATATATTAACTTCTCATAAGTCACTTATTTTTGATTTATCAATCTTAATTAATCAGTCTTTTATTACGTCATCGATTATATAAATTAATGATTTTTTTCCATTTACATTTCAGTTTACCCTAATCTAATTTAATTATAGCGATTAAACCACAATATTAATCATTCTTGATTTATCCCAACCTGTAATTAACTATCCATTCATTTATTTCATTAAATAAATCAATTTCTCCTTAATTAACCATCCTAGTTAATCCCTCGATTAATTACACCAGTAATTATATTTTATTAATTTCATTAAGTAATTATTTATCAAACCATCAAACGATTATTCTGAATTACTTACACTTAATTAATTAACTTAAAACTCATTTTATTAATTAATTCAAACCTTTAATTATTTACTTAATTTATCCAAATCATAAATTTATTGAATTAATTAATTATTCCTTTTAACTTCCCTACTAATTTAATGAATCACAAATCCTTAAACTCTTATTAAATTTAAAATAAACATTTTCTTATTTATGATTTAAGTATAAAACAACTTAAACCCCAATATTTCGAGTCAAACCACAATTAACTCGAACATCAACCAAATCCAAGTCACATCATCATCAGTGTACATCCAATCAACTCAATCATTCAACCAATTATTTAAATTTAACTATTCAAATTTAAATAAAAGAAAGCCCAACAGAGTGAGATTTACTCACCTTTGACTTCTAATTTGCAATCTGAACCAAACTGACTTGATTCTCCACACATTTTGGACCTTGAATAAACATTATATGATTTATTAGTATTCGAACAAATCGAATAATTTATCTCAATTAAAGAAAATTAACTAATGATTTAGTTTAAAACTGATTTTCTTATAATAAATAATTTTAGTAGCTAAAAATAAGATAGGTTAATCTCCATAATATATTATTTTAAAAAAAACTAGTAGATTTAATGTATATTTATTTATTTTCAAACTACATACATATACTTATATCGATTTCATAAAAATCTTACTTATATGAATTCTTTCAATATTTAGAATTCTTCTTCTTCTTCTTTTTTTCAAAATCCTACCTACATAAATTAATTTATATATTTAGGAATTATTTCTTCCGAAACCACAAATACTAGAAATAGCCTATGTACATTTTAGAAATCAAATTTATAATCCCGCAACGTGTTAAAATTTCTATTACCTATAATTTCAAAATCTTCCAGTATCTATATTATATTTTCTTTCTAAAACACAACTTTTAAAAGCTATTGTTCAAACCTTAAATATTTCATTCTTTACCCATATACAGATAATAATATGAACTTAAAAAGATATCAACTAAGATTACCTCGACAAACCCATATCCAACGTCGACGAAACCCCACGCATCCTCAGAGCTCGATCGCCCACAATTCCTTGCTACTGCCAACGACGTACGACCGCCCATCTCAAATCGTGACCTACCCCACTTGCCGGCCTCCGCCCTATCCAGATCCCAATCGAACGCGAGTGTGATCCTCGAATGCCGACCCTCCTAACTCGCAAATCCATGGCTCAATCGAAACCAAAACAGCAACAACCATGCCGAAACCC
This sequence comes from Allium cepa, assembly GCA_030765085.1. Lineage (NCBI taxonomy): Eukaryota > Viridiplantae > Streptophyta > Magnoliopsida > Asparagales > Amaryllidaceae > Allium > Allium cepa. Next base: position 430,568,052 of record CM060929.1, on the reverse strand, counting down.
TTTAAACTCGGCCGAACCCGGACGTGGCCGATCGCTCACTCGATATCGAGTTCCCTTGATTTGATTACGTTTTGGATTGAAAATGAGGTAGAGGAAAGAAACAAATTTTGATCGGCCATAATCTCTTTTTTTTTTTTAATTTTTAGATGAAGTTGATATCGGTTCTGAAGAAGGCTAGAAGGAGCGGTGATAATTATTGATTTCGGGTTTGCTTCTTGAATACGAGTGTTAATTAAATAATTAAATAATTAAATATTAAAAATATCAATTTGCATAACGCAAAATCCCGAACCCCAAATCAGACATGCCGACAGACGTTTATAAGGTTTTACCTACGTTCCGAACATAATGGAACATGTTTCGAAAGCTAATTCGATCATATGCGCGAGTTACGGAAGTAAACGATTAATTTTAAATCAAATCGATTAAAATAGTTCTAAGCGTTTTTAGCTATCAGGGTCAAACGACAACTCCAATTGCTACGAAAATTGAAATCCGATAATAACTAACTATTACGGATCCAATGGAACTTGTTTCGTCGAATTCCGAGACTGTGCCTCGGAAGGCTATTTTTAAATATCGATTTAAACGATATATTATTAAAATTGAACAAATCACCTTTAATTTAAATTCCAACCATTCTATTATCTTCAGTATCATCATTATAAATTTTATAAGCCTTTAAATTATTTATACAGGCTTAGAAATTTCAGATTCAACAATTTACCTAATTTTCAATTATTAAATTCAATATTTAAACTATATAATTCAATAATTTAATTACCATGTAAATATTGATATCTTGAATTCAAGTTAAAATTAACCTTTGAACATTTTAAAATCAATTAACTATTCAAATTTAAATTGTTAGAAATTCTGGGTCGTCACATCTGACTTTATCAATTTCGTATATTTGGTTACTTGATAATCACGGTGTTGATCTCTTTCGTGGCCACCACGGCTTCGATTTCTAACTTGTTCAACTTCGGCACTGACTTGTTTATGCGATGATATTTTTTGAATTATTCCTTTACAAAAATATTTGCCTTTTTTTTAATTCGGTCACTTGATTTAGTTTCTTGACACTGGTAATGGTTGACTCCGGCCAGTGATTTGAATTTGTAAAAATTTTGACTTTGTTTAAAAAACTGTTGCATGACTTTGGGTTACATTCCAGTGTTTTCATTCTTGTTCAAGTTCTGTCCATACTGTGTTGATTGAAACTGAACTTGATTTCTAATTGACTTCGGCCTTCGTGGTTGAACTTGCTACTGTTTTGGTTTCTGGCACTTTGTTGACTTCGGTCATGGTGATTTTGTGTTGATATTTTGACTTCGCTTAAAACTCTGTTGCTTCTTGCTTCACTGAATCTTCATTGACCTGTATACTTGTTGTTGCTTAATGCTTTATTCAAATGTGATATTCTTTTCTGTTCCATAATTTGAAGTCAGTAGTTTTCATTTTCACCATGCCTTGACTTTGTTAAAATTGTTAAGTTCATTGTTGTAGTCTGGTTGCCTGTGTGGCCTTCTTTAGTTGCTGGTTTGAGTCATGTGTACATCTCTCTGTTGCATAGTTCATCTACTTGTCGTATACCTTTTGGTTCAAGATGCACTGTGACTCGAGTTTGTTGCATCTTCAGTATGGCAGTGTTATTTCATTGAGTCTGATTTCAAGACTTCTTTGCAGTCTTGTGTCATATGCATGTTGTATCAATGAGTCTGTACATTCACATTGCTATGTTGTATTTGAATCCATGTTTGACCTTGACTGTGCGATCAGCACTGTTGTACTCCTGTTGGTTCCACTCCACATAAATGTTCACGCATGTATATATATTCATCAAGTTGCTTCATATGCATGCTATGCTGGCTCGAGTCTGGTACCTTGATTCGCTGTTTGCTACCTGTTCAGCTATTTAGTGCCCGGTCTCTTTGGTCTTTGACTTGTATGTTCATGCAGTTGTACTATTTTGGTTAGCTTGTCACTGCATGTATGTATACATGCGTATATACATATGTGTGTGTATATATATATATATATATATTTGTGCATTGACTTTTTTCTGACCAATTCATTTCCTTGAGTCTGAATTGAACTGTCTAGCCTCTGCTTCATGTGTATATCATTGAACTTTTTGGTCGAGGCTTGTTTTAGTTGTCGTGACCATTTTATTTGAATTTGCACTTATGTTAAATCTAGCTTAAAGCTCGGGTTTGACCTTGTGCTCGTATCGTTACTTAACTTGAGTTGAACTCGGCTTTTGATTTGGGTTTTACCTTGTGCTCATTTGTCCCTGTAATTTCATCAAGTGTATATTGGTGTGCACGGCCTTGTGGCATATACATTGATACACTATGTATGTCACAAGCTATTCATGTATGATGAATTAAAAAATTAAATGATGACTAACAACCCAAATAACCGAGGAAAATCATATTTTCAAAATCACATTTTATTTTACACTACAAAAGTATTTCATTTCAATTTTACCGCGTCAATATTTATTTTTGCAGATTGCTTAGATGCTGAATTCAATCTGGAATAGAGTTGAAGATAAAATAGGAGTGAATGAGCGATATGTAGTGAGGACAGTTGTATAAAATGAAATGTACTGTAATTGAAATTTTATGTATACAGTGAGAGCACAAATTCATACTATTCAAAATTGTGATAAATATTTGTTTGAATAAAATATCCGTTTGAATTTAAATACTATGTTATTTATTTTATTCAGCAAATATTTATTTAATTATGTGAAAAATAAAATAGTTCATTAACAAATACATTTAAATGAATATATATATATGTTTATTATCGTGAAGCAAAAAACTCGCATATTCAACAATCTCTTCCTTTTGATGATAACAAACATATATTTAAGATTTTGAATTTGTTAAATGTATTTGTTTATTCAATTTGCTCCCCTTATTTAAATGCTCTCTCTCTACACAAAGCTCCCCCTTCATATATGCATGTAAATAAAAATATGCAAGTAAGCCTAAATGCAAATAGAAAATATTTGACCTTTATTTGTCAAAATCTTAACTTTTCTCTCTCCCTTTTGTTATTAGCAAAAGAGTAATAGTGTTAGAAAAATAGAGATAAAGCGATAGACATTAATACAACATTAAAACTCAATCGAATATAAATATTAAATTTTAATAAAAAACCAAACAAAAATCATAAATACTCTGTTTGATGCATATTCCACTTTAGAAAGAAAGGAATAATGTCATCATATAAAACTATATAGTTGTGTCTATTTGTGGTATATTTATATCAGGAATTTGAATATCTACTAACCATGCATAACCGCTAAGACTTTTAAATGAGATTAGTAGTATTTCAATTTTATTTTAAAAAATGAATTCATGTATCTCCTAACCATGCATAACCGTGATGACTTTTAAATGGGATTAGAATCAACTTGTTTATTTAATAAATCAATTTTGATATGTGTTCCATACATGCATAACCGTGAGGACTTTTAAATGAGCATGGAAGCACATAATCAGAAATTCCAAATAATTCACCATGCATAACCGTGAGAACTTTTAAATGAGAGTGAATACTTTGGATTTTTTTTTAAAAAAAAATATAAAATGAAAAACGAATGATTCCTGTTTAAAGCACCACATATTGACATACTATATTGGATTTTGATGAGTGAGGTCGATAGAAATATGATAGAAATAGAAATGATCATGGAATTTTTACCAACAAAAAGTGTTTATAACTCTTGTTTAAATTTCTAAAGAAATTTACTAAATATACCATCTCAAGTTATAATATATGATTAATATCAACACTCATCACTTTTTCAATCACTATTTATCTATTAGATAATCAATAGGGAGTCAGATTAGTTAATGTAGTTATTTAAAATCAAATCCAAGAATAATTATCAAATTTTCTTAAAATGATTAATCTGAAGCAAGGTCAAAAATGATTTTCTAGAAGGGGTTTTATAAGAAAATAATGTTTGCTGTTTGAAAATTATTTGAAGTGAAAAATATGCAGATATTTTCTTTGAAAAACGATGAAGTTACTAAATGTCTCAACATAAATCACGTTCCACTAGTAATTTTTCTATCAACTAGATTAACAGTGTAATTTGCATCTGAATTTCTTTTCACTCAGAATTATTATTAGTTGAGTGTTACAGACCAGATCATTAAGTATGCAACAAAATATCCCAAAATCATTTTTAACAACTTTTTAAATGAAATTCTCTTGAATTTGAATTGAAGCCGTGTAAATAATCAAAAACCGTGAATATAGAGTTAACCGTAAAATAACCAAATGTGTTATCAACCAATAAAACACTATTATTAATCCAAACTAATCTATAAGTATTTCAAGGATTGTAGTGTTCTCAGCATGAAAGAATAATTGGCCAACAATTTTGAAAAAATCAGAATCATTATCATCAATCATTTCTTTATCAGTAACTGGCTGAATTAAATCAAATTATGGTGCAAATTTTCACATATATCGTTCAAGATATCTTTACCTATTTTACCTTTGTCGATAATTTTTCGTTGTTGTCCATTGTGATTCTGTAACCTTTATAATAGGCTAAATAACTTTGCTTTGTCGCCCGTTGTGTCCCTGGAGCGGCCAAAATCCAAGTAACACTATTGTAGTTCCTTAGCCTGCTACAACACCTACACGATAAATGATTTTTGTGACCTATTTGTTTTTATTGGTCCATGATTGTTAGTGGCAGCAGATTTTGAAAAATATGTTTGTGAAGTTCCAAAATTATTTATATATGTTTCTTTTGGCACCCAAATTTGTGTAACTTTGAGAGATTTTATATTTGTGCCTTTTGAAACCCAAATTGGAATGGTTTTCACTTGTTTGGGTCTATACCAACAAATGTTTTGATTGTGTCCAATTTTTCTACAAATTGTGCACTCGGGTTTTACTTGATTAAATTTTCTTTTAACATGTTCAGAATGATTATACCCAAGTCCTTGCCTATTCGTATTAACAATTTGTTTCCCTAATAGCATTTTCAACGATCTTTCACTATCGGAAAATTTTCCTAAAGTCGTTGACATTTATTGGACTTGTGTTTTGAGAGACTCATTTTCGTTCAATAATTGTGTGCACTTTCTAATAAAGTTCTCTCTCCTAGTGTTTTCGCTTTCTTTCAAAATCAGAATTTCATTTTTAAGTGATTTTATTCTAATTTCTGATTTTTTAATCTCCTATTCGAATGATGGACACTAATCATACTTAGGATCCTACTTTGATAGATTTTAACTAATTGATCAAGTTGTTTATTTGATTCTATCAAAGTATCTCTTTGTGATTCAATTTTGGCGTATTTCTCCCTAAGTCTTTCAAAACAGCCATTTATTTCGTGGAAATATATAAGTAATTCTGAGTGAGTGAGTTTTGATACCTCGCTTGGCTCATCATCGTCGCTATTAGTTATATCACCTCTAAAGCACAGATCTACTTTCTCACTCTCACTGCTAGTGCTCTTATAATCATTATCGCTTTTATTCCACGTGGCTGCAAAGCTTCTTTTTTGATTTCTTTTCTTGGCCGTGTTGAAGTCGAGGACAATTGGGCTTGATGTGTCTGGATTTTTTGTACTTGTGACAGATGATCTCCCATTCTTCTGGGTTGTCTAGTGCTTTGGCTATTCTGCTTTTCAATTTCTGATTTAGAGCTGGATTTCTAGATTTGTGATTCCACCTTTTGAATTTCTTCATTAATAGTGCCAGCTCAGCTGCTCCATCATTTTCATCATCACCACTTTCCGTTGTTCCACTAAGCGCTATTGATTTATTTCAAGTATCACATCCTTCTCGTTCTTCCTTGAATTTCATTTCTAGCTCTTAAGTAGTGAGATTTTCGATAAGCTCTTCAACTTTGATTTTTTTTAAATCCTTTGATTCTTGCATGGCTGTAACTTTTGCTTTAAAATTTCATGGAAGGACTCTAAGGATTTTTCGGACAATTTCCAACTCTATGTATGATTTTTCGAGAGCTGTTGATTTGTATATAAGATTGGAAAGTCGTACATACATCTCTTTAACATTCTCATCCTTGGCCATTGTGAAGTTCTCGTATTCGCTACTAAGCATTGCAAGGCGAGATTCCTTGACTTGAGATGTTCCTTCGTGAGTCACTTCAAGTGTGTGCCAGATTTCCTATGTAGTTAGACAATGTGAGACACGATTATATTCAATATGATCCAATGAACAAATAATAGAATTCATAGCTTTAGCATTAGCATTAGCATTTTGTAACTTATTTTCTAGATCTATCCATTGATCAAATGATTTTTCAATTTCTTGATTATTTACTACTATAGTTGGCGCTCTGTAACCTGTCTCAACAATATTCCAAGCATCAATGGTTTTCAGAAACAATTTCATTCTATTTTTCCAGTAAGCATATTCACCATTGAACATTGGTGGTCTAACTATGGACTGACCCTCAGCAAAATCGTTATTGAAAGAAGTCATTTTAAAATTTTAAAATAAAAATTGGTTTTTGAAAACAAATCAATTTTTTTAAAAAAATTGCTTTTATTCCTAGCGGTAATACCACTTGTAGGATCGATTTCACCCTAGAGAGGGGTGAATAGGGTGATGCTATTAAAAATTGCGGAAGTATATAAAATAATTGTAACACAGATTTATCAGAATTAAAGCAGCACAAATAATAATGAATGCAGAAATAGAACAACATAGAATTTACCAACTTCGGCAAAACCCAGCCTACGTGCTGCCCCCAAGGTTTCTACTAGGAATTAAGCAGTCAGACGATTACACACGTAAACTCGCGACACCCGCAATCGACTAGCCTTAACTCTATGCTCAAAACTCTGCCACAACTCAGCCACTGAGTTGTGAATTCTCAAAATACTCCACCGTAGTTCGTCCCCTAGTCACACGGCTAGACAATACACAAGTTTAAAGGAAAAATACAATTTAAAGCAATTTAAATAATAAAAATCCTAATTTAAAATATTAAGCCTAAATCTAAAATAAAAAGAAGCCAGCCCAAAAAAATAATCCCCTTTCTTATTATCCTCTTTTATAATTCTTCGGGTCGATTCTCTTTTGTTGTAAAAAATATGGCTTCTTTAATTATACTCATTTGTTCCTCCCTGAGCGATTAGGGCTTGTGGGAAAATTTGAAATCACCGCTTAAATTGATAACTGATACTTCGTTTGCTTTCTTCGATTGATTCGTTCGCGGCTGCTTCAATTGGGTCGAGTTCGATTATCAAAATCAGTGTGCGATTTTTTCCCTTTTTCGATATTAATTCTGCTCGACCTTTGATTCGAGTTACTGAATTGATTCTTCTCTGTTGTTCTTCAACTCGAATGAATTTCTCGGCCGATGATTAATGGGTTTATATAGGGTTCGAATCCCTTGATTTTCGTTCGTTCTGATAATTCTTTGGCCATATGATTTTGATTGAATGTTGACGATTATATCTTTGTCAATTTCGTATATTTGGTTACTTGATAATCACAGTATTGATCTCTTTCATAGCCACCACGGCTTTGATTTCTGACTTGTTCAACTTCGGCACTGACTTGTTTATGCGATGATATTTTTTGAATTATTCCTTTGCAAAAATATTTGCTTTTTTTGAATTCGGTCACTTGATTTGGTTTCTTGACACGGGTAATGGTTGACTCTGGCCAGTGATTTCAATTTGTAAAAATTTTGGCTTTGTTTCAAAAACTGTTACATGACTTCGGGTTACATTCTAGTTTTTTCATTCTTGTTCAAGCTCTGTCCATACCGTGTTGATTGAAACTGAACTTGATTTCTAATTGACTTCGGCCTTCGTGGTTGAACTTGCTACTGTTTTGGTTTCTGGCACTTTGTTGACTTCAGTCATGGTGATTTTGTGTTGATATTTTGACTTCGCTTGAAACTCTGTTGCTTCTGGCTTCACTAAATCTTCATTGACCTGTATACTTGTTGTTGCTTGATGCTTTGTTCAAAATTGATATTCTTTTTTGTTCCATAATTTGAAATTAGTAGTTTTCATTTTCACCATGCCTTGACTTTGTTTAGATTGGTAAGTTCATTATTGTAGTCTGGTTGCTTGTGTGGCCTTCTTTAGGTGCTGGTGTGAGTCATGTGTACATCTCTCTATTGCATAGTTCATCTCCTTGTTGTATACCTTTTGGTTCAAGCTGCACTGTGACTCGAGTCTGTTGCATCTGCAGTGTAGTAGTGTTATTTCATTGAGTCTGATTTCAAGACTTCTTTGCATTCTTGTGTCATATGCATGTTGTATCATCGAGTCTATGCATTCACATTGCTATGTTGTATTTGAATCCATGTTTGACCTTGACCGTGCGATCTGCAATGTTGTACTCCTGTTGGTTCTACTCAACATAAATGTTCATGCATTTATATATATTCATCGAGTTGCTTCATATGCATGCTATGCTGGCTCGAGTCTAGTACCTTGATTCACTGTTTGCTGCCTGGTCATCATTGTATACATGTTGTAGCTATTTGGTGCCTAGTCTCTCTGGTCTTTGACTTGTATGTTCATGCAGTTGTACTATTCCGGTTAGCTTGTCACTGCATGTATGTATACATGTGTATATACATATGTGTGTGTGTATATATATATATATATTTGTGCATTGACTTTATTCTGACCAGTTCATTTCCTTGAGTCCGGATTGAACTGTCTAGTCTCTGCTTCATGTGTATATCATTGAACTTTTTGGTCGAGGCTTATTTTAGTTGTCGTGACCATTTTATTTGAATTTGCACTTGTCTTTAATCCAGCTTAAAGCTCGGGTTTGACCTTGTGCTCGTATCGTGACTTAACTTGATTTGAACCTGGCTTTTGATTTGGGTTTGACTTGTGCTCACCTGTCCCTATAATTTCATCAAGTGTATATCGATGTGCACGGCCTTGTGGCATATATAGTGATACACTGTGTATGTCACAAGCTGTTCGTGTATGATGAATTCAAAAATTAAATGATGACAAACAACCCAAATAAATGAGGCAAATAATATTTTCAAAATCACATTTTATTTTACACTGCAAAAATATTTCATTTTAATTTTACTGCGTCAGTATTTATTTTTGCAGATTGCTTAGATGCTGGATTCAACATGGGATAGAGTTGAAGATAAAATACGAGTGAATGAGCGACATGTAGTGAGGACAGTTGTATAAAATGAAATGTATTGTAATTGAAATTTTATGTATATAGTGAGAGCGCAAATTCGTACTATTCAAAATTGTAATATATATTTGTTTGAATAAAATATCCGTTTGAATTTAAATACTGTGTTATTTATTTTATTCAGCAAATATTTATTTAATTATGTGAAAAATAAAATAGTACATTAACAAATACATTTAAATGAATATATATATATATATATATGTTTATTATCATCATACAAAAATCATATACTCGCTTATTCAACAATGTCAACATACCCTATCCCCCCACGTCGACATGGTGACCATATAATTTAAAATTCAAATTTTCAAATGAAATGCCTATTCATCATAACTTTTCACGAATGGACATTATTATTGTTCTTATATAAATACCAGTTGTTTTCAACGAATTTTAAGTTAGTTTTTCTTCATTTCTTCACTTCTTCTTCTCCACTCAACTATTCTCTTATATTTTAACAAAACATTGCCAAAATCCTAAGTGAATCAAACTTGATCATCTCTAGTTTGATTCTCTGCCACTCTCTGTCAAAGATCTCAGTGCTATTTAGAGTTATAGGACCATTTGTAATCAAAGAAGTGTATCAAGTCTCTCTATCTATCAAAGTGATATTGAAAATGGTGTGATTGTGGCCCATAAACCAATTGGGTGTAATTGTAGCCTGTAAATCAATTGGGTGATCTTGTAGCCTGGTTAAATCAAGAGAGTTTTCCCTAGAATCGAAGACAGTAGGGTGTATCTCGTGGCCTTGAAATCGAGGTTGTAATATTGATATTATATTTGAAAAGAAATCTGCACAAGAAATTGTGTGGGACTAGATGTAGGGTAACTCCGAACCAGTATAAAATTCCAGTGTGTCCTTTCCTTTACTACTTTTGTTTACTATTTTCATCTGTGTATGATTCTATGATTGTTTTCTGTGTTTGTGAATTGCATCTGTTTGGGTTTAATTTGAAAAGATTTCAAAAATATTCATAAAATTAATTAAACACTATTCACCCCCTCCCTCTAGTGTTAATTCTACCATAAGATCGTAATCGACATTTCCTACATGCACGGTCAATATAATAGGTTTAGAATTAGGAACAAGATCAATATAAAACATGATTTCATAATGAGAAGGATAACTAGAAACCTCCTTAAAAATATTGGAAAATTCTCAAATGACAGAAATCGATTCTATGTCCTCGTCTGCCACATCGAGAGAATAAAGGAAACTGCTCATACGAGAACCATGCTCCTCCTAAGATAATGTATGAACCTCCTTCCCCTTCTTCAACTCCGCGGTCTGTTTCTCACAATATAAGATGGCATGATAACGAGACAACCAATCAATCCCAATAGAACACCATAACCATGAAAACCAAGAACGAACATATCACATAGAAGGACTCGATCAAATCAAGAAACTTGAACTCCATCACGTACCATACGAAGATTCGTTGAACCCCCTACTGGGTTCGACACACAAATAGAATCATGAGCCACAATTGGTTCCATACCAAATCTATTAACAAGACTATGAGAGATAAAGCTATGGGAAGAACCAGTATCAAACAAGGCAGTAATATAAATACCAGAAATAGATAGAATAACTTCCAAAACCTTCTTTCCTTTAGCTACCGCTAAAGTGGAAGGTGCGTCGATAATAGCAAAGATCCTAGGCTACTCTCTGTTCTTAGGCAGGACAATCTATGATAATGTGACCAACCTGATGGCAAGCGTAACACCCCTTCGGAGCAAACTAAGGAGTTTTCACTACTGGTGCATTAACCATCCGCCCTCCTTTACCCGACCAACACTCCTTAGCAAGGAGACCCTTCTTCCCACAGTTTTTGCAAACAATGTTGGACTTCGGCTTAAACTTGGGCTTCTTATCCTCGGCTGCTATAGAGGAAATAAGCTTTGGTGCAGAAATAATAGGCTTGTGTGCCAAGCTCTCAAACCTCAAGCTTATATTCACCAAATCCACAAATGAACCCATGAGATGATTAGTCATATCCTACTGATACTCGGGATGCATACCAGCTATAAACTTCTCATTCTTCTTCAAAGACATGTCTATCATACCAGGCCAAAAACAAGACAATGCATTAAATTTGTTCTCATACTCCCAACAGTCACAATACCTTGCTTTTAATCCAAGAAACTCCTAAACAGCAAGGTCTTCCTCGCCTCTAGTATAAACTTCCTCTCGAACTCCTCTTTAAACCGGGCCTAAGAGAAATCATTCTTTGGGACATCTGCTATAACAAAACTCCATCAATCCATGGCCATATGAGAATGATGATGAGAAACCAAGCGATGCTTATAGCATCACCCAACTCCAAGTCCTCAAAGATCTTCTCACACAACCTCAACCATGTCCACACCTCAACAATCGATTCAGTTCCACTAAACCTCTAACCACCAAGCCTATTAAAATCTCAATAAAGCGGAGTGAAGTTCATTGGTGGTTGAACTTGCACCACTTCTTCAACAACATTCACACAAGGTTTGGCATTAATTTGAAGAAAGAGTTATTTCAAGGGAAAGATTACTAAGAGGGATACATATTTAAGAAAACATTTTAAAATTTTAGTTTTCCAATAACAAATACGCTCTCATATGTACAATACACTTGACTCATTCTAGGGCATTACTAACCCTATCTCTAATAAGCCATACCCAACCAAAGTCAAGGTGTTTGCTAACCTTGAGCTTGGATACCACAATGCAACGTCTTTGTGACCGTCGAATATCAACACTAAATACATATGCGGTATTCGTGTGGGTTGAGCACCCAAGTGCTGAAAAGAAAGAAAGTTAGGGTAAAATAAAAAAGAAAAAATAGAACAAGAAAGAAGAACACAACATCAGAATCTCACATGCGAACTTGTAATATATAATATCACAAAAATGTAGTACAAAGAGTTGCTCCAGCATACATAATCTTGGAGCTACAAAATGACTAAGTACTAATATCAGCCTGGATAATTATAATTTTCTATCCTCAGAGTGCTAAACTTAATAGTGAACGGGAATGAAAATAGGTAGAAGATAGATAGGTGGAAGCATCCAGCTCATCTCCATAAGCTTGTTGCATCCAACTTTAAGACCTGCTTTCCTCAATCCACTTGAAAGAGCACATGAGGAATTTTAAGAAAAGAAGTACCATGTGTTAGACAAAAGTCTGGTATAAGAAACTTAGAAATGCAACACATAATAGTACTTCTAAGACCAATCGAATCACCGGGTTGGTTTCCCCTCGACAGGACCTAACTCAATTGATATTTACATTAGGTGATATTATTAATAATGTCTCAGGTGTGTAAAATAAACATAAAAATAGCCGTATTGCTCGCATCTCACAACATACTAATATTATAGTACAATTAAAACCACTAAGGCACGTACGTATATGGATTTTCTAGGAGACACCTCCAGCTTAAAAACTAAAGAAAATCTCCTATGACAAGGATCAGAAAATACCTGTCGAACAGCATATCTCTCTAGATAAATATACTGTAAGGTAAACACAACTAGTCCAAGCCCCAAACTCGTGAAGCAAGTGTCAACAACTCCCGCTAGCAATATCTATAAGCATACTCAAGATAATAGAGTTGAAGTACCCCCCTTAGGTTAGCTAAACCCATGATTATGCATCCTACTCTGTCATTAGTCGTTTTTCCAAAGTTGAGGCTATGTTTGGCATCTTTCACATGGGTCTTTATCACTCGAACAGAGTCTACTTTAATGATATCTTCCAAAACTGAATCGTATAATAGTTTTAAAGTGGTATTCGACAAGTAAAATACTTGTTGATCCCAGACTCTTCAAAATTAATCGATGAACTTCCGGTTAACTTAATTCAGTTGTTTTAGAAGTTACCAAAAGCTAGAGGTATTTCATACCAATGCTCCTCCTAAGGGGCTCTTATTGGTATAAATCCGCAAAGCCTTTCATATGCTTTCTAAGTTAAGTTTGGTCAAGATTGGCAGTCGACTAATTGACTACCGAGTCTCAAGAACTTACTTATGGAATCAAGGTTCGTATACATAACACGTTTCCAACATTCCAACTTTAGTATTCCTTAATTAAAAAGGAAGTTGGTAGGTTAGAGCTTTATTGCTCCTTCTTTGCTTGAGCTACAACTTGACTCTCACAAATAGAGAATCCTACCTAGCTCAGCATTTAGTGTTAAGCATATTAACACTAACATTCCATAAATAATCAAACCAAGGTTATTTCATCAATGTCACTTTTCATACCTTCTTTTAAAACAATAATCTTTTGAAATTACTTGTATAAATAAGTTAGAAACTCTTTTAAAATGATGTGTGTGTATATATATGTGTGTATGTATATATGTATGTATGCATGTATGTAATAGTTTTATTTAATAAGGAAATAGAATTTTAAAATAAATTAAGGAAGAAAAGTGAATAAAAAGTTCTTACTTTAATAAAAATTTAAAATAGTTTTACAAACTTATATATGAATAATTCCCTTTTAAAATACTTGTATATCTCTTATAAAAATCCTTTGAAAAGGTTTCATGAAAATATCCAAATTAACAACACTTTAAACTTTGCTAGTAACTTGTTTTGCCAAAGTGCGTATATATCGACCATCACTATATAGACCATAAATTTTGCAACTTTATTTTGTAAGTAAAATAGCTTTTAAACTCTATTTCTTACTATCTTTTATACTCCTATAAGTATAGAAATCATTTCACTCAAAAATGAACAAAAGATAGGTTTTAACAATGAGATAGAAGAGAAGGATTCAAAGTGCGTTTATAGAAACTATCACTAAATAGACAATTCCATATTCAACATCATTCAATCATGTATAAACCAAGGCCTTCCAAGGCACAACAATCACATAAATAATATGCTATTCAAAGCATACAATAAGGGTTTATAGCTTTACTTAGTTAGGGTCTATTATTATTAATAGCAAAAAAATCGTCAAAAGATTAGATAATTGAAGATGAAGTGTTCGAAATTACGGGTTGTTACATACAATGTATTGCTGTTGGATCTAGGTCAGCTTGCAACGGTGTAAATGGGTAAATTTCAAACCAAATTATTCCATTTGGATCTTATTGGGCTTATAAAGTCGAAGTTCATTAAGATCTTATCTAATTTTTTTAAATTAAAATCAATATTTTATTTAATTTATAAATAAATTTTTATCTATTTTAGATCTGTATTATACGATGTAATATGTGTATCATATACACATGGCTACTTACGTACACGTCCAACATGAATGGTGTATACATGGTTTGACTTGCTCGTATATTGATGTTCGAATTTACATCGCAATGGACATATTAGCCCCCAGTACACATGTGTTCTATTAATATATGTGTGTGTGTGTGTGTGTTATACATATAAACTTTATCTATTATAAAACATTGCTTGTAAAACGTTAAAGTTTAAAAATAATTTTAATATAAAAGATATATAATTTCGAAATCAAACTTAATGTTTAAATTTTATATTTTATATTTACATCTACATAATTCTAAATTTAATTCGATAAATTTAATTTTATAAATTAATTTTAAATACACACACAAAAATGTATATCAAGTAATTCTAAATCAAAAATCCTTTTTTCTTTCATAAGTAATATATATATGTATGTAATAGAATAATTTTGAATTATATATACACATAAATAAATATATTTAATAAAATAATAATTATATATATGCTTTCGGCTATATAGTTTTTTTAGTTTTAAAAAACCATTTTTCTAGTTAATTTATCTATGAAAATTTTCATTTAAAAAAATGAAACCAATTTAAATATATACATTCCGTGTTAAAATATTTGCAAGCATAGTTTATGATATTTATATTTATATATTACATGTATAAAATTAAATTAAATTTTAATTATGTGATATATTTTTTGCTAAGGCGAACTTGATTATAGCGTCGTACCGCTTTTTATATATATAAAAGGTGTGAGGCAAGATGTCCAATAGCTACAAAGTACATTATACAGTATAGGAGAGAGACTGGAATGTCTCCACTACTAAAATAAAATACCAAGACTATTCCCTCTTAGAAGTGGAGGGATCACTACCATCAACAGATAGTTCAGACCAATAACATGTATATGGCCAACGAATATGGAGACAAGGCCAGGTACAAAGCCTGGGACTTGCTACAGAATTAGTTCTTCCTATCCCAATACACATCATCCATAACTTTCTTGTTCCGAGCAACAAGACACCAATGTCTATAATTGATTGGCATTCCCTACAACACTTTAAAATAGACACCTATCACCACCATCAGAGTCTTCAATAAACTTATGGAACACCCCACCGACTGGATCTAATTAAGTGATGTATTTATATGTATTATATACTTGGATTTAAATATATATATATATATATATTATTTCCAAAAACTTCATATACATATATATAGATCTTAATAAAATATATACATGCTTTATATAGTTTGTACCGTATTAACTTAAACTTTACATTAAAATCAATTTAATAATAATATTAAATTCAGAAATGTTTTTTTGGCGAGAGCATAAAATATATAAATATATATATGTGTGTGTGTGTATTAACACACACAAAGATATGTATGCATGTGTATATATATATATATATATATATATATATATTATATCCAATGGAAATAAAATAATGTTATATAGGTTCATGTTGTATTCGACTGCTATCTATAACATATATGATTCCATAAACATTATATATATATATATATATATATATATATATTAATATATCATTTTAAATAAAGAATTTTTACCTTTCACCTAATGCCCAAATAGTATACCTTGAAATGTAGAATCAGAACTCCTTAAAACGATTTCAGAATCTAGAAAGTGCTACCGCATTGAATGCAACTACCACTGGTGTAATTTGTGTTTTAGAGACTTTGAATTAGAGGATGGGGAGGACTAATGGTCGACATTACCTACAAGAAACAGTGTAAGAGAGTGAAAAATAAAACGAGGGGTAAGAGATGACTATCTAATGAAGATCTGAAGAGAAAAGGTGAATCTAGATTTCTCTCTTACTTGTTCACCTCTTCGAATTCAAAATTCAATCCCTCCCTAGCTATCATATGATCAGCCTCCCTAGGCTATCATGGACGCATTCAATAAGTCCCCGTATGGGCCTCAAAATTTATTCAAGACCAATTAATAAATAACACATTTAAATCCAATTTAAATGCTTATCGATATCGTATATCGATAAGTGAATTTATAACGGATATCGATAAGTGAATTTATAACAATCATATACATAGTATTTAATATTGATCAACACAAACTGAATAAAATTTATAATTAATATTTCATAAATATTAATTATTTATAATAATTTTATATTAATTAAATCAGGAAGTAAATGGAGTATTCAATGTTTCAGCTATATGATTCCTAAGTGTATGTTTGACCAGCAATTAATATCAAACAATTTGAATATTAATGTTCATATGTCACTTAGCAGGTGATGTGACATTATGGCCAAATTTATTGCTTACTTAGCTTTGTTAAAATCCAATTTCACTTCTTTAAGCGTTACCCAATTGTTGCAATTATTTACACATATTCTCTTCATCAAAACTATATCACATTAGGACTTATGGAATTTAGTAATCGTCAAAATTCCAATATCCTCATATTCAATTTTATTATCCAAATACAAAATCCTTGGTTTAATAATTATCGAACTGCTATGGCTAGAGGTTTTGACTTTGAGTTGACTTTAGTTGACCATGATTTTAACCTTATATAACGAGGAGGCGAATCCTCTTCTATATAGTATTTCACTTCTAATACATCCACTCGACTCAACTATATTCATCTGATGGACGTCGTGCCATGATTTAACTATAATCAAAGTTTCATATTGAAGATCAACAGTTTTCTCAAGTTAAGAGAACTGTGTAATATTATCACATTAATATTCTCTATTTGACCTTAGTTATATTAACTAATAGAAAACTATCGAGTAAGTCATTCCATGGTTATCCAATAATTATCAGTATGTAACCTCTAGGTTCCTCAACCAGTCATGAATAACACACCACCCAACATTTGAAGAACGTTATGTACTCTAGTCTCAATGGATACATTGATATCAAGTCTCGATACATCTTGACTAGGAATATTTAAATTGATGTGCCTATTACATTGTGATGAAATACTCATGATTACAACTATTTGTAATTACTATCACAAACACACCATTTATGGATTTTTTTATTAAACATACTTAAATTTAAACAATTAGTTAATTAGAATATATTGTAACAAGTATATAATAGAAAGAAAAACATATTTTATTACGAATGAGAAATGATTATAGATTTAATAATTTATAATTAATTATAGAATTGCTCCAAGGCATACCTCTAACTCTATCATTGTAATCATAAGAAATTTATCACATTGAAATGACATATTATTTTAAATATTCCTGGTTAAGATATTTCGAAATGGATATTGATACATTCACTAAGACTAGAGTATGTAGCACTCTCCGTATATTAGGCAATGTATTACTCGTGGCTGCTAGGGACACCATTGGGTTATGTACTGATATTTACTGGATAGTTATGGAATGAGTCGGTCAACAGTTTTCTGTTGGTTAATATAATTAAGAATAAAATAAGTATCTTAAAGTGGTTATTTTACACGATTCTCTCGACTTGAGAATACCATGGAACTTCAATATGGACACTCCACATTGATTATAATTAAATCATGGCATGGTGTCCATCGAATGACTATGATTGAGTCTGAGTTGAAGCGTTGGAAGTGAAACACTATTCACTAGAGAATTTATCTCCTCGGTTATATGGGTTTAATATCACAGCGAATCAAAATTAAAGCCTCTGGCTAGAGCAGTGCGGTTAATACTAATTATAATTATTGAACCAAAGATTTTGCGATTGGACTTAGAAAATAAAAAATTGTAGGTGATGTTGAAGTTTTGACCAAAAACAAATTCCATGAGTCCTAATGTGATATAGTTTTGACGATAAGAATTGGTGTAAAATAATCATTACTGGAGGGTACCACTTAGAATAAGTAAAATTTAATTTTACTAAAAAGATGAGTAAGCGATTAATTCAGCCAAAATGCCACATCACTGGCTAAGGTGGCATGTGAATGTTAATATTCGAATTGTTCAATATTAACCGCTGGGTAAATTTGCACCTTTGAGTCACACAACTGAAATGATGAATACACCGAATGAACCACATGATTTAATTTATTTATAATCATTATGAATTAATTAATATTTATGAAATATTATTTATTAAATATTATTTGTTTAAATATTATTTTATTTCATAAGATATGCATATTAAAGTTATAAATGTGCAAACCGATATACAATGTTGGTTTAATGTTTAAATTGAATTTAAATAGAATAATACTAAGTGGGTTTTAAATGAATTAATATTTTTGAAATATTAGTTATTAAAATTTTATTTAATTGTTCTGAATACCATTAGTGTTTAGTAAGATTATAAAAGTTATAGACATGTGCAACGATTTATGATATCGGTAAAATATTAAAATTGGATTTAAATAGGATTACTGCTAATGGGATTTTGGAAATTTTGAGGGCTCATATAGAACCATCTATGGCTGGCCATGCATATAGAGGAGGGAGAGGATTTATCGAGATTTAATAGAGAATTAAAAGGGGAAGGTTTTAAGAAAGGAATATGAAATGTTTCTACTATTCCTTTAAAACAACTATCCCTTTATTTTCTTTCATTCAATTTCATTTTTTTTCCTAACAAAATTTTCTCTTCCTTTTTCCATCATCTGCAGCTGAATTTTCATGATAGCCTAGGGTTTTAAAAAGCCAAAATTAAAATCAAACATAATAAGAAAAAAGGTGGTTATCTCTCGATTATTACAAGATCCAAAGATTGATTCATTGGATCTATGAATCCTTTCATTATTCATGGTGTTTCTCTTAACCACATTTCAAAGTAACCATTTATTTTTTTTATACAAATTTACCATATTTGTATGGTTCAAATTCCTATCTTTTGTATCTCTTTCATCTGCATTGATTATTCAATATTATTTAGATCTCTACTTGCCTCCATTGGATCATTGTATGTTTATCTTGTTAGTATGTTTTTAGCATCTCCATGTCCTTCTTTTCTACCATTCATATGCTATCTATATTTATAATTATACCTTTTTTATTTCTAATTATGTATCTAATTTTGACTTAAATCATATTATCATGAATTTATATATGCCTAAGTTGTCTATATCCTTTTATTTTAGAAACTATTATTTAAACAAATTTTTATTGAAAATATTTTTATTAATTGATTTAAAGTTTCATGTTATAAAGTTGAGAATTGAGTTCATATATTATGAGTTTGTTTAGAATAATTTTGGTTATGGTTTACATTAGAACAATAATTAAGTCCATTTAAAATTTATAAGTAAACTTTTACAAAAAAAACTTATAACTTTTGATTTCTTTCTTGAGTTAACAATTAGGTCTAAGTTTGATTAGTTTTATTATTTAAAGGTACATTTTTAAATTACAAATTAATTGGATACATTTGTTGCTTGCTTTGATTACATACATATGTATGTGCATGTATGTATAAAATATATCTTATTTTGTTAACTAAATTAAGAAATTTATTTCGGACAACAAATGCATATTTAAAAGTGAAATGCATATGTTAAGGTGTAAATTTCACCACCAAAATACATTCGTATTAACTATGTACACTTCCTATATGTTGCACTTTTACTTTCACACATGAGTACATTTGATGCACTCATTACAACATGCATGCAACTTAAATTATATCAAATTATTTTAAACAAATGAAATGAAGAAGATTTTATATAAATTTTAAATTAGATCTAAAATCCAATTTTGGTTTTATAGCCTAGATTAAGATTCAAAAATAGGATTTTTTTTGATATCTACCTCTTTCAATCGCTTCCGACTGACCCAGCTCCTAAGTCCAATAGTCTATGAGATCTAAATTAATCATGTTAGGACCAACTAATTAAGTCTATCCATTTTGTATAATGTCTAAAAAATTAGTGTCCAAGCTGGGTTTGGATAATCAACTACCCTACGCTAGCAAGCTACCAACTCGGACCGAAAGGTGAATTTAACCCCAAGGTTATCCCTAATAGAAATTGCCCAATTTGATTTTGGGCCTTAGGGTAATTTTCAAAATCTGTTTTGAAATAAAAAAAATAATGTTTTAATTTTTAAAATTAAATTTGAAATAAGAAGTAAATTGTGGATGTTATAATATGATTTTCAAAACTATTTTGAAAATTTATAAATTAATTTCAAAAATTAATTAATTAAATAAATCAAATAGTTAATTGATTAAATTACATTTAACATTTATAATGATATATGTTTTATTATCTCGAATTGTTTAAGGTAATGTAAGTGTATATAAAAATTTTAAAATTAAATTAATTTTCAATTAAATTAATCAATTAATAAGTAATATAATACACATATATAAAGAGACATGTGTATATCTATAAATGTTATAATGTACATATTCAATATAAAAGTTTAATTGAATAATATAAAATTAACTAGAATGTTAGCTAAGTAAATAAGATTTAATTAATAATATTAGTATAAGAATATACATAAGACTAAATTACATAAGATTATACGTATATCAAGATTTCATATATATCTGACACTTGAATCATAATGGTATTTCAAAAAAATTACGCTATTCCATAAGTCGATATCACTTAATTAAATATGTTGAGTATTATGGAGAAGTTGTCCTTTATCATTTATACATTAACATATTACTTGAATACTCCTTAGTTGTTGATATTCCTCGAGCTAATGATGTTATGTGTAGTATTATCAATATATTGAATAGACGAGGTAAGGTATACATACGTATTTATTGATATTCCCCAAGGTACGTACATTTATACTTAGGCCATAATGAAATGGTGGGTACAAATGAATAATCTCTTTCAATTTTTGATATTTCTTAAGGCCGAAATGAGATTAAGACAATGAACATTGGTCAGGAGTTGTATATAATACAACTGATAATGTGTTATCCATCGCTTATGGGTCTATGAATTGTTAATAATCATTAAGATCAAAATCCCAAGGCAACGAGTCCTAACACAGACCAGAGAAGTTGAAAGACTTTTATGTTTCTTCTTAGACTTTTGAGAATCATAAAATTCTAATGGGAGCCTTATTTGAAAAATGAATGGTAACATCTAACATGTTTAATATTGTATGAACTTCTGCTATATAAAGTTAAAATAATCTACAGTGATAAATTTGTGCAACTAATAAAATTGAGAAAATGTTTATCGGTTAAGATATACAAATGAACTAAATTAAAGATTGATAATGAAATATAAGATATACTTACCTTTAAATCCCTTGGCATGTTGTTGCTTCAAGACCCACACAAGAGCCAAATGCTCAATTGCTAAAACATTTGTGTCTCGGTTGCTTGATTGTTTATTCATACAAAAATGTATATTGTCTTCTATAATTTTTGAAATTTATAACAATATAAGATAATGGATGTTTGGTCTATATTCAATCACATATAAATGTTATATGATGAATGGTCACAGTTGTAATGTACGAAATTGCAATGAAATTAGTTCAATGGAAATAAGCAAATAAAACGTAAAGTGAAATCATGTATTCAATATGATTGATTACAATAAGAATTTCCTTTTGAACGGTTTGACCATGTAGAAAAGGAAAGCAAATGTACAACAGTACAAGAGTGGATGCAACTTAGGATAGTTGGATGAAGAGAGTGAATAGTCAACTCTGCTTCATGAAGTGATGTCGGAAACAAGAATTGTATAAAATACCATTAGATACTTAATATCGAATGAGAAATGAATTTTTATTCCAATTGTGTTTTTCATATAGAAAATTGTTTTCTATAAAGTCTTTTATGCGAGTGTATAATATTTGATCAAAAACTTTTGACTTTAAACTAGTTATACTAAAAAAGATAAATAGCCTATAATAAGTAGTAGAGTGGAGCTTCGTATTTCATACACTATTATAGTGATGGAAGAAATAGTGGAATCATAACATATGATACTTATCAGTTAATGCATCAAAATACAAAAAACGTTTTCATAAATATACCAAATATTATTTATGAAATAATAATTATTTCCAATATTTACTGAAAGTGAATATAGTTTTATTTTGTATAAAAGTTGTGAATATTTGTTATAAAATATATCTATTAGAATAATGGTATTTTTTGCATATCTAAATGACATAGAAGTATCTTAACTTTTTTATATTATTTTGGAATTAACGGCAAAGCGCCTATTTAGTGGGAGAGATATAAGAGCTGTTGAACTCTTCAAATTGATATATGAAGATGCATGGAATCAAAAAGTCTAATGATATCAAAAGGTTCCACGTACTTTGTTTAATTCATATATGAATTATCATAAAAATAAACATGTGTATTTGATACATATGTAGTATGTCAATGATAATTTCATTAAACAAAAAAAAAAACAAAAAACGTAATATGCAAAGGAAATAAGAAAATTTGATTTGATCAAATAGGTAAGTACATAGGAAAATAGTTCCAAAGGTACTTAAAAATGAATAAAGATTCAATTTCAAAGCTCATGTCTCCCTATAATACATAATAATGTATTAATAAAGAGTAATCAGATTTTGTTGGACAAAGTACGAATGATAATGAGTAAAGTTGAGTTAAATTCTTTTTGTACTGTCGAGTACTTAAAAG
This sequence comes from Allium cepa, assembly GCA_030765085.1. NCBI lineage: Eukaryota > Viridiplantae > Streptophyta > Magnoliopsida > Asparagales > Amaryllidaceae > Allium > Allium cepa. Next base: position 430,545,033 of record CM060929.1, on the reverse strand, counting down.
TAAGTACATAAGGTTAATTATAATTTCTTCTAAAGCAAAGTTTACAAAACCATACATAATAAGAGTTGATGAAACGACCCATACATATCCTAAGTCAGGGAGTTGAAAGGTTGTGTGAGTCAAGAGGCTACATATAATATTTACCCATGAGGGATCTTGTGTGAACCACCCCAACGTACTTTGGAACCATCAATGTTGATTTACCAATTTACGTTATGAACATAAGTTAACAAACCTAAAACTTAATTAGTTTACATATTTTTATATGATCTTTTGATCCGACTATATTAAGACCTACTGGACAAGTTAGACTCGATGATAGGCAAAATAGCAGTTCAGAGAGGTAATCACAGAGTCCAAAGATCAGGCACAGATGATAATATGAAGTAAAGATCAAGCAAAGCCAAAAGATAGACTCTACATAATATTAAGTATGGAATAGTGCTTCCCCTATGCAGGGATCAGATTGGATCATTATGGCCATGAACAACTTGGATCAGTAGTTCAACGTAACGGGAATCAATCGATATCTCTAAAACCTGAAAGAAACTATACAAACAACTTTGGAAACATGAAGCTAGCATAAGAGGGAGACCTAGCCGATCGATTGCAGTTTGCCACTGGCTAGGAACACCGATCGGCCCTGATCGCTAGATATAGTGAATTGAGCTTTGAAATTTCCTAATTGGCCTTATCCACATCTAGAGATTCTATCCGTGAATTTTCAAGAAGATATTTGGTCATATATGCCTATAAATATAGGGTTCATAGCTCATTTGAGGAATTTTTGCGCTGTTGTTTTCTTTATACTCCATTGTAATTACAGATTTCAATCTGACCCCGTTTTTACTCAGAAATTTGAGTGATTAATAAAGCAATTTCATCAAAGTGGACGTAGGCATTCAACGTCAAACCACTATAAATCTATTTGTTATTGTTTTTTTACTTGTCTTCTACTCATTTCCCTATTTTAATTTTGATTCCATCCATCAGGTGGTTGTGCCAACTTTTGGTGCAAACATTTTTGTGCTTTCATCAAGAACGAATTCTCAGCCTAATTGATCTCATTTTCTACCGGTGGAGTCTCATATCGACGAGATAATTCCAGATTTCTACCGACGAGTTTTCGTTTCTACTCAGATTTGAGGAACATCCAGAAGGAAGCTATTAGCCATTGTTAAAGGAAAGTCTACCATTTCACATGATGTGGATGGAAATGATGATGCTAATGTTCGACAAGTTGATCAAAATGTACATTTGGCGGCTGTCGATGCCCAAAATCCAACTGAGTATATCACCAGAGGTGAAATTGAAGTTCTAATGAAGGAACTAATGGATAACCATCAGCAGCTCAATGAGCAAATCCATGCTAACATCGACCTGATGAACCAGTTGAAAGATCAACGTGGAAAGATTAGGAGGGAGCCTACTCCATATTTAGGATCGGAAAACTCTTCCCTATCTGACGACTATCATATAAACAGACACCGCAAAACTGATTCGTTTGCATCTGGAATGTTGGGATGAGTTCAGGCGATCGTCTATGGCTGATCGACACCAATCGGCACCAAAGCCCCTAGAAGGATCGACACCGAACCCCCAGGGGGATCGGCATTGAACCCTCTAATAACGATGGGACCGGTACGTAGGTGGACGAGCTTACTCTGAAGGTTCCATGATCAATCAAAGTGATGGAACATAGGAAAATGTGGTTGAACCGCACATGAGAGACGATGATAAAACTTGTACTCAGGAAATGGATTAAGTGGAGCCAAGGCAAGATGGCACTGCCCGGAGGCATGGATCAGGTCGTTCACATGAGGCAGGGCACGACTACCGCCTTGCAGACTTAATAGCTATAGTGAGGCAGCTAGGGAAAGAAATCAGGGGCTGACCAACGATGATTGGGGGCTCTTTAGAAGTTATACTTAATTCATTGACAACATTCTACTTATAGAATATCCATGGAGGTTCCGTATGCCTATGATGTCTGATTATATGAGAAAAACCAACCACATGCAGCATCTCTTGAAGTATTGATGGCACATGGACTCTGGCTAAACCACTGATGTAGTCAAGTGTAGGTGTTTTCCCATTTTTTGGAAGACATTGCGACCATGTGGTTTACTAAGCTACCACCACAGTCAATTTTTTCATTTGATAAGTTAGCAAAGAAGTTTCCTGGAGCAGTTCCATATGTGTACAACTCACCCCAAGGATGTAATGTCGCTCTCTAACTTGGTCTAGGCTCTAGAGGGGTCACTGAAAGATTTCTTAGAAAGGTTTAACACAGCTGTTATAGACGTAAGTAAACCAAATGATGATGCAATACTCATGGCACTGATTAAGGGAGTTGACCCCGATTCTGAGTTTGGCGATTGGTTAGAAGGAAAGCCTACTTCTTCATTAGATCATTTTTTTGCACATGCAACTCAGTTTCTGAGTAAGGAGTAGGTAAAGTGAACCAGGAAGAGAGATGTTGCAGGCCCAAGCGCCGAGAGAGTACAGAGTAACATGGTAGTAAAGTAGTTCTGTGATAGTTCCAGAAAAGTTTGGATCAATGTTCAGAACAAAACAAATGAGAAAAAGAAAGGCAGTGATAGAAGAGATGGGATTTTGGAAGAGGGAAACCGAGGATCCCATCATTCGATACACACACACCATTGAATGCGTCCCTGGAGAATGTTTATCTATCGACCTGTAACATAATGCAATATAGGAAACAACTTTCGAAGGAACCGATGGAGAAGCAGAGATAGTTCGGAAAGTACTGTAGATTTCCTGAGAGTTATGAACATACCACAGACTAGTGTCGTTGCCTCCGTGATGTTATTGAAAAGTTAATTCAAGAAAGAAAGCTGCAACAATTTGTTAAAGCCACGCCGGATAGGCAGGGGACATCTAACCTCCAACCCCAATCGAGGACAAGTTCTTCCCAATGCTAAGGAACCTCGACAGATAGCAGGGAGATTAGTTATTGATACCATTGTCGGAGGACCACATCCAGTTAAAAAAAGCTAGAATGAGATGGACCGTTATGTGAACGCCATTAGACATGTTGATATTGAATGTTGCTCGAACACGAAGGATGGTGCTCCAGCAAAGCAACAACGAATTATGAAAGATGATTTCGTACTTTAGAGTAGAGATGCGAACATGGTGGAGGCCCCTACGATTGACCCGATGGTGAAATAGGCCATGATCGTCCCCGCCTTGGTGAGAAAGATTCTGATTAATTGCGGAAGTTCCATGAATATTATTTTCAAAAAGGCATATGACCAGATGTTACTGGAAGACAAAGATCTGAAACCGTGTAAAGCCCTTATCCATGGCTTTAACAGTATCGCAACTGAAGTAGTAGGCTATGTTGAGCTTTTAGTGGATTAGGAGATAGCAGCCGAAGGAGAGTGTGGGTGCTGTCGTTTATTGTGATGGATGTGAGCTGTCTGTACAATGCTTTTCTTAGCCGAGCGACCCTTTTTGAATTCAGGGCAGCAATTCCCCCTTATTGTCTGACTCTCAAATTCTCAATAAAGAATGGCATGGGAATTATCCATGGAGATCAGGCGATTGGACATGCCTGTTATGTGGCTAAGTTGAGAGATGCTCAGCGAAGGGAGAAAGGAAAGGATGTGAAGATGTGTCAAATTAGTGAAGCTTAGCAATCAGCGTCCAAGCCTTGGCTTGTATACCATAGTCGGTTCCATAAAGATATAGATCCAAAATATGAATAAAAGGGGCCTGAAGAAATCAAGGCCGCAACTGCTAAGCTAATGATCGACATCACGGTCAGCCACGACAACCCATCAATGGTACTGAAGATCGAATCACAACTCAGTGCAATGGTGATGAAGGAATTAGCTGGCTTTCTTCGAGCAAATCTTGATGTTCTCTCTTAGACTTATTCTGACATGTGTGGAATCTCATCAAATATCGTGAACCATGCATTGAATATCGATCCAAGGCATGTCCCAGTGAAACAAAAATGACATGGCATAGATTCAGAGAAATCTGCTACACTCAAAGAAGAGGTGGACAAACTCAAGAACAATGGGTTTATTCGCGACGCCCTCTACTTGAAATGGGTAACTAATCCGGTTCTTATGAGATAAGCTAATGGAAAGGGGTGAACATGCGTCGACTACTCAAACCAAAACAAGACATGCCCAAAAGGCGGCTTTCCACTACCGAGGATCGACCAGTTGGTAGACTCAACCGTTGGACATAAAATGCTTTCATTCATGGATGCATACTCCAGATACAATTAGATCCCGATGCACATCCCCAACTAGGAACCACCAGCTTCATTACCGACCTAGGATTATACTGCTATGTTATGATGCCTGTTACACTAAAGAAAGCTAGATCCACTTACTAGAGACTGGTCAACCGGATGTTCAAAGACCAAATTGTGCAATCAATGGAAGTAAACGTGGATGATATGATTGTGAAGTCACAGCGATCAAACAACAAATCGATGACTTAACCCCTTGAAATGCTCTTTCGACATTGCATCAGGAAAATTCTTAGGTTTCATCGTTAACACTTGTGGAATTGACGCCAATCTCGAGATGATTCAGGCGATAAGGGATATCCGTGCACCAAAAAAAATCAAGCAGGTGCAAAAGACTAAATGGGAAGGTCGCCGCCCTGAGCTGGTTCATCTCTAGTGCCACTGATAAGTGTGTTCCTTTCTTCGACTTAATCAGGAGAGGGAAAAGAAACTTTGAATGGATGCAAGATTATATTGACGCGTTTCAAGCTCTGGTACATCACTTAGAGAGGCCCCCCATCTTGTCCGAACCAATTGATCATGAAGGCTTGTACATCTATTTAGCGGTGTCGATAAATGCCATAAGTGTCGCACTACCGCACGAAGAGAATCAAATCTAGAGGAAAGTGTATTATGTTTGCAACTGGTTGACAGGTGCTGAAAGGAACTATCCAAAACCAGAGAAGCTCGTGTATTACCTATTTATTATGTCAAGGAAACTCTGCCCATATTTTCATGCTCATCCCATCAATGTCCTTACCAACCATCCGCTACGAAAGTCCTACAGCAACCTAAGACGTTTGGAAGGTTACTTAAATGGAACATCAAATTGAGCCAGTTCGATATCACTTACCTCCCTCAAAGAGCTATCCAAGGACAAGCATTAGTGGATTTTATGGCCGAAATTACTGCATAAGACGACTCTTCGAAGAGCAGTGGAGAACCTACCATCCAATGTAAAATGTAGAAGGATGGAGCATCCAACGATCGATGTTTTGGAACCAGAGTCATACTGGTAACTCCCGAGGAATGCTCGATCTGATACACCCTGAAACTTGAATTTCCTACAACAAATAATGAAGTTGAAAATGAAGCCTTTATCACTGGGCTTAAACTGGATAGAGAGAAGGAAGTAAAAGCTTTGCAAATTTTATGTGATTCCAAATTAGTAGTGTATCAAGTTAGGGGAGAATATCAGGCCAAATGAGCGCGACTAGCTCCTTACCTCAACCGGGTCCAAGAGCCGCTAACCAATTTTGAGCATTACACCATTACATACATCCCTGGAGAACAAAAAGAGAAAGCCGACTCATAGGCCAAGCTGGCTAGCTCCAGGGATGCACAACAAATGGGCTTGGATAATACTTGACGCTCCGAGGATTTACCAGATGTAGATTGATTAGGTCTTAAAAATGGAACCCGAGAAGGAGCCGTGGATGTCTCCGATTACATACTATTTGCAAAAACGAATCTTTCCTCAATAGAGGAATGAAAAACGAAAGACCTTCATAAAGCTTCATGATACATCCTTCAAGAAGGGTCATGTACAAGAAGGGTTTCTCCATCCCCTTACTTCGGTGTCTCGGCAATTATAAAATCAAGCAAGTATTAAGAGAAGTCCATGAAGGAGAGTGCGGAAATCACACCGAGGGGCAAACCCTGGTAAAGAAGATATTTTGTTATGGTTATTTCAAGCCAACTGTCATTCGAGATGCAGCCGATTATGCTAAATAATGCAATAATCGATAGCTGTTTGTAAAAATTCCGAGATCCCCACCGAAGGAAATCACCCTGATGATCACTACATGGTCGTTTGTTACTTGGGGTATAGACATTATCGGCTCCTTACCGATTTCCAAAGGTGGTGCAAAGTATGCCATTGTAGCAGTTGATTACTTTACTAAATGGCTGAAACTGAACCTTTGGCCACGATAACTATGAAGAATGCAATCAATTTTGTTGTTCGAAACATCATCAACCATTTTGGTCTCCCCTAAACAACATTACTGACAATGGGATCCAATTCGATAGCTGAGTTTAAAGACTATCATCGACATCATATTGAGAAAAGATTTGCAGTGGTTGCTCACCCTTAGGCTAATGGATAGGTTAAAGTTGTCAACAAAATCATAAAGTCCATTCTGAAGAAGAGTTTGGAAGAGGGTAGAGGCAAGTGGGTTGATGAAATCCGTCGGCATTATGGACATACAAAACCACCCACAAGTCTACGACTGGCCGTACTCCATTTGCCCTTGCTTACAGTTATAAATCCATGATTCCCATAGAACTTGAAGTCCCTTCTCGTCGAGTGACTTACTTTGACCCCAGAACTAACAAAGATCTCCTTTTGAAATTTGTAGACATGGTTGATGAGAAGCATGAAGAAGCCGACTTAAGGGAAGCTGCACATCGACACTGAATGTTTTGGTACTACAATGTTAAGTCCGACCTAGGACCTTTGAAAATGACAATCTTCTCCTGAAATGGATCTTTCCTATCCCCGCCAACATGGGTCCAAGATAGAAAGGACTGTATGTCATCTATCAGAAGCTTGGAGATGGAACCTTCAAGCTGGCAACTGTCGATGGCATCACACTTCCTAGAGCATGGAATGGCAAGCATTTACGATGCTATTTCACTTAGTTTAGTTTCATTCAGTTGTATTTAATTTAAAATTTTCTTTTGCAGTTGAATTCAAAAACATGTAATAAGACAGATTACGTCGCTTCTTTTTTTGTTTGCAATAAAATATGAAGTTCCTTCTATATCTGTGAATTGGTTGTGCATAATATAATAGTTATGATATTTGACCAACTTACATCCATATATGCACAATATAAACCAACAAGTACGCGAAGTATGGTGTCAACCAATTACTCAGGTCCATACCTGACTTAACCAAAATAAACGTAACATGATCGTTCATCCATTAACTCTCGCCTGTAATCTGAAGGGTAGAGTATAAAGCAGAGAATAGGCATGACTCGACACCCATTAACTAACTCCCTCTCCCGATTTGATGGAATGAATGTGAAGTAAAAGTGGTCTTGATGCGATCGACCACACTTTAAATTTTTCCCTAGATTTAGGGGCAATTGAATTAGCCAAAGGGATTGTGATTCGATCATTTCCTGGAACAACTTTAGTCCCCAGAGTGTGAGCTAGGTTATAAACATCCAATAGGCGTGATTGACTGCCCATTAACTAACTCTGATCCCTAAAGTGTATATAAGAGTATAAACACAGTGAATGAGTGTGATTCGACCATTCATTCTCCAACTCTGGCCTGTACCCGATAGAAGGAGAACAAACTTAGCATGGATGGGACCCGACCATCCATGAACTCGCTCCGCCAATGCAAGACTGGGGTAGGAGTATAATCACTTATCCATTGGACATAACAGCGTAACACTATGGCTTACACCTAGTGTTTGATACGACTTAAGGCCACCACCGAAAGGAGGCTTTAAGATGGATTTGTCGAATCGATGCCCAAAGCAACGGGTGACCGAATGACATTACAACTTAAATGACGAGCGATGAATTACAAGTATATTGAATGGGAAATGTAATAGCTCGAACACTTGGATAAATTTTGTACAAAAGATGAATAGAAATGAAAGAATCTTTATTCACATACTAAAACTTGGAAACCAAGTACAAGTTTATTTCGGAAACTATAAAGCCAAAACGAGAGTCGTACTCACACAGTTGCGACTAACAAAAAGAAACTAGCTACCAAGCTACGAATTATCCAAGCCAGCTTGACGGCTATTTCCCTCCTTTTTTGGGCTTCTTTGGGGTGGATTCTCTAGAGCTACCACCTCGTCTTCTCCTCTTCGACCCTTTTTCCCATACTACCCTTAGGAGAGATGCTTTCAAATATAAAGGCGGTCTCGCTTTGGGATACAGAACGATCGACCTTCTTAGGAGTGATGCCGCCCGACAGTATAAATTCAAGCGGAGTAATATCCACTTTGGCACTCTCCTCTTTAGCTTTCAACTCTAGCTTCTCCTTTGCAATGTACTCCTTCATGCTAAGTTTACTAGTGTGTTCAGAGGCATGGTTCACTACGACGTCCTACGTTTCATCCTGGCCTATCGGTCATCATTCTTTTCTTCATGAAGAGCTCCTATAACTTCAGTACCTGAGCTGGGAATCTTAAAAAGTTAATCGGTAGAAGCCAGCTATGCAGTGACGACCACAGTGGACCCTGTGGCCGGCGCCTACAGCCCTAGGGAAACATCATCATAAAGAGAATAGGAAGATGCAGATGGACCTGCAATTTCATAAAGACTAATGGGTAAGCCTATGACTATCGAGCGTGAGATGTAAACCTTCTCAAACATCGGAGAAGTAAGAGATATACCTTCACCAGATTGACCTTCGGTTGTAGCTGGATTGTTGCCTTCCAAAATCGGAGGCAGCCCAAAAGATTTGTCCATCCCTGGATGATCTGGATCATGGTCCGCATCCTTTTTTGGGGCGTGAGTAATTGAAGAACCAGCTGCTTGAGTAGCAGGAGGGTCTTAGGAACTAGATCTCAAGGCTTTGCTACCATCTTTTCCTTTTCCATTGATCGCTGGGTCACTGAGTAAACTAAGCTGAGCAGCCCTGAGTTCATCAAGCTCTTCATCGCATAAGATTTCGTGCATGATCTGCTCTTTATCCACTTTAAGACCATTGAGGGACTTCTTTTTAAAATCTATAACATGGTCCCAGGCTTCGACAAGCGACTCGGGATACCCCTCTCAGGGAAGTAGAGGTTGTGATTCATCAAGATGCATGCATTGTAATATATCAATAGCGGATCAAACTCGTCCTTTATCTCTGTCTGGCCCACCTCCCTAGTCTGTTCCTTGAGGGCCTCTATCTACGTATGTTGTCTATCAGCCTCAATTTTGGCTTTATGAGCTTTAGAAATCTCCTCGCGGTATCGTTGAGATTCCAACCGAGCCTCAAGTTTCTCCTGCTTTTCCCTCTCAAGCTCTTTCTTAAACTATTTAATACAAAGGGCCATAACATCGTTGTCCTTTTTCAGAGCCTCCTTATCCTCCTATGAAATGTCTTTTTTGAGGGCTAAAGTACCACTGCGACGAGCGACAACGTCCAGTTAAGCTTGGTGCACTTTCATTAGACGTTCGATAGCTTTAAAAGACTCGCTAGTCTTTGTTTTGGATCGCCTCAAGAGTTAAGCTATCAATCTCGTGTTTCCTTTCCATCGACACCTCATAAATTCTCTCAGCAACACAAAGGGTTGTACTGTGCTAGACATATACATCATTAGCAAAAGAGAGCACTGTATCCCTGGCCTATGGAGGAATTAAATGCATGGTGGGAACAAATTTGAACTCGTCAAAGAACAAGTTAGGAAATATGGCCTTGAGCTCAGCCAACTTCTCAGCGATAGTGGCATCAAGAGCAGTGGGGGCAGAGAGAGTCCGTCGATCATGCTTGTGGGATGAAGTATCACAGATTTCTACACCAGATTGGCATTTTGAAGGTCGTCGAATGCCAACAGAAATTGAATGTTGCTCTGGTGCAATGGACGAAGTGGGAGTATGAGACAACGAATTGCTACTGCTATGCATAATAAGGTGTTGACCAACACCCTTATGGTGAGAAGACCGAAATTTTGATTTATTCTTGGGTGATAAGTACTTAAATTGGTGGCTTCAGTCTCGATCTTCTCTTCCTTCATACCCTTCTCCATCTCGACCACGTCCGGACCTCGACAAGGTCCAAAATAAGATAGCTGATAGTACACCCATCTCTTCAAGCGATCATAGTTACGGGAGCATTCCATCAAGCCTGCAAATAAAATAAAAGTGCATAAGAATTACTGGAGTTAAAGGTGGATAAGTGTCTTGCGGTGTAGTGCACGTAATCGTGAGTGTCTGAGCGTTCCCCCAACGGACCAGTTTCTAGAGCTTTGTTCGCTGGAGTAATCTCTTCTATGTCAATAATGGGAATATCAGTGTCAAATCGAATAGGAGATTCAGGCCTCCAGAGGCTTAGGTTGGCGAAATCATAATTTTCGACATCATCTGGGAGCATGTTGTTTGATAGCCCCTTAAATAGATTTTCTAGAGGCAAAGGCTAGATTGATCTATAACAGCCGAGGTTGACTTGGAATTCTTGGAGACATGCGCTCTACTAAGCTTGTAAACAAGCCTTCTTCTTCTCTTTTCTGAGGCAGGGAGCTATGGGTCTTGAGAGGATCCAACCGTGGTCTCATGACTTGAGCTTACATCATCACGACCAGGCTTATTAGCATCGCCCCTTACTTCCCCTTCCTCGACGACATCCTGAGCCCCTTCGACTGGGAGCATGACATGATCAATTTCATCACCTCCTTACCCAATAGCTCCTCTTCTCTCTACAACTTCCTCCTTAATGTTTCTAGCCAATCCTGTGTTGCGGCCTTCTTCTAGTAAGTCGAAGATAAAAGTGCGCTCGTCAACAAGAAGAGATCCTATGTCTCTATCCACCACCGGTATGTTTTTAATATCGAAACTACCTCTGAGTATGTGTCGCTGGTGGGACGTGAATGGCTACCTGCAATGTTCAATAAAAAGATACTTAGTTCGGGATATGACTTAGATAAATGCACTTAAAGTTAATTTTGAAGCGACACTTATGACCTTCCAACCACCATCTGCAAAACCAAGTGGGCAACGCACATAAAACTATTTGTTATTAAAAGCACTCAATTTGTTCCAAACGCCGGTTATGACATGAAAGTTTGTGACTGACTCGAGGAAAGTGTACGAGAGGCTTCCCCTTCATCGCTTGAGATTGTAGATGAATAATGTCTTCCTGAGTTGGCTCACGATATAAAAACTCGAGCAATATCATATACATGCAATGCAAAAATGCATAGCTGTTCGGATGCAGCTGAGCCAACACCAATCTTAGATAATGCAACATTTCCCAAATGAATGGATTGAAAGGAAAAATGCAATCAGCCCATCACATACACTTGTTGCATGCAGTATACCCCTCTAGGGCCAAGTGACCCTATCATTACGAGACATGACTCGCACATCCTTCTACATAATCCCATGTTTAATACACAGAGTGCGGAGAGAGGCCTTATCGAACTTTGAGGCCGCTGAATCCATCGAATCATTCAAAAATATGACATCTTCTAAAGTGTCAGGTGTTGGTTCGACTTCTGCTTCTAAGTTCGAAGGAATTTCTAGCATTTGGTGATTACTTCTAGGTTTTTTTGATTGATGTCTTGGAGAGTTTCGGGCACATATTGTTGGTGAGTGTGATTCAGCGTCAAGATTGTTATGTAAAGAAGTTTGTTCAATGCCCATAGCAGCTAAATGCTTCAAGCATCTGGAACCCATAACTATCAAACTTAGCAGATAGTTATTGTTAGATAAAATAAATATGTTCTCCCTATGAAAAGTGTAAGCTAGTGTGTTGTGGTGCAGTGTTGTGTAGTATAGAGATAAATAATTCAGAATTAGAACAATGGTTGTGACGAGACTAGGATTCGACCGATGTGACCGTCATCGTTGACCGTCCAAACTGGTTTTCGCATAGTGGTTGTGGATTTTATCTAAGATACGGGATCAGTCGTTGGCATATTAGAGCACAAAATTTGCATTCAAGTTCATTCGAGACTATATATTCAAGTTCAAGTCATATTCAAAAGTGCGTGACTTTGGTTTTTGATGTTTCAAGTCATATAAGTTCAAATGCAAAGTCCAAAAATTCACATTCTAAGTCATATGCATTGGTATTCAAGTCAAAGTGCTAAGATCATGGTTGAGTCCCATCCCAAAGTTCAAATGTTTAAGTTCAAGTGTTTAAGTTCAAGTCCAATATTGGATATGTGACGACCCGACTTTCTAACTCCAGAAAGACGTGTCATCAATAAGAAAGAAAGGGATAGAAATAGAAAAGAATAGAAAGAAAGAATAACAACATCAGAATCTCACAGCAGAATGGAATAAAATATAATACATCCACATAACTATTACATAGTTATATACATCAGAGTTATACAATATCATACAACATGACTATCATATACATATCTGTCAGAACATACATCCCAAATACATCATACACTAACTAACACAGCGGAACTATATAGATAGCTACATACGTCTGGTCTTCTGCTCTAACTCCTACAGAAAACTCTATACTCCGAATACCTATCACTTGGCTACTCATAAAAATTTGAGTACCCAAGAGTTTATGAAAAACAAAATATAAACCCCGGGTCAGACATGAGTCTGGTATGAGTAAACGGGTTAAAGTTGTTTAACTTTGAAAATCATTTGAAATAAAGGTATCACGTAAGACTTCCCACACATAAATACGGGTAAGTTTTTAACTTACGCTAACCAAAACATTTTATAGGAAATCCAGTGATATTATAATAGTGTCTAGGGTTTTCAAGTAAAATACAGAAATAGATGAAATGCTTACATCTCACATTCCAACGTAGTTGGGCACAATCAAAACGTACGGCGCTTATTGGAAATTGGATCCCATACAATGGCAGGGCTACTAGGGTACCGCCCGTCACAGTACATGGCCTAGATCACCGTACCGAGGAGCCACCCTAACTCTCCTGCAACACAAGGCCGGAACCATTCCTTACTGAACAGTCCCGAACAAGATAACCCCGCAGTTGGCTGCAGACCAACCGCCCACACAGCCGAATAAAAGGGACATCTGGACAGGGGTATACCTCGTCCTGCTTGGGCATGACCCACCTAACCTTGCTGCACATCCCCTGTTTTAGCCATTCCCGGTTGATGAGGCTTGAGGCTGCGTTTACCTTTATAGAACATATCTCTTAGAATGCTCATCGTCCGCCTGACGATGTGCTGAAAGCATTCAATCCATACAAGTTCGTTCCGGGTTCGAACGAAACCGAAGGCATTATCTCGTTACACTCATTTTGGAATCACCCTCAGAGTCAACGACAATAACCCTTGCATTCTGAAAACACCATCTTGATCTTCACTTGAGATTACACGACCTAACGTTTAATTTGGATCGATGTGGTTTTCAGAATATCAATTGGATACCCGATCCCGGTCTCATCGAAATCCAAACGCCATTTTAAAGGCCAAGTTGTCTAATTAACTTAACAGTTTAAATTCAACAATTGAATTCATATAGCAATTTATCTCAGATAAATCATACACAATCATCACAGATATATCCAGAATATCACAGAACATCACAGGATATAAATAAACATCAGAGTCAATCAAATAGAATCATCGATTCATATCAACATTTAGTTTGATTTATTTTAAACTTAATTAATTGATTAAGAATAAACTAATTAATTAACTTATTTCAATTTTTTTAATTACCTATTAATTATTCACTTAATTAATTAATTAATTATCAATCAATAACCTTAATTATTGATTTATAAAACTCAATCACATTTAATTATTACTAATTGCTTAATTAATCATTAATTATTAATTAACTTAATCGTTTAATCCTCAATTAGTTATTTAATCAGTTAACTACGATTTGTTAATTAATCAATTTTCAATGATTAATGAAATTCTTAATTACAAATGATTTTATACAAGATTATCATTAAAATCTTTAATTTCTAATTTAATTAAATTTTGAATTACTTATTACAGTTATGAAATTTATTACATTCATAATTAACTTTGATTTTAAATTAATTACTCATCTTTGTTACAGTAAAACTTTACAGTTCATATTGACTTTAAAACAATTTGTCAATCATTATAACTTTAAATGATACTTAACTTATAAACCATTAACTTAATATTACAGTTAACTAATTCCTGGGATCAAATCCCGAAGTTAACAACATGAGTAACTCGGGTTGAACTCGAGACCATCCAGAAACTCTCTCGCGTTCCTCCCTGTCTTCTCTTCTTCTTCCCCTGTTTCTTACTTCTTCTGTTTTTTTTAATGTTTGAAGTTTTAATAGTTGAAACTTGTTAACCCACGTGCAACCCTGACCCAGAGCAAACACCCGAAGTCATTAGCAAATAAACTCGAGATTTCCTCGAGTCGACACCCAGCGACACTTCCCTGCCGCCGTGCACGTGCACGGCGGTTCACCACCGTTCCAGTGCCACTTGCCGCCACTCACAATCCTCTCACCTTCCCCTCACTCGAAAACGCAGCCCATAAGAACACGACAACCTCGAAATCAAAATATGCCTAAAAAGTTGAACTACAACTCGACCACGGTAGACAAATTCACCTCGTCTTCACGATCGCGACCGCCAGAGACGACATGACTTCAGTCAAATCTCGCCATCGACCCCCTCAACCACACTTCGAAACCTCACGGCGCTCGGTGGAGCTATGGTGTCGCGATCACCAAAAATATAGAACCCAAAACAATAAACCCATAAACCCTACTTTCAACTATTCCTTAATAATCTTGCAATTAACAATTTTTCTAACATTTTTCTATTGTTCTTGAATCAATACTCAAGCTCCATGTCAAATTTCAACAACAACAAATTATTAAATCAACAGATATTCATGAAAAAGCACTTACTGTTTACTAACGAACTGCTCTAAGCATAGTTAACTAAAATTATAATTCTTGTCTTAAAAATCATATTATTGAATGTTGAATCAATATATAGATTCGAATTTACAATTTATGTCATTCGAATTTTGACCATTGTTCTATTTTTACTGTAACTTTGAGTTTACAATTCTTATATTTCACGGCTACTAAAAAAAATCAAAACCTTAATCCTAAACTTAAACAAATTTATTTAGTTAAGTTACCACTTAGAGGCAAGGATTTTATATAAAAAGTTTGATATATTCACTGTTTTGTTTTCTTTGCCCAGTAAAAAAAATTGAAACCTGGAAGAACAAATATATGCAGAACTTACAGTAAACATTCCAGTACATTAAATATCAACATATCAATTCTTCACAAATTACTTATTAAAAGTTAGATTTTAAATAAGTTTACTCACCTATACTATTGAAACAGAGGCTAGTTGGATGATGCAAGAATACTGCTGTTTGAAGAATTGAGTTCCTGTAACTTCCCTTTTTTGCTTGAATTTGATTAAGCTTGTAAGTATAAAGTTTGTTTATATTTCTTTTGCTTTATCAGGTTTTGCTTTTTGAAGTTACAAATGAACTAAAGGATAAGAACAGATAGAATAATGAACATACATATATATAACTTTCAACAATGATGTCTTCTTGAACAAGCTTTAACTTGATATAATATTTGCTTTATTTTTTATTTGTAATAAGGTACTGTAAATCTGAGCTAAGCAAAATATTTCGGCTGGAAGATATTTTCAGACAGAAATGTGTGCTAATTAAATGTTTATGTTAACATATTATTATTATTGATGTTTGCTGACACAAACATTTTGTACAAAGATATTTGCAGGTTTGTGTTTGTACTAAGATGTATTCATAAAGGTTTATACTTATTATGTTTTATTTGATGTGAATACTTGTTCTCTTATGTTCACATATAAATAATGTTTGCAGACAAGTTAATTTTGTTTAAAGATATTTGTCTTCTCGTTTACAGATTTTATATGTTTGTCTTAACATAGTTAAGATTTTTATTTATATCTTATATTCATGTCAAAGATTTGTACTTATGTTTGTAGACTTATGTTTATAACCATATTTTATGTTATACTTATATTAAATATTTATAAGCTTGTTTTATTTTAATTATAAAAGCTATTGTTAGAAACATTTCTTAAATCTTATTTCTATTTAAAGTTAAATCTTTCCAATATTTGATTTGTAACCTATATTTACATTAATGTATTTTATATTTATATTTAATATGAATATAATTGTGTTATTGTAAATATTATTATTAACTGCATTCATATCTCTGATATTAAATGTCATTCATACATAACTTCTAATTTAATTGAATAAAACAGATTTAATTTTGAATATTGTTGAAAGAGTCTATTTTACATTTTGAAATTATAAATTCCTTTATAATACATATACAACTAATAATATCCAAAATCTATTTATTTATAAATGAAAATCTTGTATTTTATTTAAATTTGATTAAAAACTTATTATAATAATAGGGTCAAAATTCCGGGATGTCACAGGATATGCAAATGTTCATGTCCAAGTTTATTCACATGTTAATGCTCCTATGGAAGGGTTCGGTTTCATTCATGCATACAAGTTTGTGTGGTCAAATCTCAAAGTTCAAATGTGCTCGAACAAGGTTAAAAATCGCCTAAGTTTCCCTAGGAAGGGGGATCATACCCGATCCCTCACCTAGGCAGCGATGCCTTAGGCCATTTTGTACTCCATTTGCAAATAACCAACCTCCCAAATCTAATCACATCTATCCCTCTATGTAAATAAACCGACCGATCCCTAAAATTCCATCATTTCACTTCCTTTTCTCCTATATGCTTCTAACTGGACCTATCATCGATTGCCTCTTATCACTTCACTCCACTACAAATCATCATTGATCCATTCCATCCACACCAATTCCTTCACCACACTATCAATGATTCCACATTTTAACTTCATCCCCAGTACATCATCATCTTCACTACACTATCAAACCCTAGTTTCAAATCCACCAACAAGGAAAATCCTCATCGCCTCATCACACAATCCCGATCATATACAATTGAAATGAAACCTGCCTATATACGTCAAATTAAGTATAAATGCAAGAGCAAGAGTCAAGTTCGGTTCAACTTGGAGATGCCAAAGTTGGGTAATAAAGTGGAACTAGTGAAAGCGGCAGAACACTTAAAGTAATGGAAAATGGTTTAGGGAGGATGGAAGTTCAATTTGGAGGAAATTTGTGATTTGTGGTGGTAAATCTCAAATTTAGCAATGGAAAATGTAAAGGAAGCTTACGAATCAGATTGTTTCATTTGGATAAATGAGACTAGTGGCGGTGATGAAGCTAAGTCCATAACTTATATACCGATGCGACCTACACTACTTGAACCCGAAAATTGAATAAGTCCACCTATATAAAGGGATCGGTACCGGTCCCCCTGTTGAGGGATTTGGTATAGAACTCCCCTTACCATCTCTAATAAATGGATGGTTGATAAAAAGTGTATATATATAACAATGCAATTGTATTTGCACTACAAGAAATTGGCAACGGCCCATGGGCATGTAAACGTTTTCGGGACCCAGTGACAAAAGTGTATACTTGAATGAGTGTGCAAGTGTGCACCTAACATTCAATTCTTGAATCGACAGAGATAGAATTATTATCTGGATTTTGCAGAAAAGATGTCTCTACATATGGTGCTGGCCGTACATGTGGTGGTGGTTGGTGGATGAGATAGAGGAGAAGTCGGCTAAAGGAATGGTGAATGGTGGAGGCCGAACATAGCATGTAACACAAAATAGAAGATAAAGAAAAAGAGGAAGAAAGAAGTAAACTTACTGAATAATTTTTCTTTCAGGAAATGCAAATGAGAAGAGAAGTGGAAAAATTGTTTTTTTTGTGAATGGAGAATGAGGCAGATATTTTGAACGACTAGGAAGTTTTGAACGGCTAGGAAAATGTTAATGCATCTATTAAAACAAGTAACTCATGTCTCTTTGAGTTTCCTAATCCCAATGTCAAAAGCCCATTAAAATAGACAAGCCAAAATCATATAAAATATCAAAGTCCAAACCAAAATAAAATAGAAAAATGAACATAGGAAATAGACAATAGAAAATAACAAATAAAATACTGAAAATAATCGCGTGTAAAACGTTGAATTTTATCAGATTTTCAAAGTAGAAAACAGAATTTGACGAAACGAAAAGTAGAACGAATATCAGAATCAAATACAGTTTCAGAGAAAAAGATTAGAAATTAAAAATTAAAAATTTCAACCGAAGGTCAAAGTTTGACCAAAGTTGACCAAAATATAAAAATTCTAAAAAATCTTTAATTTATTATATTTGGAAAAATAATTATAAACAAAGCCCAAAATTACACTAGAAAATTCCAAAATTTCAATTTTTAAATGATTTAAAATCAAAGTTTCCAAATAAATTTTATTTAAATATATTTTTTAAAATAAAGGTTGTTACAAATATATCATTTAATTATAAGTAAACAAAAAATTATGATTATTAACGATATATTCATGTTAAAATAACTTAAGCTTGGTTGTTTAATACACAAAATTAGTTTTGATAATGAAATCTTTTATAACCAATACAAAAGGACGATGGGACTATCCCCAATGATATACGCAAGCACAATATTTTTTTTAACATGGAGCAAGTAAGATGGGTTATGTAACAATGCTCTCTGAAACGGGCCTAATTTTCGATCCAATAAATGTCTATCAAACCTTAGGTCCATTTCGGAGCTGGTTGTTATTTGGTATAATTGATAAATCAATGTGTAAGGCTATCTATCTAAACTTTTAGGACCTCATAGCGGAAGGATTAAAATATAATAATGAAATAAGTACCCATTGCATAAAACCATGTCTCATAAATACAATATCAAAAATCCCACAAGTCAAAGCTTTGTTTTGGCAACCATCAAGTGTTCATCGTCTTCTCCTCCACCCACACCATCAAACCTAACATGTATATTATAATGAGGAATAGGCCAGAACAACAGTGTTCGGTGAACGAAAATGTCAAGTTTTGCAATAATAGTCTATGGGTAGTAATCATTCATATATGTAAAATGTCTTATGTATTATATATATACATATAATTCTACATGTATATCTCTACTATAGGCTAATGACCCTACAAGTCCTGTTCCATTACTACAAAAGCGTGAGTGGAAAACAACTATGGAGTATATTGGGTTCAACAAGTCATCTCCCATCCAATCATACCCTAACGATGCAAGAGAAAGTACCTAGGCTACTTAATACCCTTAAATTAGGAAATAACATACCCTCTTATCATTTAACACCTAACCCTTGGCAAGCCTCCCCTAATACCTCCTAACTGTCATCTTACCTATCCTCTTGCAGGCTACTTAGTACTTCTTAAATAGAGAAGAGGCAGACTCCCAATGCTTTTTTAACAACTCAATCTCGAAGTAGACCCCCCAAGGGATCTTCACTAACGTAGGTCAAAGTTACAACAACAAAGTGAAAAGTGGAAACAAACAAAATACAAAATGTTTATCATGTCAATATGAATAAATCAAATCCAATTGCATTAATATAAAACAACTAAGATTTCAAGTAATTCAAGATTTACATAATATGTGGAGATTTTGGGGTTTACATTATTAAATTTGCGTATGAAAAATCTCCCTAGGCACAATACAAATCCAACATTAGACCACACAATATACTATTAGGGAAAATTTAGATTTCCACTTGCAGATATCCCCAGTTGAACCGGCTTGGATTTCCTTTGCGCTATGGCCTTTTTCTCTAGGTTATCATCTTTTTATCATAAAATAAATTTATTTATGCGTATTAGATTTAGAAACTATAAATTAGGGAAGAAGTGAGACATACGTACATTTATATATAAAATAACCTTTCTAGATTTCTTTTAGTCTTCCTCTAAATCTTTCACATGTGTGTATTTGTATTATTGAAGAAGTTTTACTTTGGAAAAAGAGAATAACAGAGTTTCGTTGATGGCAAAAGACTTGTGTGAAAATAATTAGGGGCTAACCTCTTATTTATATTTGCTTGGATGTGCCAGGACCGTTGGATGGTATAATGGGCCTATGCGCCCAAGAGTTTTAAACAGAAGGGGAAGGATCCAGGATTAAGGAAAGGCTTCAAAAGATTGATGGAATGGATGGGAAAAATAAGGCATTCATGTTAAACCTATGGTCGATCTAGTGGCCAAATAGTTCACACTTCTCGGGGTAGGCACAAACATGCATTCTTTTTGGTGGACAACATCTCGTTGTCTAGGAACAGAAGTATACTGGACATGAATTCCTGCCCATTAGTCATATCACCGAATATGAATTCCTGTTCGATAAGCAATGCGCTGGACAAGAATCTTGTTCGGTGCAAAGCTCTACGGAACATGAATTTTTGTCCAGTAATGTAAAAATATTGCAAGATATCTTGGCTGATATAGTCAAACAAAAGGGAATGGGGTATTCCAAACCAAGGTGGCACGTTATTGAACCTGATCGAGAAAGTAAACACTTCCATCTACCAAACCAACTCCTACCGAACAGACTCCTTTTAGCCAAACCAATCAAGGTATTTATGGAATGAAATTTGGGCATATATAGAATTCAAGATCATATCTTTTATATATGGAAATAACCAAACCAAGCAAGTTATATAGGGAAACCGCATGATTTATCAGAATGATCTCCCTATCTCTTCGAACCGAGCAAGTTATATAGTGAAACTACTTGATTTACCAGATTGACCTCCCTATCTCTATACTCCTATAATTATCCAAGCTTCTAGTATATCATTGTATTTCACATCAAAATACTTGTAAAAATCGAAATAAGAAAGGGAATAATAATGAATAGTGGTCATAGGCTCGTTACATCTGAACCACTATAAATCTGTGTGTACTCTACTTTTATTGCATTTTATTTCTATTGAATCTACTGTTATAAATTCGATTAGAGGTGTTTGTCCATTTTTCATGATTTTTTTGGCATTTTCATTGAGAACCTTCTCGGCGTGCCTTATAAATCTAAGAGAAAGGCAGGTATTACCGGCGGAAACACTAATCAAGCTGCTACCAATTAAGACAACTATACTCCAATACTATGAGACCAGACACCGTCACTATGGGTGACTTGGAAAGGGTTGTAACAGAACTTGATACCCTTCCTGTTGCCCAGCAGCAAGCTATTATGGACCAAATCATGACATGCTTTGGGCAGATGCACCCGACTACACATTACACTAAAGTAAGAGGGAGAGGTCAGTCCCGTAGATCTAGGAGACAAAGGAGTTCGTACTCTGATAGTGGATCTAATCAAAAAATTGATAAGCAGGACAAGTGAACGTCGAGGAAACAGTTCGAGCAAGGACCCAGCTTGACACTGCACCCAAGGACCGATTCAACACCAAACCAATCAAGAGATGTGATGGGCCAGGGCCATCCTTGGCTGATCCTTCCTGATCTAAGAAATACTCTCCTGTCTTAGTAGAAGTGACAATTGACGGAAGGCAAACTTACCATCGTGAATGATCCCAAAGCATAGAATGGAGCCGGAATCCCAGAACAAGTCACCGTAAAAGAGGAAAAAGAAATCTTTTACCCAGTTGGAAAAGGTCGACCCAGCTTCTCTCATTCCCTGTGTTGGAAGATTGAATGGCACAGATTATAAGGGAGTTTGTGCATCGCGAGCAAATCCGAGTGGAAACGGAGCAAGGGTTGGTAGCCCATTTTCCATGGGGATAAAGACTGCTCGAAACCCTATGGGTTTTCGAATGCCCACCGTGGACCCTTAGGAAGAATTCAATAGTGCATCTGCAATGATATACGCAACACATGTTGGAGCAATAAAGGAAGTTTTTTGCAAGTGCTTCCTCCTTTTTCTATTAGACTTGGCAACTTGCTGGTTTTACCTCCTTCCATCTTGCTCAATCCATTTATGGTACATATCGAAGGAAAATTTTATCAACTAATATTAGGTTCATATAGAGTAGCCTAAGGGCCTATACTCATTGTCAGATGTGAAACAATGAGAAGATGAAACACTGCGACAATACTTGACTCTCTTTAATGCCGCAACCTTCGGCATTCATAATGCCGATGAATAATTTACTCTTAAGGTATTTTGCGGAGGCATTCATCTCGGCATAAAGTTAGCTCATAGTTTAACAAAAGATAAATCAACTACCTTGCAGACCTTTTCTATGAAGTAGGAAAATATATGCGGTTGGAAGAAGCCGTAGTTAGACGATAGGCTGGAACTATTGTCAAAACATCAAAAGCATCTAATAGTGTGAATGCTATGGTTAAAGATAATAAAGGTAGTTATGTTGAGAAGAAGGAAAACAATAACCAAAGCAATTCTGGTGGAAAGAAGATAGAAAGGAAAAGGTTCAAGCCTGGAATAAGGTTTGATACCTACATAGATTTGAATGATATTATAGAAAATATGTACCTCTCCATGCAGGCGAAACTCAAATACAATAAACCTTCATCGAGGAGATAATCTGATGTTGAGATGAATATGGGAAGTATTGTAGGTCTCACGAATCCCATGGGCAGAACACCAAAGAATGTCGCTAATTGCAAGATATTATAGAAGAATACATTAGGAAGAGAAAGTTGGAGTATTATATTAGGAATCCAAATGCACCCTCTGCACATGTACAGCAGACCCCAAAGAAAATCCCATTTGGAAATGGGGGTGAAGGTTCCAATGCTAGTTGTGAGAAGGATGAGAGGTTGATAATTAATACCACAATGAGAGGACCTCACATAGCCGATAGAAGTTGGGCTGAGATGGAAGGATATGCAAAGTCTTTAAAGAGTAAAGAAGCTTTCACATACGCTATAGGAAAGGAGCGAAATAATAAGGCCTTGCTTCAGGAATAGGGTGAGATAATTGTCAAAATAGTGATTTGCAAGGTAAGCAATACCCAAATATACATCCCCTGGTGATTTCGGCAATGTTTGGCCTAACAAAAGTACATTGGATTCTAGTAGATAGTGGGAGTTCGATGAATATTTTATTCAAAGATGCATTTGATAAGAGGGGACTGTCCATGGAAAATATCACACCATGCAACAATTAGCAACATAGCTTCATAGTAGAAGGCATAATACCCTTAGGAGTGCTGCATCGGTTTTTTGAGATAGGAACCCGTCCCTGATCTGCCATATGAAAACAAAATTTTGTCTTAGTGGATGGATTCTTGACATACAATGCCTTCTTGGGGAGATTGGCTTTATTACATTTCCACTCAATGGTGGCCTAGTGGAGCTTGACCATGAAATTCCCTACAATTAATGGAGCAGGGGCAATGGTAGGAAACCAGGATGTCGCCAGAGAGTGCTAAGTGATGGAGCTCCAAGAAAAACTCTATGCCAAAAATTCCATGCGTAGAATTAAAGGAGGGCTCTCTATTCAGTTTCACAAGTGATCGTTACAGTGAACTTGACCTGAGAGATGAAGGAGATGGGGCTACATCGAAGCCTGGAGAGGTGATAGTATTTGTGGGGATAAATAGCAACGACCCAACAACATTTATGAAGATCGGATCCAGGCTAGAGCGGATCTCAAGATACTGCTAATAGGATTCTTATGGGGCAAGCAAGACATGTTTGCTTAGTCCTATGCAGATATGTACGGGATATCCCTCTCCTTTGTGTGTCACGACTTGGATATTGACCCAAGGCAACCGTTGGTGAAACAAAAGAAAATAAGTTTAGGTCTTCAGCAATCGGTTGCCCTTAATAAAAGCGGTATAGACTTTATTGGGAAATGGTTTCATCAGGGAGTCTCATCATCCCGAATGGATTGCAAACATGTTTCTGTTTAGAAGTCGAATGGAAAATGGTGGCATGTATTGACTTCTCCAACTCGAATGGCGCTTGCCTTAAAGATTGATTTCCACTCCCAAGAATCGATTAACTAGTAGAAGGAACTACAGGGCACGAATTTCTATCTTTCGTTGATGCATACTCCATATACATTTAGATTGCTATGTATGTCTCAGATCAGGAACATACTAGCTTTATTACCATCTAAGGCTATATTGTTATAAGGTCATGCCGTTTGGACTTAATAATGCAGGGCGATGTATAACTGTTTAGTCAACACGATGTTTGATGGCTAGATTAAGACTATGGAATTATACTTTGATTGTATGCTAGTGAAGTTGAAAATGGAGAAATATCACATTTCACACCTGAATGAGATGTTTCAAATTCCATAGGAGTTTGGCATAAAGATGAACCTACTGAAATATTCTTTTGGGTATTCTTTTGGAAAGTTCTTGGGATTTATCATGCATGCTAGGGGAACTGAAGCTAACTCGAAATAGTCCATGCTTTTTAAGGGACATCAAGATCCCCAAAACACGAAGGGAGATGCAAATTCTAAATGGCAAGGTGGCGACATTGAGCATATTCATATCTAAGGCCATTGATAAGTACGTCCCATTCTTTGTGGCATTTAAAAAGGAGAAAGGAAATTTTTATTTAGATGGACGAATGCTTGCTTGATTCCTTAATTTATCGGAGCATATACGAAAACCTCTGGTTCTTTCCATGGTAGTGGAAGGGTAAGATCTATATTTTTACTTAGCAGTATTAACCTATGCCCTAAGTGCAGTGTTGGTACAAGAAGAAGATCGGGTGCAGCAACCGGTATACTATGTAAGTAAATGTTTCAACGGACCATAGTATAGATATCCTAAGTTGGAAAAGTTGGCATACTGTCTACTAATAGCATCTTAGAAGTGAGACACTATTTCCAATCCCATTCCATCCGGGCACTGACAAACCAACCTTTGACGCAAATCTTACATCAATCTGATGCCTTATGAAGGCTAACAATATAGAGTATCGAATTAAGCCAATATGAGATTACATATTGCCCTCAAACAATAGTTAATTGAAAAGCTTTGGCAAACTTTATTACTAAATTTATCGTTAAGGACAACAAAGTGGACTACCTGGTGGAAGAAGCTCTTAAATGTTGGATGTATATGGATGGAGCTTCGAATGAGCGTGACTCTGGTGCATGAGTAGTACTATTAGCACTTGAAGGAAGGAAGTTGAGCTACACGGTAGGACTAAGGTTCAAGGAGAATACAATAAGGCCAAACACAAGGCTTTAATCACATGACTTGAGATAGCTAGAGAAATGGGAATAAGGTCGTTGTATGTGCATAGTTACTCCCAGCTAGTCGTAAACTAGGTACTTGGTGAGTTCTAAGCTAAGGGAGAATGCTTGATGTCCAATCTGAGGAAGGCAAAGGCTTTATTTAACAAGATGGAGCATTATATGATCAAAAAAATACCACGATATGAAAATCAAGATATAGATAAGCTGGCAAAGTTGGCAGTTCAGGAGATGGAACTTGGCAAGGATCAGTTCCGGTTGTGACCTTACTTAGCCCAAGATTTGAGGAAGTGAACGTAATTGAAACCATCAGTGATAAGGAGACCTGGATGGTGCCAATCATAAGATATTCAGTAAGGGATACTACAAGGTAACAGAAACACATCCAAGAAGGTCTTGTGAAAGGTCTATTGCTTAATCATTTAGGATGGTATGTTATATCAGAGGGGATTTTCTAGTCTACTATTGAGATGGATAGCAAGGAGAGAAGCTGAGGAGGTGCTTGAAAACATACATCAAGGAAATTGTAGAGATCATATTAGGGGACAAAGTCTAGCAAAAAAGGTGTTGCAATATGGGTACTTTTGGCTGACATTAAGTCATGATGCAATGGAATATGCGAGAAGGTGTGACAAATGCCAACGATCACAAAGATCCCAAGATTGCCCGTAGTCCATGGCCATTCGTGATTTAGGGGAATAAACTTGATCGACGAGCTTCCCATGGCTAGGGGTAAAGCCAAGTGTGACGTAGTGGCAGTTGATTACTTTACTAAGTGGGTTGAAGCCAAACAACTTACTAAGGTATCATCAGTTAAGGTTATAAACATTTTAGTCAGGAATGCAATATGCAGGTATGACATCCCTTTTCAAATCATTTCGGACAATGAATTGCAGTTTGATAGCGAGGAATTCACCGATTTCTACCAACAGCATGGAATAAATAAGAGTTTTTCAATAGTGGCATACTCACAGGCTAACAGATAGGTGGAAGTCGTCGACAAGGTTCTGAAGACCCTCATAAAGGAGCAACTAGAAGAGGTGAAAGGAGCATGGGTGGATGAGCTTCCCCTAGCACTATGGGCCTATCACACTTCCTTTAAAACAACGATGGCATATACTCCCTTTTCTTGGCTTAGGGATCGGAGGCAATGTCACCAGTGGAAACAGTAGTACCATCACACTGGAGGATTCACTATGACCCAAATAAAAATGAAGAGTTGCTGAATATGTCGTTGGATCTAATTGCCGAAAGTCATGAAGAAGCTTCTTTGAAAGCTGAGGAGCGTAAACGAGGGATAGCCAGTCAGTGTAATTCTAAGGTCAAACACCACTCATTCCAGGAAGGGGACCTTGTACTAAAGTGAATATTTCCTAGACCAGGGGCACTCGATCCAATCTAGGAAGGACCTTATGTTATCCACAAGAACTTAGATAATGCAACTTTCATCCTTAGTATGGTGAATGGAGCAACATTTGGAAAAGTTTGGAATGCAAAGAATCTCCGCTGTTATTTTGCATAGCTTCTACTATTTTACCAATTGCAACAATGTAATTGAAATAGTTATGAAATGAATTTTAATAAAATGTGTTTTCCTTAAAATCTTGTTATGACAGGTAATGAGCATGAAATGTAAATTTCTATTTGTACTACAACCTAACGTCGGATTTACATTAGTATTAAGAGAACGCCGCAAAAGTTCGATGAGTTGAACTCTCTACCTGGGGGCAAACAATGTCCTTGCGCTAAAGAGATTCTCCCTTCAAACTTCCCACTGGCAATGATGGGCCAGAGCGACCCTAGCCGGGTGTCCACCATTGACGATCAGCTTAAACTTTGTGCCGACAACAACAGAATAGAGTGATCTTAACCGCTGTCCACCATTAACAATTGGCTCAAACTTCCTGCCGACAATGGTAGACTAGAGTGACCCAACCAGGTGTCCACCATTGATGATCGGCTCGAACTTCCTACTGGTAATTGCGAACCAGAGTGACCCTAACGGGTTTCCACTGCTGACGATTGGCTCAAACTTCCTATCAAAAATAGTAAACCAGAGTGACCTTAGTCAAGTGTCTACCATTAAGGATTGACTCAAACTTCCTATCGGCAATGATGGACTAGAATAACCCTAACGGGATGCCCACCATTGAAGATCGTCTCGAACTTCCTACCGGCAAAGAGTGACCCTAATCAGGTGCCCATCATTGACGATCGGTTATATTCTTGCTAGCAATGGCGGACCAACGTAATCCTAATCGGGTGTCCACCATTAAAGATTGGCTCAAACTTCCTGTCGGCAATGGCGGACAAAAGTGACCCTAACTGGGTGCCCACTATGGAAGATCGGTTCAAATATCCTGTCGACAATAGCGAACTAGACTGACCATAACCGAGTGCCCACTATTAATGACTGGCGTAAAATTCTTGCCGGCAATGGCAGACTAGAGTGACCCTAATCGGATGTCCACCATTAATGATCGACTCAAACTTCCTACCGGCAATGGTAGACTAGAGTCACCCTAACCAGGTGCCAATCAATGATGATCGACTCAAACATCTTGCGTCAATCGTAGACAAGAGTGACCCTAGCCGGGTGTCCACCATTAACGATCGGTTCAAACTTCCTTTCGGCAATGGCAGACCGGAGTGACCTAAACTGGGTGTCTACCATTAACAATCGCCTCAAACTTCCTTTCAGGAATGGCATATCAGAGTGACCCTAACTGGGTGCCCACCATTAATGAGTGGCCCAAACCTCTTATTGGCAATGGCAGACCAGAGTGAGCCTAACATCCACCATCGGTGATCAGATACAAGCTTATGGTTGGTTGAGGAGAACCCGACTTACCAACAACAAGAGTGTGACCGTCGCCTAGTTAGTTCACCCCCATTGATCACTCTGGACTTCGATCAACAATAGTGGATAAGTTCGCCCTTAATAAAATATGATGATCGGTCAAGCAGTTCAGTGCAATCATTCGATACTGAAATTGCAGAGGAGGACTATCAAGGGGCTGACAGTAGATCAAACTTGTTTAAAATATGCTTGAATATGTATGTAATAATAAACGAACTGGAATGATGTAAGTGCAATAAGGAAACTGTAACATTCCTTATTTTGAGGCCCGAAAATAAGCGCAACCGACACCTCAGTCATCAGTAGTATTATTCTCTAGTGACAAAATGAAGTCAGATAATATTATCGTTAACATCAGAAACACATGAATATGAAATTTTTCCAAAACACATTTCATTAATGATTTCCATATCCATTACATCATCAAATGTTACCCAGGTTTAGATATAATATGATTATTATAAAATACTCCAAAATCGACATATGAAGATGCTCCCTTAGTTGATCAGAGTTTACTACTAGAGATATACAACTTCTGCCGTTTCATACATTCAAAAAAATGATAACAACATAGCATACATAAATAAACTTCTATACAGCTAGCTCTGCCTCTTGCATGTCTTTGAAAGCTTTATTCATCAAACCTAAAACTTCAAAACCTTACTCTCAAACTCTCAAATGAGCACCCAAGAGTTAAATGCGAAAAACAAAGACTTTGGGTCAGACAAAAAGTCTAGTGTGAATAATAATATGGCATCTCGATAATAGATATCAAGTGAGACCACGCCGTTGAACGGAATGGGTATTCCCTTCACTAGTATCTTCTGAAAATATGTTAATCAAAATCATGCTCCTACAGTCACAATGGTTAAATAAATATAAACAATCATATGCATGCATGTTAAATAGGTAAACCTAACCAATTTGTCTCAATTAATCGACTATCTGTCTCTACTCATGGTTGTCCTAGGGTTACTACAAACCTATACGACTGACTCAGGCCTACCTGATATACCAAAATTTTCTAACTCACCATCAGGAAGAAATTGGACTGTCCATCTAAACACAATCATCTTAATGTTATCCCGACTATCTATCTGTCTCATAGTTTTGGTAGGCTCACTGTGAACCTAATGTTTTGCAGGCCAAAAAATAACCTACCTAAGTTATATATTACTTTTTATGCATAAACCTACTTTTAGTTTTACCTTTAACAAAGCCCAATGCACTAGGACCCATGGACTACTATCAACTATGGGCTAATAGTAGAAGTATAGGGCACAACCCTACACCAGTCCCACTATCTGGTTATCTATAATAATCCTTGAGTCAATTTATCCTATCACCATTTATCTAACAGTGATAAGAACAAAAATTTCACTAGTAAAATTCTGGGCTAAATACCCTCTTTATTTCCTTAGATACATAATTTTTCATTAATGGTTTAACCCTTGAAATCGTACTTAAGGAAATTATAGTTCATTATTTTATCCAAAATATTATGCCAAGATATATGCTTTCATTAACTTCGAAATCAATTTGAGATCGTCGTACCTCTAAACCTTAGGCTATAAAGCCATTTTATAAAAATTATTGCATTATTAAAGTGCAGCATTAATATTGCCTACATGTAATATCGCATCTCGTCTATGTCACTATTAATAAAAAGTGCTAATTTAATAAAACACAGGGCCATAAGGCCAATATCATCTATGCTATATAGCACATTATATAAATTATATGGTTTGCATAGTATAAAGCTTGTAATCTTGGAAATATGGGAATGTCGACATTGATAATCTTTGGCATCAATATCATAAAACCATTGATATTGAGTGCTTTAAACAGTAAGGTCGACATTGATGATTTCTGACATCAATGCCGTAAAACAGTTGACATTGAACTCACAAAACTAAGTTACTATGTTTCATAATAATAATAATAATGTTGAAATTGATAATAGGCGGCATCATTGCCATTTTATATACCAACGGCATTACTACCTAAAGTAATTAATGTTGGAACTACTGCATGCAGCATTCCTGCCATAAGCTATGGCGTCAAATAAGAAGCATGCAGTATTGTTTAAAACCATGGTTAAAACTTGTGGCATTACTATAGCCATTATAAAAACATGCGGCTTTGTTGTCATAATACCTTTATCTCAAAAGCAATACTAGTGGTATTAGTATAGCCGATATAAAATATGCGGCATCAAAATCTTAAGGTGATATTGAAAACCAGCGGAATCATTAATGTCGACATAGATAGATGCAACATAAGCGACATTGATAGCTACAGCATGAATGGACGTCAACATTGATTATCGTTGCCATGATAAACTTGTAATTAACATAAAAACCATTTTATTTCTTTGCAAAGCAATTAGTTTTCACCGACTCCAATCCTTTGTCAAATTGCTATTCGATAATAAACTTCTTTATCAAATCCTTTTCAAAAACCATACAGAACTATCATTCCCAAAATAATTTGCAAACCATCAAATTTATATTACTATTTTAATATAATTATTATGCCTTTCTAGCCTAATAAATTCATATAAATTTGTAAATATTAGGAAAAATCCCCAAAAATCATAAACATATAAAAATTTTGAGACCGAAAATATTATTTAATTATGTTTAATAATTAGACCCAAAATAAATCATTTTCATCACTTAGAAAATTCATAAAATATTCATACTTGCTTCGAAAATTATGAAATTAAAAACCTACTTCTAAAATATTTTATAAACATCATATCCAAATTTCAATCCAATTAGATGTCATAAACTAGGTTTCCACACTAAAAACCTATTTAATAATTCCATAATAAATCCAGTAATTCATAATTAAGCATATAATCAACTAATCAATCATAACATAGCATAATAACAATATATGATTTGGGTTTAGGCATAATACCAAAATAAACAAGCAATAATGAGATGAATAACTATTTTTCACCTTGATTATATAAAGAGTTTAAGATTTAAGTGTTGATTTGACTGGCTTGAGCCTTATCCTTTGATTTCTCTACATTTTCTCTTCTAAAACATCCTAGCAATGGTTGGGATTGTCTTTTTTGGTTTGTATGAAGTGATTGTGAATGAGAAAGTGAGAATAGAAGGGTTTATGTTTAGGAAATAAGGCTTTTTCCTATTTTTCCCCTCACATTATTCTACCTTCTTATTTAAGTTATAATCAATCTTATTACTCATCAATTAAGGCATGACCTATTTAATTGTCAAATCTCATCTCCCTTATTTCAACACATTATTTTATCTAATTTATATAATTCAATATCCAAAAAATATTGCTTCAAAATTAGGTGTGTTACAGACTCCCATCCTTAAAGAATTTCATCCTAGAAATTATGATAAGGTGTATAACAAACATACAACACA
This sequence comes from Allium cepa, assembly GCA_030765085.1. Classification (NCBI taxonomy): domain Eukaryota; kingdom Viridiplantae; phylum Streptophyta; class Magnoliopsida; order Asparagales; family Amaryllidaceae; genus Allium; species Allium cepa. The sequence goes on along the minus strand of CM060929.1, from coordinate 430,513,725 downwards.
TGTATAAAATGTACCATCAAAACAAATCAGGATATGTGTCTCTAATCCTATCCTCTATCTCCTAAGTACAGTCTCTCTCGTCGTCACTCCACTGGACCTTCACTGATCTGACTGTCTCGTTTCTTAACTTCTTCTCATCCTTAATTATAATATGAACTGGATGTCTAATAAAGTCATGTCAGGTTCCACTACTAAATCTTCTTAAATGCAGTTAGAGTAATAGTAGTCTTTGAATCACGAACACACTTCCTAAGATGTGAAACATGAAAAACATTTTGAACTCCTGCCAAGCTGCTAAGTAACTCTATTCTATAAGCGAGTTTCCTGATTCTTTCTATGTTAGGAAATGGTCCAACAAACCCAGATGCCAATTTCCCCAACTTTCCAAATTGGATCACACCATTCGTCGGTGGTATCCTGACAAAAATGTGATCTCCAATTGCGAATTCTATATCCTTACACCTCTTATCTGCGTAACTTTTCTGCCTCGTCTGAGCTTTTTTCATTCTCGCTTGGGTCAACTCAATCTTTTCCACGACTTCTCTTAACAAATCATGACCAACAACTAACCTATCCTCTGTCTCTAACCAACATACATGTGATTTGCATGGCCTTCCATATAGAGTTTCAAAAGGTGCCATCCCCATACTAGTCTGATAACTATTGTTATAGGAAAATTCGACTAAATGTAGATGGTCTTCCCACAATCCTCCAAAATCTAATACACAATCTCTTAACAAATATTCCACCCCAAAACCTCTTGTAGACTCTTCCAAAATTCACTATTGAATAAAGAATCTCCATCATCGTCTATACTACTAGGAATCTCATGTAATCTGACAATGTTCTTCATAAATAATATGGCCAAAATAGGTGTCGTCTTTGTCGACTTAACGGGAATGAAATGTGCACTCTTTGTTAGTCAATCCACTATAACCTAAATATTCTCATTTCTCCTATTCGACCTTGGAAACCCTTCAATGAAATCCATAGATATAGAATCGCATTTCTAAATTGGTATATCTAAAGGCTGAAGTAAGTCACTTGGCTTCTAATGCTTGGCTTTCCCTTGTTGGCAATTTGAACATTGCTTTACCAATAAGCCTACATCCCTTTTCTTATCTTCCTCGAAGAAACTTCTCTTCATGTCCTGGTATATCTTAGTTCATGTACCAACCCATATTTTTATACACTAGGATATTTAAATAGTTGATTTATTTAAATATTAAATTGTTAATTTAATTGATAGGATGAAAAATTAACTCTCACAAATGGACGAATTAGGACTCAAGACCACTTCCATTGAGTTTGGATCATCTAAGCGATTGAGAATGAGTATAAGCATCAATATATTTCGATTGGTGGAGTTTTAGCCAGTAGCCTGCGTTCAATTCGTAGATTGATCCAGAAGGCTAACTTCTGTGTAAGATGGAATTAGATCTTGAAACCATTTCAATTGAGTTCGGAATATGTGTATTTGGTTATGAATGATAGTAAGCATGCTTCGTTTGGAGTTGTAGATTTCTCGGTAGATATTTGTGATCGATACGTATGAAATTAACCATCAAGTGAGTAGTCTCGGATGTGGAGTTGCATGGTTCGAGAATCATCTCGATCAGAGCTAGCTAAAGCTCGTGTAGGAACGTAAGGTGAAATATAATTTTTATTTAATTTTGTTTTCAAAGAAATATATTTCCCCTCTTTCCTAAGTCCATGCCCGCTCCATCATACGCCCGGCTTTGATCGTAGCAATTAGAGGTCAAACTAGCCTTGGGTCTTAACTAGAGAAAGGTGCGGCTATGGGAGATGTGGAGAATAGTCGGTTGGATCATACTGTAGTTAGTCATGGTGGTCGAAATTAGCGTGCGACGACGAGGTGTTTTTGGCATTCGATTTCGTCAATGGTGACGAGTTGAGAGTCGAGGTCGGTGGCGTTGGATAGCTCTTAGACTGGGCTGCCTATGGGGGTAATGCAGCGGTCGAAGGAGCAACATGACAACGATGACAAGTGATTGAAGATGGCGGCCTAGGTTTGGGAATGATGGAGATTAGGTTTTGAACGTGTTTAATTAAGGTAATTAACGTTAATTAGTTAACTAATTTGGTTAATTAGTCGTCGAATGTTCATTAACTCGTATCTTGCTCATATGAGATCATATTCTGATGCGGTATGTTGCATCGTACTCGCGGAGTAGTCACCTTCACAATGGAACAGCTTAGGTCGTAATTTGGATCATTGAAAATTTAGGTAATGTGAGTGGAACGATAACTCTATAATTAATTATCATATAAATTCAAGTATTTTTGTACACCGGTTTATATGGTTAAAATGATATAGAGTAACATGGTTCATTAATATATGATGTTTGGATGGATTATTAGCATAGAATAGTTATTTAGATCCTAGGTAGATGACGATGATAGTTGTGGTATTTATTTAATAATTTCCCTATTCGATTGGATTAGATTGAGCAGATACTCGGGATGATTGATTTAGAACTCGAATACATGTAAGGATATCTATTCATATTGAATAGAGTTGGAGGGGGTTGGTATTAATATATAACGTAGTTATAAATTAATTTAAACCCAATTTGTTGTTTAAACTAGTGATAGAAATATTGGTATATATTTTATTACTATTCGGTATTTAAGAAGACGACTTTAAAAAATTAGCATGAAGACTTAAAAATGACTGAATGATTTTATATATTTGATAAATGGATTTACACTTAATTTAATTTGATGAATTAAGTGTTATAATTACTTAAAAAATTATGAATAAATGGGATATTTTATAAAAGTGTTGAAACGATTTTCATAAAATAGTATGAATGAAATATTCTTGATTTACTTTGATAAATTAAGTGAATTATGGCTTAAAATGCTCAAAGTGATTTTTCAGCAAATATGGTATTTTATAAAGTGACTTATGGATTTATAACATATTATGAGGTGGGATATATATTACTTAAATTGGTTTTTAAGTATATAATGAGATGTTATAAATTGGATATGATTTTATTGAATGGTATGAATGATATATTTAATTACGGTTATATATTTAAATAATATTAGGCTTCAAAATGATTTACAAGCTTATAGTTGTTTTCTAAATAATATATTATGTTTGAAAATAATATATTAATGGAAAGATCATCCTTTGGATTACCCAATGGTATAACGAGTTGATTAAATGATTAGGTTGTATATTTTCAAGTATGCTTGACTTGTGGCTACTAGGAGAGGCATAAAATATTTGTATATATTATTGATATGCAGTTTAAGGCATATGTATATAGTTCTATTATGTCTAACTTAGGGCTACTAGGAGAGGTATAGAATATTTTGTACGTATTCATTAATACGCGGATTAAGGCATATGTATGTACTTCTGGTATTTACGACTGAGCGCTATTGGAAGGAGGCACAAAATATTTTATTTATATTCACTAATATGTGATTTAAAGCATGCATATATAGTTCCTATATGTTCGAATTGGGACTATCAATTAGTGCAAAGGAATCCATTGCACCTTAGGGCGCACGACCTGCATATGTGGTTCCAGAGCAAGGGTAGAGAGAGACTGGGATGCCAGTTTAGAGTAAGTTATATACTATTGCGTAGTACCCTTGGATGCCACAACAGGACCTACATGCCAACTTCTTTTGAGATGTTGGTTTTTAGGGGAGTCCATAATATAGTTGTGGCTCTCGATTGGCCTCAAGGGTAGCTAGTGGCAATTCAAAATGATTTACTGATTCGCACGAGAATGATAATACTTTGGTATTTTGTATCGGGTGGGAAGGATGTAGGTATGATTTAGCATTTATATACATTTCTGGTATGTCGGTATAAGTAGCCGAAAGTAAAGGGCGCTAGCAAGGGAATCCATTGTACCATTGAGACAACATGACCTACAAATGTGATCTCGAAGAAGGGGCGGAGGGAGAGTGGAATGTCAGTCTAGAGTAGGTCATATACTATTGCATAGTATTCCTGGAGGCCACAACGGGGCCTACATGCCAACTTCCTTTGAGGATTTCGTTTTTAGGGGAGTCCACAAGTTATTGTGGCTCTTGATAGGTCTCATTGGTAGCTAATGGCAGTTCAAAACGGGTATCAGTTATGGGTATCCGTATTTTGGTTTTGGGCATGGAGAAGCTATTTTAGTGGCACCGTTATATAGCCATATTCATTTTTTTCATTTTAGATGCTTTGTTGGGGATTGTTGGATGGTGTTCATAGCGAACCCCACCTACAAACAATGATGGGAATCGAGTTATGCTGTAGATGTCTGCTATTGTTATGATTGTGCATGCTATATTGGTTAGTTGATTACTATTAGTGAACATTATATGTTAGACTTGTATAGGAATGTTTACATTACTCCTGCATTGGTACATTAGGTTACCCCTATCATGATATGTTGTTATGTTTCAATCACGTTATTAGTTATGCTGGCATCAAAATTGACCACCAACACCCAATTATATGTGAAAGCACCAATATCCATTCACCGATCACAGATAGTATATGGCGTAGAGAATATAATATAAAGAATAATCAAATTAAAATGAAAGCAAGTAGAAGAGGCAATATTTATAGTGGTTTGGCTAACTTCGGCCTACGTCTACTCCAAAACAATCCTTTTTATTATACTAAAATTTAATTACAGTTACAATCCAAGATTCGAGAATAAAAATGATAGAGTATCCCCTAGATAGAAGATGAAGAGAAGCAGAATTAAGGTACCTTTTTTTGAGGCTATGCCTGTTGTATTTGTTGGTGAAACTTCAGCTAAAGAGTCTCCTTATCCATATGGTCCTACCATAGGGGTCACTAGGCCCAAATCCCAATGGATAGGGATCGGTACCTATCCCTTCCTTGGTTGATTTTTGGGTAGCGACTCCTATGGTGGATTCCTCATGACGAAATATACTTAATCCTAAAGTTCATGTCATTTGGATCAAAGGAGCTCGAGCTATTGAATATTGAATGCAAGACTATCCCTGGAATACCGAACTCTATGGTGTATGACGACCCATCAAAAAATGCCGATCCTCTGGTTCACCAAACTACGCCGATCCCCATCATTACTTCCTAAACCAACAAAGCGTGCCGATCTCTATGGCTTCATCTATATTGAGCCCTCTTGTATTTCCATCCCCTATCAATCCAAGCCATGCCAACCCTTCCTGCTTCATAGGATCATACCTATCCATTACCCTCCATCGTGTTATACCGATCCCTCCTCATCCTAAATGTTATGTCGACCCCTTAAGTAAAAGCCAGTCATGTCGATCCATACGTCATCTCCTACACCGACTCAAGCTATGCCTTCCTCCAAGCCCTGCTGATCCAAGCTATGCCTATCCCTAGCCTTCCATCGAGCTATGCCAATCCCTAACTTATCCAAGCCAATAAAACATGCCGACCCCTCTGCCTTCATTCGTGCTGAGCCTTATGATGCTTCTATTCCATACTGACCCCTTCCTCGTCCAAGCTAACACCCATATTTCAAGCATCTTGTGTCGTTTATCTACCGATTCCATCCAACTCTGGCTTCATATAACCATTTGTACCAAATTCCTGGCCATAATACCATCGCTCTGTACTCACCGACCTTGATAAAATTGAAGTTTGTTGGGTTAAATCCGCCTGTGTACTGCCTTGCCAAAAGGCAGGTTATCGCTTTGCCCCCCAAAACATGTCTTGCGATAGGAAAGCATGTTTTTAATTGCCATAAATCCTAAATCTACAGTCCATAATCCATTTGATTGCTATATTATCCAATCTAGAGTCCAATCCATCGCCAATCCAGTTCCTTGATCTCTCCGGATCATTAGCAAAATCCATGATTATTCTAAGTTGATATCCAATTCCGAATCCATTCCAAACTCGTTAACCAAATTCACGATCTCCCGAATCGTTTTATCCAAATCCGGGACCGCTGCAGGTCCATATCCAAATCTATAGACCTCTCCGGGACATTAACCTAAATCCAAATCCTTGATCTTCTTGGATCCTTGCCTAGCACAATCCATACTCGATGACCTTGATCTCTCCGGATCCTTAATGAGCACAATCCATACTTGACGACCTGTTGGGTATAATTCTCCGGCCTCGACTCTCCGATCGAATGCTTAATCCATGGTATATCCTTCTCCGGCCTTGGTTCCCAATCGAGGACTCAATCCATGGGGTATCCTTCTTTGGCCTCGATCCCCAATTGAGGACCTAATCCATGGGGTATCATTCTCCGGCCTTAATCCCCAGTCGAGGACTTGATCCATTGGGTTTCCTTCTCCGGCCTCGATCCCTAGTCAAGGACTTGATCCGTGGGGTATCTTTCTCTAGCCTTGATCCCCAGTCAAGGACTTGATCCATGTACGAGTCCATCCCTTCGCTCTCCCGATGAAGGGACTTGCATGTTGCGGTTATTGCCCCGTCTCTCTGGTCGAGGCCACAACCGTGACCTGTATTATTTATTACATTAATCCAGACTTAAGCATCCCTAAGTCCATAAAATAAAATTCCATACAAGTGACAAACCAAAGTTCAAAGCAATTAAGAAAAAACAAAATTTCACAAATCCAAGCACTATGGTTCATCATCATCGCAGAGCATGCCTAGGAACCATTCTCGATCTCGTGCATGTGTAAGTGACTTAGCCGTATTACTACAGAGTTTATTACTTATTCCTTGCCACCCCGATCAGTTGATGACATATTTGCGATGATGCCTTGTACTATTGCCATTTTCGTTCGAGGTGGACGATGGCTGCTCTTATTTCACCATCGTAGCTCAAGTCCTTATGTATTGCTATAATTGACCATTCCTCATGTGTTCCTCAATGATATCCTTTAAATGCATATAGTCGTCCGTACTGTGCCCATCTAGCTGATGAAATAGGCAATGCTTCCTTGAAGCCCACTCAAGTTCCGAGGGTTTCCTCCTTACCGGCCTTCGATATTGAAGGCGCCCTCGAGTATCCAATTTATCCTTTCCAAAGATTCGGTCAAATCCATATAAGAAGAGAATTTTGGTTCTCTCCACTACCTCTTGGGCTCACTAGTACCATCTTTCATATTCCGTTTGCCTTTTTCATTCTTGTTTGCATCTCCTGATGATCCTCCACTTTGCACAGTATTCACCTCCGGTTTATTTCCTCGTGCATCTTCCTGTCGCAGAAACCTTTCTGCTTCGTGATGAAATTCCCCAAGTTCCATAGGTGGGTCCCACGCTAATGAATCCATGAAATCCGTGCCATCTGCAATTCCAGATACAGATGCCATCAAAACCATAGATGGATCTGGATGATCCATCGATGCCCTCGTGGCATTAAACCTTGTTAAGAAACTTCTTAGGACTCTTCGATCCTTTGTTTCAGTGTCGCCAAAATCATCACATTCTTGGGCCTCGAGATATGAACCTTAAACTGCCTCATAAACCTCTCGATCAGTTCAATCCACGTGCTATTAGAGATGCTTTCCAATTGTCTGAACCATAGCACAACTATGTCCATTAAGTATAATAGGAAACATCATGCCATGACTTCCTTCGATGCCTCCAGTACCTCCATTTGTCTCATGTATCTCATCAGATGAATAGCAGGATCTGCTTTTCCATCGTATGTCTCAAGCGTTGGTAGTTTAAACTCTGGTGGATTCCTAGCTTGCCTGATATTGGGAGTGAATGGACTTCTATTTACATCATTGAGATCCCTATTCACCAATCCTCCACGTATAGCTCGCCTTATCATCTCTACAAACCTGTTATTTTCTTCCATTGAGATTCTCCTATCATCCTGCCTAAGCTGCCCTCTAAGTTGACGAGGGAATTCCAGGACGTACTTCTCAGGTCGATCATCCAAATTCCTATTGACACCAAGCTACATGGGGTTGAATGCAGGTCCTCTGGCATCACAACTTACCAAACTCGGGGCATGCCCCCTGGCCTTTGGGGGTCGGTACTGACTCCTCTAGAGGGATCGGTGCAGAGCCCTCTAGGTTGGCAGGGGTTGCCCCTAGTTATTCTGCTCCGCTCCCCTGTTTGTTAACTCCATTTCCATGATTCTGATTTGGGATTTCCTTAGCTCTTACTGCTCCGACTCCCTGATCCATATTTCTAGTATTCCCTGCTACTCCATTTCCTCTGTTTTGCACTCTAGCTTTTCTAATATGTCGAAGTAGGTTTTGCTTCATTTCCTCCTGTCTTATCAGCATCCTCTCCTACATAAAATCCATCATTGTTTCCATCTCATCTCTAGTAATGAAGATTGAGCTTTGATTAGCTCTTGAGGAAGCCTACTGACTCCCTTCATGATGGATCCTATCTGTTCTCTGTCTCCTTGTTTATTGCTTAGCCATTGCTTCCTAGATCTAAGTATCCAAGTTTCCAAATCAGCAGGTGTATGTTTCTCAGTGAAAGCACCAAAATGTTGGCATCAAAATTGACCACCAACACCCAATTATATGTGAAAGCACCAATATCCAGTCATAAATCATAGATAATATATGATGTAGAGAATATAATATGAAGAATAATCAAATTAAAATGAAAGAAAGTAAAAGAGACAAAATTTATGGTGGTTCGGCTAACTCTGGCTTACGTCCACTCTAGAACAATCCTTTTTATTATACTATAATTTATTACAGTTACAATCCAATATTCCAGAATAAAAATGGTAGAGTATCCCCTAGGTAGAAGATGAAGAGAAGCAGAATGATGGTCCTCTTTTTTGAGGCCATGCCTGCAGTATTTATAGGTGAAACTTCAGCTACAGGGCATCTATATCCATATAAACCCACCATAGGGGTCACTTGGCTCAAATCCCAATGGATAGGGATCGGTACCGATCCCTTCTTTTGTTGATTTTTGGGTAGTGACTCCCACGGTGGATTTCTCATGATGAAATATACTTAATCCCAAAGTTTCATGTCATTTGGATCAAAGGAGCTCGAGCCATTGAATGTTGAATGCAATACTATCCCTAGAATGCCGAACCCTATGGAGTGATGAACCATCGAAAAATGCCGATCCCTCCGGTTCACTAGACTACACCGATCCCTCCAGCATTACTTTCCAAAATAACAAGCTGATCGCTCTGCCCTCATCTATACCGAGCCCACTTGTACTCCCATCCCCTATTGATCCAAGCCATGCCTACCCTTCTTTCTTGATAGGATCATACCAATCCATTACCCTCCATCGTGTTATACCGATCCCTCCTCGTCCAAAATGATATATCGACCCCTTGAGTACTAGCCAGCCATGTCGATCCATACGTCATCTCCTATGCCAACCCAAGCTATGCCTTCCTCTAATCCCTGCCGATCCAAGCTACGCTGATCCCTAGCCTTCCACCAAGCTATGCCAATCCCTAACTTATCCAAGCCAATAAAACATGCTGACTCCTCTACCTTCATTCATGCCGAGCCTTATGATGCTTCCTTTCCATGTCGACCCCTTCCTTGTCCAAACTAACACCCATATTTCAAGCACCTGCGTCGTTTATCTACCGACTCCACCCAAGTTTGGCTTCATATAACCATTTGTACCTTAAACTAGGGACATACAACTATTGCTCTGTATTCACCGATCTTGATAACCTTGAAGTTTGTTGGGTTAAATCCGCCTGCGTGCTGCCTTTCCAAAAGGCGAGTTAACAGACTTGTATAGGGATGTTTATATGACTCCTGCATTAGTACATTAGGTTACCCCTATCATGATATGTTGTTACATTTCGATCACATTATTAGTTATGCCGGCTCATTGGTTATAAGATAAGAGCAGATTATGTTATGATCTCCTACTATTGAGTTGGGTTTTATTTTACTTGTTTATGAGCAGTCTGGATTATTCCTAGGCCGACCAGTTGTACTTCACAAATCCCTTATATATATTTGTATATGGATTTGATATACAATACTTTGAGATTGCTCCCCAGACTTTAGGTCTGACCCATGTTTTATCTTTGTTTTCTTAGGTCATGATAACTCTCAGATACTTAGTTGAGTAGTTTAAGAGCTAGGTACTTTTAGGGATACGCTTTCAGGACAGTTGGAGCACTTTGGAGACGAAGTCGGTACTTTGGATATATACTTGATGTTTTAATGGTATGTGGCTGATAGGCTATTTATATACGAGACTAGTTGTGTCAAATATTATATTCTGAATTTCTGTATTGACATTCATTTATTGCTTACTTCCTTTAATATAGTCTCTTATGTATTGTTTATCCTATCGCTCATGTATATTATACATTATCATTCTGCTGTGAGATTCTACCTTTGTACCTTGGTGATATTTAGATTTTTTTATATTTTACCCCTATAAACTATCATTTATGGTATTCTGGAGTTAGACATTATCACTCAACATTGATTAAGGATACTACAAAGGGCGGTTCGTTACAGTTCCTCCAGGTTGAATGGTAAACTTCGATCGATGACACTTCCTTAGAGCTTCTTTCTTTAGGTCTCCCACATCTGGAAAACAAAATCGTACCTTCTTTCTCAACCATCCCTTTTACTCAAGATAAAAGTCTTTCAAATCATCAATCTCAACTCCACCTATGAGTTTTCTGATTCGTTCAGCTAATAATGGATCACCTTTTTGTTTAGAAGCAATCCTTTCGATCATTGTCGTTCGAACTTCTAAATAAGACAACATAGCAGTATGCCGACTATAATTAGCCATCGACCTTATGTGCATGCTATAAGTAGTCAACGCTTCTAAATCTTTCAACTCCGCTATTATGGCAATAATACGTTTTGATGTTTTCTGCTAAGTGCATCAGCTACTTTGTTTCTTTTCCCTAGTGTATAGTCAATATCAAAATCATAAGTTGTTATGAATTCTAACCACCTCTACTGTCTCATATTCAACTCCTTTTAGGAGAAAAATATATGAAAATTTTATGATCCGTAAACAACTCGAATCTTTCTCCTAAAAGGTAATGTCTACAAACTTTAGAAGGAAAGATTACAGGTGCCAACTCCAAAATCGTGAATCGGATATCTAACTTCATGCGGTCCAAGCTGTTGAGAAGTGTAGGCATTCACTTTACCTTTTTGCATCAACACGGCTCCTAATCATATTATGCATGCATCAGTATACAACACTAAATCTCGATTCCCATCCGAAACAACTAACATGGGCGCATTGGTAAATAAATGTTTTGGCTTTAAAAATGCCTACTCACATTTATCGGTCCAAACATACTTCATGTTCTTCCTTATTAATTTAGTCATTGGTGCTTCTATACAAGAGAAATCCTTGATGAATCTCCAATAATAGCCAGCAAATCTAAGAAATCTCTTTATCTCGGTCACCGTCTCGAGTCTCTTCCAATTATTGACAGCCTCAATCTTAGCTGGATCTACTGACAATCCTTTTTTGAAATTGCATGACCAATGAACTTTACTTTTTTCTTCCAAAAATGACAGTTTGAGAACTTCGCTTTTAATTGATGTTGCCTCAACATCTTAAGAACTATTCTAAGGTGAGTCTAATGATCTCGCTCATTCCTAGAATATATTAGGATGTCATATATAAATACTAACATGAACCTATCCAAATGCTCTCGGAAGATTCGATTCATCAGCTACAATGAAAGCATGCATGTTAAACAACCCGAATGGCATTACTAACCAGTCCTAGGAACCATATCTTGTTTGAAACACCATTAAAGGAAGACTGTTCTCCTCTACTCTCAATTGATGGAACCCTATCGCCAAATCCAACTAGGAAAATACTTTGGCTTCGCTTAACTGATCAAATAAATCATCTATTCTTGGCAAGGGATATCTATTCTTTATCTTCTTCTCATTCAGTTTACAATAATCGATGCACATTCTTAATGACCCATCCAGTGTTTTCACAAATAGCGCTGTCACTATCCAAGGCAAATTGCTTGATCTAATAAAATTCTTTCCTTCTAAGTCCACTGGCTGCACCTTTAACTCTTTCATATCAGTAGGTGTCGTTCTGCTAAGTGGTTTACTTATGAGTTCAGCTCCAGGTACAAGATCTATTCAAAGCACAATAGCTCGCTTCGAAGGTAGTCCTAGAATTGGCTCAAAAATTTCTATAAACTCTCTAATGACAAAAACCCGATTCAACTCATTTTCCTCCTCCATTGCACCCAATAAAGCACAAACATTAAAATTCGAGTTCTTCACTAAGTACATATTTCGATCGCTACTACTAGAGTGCCTTAGTGATATTTTCCTATCTTGGCATAATATCCTAGCATCATATTTTTTTAACCAATCCATACCCAATATAATTCCAAAGCCCATAAAATCAAACAGTTGCAAACTACAGGTAAATATATGGCCTGAGTATTCAAACCCTAAATTGCCACATCTCATCCCAAGAGTTCTATACCCTCCTATCGGATTTGCAACCCTTAAAGATGTAAGAAGGTATGATGGTTCTAAACTAAGCTTATCCACCAAACAATAAGAGATAAAAGAATGTGATTGTAACACCTCAGATTTTTAGTAACATTAATTATGATATTTAGTTAGCTAAATTAAATAAAATAAGTGTTGATTAGGGGATTGAGATTTGATTTCATTTAAGAGATAGCCATGCCATTTAACAATGAATTAAAATGAAATAGAGGAGGGGTAAAATAGGAGAGAGGCCATTCCTATATCCCTAAACCCTTGGCCATATACCTCTACACGTCCATTTCATTTTGTCAAAAAATTTAAACAAGAGGTTGGCCACCAAACAAGAGAAAGAGGAAGAAGATAGAGAAAAGCTGGGAAGAAGTTTAAACAAATCAAATCCATTCACATCTTAGTCTCTTTAATCTCTAAAGCTAAGGTGAATGATGTTTACATCTCAAATTTGTTAGTTCTTAAGATGATGGTTTTGATGGCATCAACCTTAGGACTCGTTATAAATATAAATACTAATATCTTTATCTAGATATATATATATGTATGTATGTATGTATGTATATGCAGGATATATATATATATATTTGTATATATATATATATATATATATTTGTGTATATGTATATGAACATATATATATATGTATATATACATACCTACATATATATACATATACACACACTGAGAATGAAAACTGTGCGGTATAGAGATTCAAGACTGATGAATACAAGAATGAAGAAATCAAGACTGAAGATCATGAGTATCAAGAGTTCAAGATATCAAGATAAGTAATAAAGTCTAGATTTATGTTAAAACTTCATAATAGCACTAAAATCTTTATTCGGATTTTAATTGTGGAATCGAATCCACCTTATCGCTTTAATAGTGGGAAGGAACTCACGACCTCTTTAGTAGGATGGAACCCATGACCTTCTCTAGTGGAATGGAATCCATGAAATATTCAAAATAATTTATTTTTAACTATTTTTCCAAAAACTATCTTTTTAAAAGTCATCTCTATCAATTTAAATATTTTAGCCTTAATTCAAAAACTATTCTTATCGTCTTTCAATATTTTGATCTCAGAATCATCTCTTGTTTTTCAATATCTCTTGATTTTAATATTTTAGATTTAAATCCAAAAATATATTTTAAAGAAGTCTATACTTAGTTTTTAACATTACTTTTATATTATGGATTATATATTTTGAGATTGCTTTATAGAACTCTTTTATAAATTTAAACTATATTCAAAATGGTTTACAAAGTTTAGACATCGTTTTGACAAGTTTTAGAATAGAAATCATTTTAAAGAAAAATCAATTTTCAAAAATAACATAGGCATGCCGACATCGCTATACCCACCATGTCGACGTAGCCATATATTTCAAATTTCAAATTTTCAAAAGAAGTGTCTATTCGTCATAACTTTCGCGAATGGACATGACCGTTGTTCTCCTATATACACCAATTGTTTTCAATGAATCTTAAGTTAGTTGTTCTTCATTTCTTCACTACTTCTTCTCCACTCAAATATTCTCTTATATTTAAAATTCTTTAACAAAATTCTATCGAAATCCTAAGTGAATCGAACTCGATCGTCTCTAGTTTGATTCTCTACCATTCTCTCTCAAAGATCTCTGTGCTATTCAAGGTTATAGGATCATTTATAGTCAAAGATGAAAGATTGAAGTATATCAAGTCTCTCTCTGTTAAAGTGTGATTGGGAACGGTGTGATTGTGGCCCGTAAATCTATTGGGCATGATTGTAGCCCGTAAATCAATTAAGTGATCTTGTTGCCTAGTTAAATCAAGAGAGTTTGCCCAAGACTCGAAGACAGGAGGGTGTATCTCGTGGCCTTGAAATTGAGGTCGTAATATTGACATTATATTTGAAAATAAATCTGCACAAAAAATTGTGTAGGACTGGATGTAGGGTAACTCCAAATCGGTATAAAATTCTATTATGTTCTTTCCTTTACTGCTTTTATTTACTATTTGCATCTATGTATGGTTCTGTGATTATCTCTGTATTTGTGAATTGCATCTATTTGTGTTTAATTTGAAAAGATTTAAGAAATTCCATAAAATCCATTAAACACAATTCACACCCTCTAGTGTTAATCCAGCCTTAAGATCCGTATACCGTATTTCCAACATTTGGTATCAGAGCATTGGTTAGTTTTCATAATCTGATTTTTGAAAAATTTTCAAATGACTGCCAACACTGGTAATGTAATGCCCCACCCCGAGACCCACATTAACAAAGGGAATTACTTAGTAATTCTGTTTGCTAATGCTGAGAATAGGGTTGGTTAAGGACGACCATCATAGTCATGCATTAGATAGGAGCTAAGTATGTCGATATTTGTACTCTTATTTTTTCATTTCATCTCGAATATTCGACATACTTAATTCTTATCTAATACACTACTATGGTGGCTACAAGACCGATTCAGAAACAAAACATAATAACTATATCAATTACAAGTCACAGAACAGCAACACAAAAATGATACTTATAAATATATACACCAAATGTAATACAACATGCCACTAGTGGTATATAACCACAATATACACACACACACATATATATTCCCCATAAAAGAATATACATCACAAGTTCCCAACAAAAGGACTACAACACAAAAACTAGCCATATCCAAAGCGATGGTGAAATCCAAAAGGTAAGGCAAGCTAAGAGTCCAACTACCTAACCTACAACTCGGTCTGACCCGAGTAATAAATACACAGGCCAGGCTAACTAGAACTTGATATTAGTATAAGATAAGAGGAATATAAGTGCATAAGGGAACTCTTCCATTAACTTACTGAAAAATGGCTGCCGTGCTTGGAAATCTGGATCTGGTCTTCGCGATTAATTTTTCTTCCGCCTCGTCGTCATCTGCACGCTGATCCTCTCCTGCCGATCGTCTATTCTCCCATCTTCCTCGTCTCTAGTCCAATGGTGAAGAACCGTAAAGATAAATCTTGATTCTCAAAGTCCCCTGGATCTTGCACGAGATCTGGAAAATCTTATTCGGCTCCTATACTAGCTGGTGATTGCGAAGCTGAGCAAGTTATTGGCAATCATTGTGATGGTGTTATTTCTAGCACTGGCCAGCAAACTATTTGTAAGTCTCCCCCACTTTCATCTTTGGTCAATACTGATGGAATTGGAATATTGCATGTTCTGTCTGAACCCGATGTGGCAACGCAGCCTTCCCATTCACAGCCTGTTGATGTTACGGTTGTTTCTAGGCGTGTGAGTGTAATTTCCGGTTCTGATAATGTTGTAGTTCCTCCTGCCATCCCAATGTCAGCCAACATCAAACTTAACCTTTCTAGCACGGTACCTGTTTGTTCCAATGCCCCGTAGAGTCGTGTCGATAAACAGTGGTCGTCGCTCTTCTCTGGCCTTTCCCGGTCTGCTGGCAATTACAGTCCTATAGCATTCTCTCATTCAGATGATGATTCCCCTCCAGTTGATGTCATTCATGAAGCGATAACTAGATGGAAAGATTTTTTAGTGGGTTTCTTTCTTGACTCA
Organism: Allium cepa; assembly: GCA_030765085.1. Lineage (NCBI taxonomy): Eukaryota > Viridiplantae > Streptophyta > Magnoliopsida > Asparagales > Amaryllidaceae > Allium > Allium cepa. The sequence goes on along the minus strand of CM060929.1, from coordinate 430,497,752 downwards.
GTTGTGGACTATAATGTAGTTCGCAATCTTTGCCGAAGCAGATGGAAATTAAGAGGTAGGCTGCGTGTTTTTTTCTTGGAAGGCATGTTTTACTTTAGATTCTCTATTGAGGAAGAAAGAAGGCGAGTGTTAGAATCTGATCCTATCAATACTGATGGCAAGCCGTTCATGGTCACCACTTGTTCCGTTGAGAGAGCCAGGGAGCAAGTTTTTTCTATTCCAGTATGGGTAATCTTCTCGCATATTCCTACTGTTCTGCAGACCTTAATTGGTCTCAACTGGCTTGCATCACGTATTGGTATCCTTAAATGTTTTGATTCTAATACGGTGGATAGAGACTGCTTCACCTTTGCTAAAGCCTTGATTGAAATTACTCCTGACAGACTGCTTCCTCATCAGATCAAAGCTTGCATTGAAGGTCACGGCATATTTGTAGATGTTAAATATGATTGGAAACCTGATATATGCACCTTCTGCCACTCTTTTGGTCACTGTTTAGAGACATGCACTTTGGCATGTGGTGATCCTATCCCGGCGAAGGTCCCCCTTCCTCGCCCCCCTCTCGGCAGTGGGTCCCGAAGGCTGTCTCTGAATCTTTGCCTATGGATGTTCCTTCCACTCCAAATATTCCCGAACCTTTATTAGACTCTTCTGCCCCTGTTGATGCTGATGATGTAGCGACCATTGCTTCTGTGATCCAGGTTCCATCTGTTGTTCGGATGGTTGTCTGGGATCCCCCTGATCATTCTTGGCATCATTTACTTCTGATATGAGGTACAGTCCGACCTATCAAGTTTTTTATAAATATATTGGCATGGGTGATCATCGTCTTAGTTACCACATTGTTGATGGAGATATCACCCTCTTCACATCTGGGGACTATGGCACTAGGAATTCCGTTTTGCTTGGTATTCCTTCTTGGGATAGGAAATTTCTCTACGGGCCAGAATCACTTGATTATGATGCTTCTCTTGCCGCATTGTTCTTGGATTTCCTCCATGTCATTGGGCCGGAATCTACGGATTCTGCCAGTTGTTCTTCTTCTGAAGAAGAAGGCTAGCTTGTTATCTTAGTTGCTTTGGTACTTCTGCCAAACTCCTGTTTTATTGTATTTTATTATTCTTTTAGTTGCTAGGGCATACCTGCCTTACTCCTGCCTGTATGTTGTGGGCTGATCACTTTTAATCAGCAAGTGGTATGGCCATTATAAAACCAGCTTGCTCGTGCAAAATAATAACTTTGTTTTGCCTGCAAAAAAAAATCTTCCAATAGTTATAAAGGAATGATATACAAGAATAGCTCAAATGCAATGCCATGGAATAGATTCATTAAGGGTTGTCGCATGAATAGGTTTAGTTCAACATAAGTATTCCAAATACAAAGGCATTCAATATAAATGCAAGTAATTGTCTAAAAGCTATAAGGGAAGCTCATCAAAATTTTCAATATGAATCACATAGAACTCAAAATAGAGTTCAAATCTAATGAAAACGAAATCACCCTATATAACAACTTATGTAGCACTAGGAAATCGATGCAACAAAATCTCAAAATGGTGAAATCTTAGAAAACTCGAAAAATTTCAGAAAATCCGGATTGGCCAGATTCCCAATTGCAAAGCCAAACCAATGCTGCATGTGCTAAACCCTTGTCCAGTGCTATTTATAATTTAGGTACCTAACTCGTGGACCCGAAGGTCATACTCATGGTGACCGAAGTCACATAACTCATGGTGATTGAAGTCACATAACTCATGGTAACCGAAGTCACATACTCAGATAACCCGAAGGTCTATAGCACTAGCATACTCGTGAATGTGTCACAAACTCTCGAAAAGGAACCCAAAAAGTGTTAACGTGCGTCCTATACCACACGCTCGTACTAAACGGTTTACTAACCGATAGTGAACTCCACTCATAAAAATAAAATCTCAAATCTCATAATACTCATATATCTTGCCTCATCACATCGGCAAGTGCAAATAAATCTCATAGGGGTTTCTTATAAACCATAATTCCCAAAAAGGGAAATCTCATCTCAAGACTCGCCTCGTCTCATCAGTGAGTAAAACAACATATAAAAGTGGTCCTCATCAATTATTACTCCTATAATAGGAGATCTCAAACCTCTCAACTTGCCAAATATTGGCTAACTCAGATAATCCCTATAATAGGAATTATAAATCTCAATAATCAGCTCAAAACAATATTCTCAAGAGATTTTGATCGTACATGTCCGGAATTAACCGAAAGAGTAAACTCATGTGTCCCATACCATGTGTTTTACTAAATTGTTTAATTCTCTTTCTCATACATTCGAAAAGTAAAAAAATAAAATATTTTATTTATAAAATAATTTTTTAGAGAAAATGGATTTAATAGTAATTTTCTGAAATCATTTTGGAAGCAATTTAGTGAAATTTCTCCTTATTATAGGAAATAAATATTTTTTAAATGCTTTGAAATAATTTAATAATAATTTGAAAATATTTCAAAATAATGATTTCAAAAACCGAATTATTTAGAAATTTTCTCAAAATTTATTTGTAAGAATTAGTGCTTGAAATCAAAGAAAAACGAAGAAATCACTCCAAATCAATATTCGAACTTAATTCGAATTTAAACCAAAATTTAAAATTCCAAATTCCTCGAAAACTTAGCTAATCCATTAATGGATATCATACCTATAAGCATCATCAAAATCATCTCAAAATTTGCATCAAAACAAGTGACAAAACCATAGCAATTCAAAGGCAATGCTACGGAACAAGATGCAAAAGGAGCATGAATAATCGACCACAACTTCACATAGCCAACTAGTGGGTCGACCAAGCAACCACCAGGTCGACCTGATACCAAGCTGTGACACCCTACCCCAAATCCCACATTAATAGAGAGTATTGCTGGGTAATATCGTCTGCTAATGCAGAGAATAGAGTTGGTTAGGAGCGACCATCTATAGCCTTTTCTTAAATTTCTATTGAATACGTCGATAAGTGCTCTATAATTTTTTTTTCTAATTCATGTGGATCTATATATCCAATAAATATTTAATACAAAGCCATAGGTGGTTATAGGATCTATCAGAAAAAATACAACAACTCAAATGCATAACACATCATAGAACAACAAACAAATATACACACACACACACACACACACACACACACACACACATATACAGATACATCCCAGTACAATACAAATAATACATCATAAATGGTATAACGACCACAATATACACACGAGTCAAAATAATATACATATCAGAGTAGCAACAAAAAAACCACAATAAAAAGAGCTAGCAAATAATTCTATGTGGAAGTAGAATATGCTAAGTCCATAAGGGTACCTAACCTAAAACACCTCGGTCTGACCTAGTATAAAATACCCGGGCCAGTCTAGCTAAAAAAACCAGTTAAAGGGAATATACAATAATATAAGCATAGGATAAAGGTGATGTTCTTCTTAAACGAGAAGAAACAATAATAAGTATAAGCATGAGCATAAGTATGGTATGGTTACTTTAAGTGATGGAATGATATCACTTACATAACATATAATCTCAAAAGAGATAAGACAATCCATAAAACGCTAAATATAGCAAGCCTCATATCATCGGCATATCACAAATCATCAATAGTGGTTTAAAAAAATATAACTCCTAAAAAGGAGAAATCCTAAACCCGCCATATCAAAAAACTCAAAGAAATCTAAAAGAAATCACTATCTTAAAATACGCCATAAGGCAATCAAATATAACTCTCCAACATAAGAGAATACAATCCCAAATAAACGCCAAAAGGCAAATCTCATGTAGTAACGCCAATAGATAATCTCAATGATAACGCCAAAAGGAAAATCTCAAATAATGCCAGTGTAGGCAACTCAAATTTCAAAGATAGAACTCCTAAGAGTTCAAATTCCCGAAAGGTAATCCCTACAAATATATATCGGATGGTTAAAAAGACCAATTCCAGAAAGGGGCGATACACTATGAAAAGTAGTGAAAGAAATCATCTCAAAAGTGTTTTCACATGCATGTGGCCGAAGCCTTGCCAAGTGCTGTATCTCAAATAGGTACCTCGTCCGAAGGCAAAAGTCATAATGACAAATACGTCGCAATGGAAAATACGCCGCAATGGCAAACGCCGTAATGGAAAGCGCTGTAATGGCAAACATCTCGAAGATAAATACGCCGCAATAGCAATGACAATGACCCGAAGGTCTAGTACTGGCATTCCGCAATGGCAAATGTGTCACAAACTCTCGGATAGGAACCCGAACAGTGTTAACGTGTGTCCCGTACCACACATTCGTACTAAACGGTTTACTAACCGCTAGTAAATTTCACACTCAAAGCAATAAAAAGTTTACCTCATCTCATCGGCAAACTCGACTCAAAGGTCAAAACGATCAGACAGACAAGTTGGGAATTAAACGATAAGAAAAACACTCATGTCCCATACCACATGTTTTATCAAACCGTTTAATTCCCCTTCTCATTTGGTCGAATAGTGCAAAAACTTGTATTATGTGTGTGTGTATATATATATATATATAATAATTTACTTAAGAAAACAAGTTTTTAAAACCAATTTCCGAAATCGATTTTGAAAGCCATATTTGAATATTCCCTTATTATAGAGAATAATTAGACTTTATATTGGAAACGCTTTAAAATATTATATACTAATTATTTTGAAATGCCTATTAATTTTTAAAATCATTTCAAAAAGATTTGGAGAAAACCATGCTCGAAACCGAATAAAAACAAATAAAATCACTCAAACCGATATTCGAATTTAAATCAAATTTCAAAATTTCAAATTCCTCCAAATCTTGGCTAGTCCATTAATAGACATCATAGCCTTCTAACACATTCAAAATCATCTCAAAATTGCAAAAGGAATGATGCCAAAAGGCTTTGGAATCGAAGGAAAAAGTAGAAGAAAACTCGAAAAAACAAATATATAAGGACCATATGCAAGTCGACCTGGAGGTCGACCTTGAACTTCCTCAGGCCGACTGTCAGGTTGGCCTTGACACTCCGGTCGACCATACTGCCGACCTGAGGATGTGTATGGTCGACCATGCATACGCGAATATGATTTCTTCCTCCAGGTCATTTTCTCTTGTGCGATTCAGACTTTGACAACAATTCATCAGGATATCAAGGAGTCATCACTACCTAAAGATGCAATAGAAACAAGATTGTATACTGTAAATAAAACTTGACAGAATTTGTTATAGTAAGTAATTTTCTTCCAGATCTTTTATTAGAAGGCAAAATTTAGCTAGAGTTGTGAGTTAACAAACTAAACTTGCTGTAGAGAAAGTAAAATTTTTAATCTATGTTGAAAGAGGCAAGCGTTGAGGAAATTCTAGCTTCAATAACCTGTAGAAACTTAGAACGGCACATGCAAAAGGAAATATATAGTGAATCAGAAAACGCACTTCTCAAACAAAGACTTTACTGAAATAGTAATGTTTTGGAATGAGATTACCTTTTAATTCTCTTTATATTTGATAAGAACATCAATTTATTGGAGAGTATTTGGAGATTTAGAAGCCTATGTCTGAAAAATGGAGAAGTTTGTTTACTGCTTCTATTTTCAGGCGAGGAGGAAGAAAGAATAAGCTGTAGATTGTACGTACCAGTTAATTTCTCATCTCTTTTCCTATTTCTGGTTTTAGGCTAATGGGCTTTTGGAAGATTAAAAGAAATCAAATAAGCCTAAGTTTTAATTCACACTAAAACTAAAATACATATATTTACCCATATGTAATTAACAAAGGCCATTTTCTTTAAAATTTTCCCACAAATAAAATTGTAAACTTACACACGTATGAAATAAATTATTTTGCACTATATAAAAAGATTAATTTTTATTTTTAAAACTTTATTATTATTTGTTTACGCCAATATTGGCCACAAACCCAAAAGCCATGAAAGCACCAGTGTTTATACACATATCCACAATATTCAAAGACAGATCTCAGGTCCAGGTAATGTAGATAATGAAAATGAAGAATTGGTAAAGTTAAAATGGATGAAAGCAGGAAAGAACACAAGGTTTATAGTGGTTCGACAATCTGGCCTACGTCCACTTTGAATCAATCCTTTTTATTGCCTTTGTATTGTAGTTACAATTACAAGCCTTTAGCATTAATTACAAAAATGGTAGAGCCTCAACGTCAGGGAAGAAGAAAACTCCACTTTTTTAGTTGCCATAAGACTCCTATTTATAGGTGTAGATCCGAAAATATCCGCCCTAAAACCTGGAATACCTCTTCTCTTGTCCAAGTGGGCCCACCAGATTGATCCAGAGCGATTTGGAATCGATGCGTGTTCAATTCCTATCGATCCAAAAGTGGTCCAATCGAGCTGAGATCGATCATGGAATTTATCAAGTGTGTTAGGAAGCTCCTTTGAAAATTTTGTAGCGTTGACTTATAGAGTGAGAGTTATGATCGATGCAAGTGTTGTTTTTTGGTACGCTGCTGAGCCCGTATCGATACTAATTCATATTGATACCTCTTCGTATCAATCAATTTACATCAACCTCCTTCGTATCCATCATAATCCACATTCATCTATCCCCATTTCCATAGCCGTAGCCTTCGCATCGATCCAATTTCCATGCCTACATCCATGTTGAACACTACATCACTTTACCAACTCCACTATCTTGTATCCATGCTTCGAATCCATCGGCATGTGCTTCTTCGTATCCATCGACCGACCCTCTTTCGTATCCTTCAGCCGATCCTCCGTTCATATCGATCCAAAGTTAGCATAAGTCCTCTTTATGTTGCCTTGTTCGTATCGGTCCAAAGTTGTGTCCCTTCATATCGATCCAAGCTTTGATCGATATGAAGTATGCCTTACCTTATCCATTCAATCGATGTGTGTTGTATCGATATGAAATCATCGATTCAAAGTATGCCGCCATTTCAATTTCGATCGTTACAAAATCATCGATGCTATTTCCATCCCTGATCAATACAAACTTCGATCGGTCCAAATTTAAGAGTGCTATCCATACCGCTACGTGATCAATACGAACAGTATCGATACGAACCAACCTCCATGAATCTTGGTCCATCCATATCTCGAGCATACGAACTTCGATTGACTTGAAATTTGAAACGTAGCCTTACATAGTTTGTTCATCATTCCCAATCGATCCTGTCTTGATTGGAGCTCGGTCAAATTTTTACGATATCGATCATAGCCTTATTTCCAATCGATCTCCAATCCTGATATCCATCCTTTCCAGTCCATTTGTTGATATTCCGGCCTTGACCATAAGGTGGGATAAAATTTTCCCCCCAAAACATGCCTTGTGACAAGAAGGTGTGTTTTGAAAAGCTCCGATAGTGACATCCGAAGTTCAAATTCCATCCATAGCCATACCATCCGGTTCCCAATCCAATCCATTACCAAGCCATCCTATCCAAGTTCCATAGCCATAGTCAAGTCCATGAGTACTCCGAGTCGATGTCCAATTTGAAGTCCTGTAACCACAACCTTAGCCAATTACATAGCTATCTGAATCTGTCGATCGAGCTTTAATCTATCCAGTGACCAACAACCAAATCCATATCCTTTCTGGATTGATATCCAAATTCGGGATCACTCCGGGCCCTTTTCCAAATCCAGGAACTCGCCGAGTCCATTTATTCGAAGCCGAAATCCGAATCCAGGACCTCTCCGAGTCGCATTATCCTATTCTGACCCCAACTTTTCGGTCGAGAGCTTTTATGTTCTCCGGTCTCAACTCTTCGACTAAGGACTTTTATATTCTCCGGCCTCGGCTCTCCGGCCAAGGACTTTTATATTCTCTAACCTTAGCTCTCCGGCCAAGGACTTTTATGTTCTTCGGCCTCGGTTCTCCAGCTAAGGACTTTTATATTGGGTTCAAGTCTACTCTATCGCTCTCCGGTCGGGACCGTGATCACGAGACTTGTATTACCCATTACATTGATCAAGTCCAATCGTTCAAAATAAATGTTTTTATAGCCATAGAAAACCAAATAAATGTCCGTACATCCAGGAAAAAACCAAAGTTTTTAGAAAAAATGAAAAGAAAAACAAGATTTCATAGGCTTGAGCAATACGGTCTATCATCGTCTCAGAGCATGCCTAGGGACCGTCCTCGATCCCATACATGTGTAATTGACTTGGCCGTATTACTTCAAGTTCTATTACTTATTCAAATTCATAAATAAATCCATTTAGTTGATGACAAGCCGGCGATTCCTAGATCCAGTGCCATCCTCATTCGTGGTGGGCGGTGGCCGCTCCTGTTCCACTGCCACATCTCGATTCCTTACATATTGTTGCAAATGACCATTCCTTATATGCTCCTCACTGATATCCTTCAAATGTCTATAGTCATTCGTGTTGTGCCCAGTCAGCTCATGGAATATGCAATGCTTTCCTGATGCCTGCTTGTATTCAAAAGGTTCCCTTCTTGCTGGCTTTCGATACTGGAGGCGCCCTCGAGTATCCAAGTAAATCCTTTCTAGAGTTTCAGTTAGATCCGTGTAAAAAGAAACTTTTGACTCCCTCTATGGCCTTTTTGAAATGCTACCATTGTCATTCATTTTCCTTTTCCTTTATCATCTTTCACTGGGTCCTCCGTAGGTGGAAATCCATCCCTTACCGCATAAGCTTCAGCCTCTCTCCCTTCTCTCTCTACGCATCTTCTTGCCTCAGAAACCTTTCCGCCTCATGGTAGAACTCCCCAAGATCCCTCGGTGGATCCCATTCCAACGATATCTTATCTGAATTATCTATAATTCTCGAAACTACCGCCATCAAAACCATCGGTGCATCAGGTCGATCCACCAAAGCCACTGCCGCATTGAATCCGGTTAAGAAATCCCTGCGCGACTCTCCTTTCCATTGTTTCATCGATGTTAGGGTCATCACATTCATAGGCCCGACCATGTGGACCCGAAACTGCCTCATAAACCTTTCAATCAGCTCCGTCCATGTGCCAATAGAGCCACTTCCCAGCTGTCTGAACCATAATGTTGTAATTTTGTCAAATACAAAGGGAAGCATCATGCCATGAACTCCTTCGATGCCCCCAACACTTCTATATGCCTTATGTACCTTGTCAAGTGAATAGTAGGATCCGTTCTCCCGTCATACATCTCCAGTGTCGGCAATTTGGAATCTGCCAGGTTCCTAGCTTGCTTGATCATGTGAGAAAAAGGACTTCTATTCACATCCTCCAAGTCTCTATTCACCAACCCGCTTCTCATGGCTCGTCTAACCATCTCTGCCAATCTATCGATGCGTCCGTTGCCTTCAATTTGCCCCTAAGTTCACGAGGGAATCCTGGAATCTGCTTTCCTGGATGAGCATTCATTCCTCTATCAGTGCCACGTTGCTCGGCTCCACCTAGTACTCTGCCCGAGATTGGATCATGCTCTGGGTGAGTGCCCACTAGTCCTGGTGCTACGCCGGGTGGTCCTACTCCATTCTAAACTCTGGTTCCTACGTTCTCCCGATCCTTATCTCTAGCATCTTCTGTAATTGACTAAACTTGATTTTGCACTCCAACTTGTCCAACTTATCGAAATAGGTTCTACATCATCTCCTCTTGTCTCTTGAGCATCATTTCCATCTCGTTACTAGTGATGAAGATAGACGCTTGATTCGCTCTCGGGGAAGCCTCATGACTCCCTTCATGCTGACTCTTTTCAGTCCTTTGCCTTCTAGCTGATTGCCTAAATATGGTCCCTTTTAGATTTGGTCCTTTAGCTTTCCAAATATGAACTCTGAATCTAGTATAGTTGTGCTAGTCCTTCTCAGTGAAAGCACCAAAGTGTTTACGCCAAAATTGGTCACAAACCCCAAAAGCCATGAAAGCACCAATGTTTTATACACATATCCACAATATTCAAACACAGTTCTCAGATCCAGATAATGTAGAGAATGAAAATGAAGTAATAGTAAAGTTAAAAAGGAAGAAAGCGGGAATGAACACAAGGTTTATAGTGGTTCAGCAATCTGTCCTACGTCCAATTTGAATCAACCCTTTTTCTTGCCTTTGTATTATAGTTACAATTACAAGCCTTTAGCATCAATTACAATATGGTAGAGCTTCAGCATCAGAGAAGGAGAAAAATCCCCTTTTTTAGTTATCATAGGACTCCTATTTATAGGTGTAGATCCAAAAATATCCGCCCCAAAACCTGGAATACCTCTTATCTTGCGCAAGTGAGCCCACCAGATCGTTCCAGAGCGATTTGGGATCGATGCGTGTTCAATTCGTATCAATCCAAAAGTGGTCCAATCGAGCTGAGTCGATCATGGAGGTTCTCGAGTGTGTCAAGAATTTCCTCTAAAAATTTTGTAGCGTTTGGAGTTGTAGAGTGAGAGTTATGATTGATGCAAGTGTTGTTTTTTGGTACGCTGCTGAGCCCGTATCGATACTACTTCGTATCGATACCTCTTCGAATCGATCGATTGACATTGCTGGCCTTCGTATCCATCATAATCCGCTTCCATCTGTCCCTATTTCCATATCCGTAGCCTCCTCATTGATCCGAGTTCCATGCCTACATCCATGTTGAATGCTTCATCGCTTGACCAATTCCACCATCTTGTATCCACGCTTGAATCCAACGGCATGTGCTCCTTCGTACCATCGACCGACCCTCCTTTGTATCCTTCGACCGCTCCTCTGCATACGTCCTCTTTGTGTCGCCTTGTTTGTATCGGCCCAAAGTTATGTCCCTTCGTATCGATCCAAGCTTTGATCGATACGAAGTATGCCTTGCCAAAATATCCATTCAATTGATGTGTGTTGTATCGATACAACATCATCAATTCGAATTATGCCGCCATTTCAATTCCGATCGATATAAAATTATCGATGCTGTATCCATCCCTGATCGATACGAACTTCTATCGATCCAAATCCATGCGTGCTGTCCATACTGCCACATGATCGATACGAACCGTATCGATACGAACCAACCTCCATGAATCTTGATCCATCCATATCCCGAGCATACGAACTCCGATTGACTTGAAATTCGAAATGTAGCCTCACCTACCTTGTTCATCATTCCCAATCGATCCCGTCTTGATTGCAGCTCAGTCAAATTTTGACCATATCGATCGTAGCCTTATTTCCAATCGATCTCCAATCCTGATATCCATCCTTTCCAGCCAATTTATTGATAACCCGACCTTGACCAAAAGTTGGGATAACATTATGAAAATCTTTTATTTAACAAAAATTCACTATTTACTCAAATGAATGAATAAAACAATATTTTTTTAACTTCTAAGATTCCACAAAATACTTTTCTCACTTAGAAAAATGTTTTAAACCATTTAAACTCAAATTTATAATAAACTAATTTTTTAAATCAATTTCCATCTTTTTATTTAAATAAACAACCTTTAAAAATCTCATACTTCTTTTAAAAATTATTAAAAGAAGTAATTGGCAATAATTAATACAATTATTGCATTTTTTCTAAATAAAACCCATTTTCCAATCATTATTAACCCAAATAGATAAAATAAAATTCCAAAATTTATTTTTCTCATTTTATTTTCAAAATTCATTGTTTATTCCAAATAAACAATTAAAATTTCCAATTTTATTTTATTTACAATATTAATTTATAACTACCATTATAATAATATTAACATGTAATCTCCAAAACCACGGTTGTCAACACTATCACCAGTTCATTTGTAGAGGGCCAGTCTACTGTCAGACGCCAATTTTTAATGGAAGTAACTATGCATATTGGACATGTAGGATTAAAATCTATTTACAATCAATAGGATTAGACACTTGGAATATCACACAAACTGAGTACATTGAACCCACAACTGATTTTGTACAGTGGATTGCTGAGCAAAAGACTGTTTCATTAAACAATTCCAAAAGTCATGAATAGTCTATTCTGTTCACTTGATAGGAATGAGTTTAATAGAATGTCTGCCTGTAAGTCTGCATATGAGATCTGGAAAACTTTGCAAGTTACTCATAAAGGAACAAGCAAAATTAAATAGACCAAAATATCTATCTTGAACAATCAGTTTCAATTATTCAAGATGAATCCAAATGAGTCCATTTCGGACATGTACAGTAGGTTCAAGACATTATGCACTCACTAATTGCATTAGGAAAGAAATTTTTCGAAGAAGATCAAGTTAGAAAAATTCTGAATTCACTCACTCTGGAATGGGATCAGAAGACTCTAATTAAAGAGGCTAATGATATTAGTACTCTGAAAATTGAAGAATTGCTTGGGAATTTGATGTCGTTTGAAGTATAAATGCAAGGGAAAAGAGAAAGCAAGGCCTCATAAAAGAAGTGAATAGCGTTCAATGCATTAACAGATGGTTCAGACTCAAAAAGTAATGACGATGAAGAAATAGCCTTGATGACAAGGAATTTTAGAAAGTTTCTAAAATACAGAAAGATAAACAATTACAAGAGAAATGATCATAAGAGTTTTGAAAATAGTAATGAGACTCAAAATGACATCAGATGCTACAATTGTGATGAGCCAGGCCACTTGAAAAGAGATTGTATGTATCCGTATAACTAGAACTTTTCTCTAAGTAATGATTCATCAAAGAAAAGAAAGAGAGCATATACTGCTACACTAGACGTTTCAGACTCATCCTCTAGTAATGAAGATCAAGAGACAAAAAATTCAAACATGTGCTTTACAGCTATTCACGAGTTTGATGATCTCGGAAATATGGATCTAAAAATAGGTAAGCATTTAAATTATTTTGATTGAAAATGCTTGTTTGAATGTTTGTTCATTTGCATGTTTTGAAATTGCTTATTGCTTGAATTTAAAATTTTAATTTTCAAAATAATATTATCTTAATATTAAAATATCAATATTAAAGTATTATTATATTTAATATTATTCAGATAAAATACAAATTAGATTATTAGATATATATATATATATATATATATTAAATAGAGAAGTAAAATAAGTCACATGATTTAGGAGATCCACATCGACATGACCCTACCCACCATGTCGACATCCCTGCTAGAAATTTGAAGTTCAAATTTGTATTCAAAACTTTGAATTTCCCTCCACCTTTTCACCAATTCCAAATCTCTGAAAAGGTATCTCTTGACCAAAAAACGTGGCTCTTAAATATTTATTTATCTCCTTAACTTTATCCTATCTTTTCACTTTCATTTCAAAATTCAAACGCTCTTTCAGACTCTCAAGCTCTCTACTTTCTTCAAGAATGGCTTCTTCAAGCACTCCATCACCATGAGACTATCCAAGGCCACCAAAGAATTCCTCTATAATGATCTGGAAGCTATCAAAGCTTATATTAGCTATATAAACTTTGGAAAGGTCCATACAGGAAAATTTTCTATCTTTTATGATTTTGCTTCATATGAGATCAATGATCTTTTCGAAGAGAATCAAATTCTTAGCTTAATTGATGATTCTCAAAATCATTTTATTTGTTATCCGAATCTTCTCAAAATGTTTTATGCAAATTTGAATCGTGGTTTTTATGAAGGAAATGAAGGGGAAGTGTGGGGTAGCATTAAAGGAACACATATTGTTTTAAATAGTGAGATTATGGGTAACATTATGGGAACGGATCTTTCGGGTTTTAAAATTGATGAACACAGTCTTGAGATATTTCATCACTTTTTTGAAAGGGACAACTGCTTTGAATTCATAAACCGAAATTTCCGTTCTAAAGCTAGAATTGTAAACCTTCTTTTGCAATATAGCATAACCCTAAGATCGGGAAATTCCAATCACCCGATCTTAGAAGTTTGTAAGGCACTTTCTGCTATTTTTGGGCACTATGATATTAATTGGACGCATGTGATTTTGGATGAACTTTGTCCCAAATCTTTTACTTTAGGTGAAAACACTTTATACCATGGAATTTATTTCACTTGGATTTTCAACTATTTGGTGTTGATTATAAGATAAAGGAGTTCAATTCTAGAAATGGTGTTTAAACATAGGAAAGACTTGCTGAAAAGGATGAGAGATTGGCTCATGAAGAGAGGAAAGAAGAAGAAGAAGAAGAAGAAGAAGAGAAGGGAGAAGGGGATGAGATGGAAATTGATGAAGAAGGAGAGGAGGACGAGACTTCACTGGAAAGCATCGAATACCCTATCACTCCTACCAATCCATCCAATAAAACGCTTCTCAAGAACCAAAAGTTTATTGTGGAAAACCAACGGATTCTCAAAACATTCGTTAGTAAAAAGTTGGACAAGATTTCCACCAAAATGGACAAGTTCTTTGGGAAAGTGAGTCGCAAGCTTGGATTATTATAATCTTCATCATCCTCTAACTAATACTAGTTTCATTTTATGTTGTATTAGTTTGTATCTCTCTTTTGTTAATGTTATGTATCATTTTATGTAATGTTAACTAAAATTATCAATGAAAATTCTTTATTTCTATTTATTAGCTCTAAAATATCTCTGGAATGCTTGTTATTATATTATATAAGTTTATATATATAGACTTGTACATAATATAAAGAAACAAAGCAAATTGCCAAAATTAACAAGGGTATATGGAGATCACCCTATTCCCCATGTCGACATGCAACGGCTAGAGACTGTTTTTTGTTTTGAAATTGAAATTGACAAAACTACCTTGTGTCTTTTCATTTCAAATGATTTTCTAACTCTTTAAATACATGTTTCTTCCAGAAAAATGCATACTTTCAGTTCTCATTATTTTCCATTGAATTTCTTCATATTTTATTAAAAAAATGATCTATCCTATTCATAATCTAAGTGAGAATCTCGAAGAAACTATCAATTCCTTCAAGAACATACTTACTTTTATCCTTCACAATCAACGATACTTAGAATTAAGCCAAATGCAGATGATAAAGGAACAAGAAAGTAACTTCGATGCCATTCGATGGATGATCTCTGCCCTTAACAAAGAAGAACTTGAAGTGAATCTAGAAGGAGCTCTGAACAAAGATAATGAAGATGGGATGCTATAAAGGCAGATCCTATCTTCGGTGAAGAAGGATGGGTTCAAGTTCCAAGAAATGTTTGATTTAACATATATGGCTTGATTTACTTTGATTTGGTTTGAATTGTTTGGTTTGATTTGATTTAAATTAAATTAGTATGGTTTGGATTGATTTAAATATGGTGTGAAACGACCCGACTTTCTCACCACAGATAATCGCATAATTTTTAAGAAAGAAAGGGATAGAAAAGAGAAAAGACAGAGAAGAAGAAAGAAACAACATCAGAATCTAAATAGCGGAACAAATAAATTATATTAATCACATAATACATTACATAGTATCATATACATCAGAGATACACAGCTAAAAAACATCTACTAGACAGTTATAGACACCCGTCTAGTTATACAACTCAATACAACTCAAAACAAATGACTCAGAGAACACACAATGGAATACTATATATCTACAACGCAGAAGCCTCCTGCTCCATTGCTCCTCCAGAATTCGTCAAACCAACCTAAATCCCCTGGCTACTCATAAAAATTTGAGTACCCAAGAGTTTAAGAAAAACAGAATAAACTCCGGGTCAGACATGGGTCTGGTGTGAGTAAACGGTTAAAGTTGCTTAACTTTAAAAAAACTTTTAAAAGAAAGGTATCATGTAAGACTTCCCACACATAAACATGGAAAAGTTTTTACCTTACGCTAACTAAAACATTTGATAGGAAATCCAGTGATATTATAATAGGTCTAGGGTTTTCAAGTAAATAAGAAATAGCCGAAATTGTTACATTATTAAATTCCAGCTACTAGCTACAAAAGTGGGTAATACAATCAAAACCGTTGGCACTTATAGGATTTTGGATTCCATGCAATGGCAGGGCTACTGGTGTACCGCTTGTCACAGTACGTGGCCTAGATCACTGTACCGAGGAGTACGCCCGCTCCACTGCAACACAAAGCCGGAACCATTCCTTACTGAAGAGTTCCGAATAAGACAACCCCGGTGGATGTAGCTACTCAACCGCCCACACAACCGAAATAAAAAGGGACCTCTAGACAGGGGTAAATCTTACTCTCAAGTGGGGGCTACCCATGAAGCCTTGCTGCACCTCCCCTGTTTTAGCCATTCCCGGTTGATGAGGCTTGAGGCTACGATTACCTTTAGTGAACACATCACTTAGAATGCTCATCGTCCACCTGACGATGTTCTGAAAGCATTCAATCCATACAAGTTCGTTCCGGGTTCAAACAAAACCAAAAGCATTATCTCGTTACACTCATTTTGGAATCACCCTCAGAGTTAACGACAATAACCCTTGCACTCTGAACCTTCATCTCGAATCTGAAAGTACTATTCGTCAAACTCATCACGGAATCACCCTCAGAGTTATACTGACGAATAGTTCTTACACCTCGAGTCTTCACTCTTCACATGAGATTCACGACCTATCGTTAATTTGGATCGATGTGATTTTCGGATATCCAAATATGGAAACCCGATCCCGGTCTCATCGAAATCCAAAACGTATCTTTTTGGTCCAAGTTGTTTTATGGTTAAACAATTAAATTCAACTACCTATATACACACAGAATAGATAATTCACAAGTCACAATTTATAATCACATTATCAAAATAAACAGATGATCCATAACAAAATAGGTAATCCACATCATTATCAAAATAGATAATCTATATTACCATCACAATGCAACCAAGCATTCATACCACACAACATTACTTATCTCATTTATGAGATTACATCCATTCAAAACAATCAATGTCACCCATTCATTCATAAGCAATGATTTACTTAATCATAACATAATTAATTTAAAATGAATTAAATTAACTATCTCTATCTCTAATTAATTTAAAGTGAATTAAATTAATTACTTCATTTCTTTAATTAATTTAAAATTAATTAAATTAATTACCTTTAACACAATAAATCTAGCTTAAATAAACATTAATTAAACCAATTAATTAATCATCATCTTAATTAATCAACCTTGATTAATTAACTCTAAATCAAGTAATTAATCCTTAATTATTTTCATTAATCATATCAATTAATGAATCTTAATTAATTACTTCCATTAGTTAATTAACTATAATTAAATACATTATTTCTTAATTAATTACTTTAATTAATCACGCTTAAATTAGTTACTTTCAATTAATCAACTTAAATAAATATAAACAGTAATTAATTATTCTTAATTACTTCTTAATTACTATTATAAATTCTTTGATTTATTACACCAAGTAATAAACCCCTAATTACTTTACCAAGTAATTATCAATTTAAAATTACTTCCAAATCAGTAATTTACCTTATCCCAATTACCCCTGTAATTTATCAATTACTTATCTTAAGTAATTAGCCTTATCAAAACTTATTAAGTAAACATACTTAATCATTTATCAAGTGGCTTCTTAATTAATTAACAAATTAATTAACTTACTTGAGTACACTCATCTCATAAATTGTAATCGAGTAATTCATTCCTTAATTACTCTTTAACCAAATTAATCTTCAATTAACAGATTAATTATCTTCAACTATTAATTAATAAATCTCAATTATTAATCAACACTTTAATTACAAAATAATCAATCACTAATTACTTTTATAATTAATTATTTAACCTTAATTAACCAATTAATTATCTCTTAATCATTAATTAATAAAACTTAATTATTAATTAACAACCTTAATTACAAATTAATTAATCCATAATTAAAATTAATTAATCCTTAATTACAATTAATTAACCTTTAATAATAGTTAATTAATTCTTAATTAACTTGCATTATAGATTAATAACCTTTAATTATTAATTAAGAAAACCTAATTATAACTTAATAAAACCTTTATTAAGTATTAATTAATTACTATTTTAATTAACCCTTAATTACTTAATTAATAAATAATTTCAATTTAATTAATCACTAGTCATTAATCTAATCATCATAATTATTAGTTAATTAATTTAATAATTATAATTAATTATTTACTTAATTAACCCCTTAAAAATAATAATTAAATTAATTAATTAAATTTAAAATTTCTTAATTAACTAATTGATTATTATTCATTAACACTTAATTAATATTTAAGATAAAACATTATCTTTAATTAACTTTGAAAAAACTTTACTTAACTTAATCATTAATTAGTTTAAAATATAAAGTAATCATTAATTACTTACCCTTAATTATTAATTAACAATCATAAGTTTTCAAGTTAATAAATTACTTAAACCTTTAATTGTTAATTATAAATCATTTTTCATTAACCAATAAAAAGACATTCCCTTATAAATTTTCTTTTTTATATTTCCAAAATAAGTTGGAAAATTAACATTAAGGTTTTTGTCATAAAACATTTTAAACCAATTCATACAAATTCATTTGTAAAAGCAAATCAATTCAAAGAAATGGATTTTAATTTAACTTAAATTATTTAAAGTTTAAACTTTATTTATTTTAAATTAAAATCTGGTCAAACATTCCATCTGGGTTCAACCCATGTTTACATGAATCCAAAAACAAAGTATACTATCTTTTCTTTTAAAACAAATTTGACTTTAAAGTTTTAAAAAAACTGCTTTAATTAAAACTTTTAAAAACTGTTAAACATAACAGTTTAACCTGCATGCAAAAACACAGGAACCACTCGAGACACAACCAAAATACACGAGTTCCTCACCGAGTTATCTTCCTTAGTTCCCGAGCTAAAACCCAGCAACACAAAATCCAAATGCTAACTGACACCAACCATCTCGTGCACCTGCACCAGTGCCGGAACCACCTCCATTCAACGACGAACCCACCGCTAAGTCCCTCTTCCATCCTACAAGCTACTACAACCAATAGATCATCAACACCTATCTCGATTCAAAATCGAGTATCCCTGGACGAACTGAACCCCAAACCCAATCATCAGAAAACCCCAAATCCCACGCCTTCGATCAACTATAATCGCCATAACTCCGGCCATGGATCGCCGACCCACCACGCATCATTCACCCAAAATTTCTTCAAGCTCGATGCAAAGAAGAAGATGCAGTAGCCAAATTCCAAAGTTCAAAACAGAACTAGGTTTAAAAACAAATCCAAGTAATTTCAAATTCCGCAATGGATTACAAATCCTTCAACCATTTTTATCTTACTTCCCAATCCAACCCCTAACTTCATGATGAATCCCGAGCACCCTAGATTCATAAATCAACTGAATTTGGCAGAAACCCAATTTCCAGATAAACCCCAATTACACACTCAATATGATTTTAAAATTTTTGATTCCTGTCTTAAAAATCCTAACATTCTAAGATGATCTGAGATATATGCTTAAATCAATATAAATTAACATTTGATTTTTGCAAGTTAACAAACTACTACTATTTTTCCCAGATACAAGCATATCTTTAGTTCATAAATACTTGTTTATATATTCAGTATTTAGTTTATACTAATACTTAGCTAATTTTCTTTTAATCCAAGTGTTAAAAATGAATAAATAAACAGATATGAAATTTTATACATTTGTAAACCTTTAAAACTGCAAACAGGGAAGTAATAGGCATGCACATGTTTAAAGCTTAATAAAATCTATTACATATTTATTTTCACAGAGGAAACTCATATAAACATTATCACTAACTTATTTGAACAGATAAGTACTACTTTAATTTTTTGAAAAATGTTTACTCACCTTCATAAAAGAAATGCAGTGCAGAGGTTTTGAAATTGAACTGGAAGTTTGCTAAAACATTGAACTTGAAGATGAACCCTCATTTGAAACATAAATGCTTAATCCCTTTAATTTGTTTTAAACCGGAATGTTTCAGGTTTGCTCTTCAGATTTGCCTCAGGTTGCCTCTTTAAAACTTGCATGCATTTGAAAATTTGCAAATACTTGAAATTTTGAAAACATGCTGTGATTTTGTTTTGAGGATTGTTTCAGGCATCTGAACTTGAGTTTGAGGAGTGTTTGCACTTGAAAAGGGTTACCGGTTTTGGTATAAACAGAGATTGATTTTGTTTTGAGAACAAACCGCAGGCATGCAGTTTTAAAGGATGATTGTAGATAAAAAATAAACTTGCAGATTGATGTTGAGGAAGTTTTCAGGTTTTATTTTGAGCATTGGTTTGAATTGAGGAATTTCTGATTTTGGAATGAGTAACGGTTGCATTGATAGTTCTAGTTTTCTCTTAGAAATGAACAAAAAGTTAAAGAAAAAGAAAATGGAGGAAGATGGTGATTATATAGGTAAGTTTTCAGATTTATTAAATTAAAAAGAAAAAAAAACATGGACACTTGTCTTAAACTTCATAAATGTTGTGACACTTGTTATTTAAATGATTCCTAACTTAACACTTGTCAAATTGAGTTTATTTTAATTCTAAAAGAATTTAAAAGCCTTTATAAATTAATTTCCTAATTACTAATATGTTTTCTTAATTAAAAAATGCTTTTCTAATTAAATATCTAATAAACAAATACATTTATACATTTATAAATATTTTCTAAATTTATATAAAATACAATCTTTAAAAAGAATGAAACCAAATATAATTTAAATAAAATTATATACAATATTGCAAACTTATTTTAAAGATGCTATTTCAAAAGCCTTGTATTTATTCTTATTCCAAATTTCTATCAATAAATTTCTATAAAAAGAAAAATATAAAGCAAATCTTATTTTTAATTAAAAACATTATCTATAGGTTTTAAAACCAAACTATATTATTATTCTATTTTAAGATGTATGTATATTCCTTGAATTCAAATTTATATTCAATTCAAAGTCAAATTTAAAAATCCAAATCCAAAATTAATTTAAATAAATATAATATCTATTTTTAAATAAGCTCATTATTATTTACAAATAATTTATCCTATTTAAAAATCAATTTAAAATACATAGAAATAAATATTTTTAAACACACTTATCAATTATGAAAACAATAAGCCAATTTAGAATTTATTTGCACAATAAAATAATTATTCTTATTATAAAACCAATTTATAGCCATAATTAAAACATTATATTATTATTACTTGGTTAATTATCTTTGAAAATAACAATTCATCAATTTCAAATAATTTAAATTAAGAGATTATTACTTTTTAAATTCCTGGAAATTCCGGGATATTACATTCCTCCCCCCTTAAAAAAATTTCATCCTCGAAATTTAAAACAAAGATAATCCAAATTTTAATTTTAATTCAACGAATTCAAACATTCATAACAGCCATACACTATCAAATCAAACTAACAATTTCATCCAAACAACCAATTCAATCAAATAAATAACACTAGCTATCCGGACACAGATCCGGATAAACTTCCTAAAATTATCTCGAATTTCCCAAGTAGAGACATAGGGATACTCGCTCTACTAAATCCAAACTAGCTATACCGCCAAGCTACCGAGTCTTACTCAGCTAGATCTATAATCTGCCCAAGATACCAGATCACAGAACAGACTGATCAACAACTAAAACCTTCACAGAACTACTGGTCTCAAAACCAGTGATGGACCAAACACGTACTGCCTCAGAGACACGTGAAATATTTTGAATTTCAGTCTTCCAAACTGGTAATTCAACTCTTCAGACTAAAGCACTGATATTTACAAAAACTCAGAAGAATCCAATATACCTTGGAGCTCACCTCAAAATCTCATTGCTCCCTTTACCAGAGAAAAACTCAACAACGTCGAAGCCTCCTACTTCGAATTCCAAATTCTTCCGTTACTTAACCTTAAAACTTTCCGGATGATCCAGGCTGCCTACAGATCCTTCCTGATCAGCTCAACCTTCGCTGATGCTTCTACAAACAAACTGGATCAAAATAACTCAACAAACTGATCCTCACAAGATTAATCCAAAATCAAAACCAAACTTTACTATCAACAGTAGAAAACAACTTCTCCCATTTGGAAAAGAAAGAACAGAATCACTCGCCAACTTGCCTCAGATTCTGAAAAATAAATTCAGTAGAAACTCTCTAACCCAAAACACCGCAGCTTCCAGTTGCTTCTACTCAAGAACAACAGCCACCTTCCTTCCGCTGCACAACTCTGATCTGGAGCAGATGAAAATGCCGTTGAATGAACAAGGGCATAGACTAAACATCACATCTCGGAAATAAGGTTTAACAAAAATTCCAATAAATACTGAGCTGCTTTACCAA
This sequence comes from Allium cepa, assembly GCA_030765085.1. Classification (NCBI taxonomy): domain Eukaryota; kingdom Viridiplantae; phylum Streptophyta; class Magnoliopsida; order Asparagales; family Amaryllidaceae; genus Allium; species Allium cepa. Next base: position 430,475,537 of record CM060929.1, on the reverse strand, counting down.
ACAATCAATTTAGGAGAAAACCTTCTACCCAGCTGAATCATTAAATCACTCCTATCGAGTCAATTCAGAACTCAATCTCCAATGCGGGCAAATCTCTAACTTTCCTGAAGATATATCAGGAAAATCTTCAGCAACTCCATAATTTCTACATCCTCTAGAGATGCCACAAATCCAAGCAAAAGATTATCTAAGATAATCACCAAACCATCGCAAGTCACCTTTGCGATCAACCAATCCAATATCCAAGATACTGTTCTCTCTCCACTAATTAGAACAGTTTATCCTTGACCAACTAATCCATCGAAGAAACAGATCCTCACTGCTGCTTCTGAATTCCATCTTAAGGAAATTCTAAGCCAAAAAGATCTTCCTGCTGAAACACAGAACATTCCCGAGCTGCACCGCTAACACAGATGCCAAAGACTTCTTATCCAGAGTTCTTTGAGAAACTCGGACCTCCAACTAAACACATACATCCTGCTGAACTCAGTTACAACACCGAAGTAGACACACTTCCTTAAACTTGCTCCGAAAGAAAACATCTTAGGAGACATCCATAATCACTGCATCTCATCACGCTGCTACTACTTCCTGAGGTTGCTAAGATACCATCACTTGCTTCTGCCTAACCGACAGATCCAAATTCTCAAAAATCCGCTCACACGAGCGCAATCAAACCTACACTTCAAAGATGAACTCCAAACCTTAACAGGTTTCCTTCAGAGGTCGATGAAATCCTTACACCAAACTGCAAAGATTACTCGATACGGTATTAGGTCTATAGTCTCGACAAATACACTTCCAACCTCAAACATTCAAACTCCAACCAATGGTAGTTGTGTTACACACACCACTACCTCATCTACCTTTATAACTTATGTTGGAAAACCCGAACAGATAACCCAACGGATAGGTAGAAATATATATATATATATATATATATATATATATATATAAATTACAAATACGCTCTCTCAAGAAAGACACCACTACAGAGCCTAGGTATTCGCTCAACCTAATGCTCTGATACCAACTGAAACGACCCGACTTTCTCACCATAGAAAATTGGATCATTTTTAAGAAAGAAAGGGATAGAAAAGAGAAAAGACAGAGAAGAAGAAAGAAACAACATCAGAATCTAAACAGCGGAACGAATAAATTATATTAATCACATAATACATTACATAATATCATATACATCAGAGATACACAACTAAACAACATCTACTAGACAGTTATAGACACCTGTCTAGTTATACAACTAAAAAAAAATGACTCAGAGAACACACAGCGGAATACTATATATCTACAACGCAGAAGCCTCCTGCTCCATTTCTCCTCTAGAATTCGTCAAACCATGGCTACTCGTAAAAATTTGAGTACCCAAGAGTTTAAGAAAAATAGAATAAACTCCGGTCAGACATAGGTCTGGTGTGAGTAAATGGTTAAAGTTGCTTAACTTTAAAAAAACTTTTGAAAGAAAAGGTATCACGTAAGACTTCCCACACATAAACATGGAAAAGTTTTTACATTACACTAACCAAAACATTTGATAGGAAATCCAGTGATATTATAATAGGTCTAGGGGTTTTCAAGTAAATAAGAAATAGCCGAAATTATTACATTATTAAATTCCAGCTACTAGCCACAAAAGTGGGTAATACAATCAAAACCGTTGGCACTTATTGGATTTTGGAATCCATACAATGGCAGGGCTACTGGGGTACTGTCCGTCACAGTACGTGGCCTAGATCACCGTACCGAGGAGTACGCCCGCTCCCCTACAACACAAAGCCGGAACCATTCCTTACTGAACAGTTCCGAATAAGACAACCCCGGTGGATGTAGCTATTCAACCACCCACACAGCCGAAATAAAAAAGACCTCTTGACAGGGGTAAATCTTACTCTCAAGTGGGGGCTACCCACGAAGCCTTGCTGCACCTCCCCTGTTTTAGCCATTCCCGGTTGATGAGGCTTGAGGCTATGATTACCTTTAGTGAACACATCACTTAGAATGCTCATCGTCCACCTGACGATGTTCTGAAAGCATTCAATCCATACCAGTTCGTTCCGGGTTCGAACGAAACCGAAAGCATTATCTCGTTACACTCATTTTGGAATCACCCTCAGAGTTAACGACAATAACCCTTGCACTCTGAACCTTCATCTCGAATCTGAAAGTACTATTCGTCAAACTCATCACGGAATCACCCTTAGAGTTATACTGTCGAATAGTTCTTACACCTCGAGTCTTCACTCTTCACATGAGATTCACGACCTATCGTTAATTTGGATCGATGTGGTTTTCGGATATCCAAATATGGAAACCCGATCCCGGTGTCATCGAAATCCAAAACGTATCTTTTAGGTCCAAGTTGTTTTAAGGTTAAACAATTAAATTCAACTACCTATATACACACAGAATAGATAATTCACAAGTCACAATTTATAATCACATTATCAAAATAAACAGATAATCCATAACAAAACAGGTAATCCACATCATTATCACAATAGATAATCTATATTACCATCACAATGCAACCAAGCATTCATACCACACAACATTACTTATCTCATTTCTGAGATTATATCTATTCAAGACAATCAATGTCACCCATTCATTCATAAGCAATGATTTACTTAATCACAACATAATTAATTTAAAATGAATTAAATTAACTATCTCTATCTCTAATTAATTTAAAGTGAATTAAATTAATTACTTCATTTCTTTAATTAATTTAAAATTAATTAAATTAATTACCTTCATCACAATAAATCTAGCTTAAATAAACATTAATTAAACCAATTAATTAATCATCATCTTAATTAATCAACCTTGATTAATTAACTCTAAATCAAGTAATTAATCCTTAATTATTTTCATTAATCATATCAATTAATGAATCTTAATTAATTACTTCCTAGTTAATTAACTATAATTAATTACATTATTTCTTAATTAATTACATTAATTAATCATGCTTAAATTAATTACTTTCAATTAATCAACTTAAATAAATATAAACAGTAATTAATTATTCTTAATTACTTCTTAATTACTATTATAAATTCTTTAATTTATTACACCAAGTAATAAATCCCTAATTACTTTACCAAGTAATTATCAATTTAAAATTACTTCCAAATCAGTAATTTACCTTATCCCAATTACCTCTGTAATTTATCAATTACTTATCTTAAGTAATTAGCCTTATTAAAACTTATTAAGTAAACACACTTAATAATTTATCAAGTGGCTTCTTAATTAATTAACAAATTAATTAACTTACTTGATTACACTCATCTCATAAATTATAATCGAGTAATCCATTTCTTAATTACTCTTTAACCAAATTAATCTTCAATTAACAGATTAATTATCTTTAACTATTAATTAATAAATCTCAATTATTAATCAACTCTTTAATTACAAAGTAATCAATCACTAATTACTTTTATAATTAATTAATTAACCGACTAATTATCTCTTAATCATTAATTAATAAAACTTAATTATTAATTAACAACCTTAATTATAAATTAATTAATCCATAATTAAAATTAATTAATCCTTAATTACAATTAATTAACCTTTAATAATAGTTAATTAATTCTTAATTAACTTGCATTATAGATTAATAACCTTTAATTATTAATTAAGAAAACCTAATTATAACTTAATGAAACCTTTATTAAGTATTAATTAATTACTATTTTAATTAACCCTTAATTACTTAATTAATAAATAATTTCAATTTAATTAATCATTAGTTATTAATCTAATCATCATAATTATTAGTTAATTAATTTAATAATTATAATTAATTATTTACTTAATTAACCCCTTCAAAATAATAATTAAATTAATTAATTAAAATTAAAATTTCTTAATTAACTAATTAATTATCATTCATTAACACTTAATTAACATATAAGATAAAACATTATCTTTAATTAACTTTGAAAAAACTTTACTTAACTTAATCATTAATTAGTTTAAAATATAAAGTAATCATTAATTACTTACCCTTGATTATTAATTAACAATCATAAGTTTTCAAGTTAATAAATTACTTAAACCTTTAATTATTAATTATAAATCATTTTTCATTAACCAATAAAAAGACATTCCCTTATAAATTTTCTTTTTTATATTTCCAAAATAAGTTGGAAAACTAACATTAAAGTTTTTATCATAAAACATTTTAAAACAATTCATACAAATTCATTTGTAAAAGCAATTCAATTCAAAGAAATGGATTTTAATTTAACTTAAATTATTTAAAGTTTAAACTTTATTTATTTTAAATTAAAATCTGGTTAAACATTCCATTTGGGTTCAACCCATGTTTACATGAATCCAAAAACAAAATATACTATCATTTCTTTTAAAACAAATTTGACTTTAAAGTTTTAAAAAAACTGTTTTAATTAAAACTTTTAAAAACTGTTAAACATAACAGTTTAACCCGCATGCAAAAACACAGGAACCACTCGAGACACAACCCAAAATACACGAGTTCCTCCCCGAATTATCTTCCTTATTTCCCGAGGTAAAACCCAGCAACACAAAATCCAAATGCTAACTGACACCAACCATCTCGTGCACCTGCACCAATGCCGGAACCACCTCCGTTCAACGACGAACCCACCGCCAAGTCCCTCTTCCATCCTACAAGCTCCTACGACCAACAGATCATCAACACCTACCTCGATTCAAAATTGAGTATCCCTGGACGAACTGAACCCCAAACCCAATCATCAGAAAACCCCAAATCCCACGCCTTCGATCAACTATAATCGCCACAACTCCGGCTATGGATCGCCGACCCACCATGCATCATTCACCCAAAATTTCTTCAAGCTCGATGCAAAGAAGAAGATGCAGTGCCAAATTCCAAAGTTCAAAACAGAACTAGGTTTAAAAACAAATCCGATCAATTTCAAATTCCGCAATGGATTACAAATCCTTCAACCGTTTTTATCTTACTTCCCAATCCAATTCCTAACTTCATGATGAATCCCGAGCACCCCACATTCATAAATCAACTGAATTTGGCAGAAACCCAATTTCCAGATAAACCCCAATCAACTGAATTAGGCATGCACATGTTTAAAGCTTAATAAAATCTATTGCATATTTATTTTCACAGAGGAAACTCATATAAACATTATCACTAACTTATTTGCAACAGATAAGTACTAATTTAATTTTTTGAAAAATGTTTACTCACCTTCATAAAAGAAATGTAGTGCAGAGGTTTTGAAATTGAACTGGAAGTTTGCTAAAACATTGAACTTGAAGATGAACCCTCATTTGAAACATAAATGCTTAATCCCTTTAATTTGTTTTAAACTGGAATGTTTCAGGTTGCTCTTCAGATTTGCCTCAGGTTGCCTCTTTAAAACTTGCATGCATTTGAAAATTTGCAAATACTTGAAATTTTGAAAACATGCTGTTGATTTTGTTTTGAGGATTGTTTCAGGCATCTGAACTTGAGTTTGAGGAGTGTTTGCACTTGAAAAGGGTTACAGGTTTTGGTATAAACAGAGATTGATTTTGTTTTGAGAACAAACTGCAGGCATGCAGTTTTAAAGGATGATTGCAGATAAAAAATAAACTTGCAGATTGATGTTGAGGAAGTTTTCAGGTTTTATTTTGAGCATTGGTTTGAATTGAGGAATTTCTGATTTTGGAATGAGTAACGGTTGCATTGATAGTTCTAGTTTTCTAGAAATGAACAAAAAGTTAAAGAAAAAGAAAATGGAGGAAGATGGTGATTATATAGGTAAGTTATCAGATTTATTAAATTAAAAAGAAAAAAAAACATGGACACTTGTCTTAAACTTCATAAATGTTGTAACACTTGTTATTTAAATGATTCCTAACTTAACACTTGTCAAATTGAGTTTATTTTAATTCTAAAAGAATTTAAAAGCCTTTTTAAATTAATTTCCTAATTACTAATATGTTTTCTTAATTAAAAAATGCTTTTCTAATTAAATATCTAATAAACAAATACATTTATGCATTTATAAATGTTTGCTAAATTTATATAAAATACAATCTTTAAAAAGAATGAAACCAAATATAATTTAAATAAAATTGTATACAATATTGCAAACTTATTTTAAAGATGCTATTTCAAAAGCCTTGTATTTATCCTTATTCCAAATTTCTATCAATATATTTCTATAAAAAGAAAAATATAAAAAAAATCTTATTTTTAATTAAAAACATTATCTATAGGTTTTAAAACCAAACTATATTATTATTCTATTTTGAGATGTATGTATATTCCTTGAATTCAAATTTATATTCAATTCAAAGTCAAATTTAAAAATCCAAATCTAAAATTAATTTAAACAAATATAATATCTGTGATGACCCGGAATTTCTAACAATCTAAATTTGAATAGTTAATTGATTTTAAAATATTTAAAATTTAATTTTAGCTTGAATTTTAGGATATCAATATTTACTTGATTATTAAATCATTGGATTATGTAGCTTAAAATATTGAATTTAATAATTGTAATTGGGTAAATTGTTGAATCCGAGATTCTAGGCCTGTTTAAAATAATTTGAAGGCTTATAAAATCTATAATGATGATACTAATAGAATGGTTGAAATGTAATTTAAAGGTAATTTGTTCAATTTTAATAATATATCGTTCAAATTGAATTTAAAAAAATAGCCTTCCGAGGCACAGTCTCGGAATTCGACGAAACCAGTTCCATTGGATCCGTAATAGTTAGTTATTATCGGATTTCAATTTTCGTAGCAATCGGAGTTGTCGTTTGACTATGGCAGCTCAAAACGCTCAGAACTATTTTGATCGATTTAATTTAATATCGATGGTTTAATTTCGTAACTCGCAGATACGTTCAAATTAGCTTCCGAAATATGTTTCATTGTGTTCGGAATACGGGTAAAACCCTATAATCACCTAGCGGCATTCCTTAAGGGGAGTTCGCAATTTTAAATGGCAATTAATGAGACATTTTGAAGGTTTTATGATATTATAATGGTCAAAGATATTTTATTAACGCTTATTCAAGAAGCTTCCCCAGATTGATATTTATCCCCGTCTTCTTTTCCAATCGAAGATCAGAATCGAACTCGAATAACTTTAAAAAAAAAGTAAAGAGGGGGTATTAATGGCCGGTCAAACAATTCGAAAAAATTTGGCCGAAGCCATTCATTCGAATGGGGTAGCTGAGAAAAGGGGGTGAATGGACGAAGGCTCGCAAACTAAATCATGTTTCCGTTTGATAGTAGAATTGGGGGTGAGCTCGAATTCATCCTTTACTGGCAAGGCCGGTTTCGAGGGCGAGCACGGTCACATCGTGAAAGCCACAACAAGTCGAGTTCGAGGCCGCGATCCTCAAGGTGGAGTTGCGTGCGCGCGAAGTGAAACGAAGGGGTGGTGGAGTCGGCGATTCTGATGTGGTGGTTGATGGCTAACTGTGGAGCTGCGCATCGACGAGAGGTGGTGGATGTTGAGCATGCTTGAGGAGATGGGTTCGAACCCGTTAGGTATCTTTTTTGTTTAATTTAATTTAATATCTATAGGGATAAACAATAATTAATGTTCATGAATATTATAGAGGAATTTATTCAGATGAGATGTTGATATGCGGTAGGGTTTTTGACAGTACTAGGGTTAACGAAAAAAGAAAAAAAAAGAAGGGAAATTTGTTCCAGATGATTAATTTATTAGTTAACCCATTTAAATTATTTTTAGGTTGGTAAAAGGGAAAATTAGTTTATAAATTTAGATTTATTTGGTTGAATTAAATCATTGGTTAAAATTTAAATTTTTAAACATTGGTTAATTGTTTGCTTAAATCGAATATTGAGAAGTGGTATAATATTTTCACAAGGTCTGAAAATTGAAGGAAACAAATCGAGGTCGGATTTGGATTGCAAAATCAAAGGTGAGTAAATCTCACTCTGTCTAGTAATTATTTAAATTCATATGGTTAAATTTAAATATTTGGTTGAGGATTTAAGTTGATTGGATGTATACTGATGGTGATGTGACGTTGGTTTCGTTTAATTCTCGAGTTAATTGTGGATTGACTCGAAGTATATGGGGTTTTGAATTGTTTTAAACTTAAATTATAAATATGACAATGATTTCATTTTAAATTTAGTAAGGGCTTGATGTGTTGTGATTCATTAAATTAGTAGGGAATTTGAAATGAATAATTGATTGATTTAATTAATTAATGATTTGGCTTAACTAAATTAGTAACGAATGAGTTGAATTAATTAATTAAGGTTCAAGTAAACTAATTAAGTGCAAGTAGTTCAGAATAATAATCGAATGGTGTGTTAATTAATTTCTTAATGAAATTAATGAAATAAAATTTATTTTGCAAAAGAAAGCAAGAGATTAAATGAGATAATTAATTAAGGAGTAAGTAATTTATTTAATGAAGTAAATAAAGATAATTAAATAAAGGTAGAGGTTGTTTGAGAAGGATTAATATCGGGGTTTAATTAATGTAATTAATTTGGATTAGGATAATGAAAATGAAATTGGAACTCATAATTTATATAATTAAGGATGTAATTTAAGATGAATTAATCAAAATAAGTGACTTATGAGTCAATTAATAAGTAATTAAGGATTAATGTAATTAAAATAGTTAATTAATTCATGAAGTAATTAAGATTATCTATTGACTTTGGTCAAGAATAATTAAAATCGTGAAGCTAATTAAAGATGATTACTTGAATGTAATTGAAAGATAATTAATCCAGGGTGATTATTTAAGATGAATGAGGATGGGTTGACCAATTAATTAACTTGGAATTTAATTAACGTTGAATGAAGGGATATAGGTAATTGAGATTTGAAATTCAATTGATTAAATTGGATTGATTTGTATGTAATGGATGATTGATTGGTATTGGATGTTTTGAATGTGTTGGTATCTCTGATGTGAATGTTGTTTATTTCAATTGAATAACTTGAGATAGGATAACATGGATTTCAAAGAGACCGGGGCTGGGTATTGGGAAATACCCGAAACCCCTTCGAATTATTTTATTAAATTGATTTCTTAAATCAATAGGATGGAATGAATTGATTTAAGTGAATTGGATTATTTCATCAAAATTTGATACTTAGAAATTTATATATGAAATAAGCATTGTCTATGGCAAATTGTGAATTGGTTAATTGATATAAGTTACCCCGGGTTATATAAGTTGATTGCTTTGATATTTCATGTTAGTTGGATTTACTCACGCTGGTTTCCAGCCTGACCCGGGTGTTACTTTGGTGTAATGCTCGGGTCAGACCTAGTATTACAGATTTTCAGGTAGGTACGTTCTGGAGCTCAAGAGGCGAGCAGGATGGCAATATCGCTTAGAATATTTCCGCTGTAATTATATTATTGTAATTCTATGATAAATTGATTGTATATGACCAGCATTTGAATATATGTGAAACTCTGATGTATTAGAATGTAATCGACAGATATAGTATTCTTTTGCAACTGTTATTATTTATTATTATATTTTATCCGCTGCGATTGTGAGATGTTTGGTGTTTCTGTTCTTCTTCTTCTATCTCTTTCCTCTTTTTCATAACTATCTGGAATTTTCGGGTTAGAAAATTTCGGGTCGTTACATTTGGTATTAGAGCTGAAAGGTTAAGCGACAACCTTGGCTCTGGTGGGGATTACTCATTAAATAGAGTCTGTAGTACTCTAGAATGAGTTGAGTGTATATATATGAGCGCGTACTTGTTATTTTCTTATATAAAGGTTTTAAATGGTTTTATATAAAAGTATATTTTGATATATAAAACAATATTTCCTTCTAATAAATATTATGGTGATTGGGTGTTAAATTATTGGAATTAAGTTAAGAAGGACTATAATACAACCAAATTAAAATTAAATTAATTAAAAATGAAATTCTAGAATTAGAACTCAGAAATTAGAATTATTTGAAACTTTAAATGAACAAAGTTAAATTTGGTTTAAAAAGGTTAAACCAATCTTTGAGAATTTAGCTCGAATTATATAATTCGAGATGGTTTAAATTTGAAGTTGGAATGGAACTCATTCAAATTGAATCCGATTTGAATTAATTGGATTTGGGATGGAAGATGTATAAGTTCAAAAATTTAATGGAAGATTTAAATTGGATTGAAATGATTGAAATTGAAGTGGGTTCAATTGAATGGATACTAGTCCAAAGCAATTAGAATAATCTTGGAATTGTAATTAAAGTGGAATTGGTTTAAAATCAAAAAGGAATTTGAAATATAGATTGTAAATGTAATTTATAAATTGAAATAAACTTCATAAATAAATGAGATTATAAGTTGAAATAGAATTCCGGAGAATATTTGTAAATAAACGGAGATGAAATTCCAGAGTAATGTTTAAATATGAATTGGATGGATGGGGAATTTGGAATTTTTGGGAAAAATTTAGAATTCCTTTGGATTTGGAAGTGGTTTCCAAAGGTTTTGGAGAAATAATAGTATTATTTCGTAAATATTTTTGGTGTTGAATTGGAAATCTGGAAGATTTGAAATTAAAAATATTTGGAAATGTTTTTAAAGAAATAAAAGCATTGAACTCTTTCGGTCACTGGAAAATAACGTTGGTGATGACTGCAGCATCATTGATGTTTATTTTCGAGTTTCTAAAAGAGAAATTGCTACCAAATTGTTTTAAATTGGGATTGTTTGTGAATTGGGTTTGATTTTGAAATTCAAAGGGATAATTGAATTTGCCAAAGAATTTTGGATATAGTTGCATTCTAAGGTGATATTGAAATTTTGGAAATTTGTTTAAACTCTGGAATCTTGATTAAATGTTTATGGAATAATAAAAATATATTGGCTAAATAAAATGTATAATTCTGAGTTAAAAGTAAATTGTGAATGTAATTGATTATAAATAGAAGATGTAAAATTGAAATTATATTTAAAGTTGTACAAATTTAAAGATCAAATGGAATTTGATTTGAAGTTAGAAAAGAGTTGAGAATCAATTCAATTTGAATTGGGAATGAATCAAGTCCAATGGAAATTGGAGTAAATTAAATTGGGATTGGGTTAATTTAAATGGAGTGGAAATTTAAATTGAATTGTTGGGAAGTGAACAGTTTTGGCTCTAGACCATTTTCAATGTAAATTGTTTTAATATAAATAGTTTTAAATCTATTTTCTTATCTATTTCCTATACAACTTTCTTTTTAAAACCTAAACTGATTTTGCCACTACTTTTGGAACTCTTTAACTATTTTACAACTGTTCTATAAACTAATTATTAATTTTCAACTAAGTTACGAATTAATTTCTATTTTACAACTATTTCGCAATTATATAAGATTTCTATAACTATTTAACTATTTTCCAACCCTTTTGCAATTAGTCAATTATTCTACAACTATTTTGCAAACTATTGATTATTTTTCAACTACTTATCCATTTTCAAAATTTCCAAGCTATTTCCTAAATATAAACTGGTCGGAGTTCAAACTGTTATTGATTAAATACCCAACTGGGATAAGAATTAAGGTAATAATCCAAATGAGGATTAAGGCAAATGTGAATAGAAAGGAAATTGATATTGGAAAGAGTAGTCAAACGTGAATATTTGATTTTGGATAAACAAAGTTATATCTTTGTTATATATTCTTCCCTTGTTGAATCTATTGCTGGAAGAAAAGGATTTTGGAAGTGTTTGAAGTATAAAAAGAATTTTATACGAGTTTAAAGTGATCCAAGGTTTTAAAAATTATATATGTCTGTATATATATAAAGGATCTTATGAGGATTTTGGAAAATGTTTTGAGAACCTTTGGTTTTGGAAAGGCTTTTGATTTTTTGGGTAAAATCAATATTGGAATTTGGAAAGCCTAGTTTGAGAATTATCGATTTTGGAATAATCGATTTTGTGTAAAGGAGCCTTGTATGAGATCATACTAGGTGTATGACTTGAAAGATACTATATGTATAGTATAAAGTATTTTTGATGATGGCTCTGGGAAAAAAGGCGCTCCCTTGGAATGAACTTCTCAGGAGTGCCACTGGGTGGTGCTGCCTTGAGCCCTAGGGGGGTTCTAAAGTTGATCCTGTGAGGAGTCCGGACAAACTAGTTCCTGAGGATTATTTTGGTAGCGAAAATCGATGGCGTTGATGCCTACGGGGGCATTTGGGTTATGCTTTGACGACAGTGTAATTCGATGTCGCTGCGATCTACTATGGGGGACCATAGCGAAAATTGTGTGGAGGATGAGTGCCAACGGTCTACACTTGATTTTGCCGAGAAGGCAACGCAACATCGGTAGACTGCGATCTATGGTCAAGTGGGGAGAAGTTTCATTCTTTTGGCAGCGAAATTCGAGGGCGCTGATGCCTACAGTTATATGAGTTTTTGCTGTGATAGCTACGTAACCCCAGTTGCATCTGCGATCTGTAGCAGGTTCCATGGTGTAATCGAGGGGCGCGGAGGCCTACAGTTAATCTATGGATTTTGTCGGGACGGCAACGTAACCACCGGGTTGACTGCGACCATGGATGGGGGTGATGATTTCCAGAGCATCCTTATTAAAGATATTTCCTTTATTTTCAAAAACTGTTTTCGACATTTTCAATAAAATTATCTTCCAAGTATTTTCACTGGGTGTTGAAAACGGGTTTACCAAGTACTTATAGATTTTCAGTCCTACGCCTGATCAACGTATGACTGAATTTCTGTTAGAACATGGATGGACTGGTTGAGACATCGAGTTATAAGAAATATTTTTATAAAAAGCTATTTTAATTGTATTATCTGAATTTAAAGACAGTTCTAAATTTTAAAATTTAAGGGAAAAATCCAAACTGGAATTATAAAATAAAATTGGACTCGGGAAAAATGTAAATGATGCGATTCTTTGTAATAAAATCGAATCTTGATATAAAATTGGAAGTAAGCTAATTGGCTAAATAATTGTTTGATCGAGTATGTTAAAAAAATTTAACTTGGGTAAATAAAATGGATTGTAAGTTGATAATGGGTTGGAAATGAATTTGAATTTTCAATAGAATTCAACTTAGACTTGATAATGAATTAAATAAGAAGAGATATTGTAAAATAAAAATAAAATAGAGTTGGATTGAAAAATGTGATGGTTTGAATTACAAATAAAATTCAAGTGTGATTTGAATAATATTTAACGTAATTTGCAAGTAAATTTGATATAATGGAAGTGTCGTCGAATGGAATAAAAGTGAATTATAATAGAAACGGTTTGGGTTGCAAACAAGACCCTGGTGAGTAGAAATAAATTAAGAATGGCCTTGTATTAATAAAATAAATTCGATGATGAATTAAGTGGGTAAATTAAATAGTTAAAATGGGTTAATTGAATTAAATAATAATCGATGAAGTCTGATTTAATAAAGACTAAATCAAAGATGTGATTGGAATTGGATTATCAGACTGAACTTAAGTTCGGTAGCATAATAATTTGAAGTATAAATGAGTTAAGTAGGTGCTTGGGTATTATTTTGATAAATTATGGAGGTGAATTAAAATGAAATAGATGGGCTAACTGAATTAAATGGAATTTGATTCGATGAGAATCAAATTGAATGGATGTAAACTTAAATTGATGTTGGGATAAATTAAAATAAATCAATGTAAGTTTAAAATTTATGGAAGCTTGGCTTCGAATAAGGGTAAAAGCCATTAAATAAAAGCTCGGTTTAAATTAATTTGGGAATGGTTAGTAGTACACAAGCATGGAATGTGTCGAGCTAAATAAAATGATTGTGAATAAATTAAAATGGAATTGAATTAAATAAAATTGAGTTGGAATCAATTTTAATTGGTTATAAAACTTAAGTAATTATTTATTCACATGGATATTATCAAATTGCTTTGAAATAATTGTCGTTTAATGTAAACGAGATTTAATTTCTATGAATTAGTGGAAGCAAATATAATTGATTTTGAGTCAATTGATATGAATATGAGTTTGTTTTGCTTAAAATAAAATGAATGTAAGCAATTGTATTGTAAACCCTTAAAATTAAATGAATGGATTATGAATTCAGTTGGAAGCAATTGGATTTGCTTTAAATTATATAAATCTCTTATGGTAAGCATTTGGTGCTTGTTGCTTTTGAATTGCTTGTGTTTAGCCATTAAAAGTAAGTGAAATGCTAATAGTATTTCTATATGTGACACTTACATATTTAAATTGAGTAAGTACAGGTACAGGGAAGCCGTTTGACTAGATTTGGGGTATGCTAATTGCTAAAATAAATAAGCAGCTTGCTTAAAATGCTAAATAAGGTACGCCTACGCAATAAAAATAGGAAATATGAACTGTTTTTGCTTTTTCCGACCGTGTGGGTCGATGTATACATATTTATATATATATTGTCAAATTGCAAAAGCTCCTCCATACAAAGGAGACTCTGCCAAAAATTTTTGGAAATTTTGGGAGTTAGAAAATTCTTGGAAAAATTTGGTTAATAACAAAACAATTTCAAAATTGGAAATTACAGTAAACTAGTAAATGGAACTAATATGAATCAGTTAAATGAAAGATAAAGCTCAATATTAGAAATCGAAAATAAATTGAATTCATATGAAACGACGAAAACTAATTTGAATAGAAGTGGGTATGAAACTTATGTAAAGAGATGTATAAAATGATTTTGGAATATTATGATTGGATATTATTGCTAAGTAGGTTATGCAGGTATTAAAAGGGGCAAAAGGAATTGGATTTGATTCCAAATGATAAATTTGAATTGCCCGACAAAAAGGTATGTATTTTAAAATTCTGTATGGAATTGGATTGGGTTTTTGATGTAGCCACTTGGCTTTTGTTTTCTTTTTGGAATTTGGGAGCCCGTAGAGGCCTTTCTGTAGTAGTACCGAGCTAGCCGCGCAAAGGAGACGCTAGCAAAAATTTTCGGAAATTTAGGGAGTTAGAAAAATTTTGAGAAAATTTTGATAATTCAAAATTTGGTTTTAAATTGAAATTTAAATAATTGAGCAAAAGGGGTGTTGTTTGAAACTATAGAGGGTTTTGGGAAGTTGGTTAAGGTGATAGAGGGACTTTAATAAAGGATAGTTGGTAGGAAGTTGAATTGTGAGTTTTGGAAAAAAAGGTAAGCGGGTATTGGTCCATTCTCCCTAATTAGTAATTTCGGGGACGAAATTATTTTAAGGGGAGAGGAATGTGATGACCCAGAATTTCTAACAATCTAAATTTGAATAGTTAATTGATTTTAAAATATTTAAAAGTTAATTTTAGCTTGAATTTCAGGATATCAATATTTACTTGATTATTAAATCATTGAATTATATAGTTTAAAATATTGAATTTAATAATTGAAATTGGGTAAATTGTTGAATCCGAGATTCTAGGCCTGTTTAAAATAATTTGAAGGCTTATAAAATCTATAATGATGATACTAATAGAATGGTTGAAATTTAATTTAAAGGTAATTTGTTCAATTTTAATAATATATCGTTCAAATTGAATTTTAAAAAATAGCCTTCCGAGGCATAGTCTCGGAATTCGACGAAACTAGTTCCATTGGATCCGTAATAGTTAGTTATTATCGGATTTCAATTTTCGTAGCAATCGGAGTTGTCGTTTGACTCTGGCAGCTCAAAACGCTCAGAACTATTTTGATCGATTTAATTTAATATCGATGGTTTAATTTCGTAACTCGCAGATACGTTCAAATTAGCTTCCGAAACATGTTTCATTGTGTTCGGAATATGGGTAAAACCCTATAATCACCTAGCGGCATTCCTTAAGGGGAGTTCGCAATTTTAAATGGCAATTAATGAGACATTTTGAAGGTTTTATGATATTATAATGGTCAAAGATATTTTATTAACGCTTATTCAAGAAGCTTCCCTAGATTGATATTTATCCCCATCTTCTTTTCCAATCGAAGATCAGAATCGAACTCCAATAACTTAAAAAAAAGTAAAGAGGGGGTACTAATGGCCGGTCGAACAATTCGAAAAAAAATTGGCCGAAGCCATTCATTCGAATGGGGTAGCCGAGAAAAGGGGAGTGAATGGACGAAGGCTCGCAAATTAAATCATGTTTCCGTTCGATAGTAGAATTGGGGGTGAGCTCGAATTCATCCTTTACTGGCAAGGCCGGTTTTGAGGGCGAGCACGGTCACATCGTGAAAGCCACAGCAAGTCGAGTTCGAGGCCGCGATCCTCAAGGTGGAGTTGCGTGCGCGCGAAGTGAAATGAAGGGGGGGTGGAGTCGGCGATTCGTGATGTTGTGGTTGATGGCTAACTGTGGAGCTGCGCGTCGACGAGAGGTGGTGGATGTTGAGCATGCTTGAGGAGATGGGTTCGAATCCATTAGGTATCTTTTTTGTTTAATTTAATTTAATATCTATAGGGATAAACAATAATTAATGTTCATAAATATTAGAGAGGAATTTATTCAGATGAGATGTTGATATGCAGTAGGGTTTTTGACAGTACTAGGGTTAACGAAAAAAGAAAAAAGAAGAAGGGAAATTTGTTCCAGATGATTAATTTATTAGTTAACCCATTTAAATTATTTTTAGGTTGGTAAAAGGGAAAATTAGTTTATAAATTTAGATTTATTTGGTTGAATTAAATCATTAGTTAAAATTTAAATTTTTAAACATTGGTTAGTTGTTTGCTTAAATCGAATATTGATAAGTGGTATAAATATTTTCACAAGGTCTGAAAATTGAAGGAAACAAATCGAGGTCGGATTTGGATTGCAAAATCAAAGGTGAGTAAATCTCACTCTGTCTAGTAATTATTTAAATTCATATGGTTAAATTTAAATATTTGGTTGAGGATTTAAGTTAATTGGATATATACTGATGGTGATGTGACGTTGGTTTCGTTTGATTCTCGAGTTAATTGTGGATTGACTCGAAGTATATGGGGTTTTGAATTGTTTTAAACTTAAATCATAAATATGACAATGATTTCATTTTAAATTTAGTAAGGGCTTGATGTGTTGTGATTCATTAAATTAGTAGGGAATTTGAAATGAATAATTGATTGACTTAATTAATTAATGATTTGGCTTAACTAAATTAGTAACGAATGAGTTGAATTAATTAATTAAGGTTCAAGTAAACTAATTAAGTGCAAGTAGTTCAGAATAATAATCGAATGGTGTGTTAATTAATTTCTTAATGAAATTAATGAAATAAAATTTATTTTGCGAAAGAAAGCAAGAGATTAAATGAGATAATCAATTAAGGAGTAAGTAATTTATTTAATGAAGTAAATAAAGATAATTAAATATAGGTAGAGGTTGTTTGAGAAGGATTAATATCAGGGTTTAATTAATGTAATTAATTTGGATTAGGATAATGAAAATGAAATTGGAACTCATAATTTATATAATTAAGGATGTAATTTAAGATGAATTAATCAAAATAAGTGACTTATGAGTTAATTAATAAGTAATTAAGGATTAATGTAATTAAAATAGTTAATTAATTCATGAAGTAATTAAGATTACCTATGACTTTGGTCAAGAATAATTAAAATCGTGCAGCTAATTAAAGATGATTACTTGAATGTAATTGAAAGATAATTAATCAAGGGTGATTAATTAAGATGAATGAGGATGGGTTGACCAATTAGTTAACTTGGAATTTAATTAACGTTGAATGAAGGGATATAGGTAATTGAGATTTGAAATTCAATTGATTAAATTGGATTGATTTGTATGTGATGGATGATTGATTGGTATTGGATGTTTTGAATGCGTTGGTATCTCTGATGTGAATGTTGTTTATTTCAATTGAATAACTTGAGATAGGATAACATGGATTTCGAAGAGACCGGGGCTGGGTATTGGGAAATACCCGAAACCCCTTCGAATTATTTTAATTAATTGATTTCTTAAATCAATAGGATGGAATGAATTGATTTAAGTGAATTGGATTATTTCATCAAAATTTGATACTTAGAAATTTATATATGAAATAAGCATTGTCTATAGCAAATTGTGAATTGGTTAATTGATATAAGTTACCCCGGGTTATATAAGTTGATTGCTTTGGTATTCCATGTTAGTTGGATTTACTCACGCTGGTTTCCAGCCTTACCCGGGTGTTACTTTGGTGTAATGCTCGGGTCAGACCGAGTATTACAGATCTTCAGGTAGGTACGTTCTGGAGCTCAGGAGGCGAGCAGGATGGCAATATCGCTTAGAATATTTCCGCTGTAATTATATTATTGTAATTCTATGATAAATTGATTGTATATGACCAGCATTTGAATATATATGAAACTCTGATGTATTAGAATGTAATCGACAGATATAGTATTCTTTTGATAATGTTATTATTTATTATTATATTTTATCCGCTGCGATTGTGAGATGTTTGGTGTTTCTGTTCTTCTTCTTCTATCTCTTTCTTCTTTTTCATAACTATCTGGAATTTTCGGGTTAGAAAATTTTGGGTCGTTACAATATCTATTTTTAAATAAGCTCATTATTATTTACAAATAATTTACCCTATTTAAAAATCAATTTAAAATACACAGAAATAAATATTTTTAAACACACTTATCAATTATGAAAACAATAAGCCAATTTTGAATTTATTTACATAATAAAATAATTATTCTTATTATAAAACCAATTTATAGCCATAATTAAAACATTATATTATTATTACTTGGTTGATTATCTTTGAAAATAACAATTCATCAATTTCAAATAATTTAAATTAAGAGATTATTACTTTTTAAATTCCTAGAAATTCTGGGATATTACATGGTCTATATATTGATTGATTATGTTTAAAATTTTAATATCTATCACATTTACCTTACTATATTTTACTTATATTATTATCTATCTCATTCACATTCTACTATACTATGTTATTATCATATACGGTGCTATAGTATAAGATTTAGGGAGAGTTATTTGGTTTATGATTAGTTTTTGTTGATGACAAAGGGGGAGAATTATAAAATAAGTCAGATAGGCCTAGATTAAGGTGGAGTTAGTGGATTAAGGAGGATTCTTTGGAATAAGGGGGAGTCAAAATTTTTGGAGTAAATTTTATAAACAAAGTTTGTCATTAGCAAACAGGGGGAGATTGTTAGTTCCTGAGATGATGGTTTTGATGACGACAAACCTTAGGACTTGTTGTAAAATATAAATACTAATATCTTTGTCTATATATATATTTACGTATGTATGTATATGCAGGATATATATATATATATATATATATATATATGCAGGCTGGGGCGGCTCTAGCACCCGGGTTGCCCTAGGCAAGCGAGAATCTAGGCGGAAAAAATATTGAGTTGCCCGACGCAACTCAGAGGTCAGCTAAATTTTTTTTGAAAAATAATGCTTGAGAAAAGAATCGAACTAGGCAACGTAGAGGCCGGCTAAAAACATGGGGCGGCTCTAGCACCCGGGTTGCCCTAGGCAAGCGAGAATCCAGGCGGAAAAAATATTGAGTTGCCCGACGCAACTCAGAGGTCAGCTAAATTTTTTTTGAAAAATAATGCTTGAGAAAAGAATCGAACCTAGGAAACGTAGAGGCCGGTTAAAAACATTTCAGAAATTAATGTTCGAGAAAGAATCGAACCTGCAACCTTTGTAATGGAAGTTTTGCACACAACCACGCACCAATAATTGCTTGTTGGGTATAAAATAAAGTATATTATTTAAAACACCAAATTACGTTAACCATCCACCATCTCCACCTGTTGCCCCCAACCGAGGGGTTGCCCTAGGCGGTCGCCTAGTTAGACTGCCCCTGAAACCGGGCCTGAGTTTATGGAGTGGTTGCACTGATGTTTGGGTGTGGGATGGTCGAACTCAGTTCACTATATGTTGAGGAAGTGTGAGGCGATTGTGGTCGGTGGTCTCTGGTTGAGTGTGACTGAAGTGATGTGGTGATGCCTGTAGCAGGTTGTAGGGTTGATGAAGTATGAAGTGATATTGGGTGGATGTTGAGGAAGTATGAAGTAGTGGTTGGCTTTTGTTGGAGTTCTGGTGAGTTGGAGATGAAGTGTTGGAAGTTTGAAGGTTGGTGAAGGGAAACAGGTTGCTGTATAGGCTATAGTGGTAGTAGGTTGCAGTGGGTGGTGATGAATGTAGTTGTTTGTAGTTGTGGTGCAGAAGTGATGATGATGGTGATTGGAGCAGTTTTGTGGTTTTGGTGAGTTGAATGATGAAGGAATGTCGTTGTGATCCGGAAGTGATGACAGTGGAAGCAGGATGGTGGTAGTAGAGGTTGTTTAAAAGAGTGTCGATGAAGTATGAATGTTTATGGTTATGGATGTGGAGTGTAGCAAGGCAAGTTGATGGAAGAGTTTGGGAGGAATTTGGCAATTGGTTGTGGTGATGTAAGGAGGATGGTCTGTGATATATGGAATGACAGAGGAAGAATGAATGGTTGGTGATGTTGATGGATGCAAATGCTATGTGGTTGATGATGGTTTTAAAGAAGTTGATGGACAGTTGAGTGAGTGTTGTAGGAAGGAGGAAGTGCTGGTTCAAATGGTAGGAAAGAGCAAGGTAGTTGTTGTACTTCTGTGAAAATGGTTGATGTTGTCTGTGGAGGAGCAGAGGTTTGAGTGATGAAGTAGGGTTGTTGTAGTGATGAGATGGCGCTGTTTGGTTGCTGTATGTTGAGAGTTGATGGTAGAAGTGCACTATAGGAGATGTTAATCAAGGAAGGAGATGGACGGTGAAGGAGAAGTTAATTTGCAGAAGTAGCAATGGTTTAAGGGCAGTGTTGATTCCAGGCAAATGGTGGTTATAATGGATGAAGGAAGGTTGCACTGTGTATTATGTTGGAAGTAGTGTTGTAATTCATAAGGAAATGTACTATTGAACAGTGAAATGTAAATGAAAATGATATGTTGATTTTAAAATGCACTTTGTAATGAATTTATTTTTAATAAAATGAAGAATTGAAGTGTGAAGATAGAAATGAAGTGATAAAACAAACAAAATAAATGCTCAAACCAACCAAAATAAAAATCACACAACAAAATAGCCAAAACAAAAGTTAACAATGCAATGCAATTTTTTTTATATACAACTCAACATACAAAACCCTATAAAATCAAATAGAAATAATTCGAAGAGTAAAATTAAAATTAAATTGCAATTCCCCGACAATGGTGCCAAAAACTTGTTAAACGGCGAATTTCCTATTGATTAGAAAATCGTCGAAAAATTATATAGTCAAAAAAACCGCAAGCGCATGACGTATAATTATAGTACGTATGCGCGTCCGGCTCGATCCGCAGGTAATGAATTAAATTTCAATAATACTCAATCAAATTAGCCCAAAGTTTGAAGTTGTTTTAAACTAAGAAAAACTATAAAAATTAGCTAAAGCAAAAGCGAATGAATTATGATAATAAAGAACAATTTGGAGGCAAATCCACTTCCCATCATTCAAATAAATCGACAACAAAATTCACTTGTTATATCTCGTTAAAATTTTAAGTAGAAATGATAGATGTGTTTATTATAAGTATGATTTATTTGTGCTATTAATTGGCGCAACTTAAATTATCGAACTCTAACACACCTTTCAAACCCACTTATCAACACTTATGAAATTGACATGAAAATTAAAAATAAAATCTATTTAAAGTATGATCTATTTACTATTAATTAGTAACATAGACCATCAACTTTTGATTCTAGTTTGACTTTCATGATCAAAACCACTTAGGCAAATGATCAAATAGTTTATATTTTAAATGGATCTAAGCATAGCCTATTTGAGATGTCAACATAGGCTATCAAAATTCAATAAAAAAACATAAACCACCATCATTCATATTTTCCATCAAGCACGTAAGAGATATTACAGATGAAATCATTATGTTAATTTAATATGTTTCATGAGAGCTTCATTATCCTAAATTGAAAGGGTTTAGCTACTTATATTTGAAAACATATTAACATAAATTGATTTTGACATCAACATAAAGGAAGAGAAGTGCTAATTAAAAGAAGAATGAACTAACTACTTGCATAAAATAAATCTAAACTAATTACATGAATTAAAAGAGAACATAAGACAATAAAAGTGGATAAAAGAAAGCATAAATAAAAATTGCATGAAAGTAAATACAAGGCTAAGAAGCCATGAATGAAACTTTTATTTATCTTTGATTTTGTGGCTCAACTTTCATGAAAAGTAGGAAGATCATTATATGAGACAAAAGGGGTATTATACATGCTTGAAACCCTAATTCATATTTTAGGGGGCCACTAAAATACTCTTAAGAAAGTGTAACCTCCAAGTAACCATTATGGGATTAATTAATCCTCACTAACATGCCTTTAAGCCTCCATTAACATGTGTACGTGCTTTAAATTATGGACCATATGATAGTGGGTTTATGGGCTCATCCATGTTGCATGAATTCATTTATTTCCTTTCTTCATTTGCCTTCAACATATGTGCACACATTCATCTATGAACCTCTTCATATTTACACTTCATTTCCTACAAATAAAAATGTGCAAATAAATTTTCGCAAATCAAAACATACACAAAATTACCATTTTACCCCCCAAATGAAGATGAATAAAAGATGATTTGAAAACAATTTAAATTTTGGTAAAAATATGTAAATACTCTAATATGCTCATTTATTTAAATAAAAGTAGATTAAATATGGAAGTAATAATATACACTTTAACGTGCACATCAGGGTTTGCCTTTTATTTATAGTTGCTTGGATGCATCAGGGCCGTTGGATGGAGAATATTCTAAGAAGTTTAAATTCGGGTCGTTTAGGCCATTTAAAACCCTAGCTGTCATTAGACGACCGACCCAAGGAGGTTGTTGATGGGTTACCAGTCCTTTAGTGCAATTTATTTATTTTCCTATTTTAGCATTATAAATATTTATTTCCTACTTATATTTAACACTAACAATTTCTTTAACATTAACCTATTGTTAACATTAATAACATTTATTACTTCAAATACGTTTCGAATTATTTTCGATTTGAAATTTTCAAATGTCAATAACTTCTACGTTTGAACTCCGATCGCGAAGCTCTATATATGAAAATTGCTCAAAAATTTCCGTGAACACAATGGTGCAAGTTTCATAACCAAATTCTGATGTTTGCAAAATTTCCATTTTTGGTGTTATGATTAATTGATTGATTTTTCTTAATTAATTTCTTGTTAATTTTACAGGGTGTAATAGGTTCCTTATGCATTAGCAATAAGAATTATCATAAATATTATATTGTATACAATATCACACTTTGCTCAAGTATTTGATACATAGAGCAAGCAAGAAATTGGAATTAAGATAATATAATGATAATTTAGGGTGTTCTCGATTATATATGAAATATTAGAGAACTGTCTATAAAAACATTAAACTCCTTATGCATGGACTCAAGCTTCATTAATAGGATCGAGTATAATATGTCAATCCTAAATTTATGTTCAAATTTAAGTTCAGAACTTCAACTTAGAAATATTCCAAATAATAAGAAGTAGTTGATTCAAAAAAAGGCTAAGCACATCGCCTTGAACTACATTACAATGTAAGAAGTATAAACAAATGCAAAATTTTATAACCGAGCTAAAGGTGATTTCAAATATTGAGAATCCCATAGCATTGTTATAAGGTAACAATATAGTTCGTAAAGGAACCTAAAGCTCACTAGAAGTCAGGAGACATATTTCAAATAGTTCCACATGATAAAGGCAGTTTATTAACATTGGAGAGATTTGATTGATATAGTAGATAATTAAAACAAAATAGTATACCCATTCACTAAGTGACTGATCCGATTAGTTCTCAAAAAACCGATTAAAGAAGTTAGAATAAGATTCCATAATTGACCCCAAGGGAAAGTTGGAGATTGATAGAGATTAGGGTATGCCCTAGGCCCTAGGGGCAATTATGTGATTTGTTACATATAATAACTTGATAACCAACCTTATTCAAAATACTTAATATGTTATGTGATGGTAATTAGAATGTGTTGTAATCATGAGAAATTTATCACATTAAGATGACATATTATTTTAAATATTCCTAGTCAATATGTTTCGAAATGAGATATCGATACATCTATTGAGGCTATAGTGCATAACACTCTCCAAATGTTAAGCAGTATATTACTCATGGCTGCTAGAGACACCAAGGGTTATACTGATATTTATTAGATAATTATGGAAAGACTTACTCGAGAGTTTTCCATTGGTTATTATTAACTAAGGTCAAACAGAGAATCTCGAATTGATGATGTTACACAGTTCCCTTGACTTGAGAATACTATAGAACTTTAATGTGGACACTCTACTTTAATTATAATTAGATCATGGCATGGCTTCTATCAACGATAGTAATTGGATCAAAATCAAAGCATTAGAGGTGAAGCGCTATTAAATAGAAAATCCATCTTCTCGGTTATACGGGATCAATACCACGGTCAACTATAGTCAACTCAAAATCAAAATTTCTAGTCAGAGCAGTACAAATAATAATAATTGTTATCATTGAACCAATGATTTTGTGATTGGATTAACAAAGTTGAATGTGAATTATGTTAGAGTTTTGACCAAAACCAAATTCCATAAGTCCTAATATGATATAGATTTGACAAAGACAATTGGTGTAAATGATCATATTATAGGGTATTTCTTATAATAAGTAAAATTGGATTTTACCAAAAAACAATAAATTTAACCAAAATGTCACACTACTAGCTATAGCGGTGTGAACGTTATTTTCGAATTATTCAATATTAATTGTTGACAGAATTTACAACTTTGAGTCAGACAATCGAAATAATGAATACTCTTAATGAACCATAAGATTTAGTTAATTTATAATTATTGTAAACTAATTAAATCAATTAATATTTATGAAATATTATATATTAAATTTTATTTGACTTTTTTAAGATTCATTTATTTAATAAGGTGCATACATAAAAGTTATAAATGTGTGTACCGATATACATTGTCACTAGAATGTTTAAATTAGATTTAAATAAAATAATACTAAGTGAGTTTTAAATAAATTAATTGAATTAATATATGTGAAATATTAATTGTTAAAATTTTATTTGATTTTTTTGAATACTGTTAGTACTTAATAATGTACCTATATAAAAGTTACAAACATGTTGTGCTATACGATATTAACAAAACATTTAAACTGGAACTAAATGAGATGAATGCTAATAGGATTTTTGAAATTTCGAGGGCCCATATGGCACCATTTATGGTCGGCCATGCATGTAAAGGAAGGAGAGGATTTATTGAGATTTAATAGAGAATTAAAAGGGGAAATTTTAAGAAAGGGGATGGAAAAGGTTTCTATTATTTCTTTTAAACAAATATCCATTTATTTCATTCAGTTTCGTTTTTCTTTCACTAACAAAATTTCCTCTTCGTTTCCCATCATCTATAGCCGAATTTTCATGATAGCCTATGGTTCTGATGCCCCCAAAAACAAAATCAATAAAAACAAAATAAAAAGGGTGGTTATCTCTCGACTGTTGCAAGATCCAAAGATTGGTTCATTGAATCTAGGAACCCTTTCATCATTCGACGTATTTCTCTTGGCTACATCTCAAGGTAACCTTTGATTTTATTAATATACAAATTCATCATGTTTATATGCTTTGAATTCTCACCATTTGTATCTCTTTTATCTGTATGAATTTTGCAGTATGATATAAATCTCTACTTGCCTCCTTTGAATCAGTTGTATGCTCATCTTGTTAATACGTTTTTAACGCCTTCTTGCCCTACTCTTCTATGGTTTATGTGCTATCTATGCTAGTAATATAGATCCATTGGTCCCTTCTATTTATTTATGGAGATTGTTTATTTAGTTTAGATTTGAATCTCATTATCATGAATTTATATATGCCTAAATCATATAATTCCTTTTGTTCCACAAACTATTATTTAAACCAATTTTTATTGAAATTTTATTTATTAATTGATCTAAAGTTTCATGTTATAAAGTTGAGTATTGAGTTCATATACTACAAGTTGGTTTAAACCAATTTTGGCTATTGTTTGCATAAGAATAATAATAAAGTAAAATTAAAATTTATAAGTGGACCTTTTTGGAAAAAAGGACATATAACCATAGAATTCTTTCTTAAGTCAACAATTAGATCCAAGTTAGATTAGTTTCATTGTTCGAAGTATGTCTTTTAAATTACAAATTAATTGAATACATTTGTTACTTGTTGTTTTGATTTTAAAACATTGATTTAATTATTATATATGTGTGTGTGTGTGTGTGTGTGTGTGAAGACACACACTCACCAACACACACGAATATATGTATGTGTTCTTAATTTAAAGTTTACAAAATGGATTTTATGTAAAATACTATAATTTTGATTTTAAACTATCTCTTAATTAAAAGTAACATTAAATAGTTTTCCTTAACTTTAAAACATGTCAGACGATTAAAGTCTATCTTAGTGTGAACATGTATACATACATGTGTATGTGTGTGTAAAAAATAAATCTTATTTTTCTAAATAAATAAATAAAAAGATTTCTAATGAAAAAGGAATATACATAAAGGGGATATGTCTGTTGCATTGTAAATCTCAACACCTAAATATGTTCACATTAAATATGTATACTTTCTATATGTTGCATTTGTACTTTCACATGTGGATGCATTTGATACGCTCATTATAACATATATATACAACTTATGCCAAATCAAATTACGTTCGACAAATTAAATAAAATGAAGACTAATTTAAATTAGATCTAAAATCATATTCAGGCTTCATAGGTTGGGCTAAGATTCAAAAATTAGAATAATAATTGAAATCTACCTATTCCACCTGTTTTTTGTTTTCCCAATTCCAACACTTTACTCTATGCATTTATAACTATTTGGCCTCCTTATGCCATTCAATCCTAAAATAATGTTAAATCCCATTTTTATCAATATGTAAATGTCATGTATGTGCATCACGTCATATTATAGCATGATTTTGAAGGAACTATGCCGGTTGGAAGCGGATGAATAAGTAGATTTAAAAAAATTCTTATTTTGAATCTTTGGACATATAAAATCAAAAGGTATATTAGATCTAATTTAATAAAGTTTTAAATAAAATATTGTTTCATTTAAAATTGGTTAAAAACTAGTTTAAATTTAATTAAAATTCAAATTTAAATGTATAGTGCACCAATACACCCATATGTGTAGTAGGTACGTATAAGAGTTAATTTAGAGAAAGAAACCTTTCGTTTTTTTCTCTAAAACATGTGCAATTAATTGAAGGACAATTTTCTACTTTATTTGGAGAGAGAAACATTCATCTCTCTCTCTAGTTAAATTGATTGATTTCTTAAATGTAATTAATGAGCAATTTATGCATAAAATGCGAGTATATCCAAATATACATTATTGTATATTGTGTAAATGCAATAAATAGGAAGTTTATATAGTTAATGTGTATGTGTTTAGGTCTTGGGATTTACATTGCACCAGATACATTCTCCCTTTATATATACCTTTGTAGTCCAATTTTTTTTACACAAAACAAAATTTATTTTATAAATATGCATAAGCATGTATACATATATGCATATACTTGTTTACGTTAAAATTGATTTTATTGTTTGACATCTTTTAAAATTAGAGCAAACAATTTAAAGATATTTTAAGTAGGGAATAGTTTAAAATCAAAATTACAATTTTACATATAAGTCCATTTTGTAAACTTTGAATTAAGAACACACACACATACACACTCATACACACACATACATAAACACACACACACACACACACCATATACATATATACAATAGATGAATCAATACTTTAAATTCAAAACAATGTGTAACATAATTACTCAATTAGATTGTAGTTAAAAAATATATACCTTCAATCAATAAAATTAACAAACTTAAACCCAGTTGTTAAAAAATCAAAAGTTTTTTAAGATTTTATAGAAAAGTCCACTTGTAAATTTAAATTGAATTAAATATTATTCTTATGTAAGCAAACCAAAACCGTTTTCAAAAAAATTATAATAAATACGCCTACAATTCCCTAACTTTTAACATACAACTTATATGAATTAATTAAAATATTTTTCAATAAAAAAAGGTTTGAACAATGATTTCTAGGACAAAAATGAATTAGACAACTTAGGTACATATAAATTCTTGATAATAGGATTCAAATCTAAACTAAATACATAAAATTAATAAAAGCGGTGATGGATTACTATATTGCAAAAGATCATACAGAAGAAGAAATGTAGGAGGTGGATGATTCAAACCATATAAATAAAAACATAATAATAAGTTAACCAGAGAATTAACTTTGGATGTTGCCTATAATCACACTTTGAATGATTAACCAAAGGCTTCAAGATTCATAAATCTTCCTCCATATTTTGCAAAGATCAAGAGGTATAAACCGCCTTTTATAAATTGAATTAATTTATGTCTTATTTTAAAAAAAATTATGCCCTGCAACTCCATGAATATTCATCTATGATTTGAGAGAGAAGATAGAAAAAGTTTTTGTCAGGAAAGAATGAATAATGAAAGAAAAGAAGGGAGATTTGTTTTAAAAGAATGATACAAAAATTTCCAATTTCTTCCTTAAAAACTTTCCCCTTTAATTATTTATTAAATCTCAATAAAGTCCACTCCCTCTTCTACATGCTTTCAATATTTCCAAAATCTCATTAGCATTAATCCTTTTTATAACCAATTTAAATGTTCTACCGATATCGTATATCGTTGCATGCATTTATAACTTTTATATATGCACTTTATTAAATACTAATAGTATCCAGATAAATCAAATTAAATTTTAATTATTAATATTTAAATATTAATTTATTTTTTGATGTATAAACACATTTAGCATTTGTTTTATTTAAACTAATTTAAATATTCTACCAACATCGTCTAGTAATACGCAAGTTTATAACTTTTATATACGGACTTTATTAAATATTAATAGCATTCAAACAAATTTAATAAAATTTAATTGTTAATATTTCATAAATATTAATTAATTTACAATAATTATCAATAAATTAAATTATATGGTTCATTTAGAATATTCATCATTTCGATTGTGTGACTCAAAAGTGTAAATTAGTATTAGTGATTATTATCGAACAATTCATATACCAATGTTAACCATTACCCCAGCCAGTGATGTGACATTTTGGCTAAATTTATCGCTCACACGTCTTTTGGTGAAATTCAATTTTACTTATTATAAGCGGTAGCTGGTAGTAATGATTATATACGCTAATTTTTTTCGATAAAACTATATCATATTAGAACTTTTGGAATTTGGTTTTGATCAAATTCCAACATCGTCCACATTTATAACAACCCAATTTTTGAGTAGTGATTAATTTAAGTTCATAATAGTAATTTAGTTAATTAAATTAGAATTTGGATATTTATTTGGAAAATGGCTTTTGAAATTATGTAAAAAAAAGGATTTGATTGTGAAAATAATATTTTATAAAAGAAATATAATTTAAATATAATAATATACATAAACCAATTATACTAAACTTACTAATAATAATTGTGTGAAATTTTAATATGTATATATATATAAACATTTGAAAATGTATTATTTGATTATGAATAAACTAAATTAAATTGGATATTTTATAATTATTTAAAATACTGTTTAATTATAGTAAATTATGAAATCATTTTTATATGTTATATTTGGCTTAATAAACTATTTTTGGAGAAGTTTATTACAAATTAAATTGTATATTTGGTTATAATTAACTATCTATGTTTATAAAATTATGTAAAGCGTGTAATATTCTAAAGATAGCATTTTGATACTTTTAAGTATTTTTTCCTAATAACTACTTATGAAATTATTAACATGCATATTAAATATATATTTATATCCGTTCTCCATGTATTCTGATTTCTCATCTTCTCGATACTGATTTTGATATTATGAATGATTTACCATTGATATCAATTTGATTGATGATTTAAGATGATACGGTCATGACATCTTTGTTATGATTTTATTGACTTAGATTCGTTGTGACGAGAAATTTGGATAAATGAAGTTATAATACCATCTGATATGGGAATTTCGATAATATTTCTCCGGTTATTCTTTGAACTCGTTAAATGGAATATTAGATAGTTTGAGTTTAGTTTATAAGCATTGAATAAATGTTTGAGTATCACATAGTGGTATGGGATGCTATTATAATTTTGTTCGTTTATCCATTGCAAGTAGATGACACTCACATGATGAGAATAGAGTGAATAGTGTAAGGTGATACGTAGTGATATATAGCTTTGTACCTACATTTAGTAAGTATGGCTCCTTGCTTAACGATGATCAAGACTCGATGTCTATATGTACTGGTTCTATATTATGATGTACTCCAATTATGTTTGTTGGATAGGACCAGATGGCTAGAATCCACCATTGCAGATTGATCGTAGGGTCGCTCCCAAGATCCGTGGCACTATATTATATAGCTTTGTGCTACTCCTATTTGCGCACTTTCCCCTATGTCATATAAGCCAGGAGTCTATTACCTATAGAAGCAATTGTAAGAGTCCTCGTGTTGACTAGCACACCAATGGTTACATGTCACAATGGCTGTAAGGTAACCAAAGACAATAGAGACTTAGTGTCCCTGAAGCTTGCTTAGTGCTATCAATCCCCCTTCTGCTATTGATGGAGTAATAGATTCGCGCATATGATTGATACACCTAACTTGAGTATAGTATGGGTTTGATAACCCATATAGTGTTATATACATGGCTCTACTTGGTATTTCATGTCTATCGTATAGCCATTTCCCATAATGATATTTTCATATAGATATTATATGAGGAGATGAGATTATACCTGTGATATATGTTCAGTGTATAGTGGGTTCCCAGTATATTGATAGGCAGCCTATCCTACCCTATTTTACGTGTATTGGTGAATCTTTATTGAGATTAAGAGATATATTTGGGTAATGATATGTGCTAGCGTAATTATACTTGGTGATATCTTATTTACTGATATTTCTTGATTTGATGATGATTTTTGGATATGTATATTCACCCATTTGTTTTTATTTTATGATTTCTGATTTGATGTGTTATTATATGGGTGATGACATCTTTCGATATTAGAGCCGGTTACCTTGTACGGTTTGAGTTACTCGTGTGACTTGATGCTTCGATGGTTATCTAGGATTGTAAAACAATATTCCATGTATATATTTCTATAGTGTTATACATATTAACATATCATCTGATGATTTTGAATATCTCTAGTAATGTTATCATATTATTATTTCTTGTTTATACTATATTACCCATATTGTAGATCCTTGACTAGAAGTAGTCTGACCCGTGTGTTATTTATGTCATACTCGAGTCAGTCCAAGACATTTCAGGTACATGGACCACTTGACCAACATTTGTATTAGTGGGCTTAGAGGAGATTTGTATTAGGATTATTTTATGATATTGAATCATTGTATATATATGATATTGAGTAGTATACTGATTATTATTACACTTTAGTGAGATAAACATCATTTGAGATAAGTTGCACTTTTATTGTATTATTGTATATATATTATATAATATATGTTATTGTTGTGATTCTGATGCTATGTTCTTTGTTGTTTATTATATATTATGTAATGTTCTATCCTGGAGGTATATGTGTTTATTTCTTTGTACAGATACTATGTACGGATAAATGAGTTATTTATTTGATCTTTTAATACACACCAGTGTTAATCCAAGGGAATATTCATGTGTGTACCCCTATATAACCTCATTCTCTATATTATCTGATAGTATTTGTTTGCGCCAAAATTGGTCATAAACCCCAGAAGTAGTGAAAGCACCGGTGTATATACATAAATCCTCAATATCTTAACATAGATCTTAGATCCAGATAATGTAGAGAAGAAAAATAAAGAAATAGCCAAATTAAAATGAAAGAAAGTAAGAGAAGACACAGGGTTTACAGTGGTTCGGCTATCTCCGGCCTATGTCCACTTTGAATTAATCATTTTATTCCTTTTATACTGTAATTATAGTTACAAGCCTTTGAAAATCAATAGCACAAAATGGCAGAGTTTAGCCTAGGAAAGAAGAAGAAGATCCCCTCTTTTAGTCGCCATAGAACTGCTACTTATAGGTGAAGATACGAAAATATCCTCCCTAAAACCTGGAATACTTCTTCTCCTGCGTAGATGGGCCCACATGATCTATCCAGTGTGATTTGGGATCGATCCAAGTGCAATTCATATCGATGCCAAAATGATCCAATCAAGTCGGGATCAATCACGAACACTCTTTGGTGCATCAAGAAGCTCCTGTGAAAATTTCATAGCATTTGGAGTTGTAGAATGAGAGTTATGATCCATCAAAAATTGAGTTTACATGAAGGCCGAATGATTCGTATCGATTAGCTTGCCTCGATCCCCTTTATATCTATTGTATTCCCATATCCATAGCTGTAGCCTTCGCATTGATTCAAGCTCCATGCGTATATCCACGTTGACTGCTTCATCGCTTGACCAACTCCACTACCTCGTATCCATGCTTCGCATCCATCGGCATGTGCTTCTTCGTATCCATCGACCGACCCTTTTTTGTACCGATCTAATACTTCCCTGGGAAACACGTTCCTTTGTATCCATCGGTTGTTCCCTTGTTCTTATCGATCCCAAGTCGATTAGGAAAATGATCGATACGCACTGTGACTAATCCAAAGCAAAATTCCAAGTGCATTTCCCTTATCCGTGCTCGTATCGATCGATACGAAACAATCGATCCAAGTTGAACCGCTGAGTCCATCCCTGATTGATATGAACTACTATCCATCCAAATCCATGTGTGTTATCCATATTCGCATCCATCCATCCGCTTCCTCCTTCGTGTCGATACGAACCATATCGACATAAGCAACAACCATCGATCCAAAGTAACTCACGCCGATCGACACGAACCATATCGATCCAAAGTAGATAACCAATTCATCATTGATCGATACGAACTGTATCGATACGAGGGTATTAATACGAAACCGTTCCTTTCCAGCATTGACCCATCCATATCTTGAGTATTCGAACTCTAATTGACCTGAAATTTAAAGTGTAGCCTTTCCAAACATTGTTTATCATTTCCAATCGATCCTACCCTAGTTGGAGCTCAGTCCAATTTTGACGGTATCGATCATAGCCTTGTTTCCAATCGATCTCCAATCCTGATATCCATCATTTCCATCCAATTTGTTGATATCCTGGCCTTGACCAAAGGGCGGGATAACATTTGACCCCCAAAACATGCCTTGTGGTAAGAAGGCATGTGTTTAATAGCTCTGAATCCGACATCCAAAGTCCATATTCCATTCCATAATACCAAGACATCCTTTCAAGTTTCGTAGCCGTATCCTTAACCGAATCCACGACCACTCCGAGTCGATATTTGATTTCGAATACAGTAACCAAATCCTTAGCCAATTTCATATCCATCTAAACCCAACAACCGAGTTCTAATCCATCCATATCCAACAACCAATAATCAAATCCAGTACCTCTGCGGTCGATATCCAAATCTGAGACCACTCCAGGCCCTTAGCCATATCCTTAGCTGTTCATAGCCAATATCTGAATCATAACCTCTTTGGGTTCTTGCCAAGTGCAACCCACACTCGACGAGCTGTATTAAGCAATGCCTTGTTCTTGGTTCAATGTCCCTGAACGTTGAGTAGTGCCATGCTTAGGTCCTAAGATGAATCCTAGTCGCTTCGGACCTTTGCCGAGCATAGTCCATACCCGCCGACCTGAAATAGTAACCGATAATATAGGGCCTAAGTCCTTGGCCGAATTCTGGTCTCTCCGGACCCTTGTCGAGCATAGTCCATACTCGATGACCTGAATAAGCCGATTCGCCATGTACGAACAAAGCGACTTACCCCTTTCCAGGCATAATCCATACCAGGAGACCATTTACCAAAAACCAGATAAAAATCCCATCAAAATCCAATCTGAAATCCAGATTAAATCAGAAAATCGAAAATCCATACTAGAGGTCCGAATCAATATCCCAACCAGAAAACAAGCATCTAAACCAAAGTTCAAACAAGAAAATAAACAAATACAGAAGTTCAAACCAAACTCTGAAACCAAACCAGAAAAAGCAAATGTCCAAACCAAAAAGAAAAAGAAGATTTCAGAAACTAAAGCGTCGTGGTTTATCATCACCTCAAAGCATGACTACGAGCTATCTCCGTCCCCGTACAAGAGTAAGTGACTTGGCCATTCGCCCAGAGTTTTCTACTTATTCCATATCATCCCTGTCAGTCAATAACTAATCGACCATCATTCCCGGGCCTGGTGCCATCTTCGTTTGAGGTAGACGGTGGCTGCTCCTGTTCCACCGTCGCATTCCAAGTTCCGACATATTGTCGCAACTGACCGCTCCTTACATGCTCCTCGATTATATCCTTTAGATACCTGCAGCTGTTGGTATCATGCCCGTCCAGATCATGAAAGAGACAGTGCCTTTCGGATGCTCTCTCGTGTTCAGTGGGTTCCCTCCTTGGCCTTCGGTAAGGAACGTGATCCCAAGTCTCCATAAATATCTGCTATAATGTTTCATTCAATCCTGTATAAGTGGAGAATTTTGGCTCTCCCCAACGTTTCCTTGCTCTGCCAGAGTTGTCATCCAACTTCCTCTTTCCTTTATCCTTATCCTTACTCGAGCTTTCTTCGGATGGTTCTCCATCCTCAACCGCGTATACTTCCTTTAACTTCATACCCGAACATACATCTTCCTGTCGAAGATATCTTTTAGCCTCGTGAAAGAACTCCCCAAGATCCATTGATGGATCTTGTATCAACGATACCTTAAAATCCGAGTTATCCTGAATCCTGACATTGCCGCCATCAAAACCATCAATTGATCCAGCTAATCCACCGAAGCAACTGCTGTATTGAACTGAGTTAAGAAATCCCTTAGCGATTCTCTTGCCCTTTGCTTCACCGACTTTAGTATCATTACATTCTTCGGCCTTTTGATATGAACTTGAAATTGTTTCAAAAACCTATCCACCAATTCCATCCATGTCCTGATAAATCCATCTTCCAACTGCCAGAACCATATAGCAGCTATATTTGTCAAGTACAGAGGGAAACACCGAGCCATAACTTCCTTCAATGCCCCCAGCACTTTCATGTGTCTCGTGTACCTCATCAAGTGATCGGTAGGATCGGCCTTGCCGTTGTATACCTCCAGAGTAGATAGCTTGAACTTCGGTGGATTCCTATCCATTCTGATATCACGAGTAAATGGACTTCTATTTACTCCTTCCAGACCTTTGTTGGCTAAACCTCCATGCATAGTTTGTCTAATAATCTCAGCTAATCTAGTGTTGTCTGCCAAGGGTTGCCCCTCAAATTCCCGAGGGAATTATGGTACATACTCTTCATCACGTACTCTTGTGCTCCTGCCAGCATCCTGTTGTGTAGTGTCACTTGGAATCCCTTAATGAATTGGTCTATCATTGCATGGTGGTGTGCTCCCGGGTTTGGATCCCTCCAAATTAGTAACTATGTGCAGATTGGGGTTGCGCCCTGTTGAGCTGCTCCATCCAATTGCTTGTTAAGTCCTTCTGTTCCAGCTCCATGGATCTGAACTCCTGAAGCTCCAGCTGTTCCTGCCTGTCCAAACAATTTGAGAAGGTTTTGCATCATGTCCTCCTACCTTTTCGACAATTCTCTCTGCATAGCTCCCATCATCACCTCCATCTCATCTCTGGTGATGAAAACTGAGGTCTTATTTGCTCTTGAGGAAGCCTCCTGACTTCCCTCTTGATGACTCCTTTTTGGTAATATCCTTCTAGCCGATTGCCTAACCATGGTCCCTACCAGATCTGATCCTTTAGCTTTTCAAATCTAAACTCCAAATTTGATGTAGCTGGCGCTAGTCCTTCTTAATGAAAGCACCAAAGTGTTTACGTCAAAATTAGTCACAAACCCTAGAAGTAGTGAAAGCATCGGTGTATATACACAAATCCTCGATATCTTAACACAGATCTCAGATCCAGATAATGTAGAGAATAAAATGAAGAAATAGCCAAATTAAAATGAAAGAAATTAAGAGAAACCACAAGGTTTATAGTGATTCGGCTATCTCCGGTCTACGTCCACTTTGAATCAATCCTTTTATTCCTTTTATACTGTAATTACAGTTACAAGCCTTTGAAAATCAATAGCGAAAATGGCAGAGTTTAGCGTAGGAAAGAAGAAGAAGATATCTCCTTTTAGTTGCCATAGAATTGCTATTTATAGTTGAAGATCCAAAAATATCCTCCCCAAAACCTGGAATACTTCTTCTCGTGCACAAGTGGGCCTACATGATTGATCCAGTGTGATTTGGAATCGATCCAAGTGCAAGTTGTATCGATCCCAAAATGGTCCAATAAAGTTGGGATCGATCACGAACACTCTTTGGTGCATCAGGAAGCTCCTATGAAAATTTAATAGCATTTGGAGTTGTAGAATGAGAGTTATGATCGACCAAAAATTGAATTTACATAAAGGCTGAATAATCCGTATCGATCAGCTCGCTTCGATCCTCTTTGTATCCAATTTATCCCCATATCCATAGCCGTAGCCTTCGCATCGATCTGAGTTCCAAGCCTACATCCATGTTGAGTGCTTTATCGCTTGACCAACTCCACTACCTCATATCCATGCTTCGCATCCGTCGACATGTGCTTCTTCGTATCCATCGACCGACCCTTTTTGGTATCGATCTAATGCTGCCCTGGGAACACGCTCCTTCATATCCATCGGTTGCTCCCTTGTTTGTATCGATCCCAAGCATAGCATTTCGTATCAATCAGGAAAATGATCGATACGCATTGTGACTGATCTAAAGCAAAGTTCCATGTGCATTTCCCTTATCCATGCTTGTATCGACCGATATGAAACCATCGATCCAAATTAAACTGCTAATTCCATCCTTGATCGATACGAACTACTATTGGTCCAAATTCATGTGTGTTATCCATATTTGCATCCATCCAATGGCTTTCTCCTTCATATTGATACGAACCATATCGATACGAGCAACAACCATCGATCCGAAGTGACTCACATCGATCGACATGGACGTATCGATCCGAAGTAGATAACCAATTCATCATTGATCAATACGAACTGTATCGATATGAGGGTATCGATACGAGACCGCTCCTTTCCAGCATTGACTCATCCATATCTTGAGCATTCGAACTTCGATTGACCTGAAATTTGAAGTGTAGCCTTTCCAAACATTGTTTATCATTTGCAATTGATCCCACCTTGGTTGGAACTTGGTCCAATTTTGACGTTATCAATCATAGTCTTGTTTCCAATCGATCTCCAACCCTGTTTTCCATCCTTTCCAGCCAATTTGTTGATATCCTGACATTGACAAGTATTACTTAGTTATACTTTTGGATGGTATGGGTATAGAGGTAGGGTGTTCATAATTGGTATCAGAGAAGGTTCAAAACAATACATTGTATATAAGAGACACGTGTCATTGGCCGAGATGAGACTTAGAGTCCCTATCCCGATGGGAGTATTGGGTATTTTTCTATAATAAAAGAGTATATTATATATATAGGATGATTACTGGAGTAATCATCCGGTGTAACAACCCATATTTTAAAGGTAATTAAAAATATTAAATTTAATAAGATTTTGGAATTTATTATTGTGGAAAATTAAAATTTATGAATTATAAATAAAGAAAATAATTAGAATATGATTTAATAATGTTGTTTGAATGTTATTGACAACTATTAAATGTAATTTCAATTAATTGTAAATAATTGTAAAGTTAATTTGGTTATCATTATAAATAAGGAATAAACTAAATGTTGGATTTGATGTTGGAACATGTTATAAATTGAGATTGGTTTTATATTGAATATGAAATCAGTTTGTGGTAAGTAATTTATGATCCTTATTGAAAACAATAAGCTAAAAGATTTGAATTATTAAAGAATAACAATTGTTTGTTTATTTTCTTATTTTTAAATCCATTTGAAATTAATTTGGGAAATCGATGGTTGGAATTTAATGTAATTAAATATTTCAATTAATTTGAGCAAAGATGTTAACTATAGAGTTTAAGTGGAATAAAATGAAAACTTATGTTAATAAATTTCATAAGGGAATTGTTGTTTTAATAAGGATGTAAAACAAAATAAAATAATTTGTTGAAACTTAAAATTGTGATAAACTAGATTTTATTTCTATTGTAATTTCATTTGAAATTAAGGTGATATTTAAATATTGGATTTAACATGGAAATTTTAGTTTTAAAATATTATTAGTTTCTATGTAATCAAGAACGATGAATTTGTTAACTTTTATATTTGAATTCAAAAGTGATTAATTGACTTTTTTAAAATTAATAATTTATTTAACTAACGTGACAATTAGCCTTTTAGCTACTGTCTCGGATTTCGACGAAACTAGTATCATCGGGTCCATAATAGTGAATTATTATAGGATTTCATGTTTCGTAGCGATTGAACTTAACGTTTGATCGTGCGAGCTCGAAACGCTTAGAAATCGATTAATGGAATTAAAATTTATGTAATCTGATTTTGAAAGCTAACTTTCATATATAGTGGAATTAGGGTTTGAAATTAGTTCCATTGAGTTTAAAAATATTGAAAACCTATTTTCAATATATAGAATGTCATGGTTTCGTTCAGGGTCGGAAATGAGCTCTTCGGGCATGTGGGACCATTTGGGCCCAATTGATCGATTGATGTGATTTTATATTTACTCTAGCCTATTCTATCATCACAAACCCTAGTCGCCTCCTATCTTCGTTCTAATTTTCTATATGTACAATTCTATCTCTTCTGTCTTTCTCAATGGCAGACATTTCCTAGTCCTAATTTCAATTTCAAAATCAACTGAAAAATTAAACTCTCCAAAATATACCAAATTATATATCGTTTCGAAGGTCTCGACGAATCGAGTCAACGCGTGGTGTTCGTTTTTCATAACAGTGCTTGGATCAATCAAAAATCATGGTCAAAGTTGCTAAACCGTGAAACCCTAAGCACCAATATGAGGCTTTTCGATGCGGGCATTAATTGGAGAAATTGAGTTATGGGTATTATAAAGCTTGTCGATAGGGGTAGAATGGGAGTGGTCGGAGGTTGTATGGACGTTGGTGGTGGTCGGATTTCTAAAATTAAGGTTTACTAACCCTAATGGTGGCAGATTTAAGGGAGGCGCCTGAGGCAATCGTAGGTGGTGGCGAGGGTATCAGAAGGAAAAGGATGTTGGTGCGAGTCGGACGCGGGTGTTGCGGAGTTCCCAACTGGTCGAAGGCGTGCATGATGGCCGGTCAAAGTAGCGGCATTGATGGGTTGGGTTTCGTTCTGTAGATAAGCGGAAGAGATGAGGTTAACATGGTATTATTTTATTATTATTTATTTAAATTTTAAAATTGAATGTTCTAACATGAATAACTTTTGCATACGAGCTTTGATTGACACGCCGTTTTCTCAAGTTGATTCATGTTGAGATTATGTACGATATGGAACTGGTTTCATTGCAATATGATATTGCTCAAATTTGGGCCTTCGTTCGGATTTTCATTCGACCAAAAATCAAAGGTGAGTGATTTAACCAACTCACGCGAAAGAAAATCTTCTTATGTTAGTTGAATTAAATTTATGAAGTGATACGAATGTTATTGGTTGCTATTTGGTAGTTTACGTTGACATTTAAATTGAAAGTGAGCATATTTGAATTGAGTCGCCATTTAAATTAATATTCAAATTAACTACCAGTTAAATACTTAATAACGATAACCAGTTTATTTGTTGTGATTTATCGGTTGATTTGAATGATGATTGTGATGGATGTTTAATTGTTGATATTTGGATTATTGGATATTATATTTATTTTGTATGTTGTTAGTACTGCAAGTCCCCTTAGTTATTATTAGAAAAATCATTATGGGTTGAAATGATACATACCCGAATGATCTTGTAGATTAGAGAAAATCGTTATGGGTTGAAATTATAAATTCGAGCGATTTTATGAATTTTTAATTTTACTTGGGATTGCGGGTTAAAATGATATATACCCGTAAATTTAAATTTATTACTGGTTGAAATGCTATATATATCCATACCACCTGATCCATTGGTAGAAAATTATACACGGACACCATTAGTTGGTTGTTAAATTATTTTCTAAAATTATAAAGTAAGTTTGAGTTAATAAAATTGATTTTTCAAATTAAACTTAATGATTTATTTAAATTTGTATTTGGAAAATAAATTATTTTATATGTTTTAAAGTTTTAAATTATAAGCTAATATATGGTTTTAAATGTAAATTTTAGATTTTAACTTATAATTTTATTTAGCATTAAATATATAATTTAAATAACTCAAAATTTTGATTTAATAAATATTTAATATAGTTTTAAATATATTAATTTAGTTTATTTAATATAATAAACTTAGTCTTAATTTAATATAATAAATATGGTTTTAATTTAATATAATAAATACAGATACTTTAAAAATAAAATTTAATATAACAAGATAAGATTTAATTTCAAAATATATAACATAGCTTTAAAGTTTTACTTTAAAATTTAATTTAATATAATAAATATAGATTTTACAATAACTTTAATAACTAGAAATAAGGAAGGAGTAAATAAGATTAGATTGTAAATTTAATGTAATAAAATCCAATAAGATTATTAAATCTTTTTGTTTATGGAATTTTCAAATATTTGATTTTGAAATTAAGATAATTTAAGTTTGATGGAAATTGTAGTTAAATGTTCAAAATTAAAATATAATTGAAGTTAAATATTTTGCTATTGATTGAATTTTTAACTTGGGATTTTATTGAAATGTTTTATATAAAATGACCATGGCGTGAAATAAGCGTTTGGTTGTTAAAAAGACCAGGATCGGATATTGTCATACTCTCTGTCAATATTGAAAACCACTTTAACAACTTTGCACGTGGTGGAGAATTCAGAACGAAGTAGGATGTTTTGGAGAACGCTACTGGAATGAGGTAAGAGAGCGATGATGTATAGCCTTGACTTTTGGGTTATAATTAAAATGACTAAAATAGGAGCCATGCCAGACCAAGTGGGATCGCTCCTCCTATCGACCATGCTTCTTCGAAACCATATCTATTACTTTTTGATTTGATTTGATGGCCACCCCCTTGATTTGATTATGGGAGCATGTCACGAGGTGGGCGGTAGTAGCTATTATGCATTACCACCAGTCTGAATCTGCAAAACGATAGTATCATACCCTAGGCATTGTCTCACATGCCTTGTCATATTTATCCTGATCGAGCCCACTATAACTTTGGTTTGTATTGTACATATGGAGTGTTCACTGAGTAAACCACCGGTTTGGTGGAGCTTACAGTAACTGTATGGATTATGGTATTTATATAAAAAATGTGTTAAGATGGATATGGGTAACGCCTTAATGCTATTTTAATAGTTTACTTTTGTAACGACCCTCTATTTTGAATCATTCAAATCGATAATAATCCACACATGTCAGACTTGAATCGCTCAGAACAACAGATTGTTAATTGGGGATTTTCACTTCAAGGGCTTATTTGTGAAGGGAATAAGTTTTAAGGACGCTATTTCTGAAAAATTAGTTTTAAGGACATTTTACATGAAAAAGATAAAAGAATTTATCATTTTCAGTTTTACAGAAATAATGATAAAAGGATTTATCATTTTTCAGTACAACTTAAAAAGATAAATGAATTTATCATTATGCTGAAAATTGTCCTTAAAACTAATTATTCAGAAATGTTGTCCTTAAAACTTATTACCCTGCAAATAGAATCCCTTCAATCTAATTTCCACTTGTTAATTTATATATTTGACAAAACTTAGCATATACGGTAAATAAATCAATCACGGAATCGCAGACACATAGTTTTACAACAATAAGCAGCAGAATAGATAAATAGTAGTTCATGAAGCTACTATAGAAACAACATAGTCCAAAACAGAATACAACAAAAATCCAAATACACAGAAGTCTCTAATATAAAAGTAAATGACAAGTCTGAAACATACACCTGGAAATAACAGGAATAACAGAAAAGCTAAAATAGATAAGATAGATCTTCCAAGCGAAATCCAAGCTCCAAAAGGCGAGTTTCAAAAACTGTGACACTTATGCTGACCCAAGCATAAAGCAAAACACTTGAGTCAGGATTAACATTATTATGCAAGTAAATCAACTCTAGTGAAATATCCAAGTAAAATGCAATATAACTTAAAGGAAGTTGGGATTCCATCCCTTAAGGATCCACAAACTATTTACAAACATAGTATAATACGCTACATAAACAATGTCTACAGTAAAGTAAAATATCAAAATAGCGTTAAGGCGTTACGCATATCCCCCTTAACACATTTTATATATTCCTGTAGTCTATACAGATACTGTAAGCTCCACCAAATTGGTTGTTTATTCACGGAGCACTCCATAGGTACGGTACAAAACAAACTCGTAGTGGGCGCGATAAGGCATATGACAAGGCATGTGAGGCAATGCCTAGGGTAGGATTCTACCGTTTTGCAAAACCGGGTCGGTTGTAATGCATAGCAGCTACTACTGGCCACCTCGAGACACACTCCCGTGATCAAAGGTGCGCACCAAATCAAATCACAAAGTAATAGAATGGTTTCGAAGAAGCATGCTTGATCGAAGGCGTGACCTCACTTGGCCCAGGTATAACTCATGTTTTAATCACATCAAACTGACTCGAGGGAGTTAGGGCTGCAATCATACCTCATAAGACGTTCGCTAGACCATCCTACTTCCTTTTGGAATCACCACCACATGCACAGTTGTTAAAGTGATTTCAGTATGCCAATATCTGATCTCGGTCTCTTTAACAACCAAATGCTTATTTTACACCGTGACCATGTTATAAAATCACTTTTATAAACATTTAAAATTTAAAACCTCAAATCATTAATTTAAATCAACATAAGTATCCACTTCAAATTTAAAATATTCACTTAATCACCTTTTATAACATTTTATAAAAAAAAATCTCAAATTACAAATTTAAATCAAAGTTAAATATTCAATTTTAGTTTTATTTAAATTTGAAAATATTCATTTAATCACATTTTATAACATTTTCTATAAAATCTCCAATTACAAGTTTAAATCAAAATTAAATATTCAATTTTAATTTTATTTAAATTTGAAAATATTCATTTAATCACTTTTAATTAAATCAAGTTATAAAATCATACCTTTAAATTTCTAAAACCAGCAACTTCCAAATAAATCCTTATTTAAATTTAATTATAAACCAATTTAAATTACAAATCAATTTAAATTTACCTTTCCAACTTTAATTTATTAAAGTTGTTAAAATCTATTTTAAAATATTAATATAATTTTTAAACTAATATATATATATATATATATATATATATTAGTTAAATTAAATTTTAAAATATCTAATTTTTTTCACATATTAAAATAAAATAATTATATCATACATCAAAACTTTTATATTTCCTTTTTAAAATTTCAGAAATCATTTTCATAATAGAATAACGGTGTCCGTACAAAATTTTCTATCCTAAAGTGATGCAGATATTTATCATTTCAATCCGTAATAATTTAAATTTACGGATATATATCATTTCAACCCGTAATCCCAAAATTTCAAAATTAATAAAATCGCTTGGGTTTATCATTTCAACGCATAATTTTTTTTCCCTAACCTATAATATCATTCGGATATGTATCATTTCAACCCACAGGGATTTCTAAACTATAGGGAACTCGTAGAGTTAGAACAATAAAATAATTACAAGCATATAAACATTAGCAATTTAAATCCAATTTTTATTCAACATGTTATGGTGTCAATTTATATAAGTAAGTAATTTAAAATATTAACATATTATATTCAAAATTAAATAACTAACAATTCAAATTAACAAATATTTAACTCGTTATTTCAGGTGAAATAAATTTTCTAGCTTATGAATGTCAATTGTGAGTTATTGCTCACCTTTTGTAGCTATGGAAATAAGAAGATGACATGAACATGCACCCGGATACGGGCACGTCACTTCAAAGAGCTATGACAAGCACAAAAGTAGATTTAGCTCGAGAATTCGATGAAAACAAATACACACACACACACACACACATAAATACATATATGTGACATATACATACATTTGTTTTTTTGAAGGAACAAATATACACAGCCTTATGCAACAAATATGCAAGGTGGCTTGCTGCTTACATATGCAATAGATATGTACAACACATATGAGTTTTTACACATAGATATACATAAGCTTTTGTACATCTGCAAAATATATAAGCAAACAGCTCGG
Organism: Allium cepa; assembly: GCA_030765085.1. NCBI lineage: Eukaryota > Viridiplantae > Streptophyta > Magnoliopsida > Asparagales > Amaryllidaceae > Allium > Allium cepa. Next base: position 430,431,022 of record CM060929.1, on the reverse strand, counting down.
CAATACACACACACATATCCAATCAGAGAAGCAAAGAAGAATTAGAATTTTATAAGACAAAGAAAAACAAAGATGGACAAACCCCGAAATACAATATATACATGAAACATATATATATATATATATATATATATATAAACCTAAGGTTAACAGTTTTGAAAGGCTAAAACGTCGGATGGGGTTTACTTGGTGGCGATTGGTATTTGGATAGGGAGCTGCTTCGGGTTTAGCTTCCGGTCAAAGGGGAGAAAACTCGGGTCTGACTTTAAGCAAAAAGGAGGAAAACTCGAGTCTGGCTTTGGTCAGGTGGTGGGTGCTTGGGTGGTGGCGATGTGAAGGGAAGAGGATAGTTGGCTTGGGATCTGACTCGGGTCAGGGATGTGAATAACTCTCACAAGCATGAGAAAAATGGTGATGTGGGTGGGTTTGGAGATTGATGGTGAGCTCGAGTCAAACTTCGAGTCGGAGAGGATAGGAACTCGGGTCAGTTGTATGGCTGCTATAGGTCTGCTTGGGGAAGGCTTGGCAGTTGCATGGTTTGGCTGCTGGTCGAGGAAGCTTTGGGAAGGAGAGATGGTGCTTGGGGTCAAGTCTCAGGTCAGGGGAAGGGAAAAACACGGGCACGAGCAGTGTTCCTTCGAGAAGATAAAGCAAGATTATAAAGTTTATATTATAAAAAAAAACAAAATCTCGAAGCAAAAAGAAGAATAACCTGGGGAGATCCAAACAAAGTCTTGAAGCAGGATGAACTGATGTATATTGCTTAATAATTTTTTTTCCTTCGGATAGAAGAAGAGGAATGATAATGATAGGACACGGAATATATATATCAAACTCAAAGAATAGAAAGGATCAAAAGTTGGTTTCAGAAATTATTAAAGGGAAATGGCTTTTGATGTACACGGTTGAGCAATTGAAAGGATAAGGAAAAAAATTCAGGTACCACACCGGTACGACAAATTGTTTTGTCGATTTTGTCACGTACCGGACACCGAAATGCAGAACTGAATATACTACAAAGATCAGTACGACTAGACGAACAAAATAATACATATATATCAATGATACGAATAAGCTAACCAAACTCGATTTTTTACTGCTGAAAATGCTGCTAAAATGGCGAAAATAAGATAAACGGGACTATAGCATTCCAAATTTGATGAAACGAAATACGATGACTTACTCAGAAAAAGATTTACATTTTTATTATATAAAAATATTCAGATTTCAAAAATATTTAATTTTCAACAATTTAACCGATTTAAATCTTAAAATTTGAAATTTCACAATTAAACAAACTTTCAAATTTTCCAATAAAAATTTACCATTTGTTATGTTTAAATAGACGTATTTCAAATATCAAATTTTCATTTCAGAATTTTATTGTTTAATTCCAAGAAAATTTAGTTAATTACGCTATTAAAATCGTTAAAATTCTCGGGTCGTTATAATAACGTCTTGTATTATATATGTAGATAATTTAACGGATCCTTAGGAGATGAAATCCTAAACATCTCTTATGTTATTGCATGCACGTTAAACACTGGATAGGAGATGTAAAATCCCGTAAACATCTTTAAATCCGTTAAACTCATATTTAATTATCGGTGATTTAACTTACATAAAATCTTTTAGTTCTGACTCTAGTGTTTTGTCTTTTCATTATGCTCGGGTCAGCCTGAACTTTTCAGTGTTAAAGACATTATTTACGGAGGATGAAGACGGAGTTTTGGTATTATATTATTAGTATTATTCCACTGCATCATGTTATTCCGCTGCATTATTTTATTTACCCGCTGTACGTATAACTCTAATATATTGTAAAGTGTAATCAAATGTTATTTGTAGAACAGCTTCATAAGCTGTTTATTTGATTATCATATTTTTCCATTCCGTTGTGAGATTTTGTGTTTTATTTCCATTATTTTCTTATTTTTTTCTTATGTACCCCATAATAATCCTCTCTTTTGAATGGTTTGACTTCGATATGTATGGTTTATTGTTGATTTACAACCGTCCAAAAAGATGGGTCGTTACATCTAGGGACATATTTGTGGTTTCATAAATATATGTACTTAAATATATAATTAATTTCCTTTCTTTAAGTATGAAGTGTAAAACAATTAGAGTAATAAGGAAGAAGGAAGTTAATCCAACGAGTAGTACCTATATTTGTTTTGATATTGTATTGTGGTGTTTGGTTTGATATTCTGCAGTTAGTTTTGATTTTCTTTTGATCAGAGTGAGCAGCAGAAAATCTATTTATTAGTTTTCACTGAGTACATTTACTTTTCTCTCTTATGTTTGTTTGGCTATTTGAATTTGCTGGTATTGTATTTAGTTTTGTAATTTGTGTGTGTTTAAAGGCAGTTTGAAATTATTTTGAAGTTACTAAAGGTTGGGTATAAGCATAGACTTTTTTTATAAATATGCCGATATAGTTTTATTATTATTATTATATGATTTTGGAAGTCATGTATAAGAAGCAATCTTTTGAAAAGTATATACGTATATATTATAAGTATAGTATTGTAGCAAGATTTAAAGTGAATTAGTAAGATATTTATTGAATAGTATATTAAATAATTTGTGAAATTGATACTTACTGATAATTTTTGAAATGAAATTGTGTTAATTTGTCCGTTGAATGGGTTAAGAATTCTGTTTGATTTGTCTGGCAAATGTCATCGATAGGGATTCCTAAACAATAGTACGATGCAATTGGATACATATTTTGTAAAAATATAATTTTTTGTGTAAGGTTAAAGAATTTTAAAAAGATATTATACATACATACATACATATGTATGTATGTATGTATGTTAAGTAATGTTTGCATCCATCTTGATATGAGTAGAGAGTTGTCATCACTAGCGAGGCGGTATAGATTATGTGATCAATATTGCTGCCAATTGATATTAGTAGCCACCATAATAAATGACCAAGCAACATTGTTATATTTATTATATTTGAGAATTTGTGAAAAATAAGTTTGCATGCATATGTATGTGTGTGTATTTGATGATTTTTTGGCACAATTAGAAATACGTAAATATTATTGAGCTTGGGGTTTTGAAGACAAGTAAGAGTATAATTTAAATATTAATTATTTTAAAATATGGGTAAGTGTAGATTCACTAATGAATGTTTGTAATATTTATGTATAAATGAATGAAGTTTAATTAAAATTTTGAAATACCAAAATATAATGTAATAAGTAAATTTAAAGTGTATAGTAGAGAGTAATGAAGTTGAGAATTAAAATAGATTCGCAAAGTTGTTAGAAGGAAAATTTGGGAATATAAGTTAATTTAAAAATTATTACCATTGAATATTTGAAGAAAAAGAAAGATTGTATTTTTGGTTATATACATGGTTAATAATAAAGAATGAAGTATACGATTTTGTAATGTAATGAATTATTCAATTATGAGTTATTTGATAAGTAATATAGAGTTAAGCTTTAAAATGTTAGACAGTTTTTAGTTTGTTACTTTTAGTTTTGGGTTTTCATCCGTACAAAAATGCACATGACGCATGTATGTTGCCGAAAACGACCAATTTGGAAAACAAATTTGACATACAAAATAGAAAACAACTTCTTTTTTTTCGCGTTTTGGGAAATAACATAAGCACGTGAAACATCCATTCTTCCATCGTCCCTCTATCCCGTTCGTCCTTCCATCCATCTTTCTTTCGTCTCCTCCGTCGTCCCTCCATTCTTTTCATATTTAACATATATATCGAAAACCGAAAGCATAAATTTGTTTTTAAAACAAAAACTACACTAAATTTTTTAAAAGAAATTTAAAACTTTCCTCCTGATATTAATGCAGAAAGTATAAAATATTTAAATAAATTTATGAATGGAGTTTGTAATATAGTATTTGAAAACAACTTTGTTTAATAAGATGTTAAAAGTTAAATAATATATACTAAAGAGTATTTTTATTAAATAGCAAAAGGAGATTTTAGTAAAAATTTATTACTGAAATTATGGTTTTTGTTAAAATGTTTTTGAAATTGAGTTTGAATTAGAATAAACTGAATATTGGAAAAGTATATAAATATATATAATATTGAAATGAAAATTATATAAATGAAGAGTTATGTGAAATTTTAAAGCAATTTTTCTTTAGGTAAAGGGTTGGTATTTAAAATTTGGATTTAAATGATATGATTAAGTTTAGTGTAACTGGTTTGTTATAGATTCTTCCTTATGGAAAATTGCAAGGACACAATTTTTGTTTAGAGGGGAAGTCTGTAACAATCTAATTTTTAAGTAATAATTAATTTAAGTTGATAATAGTAATTTAGTTAACTAAATTAGAATTTGGATATTTACTTGGAAAATGGGTGATGAAATTATTTAATAAAAGGATTTGATTGTGAAAATAATATTTCATAAAAGTAATATAACTGAAATGTAATATCAATATGTTAAAGAAGTCATTTGGAAATGAAAATTTGTATTTAGTTAAATTAAATAGAAATTTTGCTTTAGAATAAAAATGAAAATGAAAGCTAATTTATATATTCCAAGCCCATAAACCTATAGTACAAGCCCAACATCCTTGCTCTAGCATTTTCTTTCCTTCACAAAAATTATTTACGTATGCTAGGTAATCTTACCTTTATCTTCTTCTCGAAGCTCGCGCACAAAACCTATCCACTTTAAATTTAAGAATAAATTATATAAATTAAATAAATCTCCAAATTTAAATATGTGCATCTTCATACTTGTATACATCAATGGCATGAAAGATATTGGGTTGCATGGGAATGGAGAACTATATGCGTGCATGTGTTGAGGTAGAAAGCATAGGAAGAAGTGAACGTAACTTCCAGGTGAGTATCTCACTCACAATTGTATGTTTAATCTTAGGATTATATACATACATACATACATACATACATACATACATACATGTATATATATATGAATAATTAAAATGATGATTGAGCAAATAATGTTGTGTGCTTTGAAATGATGTTCTTGACGGTAAGGAGGAGGTTTGAAAGGGACAAGAGGAGGCACATCCTGAAGTGAAATTGTTCTAGGCCATAGCTGACTGATGCACCAGTGCACCAATGGATCCTTGTGCTCGTGCAGCATGTGTGCGTGTGTTGGCTTATGCGTGTGTTTATGGTTCTATGTTTGTGTGTAGTGTATGTGTTCTCATGTGTTTGTGTAAGTGCATGCATTTAGGTATACATGTGTGTTGCTATGTTTATATGTGTGTGTTGCAACAATGGTTTATGTGTGTGCATCTTTGTATATATATACATGTGTGTGTGTTATTGTCTATAAGTGTTTGTGAATTATTGTGCATATGTTTATGTTTATGCTATGGGAATATTTTGTTTAAATTGGAATACAGAATAATATATAGATATATATTAAAATATAAAATACTTCAAAATAATTATAATAATAATATACATAAACAATAATATATATAAGTTTGATAAATTAATAATGTAAATTCAATTGTATTATTTAAATTGCCTTTAATAATCATATTATAGAAGTGCAAAATTTTAATATATATATATATATATATATCAAGTTTTAAAATTCATTATTTGATTATGAAAAAATTAAATTAATTTAGGAATTTATAATTATTTAAAATAGTGTTTAATTATAGTAAATTATGAAATCATTCTTATATGTTATTTTGGCTTTACAAACTATTTTTGGAGAAACTTACTGAAAATTAGATTGTATATTTGGTTCCAATTAATTTTTAAATTTATAGAATTATGTAAAACATGTAACATTCTAAATATAGCATTTTGATACTTTTAATTATTTTTTTCCTAGTGATTACTTATGAAATTATTAATATGAAATAAAAATTATATTTATATCCGTTCTCTATGTATTCTGATTTCTCATATTCTCGATACTGATTTTGATATTATAAATGATTCCCCTTTGATATCAATTTGATTGATGATTTAAGATGATACAGTGATGACATCTTTGTTATGATTTTATTGTTTTAGATTTTATGTAACTAGAAATCTGAATAAATGAAGTTATAATACTATATGGTATGAGACTTTCGGTAATATTCCTCTAATTATTCTTTGGACTTGTTATCCAGAATATTGATTATTTTGAGTGCAGTTTATAAGCGATGAACAAACACTTGATATCATGTAGTGGTATGAGATGCTACTGTGATATTTATTTGGTTATTTATTATAAGTAGATGGCACTCAAATAATGGGAATGGAGTGGATAGTGTAAGGTGATACGTAATAATAAATGGCTACCTATATTTAGTGAGTATAGCTCTGTGCTTAACGATGATCAAGACTCCATGTTTATGTGTATTGGTTATATATGCCACCATTATGGTGTACATCTATTATGTTTATTAGAGATGACCAGATGGTTAGAATCCACCCTAGCGGACTGATCATGAGGTCACTCTCCAGATCCGTAACACTGTATTTTATAGCTTTATGCTACACTTATGTGCGCGTTTGCCTCAGTGTCACCAAGGCCAGTAGTGCAGTGACCCAAAATTTCATTCTTTTGAATTTGGAATATTTAATTGATCTTAGAATATTGAAAAGTTAATTTTACAAGTTAAATAACTTGAATTCAAATATGGTGATTTATTTGATAATTAAACCGTTGAATTTAATAATTGAAATTATTTAAATAATTGAATCTTGGGTTTTAATTTGGATTAAAATGATTTTGTAGCTTATTGTAGTTCTTTTTGAATAAGAATGAAGATAGTAAACTTTTAAATTGGGATTAAAAGTGATTAAATCAATTTTGGAAATAATTCGTTTAATTAACGTGTAAAAATAGCCTTCCAGGACATTGTCTCAAATTTCGATGAAACCCGTGTTATTCGACCCGTACTAGTGAGTTATTGTATGCCGATGAAATTCATGGTGATTGGACGTATCGTTTGGGCATGCGAGATCGAAACGCGTAGAAGTTAATTTTAGAAATTAATATGATATAACCGGGTTAAGCTATCTTCTGCATACGATCGAACTAGGTCTTGAGACTTGTTCCATTGTGTTCGAAATAGAAGTATTACATATATAACATCAAGCGGCTTCGTTTGGAATTTGAGATTTTCGAATGTTTTTAGCTAAACATTTTCTAATACATACATACATACATACGTACACATATATATATACATATACATATATATACATACATACAAATATACATACATACATACATACATACATACATAGATATATATATATATATATATATATATATATATATATATATTCACCGCACATTGACCATACCCTACCCATACCTACACCGTTCATGGTCATACCCACCTTATCCCTCCTTTTCCTTATTAAATGCTCCTCCCTCCATCGTTTAATCTACTTCAACTCAAAAGAGGAAACAAAGATTGAAAACTTATAAATTTAAATTTCCAAAGATTCATCCCTTAAGAAATTATGAAATAAATATTTTTGAGATCCTAGGAGCTTGATCTTCACGTTGATAGGTGAATGGGAGGGTGCGGTTGTAACGACCCAAAATTTTAGTTATTTGAGTTTGGTATATTTAATTGATTTTAAATATTGAAAAGTTAATTTTATAAGTTAAATAACTTATATTTCAAATATAATGATTTATTTGATAATTAAATTGTTAAATTTAATATTTGAAATTGTTTACACAATTGAATCTAGAATTTAATATGAACAAATATGATCTCGAAAGTTGATTTCAAATCTATTTGAATAAGAAGGAAGATAGTAAACTTTTTAATTTTGATTTAAAAGTGATTAATCTAATTTTGGGCATTACTTGATTTAACTAACATGTAAAAATAGTTTACTGGGATAATATCTCGAATTTCAATGAAACTAGTTTCATTGGACTCGTAATAGTGAATTATAATATGCCGTCGAATTTCGTTGCAATTGGACGTATCGTTTTGTTGTGCAAATTCGAAACTCGTAGAAATTAGTCAAAGGAATTTAAATTAATATAATTTGATTATAAAAAGCTAACTTCTGCATATGATGGAACTGGCTTTCGATGTATATTCCATTTTGTTTGGAATAGGGGTACAGCAGGCAGGCAGCATGCTTCGTTTGGAGTTTGAAATTTTAAAATGCGAATAGTGCCGAGTTAAAATTGCTATAAAAGGACATCCACTCCTTTTATTTTCTAAGCCTAAACCTAAAACTATTTCCAACCGCCACTAAAAAAACCGTCAATCTAATGGTCGACGCTGCTAGGTGTCTCTAGGGGTAAAATTAGGCTATGACTTCAACTAGAAAAACATAGAGAAGGATGAAAGAAGCAAGATCAACGGATGGATCGTTGTTTCGCAAGGTGTGGAGGGCAAAATCGTGTTGTGAGCAGCATTTATGGGTTTCGGTGATCGTGTGCGTGCGTGGGCTGCTGGCGAGGCACGAGGTTGAGCAATAGTGAGTGGCGTGGTGGCGTGGTGATCGACGGTCATGGGCGGCGTTCGATCGAAGATCAAAATAAAAAAAAGAAAAGGGAACAGGTTCGAGCTTGGTATCGCGCACATGAAGGAGTAGAAGAAGAAATGCTATAGAAGCTAAGGCAATTTAAATTATTTTATATGTTAATTAATCCATAACTTGTTCATATGAGGTTGGTTTTTAGCGCGACAAGTTGTGTTCCGATAGTAGCAGCGATTTCTATGCTATGGAGTTGGATGAATTCGAAGCCAGTTGAAATTTTGGGTTAAATTGAATGACCGTTCAATTTTAATTCAAACTAGAGCACTTAGGCGATTTCTAGAATTTTTGTGAGTAAACTCACATACCTAGCCTGCTTATATATTTAAATAAGTGGAAGCGATTTTATTTATGATGTTCGTTGCTTGTTTGGCTGATTTACTATATTTATTTTTGGATGTATTCCTGCTAATTGGAGCGGATGAGACCCTATTATGTTTCCGTATAAGAGCGGACGATCTTTTATATAGGAATCATGCCTCGAAGTGGTTGATTTATATTTTATGATTATATTCTATATGTGATGCAGGGGGACAGGTTGGAGGGATCCAATAGGATTTATCATCACTATTTATTTTGCTTTTCATATATATGCTGATATATGATGTGTTGGATGACATATTGTTGATCGTGACATGATTTGACTTATTTAGAGCTTTAGTAGCACTAGGCCTTATTTTTAGTATATTTGAAATACTAAAATAATGATTTTAAATTGAAAATGATTTTTATAGTGATTTTGGAATTTTATATGTATTAATAATGCTTGAATTATTTAAAGAAGGAGTTTATTGAAATGAGATAAGAATATGATAATTTTTCTTGAGTATTAATTTAACTGTTTTGCGAAATATGTTAAATAGAGATTTTTGAACTATATTATAATGGTTTTAAAATTTATAAATAAGTCCATCTTTTTATTTTTAAATAAATATATTTTTAAGAATATGAAAATAGTTAGAAGTAAATATTACTAAAATGGTATAAAAAAGAGATTTATAAAGTAATTGATTAATAAATGGATTTTGATAGTAAAAGGAGTTTTTATTTAAGAATGGATTTATAATTGGGATTTTATAAATAAAGAAAAGTTATAAAAATAGAAGTTTTACAAAATAGAAGTGAAATTTAGAACCGTAGTTTATAAATATAGATATGATTTATGTTGAAATTTAGATATGGAGTTCATCATTTGAAAAGTGGTTTATCTTTTAAAGGAATGTTGAAAGTACTATTTTGATGGAGCTAATCGTTTTTTAAAAGTAAATTATCTTTTGAAAGTAATGTTTTTGGAAAATAATAATTCCTAATGAATTTTAATAGTTTGAAAATGATTTAAAATGCGATAAGTAACGAAAACATTGATTTTGACATTTATTGTTGTAATAGACATTTTTGCTGAAGTAAGGAAGGCATGGAGTATAACACTGTTGTTATATTAAATGATTTTCGAAAGGAAATGTTTTAAATAGTATATGAGATTTATATATATGTGTGTGTATTTGATCGAATCCCTATACTAGTGTTTTTGGATTGTCGTAATGATGTTTGACGTAACAATTGTTTTGACCCAAATAAAGTGCGTTTTAAAGAATACTTTTCTCAAGATTTGTATATGCACTCATTTCTGTTTTAAGTATGGAGATATTTTTCCAAGTGTTAAAAATGAAATTATTTGTGAATATGCTTATATCGTTAGTATAAGTATATGGAAATATTTTCCATCAACAAATTTGAAATGGTTTTGTGAATATATATTTTTCAAAGATAATTTGAAGTAAATATTTGGAAAGTGATTTAAGTATTCAAAGATTTATCAAAGGGACCTAGTGACTGCCTATGTGCTATATTTTATTGTTGCTTTGATAGTTAAATAACCGACTATCAAATTTGGTCTCTTTATCGTTGTTGACCCGGAGAGATCGTGATCGGATTTATCCAAAAACCACTTCGGACCAACGTATATGTACTCGAATGTGCAGGTGTTGGAAGACATTAGAATTTGGGATTTTTGTAATGAAGGACTGCTTATTGATCATTGGGGGAGAAAATCCTAATATACATATAGTAACAATGGTCTCTTCGTTGTGAAATATCCAATGCAAGGACTAACGGTACTGATTCTATGGGTGATTCCCGATAGGATGTGGTAGGAGAAGTACCTTTGGTTTGTCCTTATCCTGGACAACTTATATGGATGAATGTCTGACATTGCATTTTGAAATCACATTGATTGATCTCTATAAACGTATCATCTGATTGGTGGTGGAAAAGGCATCTTCTCTTAGCTTAACACCCTTTCCTAAGACATATTACCTCAGGACTTATATGTTTGTAGAAACCTTTTATGATTGTGGAATGAAAATGTGGCATTCATAGAGTAAAGTGATATGTGCTATGTGAAAGGTAATCGTGACATTAGGCCTCACACCTAGAAATGACCGAAACAAGGTAGACACGGCATGGCTATGCGGTTCACAACTATCGGGATATAATCATCCTCTTCTAGATATATTTATTCCCAATATGATGTTCGGGTTTTAAATTATTATGGTGTATGCGAAGAGGGCCCTCGGATAGGTCGGCAACGACCAGGGTAATGACATATTTGGTACTATCTAGTAAGAGGTAGGCCAGTCTTGTGTTAGTAGAGGACCATCAGTTGGGCCTCGGTACATTCGTCTAGAGATGTACTGCCGAAAGGTAGTCCCTTCACCTGGTCATTTGTATGGAAATCCATTCTCCACTACGTACCTACCATTATGTTTGTAGAACCCACTTTGTAGCTAGTATGCTGGGATTTAATTGATGTAACAATTTCGGCCATGATTAATATTATTTGTATACTAGACACTACTATAATATAATAGAATTTGATATGAAATGTTATGGTTATCGTATGGTAAAAACCCGTCCGTGATTATGTACGACATGGTCTTACAAGATACCTTTGTTTTGAAAGGTTTTTATAACTTTAAAATTCAGTTGAGATGTGTTTTCTCATGCTGGTTTACCAGACTGATCTAAGTGTTCTTCCCTTTCAATGCTCGGGTCAGACCGAGCATATCTACAGATTTAGATTTAAATGCTTTGGAGCTTCAACATACGAACTGGAGGTCTTTAGGACGTATTACCGTATTTTTTTATTTTCCAATGCATTATTGTTTAAATTATCAGCATTTGTGAGAACATGTTATTATAACTGTTCAGGCTGATGATTATGATTATGATTGTTGTACTCTAATGGATGTATGTAAATTATACCACTGTTTCTCTTTTTATAAAGATCATTGATATTATATCATATGTTGTTCCGCTGCGATTGTTAGATTTTGTGATTGTTTTAGTTTCTTCTTCTTATCTTCTCTTCTTCTTTCTTCATTCTATCTCATTGATTATCCATCTTTTCGTTCAATTTAGGTTGGACATGCTAGGTTTATTATCAGCTCGAAGTTCGTGGGATTGTGGGTCGTCACAGTGTGGTATCAAAGCTTAGGATTGTGCGAACACCTAGGCTTTGGTTGGGTACTCATTGTAGATAGGGTTAGTAACACCATAGATTAAGTTTGAGTGTATTATATGTAAGAGCGTATTTTTTAGTGACATAAAAATGTTTTATATTGTGTTAATTTATCTTTTTGAGTGACTTATGAATTCTAGTTGATATATGGGCTGCCATGTTATCGATAGGGGTTTATAAACGCTTAAACAAGGCAAACCGACACAATATGATTTTGAAATTAGGTAAATGAAGTAATTTTACCTAAATTATATTTTATATATATAAATGAACAATTTTTCAAAAATTATTATAGTTATATATGGATTGTATGGTTGTTAGTGAATGATAATATTTGATTATTATCATCTGTTGATTGTGTTCTAATAAAAGTTGTTTTTGTTATAATATATATGAAGATAAACAATTATGAAATGGTTGTATATAACCAGGTGAAATAAGTAAAATTATATAAGTATAAATTTGTAAATATGATTTAAAAATAAAAAGGATTTAAAAGAATAAAAAAGCACTAAACTCACTTTAGTCGCTGGAAAATAATTCGGGTGATGATTGTAGCATCATCAGTATTCATTTTTGAGTTTCAAAGTAATGAATTTCTACCTTAATAATTTACTATTAGAGTTTTGTTTTGATAAAGAAAGTTTTGATTATAAAATTCCAAGTATGATTTGATAAATATATAAAAAACGTATAATAAGTTTACAACTTATGAAGTTGAACACGAAAGTAAAACCAAATTTTAAAATCGTTGATCATTTTGGTTAAGTAAACAAAAGGAAATTTAAAATTGAATTATGAAATAATTTTTTTTAACTTAAGTAAAGTTAAATAAATTGACTTAATTAAATGAAGTATATCTTAAGAAAGATTAAATTAAAATGAATTGAATTTGAAATGAATTAGATAAAATAATGAAATGAATATACACTTAAGTCGTAAAGTGATTTTATAACCCTGAATTGTAAATATAGTATGTGAATAAACTCAAGTCAAATAAATTCATGAAATTTTAAGTAAATAAGTTTGTATAACTTATAGATTTGAAGAATATTAAGCTAAAAGAATTTTTTTAATTTTTTGAATGTGAATGTTAAGAAAAAAAGAAAAATCTGAATTTGAATTATGAAATGAAATCTAGCTTAAGTTATAAAATGCAATTCAATTGAATTGTAAAAATGAATTGAATATGAAACTAAGTTTTAAAGTGAAATAAACATAAAAAGTATTGTAATAAATGCTTATAAACTTAAGTAAATTTTTTCGAAAATAATTCATAAATGAATTTAGTATGGAATGAAATGTCGTTAAACATAAATTGAACTTAAGTGAATATTATTAAGTGAATGTTAACGAATTGAATGTAAGTGAAATTAATATGAATAATTGAATTTGATTTAAATTGAACGCATATCAAATGAGTAAATGAATGAATGTAAATAAAAGAATCAGGAATAAAAGAATGGGACATACAAGAAACCAATTGAAATAAATACGTAAGTTGTACGTATATTATTTTATTCGCATAACTATTTGATCCAGATTTGAATATACGATTTTAAAGTGATTTACACCGATCCGAGTTAGGATTTTCACTCGATTTATTGATGGCAACTCCAGATATGGATTTTTGATTGATTCTGTGGAGGTTTCTAATTTAGGAATAGGATCTGAGTCCAAAATAGAGTGGTCGTGTGAACGATACTACTTCGGAAGTGAAATTGTATGATCGAGCGAGCGATTAGGTATGTCTTTTGTATGGATGATATATGTACATTGTATGGGCTTTAATAAGTCAAATTTTGACATTGAAAAATGTAAATTAATATGATTATGAATTAATTGAATGGATATTAATTGTTTGACAGTTTCTTTTGTTATCTTTGCTACATTTGCATGATATTATTGTATTAGTACATGTTATATATTGATATAACTTTCCTGTACTTATTCTCGTTGGTTATTGAGTATTCAGTAGGTGCGGATGGCACACGCTTCACACTTGGAGCTTGCTTTCGCATTATATTCATTGTATATGCTTGCTAATGTAATAATAAAAGACAAATATATCGGATTACATATTGTATTTTTATATTTTTTCCTATGGGATGCCTCATCCTCGAAGATGAGATGTATATTTGTGAATATATATATATATATATATATATATATATACATACATATGTATGTATGTATATGTCTTACCTTAATGACAGAAAAAGGATTGATCAAATTCTATCAAGTCTGACTCATAGTGATCCTTTATCAAAGAATGACTCTGGTTATCAAATGATTGAACAACCAGGATCAATTTACTTACGATACTTATTTGACATTCAAATTATCTAATGAATTATGAGTTCAATAGATTTTGTTTAGTAGAAAGACGGATATTGCTCGCTCATTATCAGACAATCACTTATTCACAAACCACGTGTAGGGCTAATCTCATTTCCCATCTCATGGAAAACCCATTTCGCTCCGCTCAACCCTATCCCATTCTAATTTTTATGATTGAATTGTGCAAAGAAGACTTAGCGAAATTTTTTGTAATTTTAGGAGTTAGAATTTTTTTGAGAATTTTGAAAATATTTCGATAACTAAAATTTTATATTTTTTCTATAACATGGAATGGTATTAGTTGGTATTGGTGAATGAATTTAAAGACTTAAAGGAATTTGGAAGCCTATTTCAACTAATTGATTTCAGGGCATTTTTCTTACCTTTGAAATTTCAGGAACGAAATTCTTTTAAGGGGGAAGAATGTAACGATCCAAAATTTTAATTATTTGAATTTGTAATATTTAATATATTTTAAATATTTAAAAGTTAATTTTTAAAAGTTAAATAACTTATATTACAAATATAATGATTTATCTGATAATTAAATTGATAAATTTAATATTTGAAATTGTTTACATAATTGAATCTTGAATTTAATGTGAACAAAAATGATTTCGAAAGTTGATTTCACATCTATTTGAACAAGAAAGAAGATGGTAAGCTTTTCAATTTTGATTTAAAAGTGATTAAACTGATTTTGGGAATTACTTAATTTAATTAACGTGTAAAAATAGTTTACTAGGGACTATCTTCGATTCCAATGAAACCGGTTTCATTGGATTCGTAGTAATGAATTATTATATTCCGACGAATTTCGTGGCGATTGGACATATCGTTTGATCATGCGAGTTCGAAACATGTAGAAATTAATTAAAGGAATTTAAATTAACATAATTTGATTTCGAAAATCTAACTTCTATATATGATGGAATTAGCTTCTGATATGTATTCTATTGTGTTCGAAATAGGGGTATAACATATATAACGCCAGGTGGCACGCTTCGTTTGGAGTCCAAAATTTTAAAGCGTGAAAAGTGCCGAGTTTAATTTGCTATAAATGGGCATCCATTCCTTTCATTTGCAAACCCTACCCCATAAAACTATTTCCAACCGCCATTAAAAAAACCCTTGATCGAACGGTCGATGTTGTTAGGCGCCTATAGGGGCAAAATTAGGCCACGACTTCAACTAGAAAAACGTATAGCACGACAAAACAAGCAATACCAACGGATGGATTGTTGTTTGGTGAGGCATGGAGGGCGAAATCATGTTGCATTCGTGAGAAGCGTTTATGGGTTTCGGCAATCGTGCATGCGAGCGTGGGCTGCTGGCGAGGCACGAGGTGGAGCGATGGTGAGTGGCACGGTGGCATAGTGGTCATCGGTTGTGGGCGGCGTTCGATCGAAGATCGAAATAAAAAAAGGAAAAACGTACGGGCCTAGTACTACGGTGTAAAGGAGTAGAAGAAGAAAGGTTATATTTTTTAAATTGTTAATTAATTAAGGTAAGCTAATTTAAATTATTTCAAATGTTAGTTAATTCATAACTTATTCATATGAGGTCTGTTTTGAGCGTGACTAGTTGCTTTGCGATCGTATCAGCGGGTATTACACAATGGAGTTGGATTAGATGGATTCGGAGCTAGTAGGAATTTTGGGTTAAATTGAACTACTGTTCAATTAATTCAAACTAGAACGCTTAGGCGATTTTTGGAATTTTGTGAGCAAACTCACCTCTCTGGCCTGCTTATATTTTATATAAGTGGAAATAATTTTATTTATGTTGTTCGTTGCTTGTTTGGGTGATTTACTATATTTATTATTTGATTTGGACATATTTTTTCCTATTGAAGCGGATGAGACCCTATTATGTTCCCGTGTATGAGCAGATGACCCTTTGTATATGAATCCCGCCTCGAAGCGGTTGATTTATATTTTTATGATTATATTCTATATGTGATGCAGAGGGACAGGTTGGAGGGATCCAATAGGATTTCTCACCACTGTTGATTTTACCTTTCATATATATGCTGATATATGATGTGTTGGACGCCATATTGTTGATTATGACATGATTTGACTTATTTAGTGGTTTAGTAGCATTGGGTCTTTCATATATACGCTAGATTTTATTGTTGCTTTGATAGCTAAATAACCAATTATCAAATTTGGCCTCTTTATCCTTGTTGATCCGGAGAGACCGGGATCGGATTTATTCGAAAACCACTTCGAACCAACCTATATGCGTTCAAATGCGCAGGTATTGAAAGACATTGATATTTGGTATTTTGTGATAAAGGACTGCTTGTTGATCATTTGGGGACAAACTCCCAATATACATATAGTAGCAGTGGTCTCTTCTTTACGAAATATACAATGCAAGGACTAATCGCTACTGATCTTAGGGGTGATTCCCGACAGGATGTGGTAGGATAAGTACCTTTAGTTTGTCATGTTCTTGGACAACTTGTATGGACGAATGTTTGACATTACATTTTGAAATCACATTGATTGATCTCTATAAACGTATCAACTGCTTGGTGGCAGAGAAGGTAACTTCTCTTAGCTTACCACCCTGATGTTCGAGCTCAGGAGTTATACGTCTGTAGAAATCAGTTCTGTGATTGTGGAATGACAATGCTGCATTCAATGAGGAAAGTGATATGTTCTATGTGAAAGGTAATCTTGACCTCATTCCTCACACCCAGAAAGGACCGAAACAGGGATGCGGTAAGGCTATGTGGTTCAATCCCATTAGGATATGATCATCCCCTTCAAGATATATTTATTCCCACTACGAAGTTGGAGTTTTAAATTATTGCGGTCTCTATGAAGAGGGCCCTCGGATAGGTCGGTAATGATCGGGGTGATGACATATTCGACACTCTCTAGTAAGAGGTAGGCATGTCTTATGTTGGTAGAGGACCATCAGTTGGGCCTCGGTACATTCCTCTAGAGATGTATTGCCAGAAGGTAGTCCCTTCACCTGATCATTTGTATGGAAATCCATTCTCCATTACATGCCTACCATTTTGTTTGTAGAACCTACTTTATGGCTAGTATGATGGAATTTAATCAATGCAACAATTTCGGGTATGATTAATATTATTTGTATACTAGACACTAGTATAATATAACATAATTTGATATGAAATGTTTTGGTTATCATAAGGTAAAAACTTATCAATATTTATGTACGGCGTGGTCTTAAGAGATTCCTTTGTTTTGAAAGGTTTTTGTAACATTAAAATTCAATTGAGATGTGTTTTCTCATGCTGGTTTACCAGACTGATTCGGGTGTTCTTCCTTTCAATGCCCGGGTAAGACCGGGCATATTTTCAAATTAAGATTTGGATGCTTCGGAGCTTCAGTAGATGAGCTAGGGGTCACAGGATGTATTCCCGTATTTGTTTATTTTCTACTGCATTGTTGCATAAATTATAAGCATTTGTGTGGACATGTTGTTATAACTGCCCAGGCCGATGATTATAATTATGATTGTTGTACTCTGATGGAGGTACGTTAATTATACTACAGTTTCTCTTTTGGTAAAGATCATTGATATTATATTATATGTTGTTCCGCTGCGTTTGTGAGACTTTGTGATTGATTTAATTTCGTTTACTTCTTCTTCTTCTTCTACTCTTATCTTCTTCTTTCTTCTTTCTTTCTCATTGATTATCCATCTTTCCGTTCAATTTAGGTTGGACATGTGGGGTTTATTATCAGGTCGAATTGGATGGGAATGCGGGTCGTCACAGCGGTAGCGTCTAGTGACAATCGACAATAAGAGTTTGGTCATGGAAAACTAGGGTTCGCAATTTTGAATCGACTAGGTAACGATTGTGGAATTGGAGGTTATACTTTGAATCATGGTAGAGAATAGCATCTCGGCGCAAAATTTAGTGGGATCCGGCCATCAATGGATGCATGTGTTGCTACAGTGACACAAAGGAAGGGGAAATGTCGCTTTTTGATTGGCGAATGCAGGCAAGTTGTGGTGGTGGCTGCCTTGAAGCTCAAAGGACGAGTAGTTCAACGGTGCAATCAGAATTGGATTTCATTGAGTGTGGGTTGCGGGGTGAGACGCTTGTTCGATGACGGATTATCATGTATTGGCTTTAGTTGAGGGAGAAAAAGATGTAGGGGTAAAAATTAAAAATCAATGACGCGATTAGTTCATAATATTTTAATGCAAAATATCCATAAATTAAAATTTGAATAACTCTTTCATATGATGTCCAACCGAGACTTGGGTTTTTGCATTGCGCTCGTAACGACGAAATCTTCGCAATGGAATTGGTTTGGTTGGATTTGGAAATTGTTAAATTTAGGCTAAAATCGGACGTCATTCGATTTTAATCCCAAACTAGAACGTCGACAACAACAGAAATTTTGATGAGTTACACTGACCCTTTTGGCTAACCAGTAATATTATGTAGTTGACAAAAATTATTGATGGGATGTTTGCATTATTTACTATTTATATGTTGGTTTGGATTTATTCCCACCCCAGGAGCAGATGACCATTTATATACATCTGTCTGGTAGCGGATGACCCATATTATATACTATAGATTGTTTTGTGGTGTTGGGGAGATAGGTGGAGGGATCCAGTAGGATTCCTCGCCACTGTTGATTTTATTTACATATATATGTATTGGTTTTTATGCAAGTGGAAACAGGTTGGAGGAATCCAACGGGATTCTTTGTTATTTATTGAAATGTTCTTCAATAATATATTTTTGGAATGATTACGGAATATCAAACCGGATTGTTAACCCTATTGGTTATGACATTGTTATATGAGCAACTAAAAAAACCCTGTAGTGATAGGAAATCAACATTGGTATTGGTTAAGCGTTGTTAGCTATTGATTTCAAATTAGTATTCCAAAAATAATATAAATTGTCATTTGAGTTAGGAATGAGTTTTTGACATAGGAAATTTCGAAAGTTGGTTTCGAAAATATTTTATTTTAAGGGATATAATTTCTCTTTTATTCCAAACTATTTATCTATCTTTTTCCAAATTATTCGTTTATAATTAATATTGTTTTAAAATTATTTATTTATGATTATTAGTGTTTTAAAGTTGTTTATTTAAGATTAACAGTATTTATCTATATCTAATGTTGTTTTAAAGATACTTATTAATATTTTGCTATTTGGAAAAGTTAATTATTCGATTGATTAATATGGTATGAGATTAATAAAATGATTATTTATGGTAATCTGGAAGTTATTTATTATTATTTGTAGTCATGATAAATATTAATTATTATTGTTTATTTAATAATGTTTTGAAATAATTAAATATTATTTTAAAGATGTTTTGAAGTTAACAATTATTATTTAATTATTATGTTTATTCTTGTTAATTATTATTACATAATAGTATTTTGAAATAAATGATTAGAATTTATTTAAAAATGTTCCGAGATTTATAAATAGGGTTTTATAAACAAATTTGAGTTTACAAGAGAAGTTTTACATTATGGCCTGGAAATTTAAAGGAAGATTAGTTACGGTGAATAGGAGTTTTATAAATGATTTCAGATTTTTATAAAAAGATTTTAGAAAGGGTTTATAGATTTATAAGATGAGTTTTATAAATGGATTTATGGATTTATGAAGGGTTCCTAAATGATTTTTGGAATATATAAAGGAGTTTAATAAATAGTTCCAAAGATTTATAAAATAGTTAGAAATGGTTATAGAAATTATAATAGAATTTATAAATGATTTAGAATTGTATAAAACAGATATCTTCCTCAGTGTTTGGTGAATGTACTTATACCGTTGAGATAAGTATATAGATATTTTTCCATGTATTGGAATATAGAGATGTGTGGATATATATCTTTGTAAAAGAATTTTGATACAAATATTTACAAAGTGAATTTAATTAATAAAAAAAATTAAATTTCGGGGCTTGTGGTTACTTATATGCTTACAATGTTTGTTTTTCCTATGGAATTGAATCCCTGATTGAATGTTTGTTTGCTGATAGTACAATAATCGACTATCAATTTGGACGCAAAACGTAACTTTGGAAAAATCTAGGAGAAACACATGAGTTATATGACATAGCCATCTCCGATGATGATGTATTGTGTGTATAAATCTCGTTTCGTTCTTCTAGGACAATGGTAAGGAAATCAATCCACTAACGGTTAGAAGGTGATCTCTGCTCTTATCATTGACAGTTTATTTCCTAAAAAAGCAGTTGAGTTTACCGAAAACTATCAAAAGTTATTTTAAAGAAACCGGGATCAGATATATTATCCGAAAACCACTTCGATCCAACTTATGCATCTCGAAGTGAAGATATCTTGAAGATGATGGAATTATAGGCAAAGCTCTCAAGTGTTTTGTTCAATCCTAGAACAAACTTGTATGGGTGAACATTGACTTTGCATTATTGCCTGGAGGGCAGTGTTAGCATTCCAAGTGGAAAGTGCTATATAAAAGGTAAAACATAGCCTCAAGCTCATCAACTGGGAATGACTAAAATAAGGAAGATACAACAACGCTAAGTGGGTCGCTGCCATGTAGGGTATGATCGTCCCTATCTAGAGTCAATATTATCTCTCACTTGAATGCTTCGGGGCCCATTAACGGAGGAGTAATCATATACGGTGCTACTAGTCAAGTGGTAGGCTGATCCTGTGTTGGTAGGGGATTCTGACGAGGTCCTCGGTGTTATTTTATCTAGAGATGCACCGTGATGGGTGGTACCCTAGTAGCCTAGTCATTGTATGGAATTCATTCCCAATAAGCGTTGTACAGACTTAGTTGTGACCAACTATGCTGAATCATGACATGCAAGCATTTCAGCTATATTCATATTTTACTTTGATCCCTAGGCATTATTATCGTACCAATGGATTTTCTATAGAAAAGTTTGGTTATCGTAAGGTATAAACCCGTCTGTGTTTTTGTGCGGAATGGTCTTATGAGATACTTTTGATTTCAAAGGTTTTTATAACTTAAAAATTCAGTTGGATGTGTTTTCTCATGCTGGTTTTCCAGGCTGACTCGGTGTTATTTTATTATAATGCTCGATTCAGACAGAGCATATTACAGATTTAGTTCGGAGCTTTGGAACTTTAGGAGATGAGCTGGAGGTATAGAGACATATTCGCGTATATAATTAGTTTTCCACTCTATTCCTTTTTGTATTTATCAGAAATTATGATGACGGGTTGTTATAACTGTCCGGGCAAATAAGTTGTATACCTTGATTGATGTATGTATTTTACATTTCTTCTTTGTGTAAAGATTTGTTATATATTATAGATTATTCGTTCTGCTATGAGATCCTATGTTGTTTAGTTTTTTTTAGTTTCCTTCTTCCTTCTTCTTTCCCCTAACTATTCGCCTTTTCGTTTAATTTGAGCGGGTCGTGTGTGGTTTATTGTCCGCTTAAACTTTTCAGCAAATTGTGTCGTCACATCTTGGCATAAGAGCTGAAGGTTAAGCAAGAACCTTGGCTTTGGTAGGGTACTTATTAGAGATAGGGTCAATAGCACCCTAGAATGAATTTGAGTGTGTTATAGATATGAGTGCGTATTTGTTACTAATATAAAAACTGTTTTATATTATGTTGGTTGATCTGTAGGGTGGCTTATGGATTATGGTCAATACGAGTAATTAACATTATTAATAGGGATCTCTAAACACTCGAATAGAGAAATTCGATATAGTATTCTTTTGAAATTAGGTAAATGAAATAATTTTACCTTGATTATATTTTATATATAAAAAAATTCAGAAATTATTATAGTTATATATGGTGTGTGTGGTTGTTAAAGAATGATAATATTCGATCATTATCATTTATTTTTTGTTTTTTGTGCTTTAATAAAAGTTTTTAATTATTATAATCTAAACAGAGGTAAACAATTGTGAAACGAGTTATATAAGAAAGTGATTTATAAATATGGGATATAAATTAAAAAGGATTTAAGCTGGGAATTTTAGAATCTAATTTTTGGTGTTTTTGGAAATTTTTTTTCAAAGTTGTTGAGAAACAACAATAATATTATTTTGGTAGTACTTTCGAATGAAAGGAATTTAAAAGGATTTTAAAAAAATAGAGGCACTGAACTCACTTCAGTCGTTGGAAAATAATTCAAGTGACGACGGCAACATCATTAGCGTACATTTTCAAAATGATTTGAAATAAGAGTTGGGTTTTAAATTCTGAAAAATTTTAGCTAAATATTTTGTGAAATTATGTGAAAATTAGTTTTGTTAAGTTATAAATTGGAAAGGTATAAAAAAAGAAATAAAAATCTGAAACTGAGATATGAAATGAAATTAACTTAACTTAAATTAAATGAAATAATTTTTGAAATGAAATTAATTATAATTAATTAATAAAATGAATAAATTAAATAAATAAGTGAATTGAATATGGTTTAGAACGTTATTTGATAAAAATTGGATAATGAAGTGAACAAAGGAAATAAGTTAAATGGAACTAAATTTGATTTAAAATTAAATATGGACTTAAGTTATGAAGTGGAAATGGACATGAGAAGTGTTGTATAAAATGTTATAATAAACTTAAGAAAAATTTGATGGAATGGTTCTTTAGTGACATTAGAATTGAAAGGAATATACTAAGAAGTAAGTAATTGTGAATAAAGAAATGTGAATAAACGAATGTAAATAAAAGAATCTGAATAATAAGAAACCAATTGAATAAATACATAAGTTGTATTTATATTATTTTATTTATATAACTGTTTGATCCAGATTCAAGTACAGGAATTTGAGGTGATTTACACCGATCCGAGTTAGGATTTTTCACTCGATTCTCAATGACGAACACTGGGCATGGATTCTTGATTGATTCTGGAGTTCTCTATCATAGTATATGGGTATGCAAGGAGAATGATGGTTTCAAATCAAGGAACCGGATCGGAGCCCGCACTAGAGTGATCAGGTGAACGATATCAGTTCGGAAGTGAAATTGTGTGATCGAGCAAGCGATCGGATTTGATATTGTGTACGAATGGTATATGGACATCGTACGGGCGTAAATAAATTAGATGTTGACATTGGAAAATTTAAATTGATATGGGTATGAATTAATTGTTTGTTGGGTGGTTTCTCTGGTTACATTTGCTACGTTTGCATAAATTTAGTGTATTAGTACATGTTATATATTGATCTTACTTTCCCTATATTAGTTCTCATTTTGTATGTGATGATGGCGAATGCTTCGCATTTGGAGCTTGCTTTCACATTATATTGATTGTATATACTTTCTAATTCTAATAAAAAGGTACATATCTCGGATTAAGTACCGTATTTTTATGTTTTTCCCTACGGGTTACCTCATCCTCAAAGATGAAATGTATATTTGTGATTATATATATATATTGTAAAAAATTTCGATCAAGCCACGCAAAGGAGACGTTGGCAAAAGTTTTGAAAATTTAAGGAGTTAGAAAATTTTTCGATAAATTTTGGAAAAATTTTGGTAACTAAAATTTAATTTTGAGTTACAACCTGGAATGATTTAATGGATGAAAATTAGTTGGTATAGGGTGAATGAGGTTAAAGTCTTAAAAGAATTTTGTAATCTATTTCAACTAATTGGCTTTGAAAAGTTAATGGGTTTGGGCATTTTTCTTACTTGTTAATTTCGAAGATGAAATTCTTTTAAGGGGGAAGAATGTAACGACCTAGAATTTGTCATTCAAATTTAGGATATTTAATTGATTTTAGAATATTGAAAATTAATTTTATAGGTTAAATAACTTGAATTTCAAATATAGTGATTTATTTGATAATTAAACTGTTGAATTTAATAATTGGAATTGTTTAAATAATTGAACCTTGGGTTTTCATTTAGATAAAAATGATTTCAAAGCTTATTTAAATTATTTTTAAATGAGAATGAAGATATTAAACTTTTAAATTGGGATTAAAAGTGATTAAATTCTTCTTTATGCAAAGATTTGTTTTATATTATCGGTTAATCGTTCCACTATGAGATCCTGTGTTGTTGTTTTTTTAAATTTCCTTCTTTATTTTTCTTCCTCCTAACTATTCGCCTTTCCATTCAATATGAGTGGGTCATGTATGGTTTATTGTTCGCTTAAACTACAATCAGTTTGTTATCTATCGGGGAAATTGTAGTGGCGTACTTAACAGTCCTCTTGTTGACGAGCACACCAGTGGATACACGTTACGATGACTGTAAGGTAACTAAAGACCATAGAGTCTTAATGTCTTCGGAGTTTGCTTAGTGCTATCAGTCGCCCTTCTGGTACCGACGGAGTAGTAGATTGGCATAATACGATCGATACATTTACTTGAGTATAGTATGTGTTTGGTGACCCACATAGTGTTATATGTATGGCTCTATTTGGGACTTTATGTCTGTCGTACAGCCATTGCCTGACATAATATTTTCAGAAAGATATTATATGAGGAGATAAGATTATACCTATGGTATACGTCCAGCGTATAGTGGATTTTTATTATATTGATAGGCAGTCTATCCTATCCTATTTTACATGTACTAATGATGATGATCTATTTATTGAGATTGAGAGATATAATTAGGCTATGCTATTTTCTAGCCGGATTATACTTGGTGATTTCTCATTTATTGATACTTCTAGATTTGATGATGATTTATGGACATTAATGACTCACTCATCCATGTTTATTTTGGGATTTCTAATTTGATATGTTTTCATATGGATGATGACATATTTCGATATTAGAGCAGGTTGTTTTTATGGTCTGAATTATTTGTGTGACTTGATGATTTAAAGGTTATCTAGGATAATAAAACAATATTCCATGTATATATTTCCATAGCTATGTGTGTGTGTGTGTGTATTGAGATGTCATCTGATGATTTGAATATCTATGGTAGTGTTATCATATTATTACTTCTTATTTATATTATGTGACCTATATTGTAGACTCCTTCATTAGACATAGTCTGACCCATGTGATATTTATATAATATCCAGGTCAGTCTGAGACATTTCGGGGATCGGGACTACTTGACCAACATTTGTATTGGTGGGTTTAGAGGAGATTTATATTAGGATTATTATATGATATTGAATAGTTTTATATATATATATATATATATATATATATATGATATTGAGTTGTATATTTATTATTTATCGTTTTAGTGAGATAGACATTATTTGAAATGAGTTGCACTTTTATTGTATTATTGTATGTGTAGTATATGTTATATGTTATCGCTGCGATTATGACTCTGTGGTGTTAGTTGTTTGCTATATATTACGTAATATTCTATCCTAGAGGCACACGTGTTTATTTCTTTGTACAAATATTATATACGTATAGATGAGTTATTTAATTTATATTTTAATGTATACCAGTGTTTGTTTAAGGAAATATTCGCATATATACCCCATACAGCCACATTCTCCGTCTTACTTGATAGTATTGCTCGGCAATACTTTTGGATAGTATGAGTATGAAGGTGGATTGTTCACAACATTCAACTTTGCAAGTCCAAATACAAAATCATTGATTCTATAATAACTATTTTTATTAATCATCTTGCTTTTTCCAGAGACTTTGACGTTGAATTGACTACTGTTAACCTTGATACTAACCTCAAATAACCGAGAGACGGATTCCCTATTGAATAGCGTTTCACTACCAATGCTTTAACTCCGACCTAACTGTAGTCATTTGATGGATGTTATTCCAAGATTTAACTATAATCAAAGTGGAGTATTCATACCGAAGTCCCAAAGTATTATCAAGTCCAACGAATTATCTAACATCGTCACTTCGAGATTGTCTGTTTTACCTTAATTATGTTAACCAAAAATGAACTCCATCAATCTATAGTCATCCAATAACTACAATATATAACCCCTTGTTGCACCCAATAAAAATGAGTGATACATTGTCCAACATTTGAAGAGCGTATGTACTCTAGTCTCAACATATGAATTGTTATCCTTTCTTGAAACATTTTGACTAGGAATATAAAACAATATGTTATGTTTCAACATGATAAAATTCCCATGATTAGAACCTATAATAGTTACTATAACCGAACATACCATTTAAGGGTTTTACATTTAATATACTTCAAATTAATTACTTAATTAATTATATCATAATACAAAAAGTACATAATAGAAAGAAAATAGCTTCTGTTTTGAACAAGATTGGTTATCAAGTTTGATACATGTAACAAATTACATAATTTCTCTTAGGACATACCCCTAACTCTATCAATTCCACTTGCACGTAGGGTCAGTTATTGAATCTGATTCTAACTTCTTCGATCGATTTTCTCAAGAACTAATCAGGTCATTCCCTTTTTGAATGAGCATGATATTTTGTTTTAATTATCTACTCTACCCACCGACTCCATCTGATGATAATAACGGCCTTTATTACGTGGAACCATTCAGAGTATGACTATCGACTTCTAGTAAGCTCTAGATTCTTTTACGAATCGATCGCGACATTGTTATAATATAACATTATCACGGGCTTCTTAATATTTGGAATCACCCTCAGTGCAATTACAAATTTATGCATTTTTTTATATTTCTTACATTGCAGTGCCATTTAGTGCCATGTATTTTGCCTTTGGTTGAGTCGGCCACCACATATTGTTTGGAACAAGTCCAACCTAAATTTCTTAACTTAAGTTAGAACACAAATTTAGGATTAACGCACTTTACTTGATATTGCTTAGAAAGTTAGAGTCTGCGCACTCCTTCATAATGAGATTGTTGTTTCTATGAACAATTCTTTACTATTTCATAAATACTCAAGAACACTCCCAATCCCATATAGTAATGTTAGTTTAGATACTTACTCTGTGATATCCCGGAAATTCAAGCAATTTAAAATGTGATAATCTCCTTTATAAATTATTTAAAATTGGTAAAATTGTTGTTTTCAAACAATATAATAATTTGTTGTTTTTATATATATAAATGGATTTAAAATAGAATTATTATTTACAAATTGAATTTGTGTTTGTTTAAATATATATATATATATATATATATATATATATTTGAGTTGATTTTAAATTTAATTTGAATTTGAATTTGGATTTGATATTGAATTTCAAAAGATAGATATATATCTAAATATATTTTGGATTTTAAAATATATTATATATGATTTTATTTGGAATATATTTGTTTTATATTATTTTCTTTTAAAGGATTTTATATATATAAATTAAGATATTTATTTATTTATTAGAGAATTTAAATATAAAAGCTTTATAACCATTTAAAAATTAATAAATTCATGCATAATTACATGTGTTAGCTTATAAGTCTTTTTAATAACATGTGTAAGGGGATTAACAAATTAAAAGACAAGTGTTATATTTTTAAACAAGTGTCACCATTTTATTTTTATTTTATTTTATTTTTAATAAATCCTAATTAAACCTATATAAACATACCTATCTCCTCTCTCTCAATTCTTTCCCATCTCCATATTCAAAAAAAACAAGAAAAACCTATAACTTAAATTACAATAAACAAATCAAAAGAGAAACCTTTTCTCAAATTCAAAATCAAAGAAATTCAAGCAATTTTCTCCAATTTAAATCTGAAGCTCTTCAAATTCAAGTCAAAGAAGCAAACTATTTAAAAACAACTCAAATCAAAATTCAATTTTTAGTTTCAAGAAGAATCAAGCTTCCTGGTTTCAAAAAGTCTCATCCTTTCTCTGTTTAACCTGTGAGCAAACAATTTTGATTTTAAAAGTTTAAATCTGTTTAATCCTTATGCATGCAGTAAACTTGAGTAATAACTTGGTGATAATAGTTTGCATGTTGATTTAATGATTATATGTGTATATGTATATGGATATCTCTGTGTGTATATCTGTTTACTCTGTTCTTGAATTTCTAGATGCTATTATAATCCTAAAATCATTTGTTCTTGCTTTGATCATTTTTAGGTTATGTGGTTTAAACATAAACTATTAGAAATAACATGATTTGAATTTTAAAAATATTTCGAATAGGAATTGATGTCAGTTTTTACTAGGAAGATAGATATTCGGTAGAAACTTAAAGTTTGACAAAATTCGTTTTCAACAATTAAATGTTTCAAGTTTATAACCTGAATCTACTTCGAAAACTAGTATTTTTAAAATGAAAATAATAGTTTTTAGTTGAGTTTTGGATGAGCATTTTGAAGATGATCAGAAAATGGGTTTCGACCTTTTTTTGGTGATCGACGAATTTTTGGCGGTCGGGGTTTTGTCAAACCAAGATCGGTGATTGGTGGTGTCGGCAAAATGGATGAAGTGATGCTTGTTCGCCATGGCGATGGCGATTGGTCGAACTAGGGTTTTAAAATCTAAAATGGTCGAGGTCGAAAGAAGGGTTGCTACGTTGTCTCTGGGTGATCGAGCTTCACCAGAAGTTGGAAAATGGTGGTGTGGAGGCCACTTAGTATGTGGACGGAGTTCCAAAAGATCAGGTGGTCGGCGTTGGCGGTTCAAAGATGGTTTCAGGTGAGGGTTGGTCTCCAGGTTTGATCAGAGAAGCTCGATTTTGATTTGGACTTTGTGGTGTTAAATTGATGGTCGGGACGGATAGTAGGGATGATCGTTGACGTGTGGGAGGTGTCGGCGAAGGTCAAAGTGGCGTGGATCGTCGGTGCATGTGCACCGCGATGTGTTTGTGCCTGTGGGTTTGGGTTGGGGGTTGACTCGAAGGAGCTCTCGAGGTAGAGTAGATTTTGACTCGAGTATTGATTCATGTACGCGAGTAATTAGTAGGATAACAGTTCTAAATTTTAGCTAAGTTTTTAAAAAAAACTGAAAAAGAAGGAAGAAATCTCGAGGCAGTACTCGAGTGGGTATCGGGTTTAACCCAAAGCAGGAGTTCAAAATAAGTTTTTAAAGTTTTTAAAAGCATAGGTTTTGAAATTTAAAAATGAATTTGGTTTAAAACTTTCTTAAATAAATTCTTTTACATACCTTAATGAATTGATCAGGAAGTTATATGTTTTGTTTAACTTAAATTTAAGTAAATTTTTAGGTTATTTTAAAACTTTGTTTATAAATATAATTAAGTGTGATGTCCCGGAATTTTGAGCAATATCAATTTAATAATTTGTATAAAAAAATTAAATTGATTTGATAATCTGTATTAATAAATTTGAACTGATTTAATAATCTTTCTTTAACAAATATTTAATTGGAGAATTTTATCTTTTAAAAGCTAAGAAAATGTTTTCTATTTATAATGTATATATATTTGTATATATTATAAATAGATAAGCTTTGATTTGAAATTTAATAAAAATATAAATCTTGTTTTCTAATTCTAATATTTTTGGTAATTTGGAAATTCTGATTTATTTAATATAAAACTTTTCAAGCTATTTAATAAATAACTATATGGTTTTAAAATATTTGAGATAAATGTTTAATAGTTTAAAATAGATTTTTAACTTAATTTTAAATTTAAATAAAAGGTTTATTTTATATATTCCTTAATAAATATGATTTGAAATTTTATATAGAAGTTTAAAATACAGTTAACATATGAGATTTTATTTCATTTAAGAAAGATAAGTAATTTATTAATAATAAGATAATCTCCTTTACATATTATTTAAAATTAGATAAATGTGTTATTTCCAAATAATAATTATAATCTATTATTTTTATAAATATAAATGGATTTTTAAGACAATGGAATTGTTATTTTTAAATTGAATAAGTAGTTATATATGTGTGTATATATATATCCTGATTTTAATTTGGATTTTAGAATTTAATTTGAATTCGAATTTAAAGTTTTGAAATTCAAAAGGATAGATATTTAAAATGTTTTGGATTTTAAAACATATATATAAGCTTTTATCTTAAAGGAAATTCATATGCATTTAGATAAGTATTTCTAAATTTATAAATTAAGTTAAAAAGCTTTCATTCAACATTTAAAACAAAAAGAAAATAATTCAAAGGCAAGTGTTAATTCCTTAAGACACATAATAACAAGTGTTAAGTAAATACTAATTCAAGATGAAAAGTATCAATTAGTTTTCATTTTTTCTTTTATTTGTTATAAATCAAAGATCAGCCTATTTAAACATACATTTCTTCTTTTCAATTCTTTTTTTTTATTCTCTTTTGAAAGCTAAGAGTAAAAAAAATTTGAAACTCAAACCATTTCTCAAACAAAATCAGTAAATCACTTCCTAAAAAACCATAAATTAGACGACCTGGGATTTTTGCAATATTATTTTAATAAGCATTTAATATAATTAAATAAAACACAAACTTAGCATTTTTAAAATGAACGAAACCTTTTGGAACATTTGCCATTTATTCATATATATGTGTGTGTATTGTGAAGGAAACTTTGATTTGGAAATTTAAAATAAAATCATTCAAAAATATTTAAAATATAATCTATCTTATTCAATTTAATTAATACTATACTTTATTAACATTTAATCTAAATATATGCATATGAACGTAATATAGATAATAATGTTTAAAATAAAATTAACCTTGTCAGTACTAAATATAAGTATAAAATAAAATATATGGATACAGATTAAGTATTGATAATTTAAACTCAAAACATATGTGAAAGAATAGAAATAAAAAGTATAAGTGGTTATTTGTGCATATGCAACATAAGTTAAACCAATACAAATAACTAAAACATTATATTGAGCACATAAGACTTAAAAGCAAAACTAGGCAAAGAAGATAATAAAAAAGAAAAGAAAAATATCAACATACCAAAATCAATAGGACAAGGCTGTAAACTTGTAAGGAAACATTGCATTAAACACTATCTTCTCCAGCACAAAACAAGTCATTTCAAATACTTACATATCATTTCAGTTTTAAGAAGAAAACTGTACCAGTAAAGCCTACCCCTGTACAAAACTGTTATATATATATATATATATATATATATATACATACTATACTTCTTGTTCCAGTTTACTCTCAAAAACACAGCAGACCGAAAAAAAGAGAAAAGCATCACCAAATTTACAAGCTTAAGTAACAATTCAACTGAATAGACAAGAAGATTAAAAGAGTTTAAGCAGTAGCAGCTTCCAGGATTGTTCTTTGTCCAAGCTCTTTTTATCAAGTGAGTAAACTAACCCAGTTTCTTCTTTCTTTTATACAGGTGAGTAACTTTCTTTTTAAGACTTAAGTACCTTGATATCTGTTGCATATGGATTACTTGAAATAAATATGCTTTGTGTGTTTGAATTGTGATGAATCTTCTGTATGTATACAAATACATATATGGTTACTGCTATGTATCTGTTTTGCCTGTTCTTGTTTTTAAAATTAAGATTTTGGTAAAAAATCCTTTACCACTTGATCTGATCTTAGTTAGGATTTAAGGTTTAAACAACGGTTGTTTGTTTAGTATGAATTTATGATTAAATTTTTTAATTAAGATAAAATAAAATCTGAATGTCTCTGTATAACCATAAGAACAGTATTTTCTTAAAATAAGTGAAATCTCAAACATCTTAAAACATCAATTCAGGTTTATAACTTGACTTCTTATATGAAATCATGATTTTTAAAACTAAAATCACAAGTTTTAGTAATAGATTGAGAGAATAGTTTGGGTTGGACCAGAATTTGGAATTTGGGGTAGTCTCTGGTGATCTCTGTAGATTGGAGGTCGAGTTTCTTTCTGGAGGAAGAAGGGTGATTGGAGAATGTAGGAAAATTATCAGCATGACGATCAAGTAGTTATGGTGATGGTAGTTGGCCAGGAAGTTTTCTAAACCTAGTTTTGGTGGATGGTTGGAAATTGCTTCAGCATTTATCCTCTGGTGGATCGAGTGTTACCAAGCTTTGGAAATGGAAAGACCGGACGTAGGCGAAGTCGTGGCCGGTGGTGCTGGTGTTCCGGTGGTCGGAGGGGCGAAGGCAAGATCATACCAGGTTTTGGATGGTGGTTCCAGTTTGGGTTTGAATGCCCGAAAATTGATTTCGAGGAGGAATCAGGGGTTGTGGTGATTGTGATGGGTTGCGATGGTGATCGATGACTTGAGTAAGTCATCATGGTTGATCGAAGCTTGGTGGTTGGCCGGTGCATGTGCACTGTGCACATTTTTTGGTGATGTCTATTGTTTTTGGGTTTGAGCAGAGTGTGGTACTCGAATTTTACCTGAGTAGTTCAAGTGTCTGGCTCGAAGAATTGTGGTTTGTGACTCGAAGCATGTTAGGCTGGCCTCGGGTCATTTTGATTTGTTACAGGTTTTCTTTAAAAACCTGTCTATTTGAATTTTAAACTGGTTTTAAAATTTAAAAATAAGATTTTTAAACAAAGTTTAAAAATCAGAAAGTTAAAGTAGGAATTCAAATTAACTTTTGAATTCTAGTTTGAAATAAATCAAGTTTTATAAAATTTAAAATATTTAAACAACTTAAAGGGTTAAAGAATATTTTAAATTACCTGGGTGATTGTATGCGACGGGGGGATGGTCGTCGACCTCACGAGGGTCACGGTGACGACCTACGGTAACGGGAGCTACCGTGCACGTGCACGTTGGAACTGGCGGTTGATCGTTGGTTTTAGGAAGATGAAGGTGCTTACTCGGGATGCAGCTCAGGTTAGAGAGTCGTTTGCTCGAGTTTATTTTTAGGTTGCTCGCGAGAGAGAAGTTTGGCCCAGTTTTAAAATTTAAACTAAATATAAGTTTTAAATTTAGCAAAGCTTTTGCAGGTGGATGAAAATTAGAGTATGGACCCGAGCTAAACTAGGGTAGAACCCGTGGTGGGTTTAAAATGCAGGAATTTAAAAGGTTTTATAAAACAAGTTTTGAAATTAAATTCAATTTAAATTTTGTTAATGATAAGTAAGTCATTAATAAAAATAAAGATTTATCTTAAGAGAATATTAAGATTTGGATAATTAATGACTAATTCATTAAATAAGTTAATTAAAAGTAATTAATTAGTTTAATTTAATAATGTTTATTAATTAATGAGATAGAGGTTAGTTAATTAAGTAATTAAGTTGTAATTAGTGACTAATTAATTGCTTAATGGAAGTAATGGAGGATTAATTACTCAGTGTAATTTATTTATGGATTGATTAATTAATTAAGGGTTAGTCAATTAATGAGTATGATTAATTAAGGAATAATTAATCAATGTAAGTGGTTATAAAGTAACTAATTGAATAATTATTTAAGGATCATTATGATTAATGTGATGCGTAAAGGTTAATTAATTTGTGAAATTAATTTAGAGTTAATTTCTTATTCTAATTAAAGGATAATTAGTCAAGGGTGATAAATGAAGATGAATAATCAAAAGACAGTTGATCTATTGATTCGTAATTAATTAATGGTTAAGTAAAGATAATCTAGGAGACTAAAAGATTAGTAATTAAATTAATTTTAGAAATGATCCATCTTACTTATGAATGATTGAATGCCTTGAATTGGTTGATATCTCTGATATGAAATGTTTTGTGATATAATATGTTTTGGGGAAACAGTGATAATGTGGTTATATATCGATGATAAATTGCTGTGTAAAAAGTGACATCTAGTATTTAAATTTAAGTTGTATCCACTTGAATAATTTAGGTTAAGATGACATCGGATGCGAAGAGACCAGAGTCGGGTATTAGTAAGTTCCCGAAACCACTTCGATTCTTATAGATTGATATGTGATAAATAGGCTGGAATGAAATGATTTAAGTGAATTAGACCATTTAATCTAAGTTTTTGGTACTTAGAAAATTGATGTGTGAAATAAGTGATGTCTATAACAAATTGTGAATTTGTAAATTGATACAAGTTACCCCAGGTTTTATATAAGTTGTATGCTTTATATTCCATGTTAGATGGGTTTACTCACGCTGGTTTCCAGCCTGATCCGGGTGTTACTTTGATGTAATGCTCGGGTCAGACCGAGTATTACAGATTTTCAGGTAAGGACGTCTGGAGTTCAGGAAGCGAGCTGGATGACAAGAATGTATGGAGTTTCCGCTGTATTATATTGTTGTATATCCAAGACATGATGATTATGTTTATCCAGTGTCTGTATATATATATAACTCCGATGTCTTAAAAATGTATTTGACAGATACAAAATTCCTTTATAAACTGATATTATTTGATATTATATTTTATCCGCTGTGAATGTGAGATGTTTATGTTTCTGTTCTTCTTATTCTTCTATCTCTTTCTTCTTTCTCCTAACTATCTGGAATTTTCGGGATCGGGAATTTCGGATCGTTACAGTTGGTATCAGAGCTAAAGGTTAAACGAGAACCTTGGCTCTGGTGGGATTACTCATCAAGGATAGCGTAAGTGGTACCCTAAAATAAGTTGAGTGTGTATACATACATACATACATACATACATATATATATATATATATATATATATATATATGAGAGCGTACTTGTTATTTTTATATAATGGTTTTAAAGGTAAAGGATTTTTATATAAGTTTATATATATATGGAAATAATTGGTTGTTGGATATTGAAATTAAATAAGAATTTAAGTGGTAAATATATGTATCCAAGTAGGAATTGAATAGAATGTACCATTCATATAAGGAGAATTAGAGTTAAATTTGGTTTCAAACTAAAATAAAATGGTTATTGTATCAAATACTGGGATGTTGTTTTCTAATAATGATAAAGCAAAATGAAATGTGTTAAGGAAGTAAACTTTTAGATAAGTATGACTTGTAAATTGAAGTGGGGTTTTAAATTGTGAAGTTAGAATCCTAAGATTTAAAAACATTTGAATTTTTTTTTCAAATTGTTAAAGGGAATGATGAACAATATTATTCAGAATATTTCTGAAAGTAATCTTATTTTGAAATAAGAAGTTGTTTGAAATTTTGTTTGGAATTGAAAAAAAAACAAGGGTGTTAAAAACATAAGGAATAATGTAACGCCCCACCTCTATGCTCACAATAACAAAGAGTATTAAAGGAAATACTGTCTGTTATCACGAAGAATAAGGCTGGATAGGAGCGGCCATCCGTAGGTAGGCCTTACACTAGCATTGGTTATTTCGATAGGAGTGGTATATATTTTTATTTTTCGTCTCTTATTTATTTACTCCCATTGACATACCCAATTCCAGTATAAAACGAACTACGATGGTTCATAATAGTTTAGGACAATAAATATAATAATAACACAGATAATATAAATGCGGAACACAGATAAAACAAAAAGTCTCATATATATAATAACTGATGTCAGTTACAATACATGTGATACAGTACATATGATACAACTACAACTGTCGACACTAGAAGTTATATACACAAGTACATTAACATGATTAATATACATGAATACATAACATCCTATACAAATACGCTAACTACTAAAATGACAACGACTACTCCAAAAGATATGAAGAGACTTCATAGCTCTAACAGCAACCCAAAGTAAGATATCAACAACCTGTAAATACTTGGTCTGACCCGAGTATTAAATTAAAAAGAAAATAATACACGGGTCAGTCTAATTCAAACTCAGTTATTAGTGCACAGAAGCAATAATAGTTAAGTAACAATTAAACGACAGTCACAATAAATCTCATCTATCCAATCCTTTAATAAGAAATTGGATAACGATAAATATAATACTTGACAGTGTTAAACAACAAATTAGCAAATTCAAATCATCAACAAAGATAAATGAAAAGATCATCAATGAAGATAATTTAGAAAACATCAGAATTGCCTAAATGGCAATTAACAACAAAATCTAGTTACTAATAAATAATTAGAGACACATAATCTAGTTATCAAATAGATAATTAGACAACAACAAAATGTTTAAATTAAACCAAATCAAAACACCATTTAAACAATTGAAATATCCATTTAAAATGCCAACTCGGGTAAGGCTGCAGTACACGCACGCGTGTACTGCCTCGCCACTACAGTGCTGAGATACGTATACATGATGTATATAGATAACCAAGCCCAATGAAACAACAATAAAGAAATGGCTGTAACAAAATATATGAAACTGCTCCAAAGAAATGGAACATATAAGCTACAGATCTAATCTCAACTAAAGCTCCAAAGTACATATGAAGTGTCCAAGCAGATAGCAAAATGACATGTACAGGTTATACATATGAAACAGGCTACAAGCAATGCATGAACATATATGTGCCTTGAATAAACAAACTTTATTAACCAGAGTGACACTGCCTACAAACAAGCTTCAACAAATTACCAGATCCCACATAAGCGTGCAAGAGCAATGGACAGCACAACTACATATTCAAATTCAATGAAACTGGTCTTCAACAAGATCAAATGCAAACAGACTAAGGTAGTGGTAGAAACTTCATGAAGTCAATGCACAAATGGCATATGAACACAAGTGATCAAGTGGTAGAGTACTATGGGAATGACATGAATAGTGCACCGCATGCACGCAACTACAAAACTGGATTCAAGTAATTGCAACATCAATGGGAGCACCAGTGAAACATGCTACGACAATGAATCATAACCCAAGTGCACCACTACTAACAGAAGGATACTTCAACTACAAATGCACCACATGTAAAAGAATACAAGGACAGTGACCTCATACAATGATTTCCAGGCAGCAAGCCTAACTGCAACAAAACGCCACTGACTCGAATGACTCAATTGATACTAGAACTATGCTCGATGCACAGAAATACAAAGTGATTAACATCAACAAAAGACCAAATTCAAACGGTGAAAAGCAACAACTCAGTGAAGCTCAAAGTCACACAACCATGAAGACTACAAGTGCGAGTCCAGTGAACAAGCTGATGCATCACTGAGACATGTATGCATGGAGCAAAGGCATCAGTCAACAGTGAAGACATCCAAATGTGCTGCAGAGAACAAAATGACCAATTTGCAGACATAAATTGCCAAGCTAAAATACAACTTCGTCTTCTAAACTTTATGTAGAAAATATGCACAGTGCAGCAGATATGAATGTTCATAATCATGCGCAACATGTAAACAACTCGAGATCAATGCATATGAAGCAACTAGATTTTGAGTCGAGTAGTGGACAGAGAAATCAATTGTATACAACCAGTGTACAAGTCAATCCAGATTCAGTGAAGCCAGAAGCAACAGAGAGTTCAAAGCTGCAGTTTCAACTAATATCGAAACCGTAAAAATAAACCCAGTCAAATGAACAAGTCGGAGAATAGCATACATGAAGTGAAATGACCGAAGTCATGAAAGAAATCAACAGCGTTCAAACAAAAATCAGATATATCAGTTTAAATTCGAAACCGTGGTAACATCCAGTGATTTCAAAAGCAAGGATTCAACTGATTTTATACGAACGCAAGAAAGAATTAGAAGACGTGAGTGAAATAAATCACTCACCTTATCATCGAAAAGCATGATTTCAACCTCGCAGTCCCCTTTTCCCGCCCCCAAATCGCCAAAGCACGGCTCGAACCAACGTAAAACTCAAGCAAGAGAAGCAGCCGATCGACAGTGCTATGGAATCGACATCGGCATCTTCAAGTTGAATCGAGGATTTGCAATTGCCCTCAACGAGTTACCAAACCTTAGATTCTGAAGATTGAACGAGCCGCCATTTTTTTTCGTATGTTCTGATTAGGCTTGCCAATGTAATCCTAATGAGGAACGGTTATCTACCTGGGATGAGTATCACGACCCCAAAATATTAAAAAAGACGTGGGCCACAAATTCAATTTAAAAGCCCATATAACCTCTCAACAAATTTCAAAAGAATTTCAGCATGATTAAAAACTACCAACAACAATTAGTCAGCACGTTAATCGTTTAATGACAATTATAATTTGGTGCTAAAACCCAGGTTGTTACAAATAACTTGGTAAGCAAATTAATATATATATATATATATATATATATATATTTATCAGAGTAAAAGTTGAATTCTTCTAATTAAGTCTAATTTATAGGTTAGGAAGTCCCTCTAGAATTCAGTCTGAGAGAGATGACTAAGAGTGAAGAATGAAAGGTTAGACACGGAGAGCAAAGAGCAGCTGCACGTAAGGATCGAGAAGAAGAAATTCAAGAGCATGAGAAACAGGTTAAGGAAAGGGCTAAGCCAGGACCTTATGATAATGTCACCTGTTACAGATGTTTCAATAAGGGTCATTACACAGCCAAGTGCAGTAAATCAAGGGAGGAATTGAAGGGTACATTCCATCGGTTTCGCTCTGAGATCTTATGCTTTAAGTGTCATAAGAAAGGGCATTTCCTAAATCATTACCCTGAAGTGAGGAAGGCGAAGCATAAACCAGTTGAACTGGTCAATGAGTCGACTATTTGATATCATTGTAAGAAGACGGGACATATTGCTAGGAATTGTTCCGAGAGGCAGAAGAGAAGTAAAGCTGTGGAACGTACTGTTGGAGGCGTGAAGGTTATCCAGATTGATGACAGGGTAGAAACATTTTGTGGTAAATATTATAAGTGGGGACACCCTGTTGAGAAGTGTATGTTCGGGCTTTGCCCTTTGGAAGAAAGTCCATAGAAAGGATTCTTGTAAGAATATTAGGGCTCTGTTCTTTCCAAACCTCTAGGTAATAGAAAGACATCTAGATTTATGACTTTTGTAAGACTCTTATTTTGGATGAATGTATGTAATGTATGAACTACTAGTATGTAGTCAATTAATGTATGGAATATTTTGTGGTACTACAATCTAAAGTAAAATTTTCTTTAGCTATTGAGAATTGGACTCAGAATTAAATCGTTTACAGATTTGGATTGTTGATTTAAAAATAAGGTTAATATAATTTAAGGGGTTAAATCAATTTCAATGGAAACTGAAGTTATTCAAATTGGAATTGAGTCAATTTAAATGGGAGTGGAGATTTAAATTGAATTGATGGGGAAGTAAACAGTTTTGACTCTGGACTATTTTCAATATAAATTGTTTTAATATAAATTTATTTTTCCAAGCTATTTAATATATATAACCTTTCTTTTTAAAGCCAAATTATTTTATATTTATTTACAATTATTTTTGAAACTATTTAACAATTTTTCAACTGTTTTATAAACTAATTACTAATTTTCAACTATTTTACAAATTAATTACTATTTTAAATTATTTTGCAATTATCTAAAATTTCTGAAACTATTTGACTATTTTCCCACTATTTTACAATTAATTAACTATTTTACAGCTATTTTGCAAACTAATAATTATTTTTCAACTACTTATCTATTTTTAAAATTTTCAAGTTATTTTCTAAATATAAACTGGTCGGAGTTCAAACTGTTTAGGATTGAACATCCATTTGAAATATAAATTGAGGTGAAAATCCAAATGAGAATTTAACCAATTATGAATAAGTGGATAGAAATCAAAGTGAATGTGAAAAAAGGGGAAATTGATTTGGCGAATAATCAATGAAGTTAAATACGTAGGATGTACGTATACTATTCTATTCGCATAGTGATTTGATCCAGATTCAAGCACAGAATTCAGAGATAGTTATACGATCCGAGTTGGGATTTTTCACTCGATTTTCGATGGCGAACCTGGATATGGATTGTTGATTGGTTCTGGATATTCTCTGTCATAGCTAGGCTATGCAAGGAGAATGACAATTTCTGATCAAGAAATCAGATCTGATTCCGCACTAGGAAGTCGGGTGGACGATACTAGTTCGGAAGGGAAATTGTGTGATCGAGTGAGCGATCAGATTGGTACAGCGTACGGATGATAAGTGTACATCGTACGGATTTGAATGAAATTGATATTGAAAATAATGAATAAGAAATGTGAAATGATTTCATTTGAAATGAAAGTATATTTTGTGAAATATACAATGGATAAAATGAAAGTCAGATATTTTTATGATGATAAGTAAGATGGAAACAACTTTTAAAAAAAAGAGTAATCAAATTTGAATATTTAATTTTGAATAAATAAAGTTATATTCTTTTTTATATGAGATAAATCTCCCCTTATTGAATCTATTACCGGGAGAAAAGGATTTTGAAAATGTTTGAAGTATAAAAGGAGTTTTATACAAGTTTGAAATGATCCAAAGTTTAAAAAAAATTATATATATATAAAGGATATTATAAGAATTTTGGAAAAAGGTTTTGGGAACCTTTAGATTTAGAAAGGCTTTTGAT
The DNA here is from genome assembly GCA_030765085.1 of Allium cepa. Classification (NCBI taxonomy): domain Eukaryota; kingdom Viridiplantae; phylum Streptophyta; class Magnoliopsida; order Asparagales; family Amaryllidaceae; genus Allium; species Allium cepa. The sequence continues at coordinate 430,390,490 of CM060929.1, read as the reverse complement.
ATTTGGATAAAATCAATATTGGAATTTGGGAAAGCCTAGTTTGAGAATTATCGATTTTGAGAAAAGGAGATTTATATGAGACTCATGCTAGGTGTATGATTTAGAAGATACTATATGTGTATAGTATAAAGTGTTTTGATAATGGCTATAGGGAAAAAGGCGCTCCCTTGAAATGAACTTCTCAAGAGTGCCACTGGGTGGTACTGCCTTGAACACTAAGGGGGGGTTCTAAAGTTGATCCTGTGAGGAGTCTAGACAAAACTAGTTCTTGAGGATTATGTGTAGTGTGTAGCGGAAGTCGAGGGCGCTGATGCCTGTGGAGGCATTTGGGTTATGCTGTGATGACAATGTAACTCGATGTCACTGCGATCTACTGCTGACCATAGCGAAAGTTGTGTGTGCCGCTGAGAGCCAACCGTCTGCGTTTGATTTTATATCGGTAGACTGCGACCTATGGTAACATAGCGAAAGTCGTGTGTGCCGCTGAGAGCCAACAGTCTGCGTTTGATTTTATATCGGTAGACAGCAACCTATGTGGGAGTAGAAAAGTTTCATTTTTGACAGCAAAAATCGAGGGCGCTGATGCCTACAGTTACATGGACTTTTGCTGCGATGGCGACGTAACCCTGGAATGTAACTGCGACCTATTGTGGGTTCCATGGCGTAATCGATGGGCGCGGAGTGCCTACAGTTACATGGACTTTTGCTGTGATGACAACATAACCCAGGATGTAACTGCGACCATGGATGGGGGTGATGATTTCCAGAGCATTCCCACCAAAGATATTTCCTCTATTTTCAAAACTGTTTTCTATATTTTCAATAAAATTATTTTCTCAAGTATTTTCACTGGATGTTGAAATGGGTTTACCAAGTACTTATACATTTTCAGTCCTACGCCTGATCAACGTATGACCGAATTTTTGTGAGAACAAGGATGGACTGGTTGAGACATCGAGTTATAAAAGTATTTTTATAAAAACTATTTTAGTAATATTATATAGATTTTTAAAGTAGTTTAAAAACGATTAAAGAAAATTTATCTGATTTTAAGCATTTTAATAATTCTGCCTTCGTTCCTTTTTGAGGACGAAAAGATTCAAAGGGGGAAGGAATGCGACGACCCGAAATTTTGGCAATATTATTTTAATAAACATTTAATCTAATTAAATAAAATACAAACTTAGCATTTTTAAAATGAATAAAACGTTTTGGAACATTTGCCATTTATTCATATATATGTGTGTGTATTGTGAAGGAAACTTTGATTTGGAAATTTAAAATCTTTCAAAAAAATTTAAAATATAATATATATTATTCAATTTAATTAATACTCTACTTTATTAACATTTAATCTAAATATATGCATATGAATGTAATATAGATAACGATGTTTAAAATAAAATTAATCTTGTCAATACTAAATATAAGTATAAAATAAAATATATGGATATAGATTAAGTATTGATAATTTAAACTCAAAATATATGTGAAAGAATAGAAATAAAAAGTATAAGTGGTTATTTGTGCATATGCAACATAAGTTAAACCAATACAAATAACTAAACCAATTTTATATTGAGCACATAAGACTTAAAAGCAAAACTAGGCAAGAAGATAATAAAAAAGAAAAGAAAAATATCTACATACCAAAATCAATAGGACAAGGCTGTAAACTTGTAAGGAAACATTGCATTAAACACTATCTTCTCCAGCACAAAACAAGTCATTTCAAATACTTACATATCATTTCAGTTTTAGGAAGAAAACTACACCAGTAAAGCCTACCCCTGTACAAAACTGTTTTCTATATATATACTATACTTCTTGTTCCAGTTTATTCTCAAAAACATAGCAGACCGAAAAAGAAGAAGTGAAAAGCATCACCAAATTTACAAACTTAAGTAACAACTCAACTGAATAAACAAGAAGATTAAAAGAGTTTAAGCAGTAGCAGCCTCCAGGATTGTTCTCTGTTCAAGCTCCTTTTATCAAGTGAGTAAACTAACCTAGTTTCTTCTTTCTTTTATACAGGTGAGTAACTTTCTTTTTAAGACTTAAGTACCTTGATATCTGTTGCATATGGATTACGAGAAATAAATATGCTTTGTATGTTTGAATTGTGATGAATCTTCTGTATGTATACAAATACATATATGGTTACTGCTGTGTATCTGTTTTGCCTGTTCTTGTTTCTAAAATTAAGATTTTGGTAAAAATCCTTTACCACTTGATCTGATCTTGGTTAGGATTTAAGGTTTAAACAAAAGTTGTTTGTTTAGTATGAATTTATGATTAAATTTTTTAATTAAGATAAAATAAAATCTGAATGTCTCTGTATAGCCATAAGAACAGTATTTGCTTAAAATAAGTAAAATCTCAAACATCTTAAAACATCAATTCAGGTTTATAACTTGACTTCTTATATGAAATCATGATTTTTAAAACTAAAATCACAAGTTTTAGTAATAGATTGAGTGAATAGTTTGGGTTGGACCAGAATTTGGAATTTGTGGTAGTCTCTGGTGATCTCTGTAGATTGGAGGTCGAGTTTCTTTCTGGAGGAAGAAGGGTGATCGGATAATGTAGGAAAATTATCGGCATGACGATCAAGTAGTTGTGGTGATGGTGGTTGGCCAGGAAGTTTTCTAAACCTAGTTTTGGTGGATGATCGGAAATTGCTTCAGCATTTATCCTCTGGTGGATCGAGTGTTACCAAGCTTTGGAAATGGAAAGACTGGACGTAGGCGAAGTCGTGGCCGGTGGTGCTGGTGTTCCAGTGGTCGGAGGAGCGAAGGCGAGATCGTACCAGGTTTTGGATGGTGGTTCCAGTTTGGGTTTGAATGCCTAAAAATTGATTTCGAGGAGGAATCAGGGGTTGTGGTGATCGTGATGGGTTGCGATGGTGATCGATGACTTGAGTAAGTCATCATGGTTGATCGAAGCTCAGTGGTTGGCCGGTGCATGTGCACTATGCACATTTTCTGGTGATGTCTGTTGTTTTTGGGTTTGAGCAGAGTGTGGTACTCGAGTTTTACTCGAGTAGTTCGAGTGTCTGGCTTGAAGAATTGTGGTTTGTGACCCGAAGCAAGTTAGGTTGGCCTCGGGTCATTTAGATTTGTTACAAGTTTTCTTTAAAAACCTGTCTGTTTGAATTTTAAACTTGTTTTATAATTTGAAAATAAGATTTTTAAAAAAAGTTTAAAAATCAAAAAGTTAAAGTAGGAACTCAAATTAACTTTTTAATTCTAGTTTGAAATAAATGAAGTTTTATAAAATTTAAAATATTTAAACAACTTAAAGGGTTAAAGAATATTTTAAATTACCTAGGTGATTGTATGCGACGAGGGGATGGTCGCCAACTTGACGAGGGTCATGGTGTCGACCTACGGTAACGGGAGCTACCGTGAACGTGCACGTTGGAACTGGCGGTTGATTGTTGGTTTTAGGAAGATGAAGGTGCTTACTCGGGTTGAAGCTCGGGTTGAAGAGTCGTTTGCTTGAGTTTATTTTTGAGTTGCTCGCGAGAGAGAAGTTTGGCTCGGTTTTAAATTTTAAACTAAATATAAGTTTTAAATTTAGCAAAGCTTTTGCAGGTGGATGAAAACTAGAGTATGGACTCAAGCTAAACTAGGGTAGAACCCGAAGTGGTTTTAAAATGCAGGAATTTAAAAGGTTTTATAAAACAAGTTTTAAAATTAAATTCAATTTAAATTTTGTTAATGATAGGTAAGCCATTAATAAAAATAAAGATTTATCTTAAGAGAAAATTAAGATTTGTATAATTAATGACTAATTCATTAAATAAGGTAATTAAAAGTAATTAATTAGTTTAATTTAATAATGTTTATTAATTAATGAGATAGAGGTTAGTTAATTAAGTAATTAAGTTATAATTAGTGACTAATTAATTTCTTGATGGAAGTAATGGAGGATTAATTACTTGGTGTAATTTATTTAAGGATTGATTAATTAATTAAGGGTTAGTCAATTAATGAGTATGATTAATTAAGGAATAATTAATCAATGTAAGCGAAGTAATTAATTGAATAATTATAAGGATCATTATGATTAATGAGATGGGTAAAGGTTAATTAATTTGTGAAATTAATTGAGAGTTAATTTCTTATTGTAATTAAAGGATAATTAGTCAAGGGTGGCAAATTAAGATGAATAATCAAAAGATAGTTGATCTATTGATTCGTAATTAATTAATGGTTAAGTAAAGATAATCTAGGAGACTAAAAGATTAGTAATTAAATTAATTTTAGAAATGATCCATCTTACTTATGAATGATTGAATGCCTTGAATTGGTTGATACCTCTGATATGAAATGTTTTGTGATATAATATGTTATGGGAAAACAGTGATAAAGTGGTTATATACCGATGATAAATTATTGTGTAAAAAATGACATCTAGTATTTAAATTGTATCCACTTGAATAATTCGGGTTAAGATGATATCGGATTCGAAGAGACCAGAGTCAGGTATTAGTAAGTACCCGAAACCACTTCGATTCTTATAGATTGATATGTGATAAATAGGCTGGAATGAAATGATTTAAGTGAATTGGGCCATTTAATCTAAGTTTTTGATACTTAGAAAATTAATGTGTGAAATAAATGATGTCTATAACAAATTATGAATTTGTAAATTGATATGAGTTACCCCGGGTTTTATATAAGTTGTATGCTTTGTATTCCATGTTAGATGTGTTTACTCACGCTGATTTCCAACCTGACCCGGGTGTTACTTTGATGTAATGCTCAGGTCAGACCGAGTATTACAGATTTTCAGGTAAGGACGTTCTGGAGCTCAGGAGGAGAGCTGGATGGCAAGAACGTATGGAGTTTCCGTTGTATTATATTGTTGTATATCCAAGACATGATTATTTTTATCCAGTGTATGTATATATGAGTAACTCTGATGTATTATAAATGTATTTGACAGATATAGAATTCCTTTATAAACTGGTATTATTTGATATTATATTTTATCCGCTGCGAATGTGAGTTGTTTCCGAAGATGTTTCTTTGGAACAAGTTTAAGGAAGTGTGTCTGCTTCGGTGTTGTGGCTCAGTTCAGCAGGGTGTTGTGCTTGGCTTTGAGGCTCGAGTTTCTCGAGGAGATGTCTGCCCATCTCTAGGATCTGCGTAGGATTGGATGATATGGTTTTGTGGTCCGAAAAGCTTTGGATTAGGAAGTCTTTAGCATCTGGGTCAGCAGTGCAGCTCGGAGTGTTCTGTGTGCCGGCAAGAAGATTATCTGGCTAAGCAGATTTCTAGAGGTGGAGTTCAGAAGCAGCAGAGTGGATCCATTTCTTCGATGGATTGGCTAGCTAAGCATAAGCTGTTATGATTGGTTAAGAGAGAGCAGTTTTCTTTGGAATTAGGCTGGGTTGATCGCAAAAGTGACATGCGACAGTTTGAGTGATCCCTTGGGTTATTGGAGATTTTTTCCGGATGTCTTCAAGGAAGTCAGAGGTTTTCCGCATTGGAGATTGAGTTTTCTTATCAACTTGGATTGCAGGAGTGGTACCAATGGTTCAGCTTAGTAGAGGATGGTTCCTAGAGAAAGTTTGGCGAGGCAGCTTAGATTTTGGTTGAACTTCTGAGTTTTCTCTTTCGGATCTGTTGAACCATATTTCTGGGATGCGTTGACCAGTTTCTGCTCGTGTTCGTCATCAGCATTTTCATCTACTCCAGATCAGAGTTGTGTAGCAGAAGCAGTTTGGGAATGCATCTGTTTGTCTTTTCTGGATAAGGAGAAGTAAGATCAGTCTTCTGATGTTTGTGGAGTAGAGTTGTGTTCTTTATTTTGGTTGATTTTGAGAAGATCATTTTGTTGAGTTGTCTTGATCCATTTTGTTTCGAGAAGTATCAGCAAAGTTTACACTGATCAGGAAGGATATTGGCAGCCAAGAACCGTCGGAAGAGTTTTGAGGATAAGAGACGGAGGAATTTGGATTCCGGAGTCATAGATTTGATTTGGATAAATTTTATCCGATCAAAAGAGCTATAAGATTTGGTAAGAATGGGAAGCTAGGTCCAAAGTATTGGATTTTTCTATATTCATGTGAGGATAGGTTCTTTGGTTTCCAGAGTTGAATTACCAGTTTGGAAGACTGAGATTCAATGTGTTTCATGTATCTCTGAGGGAGTACGAGTTTGATCTATCTCTGGTTGTGGAACCAGTAGTTCAGGAAGATTTGGTTGTTGAGTCAGACTTGAGTGTGGTCTGATTTCCTGTTTAGTTTTAGAGATCTAGATGAGTAGGATCCCTGTAGCTTAGTAGTATAGATTGTTTGGGTTCTATAGAGCGAGTATTCCAGTATTTATGCTGGGAAACTCTAGGAAATTCTATTCAGTATTTTGTCTGGGTAGTTAGATTTGTTTAATTGGATGAATTGGTTGCTATGGTTGTTAGCACACAGTTGATAATATATGCTTGTGATTTGAATTAAAATCTTAGATAGATTATTAAACTACCTTTGCTTTTTAATTTTGGGGACGAAATTCTTTTAGGGGGGAGGAATGTGATGACCCAGAATTTTGGGCAATATCAATTTAATAATCTGTATAAAAAAATTTAAATTGATTTGATAATCTGTATTAATAAATTTGAATTGATTTAATAATCTTCCTTTAATAAATATTTAATTGGAGAATTTTATCTTTTAAAAGCTAACAAAATGTTTTCTATTTATAATGCATATATATATTTGTATATATTGTAAATAGATAAGCTTTGATTTGAAATTTAATAAAAAAATAAATCTTGTTTTCTAATTCTAATATTTTTAGTAATTTGGAAATTCTTATTTATTTAATATAAAACTTTTCAAGCTATTTAATAAATAACTAAATGGTTTTAAAATATTTAAGATAAATGTTTAATAGTTTAAAATAGATTTTTAACTTAAGTTTAAATTTAAATAAAAGTTTTATTTTATATATTGCTTAATAAATATGATTTGAAATTTTATATAGAAGTTTAAAATACAATTAACATATGAGATTTTATTTCATTTAAGAAAGATAAGAAATTTATTAACATCAAGATAATCTCTTTTACAAATTATTTAAAATTAGATAAATGTGTTATTTCCAAATAATAATTACAATGTATTATTTTTATAGATATAAATGGATTATTAAGACAATAGAATTGTTATTTTTAAATTGAATAAGTAGTTATATATGTATATATATCTTGATTTTTAATTTGGATTTTAGAATTTAATTTGAATTTGAATTTAAAATTTTGAAATTCAAAAGGATAGATATTTAAAATGTTTAGGATTTTAGAACATATATATAAGCTTTTATCTTAAAGGAAATTCATATGCATTTAGATAAGTATGTCTAAATTTATAAATTAAGTTAAAAAGCTTTCATTCGACATTTAAAATAAAAAGAAAATAATTCAAAGACAAGTGTTAATTCTTTAAGACACATAATAACAAATGTTAAGTAAATACTAATTCAAGATGACAAGTATCAATTAATTTTCATTTTTTCTTTTATTTTTGATAAATCAAAATCAGCCCATTTAAACATATCTTTCTTCTTTTCAATTCTTTTTTTCTATTCTCTTTTGAAAGCTAAGAATAAAAAAAATCTGACACTCAAACCATTTCCCAAACCAAATCAGTAAATCACTTCCTTAAAAACCAGAAATCAATCCAAACATGTAAACCCGGTAACCAAGTTTGCAAATCACAATCACCAACCTGTAATTCATTTTCAATTCAAGTTTGCAAAGCTCATTCTTCAACCCGAGATAGAATAAAAGCCTGCATTTCATTTTTCAACATCATATACGTGCATCCTTTTCTAAAACTAAAGCAAGTCTGAGATAAAGATTATCAAGCCTGCATTTTTCTTCGAACCTAGGTTTTATCAAAGCAAGTTTAAAATCAAGTCTTAAGCCATCTTCACAAGTTTCATTAGCATGCAAGTTTTAAAATCAAAGACAAATTCAGGCCACTCAAATTTTAAGTTCAAAGTTGTTTTCTATATCAAAGGTGCTCTATTCATCTTCATTTGTAATCTGGTGAGTAACATCTTTTCTAAAGCTTAAATATGAATCTGGTCGCAAGTTGAGATCTGGAATGAATGTGTTTTTGTGTGAATATGTATTGTAAAGTTCATGCATACATATATGAATGATTAAATGTGTGTACATGCTGTTGTATTTTGGTGTCATCCTGTTTTAGTTTTCCAGGCTCAAGATTTGTTCATAATTCATCATCTCTTGAACCAATCATTGTTAGGGTCTAAGTTTCAAACATAAATTGTTTGTTTTATCTCACACTAAAGAATAAAATTATATTTAAGTAATTTTAATTGAATATTTCTCTGGGAAACCAAAGAACAGGCAAGCTTGTGGATTTCAAAGTTCGAACTTCTTAATTCATTGATTCAGTAATCAAATCTGAATACTTAACCAAAATTATGGTTTTTAGAAGTAATATCATAACTTTTAGTTTGAGGATGTATGTTCATTTCTGGTTTGACCAGAAATGGTGTTTTGGGGAAGTTCTGATGATCTCGAGGGTCTGGGGTGTCGTGGTTCTTTCTGGAGGTAGAAGTGTGATCGGAGAATCGAGGAAAAATATTGGATGGGTGTGAAGATGACCGTGGTGGTGGCGGCGACGATCACATTAAGTCTATAAACCTAGTTTGGATGGGTTGTGCAGTTTTGATCGGGGCAACGACTCTGGTGGATCGAGTGTCATGGGCCTTTGGGAAATGGAAGCATGGTGGTTGGCGAAGGTGTTGGCCGAAATTGCTATCACTCTAGTGGTGGGAGGATCGTGGACGAGATGATTCTAGGTTTCACGGTTGTTCCAGTTTTTGGCTTTAAGACTCGATTTTTGATTTCGAGTTTGTTGTGATGATCTGATGGTCGTGATGGTGTGCGAGGTTGATTTCTGATGTGATGAAGCTATCGTGATTGACCGGTGATGGTCAGAGCTACTGTGCATGTGCACGGTGCACTTTGATTTCTGATGATCTGGGGTTGAGCATGGGATTGGTATACTCGAGTTTGTCTCGAGTGATTCGAGTATTTTACTCGAAGATCTTTAGTTTTGGACTCGAAGTAATTGAAATATAGGCTCGAGTAAAAATTATGTTACAGGTTTTAAAATCTGTCAGTGTTTTAGATTTTGAAATTTAAACTGAATTTAAAAATGTAAAGCAAGTTTTAAATCGAAGTTTTGAAGCAAGTTTTAAAGTATGGATTCAAAATGAATTTGAATCCTAGTTTTAAAATAAATAAGTTTTATAAAAATGAAATGTTTTAACATCTTTAAAATGTTAAAGTATTTTATAAAATGATTTTAAAATCTGAAATTAAAGATTTAAAACAAAGTTTAAATCTAAGTTTAAATCTGGATTCAAAATGAATTTGTATCCTAGTTTTGAAATAAAATAAAGTATTTAAAATTTAAATTGTCTTAACAACTTTGAATATTTAAAGTATAGTTTAAATCTTTTGAATTTCAAATGAATTTGGTACACTCTTTTTAAAATTCGTTTATAAGATAAGCATTTCTTTAACATGTAATTAAAAGGTTTTTAATTTTTTTTTAAACTTTGTTAAAGTTAAATTTGTACTCATTTTAAATCTTAAATTTAAAAGTAAATTTAAAAGTATATTGTTTTTAAATACTTTGTTAATGATAATTTAATCATTAATAAGAAAAATGATGATCTTAAAAATAATTAAGATTTAATTATTTGTGATTCATTAAATTATTAAGGTAATTAAAATGGATAATTAATTAATTTAATTTATTAATGATTTGGATTAATTAATTTAGTAATTAAGGGTAATTAAGTTTTAAGTTAATTAATTAAGGAATAATTAATTTTTAATCAAGAATCATTACTTAGATAAGATTTGGTTTTTAATTAATGATTAGGAATTAATTAATCAAGTAATTAAAGATTAATTAAGTTATAGTTAAGCACTTAATTAATTAAATAATTAGGGATTAATTAATGGGTTATTAAAGATTAATTAATTTGTAATTAATAATGATTAATGTAAGTTTAATTACTATAGAGAAGTAATTAAAGATTTTTTTTAGTAATGAAGATCATTAACTTGAGATTATTAAATAATTAATTAATGTGATTAATTTTAATAATTAATTAGATCAATTAGTTAAGGATAATCATTTATGGAATTGATTAAGTATAATTACTTAATGAAAGTAATTAAAGGAATTAATTACTTAAGGTAATTAAATAAATAAATTTGATTAGTTTAAGTTAATTAATTAAGTTTAATTAATTTAAAATTATCGCTTGATGATTTGATAAGTATAATTACTTAGGGAAGTAATTAATGGATAATTACTGGATGTAATAAATTGAAGGGTGATTTATTAATGGAAGTAATTTGAGTTTAATTACCTTTTGTAATTAATCAAGGGATTAATTAAAGATAATTAATTAAGAAGTAATTAATTTATTTAATGAAGTAATTAAGGGTAGTTAATTACTAGATGAGATTAATCAAGAGTGATTAATAAATATGGTTTAATTAAAGATTAATTACTAAATGTAATTAATTTAAATAGAGTAACTAATTAAATATAATTAATGATGTGATTAAGGGCTGATTAATCAAGATTAATTAATCAATAATAAGTGATTATAGAGTAATTAATTAATGTAATTAATTAAGGATTAATGTAATTAATTATAGTTAATTAATTAATAAAGCAATTAAAGGATTAATTACTGTATTTGATTAAGAATAATTAATTTGTGAAATTAATTAAAGGATAATTACTTGAATGTAATTAAAGGATAATTAATCAGGGATGATTAATTAAGGTGGATAATTAGAGGATAATTAATTATTTGATTTGTAATTAATTATTTGATTTGTAATTAATTATTTGATTTGTAATTAATTAATGGTTATGTAAGCAAGTTTTATAATGATGAAAGTAATTAATTTAATTTATTTTAAATTAATTAGAAATACAAGTAATTATTTAATTCATTTTAAATTAATTAAAGATAGTGTGATTTATTAATCCTTGCTTATGTATGGATGGATGATATTGATTGCCTTGAATGGTTTGAGATCTCAGATATAAGATAAGTGATGCTGTGTGATATGGATGCTTTGGTTGAATTGTGATGATAATGTGAATTATCTATTTGTGATGATAATGTGAATTATCTATTGTGATATTGTGAATTATCTATCTTTGTGAATATAGATAATAGAATTGAATTGTTTTAACTTTAAAACAACTTGGACCTAAAAGATACATTTTGGATTTCGATGAGACCGGGATCGGGTTTCCAGATTTGGATATCCAAAAACCACATCGATCCAAATTAACGATAGGTCGTGAATCTCAAGTGAAGATGAAGATTCAAAGTGCAAGGGTTATCGTCGTTAACTCTAAGGGTGATTCCAAAATGAGTGTATCGAGATAACGCCTTCGGTTTCGTTCGAACCCGAAAAGAACTTGTATGGATTGAGTGCTTTCAAAACATCGTCAGGTGGACGATGAGCATTCTAAGATAGATGTGTTCTATAAAGGTAATCGTAGCCTCAAGCCTCATCAACCAGGAATGGCTAAAACAGGGGAGGTGCAACAAGGCTAACTGGGTAGCACCCAAGTAGGACGAGATTTTTCCCTGTCTAGAGCTCCCTTTTTATTCGGCTATGTGGGAAGTTGGTCGCGACAACTGCTGGGGTTGTCTTGTTCGAGACTATCCGATAAGGGATGGTTCCGGCCTTGTGTTGCAGGGATTGGAAGTAATCCTCGGTACAGTGTCTAGGCCTCGTACTGTGATGGGCGGTACCCCAGTAGCTCTGCCATTGTATGGAATCCAATCTCCTATAAGTGCCCTCGGATTTGATTGTAAACCTATGTATGCTGGAATTTAATAAATGTAACAATTTCTGCTATTTCTTATTTATTTGAAAACCCTAGACCCTTATAATATCACCGGATTTCCCATAAAATGTTTGGTTAGCGTTAAGTAAAAACTTACCCATGTTTATGTGCGGGGAGTCTTACGTGATACCTTTATTTTCAAAGGTTTTTCAAAGTTAAGCAACTTAACCTGTTACTCACACCAGACCCATGTCTGACCCGGAGTTTATCTTCTGTTTTCTTAAACTCTTGGGTACTCAAATTTTTACGAGTAGCCAAGGGATTCAGGTTAGCTTTGACGAATTGTGGAGGAGCAATGGAGCAGGAGGCTTCAGTGTAGTAGATATATTTAGTGTTCCGCTATGTTGGTATCTCTATATTGTATTGATTTCTAATAACTAGACAGGTGTTTATAACTATCTAGTATGAGATGTATAATCTGTTTAACTCTGATAATGGTTGTATGTTATGTAATACTTATGTTATTAACATAATTTATTCGTTCTGCTATTGAGATTCTGATGTTGTTTCTTTCTATCTTCTCTATCCTTTCTCTTTTCTATCTCTTTCTTTCTTTATAATGATGCATCATTCTGTAGAATGAACGCCGGGTCATTACATTAAGTGTTAATTAAAAGGATAAATGTTTTAAAATATGTGATTAGATAATTAATTAAGGTAATGATTTATCTTAATTAATGTTTTGATAATTAATGACGTAATTAAAGGGTAATTAATTAATTTAATAAATTAATGATTAAGGATTGACTAATTTGTAATTAATAGTTATGAGTTAATTAATTAGAGATTAATTAATTTGTAGTTAAGGATTGTTAATTAGATAATTGGAGATAGTTAATTAATGATTAGAAATTAATTAATTAGGTAATTAAGTTGTAATTAAGCATTAATTAATTAAGTAATTAGAGATTAATCAATTGGTAATTAAGGGTTGATTAACTTGTAACTAAGAATTAATTAATTTGTAATTAAGTTTTATTAATTAATAATTAAAGAGTAAGGAATTAATAGCTAAGGGATAATTAATTAAGGTTACTTAATCAAGGTAATTAATTAAGGTTAATTAATCAAGGATGATTGATTAAGTTAGATGATTAAGGAATGATTAATTAATTGGGTTGTAATTAATTAATATTAAGTAAGCAGGATTAAATCCAAGTGAATATAGTTGGTGATTAAATTAATTGGAGATTGATTAAATTAATTAGGTATTATATATCTAATAAATCTTGTGTATGGATGGTTGAATGATTTTGGATGATTTGGATTGTTGTTGTCTCTGATGAGCGATTGAGATGTACTGTGATACGAATGGGTTGAACTGTGATAATGTGGGTTGTTTATCTGAGTTAAATTGTTGTATGGTGTGATATCCTGAATATGAATTGTATTGTTTTAAAACTTAACACTTTGGATTAGAAATGATACTGGATTCGAAGAGACCAGGGTCAGGTATCAGTAATACCCGAAACCACTTCGATTAGTAAACTAAATTCTTTATAAATTGGATATGTGAAATTACACTGGCTGGAATGGAATGGGTTGAGTAACATGGACATTTAACCTGAAAACCGTTGTGTGTGATAAATGTTTGACTATAAGAACTCGTAAAGGGTACGAGTTACCCTGATATTCACATATGTTATAGCATGATATTTCATATTATACGGGTTTACTCATGCTGGTTTCTAGCCTGACCCAGGTGTTACTTTGATGTAATGCTTAGGTCAGACCGAGTATTACAGATTTTCAGGTAAGGATGTTCTGGAGCTTAGGAGATAAGCTGGATGGCAGGAACGTACGGAGCTTACCGCTGTATATTTGAGAGTTGTTATGATATTAGTCTGGGATAGATTGATATAACTGTGTAGTCTTTTGTAAACGGTTGTAACTCAGATATATTGAATGTAAAGTAATAATTACATCTTTTCTTTGTATAAATGCTATTATTTGTTATTATATTTTGATCCGCTGCGAATGTGAGATGTTGTTGTTTTGCTCTTCTTCTACCTTCTTTCTTCTTTTCTCTAACAATTTGGAATTTTTGGAGTCGAAAATTTTTGGTCGTTACATTTGGTATCAGAGCTGAAGTTTAAGCGAGAACCTTGGCTCTGGTGGGTTTACTCATTAAGGATTGGGTCAATGGTACCCTAGAATGAGTTGAGTGTAGTATATATGAGGGCGTATTTGTTACTTTCATATAAAATGATTTAAAAAAAAGATTTTTATGTAAGTTTATATTTTGATATATATATAAAGCAATAGTTTACGATTATATTAAGATAATTTGTTGTTGATTATTAAAGTTGAATAAATATCATAAGATTTAGGTGGTAATAGAAATACAACCAAATAAGAATTGGATAATATGAACTATACAAATTAAATAAGCTAAAATTGGGATGTTTGTTTTCTAATGAAAAGCAGAATGAAATATTTTAAGGAAATAACAATTTAGATAAGTATGACTTATAAATTGAAGATAATTTAAATTGTGAAGTTTTAAATCTAAGTTCAGAAAATTTGGAATTTGTTTCAAAGTGCTAAAAGAAATAGTAAATAGTATTATTTGAATGAAAGGGTCCTATTTCAAACAAGAGTTGTTTGAAAATTTTAAAGAAATTTATTTTGAATCAAACCAAAGGTGGTTTAAAATTTAAAGTATAACTTGGTGTGCAAAGGAAATAAATATGTATATATGAGGGATATACATAATATCAAAGATGATTTGAAATAGACTCTAGGTGTTAAGTTTTAAATTTTTTCCTTGGAATGTGATATGGAAACCCAAAGTGATAAGTTTTTGAACTTATAAGTGGGAAGATAATTAATATGAAGTTAAATGGTTGATTTGAATTGGGAATACGTGTGATCTCAAAATGGGTTTGAGATCTTGGAATTGGAAATGGATGTTATGGATGGATGTTTTAAAACAATTTGGATATTTATTTTAACTTATCTTAATATCATCCTGTTGTTATTAATAATCTATGAAACTGAGAGTTGGATTATTTTAATTAAGAAATGGATTGTGGTAATGTACATCCATTACCGAAATAAAATAGAAATAAGATTGAACTTATGAAATGGGAAATTGCTTTGAATTTAGAGATTTAAATGTTAGAAATGAGTTGCTGAAAATTTGTTAAGAATTGGTTTTGAAAATTAAGATTGGGTAATAAATTGGATTCTGAAGATTTAATCATTTAAAAAGTTTTGAACTCTTATTTGAACTTTGAAATAAGTTAACTAAAGGTAATTTAAAATGGAATTTTGGAATTTGGACTCAAAATTAAATGGTTTAAAAATTTTATGTTGTTAATTTAAAAAATAAAGGTTGGTTTGATTTAAAAGACTAAATCAACATTTAAAAATTTAACTCGAATTTATGAAATTCGAGATGGTTTTAAGTTGAGACTTGAATATAATTAGTTCAAATTGAATTTGATTTGAATTAATTGGAATTGTGATTGAAGATGGATGAGCATAAAATTCAAATGCAAAATTTGAAGTGAATTAATTTGAAGTGAAATTGAAGTTGAATAAGTTTGAAATTCAAATGGGAATTGATTTGAATTAGGGATAGAAATTAAAGTTAATTTTAGTTCAGCTGAAATTGAATCAAATTTAATAGAGATTGGGAATTGAACAGTTTGGCTCCGAACTATTTTCAAATAAATTATTTTAATATGACCCTTTTAAATCTATTTTTCCTAGGTATTTACTATACAACCTTTCTTTTTAAAAGCTCAAAACTGCCTTATTACAACTACTTTTGGAATTATTTAACTATTTTACACAAGTTTACAACTATTTCATATACTAATTGCTATTTTACAACTATTTTGCAATTATCTAATTATTCTACAACTATTTTGACTATTTTACAACTATCTTAAAATTTCTTAACTATTTTACTACTATTCGCAACTAATAATTATTTTATAGCTACTTATCTATTTTAAAAAAATTCAAGCTATTTTCTTAATACAAGTTGGTCATAGTACAAATTGTCTATAGTTGAGTACCAATTGAGATAAGAATTAAAGTGTTAACCCAAATGGAAATTGGGGGCAATTGTGGATGAGTGAATAGAATCAAAAATGAAGGCGAATAGAAAAGAGAATTGATTTAGCTGATAATCAATGAAGATATGTACATAGGATGTACGTATATTATTCTATTCGCATAGTGATTTAATCAGGATTCGAGCATTGAATTTCGAGATAGTATATCGATTCGAGTTAGGATTTTTCACTCGATTTTCGACGGCAAACCCTGAATATGGATCTTTGGTTGATTCTAGGAATTCTCTATCATAGTTATGACTATGCAAGGAGAATGACGGTTTCTGATCAAGAAACCAGATCTGAGTCCGCACTAGGAAGTCAGGTGGACGATGCTAGTTCGAAAGTGAAATTGTGTGATCGAGTGAGCGATCAGATTTGATATTGCGTATGGATGATATGCGTACATCGTACGGGTTTGAATGAAATTGATATTGGAAATTTGTGGATAAGAACCGTAAAACGATTTTTGAAATGGAAGGGTATATTTTGAAAAATGAATGATGAAATAAAATGGGAGTTGGATATTTCTATGATTAGGACACATTTTATAGAAAAGTAATATGGTTAATAACTTTATAAAAGAGTAATCAAATTTGAATATTTGATTTGGAATAAACAAAGTTATATATCTTTGTTATATATGATAAACTCCCCCTTGTTGAATCTATAGCCAGAAGAAAAAGGGTTTTTGAAAGTCTTTGAAGTATAAAAAGAGTATTTATACAAGTATGAAGTGATCCAAAGATTTTTCAAGGTTTTATATATATATATATATAAAGGATCTTATGAGAATGATTTTGGAGAAAAGGTTTTTACAACTTATGGATTTTGGATAGGCTTTTGATTTTTTGGAAAAATCAATTTTGGAAATTTGAAAAGCCAAGTTTGAAACTATCAATTTGAGATTTCGATTTTGTGTAAAGAAGATTTTTTAGAGAATTATAAAGGGTATGATATGAAAGAAACTATAAGTTTATAGTATAAAATGTTTTGAGATTGGCTCTGGGGAAAAAGGCACTCCTATTGAAATGAACTTCATAGAAGTGCCACGAGGTGGTACTGCCTTGAACCCTAAGGGGGGGTTCTAAAATTGATCCTGTGAGGAAGTCCGGACAAACTGAAGTTCCTGAGGATTTTCTATTGTGGGTAGCGAAAGTCGAGGGCGCTGATGCCTACAGAGACATTTGGGTTATGCTGTGACGACGGTGTAACTCGATGTCACTGTGATCTACTACGGACCGTAGCGAAAGTCGTGTGTACTGCTGAGAGCCAATGGTCTACGTTTGATTTTGCCGCAATGGCAACGTAACATCGGTAGACTGCGACCTATGGTGACATAGCGAAAGTTGAGAGGACGTGAGAGCCAAAGGCTACATTGGGACTTGAATGATGTAGTCTGCGACCTATGTGGGAGTGGTGAAGTTTCATTTGGCAGCGAAAATCGAGGGCGCTGATGCCTACAGTTACATGGACTTTTGCTGTGATGGCAATGTAACCCAGGATGTAAGTGCGATCTGTGGTGGGTTCCATGGCGTAATCAAGGGCCGCGGAGTGCCTACAATTATCTATGGATTTTGCCGGGATGACAACATAACCATCGGGTTAACTGCGACCATGGAGGGGGTGATGATTTCCAGAGCATTCTCACCAAAGATGTTTCATCTGTTTTCAAAAATGTTTTCTATGTTTTTAATAAAATTATTTTCCAAGTATTTTCATAGGGTGTTGAAATGGGTTTACCAAGTACCTATAGATTTTCAGTCCTACGCCTGATCAACGTATGACCGAATTTCTGTGAGAACGAGGATGGACTTGTTGAAACATCGAGTTGTAAAATGATATTTTTATAAAACTATTTTTGTAATGTTATATGGATTTTAAAGTGTTTTAAAAATGTTCAAAGAGAAAACTTAACTGATATTAAGTATTTAATAAATTCTGGTTTCGTTCCTTTTCGAGGACGAAAAGATTCTAAGGGGGGAGAAATGTGATATCCCGGAATTTCAAGCAATTTAAAATGTGATAATCTCCTTTATAAATTATTTAAAATTGGTAAAATTGTTGTTTTCAAACAAATAATGTGTTGTTTTTATATACATAAATGTATTATAAATAGAATTATTATTTACAAACTGAATTTGTATTTGTTTAAATATATATATATATATATATATATATTGGAGTTGATTTTAAATTATATTTTAAATTCAATTTGTATTTGTATTTGGGCTTGATATTGAATTTCAAAAGATAGATATATATCTTAAATATATTTTGTATTTTGTTGTGTATGATTTTATTTATAATATAGTTGTTTTATATTATTTTATTTTAAAGGATTATATATATATATAACTTAAGGTATTTATTTATTTATTAGGGAATTTAAATATAAAGGCTTTATAACCATTTAAAAATTAATAAATTCATGCATAATTACATGTGTTAGCTTATAAGTCTTTTTAATAACATGTGTAAGGGGATTAACTAATGTAAAAAACAAGTGTTAAATTTTTAAACACGTGTCACCATTTTATTTTTATTTCCTTTTATTTATAATAAATCCTAATTAAACCTATATAAACATATCTATATCCTCTCTCTCAATTCTTTCCCATCTTCATATTCAAAAAAAACAACGAAAACCTATAACTTAAATTACACTAAACAAATCAAAAGAGTAACCTTTTCTCAAATTCAAAATCAAAGAAATTCAAGCAGTTTTCTCCAATTTAAATCTGAAGCTCTTCAAATTCAAGTCAAAGAAGCAAGCTATTTAAATACAACTCGGATCAAATTTCAATTTCTAGTTTCAAGAAGAATCAAGCATCCTAGTTTCAAAAAGTCTCAGGCTTTCTCTGTTTAACCTGTGAGTAAACAATTTTGATTTTAAAAGTTTAAATCTGTTTAATCCTTAATGCATGCAGTAAACTTGAGTAATAAATTGGTGATAATAGTTTGCATGTTGATTTAATGATTATATGTGTATATGTATATGGATATCTCTGTGTGTATATCTGTTTACTTTGTTCTTGAATTTCTGGATGCTAATATAATCCCAAAATGATTTGTTGATCTAATCAGTTTTAGGTTATGGTGTTTAAACATAAACTATTAGAAATAACATGATTTGAATTTTAAAAATATATTGAATAGGAATTGATGTCAGTTTTTACTAGGATGATAGATATTCATTGAAAACTCAAAGTTTGACAAAATTTGTTTTCCACAATTAAATGTTTCAACCTTATAACCTAAATCTACTTCGAAAACTAGGATTTTTAAAATGAAAATCATAATTTTCAGTTGATTTTTGGATGAGCATTTTGAGGATGATCAGAATATGGGTTTCGACCCTTTTTTGGTGATCAACGTTACTTTGTGGTCGGCGTTTTTGTCAAAACAAGATTGGTGATTGGTGGTGTCCGCAAAATGTCTAAAGTGACGCTTGTTCGCCATGGCGATGGCGATTGGTCGAACTAGGGTTTCAAAACCCAAAATGGTCGAGGTCGGAAGAAGGGTAGCTGCGGCGTCTCTGGGTGATCGAGCTTCACCAGAATTTGGAAAATGGTGGCGTAGAGGCCACTTAGTGTGTGGCCGGAGTTCCAGAAGATCGGGTGGTCGACGTCGGCGGTTCAAAGATGGTTTTAGCCGAGGGTTGGTTTCTAGGTTTGATCAGATAAGCTCGATTTCGATTTGGACTTTGTGGTGTTGAATTTATGGCCGGGATGGATAGTAGGGAGATCGTCGACGTGTGGAAGGTGTCGGCGATGGTCACGGCGGCATGGATCGTCGGTGCATGTGCACGACGATGTGTGTGTGTCTGTGGGTTTGGATTGGGGGTTGACTCGAAGGAACTCTCGAGGTAGAGTAGGTGTTGGCTCGAGTATTGATTCATGTACGCGAGCGATTAGTAGGATAACAGTTTTTAATTTTTAGCTAAGTTTTTTTAAGAAAAAATAAAAGGAGGAGGAAGAAATCTCGGGGCAGTACTCGAGTGTATATTGGGTTTAACCGAAGCAGGATTTTAAAACAATTTTTTCAAGTTTTTAAAAGCAAAGGTTTTGAAATTTAAAAATGAATTTGGTTTAAAACTTTCTTAAATATATTCTTTTACATATAATAAATGTTTGCCTTAATGAATTTATTAGGAAATTATACGTTTTGTTTAACTTAAATTTGTTAAGTAAATTTTTAGGTTATTTTAAAACTTAATTTATAAATATAATTAAGTGTTAATTAAAAGGATAAATGTTTTAAAATATGTGATAAGGTAATTAATTAAGGTAACGATTTATCTTACCTTTGATAATTAATGAGGTAATTAAAGGGTAATTAATTTGTTTAATAAATTAATGATTAAGGATTGACTAATTTGTAATTACGAATTATAAGTTAATTAATTAGAGATTAATTAATTTGTAATTAAAGATTGTTAATTAGATAAGTGGAGATAGTTAATTAATGATTAGAAATTAATTAATTAGGTAATTAAGTTGTAATTAAGCATTAATTAATTAAGTAATTAGAGATTAATCAATTGGTAATTAAGGATTGATTAACTTGTAATTAAGAATTAATTAATTTGTAATTAAGTTTTATTAATTAATAATTAAGTATTGATAATTAAAGAGTAAGAAATTAATAGCTAAGAGATAATTAATTAAGGTTAATTAATCAAGGTAATTAATTAAGGTTAATTAATCAAGGATGATTAATTAAGATAGATGATTAAGGAATGATTAATTAATTAGGTTGTAATTAATTAATGTTAAGTAAGCAGGAATAAGATGATCTAAGTGAATAAAGTTGGTGATTAAATTAATTGGAGATTAATTAAATTAATTAGGTATTATATATCTAATAAATCTTGTGTGTGGATGGTTGAATGATTTTTGATGATTTTGGACGATTTTGATGATTTGGAGATATGCTGTGATATGAATGGATTGGACTGTGATAATGTGGGTTATCTATCTAAGTTAAATTCTTGTGTGGTATGAATCCTGAATATGAATTGTATCGTTTTAAAACTTGACAATTTGGATTAGAAATGATATTGGATTCGAAGAGACCGAGGTCGGATATCAGTAATACCCGAAACCACTTCGATTAGTAAACTAATTTCTTTATAAATTGGATATGTGAAATTATACAGGCTGGAAAGGAATGAATTGAGTAACATGGACATTTGACCTGAAAACTGTTGTGTGTGATAAATGTTTGATTATAAGAACTCATAAAGGGTACAAGTTACCCTGATATTCACATATGTTATAGCTTGGTATTTCATATTATATGGGTTTACTCACGCCGGTTTCCAGCCTGACCCGGGTGTTACTTTGATGTAATGCTCGGGTCTGACCGAGTATTACAGATTTTTAGGTAAGGACGTTCTGGAGCTCACGAGATGAGCCGGATGACAGGAACGTATGGAGTTTACCGCTTTATATTTGAGAGTTATTATGATTTTAGTCTGGGACAGGTAGATATAACTGTCTAGTCTTTTGTAAATGGTTGTTACTCAGATATATTGAATGTAAAGTGACAATTACAGCTTTTCTTTATATAAATGCTATTATTTGTTATTATATTTTAATCCTCTGCGAATGTGAGATGTTGTTGTTCTGTTCTTCTTCTACCTTCTTTCTTCTTTTCTCTAACAATCTGGAATTTTTTCGGAGTCGAAAATTTCTAGTTGTAACATGCTCTATGTATAAAGTACATAAACTGAGTGTGACATTATAGTCAATATAGCATGTATGATGATTCCTATTGCTAATGCATAAGGAACGCGTCTTACACGCTCCATATTAAACACCCGAAAGTCGACATCAATACGTCCACTGTATCAAATGCGGCACAATCGAATGCCCAAAAACCAAACCGTCAGGGTTAAAGAAGAAAAAGATAGAAGAAGAAACAGAAACAATAACAGAATCTCACATTTCGCAGCGGAACAACATATAGTAGATAAATGAATGATCTTTAAAACAAAAGCTCCATATCAGTTTATACATCACATTATCAGAGTTTACAACAACACAACAGCGGAAAAGAAATATTATATACTAGTGATACGCCTCACCATCCAGCTTGCCTCCAGATCTCCACAGCATACTTCTAGACTTTGCTCCAGAACAGCTGATAACCTGACTCTTGGCTGCCCGTGTGGAAAATTATGGGCACCCAGAGTTTAGAAAGGGAACAATAAACTCCAGGTTGGTCATGGGACTGGTGTGAGATCTTAAAAACAGTTATTTTCACAAAGAAAATAAAAGGAAACCCGCTATGCTTTTGAAAAATGAAACTACCATAAGGCCTCCCTGCACACACACAATGCAAGCGCGCAATTGGAGGAGATTTCTCCTTATGATAGTCAAATGCTTGATACGCAAAATCTCTTTGATATTATTATTATTAATGCATAGTGTGGAAAATATTTCAAAAGTATAATATAAATCTAAGCCAGCATAGCTACTATTATATTATGCCTGCTATAGCTACCTCTTGAGGAGGCAGGTTATACAATTGCAATCGTAAAGGGCTCGTATTGTTTCTTTGGATTTCCAACAAATGGTTAAGCTAAGGAGCTTCCTATGCCACATTGGTACGCCTTTGGAGGGACGCCCGAGAACTTAACTGGCTCTCTGCCAACACAAGGCCGGGTTACCTCTGTAACTAGGTAACTACTACATGAGTATGCCATCCCTCGGTCGTTACTAACCTTTATCCGAGAATCCTCAACCACAAAATAACAACCACAAAGTAATAAATTTGCAGCAACCTTATAGGTAAAATATCTGGGCTCCGTATCATGATACAACCTTTTCCCAGAAGGAAATGGACATACCCTCAAGGGCGCTACCCCAAATAACCTTGCCGCATCCTTTCTGTTTCGACCATTCTGGGTTGTGAGGTCCGCCGAGGTCTCGTCCACAAAGCTACGTTTACATAAAAGCCATGCTTCGATCAACACATGATCAGCAGCACTTCGTATGCCACACTACTAAATTGGGAATGTATCACCATTAACCATCAACTACATAACCTCTGAGCTCGTATGTCTCAGAAAAGGGTGCTAAGCTAAGAGAATAAATTCACCGCCACCAACAGAAATGCATTTGATAGAAACCAGCTTTACATCTCAAAGTGTAATGTCAGGCACACATCCATACAAGTCCGTTTCGGGATCGAATGGAACCGAAGGCACTTCAAAGAAGCCCTTGCAAATTCATATATTCATTAAACACGTCCGGACTCCCCATCATAAAGGGTGATAAAATCTCTATTCCGGAGCAACTCGGTGCAGAGACATTCGACAGGTAATCCTTTTGCTCTCGAAAATACCCGGTCTTCAACACCGTCTTAAAATGCAATCCTATTTCACCGTATCGTTATTTGGAATGGGTTTTATGGCACAAGGTCCTTTTCCGGCTAATCCGAATAACGAGCGCTTATTTTAAAAATAAGTGTTACATTCAGATTTCAAGAAAATCACGACAAATTTCCACTTTGATCTTTTAAACAAAAGATCCATCACAAAGATTCGATGTGGTTTTTGAATATCCACTTGGAATCCGACCCCCGGTCGCATCGAAATTCAAATGCCACTTAAAGGAAAATATCGATAGTCGGTTATTTAACCATTAATCAATTTTCACAATAATCACCAGATTTCAAATAATTTTCCTCCAATTTTTTATTTTGAACATATCTTCGCAAGATATAATTTTAACACTTCAACACTTTGAAAACAAATTTCAAATCACTTTCCTCACGTGGAATAAATTTCCAAATATTTATTTAATTTCACTGAAAAATCTGCCGAGTCTGAATACTTCAAAGAAAAAATTTAAAACATTTATCCAAAAATATATACTTAGAAACATTTAAAATAAAAACCATTTTAAAATACTTTATTTAAAACATTAGTTACGAAATTTTATATCAATATGTCATATAAAACTCAGGTCCAAATAATTATAAAAGTAAAGATTATTTGGTAGAGTATAACTAATTAAATAACCATTTTCTAAATCAAATAACAATTTAATTCTTTAAATAATCACCTCTATAATTGATTAAATAAACCTTTGCTTTAAAGATTTTCAAAACAACTTAAGAAAATAATTTCTCCAAAGCATCCTTTTTAAAAACCAACTTTTAGAGCTTTTAATTTATATTTGAAAGCTACTTTAGAAACATACTCGGCTTTCCAGGGAAAATACGCTTTCCATTTCAAAATGGTTCATTTAAATCAATTAATAAATCCTTCCCGATTTATTTTAATTTGCATTCCAAATCTATAAATTTCTTTCCACACTTTTTAAAAATAACCCAATGTTTATTTTTAAAACAATTTTTCTTTTCCATTATAAATTCCCATTGTGAATTTAAATTTCCAAATATCCACTGGTACAAGATTTTAAAAATCAATTTGCCAATACTCCTTTCAAACACTAAGTCAATTTTTAAATTGGTTTCAAAATTTATTTTCAAACCCCATATCAAATCTCAAATTGATTTCCAAATTTATTTCGAATACCAAATCAAATTCCGAATTGATTTCCAACACCAAATCAAATTTTCAAATTGATTTCCCAAAGATTTATTTTTTAAACACCAAATCAAATTTCAAATTGATTTCCAAATAATTTACTTCCTTTTAAAATAAATTCATTTATTTCTCCAAAATTATTTGAAATTTGAAATTTAAATAATTTCTTCAACAATTAAAAAATATTGCTTAAAATCCCTTTATTAATTTTTTCCCCATATTTTTGAATTAATTTGATAAGAGTTTCAAAACTCAATCTTTACCCATTTAAATTCCTTTTTTTAAATTCATCAATTCTTAAAAATAAATTTTTACTATAAAATTTTCTACTTAAATTTCAAAAATCCAATTTTATTTATTTCTGGTATCTTACGATACCAAAAATATATTCGGCTAAACTATAGCCTTGATAGTTTCATTCACAAATATAGTCATACACAGATTATAAATAAATCAGCACACAACATATGAAACAAATTCAAATATTTGAGGAATCCAGTTGGATCCCTCCAACCTATTTCCCTACATCCACAGATGTTAGCACAACAATTAAATATCATTTCCACTTTGAGGTGGAATATCACGGTATATGGGATTATATAATATCATCTGCTATTATGCGCACATAGGGTCTCATCCGCTATATAATGCGGGAAATCAATCACTTTAAATATATATACACACACACACGTACTAATATATACTATCACAATCTAATAATCAATCAATAACTGAAATTTTCAATTATTATAATTTGAGTGTGAAGATCTCACCTTTTTATTTGCAATTAATTTCCCATCCCGACTTGTCTTCTTCATAGTATTAGACCTTGTATAGACAATTTTATACAGTTGATTAATATTTTGAATTAATCAAACAATTAATCACCAGTTATTTATTTAATTTTAGATAATAATTTGGATTTACATCAAAAATTTATTTTTAAATAAATTTTCTTTTAATAAAATAATTAAACCAAACCAATAATCAATCATCATTAATATAAATTTAATTAACTAATTATTTAATTAAACTACTAGTTTCCCTAATCAAAAAATTAATTTTCCATTTAATAGTCTTAATTAACCAGTGATTTTAACTTAAAAATAAAATTTTGATTTTTTGAACTAATTTTTTTAGCGAAATATTTTCTTTTCTTTTGAAACCCATATACTAGAAATAATTTAATTTACCAATGGTTTTAATTTAAAGTAATAATTTGTTTTGAAACAAATAATTTGATTTTAAACTAAATTTTCCTTTAATGTTTTCTGTAAATAATGAAATCGCAAATTTATTTACTGTAAATTTTCTTGATTAACAAATTAAATTCCAAGTTTTAAACTTAAGATAAATTAGGAATGTTTAAATTAAATTTACCTAGCACGAATCAGGCATTTATCGAGCTCCTGCTGATCATCAAATCCAAAACACCTCGTCGACTTCCAGCCTACAGCCACGATTTCCCCTATCGAAGTCGAAATTGACTATGTGACGCTCCCCCATTCGCGATTCGAATCGCGATGCCGCCCCTACCGCTATACCTTGACTCAATCGCTGCTCGTGAGGTCCCCCACTGCCTTGCCATCGATGCCTCGGCAAACACCAGTCTCCATGCAACGCAAGACGACGTGCACGAAATCTTGCCTCCATCACGATTCTAAAATGATCGGTTTTTTTATGTATATATACACGGCATCGTGAATGGATTGAAGGAGAAAGGTAGGTTAGATTTGTCGATTCGATAATGAAGGGGGAGGCGGCTTGGTTTTGAACAGAGGTCACCATTAATTTGATCTTCGAGGAAGCTTGACTGGTTTTTAGACGAATTTGAAATGTTCGGCATTTGATTTTTTTGTTCACTTTGAACGAGATAGCTCTTTTGTTTTTTAAAATCAAACGCATGTTGAAAATAAATGCCAAGTGTTGAAACAGGAACTACGTGTTAGAAAAGGGCAAACGTATATAATTTATCTTGTGAAAACGATATTAAAAATTAAATTTAAATTTAAATCATTAAGAAAACGAAGCCTAAAATCTCGATCTCCAATCTAGGCGTGCCGCTAGGCGTTTATAATGTTATACGCCCATTCCGAATGCAATAGAAAAGGTTCTGAGTCCAAATTTGATCATATAGAGAAGATAGCTTTTTGAACCCAGCTATTAAATTAAATTTCGATATAATTTTTAGCTTGTTTGCTTATCATACGATCACACGACAACTCCGAATGCTATGGGAATTCAAATCCGATAATAATACAACATTACGGATCCAATGGAACTGGTTTCGTTGTGCCTTGAAAGGCTATTTTTAAATATCGATTTAAACGATATAAATTTCAAAACTGAACAAATCACTTCCAAATCCAATTATGAAGCTTCCATTATCTTCAATATCATCAATATAAATTTTCTAAGCCTTGAAAATATTATTAACAAGCATAAAACTGAAGATTTAAAATTTTACCCAAATTTCTATAATTAAATTCAATAATTTAATTGCCAAATCCCTAATTATATTTGAAATTCAAGTTTAAAATAATTTCCAATATCTAAAATCAATTAAATATCTCAATTTTGAATGTTCAAAATTTCCAGGTCGTCACAAAAGTTGTCATTTTCAAATCCAATGTCGAGTGTTAAATAACCAAACCAACATTATTTAAACTTAAGTGCATCGCTAACAATCAAAAGTTTATAGTTCACTTATACTTTAAGAAATATTTTGACCTATTAATATTCTTTCTTACATACACACGCTTCCTCTGCATTTTGACTGAAAATCAAACTATTAGATCTCTCTATTAAAATGCGTGCTTATCTTTTATTCAAATCGAATAGTACTTTTGTATCACTTTTTGGATTATATTAAATAACCCACAAACTCAGAATTTCTTCCACTAACTTCGAGACACTATGGTTATTAAGTGTAAACAACACATTCTAAATCATTATTTATAATTTTTACTTCATATACCAAAACTCAAAATCACATCGAGTGATAATTTTGTGAGTAAAATCCGAATTAACTTAAGTATGTTAAACGATAAATTTGTTATATTATTTAATTGAACTTCTATAGTTATTCTTTTCAACGTGGCTTACTATATTCCAACTATGTTGGTCTTTTACTGAAAAATACTTTTTCAACTGATAAATCATATTATTTTGGGTATAACCACCAAAATCATATATTGATAATATATTTGGAATCCATTTTGTATCCACGCATCATGCAATATTGTAAAGTCAACACTCTTAATGATTTATTGACAACTGATGAAAATCTTTTCTCGACATTGATAAGAAATCATAGTTTCTCTTTAATGAGAGATCTTATTAGACATTCTAATTACTTATGTCCATTTAGGTTTGGTCAATTTCATTTCATCCTTTGTAATCAGGTTTTTTTGGATCGTATCCGAAATCCAATTTATTAACAATAATTTTTAAAATAAATTCCTTTGTCATAAAGCTGGTGTTTCTGGAAAATACCATTGTTTCCCGGTGCAACAAAACAGGTATTCATAAACATTTAATAAGTTGCCTGTATTCATGTATAAAACTGATTAGGTTTTAGGTTTATGAACTTATATTTATAACATAAATTGATCAATCAACATTAATTGGTCTCAAACTACTTTGGGTGGTTCATATAAGATCCTCACAGTTGAATATTACATGCATCCTCTTGGCTCACACAACCTGTCAACTCCTTGACCTAGGATATGTAGGGGTTGTTTCATCAACTCTTTTCTTGCACGATTTTTATAAACTTTGTTTTAGATGAAATCAAACTTAACCTATGTACTTATTTTCAAGTACTTGGCCTTATAGAAAGATCCTTGTCGATACATCATCAAGTATTATCAGGAGATGTGTATTTTAAGATTGAGTCTTTATTCATTTTTAGGTATTTTTGGAACTGTTTTCCATATACTCACTTATTCGATCAAATCTAATATTCTAATTTCGTTTACACGTTACCTTTTATACTTACATTTTTTATTCAATGAACTTATCATAAATACATCACTTATGCATCAAATACACATGTTTATTTTATGTTAATTCATTTGTGAATTAAACGAAGTATGTGGAACTATTTTTGGTATTATTGAACTTTTTGAATGTATACATCTTTATGTATCAGTCTGAAGAGTTCATCGACTCTTATGTCGCTCCCACTAAACGGGTGCTTTATCCTTGATTCCAAAATAATTGAAACAAATTATAGATACTTCTGTTTTATTTAGTTAATGCAAAAAAATATTGTTATTCTGATATATTTATTTCATAATGAATATTCAGAACAATCATAACAAAATAAAACAATACTCACTTTTAGTCAATATTGAAATTGATTAATATTTCATATAATATTTTGTATATTAATAAAATCAATCTTAAACTCATAGAAACGACTTTTAAAGAAAACAATTTTCTATATGAAAACACAATTGAAATAAAATCACATTTCTCATTCCATATTAAGTATCTACTAGGACTTTATACAATTCTTATTTTCAGTACCACTTCACGAAGCAGGGTTAACTATTCACTCTCTTTCCAACTGTGCTTAAGTTACATCCACTCTTATAAATTAGCTTTCCTTATTTAAATGGTTGAACCATTCAAAAGGAAATCT
This sequence comes from Allium cepa, assembly GCA_030765085.1. Taxonomy (NCBI): domain Eukaryota; kingdom Viridiplantae; phylum Streptophyta; class Magnoliopsida; order Asparagales; family Amaryllidaceae; genus Allium; species Allium cepa. The sequence continues at coordinate 430,361,271 of CM060929.1, read as the reverse complement.
TTATTGTAACCAATTGTATTGAATAAATGATTTTAGATTATGCTTTATTTTCTTATTTTCAATGAATTAATTCTTTAAAATTTCATACATCATAAGCTGTAATTGTTCATCATATAACACTTATATGTGATCGAATATAGATCAAATACTATATTCTTATATTTCTTAAGAGGTTAAAGCTCTTGGAAATAATACAAAGTCTTGGACAAATAAATACTTAAGCAACCAAGTTACTAATGTGTTTAGTAGTGTAAAATTAGGCTTTTGCATGAGCCTTGAAGCAACAACATGCCAAAAGATTTAAGGTAAGTACATTTTATGTTTCTTTGTCAACCTTTAATTTAGTTCATTTATATCTCTTGGTTGATAAATATTTTACTAATATTTATTAGTTATACAGATTTGCCAATGTAGATTATTTTAACTATATATAGCAAATGTTCTTACAATATTAGAAAGGTTATGTAATGATCCAGATTTTTCGACGTTTAATTTGGAATATTTAAATGGTTTTAAATATTGAATTTGAAATTTTAATTTAGCCAGTAAGATTTTAAAACTGAAAATTTCAAGCAGTTACGCGTTAAAATAGCGATCCGGGGCACGGTCTTGGAATTCAATGCAACCAGTTCCATTGGATCCGTAATAGTGTATTATAATCAGGTTTCAAATTTTGTAGTGTTTGAAGTTATCATACTAGGACAGAAACGCATTGAAATTGATATCGAAATTTAATATAATAATTGGGTCCAAAAAGCTATCTTCTCTATACGATCGAATTAGAAATCGAAACATTTTCCATTGCATCTAGAATAGGGGTATAATATTATGAACGCCTAGCTGTATGCCTCGATAGGGATTTGAAATTTTGAGTTGCGTAAATCGAGACATTTTGAGAATAAGTTAAAATATTGTCAAGTCAATTTCTTTTCAGTTGTCCTTCTAATTTACCATCAGCCACCTATGATTTAGTGATCTGACCTATTCCTTCTTGTATATATTTCCCTCCTTCTTCATTTTAATACAGCCGAAAAAAAATCGAGGCATTCGAATTCAAAAAAGGAAAAAGAACGAAAAAAATTCTCGTTCGATGTATAGAAAAAGAAACTTGAACTCGAATGAAAGGAATTACGCTATCTTCACTTTTAAATCGCATATATCTTTCCTCTTCCCAAATACGAAATCGCAAGTTCGTATATACAAAAAAATTGAAGTCGATCACGAAATCCATTCAAATAAAAAAAGAAGATTCAATCTCGAATCGCCTGGGCTCGAATGGCAATGGCAGCAAACGCGTGATCGATGGGGGTTGGAGGCAAACGTGTGGGCGAGCGCTTGGAGGTGAGTTGTGCACACAAGGTAGGCGATGGCGGCTGCCTTTGGGGGTTCACGCGAGACTGGCAATGGCATGATGATGGCATACGAGTTAAAAAAAGGGAAAAGGAGGTTGTGATTTGCTCTAGGCATGGGGCCATGGAGACGTAACACTGGAAAGGATAGGGCATGGACAAGAAGCGGTGGTGAACTGCGATGCTACTATCGATATTGGAATCAAATCTGAGATCTTAAGATGCAGCCTTGGTCGCTCTCGAGATTTGGATATGGTCGGTAAGGGTGATTGTGTAGCTCTTTGGATTTAATTGTAGTTACTTTGATTGCAATGATGAGCTTTGATAATGCTTCGATCTAGTTCCCTGGATGATAAGATATTGAAGATGATCAGAATGTCAAAAATTTCTCGCATAGGTAGATAAATTTAGGTAGACATTCATCCAGGGCTCCATCAGTTGTTACCACACCTACTTGTATTAATAGGTGGAATATTTTTGAAGTAGTAGCTGTAGTTAACCGTTTATTCAAATATTTCAAGAGTGATAATTTATTTACCACAAAGCAAGGATTTAGTTTAAATAGGTAATTAAGGATTTGAATTGGTAATTTGAGTTTAAAATTTATAATAATAAAAATCGATAACTTATAGACTGAATAATTTGCTTAAACGAGATTCAATCGAACGGAAGCAGTCGTGTGGGGTGCATAGCTACGGAGTCTACGCAATAGAATTTGGAATTGGAATAATTAACAATTTCGAAAAAATCAAGGTGAGTAAATATCACTCATTTGGATAATTAGCTTTAATTTAAATATTTAAAATTATTTATTGACTGATCGGGTAAATGGATAATTAATAGTATTAGTTGGATGTTATATATGTATAGTAGTATATATTAGTAGTTGGATTTATTTCCCGCCGATTGGAGTGGATGAGACCCTATGCACCCCGCATAATAGCGGATGATCCTATATACCGCGATATCCCTTTCGAAGTGGGATTGGTATTTTTATGTTGTATTAACATCCGTGGATGTAAGAAAACAGGTTGGAGGGATCCAACTGAATTCCTCAAAATGTTGAACTAATTTTATATATCATGATATAAGGTTTGTGTAGAATAATCTATTATAGATTATTGCAGTGATTGAAATTATTGGATGCTATTATAGTACTGGCCTGAATTTTGGCATTTTAAATACCATAAATATATTTTTTAAATTTAAGGAGTTAAAGGCATTTTTGACATGAAATGTTTATATTGGAATGTGGATTATTTTAAAGGAAATTGAGTTGGAAAGAAATAATAATAAATATTTGTTTTAGTTGTACTTAACTATTTGTAAATTGTTTAAGATTGAGATTTTTCAAAATGAATTATATAAAAGAATTTATAAAGGATATTCTGAAAATATAAAAAGGGGTTGAATTCAAAAATAAAAATAGATTTAAAAAATTAAAATAAATGAAATTTACAAAGAAATGGATTTATGAAAATGGAATTTTATAAGCGAGATTAGTTTTACAAAAGTAAAACTCAAAGGAGTCATAAATTTATAAACGACGTTTATAAATAAGAGAGAATTTATATTAGAATATTAAAATAGGGTGAGAAAAATAGTGGATACTATTTTTGAAAAGTTAGAATGGTTAAGGAGATCAGAATGGAAGTGACGTGATTTGAAAGGAATTTATAAATTGAATTGGTTATTCAGGCTTTGAAAATATATTTTTAATTCTAAAAGGTTAGGTTTTTTTTAAAATGGAAAGCTCTATTATTTTAAAACTATGAAATTTTAACCTAGTTAGGATTGAAATACTTCAGTAAGTAGATTTTTAAATATTAAGTATTTATTTCAGTAAATTCTAACTTTTAAAATCGGCTTTGAAAATTTATTTGTTATCTAAAAATGAGTTATTGATATTTATAAAAGTGTTTTCGATATTTTAAATAATTACTTGAACATGTTTTACAAATAATTTTTTTAAATACTTATTTTATATATAGAGAACTTTGAAGTGGTTGAAATTTTATTTATAAATTCTCTCGAGATTCATATATGACGCTTATAAATGGATATGATTTTGAGGAGAGGAATTTTATAAGGGATTTGGAGGAAACAGAATTTCAAAACATTGAATATGGGAATTTTGAAAATGAAATCTGAATTCATAAAAAAGGTTATAAATTGTTGAATGGGGTTATAAATAAGTATACTGTTTTGGAAATTGAAAAAAGGAATTTATTAGTGATTCTTAAGACTTATGAGATAAGTTACGAAATATTCTCTTAAGTGTTGATATTTGAAAAGATTTTGGAAAATTAGACTTATAATATTTTCCTAAGTATAAAAAATTGGAATTATGGAAATATTTCTAAGTGTTGAGATGGTTCGGAAATATCCTGTTATAGACTTAAGTATTTGAAATTGTTTTCAAATGTTGGGAGAGATTGATATATCTTATAAAGATATTTTGAAAATAAATATTTTTGGAAAAATTTATAATAAGGCCGAGTGATTGCTTATGGATGTTTTATTGATAGTTAAATAACCGACTATCAATATTGGCCAATTTTGTTTCGTTTCGAAGAGACTGGGATCGGATTTAATTATCCAAAAATCACTTCGATCCGGTTTGAATTATTAATGAATACCGTGAAGATGATGAAGACGGTGATTCGGTTTGTTCAGATGCAGGACAACTTGTATGGACGAATGCTATCAGAGCATCATTATTGGAGGACGATGAGCATTCAAAGTGGAACGGTTTCTTGAAAGGTAACGTTTAGCCTCAAGCCTCATCGACCGGGAATGACTAAAACAAGGGAGATGCGGGAAGGCTAAGTGGGTCGCATCCAATTAAGATATGTTATCACTTTTCTAGATATCCTCGGAAATATATAATATATGGATATGGTTGTGCATGAAAGGACCGCTCGATTTTTAAGGGTGGAAACACCGGGGTGATAACATATTCGGTCTATCTAGGTTAGGGGTAGGCCGGTCTTGTGTAGCAGGGGATCCCAGCGAGGTTCTCTGTACATTTTTCTAGAGGGATACTGTGATGGGCGTACCAAATGGCCCAGTCATTATATCGGATCCATTCTCCAATACGAGCTTTTACGGTTTTGTTTGTTGAGCCTAATATGCTGGAATATAATTAATGTAACAATTTCGACTATTTGAATAAGTATTTGTACTTGGACACTATTATAATATCACTGGATTTTCTATAAAATGTTTTGGTTTTCGTAAGAAAAAACGCGTCATGTTTATGTGTGACGCGGTCTTACGAGATACCTTTGTTTCTCAAAGGATTTTGATAACTTTAATAATTCAAATTGAATGTGTTTTCTCACGCGGGTTTTCTAGACTGACTCGGGTGTTATTTTATTATAATACTCGGGTCAGACCGAGTATTACAGTTTTTGGTAAGATTGTTATGGAGCTCAGGAGACGAGCTGGAGGAGTTCATATGTATTTCCATACTTGGTTTACTTTTCCACTGTGTGAGGACAAGTGATTATAACTGTCCAGATTAATGTATTGGTTTTTGTACTCTGACGATTGTAAGTATAAATAGTTACAGATTTCTTTGTATAAAATCTGTTGTTATATATTATATTTTGTTCAGCTGTGATTGTGAGAATCTGTTTTGTTGTTCTTATTTCTTCTATCTCTTTCTTCTTCTTCACCCTTAAAGATTCGTATTTTCGTTCATTTTGAGTTGAACTGAAGTGAATTATGGTTGACTTAAAGGAGTACGGACCTACGGGTCTTTACATTTGGTATCAGAGCTAAGGGTTAAGCGAGAACCTTGGCTTTGGTGGGGATTACTCATTAGAGACAGGGTCAATAGTACCTTATAATGAGTTTGAGCGTATTGATAGATATGAGCGCGTATTTGTTAGTGGATATAAATTGTTTTATATTTTGTTGACTTATTGGTTGAGTGGCATATAAATTCTGTTCAAGTAGCGGGATCCCACTAAATCGATAGGAGTTTCTAAAAACGTAAACATGGTAAATCGAACAGTATGGTATTGAAGCATGTAAATGAAATAATTTTACCCAAACTGTATTTTGATATAAATAGAATAATGTTCCAAAAAGTTATTATAATGATGTGTTTTATAGTTATTATATAATCAAAATAAGACTATAAAATTGGAAATGGTTTATATAACGAAACGAAATTTTGTATAAGTAAGAATTATACAAATGGATTATAAAATGGATTCAAACCAGAATTTGGAAATTTAAAATCCCAGAAGCTTTGAGAAATGTTTTAAAAGGGTTTGAACTAAGTAGTTGGAAATTTTGAAATCTTGGAAAATTTGCAAAATATTATCCAAAGCGATGTGAAAAAAAAACGGTATTATTTTGAAAGTATAAAAATGGTTTTAAATGGATTTTGAAAGCGATGAAACACTTAACTCACTTCAGTTGTCACGACCCATAAATTTTAACTATTTTAATAACATAATTAACTGAATTTTTATTTGAAATTAAACAATAAAATTTAATAATGAAAATTTAATATTTGGTATACGTCTATATAAACATAGCAAATGGTAAATTTTCATCAGATAATATAGAAGGTTATTTTATTGTATAATTCTATTTAAAATTTAAATTAGTTGATACTTGATGATAATAAAATATTATTCAAACCTAAATATTTTTATATAATATATTTGCAAATCATCTTCTGAGTGAGACATCATATTTCGTTTCGCCAAATTTGGACTGCTATTGCTCCGTTTATCTTATTTTCAGCGTTTTAGCAGCATTTTCGATACCGATTATCGACTTTTGATAGGATGATCGTATTGCTGATGCTTGTGTACCATTTTGATCATCTATACGTGCTGATCTTCGCAATATTTTCATTTTTGAAATTTGGCATTTGATACGCGGTGAAACACGTGTAACGGTCTACCATATCGATTTCGTATTTAAGCCTTTAGTTTTATATGTCCATTCATTTGCTCACTTGTGAGATAACAAATAGTCGTTGCTTTTTTATATTCCTAAAAATAAACTTCTAAGTTTTCATTTCCTATCATTTTAATAATATACCTTGGTTCGTTTCATTGTCTTTTGATTTGCATCCATACTCTCTGTCCTTTTCAATTCTATCTTCTCCATTTGAAAAGTTTTTTTCTAATATATTTACCTAAGGAGAAAGCACACCATTCGCCATTAGTTGATCACCCACCTGCCTCTTCCCTTCACCTTTCCAAGTCATCTTCCATTTGCCTTCACGTTACCTCTCTCATCCGCCAACCAAAGCCACCGCTGCCACCATCCTCTCCCCTCCACGCAAGACTCAGCCGCTCCCTCCCACTTAGCACGACCGAGCCCTGCCTTCCTGAAGCCTTAGCCATCACCTTCGACATCCAACTGAACCTCCTCTGCCTTGAACCTCGAACCCAGCCCATTCCATGGCCTTTAACCTCTTCCTCCACCTACACCAACCCACCACCGCCTTAAGCTCCTCCACAACATCCCTCCTCCGCCTCAGTGCCTCGGCCTTGCTTTTTGGTAGCCGACTCCTTTGCTTCTCTAAATATATATATAGGTTATTTTATATAAATTATATATATATTACGTTAGTTATACAAGCTCTATAATCTGTAGTATATACATAACACTTGCTGTATAAATTATATATATGTTAGTCCATACAAGTTTTATAATATGTTAGTTTATTTTGTTAATTCATGTAAGTTAATATATTATATGTTATAAACTTACTATATTACATAAGTCTAGTATATAAGTCTATATATAATCATATATATAGGTTGTAAGAGGTATATACCGATGTTATCTATTGATTCCCTACAAGTTACAGATATATTGATTCAATATATATATATACATATATGGGTTTAATATAAAAAAATATATATATAAATGAAAGCAAATATTATATGAGTTGTACTTATTTCCTAACAGCTATTATGTAAGGTATGTTGCAAATTAATGGTCATTTATTTATATAAAAGTAGTAATATGTAAGTTGTATACATACGTTTTTCAAAGATTTGCAATGGCTGGCATGTTATATATATATATATATATATATATATATATATATATGTTTGCAGCTGTTTTATATATATATACATGTACTTTATATAAGTTATGATCTGTTTTATATATATATATATATGTAGAGTATAATAACTATGATCTGTTGTATATCTAAAGTATATATTAGATGAAGGCACGTATTATATACGTGTGTAGTAGAGAGGCTTATAGCATATATATTTAAGATCTGTTTATATAAGAAGTTATTTAAGTTTGTATATATTTTGTTATAAGTCATATACATACCCGTTGTCTGAATATAAAGATATATATACATATATACATGCATATATATATATGTTATTTCGTGTACAAAGCTGGGTAGTCGCATATATTTTCAATCTAAAGCTGCTTGGTTTTCTTTTGTTTTATATACAGTTTTGAATAGGTAATATACGTTTATTTTGAAAAAAAATGCGTTTAAAATAGTATATTGATTTCAAAATAGATATAAAGAATATTTTGATTTTAAATATGCATTGATAAATAGTGGAAAATATATCTATTAACGAAGATTTATGTGACGACCCAGATTTTCGCGTTCGAAAATCAACACCCGTACTTCACTCGTACTCGAATGCCGCAGATCCAAACGTTCAATCTGATTCGCCGGAGCTTATAACACATTAAGTACAACACAGCGGAAGAAAAAGATAATATCATTGATATACAACATTTGATACAAGAATTATACAATATCTGTTACAATAAGATACAACAGATCAAAAATATTAGAGCAGAATATGACATAGTGGAAAGAAGTTTCCAACTTGATCTCCAAGAGAGAAAGGAACTCCAATATCAGCAATCTCCATCTCCAAAGCACCAATCCAGAAATAGATCGAACTCCCAATCAAGTTGTACTAAGCAAGGTCAGTCATCCAAAGACTGAAGAAGATTTCCAGAGAATATTGAATGTATTCCTACTATTTGATTATCTGAAAAACCCAACTCTAGACTGCCCGTGTGGAAAATTGTGGGCACCCAGCTCTAGGTGCTCACAATTTTCCACACGGGCAGTCTATGTGCCCACAATTTTCCACACGGGCAATCTAGAGTTGGGTTTTTCAGATAATCAAATAGTAGGAGTAGATTCAGTGTTCTCCGGAAATCTTCTTCAGTCTTTGGATGACTGACCTTGCTTAGTACAACTTGATTGGGAGTTCGAGCTATTTCTGGATTGGTGCTTTGGAAATGGAGATTGCTGATATTGGAGTTTCTTTCTCTCTTGGAGATCAAGTTGGAAATTTCTTTGCGCTGTGTCATATTCTGCTTTGATATTTTTGATCTATTGTACCTTGTTGTAACAGATATTGTATCATTCTTGTATCAAATATTGTATATCAATGATGTTATCTTTTTCTTCCACTGCGTTTTACTTAATGTGTTATAAGCTCTGGTGAATCAGATTTAATGTTTGAATCAGCGACATTCGAGTACGAGTGAAGTACAGGTGTCGATTTTCGAACGCGAAAATCCGAGTCGTCGCAATTTACTTCGATACGTGTCTTAAAATTGTAATATGTATGTAGTTGTATATATATTTATATATTGGTTTATCTATAGTTATACGTGAATTTGGTTTTGATATATATATATATATACGTATGTATGTATGTATGTATGTATGTATGTATGTATGTATGTATATAGATTTTGATTTTTATATGTATATGTTTTAAAGTTTATATTGATTTTTATAATAAATATTGATCTTAAAGTATAATATGTTAGCTTATATAAGTTTTAAAATATTGATTTTAAGAAAGTAGTAATAATAATAGTATATATACTTTCCATTATATCAAGCTAATTTGATTTGTTCTCATCGATTCCTATTTATCAGTTTTCTTCGTCAAATTCTTGCCAATCTTGCTTTGCTTTGGAATTCGTGCTTAGATTCGTAACTCATTTCATTGTCGAATCTCTCTAGCCTCAAAAGGTAAGCAACCACTCACGATTAACATTCTTATAGTTATTAAATTTGATTTCACTTGAAGAGACAATTGAAATATGCCATAAATTTGAATTGCTAGTTATTTAATTCTTAAATATGTTATGCCATTATCTGAAATTGTTCACCTGTGATATGATACCATATCCTATTGTATATATCATATTTAATTTGTTACTAGTGATATATGCCTATGTTGATATGTTATATTTTAACTCTTCTCACTCTACATGTTTCCTCTTAGTTTAGAAATTCCCTATGGGTTGAAATGATACAAAACAGAACGATATTATAGAATAAAGGAAAATCGTTATGGGTTGAGATGATAAACCCAAGCGATTTTCGATGAATTTAAAATTTTGGGATTGCGAGTTGAAATGATATATACCCGTAGATATATAAATTGCGGATTGAAATGATAAATGTCTGTATCACTTGACCATAGGATAGAAAATTATATACGGACACCGTTGGTCTATATTTTGAAAATGATTTCCAAAGTTTAAAAGGAAATATATGGTTTTAATAAATATTGATTTTTTAAAATATAATATATAAATGTTATTTTTATATAAGTCTAAATTTTATATTTTTAAAATTATATTTTTTAGAAATTTTAAATTTATAAGTTAGTTTTGAAATATAATTTTTAAGATTTTACTTATAATTTTACTATTTTAAATAAATATATATATATATATAAATAAACTAAGATTTAATACATTTAATAATAATACTCATTTAAATTTATATTAATAATAATTTAAAATAGATTTTTAACTTTAATAATAAAGGTTGGAAAGATAAATTAATGTTGACTTGGAATTTAAATTGGGTAATAATTGAATTTATTTAATAATTGAATTTAAATAAGAATTGATTTGAACTTATTGATTATTTTATATTTTGGAAAAATATGATTTATAACCTTACTTGATAAAAAGTGATTTAAACGAATATTCTCAATTTTAAATAAAATTAAGATTGGATATTTTATATTAATTTAAATTCATAAATTGGAATTTTTATAAATTGTTATTAAAATGATTAAGTGAATATTTTTCAATTTGAATAAAAATTGGAATTAAATGTTGAAATATAAATGAAATTTATATTGTAAATGTTTGATTTCAACTTGAATCTTTGAACTTTAAATTGAAATGGTTAAATTGGAGTTGATTTAAATTGAATTTTTGAATTTAAGATGATTTAAATCGATTTGCGAACTTTGAGGAAACTAAATTTATTATATAAAGTACTTTATTATATGTATAAACTATTTTAATTTATAAAGTATTTTAATATATATACTATTTTCAACATCGAAACTGTTGAAGTCAAAAGTTTTATGATTTCAAAAGTGTTGTGATTTCTAAAGTGTTATGATTTCAAAAGTGTTATGATTTCAAAGTGTTATAATTCTGAAAATATTACGATTCTAGAAATGAATATTATTTAAGTGAATAATGATATTGAATTGATATGGTTTTGAAAAGAATATGATATTTTTATATGAGGTATGAACTATTTTGAAATGAAAGGACCACGGTGTGAAATAAGCGTTTGGTTGTTAAAGGGGCTGGGATCAGATATTGTCATACTCTCTACCAAGACCAAAAATGACTTTAACAAATGTGTACGTGGTGGAGATTCAAGAATGAAGTAGGATGGTTTGGTGATGATTCTATATGGTATTTATGTTGCCCCGACTCCCGTGAGTCAGCATGATGTGGCTAAAATAGGAGCTATACTGGGCCTAATGGGGTCATTCCCCCAATCGGGCACATTTCTTCGATGTCATTCTATTGCTTTTGTGATTTGACTGGGTGCATCTTTGACTTGGGAGTGTGTCACAAGGTAGGCGGTAGTAGCTGCTATGCGTTACCACCAGTCCAGGAGTGCAAATGGTATATCTACCCTGGCATTGCCTCGAGTGCCTTATCACTTGCCCTATCGTGCCTTCTACGAATTTGTTTTGAGTCGTACCTATGGAGTGCTCCCTGCGGGTGGAGTTTACAGTATCTGTATAGATTATGGCATTATATAAAATGTGTTAAGGGGGATATAGGTAACGCCATAACACTATTTTAATAGTTTACTTTACTATAGACATATTATAATAGCGTACATTACTACATAGTGGATAGTTCCACAGATCCTTTGAGGATGGAAATTCCAAACATCCTTTAAGTTACTTGTATTTCAGTTGACATTCACTTGAGTTGAGTTTATTAATATAAGAATGTTAATACTGACTCAAGTGTTTTGTGTTTTGCTTTACGCTCGAGTCAGACTAAGTGTCACAGCATTTGAGACACACCTTTGGAGTTGGAGTTTCAATTTGAGACCATATCTATTCAACTTTCAGCTATCTAGTGGTTTTGTTCAGATTTTTCATCTGTTTGTATTCGAGACTACATTGTATTTGAGATATTCTGTTATATTTTATTTTAAACTCTATTGTTTATATAGTAGCTTCATGAACTACTATTTATCTATTTCGTTGCTTAGTGTTGTAATACTCCGTGTCTGTGATTCTGATTGATTGATTTACTGTATATGTTGAGGTTTTCCAAATATAAATTAACAATATGTTGTTTTGAGAAACTCAAGTCCGACATGTGCGGATGTCAATGGTTCAAAATACCAGGTCGTTACAGTTGGTATCAGAGCTCTGGTTTAGGCAAACTTAGCATATGGAGTAAAAATTAATTACAGAATCATAGTTTGAGTTTGAAATTCTTCGTTAGGATCCTCCTGAATTAGAATTTCTTTCGAATTTTTGGGACATTTCCTTTAGTTCTAAATTCCATTGCTGTCTTTTCCTATTCATGTCCTTTTGATACTGGGGCATCCTATAGCTCCATTTCTATTGATCCCTATAATAATTTGAGCTCATCCTGCCACCTCAAATGGGAAACTTCGTCCTTATGGGTGTGACAAATTCCATCGGCGGTTCCACCAATCTTAGAATGATTTATAAAGGTGTAAAACTCATTTGCAACAAGCGTCGATTCACCGGAGATTTCTATATCATCGTTTTGATGCTTTTATCTCCTACAACGCCCGAACCGTTTCTCTTTTAAATGACCCGGGTAAATTCTCTTGCGATCGAATTCGATTGTCATAGGATTTTGAGGCATTTTTATCTTTTCAGCCTAGTGACCTTGACTCTCCCGATAGTAAGGGATTATCCTGATGTTTGGTGAAGTCACTTCTCTTTCCTTCAAGCGAGAAATTGAATTTCCACATCGATCTTATCCCTGGAATCTCAGTGGGCCCGGTTAAAGTCGTTGCGATTTATATAAGTCTATCCATCTTTCTCTTTTGTAATTTAATTACCTTATCTTCCTTTCAAGCCTATCTGTCTTAATTTGAATTCTTTTTTATCAGATCCTTCTGAATCTGAATCTTTATCCTTGTTCTGAAATCCATTCTTGAATCATCGTGTGAGGGAGTGTATTCATAATTATTATAAAATGTTTTATATTGTGTCGTTTGAGTTGTTAAGTTTGAATTTTAGGTTTCAATCGATTCGCCTAGTTAACGCTATCGATAGGAATTCCAGAACACTTGAACAAAGCAATTTGACACAATATTGTTTTCAAATTAGTAAATGAAATAATTTTGCGTATGATTTATTATATATATAAAGGTATAATTTTTTGAAATTAAATAGTTAAATGTATTGGTTGTTAGAAATGATAATATATGATTTTCATTTATTGTTTTGAAAACCATTGACTATTGCAACATGATATTAACAAATGAAATGTAACATGGTTTATAAATTATTTTGGAATTGAAACAAATATAAACTAAGAATTTGAGAATTTAATTTCCGATATTTTCAAAAATTTGGTTTTAAAGTTTTGGAATATATTATTTGAAAATATCTTCGAACGGAATTTTTTTTTCAAAGAATTTTTAAAGAAGTGAATAAGTAATCTCCTCTTTTGTCGCTGGAAAATAATTTCGGTGATGACTGCAGCATCATTGACATTCATTTTCGAGTCTCGAAGTGGAGAGACAACGTAGCAGATTAGCTACTTTCATTTTGGGAAAAAATGAATTTGATTTGAATTTATCAAATTTTATTTGATTTATAAAATGTATATATATGCATATATATTTTTTTTATTTCAACATGGTGTGAAAGGAAATCGGAATTTTACTCTAAAATTTTGTACTAAATGATGGTTTTCAATTATTAAATTAAGGCAAAATTCGAATATTTGAAATGATTAAAATGAAAAATAAAGTGAACAATTAAATTAAGATAAAATTTATTTGTGTAATAATCAATTGCATTATAATATATATAACTTGCCTAAAATATTCAGAAAGCTAGGCTGTTAGGGTAAAATAAAAGATTATACAAGAAGAAAACTTAAGTAATAGATTGTTTAAAAAAAAATCTAGCTTAATATAAATGTTGGAAATAAAAGAAAATTTATATAGTATTTAATTACACTCAGAACATTAATATAACTTACCTAGAAATAGTTAAATGTGAATAGGTAAGTAAATAATATACAATATAAATGTAAGCAATAGGATGCCCAAAATGATTTTTTTTAGAGGGAATTTATAGATAATAAACTGAACTATGAATTGAATAATAAAAAGGAGAATTAATTGGTGGAACAATATAGGGATAATAAATGTTTATACACGTAATATATGTTGCCAAATATATATTAAGTGAAATAAATTAAATAAATAAAGGAGAATGATAGTTAAGCAAATAAATATGAGCTGAAGAATAGATATAATTGAATTTAAAGTGGAATCAACTTAACTGAAGGTAAATGAGTAAATAAATAATTTGAATATATTAAATTTTGTTTTAGAAGAAAATTCAGTATTAAATGTTAATGAATTAAAATTTTAATCAACTAAGTGAATATTTTTGATTTAATAAAATGGATTAAACCAAATTGTTGAATGTTAATTAATTTAAATTGAAATTTAATTGATTTTATATTTATTGTTGTATTTTTCATTTCAATCTATCATTCTTGCCGGTTGTTTCTATTCTCCAATCTCCTTCCTTTTCGGGGACGAAAAGTTTTGAGTGGGGGAGAGTGTAACAACCTGTAAATTTTAACTGCTTTAGTAACGTAATTAACCGATTTTTTGCATCAAATTAAACTATAAAATTTAAAAATGAAAATTTAATATTTGGTATCCGTCTATATAAACATAGCAAATGGTAAATTTTCATCAGATAATATGGAAGTTTTTCTGTTGTATAATTCTATTAAAAATTTAAATCAGTTGATACTTGATGATAATAAAATATTTTTCAAACCTGAATATTTTTATATAAATTTTTTTGTAAATAATCTTCTGAGTAAGACATCATATTTCGTTTCACTAAATTAGGACTGCTATTGCTCCGTTTATCTAATTTTCGGCGTTTTAGCAGCATTTTCAGTATCAATTATCGACTTTTGATAGGATGGTCGTATCGCTGATATCTGTGTACCATTTTGATCATCTCAACATGCTGATCTCCATAATATTTTCATTTCTGAAATTCAATGTCTGATACGCGGTGAAACACATGTAACCATCTACCATATCAATTCCATATTTGAGCCTTTAGTTTTATGTGTCCATTCATCTATTCACTGGTGAGATAACAAATGGTCGCTGCCTTTTTATATTCCTAAGAATAAACTTGTAACTTTTCATTTCCTATCATTTTAATAATATACCCCGGTTCGTTCCATTGTCTTTTAATTTGTACTCATACTCTCTGTCCTTTTCAATTCTATCTTCTCCTTTTGAAAAGTTTTTTCTAGTATATTTACCTGAGGAGAAAACACGTCGTTCGCTATTAGCTCATCACCAACCTGTCTCTTCCCTTTACCTTTCCAAGTCACCTTCCATTTGCCTTCAGTCACCTCTCTCATCCGCCAACCAAAGCCACCGCTGCCACCATCCTCTCCCCTCCATGCAAGACTCAACCGCTCCCTCCCACTTAGCACAGCCGAGCCCCGCCTTCCCGAAGCCTCAGCCATCACCCTTGACCTCCAACCGAACCACCTCCGCCTTGAACCTCGGACCCAGCCCTTCCCACGGCCTTTGGCCTCTTCCTCCGCCTGCACTAACCCACCACCACCTTAAGCTCCTCCGCCACATCCCTCCTCCGCCTCGGTGCCCCGGTCTTGCTTTTTGGTAGCCGATGTCCTTTGCTTCTCTAAATTTATATATATATATATATATATATATATATATATATATATATGGGATAGTTTATATAAATTTTATGTTATTACGTTAGTTATACAAGCTTTGTAATCTATAGTGTCTACATAACACTTATTGTATAAATTATATATATGTTAGTTTATACAAGTTTTATAACCTGTCAATTTATTTTGTTAATTCATGTAAGTTACAGTATTATATGTTAAAAGCCTACCGTATTACATAAGTCTAGTATATATAAGTTTATATATATAATCACATATATATAGGTTGTAAGTGGTATACCAATGTTATCTATTGATTCTCTACAAGTTACTGATATATTGATTCAATATATATATATATATATACATACATGGGTTTAATATAAATATATATATATATATATATATATATATGAAACATATATTATATGCGTTTATACTTATTTGCTAAGAGCTGTTATATAAGATATGTTGCAAATTACTGGCTATTTATTTATATAACAGTAGTAATACATATGTTTTTTAGAGATTTGCAATGCCTAGCGTGCTATATATATTATATATATTTGCGGATGTTTTGTATATATACATGTAAGTTATATAAGTTATGATATGTTATATATATATAGTATAATAACCATGATCTGTTGTATCTAAAGTACATATTAGATGAAGGCACGTATTATATACGTGTGTAGTAGAGAGGCTTACAACATATATATTTAAGATCTGTTTATATAAGAAGTTATTTAAGTTTGTATATGTTTTGTTATAATTCATATACATAACCTGTTGTCTGAATATAAAGATACATACATACATACATACATACATACATACATATATATATATATATATATATATATATATATATAATTTCATGTATAAAGCTGGCTAGTCGCATATATTTTCAATCTAAAAGCTGCTTGGTTTTCTTTTGTTTATATCTTAAGTTTTGAATATGCAATATACATTTATTTTGAAAAAAATATGCGTTTAAAATAGTATATTGATTTCTAAGTAGACATATAGAATATTTTGATGTTAAATATGCAATTTGATAAACAGTGGAAAATATATCTATTAACGAAGATTCACTTCGATACATGTTTTAAAATTGTAATATGTATGTAAGTTGTATATATGTTTATATATTGGTTTATCTATAGGTATACGTGAATTTGGTTTTGATATATATGTGTGTGTGTGTGTGTGTGTGTGTGTGTGTGTGTGTTGGTTTTTATATGTGTGTGTTTTAAAGTTTATACGGATTTTAATAATAAATATTGATCTTAAAGTATAATATGTTAGCTTATATGAGTTTTAAAACATTGATTTTACGGAAATAATAATAATAATAATAATAATATACTTTCCATTTATATTAAGCTAATTTGATTTGTTCTCATTGATTCTTATTTATTAGTTTTGTTCATCAAATTCGTGTAATCTTGCTTTGCTTTGGAATTCATGTTTGGATTCGTAACTCATTTCATCATCGAATCTCTCTAGCCTTGAATGGTGAGCAACCACTCACGATTAACATTCTTATAGTTATTAAATTTCATTTCACTTGAAATGACAATTGAAATATGCTGTAAATTTGAATTGCTAGTTATTTAATTGTTAAGTATGTTATGCCATTATCTTTTTTGTTTACCTGTGATATGATACCATATCCTGTTGTATATATTATATTTAATTTGTTACTGATGATATATGCCTGTGTTGATATGTTATTTTTAACTATTCTCACTCTACAAGTTCCCTGTTAGTTTAGATATTCCTTATGAGTTGAAATGATACATACTCGAACAATATTATAGAATAAGGGAAAATCGTTATGGGTTGAAATGATAAACCCAAGCGATTTTCATTGAATTTGAAAGTTTGGGTTGCGGGTTAAAATGATATATACCCGTAGATATTTAAATTGCGGATTTAAATAATAAATATCCGTGTCACTTGACCATAGGATACAAAATTATATACGAACACCATTGGTCTATATTTTGAAAATGATTTCCAAAGTTTAAAAGGAAATATATGGTTTTAATAAATATTGATTTTTTAAAATATAATATAAAAATTTATTTTTATACATGTCTAAATTTTAGATTTTTAAAATTATATGTTTTGAAAATTTTAAATTTATAAGCTAGTTTTGAAAATATAATTATTAAGATTTTACTTATAATTTTACTATTTTAAAATATATATATATATTAAGATTTAATTCATAATACATTTAATAATAATACTTATTTAAATTTTGATTAATAATAATTTAAAATAGATTTTTAACTTTAATAATAAAGGTTGGAAAGATACATTAATGTTGACTTGGAATTTAAATTGGGTAATAATTGAATTTATTTAATATTTGAATTTGAATAAGAATTTATTTGAACTTATTAATTTTTTTTATATTTTGGAAAAATATGATTTATAATGTTATTTGATAAAAGGTGATTTAAACGAATATTTTCAATTTTAAATAAAATTAATATTGGATATTTTATATTGATTTAAATTTATAATTAAATTAGGATTTTTATAAATTGTTATTAAAATGATTAAGTGAATATTTTCCAATTTGAATAAAAATCGGAATAAAAGTTGAAATATAAATGAAATTTATATTGTAAATGTTTGAATATTTAAACTTGAATCGTTGAACTTTAAATTGAAATGGTTAAACTGGAACTGATTTAAATTGAATTTTTGAATTTAAGATGATTTAAATCGATTTGCGAACTTTGAGGAAACTAAATTTATTATATGAAGTACTTTACTATATATAAAATATTATAATTTATAAAGTATTTTAGTACATATTCTATTTTCAACATTGAAACTTTAAGTCAAAAATGTTATGATTTCAAAAGTGCTATGATTTCCAAAGTGCTGTGATTTCCAAAGTGTTATGATTTCAAAAGTGTTATGATTTCAAAGTGTTATAATTTTGAAAATGTTACGATTTTAGAAATGAATATTATTTAAGTGAATAATGATATTGAATTGATATGGTTTGAAATGAATATGATATTTTGATATGAGGTATGAACTATTTTGAATGAAAGGACCACGGTGTAAAATAAGCGTTTGTTTGTTAAAGGGACCGGGATCAGATATTGTCATACTCTCTGCCAATACCAAAAACCACTTTAACAACTGTGTACGTGGTGGAGATTGCAGAATGAAGTAGATGGTTTGGTGACAATTCTATATGGTATATACGTAGCCCTGACTCCATAAGTCAGCTTGATGTGGCTAAAACAGGAGCTATACCAGACCAAGTGGCCCGATCGAGCACATTTTTTCGATACCATTCTATTACTTTTGTGATTTGATTGGATGCATCTTTGATTTGGGAGTGTGTCTCGAGGTGGGCGGTAGTAACTGCTATGTGTTACCACCAGTCCGGGAGTGCAAATGGTATATCTACCCCCGGCATGGCCTCGAGTGCCTTGTCACATGCCCTATCGTGCCTTCTACGAGTTTGTTTTGTATCGTACCTATATAGTGTTCCTTGATAGCCCACCCGTGGATGGAGTTTACAGTATCTGTATAGACTACAACATTATATAAAATGTGTTAAAGGGGATATGGGTAACACCTTAACCTGTTTTAATAGTTTACTTTACTATATACATATTATAATAGCGTATTACTACATATTAGATATTTCCACGGATCCTTAGAGGATGGAAATCCCAAACATCCTTGATATTTCACTTGAGTTGAATTTATTAATATAAGAATGTTAATCCTGACTCAAGTGTTTTGTGTTTTGCTTTATGCTCGAGTCAGACTGAGTGTCACGGCATTTGAGACTCACTTTTGGAGTTGGAGCTTCACTTGGAGATCCATCCATATCTATTCAACTTTCAGCTATCTAGTGGTTTTGTTTAGACTTGTATCTATTTATATTCGAGGCTGCATTGTATTTGAGATATTCTGTTATGTTTTATTTCAGACTCTATTGTTTATATAGTAGCTTCATGAACTACTATTTATCTATTCTGCTGCTTATTGTTGTAATACTCTGTATCTGTGATTCTGTGATTGATTTATTTACTATATATGCTGAGTTTTTCCAAATATAAATTAACAATTTGTTGTTTTGAGAAACTCAAATCCGACATGTGCGATTGTGAATGGTTCAAAATGCCAGGTCGTTATATCAGTCGCTGGAAAATAATTCTGGTGATGATGGCCACATCATCAGAATTCATTTTTGAGTTTCTAAGTGATGGATTGCTACTGAAATGATTTGTTATGAAGATTTTTGGTGAAAAAGTGTTGTTTTTAGAAATTCTGAAAGGAGTTATTTTGGATAAAATCAGGTTGACTTTGAAAATTTCAAAGAAATGGTGTTAAAACCAAAATGTTATATATTGGTTTCAAAATGATTTGAAGTGAAACCGGGTAACTGAATTCTAGAATCCTTATTAAAAAAATTTAAGCAATACCAGGAAATAAGTTTTTGAACTTACAAGTGGAGAATGATGTTAAGAAGGAAAGAAGTTAAAAAATTAAAGTTGGAATAAAATTTAAGGTGAGAAGGTTAAAATGGAACTTAACTTGTTAAGTTGGATAAATTAAATTTTAGAAATTTAATTGACTGGATTTGAATTGAATTATTATAGTGTATTAATGAAATGGGAGTTAACTTAAATGAAGTAATATATAATGGAAATAAATGAACTAAATTAATTTTTTTGGAGTGAAATTCAATTTAAGTATGAATAAATTGAATATGGTTTAGAAATGTTGGTAAAAAGGAATTGAAATTTGAATAAAAGGTGATCTGGATATAAATCGTATGGAATTGAATTAAATATGTAAATGTAAATTATAAAGCGACTATATAACTATAAATTATGAAATTTGAATTGGATTAGAAATAATATTGAATTGAAGTAAATATAAATTATGAGTGGTAAAATAATTATATAACCATAAGTTATAAAATTTTGAATGAAATGAAATTTAAGTGAAAAATATGTAATTGTGAATAAATGAGTTTGTATAACTTGTAAAATTTGAATTAATAGAATAAGATTATACTTAGGCTACAAATAGATGCATAATCCCAAGTTAAAAATAAGTGGTGAATGTACTCAAGTATAGAATTAATGGAAATGTGAAACATAATTGTGTAGCTTATAAAATTGAAAGTGGAATAGAAAAACCAAAATAAAAATGGTTCGATATTTTGGTGAAGAAATAAAAGTTAAAACTTGAATTATGAAGTGAATGTGAACTCAAGTGGATTAAACAGAATGATTTTTTTTGAAATAAAAATCCAATTATGAGATATAAAATGAAAGCAAACCAATTAGAAGAATTAAATACTGAATTAGATATTAAACGGGACTTGGATTGAATGGGATTGAATAAATTGTAATGTAGAACTTGAGTTATAAATAAAATTCGACTTAAATTATAAGCAAATTTAATATAATTGGAAATATCGTCGAATAAAATAGAAATGGATTGAAATAGCAATGACTTAAGTTATAAATAAATTCAGTTTAAAGCGTAAATAAATTGAATATGGCCTTGGATATCATTTAAATAAATTCGAGAACGAATTTTAGTATAGGATTAAAATTTGAAGTGGATTAAGTGAATGAACTAATTAAATAAATTAGTAAATGGAATGGAATTTTATTAAATAAAATTAAAATTAAAAATTTGAATTGGAATTTGATGGAAAGGGAAACAAACTTAAGTTATAGAGTTGAATTAATTGAAAATAAAATGAATTAACCTAAGTTAATATTGTTGAATGAAAGCTTGGCTCAAATAAATTGTGAAATGGTTATTTAATAGCATGAAATGATTCCAAACTTAATAAAATGGATTTGAAAGAAATGAATGTGGATATGGATGGAAGGCAATTGAATTGATTTTGAACAAATCTGAAATAGAATAGAATTGAATATAGATTGATTTGAAATTAATTTAAAATAGCGATAAGCTCAAATGATTATTCTATTAAATAAATATCGTTGAGTTTGCATAAAAAATTTGTTGTTCGACGAACTAAAGTAAATAACATTCTATGAATTAATAAGAAGTGAATAAAATGATTTCTAAATCAATTTGGAATGAAAATGAGTTTGTTTGGTTTAAAAATAAATTGAATACAAGAAAATTTGGTAGTAAATCATTTCGAATTGAACGAAATGATATATGGATCGACGGGAAGTAATTAAATTAGTATCGGAGCCCTAAATTACTTGTATTATATGTTTGGAATGATGGGGTTATGAAGTTTATGTGTTTTAACTATTTAAATAAGTGAAATGTTACTGAATTTCATATTTTTGATACTTACGTGGTTTAAATTGAGTAAGTACAGGTACCCGGAGACCATCGGGCTAGATTTGGGTTGCGAAATTGCTTTTGAAGTAAATGCTTGCTTATTGATGCTTTAAAACGCCAAATAAGGTACGTTTTCAGATAAATTATCGCAAAATATAATTATTGATATATATTTTCCGACCAAGTGGGTCGATGTATATATATTTATCTCTCTTGTCATATTGCAAAAGGCTCTCTGTACAAAGGAGACTCTGCCAAAGAAATCATAAATTTAGGGTGTTTGAAATTTTTTGAAAACTTTTGTTAACTAAAAATTGATTTTTGAATTGTATTGGAAATAATGGGCATTTGAATTAGAGATGAAAGTGAATTGTTTTCGGTTGAAACTAAATGGTTTTAAAATGTGAAATAGAAAGTTTCCACTAAGTGGGCTTTGAATAAATTAATGGGTGTGGAGCATTTTTCTGCCTTAGCAATTTCGGGGACGAAATTCTTCTAAGGAAGAGGAATGTAATGACCGGGATTTTTCGATGTTAATTTGGAATATTTAAGTGGTTTTAAATATTGAATTTGAAATTTTAATTTAGTCAGTAAGATTTTAAAACAGAAAATTTCAAGCGATTAGTGAATTTTGGAAATTATCGATTTAATCGACGCGTTAAAATAGCGATCTAGGGCACAGTCTTGGAATTCGACGAAACTAGTTCCATTGGATCCATGATAGTGTATTATCATCGGTTTTTCATTTTCGTAGTGTTTGGAATTATCGTTTGGTCGTATGGGATAGAAACGCGTTGAACTTGATATCGAAATTTAATATAATAATTGGGTCCAAAAAGCTATCTTCGCCATACGATCGAATTAGGACTCAAAACATTTTCCATTGTGTTCGGAATAGGGGTATAACATTGTGAATGCCTAGTGGTACACCTCGATAGGGATTCAAAATTTTGAGTTGCATAAATCAAGACATTTTGAGAATAAATTATAATATTGTCAAGATAATTTCTTTTCAGCTGTCCTTCTAACTTACCATCAGCCATCTATGATGTAGTGATCCTGCCTATTCCTTCTTGTATACGTCTTCCTCCTTCTTCATTTTAATACAGCCGGAAAAAAATCGAGGCATTCGAATTCAAAAAAGAAAGAAGAACGAAAAAAATTCTTGTTCGATATATTGAAAATGAAACTCGAAATCGAATGAAAGGAATCATGCTATCTTCACTTTTAAATTGCGTACATCTTTCCTCTTCCCAAACACGAAATCACAAGTTCGTATATACAGAAAAAAATCAAAGTCGATCACGAAATCCATTCAAATAAAAAAAAGGATTCAATCTTGAATCGTCTGGTCAAATGGCGATGGCAACACATGCGTGGTCGATGGGGGTTGGAGGCAAACTTATGGCAGAACGCTTGGAGGTGAGGTGTGCGTGCAAGGAAAGCGATGGCAGCGACATTTAGGGCTTTGCATGAGACTGGCGATGGCGTGATGATGACATACGAGTTAATAAAAGAGAAAAGGGGGTTGCGATTTGCTCCGGGCGTGGGGCGGTGCAGGCACGACACTGGAAAGGAGAAGGCATGGAAGCAGCAGCGGCAAACTGCGATGCTAGAATCAATATTAGAATCGAATCTAAGATCTTAAGTTGCTGCTTTGGTCGCTCTCGAGATTTGGATATGAGCGGTAAGGGTTATTGTGTGGCTCTTTGGATTTAATTGTAGTTAGTTTGATTGTGATGATGAGCTCTGATAATGCTTCGATCTAATTCCCTGGATGCTAAGATATTGAAGATGATCAGAATGTTGATAATATCTTGCACAGGTAGATAAATTTAGGTAGATACTCATCCAGGGCTCCTATAGTTGTTACCACATCTTCTCGTATCAATAGGTGGAATATTTTTGAAGTAGTAGCCACAGTTAACCGTCTATCCGAATATTTCAGGAGTGATAATTTATGTAACAACCTGGAAATTTCGATCCCGAAATTTTCAGATAGTTAAGAAAAGAAGAAAAGAGAAAGAAGAAGAAAACAGAAACAAGACACAGAAACCTCACATTCGCAGCGGATCAAATATGATATCAAATAAAATAGCAGTTATACAAAGAAAACTATATTAGTTAACTTACATTTAAATATATCAGAGTTACACATATCCATAAATACTGGACAAAACAATCATGTCCAGAGACTACAATATCATAGTGAAAACTCTCCATACGTCCCTGCCATCCTGATCGCCTCCTGAGCTCCAGAACGTCCTTACCTGAAAAGCTGTAATACTCGGTCTGACCCGAGCATTACATCAAAGTAACACCTGGGTCAGGCTGGAAACCAGGGTGAGTAAACCCATCTAACATGGAATACAAAAACATACAACTTATATAAAACCCGGGGTAACTTATATCAATTTCAACTTCACAAGTTATTATAGACATCATCCATTTCACACATTAATTTCTAAGTGCCAGAACTTAGATTAAATGGTCCAATTGACTTAAATCATTCCATATCAGCCTATTGATTTCACATATCAAATCTATATAGAATCGAAGTGGTTTCGGGTATTTTCTAGTACCCGACTCCGGTCTCTTCGAACCCCATGTCATTTAAAACCAAGTTATCCAATTAAATACAATTCAACTTTAATTGTCGAATAACACTTTTACACAGCAATTCATAATTGATTGATAATCACATTATCATCGTTCGTCCGACATATCATATCATAAAGCAATTCATATCGGAGATATCACCCAATTCAAAACACCCATCATCATTTAATCATTAATAAGCAAGATTAATCACTTCCATTAATTATATTAATTAATGATCCTCTAATTACTTCCACTAGTTAATTATTCTTAAATAATAATTAACTTTTAACTTAATTACATTTATTAATCAATCTTGATAAATCAAAATCAAAAATTAACTTTCCTTAATTACTTCATCAATTAAACCAAATGCTTGATTAATTATATAAAGTAATCCTTCAATTACACTGAATAATCATTACTTAATTTTCTTCCATTAAGTAATTATCCTTTAATTACTACCCATCAAGTAATTTCCTTAAATTAATTACATCGGGTAATTATCCTCTAATTACTTCACTAAGTAATTATACCTCATTAATTACCTTAAGTAATTATACTTAACTCTACATCAATTGATTATTTTTAATTAATTAAACTGAATTAATTAACTAAAAATTAACCACATCAACTTAATTTTACTGAGTAATAAATTCCTTTAATTACTTCATTAAGTAATTATTCATAATAATTTCTTTATATTAAGTAATAACCTCTTAATTACTTATCACTTAATTATTTCTTAATTGATTATCCTTGAAAAATCAAATCCTTAGTTTGTCGCTTTTAAGTACAATAAGTAACTAGTCTTCAGTTAATTACACAAATTAATTTAACTATCACCCATTCACAATTATTACATTTGTCCAACGTTAATTACTTAAATTAATTATTTGATAATCATTTACATTAATTAATTATCATTTATTTCCATCATACTCATTATTAACTAACCCATATTTAATTTCCTAATTAATTATTTAACTATTTGTCTTAAATAGTTTCCAATTAAGTAATTAATCCTTAGTTACTTAATCAATTTGTCCTGAATTATGAATTAATTAATCTCTAATTCATATTAATTAATTAATTAACTATTCTTAAATCATTAATAAATTAGTTACTTTTATATTACTTATCCATTTATTTAATCTAAAATTAAAACCTTAATTTATCACAAGATACCCCTTTTTAAAACTTTGTTACTTCTAAATAAATCTTAAAATCTCTTGTCATTAGCATATGATTCAAAAACGTATTAATTCTTTAATAAACTACTTAATTACATATCAATTTAAATAAACTTAAGAATCAACTAAATTAATTTAAGTAACAAAATGGTTCAACTTCTTAACTCAAAATAAAAATATTGATTCCTCAAGAAAGTGAATTTACTTAAGAACATTTTTAGACACTGGCTCAGTTCTGAGTGAAATCCCTTTCCTTCATTGTACCCAAATTAAAGCTTTAATATGACATTAGACTTTAGAACTAACGAAGGCAAACTGCACATAACTCGAGTTGAACCTCGAGCTCAACCCAGAAAACCCCGAACGACAACTCGAGTAAATCCTGAAACTTCCTATGTCACTCTCCTTCTTCTTCCCCTGTTTTTTTACAGTTAAGCTAATAAACACAGCAAGCTTCCTGATAAAACCCGAGTAAATCTCGAGTCATTCATCTCATTACCATGCGAACAACCCAAGCACGATGTTCCTGATCCTTGAACTCAATCATGTCATCAGACACTTCATCGTTCCCGTGCACGTGCACGAACTAATGGCGAAGCTCCGTCCACGCTTGCTACCATCAACTAGTCACCTACGACCCTCTCTTACACTTCCGATCATCAGATCGAACCATCGAATGCGCAAACAAAATCGAGCTCATCAGAACCCCAAATCCAGAACCACCCCATCAGAAAATTCCTTCACGTCGCCACTACTGCCCACCGGAGAATCCATAACTCCCTTCAGACCTTTGTCACCCTCATCTCTTTCATTTCTCACAACCCGATCCCACTCGACACATTATCGAGGCTGCATTTGCCTAGTATTCATCGTCAACAGAATCAGGGTTAAAAACCCTAACTTGCCGTCGCCAGACCACCCTGGTGGCAATTAAATTCTCCGAGAATTTTTCCCTAGTTCGCCACCTCACAAACTTTCTACAGCATCAATAACGCCGGCCAAACTTTTCCTGATGGTCGAGAATCGACGAAATCCATTTTTCTGATAATCTAGCAATATCTCGACAATCACGTGCTTAAAAATTATAAAATTATCATCAAAATTCATCACATCTACCTACTAACCAGTTTGTATAATTAGACATGAGGATTTCAGTCATTCATTTCCTCAGATTTGAAAGTACTTTGCTATAATTTCTAAATTTCGAAATATTCACTAAATACTTTTATTTAAAACTATTCTTAAAAATGAAATAAAACTCTTATAAACATTTTCTCTTAGAAAAATCAGTGACTAACATTGTTTCTATAGGGGAATATGAATTAATTTAAGTTGATCTTTAACTTGGAAACACAACAGAGTTATATATATATATATATATATATATATATGTATGTATGTATACACATAGATATACACAGACATTTATATTTATATACATGCCTACATCTAAATTCATCCATGCAGCATTATTTTCAACTATAGTATCACATACATTGGGTTTAACCAGATCTAACATAAGAAAACTGGTATACTCACCTTTTTGAAATGTCTGAACAGAGCCTAGAAGAGTTTGAATTTTTACATAACTCTAGTCAGCCTGTCCCTTTTTATTTTCCAGTAAGATTTCAAACTAATTTTAACCTAAATAAAATTTAAAACCTTCTTTATGATTAAACAAACAAATTTTGTTTTTAAAGTTCAAGACCTATCAAGGATTTGATCAAGGGAACATGAATTTTCTTTGAAAAACCTTAGTTTGAAGCTAAAAACGGTGAAGGCACAGATTCAATAGGCATGCAAACAATCCTACATCTATATATACACAAAGAATTCAGATATACAAAACATACTTTGGAAAAGAGTCACTCACCTTTAAAAAGAACAGAGGACAGGTCATAGGGTTTTAAGTTTAAAACTGGAACTTTGTTAGAAGCCTGCTATTGCAATTTGAAATCTTTGCATTTGAAACAGAAACTTGATCTGCTTTGATTTATCTCAAGTTTGCTTGCAGGCTTTGTTCTGTTAATTTGAATCCAAAGTTTGATTTTTGCATTTGAATCGGGTCTGCAGACTTTGTTCTTGAGATGTTGTATTAGCTTGCTGTAGTTTTTTTTTATTATTGCTTTTAACTTTGCTTTATTTCAGGTTTTGATCTGATTTTGAGGAAGCTTGTTCTCAGATTTAGTTTCAAGGAGAAAAAAAAATAGAAAATAGAAAATGTGTGTTTATATAACTTAATTTATGTTTTACTAAAAATCAAAGGAAATGAAAATAAATTATGACACTTGTCTTCGTTTCTATTTAATTTTCTAACACTTGTTATCAAGTGAATTTATATGCTAACACTTATTTAAACAAGCTCTTAATAGATTTACACATGTTCTTTAAGTAGTTTGTATTTATATTTTTGTTCTTAAAGTTAATATAAACTTATATTTAACTAATTAGTTTATAAGTATTTGAATTTTAAAGAAATAAAACCAAATACATTCATAAATAAAAGTTTATACTTATATTTTAAAATCCAAAACAATATAAATATCTATACCTTGAATTACAAAACTTTAAATTCAAATCAAATTCTAAATCCAATTTACAAATCAGGTTATACACATATACATATGTAACTACCTATCCAATTTAAAAATAACAATTCTATTCCTATAAATTTATTTATATCTATATATATATAAACAATCATTATTATTTGTTTTTACTTTGAATTTCAAATTTAATTCAAATTACAAAGGAATGGCCCGGTTACACAATAGCTTCCTCTATAAATATGTGTATTCACTTGTATATGAACACACTTAAATTTTTAATAACGTTTGCATATGTCTATTAACATGTTTTAATTTTCCATAAGGAATATTATTTCCCGATAATTTTAAATTATCAAAATTCACTTATTTATTCATATGGAAACAGTAAATTATCCAGTTATCAAATGTTCAAAAAAATCCGGGTTATCACAATTTATTTATCACAAAGGAAGTATTTAGTTTAAATAGGTAATTAAGGATTTGAATTGGTAATTTGAGTTTTAATTTATAATAATAAAAATCCCTAACTTATAGATTGAATAATTTGCTTATATGAGATTCAATCGGACGGAAGCAGTCGTGTGGGGTGCGTAGCTGCAGAATCTACGCTGGAACTGAAACGATTAACAATTTCAAAAAAATGAAGGTGAGTAAATCTCACTCATTTGGATAATTAGCTTTAATTCAAATAGTTAAAATTATTGATTAATTGATTGGATGAATGGATAATTATTATTTTCAGTTGGATGTTATATATATAGTAGTATACATTAGTAGTTGGATTTATTTCCAGTTGATTGGAGCGGATGAGACTCTATGCGTCCCGCATAATAGTCAATGACCTTGTACACCGCGATGTCCCCTTCGAAGTGGGATTGTTATTTTTATGTTGTATTAACATCTGTGGATGTAGGAAAACAATTTGGAGGGATCCAAATGGATTCTTCAAAATATTTAATTTAATTTTATATATCGTGGTACAAGGGTTGTGTAGAATAATATATTATAGATTATTGTAGTGATTGGAATTATTGGACGCTATTGTAGTACTGGCCTAAATTTTGGTATTTAAAAGTACCATAATTTTTTTTTTAAAATTTAAGTAGTTGAAGGGATTTTTGATATAAAAATGTTTATATTGGAATTTGGGTTATTTGAAAGGAAACTGAGTTGGAAAAAAATAATAATAAATATTTGTTTTAGTTGTACTAAACTACTTGTAAATTGTTTAAGATAGAGATTTTTAAAAATGAATTATATAAAATAATTTATAAAGGATATTCTGAAAATATAAAAAGGGATTGAAGTCAAAATTAAAAATAGATTTGAAAATAATAATAAGGGAATTTATAAGGAAATGGGTTTATAAAAATGGAGTTTTAAAAATGAGATTAGTTTTATAAAAGTGAAACTCAAAGGAGTTATAAAATTTATAAACGACGTTTATAAATAAGGGAGAATTTAAATTAGAATATGGAAACGGGGTGAGAAAAATAGTGGGTACGATTTTTGAAAAGTGAAAATGGTTAAGGAGATCGGAATGGCAGTGATGTAACTCGAGAGGAATTTATAAATTGAATTGGTTATTGAGGTTTTAAAATTATATTTTTAATTCGAAGAAGTTAATTTTTTTTAAAAAGGAAAACTTTATTATTTTAAAACTATGAAACTTTAAACTAGTTAGGATTAAGAAAATTCGGTAAGTAGATTTTTAAATATTAAGTATTTGTTTTAGTAAAATTCTAACTTATGAGATAAGTTACAAGTATTCTCTTAAATGTTGATATTTGAAAAGAATTTGGAAAATAAGACTTATAATATTTTCCTAAATATAAAAAAATGGAAATTTGGAAATATTTCTAAGTGTCAAGATGGTTCGGAAATATCCTGTTACGGATTTAAGTATTTGAAATTGTTTTCAAATGTTGGAAGGGATTGACATATCTTATAAAGATATTTTGAAAATAAATATTTTTGGAAAAATTTACAATAAGGCCTAGTGACGGCTAATGGATGTTTTATTGATAGATAAATATCCGACCATCAACATTGGCCAATTTCGTTAATCGTTTTGAAGAGACCGAGATCGGATTTAATTATCCAAAAACCACTTCGATCCGGTTTGAACGTTACAATGAATACCATGAAGATGATGAAAACGGTGATTCAGTTTGTCCAGACCCAGGAGAATTTGTATGGACGAATGCTATTAGAACATCATCATTGGAGGACGATGAGCATTCTAAGTGGAATGGTTTCTTAAAAGGTAACGTTTAGCCTCAAGCCTCATCAACTGGGAATGACTAAAACAGGAGAAAAGCAGCAAGGCTAAGTGGATCACACCAAATTAGGATATGTTATCACTTTTCCAGATATCCTTGGAAATATATAATTTATGGATATGGTTATGCATAAAAGAAGGAGCGTTCAATTTTTAAGGGTGGGAACGCTCGGGATGATAACATATTCGGTCTATCCAGGTTTGAGGTATGTCGGTCTTGTGTAGCAGGGGATCCCAACGAGGTCCTCGGTATATTTTTCTACAGGTGTGATGTGATGGGTCGTACATCGGTGGTCCAGTTATTGTATGAGATCCATTCTCCAATACGAGTCTTTACGGTTTTGCTTGTAGAGCCTAGTATGCTGGAATTTAATTACTGTAATAATTTCGGCTATTTGAATAAGCATTTATACTAGACACTATTATAATATCACTGGACTTTCTATAAATGTTTTGGTTATCGTAAGGAAAAACCCATCGTGTTTATGTGTAACGCGGTCTTACGAGATACCTTTGTTTTTCAAAGGATTTTGATAACTCTTATAATTCAAATTTAGTGTGTTTTCTCATGGTGGTTTTCTAGACTGACTCGGGTGTTATTTTATTATAATACTCGGATCAGACCGAGTATTACAGTTTCAGGTTAGAATGCTATGGAGCTCAGGAGACGAGCTGAAAGTGTTCGGACATATTTCCTACTTGGTTTATATTTCCACCATACGAGGACAAGTGATTATAACCGTCTAGATTGGTGTATTGGTTTTTGTACTCTAATGATTATAAATATAAATAGTTACAGATTTCTTTGTAAAAAAATTATTATTATATTTTATATTTTGTTCCGCCGCGATTGTGAGATTCTATGTTGTTGTTCTTATTTCTTCTATCTCTTTCTTCTTCTTCACCCCCATGTTTCCGTTCATTTTGAGTTGAACCGATGTAAATTATGGTCGACTTAAAGGGGTATAGAGATACGGGCCTTTACAAGTTAAATGATACCATTTCATTTTTCTAAGAAGGTCCTTGCTAGATTTTTATGCTTCTCAAAACCCTAAGAAAATCATAGACATCTTTTAATTTCTCTAGCCGATGTTAGGACTCTCTTGCCTTGGGATCCTAGTCTTGAGGAAACCACAACAAATCATAGATGCATGAGCATAGAGAACATTTTCTCGGTTGTATCATATACAACTCATAACCATGGTATTTGTCTAAATCTCTTCTTGACCTTGAGGAAAGCTCAACAAATCAAGAGAAATTATTCACTCGTACCCACTATTTCGTGACGGTCTAAGTATAATGGAGATACCTCGAGGAAAGCTAAATAAATACGTGCATGTATCTCATCTCATCTAGTAAAAATATTAATAGTACTACACATAACATATCTAGCTTGACGAAAGCTCAACAACTAAAGAGTATGTAAGTAATTTATTTACAAATGGTAGAGAATAATTTATATATATACTACAAATTCATAATATTTAATGTATTTATTTTGAATGATATTGATTTAGGAAATAACGCATTTCTTATAAAATAAGCCCGTGACTCAAGTGTCAGACATATCAGAAATCACAGTATATATACAATGAGTATGTATTTGTTCTTTAAATCTAATTTGGATTTCTTTCCAATTCCATTTAATTTTATATATACATATTATACAAGTTTAATTTACTTATAACCTTTTATAATTTAATTAATTCTTATGTATATCAGCAATAAAATCATATTTTCTTAATTTTAATCATTAATTAAATCATATTTAATAAATTTCATTTATTTTATATAAAATTTTGACAATTTTACGTTACTCATCTTAAATAATTTAAGATTGCTAATTGACGATAACATTTAGAGTTTGTTTATATGTACATATTAATATATAAATACATTTTAATTAGATAAATTTTAATTAATTTTATTTAATTAAATTATTTAATCAAATATTTAATTAATTTTAAATTTTAAATTTAATTTATCATAAACAATTTTAAGATAAATAAATAATTAAAATAATTATATTTACTCACTATATCAAAATATATATTTATATTATTTTATTTAACTAATTAATTTTTAAAATTTTAAAATTAATTATATAATTTCTCAATGCAATTTTGAAAATTTTGAATGCACTTTATAACTTTTGCAAAATTCTCTTTTATGTTTTAAACTTAACTTTTAAATTTAATTTTTTATTTAATTTTTCAAACAAATTTGGAAAATAGCCCATGGCCCAAATTTTTTTTTCTTATACGAGGAATAACTTTTGTGCTTACTTCATCCTTCGGATCAGGCCAATAACTAAGTAGGGCAGAGTACCTGATTACCCAAACCTAATCCTTCGACCCTACCTTCCTAGACACTTTAAAATGAGTACGTTTTAACCAGCTTGCCCTAACATTGCTAATTTAAACCGCATAGAATATTTGGGCTTCGATACTATTGAAAGAATTGGGTTAGTTGAAAGCAGGTAAAATGGGTAGATTTCATTTTTTGTCTATTTTGGATCTATTGGGCCTATAATGTCTAAAGGTATATTATATCCAATCTACTAAATTTTTAAATAGATTATCATTTTATTTAAAATTGATTAAAAAGAAGCTTAGATTTACATGTATTGTGTATCAAACACGCCCATGTGTGTAACAGTTACTCATAAGAGTTAATTTAATGAAGGAAACCTCTCGTTACTTTCTCTAATTCTTATGCACTGAATTGGGGAATTTTTTTTTATTTGGAGAGAAAAACCTTTTATCTCTCTTTATAATTAAATTGATTGACTTATTAAATGTCATTATTGAGCAATTTGTACATAGCATAAAATATGAGTATAGCCAAATATACTCTAGTGTATATTGTGTAAGCGAGATAACTGGGAAGTGTACATAGTTACTGTGCATGTACTTAGGTGCTAGGATTTACACCACAATATACACATTCGCCCTTATATATGGCTTTATTGTCCATTTTTTATATAAGACAACATTTATTTTATGTAAATATGCATATACATGCATACACATAGATATATGTATATACTTTCTTACATTAAAATTAACTTTATTCTTTGACATGTCTTAAAATTAAAGCAAATAATGTAAAGCTATTTTAATTATGGAATAATGTAGAATCAAAATTACAATTTTACATAAAGGTTTGTTTTGTAAACTTTGAAACAAAAACGTATCATACATATAAACGCACGCACGCATGCACAAGCGCATGCACACTCAGATACATACATACATATACATATATACAATAATTGAATCAATGTTTTAAATTCAAAACAACATATAACATATATAT
Organism: Allium cepa; assembly: GCA_030765085.1. Classification (NCBI taxonomy): domain Eukaryota; kingdom Viridiplantae; phylum Streptophyta; class Magnoliopsida; order Asparagales; family Amaryllidaceae; genus Allium; species Allium cepa. The sequence continues at coordinate 430,327,403 of CM060929.1, read as the reverse complement.
TCAATTAGTTTGTAGTTTAAAAATATATAACTTTCAATCAACAAAATTAATAACTTAAACCTGAAAGTTAAAAAAATAAAAAGGTTTTTTTAAGATTTTACATCGAAGCACACTTGTAAATTTAAATTGAATTAATTGTTATTCTCATGCAAGTAATGACCTAAACTGTTTTTAAAACAACTTGCAAAATATATATACAATTCCCGAACTTGTAACATATAACTTAAGTCAATTAATCAAAAAGTTTACAATAGAAATTGTTCAAACATATTTCTAAGATAGAAAAGAATTAGACAACTTGGGAATGTATAAATTCTTGATAATAGGATTCAATTCTAAACTAAACACATAAAATTAACAAAAGGAGCGATGGATCTAAATTATATTGCAAAAGATCATATGGAAAAAGAGATGTAGGAGGTGGATGATTCAAAGCATATAAAGGATAAAACATAAGTATAAGCTGATTAGATAGTTAATTTTGGATGTTTCTTGTAAATCACACCATGAACGATGAATCAAGGGCTCCTAGTTCCAGAAATCAACCACCAAATTGTGTAAACATCAAGAGGTATAACCTAAATTTTATAAACTGATTTAATTTAGAATTTTTAGCCCCTATTTTCGACCATGAATTGAGAAAGAAGAGAGAAAAAGTTTTTTCAGGAAAGAATGAATAATGAAATAAATGAAGGGATATTTATTTTAAAGGAATGATATAATTCTTTCATATTCCTTTCTTAAAATATTCTTCCTTTAATTCTTTATTAAATCTTCTCACTTCTACATGCATGGCTAGCTATAGATGTTGTCATATAGGCCCTCAAAATTTCCAAAATCTCATTAGCATTAATCTCATTTAAATCAAATGAAATTTATAATTTTTATACGCGCACTTTATTAAATATTAATGTTATTCAAGTAAATCAAAATGAAATTGCAATAATTAATGTTTCATAAATATTAATTATTTTAAATAGTTTAAAAACTCACTTAGAATTTATTCTATTTAAATCCAATTTAAATATTCTACCAACACTGTATATCGATAAGCACGTTTATAGCTTTAATATATGCACTTTATTAAATACTAAAGACACTCAAACAAATTAAATAAAATTTAGTAATTAACATTTCATGAATATTAATTAATTTAGTTAATTAAAAATGATTATAAATTAATTAAATCGTGTGATTCATTTGGAGTATTCATCATTTCGGTTATGCGACTCAAAAGTGTAAATTCAATCAACGATTAATATCGAACAATTCAAATATTGACGTTGACATATCAGCTTTTCTAGTAGTGCCAAACATTATGGATAAATTTATCGCTTACACATATTTTGGTAAAAATCCAATTTTACTTACTATAAACGATACTTTGTAGTAACAATTATTTATGCCAATTCTTGTCGTCAACACAATATCACAGTAGGATTTATGAAATTTGGTTTTGGTCAAAATTTCAGCATCTCCACATTCAACTTTGTAAGTCCAAACATAAAATCCTTGATTCAATAATAACAATTATTATTACTGGCTAAAGACTTTGACTTTGAGTTGATTAAACTCAACCTGATACTAACCTCATATAACCGAGGAGATGAATTCTCTATTGAATAGTGTTTCGCTTTCTATGCTTCAACTCAGACCCAACAATAGTTGTTCAATGGATGTCATGCTATGATTTCACTATAATTAAAGTGGAGTTCCCACACTAAAGTTTCACGTATTCTCAAGTCAAAAGAATTGTGTAACATCGTCACTCGAGATTATCTATTTGACCTTAGTTATATTAACCAACAGAGAACTATCGAGTGAATCATTCCATAGTTATCCAATAACTATCAGCACATAACCCCTTAGTTCCCCTAATAGCTATGAGTAATACATATTCCAATATTTGAAGAGTGTTACGTATTCCAATCTCAACAATGAATCAATATCCTTTCTCGAGACATCTTGAGTATGAATTTTTAAAAAAAAAAATGTTACTTTTCAACATGATAAAATTATCATGATTACAACACATTGTAATTACTATCGCGTTACAGTCATTTTAGTATTTTCTATCTAATATACTTTAAATTAATTACTTAATTAATTATATCACAATATTGCAAGTATATAATAGAAAGTTTTATTTTGAACAAGATTGGTTATCGACTTAGATATATGTATAGGCCATACCCCAAATTCTATCATAATTCATGTAGTAGTATTTAATAAAACAAGACATATCCAAAATTTACATCATAACATCATATGGGATGAACTAAACTTGGCAATATTACTTAAATGATTCCGTATTAAATCAACCAAGCCATATGATTATAGCAGTCCAAGACCATTTGCATTTAATACATAATAATCTAGGGCTAATTTGCATATTATTCAAATCATGCCATGAAAAAAATCTCATTCTCTATGTACAACATAAGAAAATAACATTCAAATTAATTATTCATAACATAATGTGTATAACCATAAAATAAATACTTATCATTTTGTTTTTAAACTATTTAAACACCATAGAGCAATTTAATTCATATCATAAAACTTCTTATACATGTCAGTTCTTTTCATAATCATTCACACCATTTTATCCCTCATATGCATCAAATGGAAAATAATATACATCAACTTCATTTCATTTTTTACTCCGATATAATTTAAATTCAAAATACAACTTAAACACTCTAATATTTCTCGGATACACTCATAAATACTTTGCAGTTGATTTCAGGCCATATACATTAAAAGCACGCTACAAACACTTTCAAATCTCTTCATTTTCAATTAATCAATTTTAATTCTTCCACAAATGAATTCAAATATATTTCAAAATAAAATTCTTTAGAATACCACACTTGCTTTAAATCTTTATATCATATTTTCAAAGTCAAGGAATTCATCTAAATTAATTTTTAGAAAATAGAAAGCATAATATATACATATATCTAAACAAACAAATCAGGCTTCTGTTTGGAGTTTACAACTCTAGGAAGTCCCTGACCAGTTGATTGGTTAGGGGGAACCAGTTGACCAATCAGGCATTGCTTGGAGCTATAAGCTCTATCCTGGAGCCTAAACTGTTGCTGGATTCCATTGAACTTTGGTGGTTTTAGACCTTCCCTTGGGTGCTCTTTTTACTACAACTACTATCTCATTTCAGTTCTAACCATATAATCATCAAAATTCAAATTTTGTATAGGGGTTTCATGAAAACGTCACTTGATCCAGCAACAAACTACCCAAAAACAATAACTTGATCACTTCTACAACCAAATAAACATGGTGATGCATACAATCATCAATTCAGCAATATATTTGAACAATAAACCATACAAAACAATTAAAGCAAGCAACAATCACTTCCTTGGCCAAATCAAGTTGAAAGCCACTAGCTCTTACCTCTAACAAGTAAAAAAACACCTAAATCTTTACTTTTCTAAAATTATACATGAATTAAAAACTGAAACAAGCAACATATAGATGGTATAAAAGGAATAAACTTGGTTTAGATCACCATAACTTTGATTTCTAGCTTAAAACTTGCTTGAAATTTGATAAAAATCTAAACCTCGGTCATGGAGAATTGTACGTATTGGTTTTCTTAGTGAAGAGATAGTGAAATGAGGACAATAATAAGGTAAGAAGCTTATCCTTCATTGTCTTTAGAAACTGGAAAAGATTTTGGGCCTTTAAATGGGCATTAAGCCCAAAATAAATGAAGAGAAATGGTTTTCTATGTATACCAAGGTCAATAGCTCATTTTCTTTTCATTTTAAGTTATTTTAACACTTACAAAAATTATTGAAGTCATACAAAAAAATTCATAATTTTATCTACATGAAATAATTTTTTGATAGACCGAATACCGCTTTTTAGCCTTAAATCAATTTTAAAATAATTATTTATTCTTCAGAATTATTTCTAAATCCATAAATGCATTTTATTACACATATATAAAATTAAATTGACTTTGGATTTCCAAAACTCAATCCAAACTTTAAATTTGTATTTTAAATCTATGCTTCACATTTTATTTCAAAGTAAACCCAAAGATCCTAATTTGTTAAATTAAATTCAATAAAATTCCCAAAATAACATCTTCAAACTCATTTATCAAATACTCCACTTATTTACCATTTAAAACATTTTTCATAACCTAAATCCTTTTTAAACAAAAATTTCTCTATTTAATCCCAATTAAAACCCAAAAATACATTTCATAGTATTTATTTTATTTAGCTCCTTATCGGGATGCTACATTTATATTAATTAGGTCCTTACCGCATTAACATTACACCAAAACTTAATTAAATTTATTATTTTCAATCTTTTAAATGTTATAATATTTTATATGAAAATAGAATTGAAGAAATAGTTTTAACCTTTAAATCATGAATTTTGAAAGCTTTTTAATGACACGCTTTATTGGTACATAATCTTGATCTTTAAAAGTTATTATTTTTATATACGCGGTTTTGGTTGCATCGAACCAAGGTTGTTATATTTGCATCTAACATATGGTATAAGTTTGATGCATGAGAGTGCATGATGCATCAAATCAATGCACAAATGAATGCATCCAACTTATGCAGTTCTAAACTGCATCACGAAAATGTAGTTAATATTATGCTAGCATTTAGTGATTCTTAAAAAATCTTAAGTGAATCTTAAAACATTTCAAATATTAAAGATGTAACTAAAAAATATAGATTTATATATCTGCATGATGAAGACAGACAATGGATACACCATTTATATTAAAAAAATCGATGTATGAAAAAAGAGAGTTATGTTTGCATAATGCCTATAATTAGAAAGAGCGTAAAAAATTTGGTTTAATGGTGAAACTAGTTCTCTAATCCGTTTTTTATACAAAAATTTGTTTCATTTTGAATATTAAAATAAAAATAAGCTGTAAAGTATTTAAACGGATGTGGCAATAACAGCTCCTAATTAGGAATGGCAATGGGGCAGGTTGGGGCGGGTTTCTTGTCCCCCAAGCCCGCCCCAGGTTTTTTAGACCTCGCCTCGGACCCGCCCCATAGACGCGGTGTGGGTCTATAATTCTGCCCCAAACCCGAAACCCATAGACCCGCTCCGTACCGAGAAACGGTGAGGTTTTTTGTATTGGTTCAAAATTGTGTAGTAATGTACATATATCTATATTTTTTGTCACTAATTGATATATTAAATACAAACAACAATTTTTTTACAATATTAAAGGAAGATAATAAAAATGTGATGTACAAAATAGTTCAAAAAAATATGCATATGTTATGGTATAACTATCAATGATGCAGCTTAATACTATGAACTTTTTATAGCTTATTGATTGGAACATTGTATATCCATGTCACAAACACACACATAGATGTGTGTTTGTATAAAAATTAACAAATCATCATTATAATACAAAAGCGATTTCATGAGATCATAGTAGTGCGAGTCGGGTTGGAGCGGGTCGACCAAGCCCCGACCCGACCCTAGACCCGAAGCTCTCAAGAACGGGTCGCGGATCTACCCGCCCCGATGACCTAATGGGGCATGTCTGGATGGGCCAAAACAGGACGGGACAACCGGGTTTGGACCCTAGACCCGCCCCTATTTCCATCCCTACTCCTAATGAAGAAAAAGAAAGGATAGAGACTTGATTGCAAGTCATTATAAAATAATGGTATCTTATCTGTTGTTGATGATCCTTTCGTTAACATCAGAATTATCGTTACTTGAGAAGATCCTAAGGTATGGTTGTATCTAAGGATGTGACTGCGGTTGTAAGTTAGGTTAGAATGTAAAGAAAAATGCAATAAAGTGATAAAGACATAAAGATATATAATGCTTCGAATCATGTTGAATATATGTCTAGTTATTGGGATGATAATTTATATAGCTGATTGAAGTTGATAACAAGTTAAGAAGTATAAAAATATTCTATTGTGACTCTGAGTATTGCCTCTCCTTCAAAATGTTGTAGCTGGTGCCTTTATATAGTCTTGCCTTGGTTGATTCGATGGGGTCGATCATGGCTTGCATAGCAAGTTGTGGATATGTGATGATTGTCCTACACTTTCTTTATTGGAACTGGACCAGCCTATAGTGGAAGTTATGAATGAATTTCAAATTTTTACCATATTACATCTTTATTAATCCTATGAAGTTTTTGTTGATTTAGAAAATTTATAAATTTTGTTTAAATAAAGTAGTTTATTTTATTTAAATTTATAAACTGATATTGTTTTATTTAATTTATATTACACACACAAGTATCGTATATACATACATATATATGTGTGTGTGTGCATGTGTAAAATATCAATACATGAAAGGTATACCATGTCCGTGTATAGATGTTGGGATTTACGTCACAGCGGACATTTTAACTTATCTAATATGCAAATATATTGTCCGAGTGTACGCACGTATGTACACACACGTTATTTACATATATAAAACATTAAATTATTTTTGAAAATGGATTCCTGTTATTGCTTTACACATAACAGAAAATTACAAAGTAATACATAAACGGTAGCCCAAGAAATACAAGGTTACTTGAACAACTTAAACAATGTAGATACAATTGAAAACATAGATAAAATAGTTTCCTACTTAACATCTCTAAAATTCATTGCAAATGTTATAAACAAAGCCTAAACTTTAAATGCTTCCGCCCACTTTTGGTCATAACATCTATAATAAATCTGTTAAAAACCTGCATGGAACCTAAAGCACATGATTCCTTCTTGAAAGAATAGTGTGGTTATTATAACTGCACTCAACTTCCGTAGTGTATTCATCTTCTCAAATCACTCATCACGTGACCATGGTGAAACTCATCTCCTTTGACAAACTCCATAGTGCCCAACACTATATGTGACCCAAAACTGGGAGACAATCAAACATTACAAAAAGGGTAAATAAAGCCTAATGTTACCTCATTTGAGATCCTGCCCGGGTCGTTAATCATCGAGCTATCTTTGAAAACTTATCTAAAACCATAACACGGTAAAAGATTTCATCAATACCAAAACAAATGGTTGTAAGTTACCACACAAGCATCCGTCGATTTGAAAATTTCTTAGCCACTAACACATAACTCCTGCTTTTGCCAAAAATGACAGTGCGATTTTTTGAAATTAACCCATGTTGTTTGCAATTCGAACCACTAAGAGTGAATACCCATCAATCTGATGGTTGATGGCAACAATTTCAGAGCTCACTACTTCCCCAATTCTATGAATCTTGATTTGAACTAGAAAAGGATCGGCATGAGATTTGGTAATATGAAATGTGATTTTGCCTAATTGAACGCGTCTTCCAATTCGTTGAATTTGACTTAAACTGGAATGAAACGGCATATGATTTAGTAATTTGAAACACGGTTTGGCCTTTACATATAAACGAAGGAACACAGAAGAATCAATGTAACACGTTTCATACTTTGAAAGATGAGCCATTAAGGGCAGAAGAAAAAGAAAGAGAAGAAGAAACTTTACAATCACAGGATCTCATAGCGGAACGAAACAACGTATATTAATCAACATAAGATTTTACAAAGATACCGACATAATAGTACATTAGAGTCATAATAGTATAAGTTCCAAACGGAAAAGTTATAACTACATGTCTTTACATCACTAACACAAAATACATACATATACACACAACGAAATAATATAGAAGCTAGCTAAAGTTAAAGCCACCTGCTTCAGCTCCTCAAAAAGGCAATCGTGAGATACTTAGATCACTTGGCTACTCATAAAAAATTGAGTAGGCAAGAGTTTTAGGGAAAGAAAATAAAACTTCGGCTCAGATATGGGTCTGGTATGAGTAAAAAACAGCTAAATTACTGCTTTTCAAACACTTTTTAAAATCAAAAATATTTCATAAGACCACGCAGCACATAAACATAGACATGATTTTACCATACGATAACCAAAACACTTTTTATAGAAAATCCGGTGATATTAGCGTAATGTCTAGGGTTTTCAAGTCAATAATTAACATAGCCGAAATTGTTACATTAATTAAATTTCAGCATAATAGGTATACAACTAAGACTGAAGACACTTATTGGATAATGGATTCCATACAATGACTGGGTTACTGGGGGACCGCCCATCACGACGCGTCTCTAGATAAAATGACACCGAGGACCTTGCTTAGATCCCCTGCCGACACAAGATTGGCCTACCTCATACTGGATAGTACCAAATAAGATCACTCCTCAGTTGGGTTCAGCAACCGTACCAAAGCATACATGAGTTAATGGTAGGGACTCTTGATATGGGTAACCTTACCCTAATGGGAGCGACCCATTTAGCCTTATCGCATCTCCCATGTTTTAATCATTTCTGGTTGATGCGGCCTGAGGCTAAGTTTGCCTTTGTTATAACATTGTCACTTAGAATGCTAACATTGCCTTCCTGATGTTGACACAATGTCAGCATTCATCCATACATGTAACGACCCGGAAATTTTAACGATTTAAATAACGTAATTAACTAAATTTTTCATGAAAAATAAATAATAAATTTTTGAAATGAAATTTGATATTTGGAATACGTCTACTTTAACATAGTAGTTGGCAGATTTTTATCGGAAAACATGAAAGTTATGTTGTATAATTTTCAATTTCAATTTAAAGCGGTTAAATTTGATGAAAATAAAATATTTTTGAAATCTGAATATTTTTATATAATGAATTTGTAAATCATTTTTTGAGTGAGACGTCATATTTCGTTTCGCTAAATTTGGACTGCTTTAGCCCTATTATCTTATTTTTCGGCGTTTTAGCAGTATTTTTGGCAGCGAAAAATCGAGTTTTGATAGGTTGGTCGTATCTCTCATATATGTGTATCATTCTGTTTGTCTCATCATGCTGATCTCTATAATATATTTATCTGTATATTTCGGCATCCGAAACGCGGCAAAATCAGTAAAAATGATTAATCGTATCGGTATCCGTTTTTAGCCTTTTTTGTTTTCCTATGTCCTTTTGTTTATTTCCCAAGATAATCAATAGCCAGTTGCCTTTTTATATTCTTTGAATTCAACTTAGATGACTAATGGCTATCCTACTATTCAATGTACATTTTGGTTCCTTCCATTTTTCTCTGGTTCGTTCACTTTTCCTTGCTTCTTTCCACTTCAGATTCTGTTCTGCAGAAAATGTAGTAACACATTGTAAGTTTTATATATAAACCTGCTCAACTTTTTCGTATGAATCATTTTCTTCTCCCACCAGATCCAAGTTATGTGAAGCCTCCTCGCTCCTCTCATGTGAAGCCTTCATGCCGCATGAAACTCCTCCATCTCAACCTTGTCCATCACATTTCTCCGCCTCTTGACAACGCAGTTTCCTTGCTTTCCCGAACCCACATGCATGCTGCAAACCCCTCCACTGACACGCCTCTTACCTTCCGATAGCTAGTTCTCCACCTTCCCGCTCGCGGCCTTCTGCCTCCACTCTGCTTCCGTCCCCATAGCCTACCCAAAACTCGACCAACAGACCTGCCGACCCAAACTCCTCATCCACCACCACCAGTGCCCTTCTTCATCCCCTTGGACCGAGATCTGCATGCGGCAACTGCCGAACGCCAGAGCACCATGGCGTTTTATCCCTCAGCCGCCTTTCCTCCCTCCGACCTCGCAGATGCTTCGCCTGTGCCGAACATCACCTCAACCTTTGGCCTTAGTTCCCACATCATGCCACCTAGCCTGCACCCTTACTTTTCTCTGGCTTCCACTCGAGCATACTCAACCGACAGCCTATCCCTATCAAATCCAACCCAGACCGATAACCATCCATTCCAGCCCACATTTCTCTATTATCTATACTATGAAGCAAAACCCTTGCTCAAAGATTCAAAGTGAAGCCTTTTTGGGATTTCCATTAATACCCACATCTGATAACAGTTGAAAACAGTTGATGTTGGATAGTTTAGACCTTTTCCCTTTTCTCATACCCACGATTCATCGTGATATCAACAGTTACGCTCACAGCTCCCCACCAACAAACGTCTTTTCTCATTTTCTACATCCATGTTCTTCAAAACTTCCTTTTCTTCTCCAATGCTTCAACAGAAAAATCAACCTCATAAATTCATCAATTACTATCAATCTTTTCCTCATCTGTTACCAACGAAAATCGTATCGAGACGTCGGTTATTTGCCAACATCGTACACAATTTATATACCCCACTGCCATAGTCCGTTCCAAATCTCAGTTTAAAAAGCTCGCCGACTGTCTGAAAATGAAGAAATCGCTTATTTTCTTAGCCTTTTTGCTGTTGATTTACCTATCTTCTCTTCCAATCAAGGTGAGAATTTGATTTTCCAGTTGAATTTAGATATTCCTATTTTAAGTGTGAATTTTTTTGAATGAAGGATGTTTTAGAAATCTGATATAGGGAGGAAGATTCAGGCAGATGTGAATAGAGATGCTTATAAGGTGGTCAATCCTTCAAAAGTTGAGGAGAAGATTACAGTTGTTTCAAGTGGTTTGTCAACCGATTCTGATGCTGTTAAGAGGTATATGTTTACTTTATTTACTACCATTACTTCTTTTCAGTGACAAGATGACATCAATCTTTCAAGTGGAACCAAATTCAAATCAGATATTAAAAACTGCGAATACACTATTTAAAATGGTTGATTGTTATTTGTATCTTTTTTAATCGAACAAAAATGCATAGTTTTATATTACGATCGAGATTCAACTCCCTATCACTAAAGTCGGAAGTGAAGGCAGATTTTTGTTAAAGAAGATACCCGTTAATTTTTTTTACATATTTTTACTGGGTTAATGGCTTGATTGCTTGAATGACTTCAACGAGATTAGCTCTTTTTCATCTTAAAACTAAAAGTGATTATGATTCCATTTTTGTAACTATTAACATATTTTATGTTATTAACTAAAATAGATGTTTATCATCAAGATAGTTGTTTCATCATCAACTGTATGTTAACATTTAGTTAAAACTGAATGTGCTTTTTTGTTATCATTTAATTGTGGATGGTTGATGATTGGAGGATACAACTCTGAATCAATGTTGCTTCTACGGACTCTGTTTCCTAATCGATCCGGTTTCTAATAACCAAAATATATGTCCAATACAAATCAGTGTATTATGAGCATGATAAGAGTAATACGCCTATGACTATGTACATGTTAATTTTCTATCAATGTGCTTTTCATATTTTATCGATATTTTCATTATTTAAACAACTAGGTGGCATAATGATTTCAATTTTCAGTTTGTGTTTACATGATCCCTTCATTCGTTTTATTTTTAAATTTATCATAATTAAGAAATTTGAAGACAAAACAAAAATTATCAAAGATACAAGACAACTTTAAGAAACATTCATTTGAACCATCTCTTTTTCGCTTAGATCTTTAAATTCAAATTATAAAAATAAGCCAGTTTCCACTTATGAATGACTTTGAACAATTATTATTTTCGTTTTTGTTATATTGTACGTTTCGGATACTAAATATATGGTATTTTCATTTGAATTTAAGTGGATTTGTTTCATTTTTCTATGATTGGACTGCAAAATTTTGAATTTACATTATGATGGCATGGCATGTAAAAGGAATGAATGATTCTTTTTCAATGCTAAATGTGCTACTCATATTCTATAGCTTGAAAGCATTAATCTTTCAGGTTTATAGATATCGCTGACAAGTTTGTTGAAAAATCAAACCTTTTAACTTCATCCTTTATTTTGTTTGCTAATCCACACATGCTATTGAAACTTTAGTCAGGGATGCTACATACCTATTCTACTAGCTAAACGTAGAGCATGAATTCTGATTTCCGCTTATGGAAAATAAGTAGTTTGGTTTACTTTATAGCCATTGTTGGTACATAAGTAATAATGCTAATGATTAACGATTCATAATGATACCTAGATTCAAGTAGGAGAGATTTATCGATATTTCATGCATAACAAACATAATTGAGAACATAAGTATGATATTTCGACAACATAATCTTTTATTGCATAATTTCTTTTTACTAAATACTTTTAGTATATTGTGTAGGGGTACTCTTAGCTATATATCTTTCAAGTTTTATGTATTGTTTCAATCTATTAATGGTGATGTTGACTCTAATAAATGTGAATTTTGATCAAACAGTGGGCATTAAGGTATATGTGTTGTGATTTTTTTGACAAATTTAGGCTGAAGTAAATTTACAACTAGGAATGTATCGGATTAATTCTTGGCCCAGTATTGACTAAAAGCCACTCTATATCCCAATTCCTGACAATTTTTCTGAAAACGTGCCAAGTTTGATAGCATTAGAATGATAATTTTTGATTTAGTTATAAACAACATGGTCATTGTTGTTCATAGTATAATTGTATATATTGGATGAAATTTGTTCTGTTTCGTGAAAGCATTGAATGAACCATACATGGAGATTGGCTGCTTTTTATGATGGATATTGTTATGAAATAATAGAAGTTATGAATACTTCATAAGTATGTGTAACTTATTTGTTAAAGTTGACAAGTCACTGGCAAATATCATGCAGTTGAAATTGAACATAGTGTACACTTACTACTGCTGCTGCATAATAAGTTACAATGTTACATAACAAGAAAAGTATTATTTTTCTAATCTAAATAATAATATAGATCGGTTTCATAATCAGTTAAACAAAAAGGGAAGGATGTTTGTAATAATTTAAACTTTTACAAAGTTATAGTCTGCTAAACATAATCCTCTTTATGTATGCAGTATAAAGTATAAACAAAAGAGATGCATGAGTTGAAAAGTGATGCAGCTTATGCTTATTCTAACTCATGTAAAATCTGTCTGCATTTTAGTTTTTTATTTCTTATTTATGATTTAACACAATTTTAAATGGAATGTACGTTAATTTTAAAGATTTTACAAATTTGCAAATTTTAAAAGTAGTACTAAAGATAGTGTTAAAAGTAGAAACTTACAGATTCATTTATAGCACTGTCTTTGTTTGTTACTCTTGCATATAAATTATACATATATTTTATACATATGTGTGGATATTTTAGTCCTTTTTATGCAGTATGCAATTCTTTCACACCTCCCATAATAGTACATATCTCTACAATAATTTTCTCTTTCTCACTCAGTCTTAACTTTGAACCATTCTGTCCATTTCTTTTCTGCAGCAAATTTCATTATCCATGGTATAATGACGTGAGTTTGTTAGTAGGCTCTAAATTATAACTACGACATGTGATTCGTTAACTGAGTTTTTGACTTACTGACATTTCATAACTAATTCATATGTTTGATATTCTGATGCCTTAAACAAGACTTCTTCCATCTGCATATATTTAAAAAGCAAGCGTGGATAAAAATGCAACTCAAATGTGGATATAGATGTAACTAAATTTTTTCACATGTTTTATTACTTTCAGCATAAAATCATTTTGTCTGGATTTACAGAGGAGCTTCAAGCATGAGGACCTGACGAATTTGGCCTATGTTTCAATCATAAAGAAGCTTAAGTTGGCGAACGCAAGTACAACGAAGACAGTACATGTTCAATTTTGATTGTTATCTATAAAAGAAATTAAAGCATAGAGTTCGCGTAAAAGAAAATGTAATGTTAATCGAATCTTGAATTGGTTTCTTTACCCTGGCATGTTTGCACAATTCTTATAAGCTTTGGATATAGTTTTGATTTTAGGACTGATTATATTGGTTTAGATTTTTCGTTGATTTTATGTTCCGAACAATAGTTAGAAATGATGAAGTTCAATTAAAATCCATATTGTATAGATTATCAAAACGTTTCGTAGTACAAATAACTTAGTTATATCATGCAGTGTTATTTACTTATCTGTGCATTGTATGACTTTTTTTTGTTCCTTGCTTGCTTTCGTGCTAAATCTTTTGCTTACTTTATTTTCACATAATCTTATATTGCCAACCGCATGAGTAGAGACTTGCTTTGGATCCACGTGGCCATTGCAGTATATTGTCATGTACAGTACAATGTACAGTTCACTTAGTTCAAATATATGCAATTATTTCATGTGCTGCCTTCATGAACGTTTCTTTACATTAACATATATAATGCAAATAATTCTAACAATAATTAATAGAGTACATATGTAAACAATAAAGGGAGCATATTATATTTATAAGAAATTTTATTTGGTATAAAATATACTCCATCATTCACATGTACACTTCTTATGTTATGCTAAAGATTTAAAGATTGTTATTTTATTTTATGTTGTTTTCTTATGCAAATTTTTCCTTTTATTTCTAATTTATGTTTTTCAGTCGAAGCACGGTGAGTTTTTAAAGTGGTTTTGATTAATCTATTTTATTATTCCTTTAAGTGGGTAAGAGGGATGGATTGGTGGATGCATACAGTATCATCTTTCTTTAAATACAACTACCAAATTCCGCTTCCTATTGAGTCAAGAGTGAGGAATATGTTACCTGCAACACATAAGATTCAATCATAAGCACAGTTTACCGGTTTAACTTGCATAATATCTGTCACCAATAACAAGTTTACGCACCATCTTTGATAAGAGATTCCATCTGATATGAATGCGTACTGAAAGTCAGTATCCCAAAAAATGCAACATTACGTACATGTCAAAGTCATTTTGTAAAATCCAAAAAAATCTTACAAACATCATTTTTTAATGCAAGTTTCTCCTATACACGTGCAACGCATGTGCCAACGTACTCGTATATATAATAAATAATGAAGTTAGTTTATATATGTTTGTTTTTAGAAAGTTGCTTTCATAGTTTTTCTAAAGCATATACATATTTTGATCTAAAGCCTTAGCCTCTTGACTCCTCTTTTATAAATTTATATATGTATTGTTTTCCATTTTCAATTCTTTCCTATAAATTTTTTTATTGACTTTTGAATGTAGTTTTTAGAGTATAATATATTGATGTTTCGATTTTCAAATATGTGTTTTATTAAGTATCTATTTTATAAATATAATATGAAGATTTTTATTTTAAATATGTATTTTAAATTAAATATTGATTTTAAAATATAATATATAAAGGTTTATTTTGTTATGTGTTTTAAATTGCATATTGATTTTCAAATTATATAATATAAAGATTTTATTTAAATATGCGAGTAAATTTTAGATTTTTTTTAAAATTATACATATAATATTTCCATCGATCTTGAGTTCACCTTGCTTTGCTTTGGGATTGTCATTTAGACCGATCGATTGTCGAGTTCGTGATTCAATTCGTAGCTTGTTTGTATCATCTTCCATAGCCTCTAAAGGTGAGTGATCGCTCACTATTAACATTCTTATGTTTAGTAAATTGATTTCACATGAAGTGATGATTGAAATATGTAATTGAAATATTAAATTGTTAAGTAACTGTAAATGAAGTTATCAAATTGAGTTATTGAAAATGTTTGAATATTTAACTTTGAAATCTAATGAATGAGGAATGGTTTAAATTTTAAATCGATATAAATTAAAAATGGTTTTATTGATAATTTGAATTGAATTGTAATTGTTGACCGAGATTGATTTAAATTGAATTTTTGGAACTATAGTTGATTTGAATTGATTTGTGGAATTGAAGAAAAATTTCTAATTTGAAACTATTTTCGATATAAATTCTGTTAAATATATAAACTATTTTAATATATATTATTCTAAATTTATAAACAATTTTAAATATATATTTTAATATACAAACTATTTTTAATATATAAACTATTTTAATTTATAACCTATCTTTAAATATAAACTATTCTTAATTTATAACTATTTCAATATATACAAACTATTTTCAATATATACAAACTATTTTCAATATTTAAACTATTTAAGTTGGAACTGCTATGATTTAGATTTAAAGGATTTAAATGCGAATATTTTAATATGATGGTTTAAACTATTTTATGGTTATGATTTAGAAAATGAATATGATTTCAAAATTGGTATGATTTTGAAAGTGAATATGATTTCGAATGTGATATGATTTTGAAATGAATATGATATTTCGATATGAATTATAAACTATTTGAAACATAAATTGACCACAGTTTGAAATAAGCGTTTAGTTGTTAAAGAGACCGAGATCGGATATTGTCATACTCTCTGCCATTGCCGAAAACGACTTTAACAAATATATATGTGGTGGAGAATCCAGAACGTATGTAGGATGGTTTGGCGACGATTCTATATGAGGTATTAACGCAACCCTGACTCCCGCGAGTCAGCTTGATGTGGCTAAAACAGGAGCTATACTGGGCCAAGTGAGGTCGCATATCCAATCGAGCATGCTTCTTCAATACCACTCTATTACTTCATGATTTGATTGGCGCACCTTTGATTTGGGAGTATGTCTCGAGGTGGGTGGTAGTAGCTGCTATGTGTTACCACCAGTCTAGGAGTGCATATGGTAGAATCTTACCCTAGCATTGCCTTGCGTGTCTTATCACATGCCTAACGTGCCTTCAACGAGTTGGTTTTTACCGTACCTATGGAATGCCCTCTAATAACCCTCTAGTTTATGGAGGAATCACGGTACTGTATAGACTACAAGAATATATACAAATGTGTTAAAGGCGATATGGGTAATGCCTTAATATTATTTTAATAGTTTACTTTCCTATAGACATTATATATGTAGCGTATTGTACTATACATGTAGGTAGTTTAACGGATCCTTAGAGGATGGGAATCCCAAACATCCTCTAAGTTATATTGCATTTTACTTGGACATTTCACTTGAGTTGATTTACTTGTATAAGCATGTTAATCCTGACTCAAGTGTTTTGTGTTTTGCTTTACGCCTGGGTCAGACTGAGTGTTATAGCCTTTGAGACTCACTTTTGGAGCCTGGTGCTTAAAGATCTGTCTTATATCTATTCAGCCTTTAGTTATTTCG
Source organism: Allium cepa (assembly GCA_030765085.1). NCBI lineage: Eukaryota > Viridiplantae > Streptophyta > Magnoliopsida > Asparagales > Amaryllidaceae > Allium > Allium cepa. The sequence goes on along the minus strand of CM060929.1, from coordinate 430,310,476 downwards.
GTTTTTTTCCAGTTTTATGTTCAGACTTGTCATTTTCTTTTGTATTAACACTTCAATGCAATGGATATCTGTTACATTTGTTTAAGACTCTGTTGTTTATTGTACTAGCTTCATGAACTACTATTTATCTATTCCGCTACTTATTTCTCTATGTGCTACTTTGTATTTGTGATTCTATGATTGATTTGTTTACTGTATATGCTAAGTTTTGCCAAATATAAATTAACAATCTGTTGTTTTGAGCAATTCAAGTCTGACATGTGTGGATGATTGTCGATTTGAATGGTTCGAAATAGCGGGTCGTTACAATACAAGTCGTTCAAGTGGTATACGAACCGAAGGCACTACTTCCACTACATCCGTTTTGGAATCACCCTCGAGGTTAGTAGCAAATAGCCCTTGCACTTTGAAGTCTTCATCTTGGATCTTGCCTTTACTATTTCCATTTCGAACATTTACATTGGTTCAGAGTGGTTTTCAAATAACAACTAATATCTAATCTCGGTCTCTCTAAACCAACATTCGATAATTTAAAAGATCAAGTTGTTTATAGTGGACTATCCCACTATCAGGGTGCAAAGATTTACAAGTGGACATATGTTCCATATGCTTAGATTATCAAGACCTGCTTATCGAAATTAATCCCCCTGTATTCATCACGTTCCTAATGTGTGGTATTTGTGATTAGTACAAGCCGACATACTTTTAATAAAACGTATCACCGTCTTATTACAACTTTAATTCATTTGGCTATTTAATAGAATGGAAAAGAGATCCTTGGTTTTAAAAAATTCACTGAGAGAAGAAAATTAATTTAAGATAAAGAACTATTGGAAGTTTAAAATAACTTAAAATGATAAATAAATCATCATTAAATCATAAATTAAAGTATAATTAGTCTGTAATTAATCAAATTCAAATTAAAATTTAACTCTTAATTAATCTTAGTTAAACATTGTTAATTACTAATAATTACCCTTTATTAATCAAAATTTAATTAAATAATTAAACTCTAGTTGAATAATAATTAAACCCTAATTATTTAAAATAAATAGATAAATAATTAAACTTTATTAAATAAACATTTATTTAAATTAAACCCTAATTGATTAAATAAATAAATAAATAACTCTTAATTAAATAATAATTAATTAGAAAATTAAATAATTAATTTAAAAATAATCAACTTAATTAAATTAACTAAAATAATTATCACTTAACTTAATTGATCATAAATTAAAACTTTCTTAATTAACTACAAATGATTAACTTAATTAATTAATTCTTAAACTTTAATTACTTAACTTAATTACTTAATTAATTAATAGTTATTTTTAATAAATAAATTAATTGTTTTTAATAAATAAACTAATTATTTAACTCATAAATTAAAAGTTAATTAAGTTTTATAATTACTGATTAAGTTTGAAATGGCTTTTAAAATAATTTTAAAAGAAAACTTAAAAATCGTAATTTTTCGAACTGCATTCATGACGACTATCGCTATGGATGCCGTAACTTAAAATTTCATTTTGAGTTACCATCTAAAACTTAAACTTCCACTTATACTTTCCTTTTAAACATAATTTAAAAGATTTTTTCAACAAAACTTTTCTAGGTTAGAAACCTAAGAAAACATTTACTAAATTCAAAACTAGTAAACAATTTGATTTTTAAAAAGAATCCCAAGTCATTTTTAACAAGTCGCACATATAACTTCCAAACCATTCAACATATTCCTTAGATTATGTATACTAATCTATATCATCACCAAAGATCACAAGATTACATCACGCGAACCATACACATCAAAGAACACAACTTTATGACTAATACATCACTTTAATCCATCATTTCAAGTCCAATGCTAAACTTAATCCATCACATACATATATAGCCAAACCATACCATAATCCAAACGTATAAACAATATTTACACAGCCATATAACCACTATTAAAGCAAAGGCATCATCTTTCCTGAAGGTTTTAGAATTTACTCACCGAAATTTGACTAGACTAAAGTATTTTCTCTTCGAACTTGAGAATGACTCAAGCCTTTGTATTTTCTTTGAAAAGTGAAGTCTTTAAGTGGCCTAAACTTGCACAAAGGGTTCAGCCTTAAGCATATAAGGTACGGCCTTAAGTTTATAAGGAGAATGTGTGCTTGAACTTTGAAGACGAAGTAGAGAGATGGATAAAGAAGTGTTTTTGCAAACTTTTGGAACTGATTCTTGAAATGTAGATCCCAATTTTTTCAAGACTTTGGAAATAGGTTAGGAAGCGATGACAGATTGTTAACAAGCTTAGGAAGTTTTAGAAATGAAGATAATAATGAAAAAAAATGAAAAAAAAAAAGAAAATTTGCTTTTATAATATGTTAACAAGTGAATTTACCAAAATGTCCTTAGTATTAACCCTCTCTTCTTTTACCACCTCACCCCTTCCCTTTTCCATCAAAAATCCACCCCCTTCCTTAGCCAAATCCCATTACGTTAAAACAAACATGTTTGTACTTTCTATATACCTTATGTCTAAGGTGGAATCTTTATATTATATAATATATATACACATTTCACAAAAATATCTTACCTTATCATATATGTATATATACTCAAGTGTACATGCATATTCACATGTACATTTCCATGTCTCAGGTGATTTATAAACATGTGCTTGTGTACACAAAAGTGTTATAACATTTCCGATAACATTTAGTCGACGAAAAATCAAAAATTCGGAAAACGACTTTCGTTCACATTTTCAATTTTTCTTGGAACTAATTATTTTTGTAAACAAAAATTAAAAATGATTTCACCATGATTTTTTGTTATTTAAAAGGAGTTTATTTTAGTTAAAAAATCCATTGATTAATTATTAGAATTATATTTAAATATTCACACTTAAAGTGATCAAATTCTAGGTCGTTACAATTGATTTGTTTTACATATCCCATGATTGAAATTGAAAACGCTCGCTTGGTAGTTTCTCTCCCCACAGGAGAGAAAATCAATTTATATATATATATATTGATTTTTTTTAAATATAAATATATATATATATATATAATTATCTGAATATGTTTAAATAAATTATAAATGCATTAAGTAAAATAAATGATAAAAATATGTTTTATTAAAACCAAGAACAATACATACATGTGTAAATAAAATAATTTTTTAATATATATATATATATATATTTATTACTTATATATATATATATATATTAAAATATATATTAATGTTTATAAATACATTAAAATTATCTCCTTCGATCCGAGCCATCCAAATAAACAATTTTGCATTCTAAATCTAATTTGAAACCCTAATCGATATCGGATATCAAATAAAATATTTTTAACTTTTATGAATGCGTTTGATTAATATTTCATAATTATTAGTTAATTTAGTCAATTTATAACAATTATAAATTAATTAAATCTTGGGTCAAAGGAGAATCCATCGTTTCGGTTGTGTTACTTATCAGGTGTAAATTTGGTCAGTCATTAATATCGAACTATTCGAATATTGACGTTCACACATCACTTAGTACGTGGTTTGGCATTTTGGCCAAATTTATCACTTGGTTTCGGTAAAATCTAATTTTACTTTGTTAAGCATTACCTGATTGTGACATTCACTTGCACCAATTATCTTTGTTAAAATTATATCATTATGGACTTACAGAATTAGGTAGTGGACAAAATTCCAATATCATTCATATTCAACTCTATTTTCCAAACACAAAGTCCTTGATTTAATAATAACAATTATTATTAACCGAACTTCTCTGGCTAGAGATTTTGATATTGAGTTGACTTGAGTTGATCAGATAATAGCCTAATATAACCGAGGAAACGAATCTTCTCTTGAATAATGCTTCACTTCCAATACTTCCATTCGCCCTAGCTATAGTCACTCGATGGATGTCGTGCCATGATTTGACTATAATTAAAGCAAAGTTTTCATATTAAAGATCGACAGCATTCTCAAGTCGAGAAAATTATGAACATCGGTCACATCGATAATTTCTATTTGACTTAGCTATATTACCCAACAGAAAACTATCGAGTGAGTCATTCCATATGCCACGAACCAAATTTTTCGAATTTCGAAAATCGACATCAATACGTCTATTGTATGACATGCCAATCAATCGAATGTTGAAAATACCTGATCGCTAGGGAAAGAAGGAAAAGGTAGAAGAAGAAAATAGAAATAACAACATAGAGTCTCATAATCGCAGCGGAACATAATAGATTACAACCGGTCTTTATACAAAAGAACTGCAACTGCTTTGATACATTACATCATTAGAGTACAACACAACAATATCATAACTTTGGACGGTTATAATAACTTGTCCTCACAAAAGCTGACTATACAGCTTACAGTGCACAGCGGAAAATACACCAAGTATGTGTGATACGTCTCTTCATCCAGCTCGTCTCCTGAGCTTCATAGCATCCTATCCTGAATCAGTAATACTCGGTCTGGCCCGAGCATTATAATAAAATAACATCGAGTCGATTTGGAAAACCAACGTGAGAAAACCCACTCAATTGGATTATTAAAGTTTTCAAAATCCTTTGAAAATCAAAGGTATCTCGTAAGACCACGCCACAAATAAACATGTTGGGTTTTTACCTTACGATAACCAAAACATTTCATATCAAAATCCTCTGATATTATAATAGTGTATAAATACAAATACTTATTTAAATAGATGAAATGCTTGCATCTCAAGTTCCAGCATAGTTGGACACAATCAAAACCGTACAGTGTTTATTGGTGGATGGATTCCAGCTGAATAACTATACACTGGGGTACCACCTCTCATAGTACCTATCTAGAAATACCATACCAAGGACCACTCCCGATCCCCTACAACACAAGACCGGACTATTCCTAATCTGAATATACCGAATATGCTATAACATGGGTGTTCCCACCCTTTTCGAGCTTCTTTCACATGTAGTGATAATATCCGAGGTTATCTAGAAAGGTGATAGACATACCCTACTTGGGTGCTACCCACTTAGCCTTGTTGCATCTCCCCTGATTTTCAGTCATTCCCGGTTGATGAGGCTAGAGGCTATGATTACCTTTTTGTAAATATTCACGTAGAATGCTCACTGTCCTCCAATGACAATGTATTGATAGCATTTATCCATACAAGTCCGTTCCCGGTTCGAACGAAACTGAAAGTACTATTCCTACTACATCCATTTTGGAATCACCCTCAGGATTAGTAGCGATTAGCCCTTGCATCTCACTGTCTATCTTTGTCCAAGCTCTTCTTTTCATTTCGAAAACGTACTCGTTGGATTGAAGTGGTTTTCGGATCATAAATCTGATCTCGGTCTCTTCGAAACAACATTCGCTTTTTCTGGTAAACTCAACCATGGTTCTTTAGGAAATACACAAACGGGGATAAGATTGGAGATCACCCCCTAACCTTTGGTGGACGAATTCCCCTATTAATGTCCTAGAAGAACGAACGAGTTTATACGTACAGTATAGCACCTCGAACGATAACTATACCATATAATTTCCGTACTTCTTCTATATATTTCCAAAGTTATGTTTGGGTCTAGATTGATAGCCAGTTATTTTACTATCAAATAAACAATCCATTCAACCAAATATTTTATTTCCACTGAAAACATTTAATCTCATTTAGTTTAGAATTTAAATAAATTAAATCTCTTTACCCAAAGATGTACACTTATCTTATCGAAATTCAGCATATTAACAAATTATATTTTTCTTTCACAATATTTTAAACCCCTCTTAAATAATATGGAAAGTACCGCTATGGTATCAAACCATGATTCATAATTCAATGGTTACGTCTCTATCCCAGAGAAATCCAAGTCTTAACTGCAGGCACTCACTGCCAAAGATTCCGCCATGCGAGTATACCAATACTTCCCGAAAACTCTATTTAATAATTTCAAAATAGTATTTACGAAATTCCTATAATAATTCTCCAAGTAAAACTTCAGATGAAAACTACTATCTTAAATAAAAGCAATTTTATAAAATATAAATATCTAATAATTATCTTTTAAAATAAAAATGCTGCTTAAACCTTAATAATAATTAACTACTATAACTAACTTAATTAATAAATACTAAAAAAATTAAATAATAAATTTTATAAAACATTCTTTAAACACTTTAACATTTTCTAAATAATACTTTAAAACCCTTCCTTTTTTTTAAATAACTTAACTTTCCAGGAGCATACATTTTTCAACTTCAATATAGCCAGTCTAACCATTTATAAATCTCTCTCGATTTATCTCTAGTTTAATTTACATCCCAATCCCATAAATTTCCTTTTCCACACTTTTAAAAATAAAACAACTCTTTATTTTTAAAATGATTTACTCATCTCCTTATAAATTTCCACTGTGAATTTATAATTTCAAATTATCCGTTGATAAATACTTCACTTAAGTTATAAACCTATTTTATAAATCTCATAGTCTCATTTCCTTATATAACCGTTTTAAAAAATACTTCAGTCGATTTCAAATCGTTTTTCTGAGTTAATTTCCATTTTAAATTTATTCCTTAGTTGAACCAAACTTATTCAAAAATCCACTAATTTCAGATTTACTCCCTTTTATGATTTAAAATCTTATTTAAAACTAAAAACATTAATTTCATTTTTCTCTTCTTTCAAATTTCCTCTTTATTTTCTTTCTCAAATCTATTTTAAGTCTTGGATTTAACAAAATAAATACTTTTATACTTAACAAATCGCTTAAGTCCCATTGTTAAATACTTTTATTCAAATATTTCAATTCTCTATCTTTCCATATTTAGAAATTTTCAAGTCAAATTTTAAAATCAAACTATTTATTTTTCCTAAATTTATTACCTTTAAATTTATCCATCTTTACTTTAAATTTTCTCTTTATTTTCCTTTTAAAAATTCAATATTTATATTTTTGAAATGCCAAAAACCCAGCAATATCATGGCATCCGATAAAATAATTTCTAATATATTCTATCAAAGATTATTCAGATATATCATATTACTACATATGAAAATAGTTCCAACATTTTTGCGGAATCTCATTGGATCCCTCCAACCTGTTTTCCCTACATCCACAGATGTTAGCACGGTATAAAAATACTAATCCCACTTCGAGGGGGATATTGTGGTATATAGGGTCATCCGCTATTATGCGGGGAACATAGGGTCTCATCCGTTATGTAATGCAGGAATATCAATCACTCCAATATATATATTCTACTATATAATATCACATCAACTGATAAAAATATACCATTCAACCAAAAAGTCAATAATTAATTTTAACTACTAATAATTAATTCCGGTAAATCCAAAATTGAGTGAGGTTGCTCACCTAGATTTTTCATTTGCAAATATCCAGATTTTCAAATTAAATCGAACATCGTTCGATTCAAATTTTAAAAATCCAACGGACTTTGAAAAATCCCAAACCACCTCCCGAATGTGAAATTTGCAGCTACGAATCTATCGTTACCAACCTCGTATAGACAAATCAGGGATTATAACATTTGGATAATAAATCAAATTCAGTTGACAGATTTCTTTTTGAAACAACTCTAAGTCTAGACTATCCTCTCCTGAACAAAAAGGTCTGGCCCACATCGAACAAATCCCAACCCAACACGACATGCTACAGCCACTTCCTCCCTCCCTATAGCTTCCCCATGCTCGTGCATAACCCCGACATCGCAAATACTATCCGCACCATGAGCTGTTGCATTCTTTCCTCTCGCCGTCGTTCACAAAAACTCGCCCCAAGTCAACCTCCACTTTTACCGATCGTCGACCTAGTCCAACCGAAGCCGCGACTTCCCAAACTTCCACCACCGGACCTACCTTGCACTGTGACCACGAATACGAGCGCAAAATCGTGAATGTTATCCTTGGGTTGCCGATTCCAATTCGAAAATCGCTTGAGGAACGTGAAGTTGAAGTACGATTTCCGCTGCATGTGGAATCACTTGAGGAATCTAGCTTGAGGGCTGCAGAGGCTTGATAGTAAGAAGGAATTGCAGTGACGAGGGGAATTCTGGAGAGGAAGTGATGTGAAAAGGAACAGGGGATTGTTCGGCATAGACAAATGATGGAGGGAAAATAAAAAATTTCTCTTCTAAGTTATCAGCTTGATGTGTATAAAAAGGAGGAGGGAGGAAGCATGTTTGAACTGCCTTGCATGGAGAATAGGCCTTGCTACAGTGATGGAAATGAAAGGGGAAAAAGTATCCAAGTGAAATATTTTGATTGGTCAACATATATATATATATATTAAATTTTAAATCGCCTCGAATTCATGGCTTAAAATCTTGACATCTGATCGAGGCGTGTCGCTAGGCGTTTATAATACCCCTATTTTGAACGCAATGGAAATGGTTTGGAGTCATAATTCGATCGTATGGAGAAGATAGCTTTTTGGACCTAGTTATTATATTGAATTTTCGATATACATTTCAGCGTGTTTATATATCATACAATAGTATGTTATAAAATTCGAAATCCAACAATAATAAACTATTACGGATCCAATGGAACTTTTTTCGTCGAATTCCAAGACTATGCCCCGGAAGGCTATTTTTAAATATCAATTTAAACGATATATTTTCAAAACTGAACAAATCACATTTAAATTAAATTTTAAAGCTTTTATTACCTTCAGTACTATTAATACAAGTTTTATAAGCCTTCAAATTATTTTTAACAGGCTTAAAACTCCAGATTCAACAGCTTACCCAAAATTTTCCAACTATGAAATTAAATAATTTAATTATCAAATAAATGGTTGTATTTGAAATTCAAGTTAAAAAATAACTTTTAAATATTTAAAATCAATTAAATATTCCAATTTCAAATACCCAAAATTTCGGGTCGCTACGTTTCTTCCCCCTTATAAGAATTTCGTCCTCGAAATTGCTAGGTAAGAAGAATGGTCCAAAACTCGTTACTAATTTCCAAAACTGCACAGTTTCATACAACTCCTCAAAACAATTTTTTCTTTTATCCAAATTACTATTATCTCTCCTATTATGCTTCCAAATTAATCCCTAGATTACAACAATTTTATTTCCTCAATCATTCAAATTACAATTTAAATCCAAATTTTAAATTATCAAACTTTTCTTCAAAAAAAAAAATTAACTCCTTAAATTTTCGAAAAAATTTCGTCAGCATCTCCATTGCACGGCTAGATTGGAACAATTACAAAATTGCCTCTATGGCCCCCAAATTTCAAAAGAAAACAAAAGCCAAGTGGCTGGATCAGAAATCCATCAAATTTCATATGGTAATTTAAGCACATACCTTTTTATGGGGCAATAAAATTTATCTTATGAAATCGAAAACATCAATTTTCCTTTTGCTTTTAAATACCTGCACCTTATCTACCAATAGTGTTCAATCGTACAGTTCAAAATTATTTTACTCATCTCTTTTCCAGATTTTCAATATTTGCTTTACTTAGGCCATACGATGTACATATATCATCCGTACGAAATATCCAATCCGATCGCTCACTTGGTCACACAATTTCACTTCTGAACTAGTATCGTTCACACGACTTTCTAGTGCGGACTCAGATCAGGTTTCTTGATTAGAAATTGTCATTCTCCTTGCATAGCAATATACTATGATAGAGAATTTCAGGATCAACCAAAACTCCATATCCAGTGTTCACCGCTGAAAATCGAGTGAAAAATCCCAACTTGAATCGAGTGAAAAATCCCAATTCGGATCGATATAACTATCTCGGAATTCTGTGCTCAAATCTGGATCAAATCATTATGCGAATAAAATAATATACATACACTTTTGTATTAATTTCCAATTGATTATTAGCTATGTCCAATTCTTCCTATTCAACTTTATTCTAATTCCCATTCGCTTATTCACAATTTCCCTTTCACGCAACTCTTATTAAACCTTCATTCAAACATTTACTTAGTATATTTGTAATACCAAATTTGCTTAAGAATTTTACCATCAACTTCTTGAGTTCAATATAAATATTTTATGCAACTCCTTATATTTATTTCCACTTCACCACTTCGTTTATATCCATTTTTACTCAAAATTAAAATTTCAATTTCATTTGAATTCAATTTACCTTCCATTACTAATTTATTTTCCCACTTTTATTTTATTTAGGCCCACTCGAACTGACTTCTCAATTTCACTTTATTTTTAAACCTTAAATTAAGTTTTAATTCCATTCTTATAATCACATCTTAAAATTTTGTAAGTTTTTAACTTATTTATATCCAATAAACATTTTAAATAAGGTTCCAAAGTTTTTAAACAATTACTCAATATTAAAAAAATCATTTTTGAAATCCAAAATCTCTTGATATATCAAATCATCCCTTTGAATTTCAAAACCAAAACTAGTTTTTGCAAACAAACCCAATTTCAACATTTTAGGTAGCAGTCCCTCCCTTGGAAACTCGAAAATGAAGGCGATTATGCTGCAATCATCACCGAGATTATTTCCAGCTACCGAAGTGAGTTTAGTGCTTTTATTCTTTTTAAAACCCATTTTAAAATATTTTATCTCAAATATTTTCCAAATAACATCACTATTAATTTTCATCTTTGAAAAACATCTTCAAAACCTACGGGATTTAAATTCCCGAATTCCCCACTTTGGAATTTCTTTTTAAATCTATATTTAAATATTCTTCTGGAATTTTATTCTATTTCAAATTATAAATCACAATTGTAAATCATATTTACGCATTCCATTTTGTTATGTGATTTTATTTCTTAACTTTTGGTTATAATTTCAATTCCTTATTCAATTTCCACAACCACAATGATAATAATTTAATATTATCATTTTCTAACAACCAAGCAACCATATATACCCATAATAATTTCTGAAAAATTATTTCCTTTATATATAAAAATAATTTGGGTAAAATCATTTCATTAGCCTATTTTAAAACAATATTATGTCGAATTATTCCATTTAAGTGTTTAGAGATTCCTATCAATAACATTAATTACTCATATTGACCAAAATCCATAAACCACTTAACAAACAAATCAACACAATATAAAACAATTTTATATTCACTAACAAATACGCGCTTATATCTATTAATACACTCAAACTCATTCTAGGGTGCTACCGATCCTATTTGTAATGAGTAATCCCCGCCAAAACTAATGTTCTCGGTTAACCTTCAGCTCTGATACTAAGTGTCAGGAACCGAAATTTTCAACCTTCGAAAATTGACTTCAATATGTCCACTGTATTACATGCCGAGCAATCGAATGCCGAAAATGCCAGATCGTTAGGGAAAAGAAGGAAAAGGTAGAAGAAGAAAACAGAAATAACAACACAAAATCTCACAATCGCAGCAGAACAATATATAATAGATAAAAACCAATCTTTATACAAAAGGACTATAACTAGTTTTATACATTACATCATCAGAGTACAACACAATAATAGCATAACTCTAGACGGTTATAATAACTTGTCTTCACAAAAGTTGACTATGTACGTGTGATACGTCTCGTCATCAAGCTCGTCTTCTGAGCTCCATAGCATCTTATCCTGAATCTGTAATACTCGATCTGACCCAAAGATTATAATAAAATAACACCCGAGTCAGTCTGGAAAAATAGCATGAGAAAACACACTCAATTGGATCATTAAAGTTTTCAAAATCCTTTGAAAATCAAAGGTATCTTGTAAGACCACGCCATAAATAAACATGCCGGGTTTTTACCATACAATAACCAAAATATTTAATATCAAAATCCTCTAATATTATAATAGTGCCAAAATACAAATACTTATTCAAATAGATGAAATGCTTGCATCTCACGTTCCAGCATATTTGGGCTCAATCAAAAATGTACGTTGCTTATTGGAGGATGGATTCCAACTAAATGACTGGGCATTGGGGTACCACCTGTCACTGCACCTATCTAGAAACACCATACCGAGGACCACTCCCGATTCCCAGCAACACAAGACCAGACTATTCCTAACCTAAATAGACCGAATATGCTATCACCCTAGGTGTTCCCACCTTTTCCGAGCTCCTTTCACATGTAGTGATAATATCCGTGATTATCTAGAAAGGTGATAGACATACCCTACTTGGGTGCTACCCACTTAGCCTTGTTGCATCTCCCCTGATTTTTAGTCATTCCTGGTTGATAAGGCTAGAGGCTATGATTGCCTTTTTGGAAATATTCACTTAGAATGCTCACTGTCCTATAATGACAATGTACTGATAGCACTCATCCATACAAGTCCATTCCCGGTCCTAACGGAACCGAAGGCACTATTCCTACAACACCAATTTTGGAATCACCACCAGGATTAGTAGCGATTAGCCCTTGCACTTCACTACTCCATCTTTGACTCCAAGCTCTTGTCTTCATTTTGAAAACGTACTCATTGGATCGAAGTGGTTTTCAGATCACAAATTCGATCTCGGTCTCTTCGACACAATGTTCGCAATTTTCGGTAAAATCAACCCCGATTCTTTAGGAAATACACAGACGAAGATAAGATCGGAGATCACCCCCTAACCGTTAGTGAATGGATTTCCCTATAAACATCCTAGAAGAACGAACGAGTTCATACATACAATATAGCATCTCGAACGGTAACTATACCATAAAATTTCCGTACTTCTTCTAAATATTTCCAAAGTTATGTTTTGGGTCCAGATTGATAGTCGGTTATTTAACTATCAAATAAAAAATCCATTCAACCAAATATTCCATTTCCACTGAAAACATTTAATCTCATTAATTTAGTATTTAAATAAGTTAAATCTCTTTACCTAAAGATGTACACTTATCTTATCGAATTCAGCATATAGGCAAATTATCTTCTTCTATCACAATATTTTAAACCCCTCTTAAATAATATGGAAAGTACCACTGCTGTATCAAACTATGGATCACGGTTCAATGGTTACACCTCTAACCTAGAGAAATCCAAGTCTTAACTGTAGGCACTCACTGCCTTCGATTTCGCCATATGAGTATACCAATATTTCTCAAAAACACTATTTAATAGTTTCAAAATAGTATTTATGAAATTCCTATAATAATTCTCCAAGTAAAACTTCAGATGAAACTACTATTTTAAATAAAAGCTATTTTATAAAATATAAATATTTAATAATTATCTTTTAAAATAAAAACACAGCTTAAACCTTTAGTAATAATTAACTACTATAACTAAATTAATTAATAAATACTTTAAAAAAATTAAAACAATTAAATAATAAATTTTCTAAAACATTCTTTAAACACTTTAACATTTTCTAAATAATATTTCAAAACCTTTCCTTTTTTAAAAAATAACTCAACTTCCCAGAAAAATACATTTTTCAACTTCAATACTGTAGGATCGATTTCACCCTAGAAGGGGGTGAGTAGGGTGATACTATAAGTTATTAAAATTTATTGCGGAAGTATATAAAATAATTTTAGCACACATAATAGTTAACAGCACAGATAATAGCAGAATAATAAAAATCTAGATATAGAACGACATAGAATTTACCCAGCTTCGGCAAAACCCTGCCTACGTGCTGCCCCTAAGGTTTCTACTAGAAATTAAGCAGTCGGATGCTTACACATGTAAACTCGCGACATCCTCTATCGAGTAGCCTTAACTCTATGCTTAAAACCCTACCACAACTCAGCTACTGAGTTGCGAATTCTCGAACTACACCACCGTAGATCGTCCCCTAGTCACACGACTAGAATATACAATTGTTTAAAAGATAAAAATACAAATTTAAAACAACTAAAACCAAAAAACTAATTTTCAAATATTAAAGCCCAATAAAAAGAAGCCGGCCCAAAATTACTCCTTTTGCTTGTATATTCCTTCGGCCCATATCTCTTTCGATTCTTTGAGTTAAAACATAGATGCTTCTCCTCGTTCATTCCTCTTTTCTCTATGCAAAAACTAGGGCTTTTGATATCGAAGTAGCCTGCTTGAATGATGATCAACAACAGTGGATATTGCTTTATTTGGTTCGATAGTCGACTCTCTATCTCTGATTTGCTTTCGGCTACTTTAATTAGTCGAGATTGTACGATGCTTTAAATCGGTACGTTTTTTCCTTTTTCCGATATATATCATACTTGAGTTTGATTCGAGTTCCTAATTAATGCTATGCTCTATGGTATTTCTTGAACTCGAATGATTGATTTTGGCCGACGACGATTGGGTTTTATAGGATTCGAATTCCTATATTTTCATTTGAATTAATTTACTTGAATTTTTCTATTGATTTATCTCGGCCACTTGATTTTGCATGAATACTAGAGATTTTGTCTGACTTATTCAAATCGTATATTTTTTATTAGCTTGATTCCCACGGCTTTGAATTCTAATTTGGTTCATTTCTTGGCAATCACAGTTTCGAATTTGCTGGCATATAGATTTATTGACTTTGATCACTTTTGAATTTCCTATAGCATAATTGACTTCTACCTGCTATTGCATGACTTCGGCATTTATGTCTTGTTCAAAACCGATACTTGCATTTGACTTCGATCACTTGATTTTGTGAAAATATGAACTTGTTTGACACTCTGTTGACATCGGACAGTTGATACTGATGCTTGATGTTGACCATTGTCTTTGTGACTTCGGTACTGTCACTGCTTCCATATTTCCTTGAGTACATATGTATATATTATTTCACTAGTGACATTGATTCCTGTGCATAGCATATTGAACTAGTCGAGTTGTTTTGTTGCATTCATTCTTCACTTGTGCATGTTGCCCCGAGTACATGTTTTCATTGTGTCAACTCTGTATATATGTATGGTCTACACTTTGATTCCATATTGTTTCGAGCTAGTTCACATTGTATTGGTTCATTGTTTTCATACTTCATGTGTTTGGATTTGAGAGCTGGTTCATTTAGCTAGCTCGAGTTGCTTTGAGTCTGGTCTCTGGACATCTGATTCTTCATTCGAACTCATATGCATTGATGTTGGCCTTCATGTAGCTTGACTGGATATTGAACTTTGTTGTTTGGTCAGAACTGTTGTAGTCTCTGTTTTCTAGTGATTGTTTTAGTCTTGTTCATTTGATGGTTGTACTTGATTGCTCATATATACTTGATTACTAGTCTGTTGGCACTTCTCATTTGAGTTGTTGTGTGGTTCGATGCACTGTTATGCTTACTTTGATATCGAGTTACACTGCTTGCATATCTACATAATGCTTGTTGTATCACCATGTGTACATTTTTGTGTGTACTTGGCTTGAGCTTGCCTCTGTGTGTCTCCAGTTAGAGTTTTACTTGCCTGTTTCACTGGTGCATCCCTTGACTTGTTGACATGTGCATGTCATTTGTGTCTTTGAGCCTTTGTTCCGACCAGTTCATTGTTTTCTCACTGAATTTTTGTCGAGGCTTGTATGTTGTTTTTGAATTCTTGACCATTTTATTTAACTTGCACCTATGTTAAATCCAGCTTAAAGCTCGGGTTTGACCTTGTGCTTGTGTCGTGACTTTAATTGTATTCCACTTTAGTTGAACCCAACTTTTCATTTATATTTGACCTGTGCTCACCTGTCCCTATAATTTTATCAAGTGTATATATCGGCGTGCACGGCCTTGTGGCATGTACAGTGATACACTATGCATGTCACAAGCTGTTCATATATGATGAATTCAAAATTAAATGATGACGAACAACCCAAATAACTAAGGCAAATAATATTTTCAAAATTACATTTTATTTTATACTGTAAAAATATTTTCTTTTCAATTTTATTGCGTCAGTTTATTTTTGCAGATTGCTCAGATGTTGGATTCAATCTAGAATAGAGTTGAGATAAAATACGAGTGAATGAGCGATATGTAGTGAGGACAGTTGTATAAAATGAAATGTATTGTAATTGAAATTTTGTATATATAGTGAGAACTTGAATTTGTAATATTCAAAATTGTAATAAATATTTGTTTGAATAAAATATCTGTTTGAATTTAAACTCTTTGTTATTTATTTATTCAGCAGATATTTATTTAATCTATGAAAATAAAATAGTACATTAACAAATATATTTAAATGAATATATATATATATATATGTTTATTATCATCAAACAAAAATCATATACTTACATATTCAACACAATATAGCCAGCCTAGCCATTTATAAATCCCTCTCGATTTATCTCCAGTTTAATTTAAATCCCAATCCCATAAATTTCCTTTTCCACACTTTTAAAAATAAAACTATTTAATTTTAAAACGATTTACTCATCTCCTTATAAATTTCAATCCTGAATTTATAATTTCAAATTATCCACTTATAAACACTTCACTTAATTTATAAACCAATTTATAAATCCCATAGTCTCATTTCCTTATATAACCGTTTTTAAAAAAAATACTTAAGTCAATTTCAAATCGTTTTTCTGCGTTAATTTCCTTTTTAAATTTATTCCTTAGTTAAACCAAACTTATTCCAAAATCCACTAATTTCATATTTACTCCCTTTTATGATTTAAAATCTTATTTAAAACTAAAAACATTAATTTCATTTTTCTCTTCTTTCTAATTTCCTCTTTATTTTTTGCTCAAATCTATTTTAAATCTCGGATTTAAAAATATAAATATTTTTATACTTTACAAATCGCTTAATTCCCATTATTAAATACTTTTATTCAAATATTTCAAATTCTCTATCTTTCCATATTTAGAAATTTTCAACTCAAATTTTAAAATCAAACTATTTACTTTTCCCAAAGTTATTACTTTTAAATTTATCTATCTTTGCTATAAATCTCTTATTTTAAATTTTCTCTTTATTTTCCTTTTAAAAGTTCATTATTTATATTTTTAAAATGCCAAAAATATACCTAACAATATCATAGCATCCAATAAAACAATTTCCAATATATTTTATCACAGATTATTCAAATAAATTATATTGCTACATACGAAAATAATTCTAACATTTTTGAGGAATCCCGTTAGATCCCTCCAACCTGTTTTCTCTGCATCCACAGATGTTAGCACAGTATAAAAATTACAATCCCATTTTAAGGGGATATCGTGGTATATAGGGGGTCATCCGTTATTATGCGGGGCGCATTGGGTCTCATCTGCTACATAATGGGGGAATATTAATCACTCCAATATATATATACTACTACTTAATATCACATCAGCCGATAAAAAATATATCCATTCAACCAAACAGTCAATAATTAATTATAACTACTAAAAATTAATTCCGCTGAATCCAAAACAAAGTGAGGTTACTCACCTTGATTTTTAATTTGCAAATATCTAGATTTTTAAACTTAATCGAACATCGTTCGATTCAAATTATAAAAATCCAACGGATTTTGAAAAATCCCAAACCTCCTCCCGAATTTGAAATTTGCAGCTACAAACCTATTGTTATCGACCTCATATAGACAAGGGATTATAACATTTGGATAATAAATTAAATTCAGTTGACAGATTTCCTTTTTTTGAAACAACTCTAAGTCTAGACTATCCTCACTTGAACGAAAAGGTCTGGTCCACATCGAACAAATCCCAACTCAACAGGACATGCTACAGCCACTTCCTCTCTCCCTATAGCTTCCTCATGCTCGTGCACGACCTCGACATCGTGACTTCTATCCAAACCAAGAAATGTTACATTCTTTCTTCTCGCCGTCGTTCACAAAACCTCACCCCAAGTCAATTTCCGCTTGTACCGATCATCACCCTAGTCTAGCCGAAGCCACGACCTCTCGAACTTCCACCACCAGACCTGCCTTGCACTGTGACCGTGAATACGAGCTCAAAATCGCGAGTGTTATGCTTGGGTTGCCGATTCCAATTCTAAAATCGCTTGAGGAACGCGAAGTTGAAGTATGGCTTCCGCTGCGTGAGGAATCGAGCTTGAAGGTTACAGAGGCTTGAGAGTAAGAAGGAATTGCAGTGACGAGGAGAAAAACTGAAGAGGTAGTAAATGTGAAAAGGAAAAGGGGATTGGTCGGCGTGGACAAATGATGGAGGGGAAAAAAAAATTTCACTTCTGAGCTATTGGCTTGATGTATATAAAAAGAAGGAGGGAGGAAGCATGTTTGAACTGCCTTGCGTGGAGAATAGGCCTTGCTACAGTGATGGAAATGAAAGGGGAAAAGTAATGAAGTGAAATATTTTGATTGATCAACAAAAAAATATATTAAATTTTAAATCGCATCGAATGCATACCTTAAAATCTTGACCTCCTATCGAGGCGTGCCGCTAGGCATTTATAATATTATACTCCTATTTCGAACGCGAAAAGGTTTTAAGTCCTAATTCGTTCGTATGGAAAAGATAGATTTTTTGACCCAGTTATTATATTGAATTTTCGATATAGATTTCAGTGCGTTTATGCATCGTACGACCACACGTTACGTACTCTAGTCTTAGTGGATACATCAATATTCAGTCTCGATGTATCTTAAATAGGAACATTTAAAATGATTTGTTTTATAATATTGTGATATAATACTCATTATTAGAACTATTTGTAAAATTATCACAAACTCACAATTTAAGGATTTTATATTAAAATATTTTAATTAGACATTTAATTATTTATAACAGTTATAACAAATATATAATAGAAAGAAACCTTTATTGCGAACAAGAATTGATTATAGAGTTAATTAATAAATAATAAATTATAGAATTGCCTCAAGGGCATACCCCTAACTCTATTATCCAACACCTAATTATTCCTACAGAGTAAAAGAGTACGCTGTTATGATGACCAGTCGATGTAAGATCATAACAAAGGGTGAAAAGAAGAGAAATAATTACAGAACTATAGTATATCTCACAACATATCGAATAAATTATAATAACAACATCATAGATATAAAAAAGGTAAGAACTGAAATAAACCACAATATCAAAGTACACGGGTTCACAAAGTTATACAAGATAATAGTAAAGTTTATCAAACATAAGCAATACTAAAATAAACTGTGTCAATAGTAAAGCAAACACTGACAAGGTTCCACAATGTTGCACATCAGAGTAAGCAATAATATATCCATATATAATAAGAGAGAGCTCCATCCAGCTCATCCTCTACACCACCGCTACATATCACCTAGACCTGCTATTTAGTTTACTCGTTAAAAAGTGCCGCTATAATAAGAAGTAAAGCATAAAACCTCGAGTCAAACAACAGTCTGGTATGAACGATAAGAAATCTTTAAATATTATGCAAGTCGATATAATAAGGAACAAGGGTATACGAACCCTACTTGACCTATCCCTACAACTAAAGAGTTAGCATATAACAAACATAATATGCTACTCTACTATCATCATCAGGTGTACTACATCTTAAGTACAATATCAGGTGTCCAGGTAACCATGTCCACAATACCTACATCATATGACATCTCTAGGCTGACGGTTTTCAAGAAACACAACCAAAGTAAACATAACATTAATCAAACAATCCTCAATTCCACTCAATATGCCCTGGATATATAATAACTTGTATAACCATTTCTTTACTAGTGACTAATGGATAAATCCTCATTTTTAGTGTACTCACCCACAGCCCAAATTTGACAATAGATCCTTCCCACTGACCCAGGGTATACAGATCCATTTCATCAATCAAAGGTAGCCATTTCAATTACCCAATGAGCATCCCCAAAATACCCTTGATTTCGAGTACAACAGTAAATACTCCAAGTATGAACAATCCTTTACCATGTGTACCTCAGCCCTTTTCTTACTCTATTCAATTTCCTTTCATCCTTAAAGAACCATTTCACATTTCTTTAATGATAGAACCATTCAACATTCTATCCATGGGTCACCCTTCCTATAACCCACTCCTATGGATAATCATCCTCATGACTCCATTCATCATTAAGTCGTCATCATCGGAACATAACTCCATCACTGTGGAGTTTCCACTATCAAGGTCCCGAAGTCTTCATCTTTCATCTCATTGTCACATCGCCATCGAACGCCAAACGAATAAACGAACACCATCATCACAACCTTCATGACCTATTCTTCTTTCCTTGGAAGTTTCATCACCATAGACATCATTAATACATGTCGGTACTGACTAAAAGAGGTTGGTACTGATACTTGCCAAAATTCGGCTAAGTTCTTTTCTCCTCAATCTCATCTCTATTTTCCTACATAGGACCTCTTCCTTCATGCCTTAAGCCCCTAAGTCCTTAGCACTAACCCACGTGCAAAAAAGAAGTAGGTATCAGTCAAAATTGATCCGCATCGATTTGTATACTAGCTATAATTTGGGTTTTAATTCCCCAAACCCCTCCTTTGCCTTGTCTCAAAGCCTGCTTTAAGCTTCATAGCCGAAGTCCCAAAGCACCTTCCCCAACAACTTGAGTAATATATCCACTGATCCAATCTAGATCCACTACAATCTTGATTTCCACCACCTAAAACACCTCCAAATGACCTATGACCTGAAGTACCAGTTCCTCTCATCCTCTAGAGTCCTTCCTCTTAGTTTTATCCCATTTTGAGCAACTTTGACTTCATTTTACCCATATCAACAACCAATTCCTAGGTTATCTAAAAGCATTAACAAATTGTATCAAAGCAATACATCCAAACATATATACCATCCATAAGCATTCATTTAACACATATAATCCATTTGAACATGATTAGCATACAAGATTTAGTCTAGAACTATTTTTACACTAAGATGATAATATGATCCAAAAGGGGTTGTAAAACCATTTAAAATCCATTTTTAATCTTTTTAATTCGACCATAAACATTTGTAAGGGTTAAATTAATGTTCAAAATCGTTTTAGCATCAAAAGTCATGTTAATGCACTAACTTTAACCATATAAACAAGCATAGGATAGTAATAGATCAATAACCACTCACTTAATATCCAAAATACCAATTTAAATGCCTAAACCTAAAGTAGACTGCCAAGAACATGAATTCCAAAGCACCAAAATGATAGATCTTCAATCCCTTTTACTAATTACCCTTCTAATAATGAATTTGGCTAAGGTTATTAAACGTGGGCTTTTTGATGAAATTAAAGTTACTCGAGGTTTGGAACTGTTTTTTGGGAAGTGGAAAATGATCTACCTCTGTCCCATATCCCCCATTTAGGCATATTTCCCAAAACAAGTTAGAGGGACTAATTACGGGCTTAATCTAATTGTCCACTAAGCTATCCAGTAGCAAAACGAATTTAAAATGTCATCTCTTCTAAATACTAAGTTTTTTTCCTATTATGACCACTCTATAGAAAGAAAAACCATCATTGCGATCTAACGGAAGTAATTACAGAACCTAGTTAACATCTATCAAAACTTATAGGTTTTACAAGAATTTCCAGGTCCAAACTGTCCAATAAAAATTCAACTCATGAAAAATGTCCCTAGTAGTCATTACAAGAATTTTAGAGTTATATGACCTCATATAAATTAAATAATAATTTTTTATGATCCTCCAATATGTAAAATATGGATCGTTACACTCTCCTCCTTTAGGAATTTTACCCATGAAATCCTTGAACAAGTCAAAGAATAGTCAATTGTAGTGACCCTGCATGCCTAAGAATTATATGTAACCACCAAACATATCAAATAGGTAGTCATGCAATTAAAAATATAAATAAACCCATCTTTGCATGTGAGGTACTAAACTATACTATATGATATCAAAAATGAAAGTAATTACGACAAACAGTAGGCCTTACCATGCAAATTGCTCCAAATATGCATCCCTCATGTTCTCATTTTCCCATGTGCAATCGCCTTCACTTTCACCGCATTGAACCTTCACAAACTTCACCGTCTTTCTCCTAAGTTGTTTCATACTGTGTTCGACAATATGAGTAGGCCAATGAGGACTTGAAGCTTCTAGTTCAGTCTTGATATCATCAAGTTGATCCAGTGCAACCGTCACACCTGAGTCATTCACGAACTTCCATAAGTGAGAGACAGGGATAACATTGTGCACACCCATTATCTTATGAGAAAAATCGACTTTGTATGCCAATTTCCCAATCCTCCTTACTATTGGAAAATAACCTATGAATCTCGACACTAATTTCCCCTTACTACCAAATCGAATAACATTCTTCAATGAAAATATCTTCATGACAACCATATCACTGATAGAGAACTCTAAATCTCTACTTCTCTTATCAGCGTAGCTCTTCTGCCTATCCTGAGTAGCTTTCATTCGTCGTCGAATGATTCCAATCTTCTTTGAGATCTCTCTGATCATATCTGGCCAATTATTAGTTTCTCGCCCGCTTCACACCAACATGAAGGAGTGTTACATGATCAGCCGTACAATGATTCGTATGGTGCCACACAGATATTAGACTGATAGTTATTATTGTGTGCGAGCTCCACCAAATGCAGATGATCGTCCTACTAGCCTCCGTAACCGGGAGTGCAAACATAGAAGAAATTCTCCAATGTACGATTCAGCCTCTCGATCTGTCCATTGGTTTGCAGGTGGTAAGTTGTATCGATATGTAGCTTCATCCCCATTGTATCATTTAAGATCTTCTGAAATCCACTGGTGAATAAAGGGTCTCGGTCATTACAATACTCTTCGGTACACCATGGTATCGCATCACCCATTTCACATACAACTTGGCTAATTTGAGTGTTGTTCTACAGGACTTAATGGGTATGAGTTGAGCACCGTTTGTCAATCTATTGACAATGAACCAAATGCTATCGTATCCTCCTTCGGTCCTAGGCAATCCATCGATGAAGTCCATCAAAACATGCTCCAATTTCCACTCAAGAAGCTTAAGTGGTTGCATCAACCCACTTGGCTTCTTCTACTCCGCCTTCACCAACTGGAAGTTCATGCACTTCGAGATGAATGTCCCGACATCCTTCTTCATCCCCTCCCAATAATACATCTGCTTCATACCACAGTACACCTTATTACTGCTGGGATGTATAGTCAATCTGGAATGGTGACACTCTCGTAGTACCTCCTTTCGCAATCCATCTGCAATGGGAATACTCAATCTCCCATCCTTACGAAGCCAACCATCTCGATCGAGCCTACACTGCTTCATCTCCTCAGACTCTACTCCTCTCTCTGTTTTTTCCAAGATCTCCTCTAGTCTAGCATCTCGCCTCTAACTAGTATCGATTTCTTCGATCAAAGTAGATCTAATCGTCAAGCTTACCAACATCTCTGGCTCTAATTCGCAACGAGGTCTGAATTCATAGTCAGCAATATACTCCAACTACCTCCACACTAGAAACATTGGCCCTAGGATAGCATGTCTTCTACTCAAAGCATTGACGACTATGTTTCCTTTACCAGGCGTATAGAAGATTCTAAAGTCATAAGAAACTAAGAATTCCAACCATCACTACTAACGAAGGTTGATATCCTTTTAGGAGAGAATGTACTTTAAGGATTTATGGTCCATAAATAACTTAAACCTTTCTCCTAGTAGATAATGCCCACAAATATTCAAAGAAAACACTATCATTTTCAACTTCAAATCGTGGGTCAGGGACTTCCTCTCATGTGGTTTTAACTACCGACTAGCATAGACGACAACCTTTCCTCCTTGCATCAGTACCGCACCCAATCCAGTACTACAAGCAATTGTGTATACCATCATTTCCTCATTCGCACTTAGAATGATCAACACATATGCACTCATCAACCTCTTCTTTAGAATCATAAATGCCTACTTGCACCTTGCATCCTAAACAAAAGCCTGATTCTTCTATGTCAAATCAGTCAACGACGTCGCTACCTTCGAGAAGTTCCTGATGAATCATCTATAATATCCCACCAATCCTAGGAGGCTTCTCACATCAGTAGCATTCTTGGGTTAGTTCCAATCCAGAATTGCTGCCATCTTCGCAGGATCTGTTGCAATGCCTTGCTCAAAGATGACATGACCCAAGAATCTCACTTCCCTCCTCCAGAAGTGGCACTTCGAAAACTTCACTTTCGATATATGCTTCCTCAACACTTCAAGGACAATCCTTAAGTGCGTCTTGTGTTCCTCTTCCATCTTAGAATAGACTAGAATATCATCGATGAACACAAGCACGAACTGGTTTAGCTTGTCCTTATAGACATGACTCAAGAGATCAAAAGAATATGCTAGAGCATTGGTTAGCTTGAATGATATAACCAACCACTCATAGAAACAAGATGGCATGTGAAATGCGGTGATCGGTACACTCTTCTTCGCTACTCTCAACTTGTGAAATCCTATCGCGATATCCAACCGAGAGAACACGTTCGCTCATGGAGCTGATCGAACAAGTCATCTATACATGAGAGTTTGTACTTATTCTTTCTCGTCACTTTATTCAGCTCACAATAATCTACACAACCTCAAAGTGTCATCCACCTTAATAGCAAATACTTCGAGTGCATGCCATTGATATATAGTCTTATGAATAAACCCTCGCCTAAACAGGTAATTCGCTTGTACCTCTAACTTCTTCTGCTATCTAGGTGCCACACGCCTCAAAGGCATAACCATTGGCTTGACATCCTTCACTAAGTCTATGAGGAACTCAATTTCTCGATGTGGCAGTAATCTGGTTACCACCTCGAATATATTTAGATACTCTCTAATTATAGGCACAGATGGAAACTCATCAAATGGGACCTCATGCGAATATAGAAAGCTAACCATAACTCCATCTTCTGGTAAGCATCCAATCACTACCTTCCACCCCTCCCTAGCCTTGGTTATCACAAACAGCTTCTTACAATCCACCACTACCGCATACTTCCTTATCCAGTCCATCCCTAAGATAATCCTGAACTAATGAAATCTGAAACAATGCAATCACAAACAAAAGAGCATCCACGAATTGATAAGACCAAACCATGACAAATCATATAAAGATTAATGGGGACTCCAACAAAGTTTATCTCCACCAAAAGTCGGTTAACTATTTTGGGTCTTAATCCCAATCTATCTACCAAGTAATTGATACAAAGGAATCTAAAGCCCCGTCATCGAACAGAACACATATGAAAATGCCATAAATAGAAAGCATACCATGAATAGCGACACTCTTCCCCTTCTCCTTCATCGAGGAAGCACTCAAAGTAGTCGGGACAACATCCAAAGCATATGCCTTCGCCATCTGCTTTTGCTGCATTGGTTTTGATCAATTCTTCTGCATACGTCCCAACTTGCCACAGTTATAACACTTCTTATTTTCACCGGCTTTGCGGTCTCTAATCAAGTGACCCTTATCCCCATAACCATAGCAGATGGGATCCTACTTTGCCTTCTTCTGAACATTCTTCTCATAAAATCACCTCCTTTTATCATTCCATTTCTTCTTTCCTGCATCACTTTGCTATGGCTTTGGCCCTTCCTTGCCAACAAAAGACTTAGGTTTATGCTACAAACCCTCAAGTCGAAGAGGTTTCTCCACTATCTTCTCAAATGGCTCATCTATATGTCCCATGAGCTTTCCCTTAAGTAGTCATCCAATTCCATAATCAGCTTCTCATTCTTCTTCAAGGGGATGTTGATGAAAGACATCCCATATTTCGACAAGGCATTGAACTTAGCAACATACTCAAAGACAGACATGTCTCCCTCTTCAAATCAGCAAACTTTCTAAATAGCACCGACTTTTGAGAAGCCGAAATGAAGTTCTCCTTGAATCAGATTTTGAAATGGTCCCTGGTGATCCTCGAGAGTAGTAATCTTAATTGCATTCCACCATTTCATGGCTTGCCCCTGAAGCTATCAGGAAGCCAATTTCCTTCTCATTGCATCATCCAATTCAAGATCATCAAAAATGATTTCATAGGCATCCAACCAATCCTGCACTTCAATAGAAAATTCCATTCCTTGGAACGATTTTCCACCAAGACTAACAAAATTCATATTCAGGTTTGTGAAATCGACTCTAAGCACATGCACTTGAGAACCACCGCCTACAGCAACATTAGCAACAGTTCCTTAGGCATTTTGAAGTAAGTTCACCATCATTACGTTGAATATAGCTTGTAAGCCAAGGTTAGCAGTGCCCAAGCCCACTCCTTGCTTGACCCTAGAGAAGGAGTTTCTTGCATTGTTTCTTGTATGCCGACTCGTTATTAATATGTAAAAAGAATGACCAGTCTCTCATAAAGAAAACTACATCAATGGTACTCATGTGTGCATGCGACTTATATACTACATAGATTCGAACACCAAAATATATAACAAGTATGCTCTCTCCCTCATATATATGTGTGTATGTGTGTGTATATTCTCTCGATTTAGTCCAGGATGATAGCTCCTTCCCTATCTCTATCGGATCATGATATCGATTTGGGTTAATCGTGCAACCTAAGCACTGATACCAAATGTAATGACCATCCTACTCTTCCTGTACTAAATTTTCCTGAAGAATGCACTGTTGCGGTTCCGCGCAGATGTAGGACAATAACCAAGGGTGAAAAGAAGAGAAACAATCATAAAACATGTCGTATATTTCATAGTGCATCGAGTAAAATTATAATAATAACATCACAAATAAAAAATAGGCGAGAAAATAATAACTAAAATGAACCACGGTATCAGAGTATACAAGTTCATAAATTTATACAAGATAAAAATAGAGTTTATATAAAAAGAAATAAACTCCAAAACTATCTCAATATTAAAGCAAATACTGTATATGCTCCATAGTGCTGCATAGTGGAATAAGTAATAATATATCCATTTATAGCATGAGAAAGCTCTATCTAGCTCGTCCCCTACACTGCAACAACGTATCACCTAGACCTGCCATCTAATCTACTCCTTTAAGAGTACCCATGATAAAAAAAAAAGCAAAGCATAAAACCATGAGTTAGACAATAGTCTAGTGTGATTGATCAAAAGTCTAAAAATAATGTACAGGTCGATATAGTAAGGAATAAGGGTATATGAACCATACCTTTCCTATCCCTATAACCAAAGAGTTAGTACATAACAAAACGTAATATTCTACTCTACTATTATCATCAGGTGTATTACATCCTAAGTAGAATGTCGAGTGTCCAAGTATCTATGTCCATAGTACCTACATCATACGACATCCGTGGAGTAACAATCTACCAAAAAGCAAACATAGCATTCATCAAATGATCCTTACTGCTACTCAATGTGCTCTGGATATATGATAACTCGTATGACCATTCCTCTGCCAGGAGTTAATGGAAAAATCCCAGTTTTCTGTGTACTCACCCACAGCCCGAAGCTGACACTAGATCATTTCCATCGATCAAGGGTATATAGATGCATTCCACCAATCTGTGGTAGCCGTTCCAAGAACCCAATAAGCATCCTCACAATACCCCTTTTTCGAATATAAAAGAAAACTCTTTGCGTATCAATGATCCCTTAGCGCATGTAACCGAGCCCTTTCCTTGCTTCATCTAGTTTCCATTCATCCTCAAGGAACCATTCCATATTTCTTTCTTTCCATGATAGAACCATTCAACATTCTACCTATAGGTCACCTATCCTAATTACTGCTTCCATGGATAATCATCCATATGGCTCCATTTAACATCGAGCCGTCATCATCGGAACATAATTCTATCATTCTTGAGTTACCATCATCAAGGTCCTAAAGTATTCATCCTTCATCGCATGGTTGCATTGCCATCAAACGAACAAGCAATCACCTTCAGTAAGACCTACACTTCCTCCCTTGGAAGTTTTATCACCATAGGCATTGTTAAAACATGTCTGTACCGACCAAAAGAGGTTAGTACCGATATGAATTCCTTAACTTATATATAGCCAAAATTTGACTAAGTACTTTTCTCCCCGATCTCATCTCCATTTGTCTACTTAGGATCCCTTTCCTTTATGCCTTGGTTCCAGCACCAACCTACATATTAGAAAAAAGAATACATACTAATCAAAAATGATCGATACCAAGTTGTATACTTAGTTAAAATTTGGGTTTTATGTCTCAAAACACCTCCTTTGCCTTGTCCCAAAGCCTGCCCAAAGCTTCGTAGCCAAAATCCCAAAGCATCATCCATAACAACTTGAGCAACATCTCTCCCTAATTTCAGATCCACCGACGACATGATTTTCACCATCCGAACCACCTCCAAATGATCTTAAATCTAAAGTACCGACTCCTCCTACCCTCCATAGCCCCTCCTAAGTTTCATCCCATTTTGAGCAATTTTGACCACATTTGCCCAAATCAACGACCAATTCCTAAGTAATCTAAAAGCACTAGCAAGTTGTATCAAAACAATACATCCAAACACACCATCCATAAGAATTCATTTAACACACATAATTCATTCAAATATTATTAGCATACAAGATTTAGCCCAGATCTACTTTTGCACTAAAATGACAATATGATCCAAAAGGGGTTGTATAACCATTTTATATCATTTTAAATCCTTCAAATTCAGCTAAAAATATTTTTAAAGGTTAATTAAAGTTCAAACCATTTTAGCATCAAAAATCATGTTAAAACACTAACTTTAACTATATAAATAAGCATTGGATAGTCAGAGATCAATAATCACCCATTTAGTACCCCAAATACCAATTTAAATGCCAAAATCTAAAGTGGACGGCCAAGAACATGAATTCCAAAGCACATAATGACAGATTTAGCTAATATAGTAAGAAAAAGGCGAGATTTTTGATAAAATTAAGGTTAATAAAGGTTTGGAATTTTTCGGGAGGTTGGAAATGATCTACGTCTATCCCATCTCCCTTAATTGGGCACCATTCCTGAAATTTGTTAGAGGGCCTAAGTATGAGCTTAGTTTAATTACCCATAAATCTATTTAACAATAAATAGAAGTTAAAATGGCCGTATATCCAACACGGTAAGTCCATATTTCTGTTAGGACCACTCTACGGAAAGAGTAGCCATCATCTCGATTTAATGCAAGTGGTTTTTTACTCTAATTAAACACATATGCATGAATTTTTAGGTCCAAACTTTTCGATAAAACTTTAAAGTATGGAAAATGTCCCTAGTAGTCATTTCCTATAGTTTTAAATTCATACAACTTCATATGAATTAAATATAAAATACGTATCGTTATAAGATAAGAGCGATGATTCAAGTAGCCAAAGAATTCCAGTGGTCCACTATGATCATTACTATATGTGAGATGTGGCATCAGTGTAATTAAGATTAAATGAGGATTAATGTGGTAATAATGAGGGTATTAAAGCATATTTATGGGTGGTGGTTATCGAATACATATGGAGAGAAATCATTATGCAATAGGAGTGGTCGAGGGTTGGTCTTTGTCCCAGTGGTAAGTGGATGTCAAAACTTACAGAGCTAAGGGAGTTCTGTATGGGCAATTATGTAAATAGTTATCTAAACTTAACTTTGTAAATAATTTTGTTTAAATAAGGTATGTTTTTTGTTTAACTTTATTTTATATGTGTTTTCATATATAGATATGACTAATCAATAATTTCATTAAACATATATAAGTAGAAATATACTTTGGAGGTTACAATTATAGCAACGTATGCATTTGCCACCATGAGCATTGAATCGATATATAAACACACACACACACTTACTTATTAAATGTTCCTAGTTAAGATGTGTTGAGAAGATGATATCGATACCGATAAAATTAAAGGTGTGCCTTGGGGAAATTATGTAATTGTTACATAATTTATCTCTTAAAATAGAATCTTGTTCGAAATGATGTAATGCATCAAAATTATTTTTCTTTTATATATGTTTTTATATTGAAATATACATAGTGAATTAAATACACTAAACATATATAAGTAGAAAATCCTAGGGAGAAGCATTTTATCGATTATAGTTACGAATATGTTCCTAAACTTGAGTATTGAAGCGATGCATATATATAGATATATAAATATATACATACACCTTGAATAATCCTAGCTAAGATATGTCGAGAAAATTATATCGACACATTTGTTAAGACTAGTATATGTAATGCTATCCATATAAATGAGGTGATCTACTCATGATCATTTAAGGCACCAAGGAGTTACATACTTGTGGTTGTTTGGAATAGTAAAAGAATGACTCGATGAGAGTCTTCTATAGGTTAGTATAACTAAGGCAAAATAGAAGATCTCATGGTAACAACATATAATAGTCTTATGACTCAAGAGTACAATTGAACTTAAGTATATGCACAATGCTTTGATTACGGTAAACCACATGGCATGGCGACTATCTTACGGCCACAGTTGGGTACACGTTGAAACACTTGACATAACACCCCGTAAAATTAACAATAATTAAAATAATAATTAATAAGTCTCCAAAAATAAATTTAAGAAAACGTTGGAATTTAGCTATGAAGCTTGTACCATTGTGTTCTTGGCAATTTTTTAAGCAACTTTCATATTTGGCGTTTCTCGATCGGAGCTCATACAAAAACGTTATCAGCATTTGAAGTTTCTGGAGAGAAAATAATTAAAAACTGAAAAGGGAATAAATGAAATTAAATATGGGACCCCACTGGTCAACCCCTTCCTTGGGCTGATCGACCATTAGCGATTGACCGCCTATAGGGGAGCGATTGATAGGTTCAAACATGGTGGCTAGGGTTTAGACCTTGGCCATTGGCCCAGATTTAATTATTTTAATCTATCGATTACAAATAATTCGTGCACCTATAAATAAAGGCACAACCCCTCGTTTCTCTTCTTATATTTTTTTATCTAAGTAGCGAACCATTGCCATTTTCTCTTCCCCGCTACTTCTAAAAATTATAAAATATTATGTATAAATATAAAATCGGTGAAGGGTAAAAAAAGAGAGAAAATAAGGAGTGAATCAATATCGTGGAAAAAGGTAATTTTTATAATTATAAATCTATATTCCCCTTAACCCCGAATCTCTTCTAAAATTTGTAATTCTAATAGTATGTATACACCTTGTTATACATATGCTTTTAGATTAGAAAGGAATGGAAGCCAAGTAATGGAATGGATTCAGATTTGGAGATTTGAAAAGTTTTAAAAGGTGAGTGAACAATTATATAATTTATTTATAACATTGAAATGTATATCATTAGGTTTTATTTAATTATAATGCCTAAATAAGATCTGATGATTTGTAGGCTTAAAACAAATGTATAGGAATTCGCCTACGTATTCAATAAAATAAGTAATTGGAATAGGAATAATATGTACAACCTAATCTAGAAATTTGAATTGTAGGCTTAAAACAAATGTTAGGAATATCGCCTACATATTCAATATCATTAGGTATTATTTGATTATTATTCCTAAATAAGATATGATGAATTATACGCTTAAAACAAATATATAAGAATATCGCCTACATATTCAATAAAATAGATAATTGAAATAGGAATAGTATGTATAACCTAATCTGGAAATATGAATCCTGCCCAAATATTTATTATTCTAGATGTTTGTTTATTCCAGATTTATAATTGGGTTGTATATTAGGTTGCCCTAACTGACTTGGAATGTTAATTTCTATGTTTTTATTTATTTAGAGCTGGTTCTGTGTAATTTCCATAAGTATCCAATTCATTATATGTATAAAAGCACTTTGTTTGGATTAACAAGATATATACAAAAAAGGGAAATTGATGTGTAAGATATAGATATTCTTTTCCATAGTTTATATTATCTATTTCAATAAAAGAAAAAAAATTCCTTATAATTCCAAATGAAGTAAAGATCTCACTTTTGGTTAATTTATGGATAGTTATAATGGTAATCCTTTTTGAAAAGGCAGCTCTGATAAATTAAAACGTGAAAAGGAATGTTCAACTTTAGAATTGATAGGTAGAATTATAAATAAATAAATAAATAAACACATAACTACGCATAACGTTCAAATATATATATATAACATAATTTACAACAACATTCATATTAGTTATTAACAACATATAATTATAGAACTATTATTTATGGACGTAATTACAGATTTAATGCACAATAAATTTATAATTAATAGAGAGTTAAAAAGGAAATAAATGGGGATTGATAAGAGAATTTAATACGGCATTTATGGGAAAATTGAATAGGCATAATAGATGGATTTTGAAATTGGTTGATAGATTAAATGAATTAAATGAGGATTGATCAGAGATTGTCCAATTTTGACATTAATGACCAATTATTACTGGTAATAGACATTTATTAGACATTACAAGAAAACCAAATCCTAAGCGTATAAATTAGGAATAATTACGTAGCAAACATGTAAGTATTAATACTATAAATATATGTATATGACAATGTAATTTTTATTGTTGGAAATTATATAGCTGCAATTATAAGTTTAGAACAAGCATGAATTAATGGGCTTAGCCCAACCCTTAGGATTTGGGTGATTGGTTCGGTTTAGTGGGTTGGGATTCGAGGTCGGTATAGCTACACAACAGAAGTCTGCCCTTCACCTAAAGGCTACTAAGAGCTATGTATAGTTGCTACTAATATGGGACATCTCCAATCATAGGACCCATGGGGAAGGGATAAGCGTAGGACATAGTATATGCTTTTGGGTTGGAGGTATTAAGTAGCTATTATAAGTTCCCCCTTCTCCCTATTACAAAGTATTAAATGGTTGGGGTTAGTGGTTAGGCATGATAGTGGATATCTCGGGAAGGATCCGCTTCGGGTTTGAGGTATTAAGTAGCTATTATAAGGTCTACCTCTTCGATAAAGAAGTATTAGCTGGCGTGATGAGATTTGTGCGATGTCAGCTAGATAGTATTGGAGAGGAGTCCGCCTTGGGAAAGGTATTAAAGGACGGGGACCTGCCTAAAATGTAGGTACTAAATGGTCAGAGTCTGCCTAGTCCCCATTGAAAAATGTATTAACTAGCTTGAGTACTATCTCTTACATTATTAGGACATAATTGACGGTAGCTGCGTAGGACTAGAAAGGGTCTTTGGTCTACAGTTGAGGGTAAGTTGTAGTGTTGGGATGCTTTATTGATATGACAATCATTATAAAGCCGTGACATCGGTCTCTATAGTTAGGACCGATTGACTAGTGGTTATATTGCAGAGGGCTTGCTAGGGAACTGAGGTATTAAGTAGCCATTATGGGGTCCGTCTCCTTCCTATTTAGGAAGCATTAAGTGGCCAAGGTTTTGGATAGTGGAATAGTTAGACATATATGCAGATAGGCATATACTTATATAGTTATACCTTAAAGAATGTTAGGTTACATATCATACATACACATAAGATTTAATGGATTAGCCATAAATAACATACCTAACATTTAAATGGAAACCAATTAACATTAATTAATAGGATGGGTAAAGTATGTAATTTTACAATCGCCAAAACGTTGTTCTGACCCCTTTACTTATAACACCCCATATGTTAGGTTTATAAGGACAAGATACTGGAGAAAGATGATAACTGCAGATAGTAGAGTCTTCTTATTCATGCTCACTCTAACAACGAAATTAAATATTCAAAGAATGATATTTCAAGGTAGTAGTCTTAGTCCATATGTATGTTATATTATATTTTCAATTCTGCATTGAGTTTATATTGATTGTACTTCGGTATACTTGTGTTGTTATAGGTTACCAAAACTAACGATTCGTAACCTAATGGACTTAGGTTTCGATTTAGTCAAAATCCATGCCCATTAAGATGCGGGTTGTCACACTTAAGGTGAAGTGCAATTCAAGAGAGGATTATTCTTCCTTGTTATAGAAGGTCAGTATCACCGTAATTAGTAGTCAACTTAAAGTCAAAATTGCTGGCTAAAATAAAGTGGTTAATTAATAAATGTTATTTGAACCAAGAACTTCAATGTGTTTATGCAATTAAATACAGATATTAACAATTTTTTGACCGTAGATCAAACTCTATATATCTAAGTGATACAGTGACGACGAAAATAAAACGTGTACAAAATGTAAAGACCTATATTTTTGGGTCTCCGAATTTGTATATTTAATTCGTTTAAATATTCGAATTCAAATTTAAATTATAAACCTGATTTTTGATCATGTATTATTAATTTAATTTATATGATTTTTCCATAATTTTTAGGTCGGAAAATAATTAAATTTTTGTTTTACATTAACATCGATACTTTTGAAACTTTACATAATAAGTTAACTTGTCTATTTTGTTGTTGTTTATAATCATCTCATACCGTTGAGTGTGATCGTATTTTTATTAGATCATTCGTGGCTCATACATGAACGGAATTTAATGTAGCGGGGTGCCGTAAAATAAAATGAAAACATATTTAACGCTTGTACATTGCTGGACATGCACGTACACTTATTACCTTAGCCCTTCACTTCACCATACTGTCACTTCTTTTCCATCCTTCTCTATCTCAACCTTGTCCCCCCACTTGCACGGACTTGCACCTTGCACCTTGCATCTTGAATTCTTTTCACTTAGCATTGAAGTAAAATTGATTTTTGTGTCAAACTTTGGCTATATGCACCGACGGATAAATATTTTCCATTTTTTTGGACAATGGACATTTTTTCTTTCACTTTCATATTTTCTTTTCTTTCCCCATGCAAATAAAATACACAACCATATTTCTATGCATGAAAATGAGAACACGTGCATGAATAAAAGGGAAGACACACAAGAAATGAGGGAGCACGCATGAGATAAATAAGTAAGAAAAAGAGGCACTCATGGAATTAAAAATACGAACACATTTTTACTCTCTGCTTGAACATGGATTTTTCCTTATCTTCTTTTTGGTTTTTTTTTCTCTTTTTCCTTGGTGTGTATTTGCATGGCCATGAAGGCACTACAAGGAAAAGGCATTTTTCAATGGACGAAAACCGTCGGCGACCGTCGGAGGCCGCTGGAAGCCGTCAGAAAATGCTGCAGGAAAATAAGGCATCGGGGTGCAGTGTTTCCGACGGCTTTCGACACATCTCGCCGTTCGCATTTCCGACGGCTTTCGACGGATTCCAACACTTGTCGAAAGCTATAGGAAAAATATAACCTGAAAGCTGTCGAAAGCCGTCGGAAGCCATCGGAAATCTAATGCAAATTTTTTTATATTTCTGCTGCAATATAGCCTTCCATTCATATTTCCCACACAAACAATTTTCCACCAATACTGTAGAATCCAATATATAATATTCTAACCATATATCAAAAAAAACTATACACAATTCACCAAACAAAAAAATACTTAAAATTAAGTCAAAACACTTAATTTTACAACAAAACACCTAAGTGTATCATAGCATAGTACATAAATCAACAACTACCTCCACCATCTACCAAATCATACAAAAAAAACATACCAACCAAAGCAATCAATCACCTCCAGAACCAAATCCAACAGAGGAAGGGAAGCGGCCACCATACTGTTGCACGTACTTGGCGATACGCTGGTCTAGCAACTTTGTGGTCTCTATGGCCTGCCTACGGTTCTGCTCCTCCAGCTGCGCCACTCTAGCCCGCAAATCTTCGATCTCTGCTAGATTGATCTGAGCTCTAGTCTGCCTACCCCATCTCTAACTACTGGCCTGTAATAAATATTTAATTTAGCTGTGTGATCTCTGTAAGTGTATGTGTAGGTGTGTGAATGATTAGCAGTGTGATAATGTTATTTAATTTAGTTTATGCATGTTTATGTTAAGTGTATGTGCATGTTGAAAACATCTTAGATTGTCGTAACACCAAATAACTATAGTGACAAGTTGTTGATTTATATTTTGAAATACTATAACTTTGAATTTTTTTAGCATAAGTAAAGTAACTATAGGGATTGATGAGAGAAATAAATTTAAAATTTTATCATAAGTAAAGTAACTGTAGGGAAAAACTCTATCCATTACCAATTTGCTGCATCGAATTTCTTCCTGTTATTTAATGCATTAAAATCAAAGCTATAATAATTTACTCGTTAATAAAGTTCTAACCATTACTTATGTACAATGTACACATTTGAAAATATGTTCTTTTGGCCGTTTTTAAATTGTGATTCAACCATTTATTAACAAAAATAATAGTACGTTACATTACGAGATATCACTCCTTTTGATCTTTTTAACAGTAAATGTGACAAATTTATGCATGTGTACAGCATATATCAGGAAAACTACATTAAATAGCATGTCTTTTTCGTTATTTTTTTGAAATGGCATTCAAGTAATGAATTAATATATTTAGGTAATGCATAATTCTTTCATAACGAAGGGACTCAAAACCAATGTACTGAATTTGAAAACTAATATGATACCCAATATATTATTTACTTACCACTTGATTTCCAAATCCATATCGTCTGCATGCTCCGATGGATCCATAACTGACTCAAAAATAGCATCCTCCTCATCCGTCGTCAGCTGATCTCTACCCGTATCAGCAAGGAGTTTCTGGAGCTGCTCCATAAACTTTTCCTATATTAACAAATTAATATCATCGTATCTTATTTCACTATATTAACAAGTAGAACGATTACTAATACTGCATAAAATGAAGTATGCTTACATGGCTCTTGTTGGATTTATAATCATGTCATGTATATGTCCCATCCGGATTTACATGCTCAACAGCATGCATACGAGTAAACACGTCCATATAGCCCACGGGACCATGCATCTCAGCTTTCTAAAATTGATTTTTACATACAATTATTGTACACTTAAAATTATATAGCACAAACTATTTAAAATTTGCATTCAGTAAATTTACCAACTCTTGCAGATACTGCTGAAATGACTTCTACCCTCCACGACGAGTGATGGGATTTTTATTTCCGTTTGCAGAGTTTCTTTCCGACTCTGCCTATACATTCAAAATTTGATACATTATTTATCGATCATGTAATTTTCGATATTTACTACCAGTCAAATAATTTTAAAAAAAATAGTATAATTGCCTTCGCCTCGTCTGTTTCCCAGTATCCCAACCATGCTTGCCATACGCTCTCTCCCATCCAACGTGGTTTCTTACCTGATTTCTTGATTTTGGATATCGAGTCCCTATAGTTTTTGCGCATCTTCTTCATCCAATATTCTCGTGCCAACTGCATATCGTCTATCTGAACGTCTATCTCAGCATGTGTTTCATGATAAAAAGCAAAAAGAATATTAAACTTTAAACGATAAATAGTAAAAAAAATGACAAAAAACGAATTAAAAATGGAAAACAGAAAAATATACTTACTAGGACATCCTGCCAAATGCACTCTTCTATGTAGGGAGTGATGTTATCCCACTTCGGGCAACACACACTCATCCTACTCCGGTAAGAAGCTCTAGATACATCCAACACAACGTTCGAGGGAAGTAGGTCGGGACTCCTGTATTTAAAACATACCAAGCTCCATTACTACCTTCCAAACTTTTAACGGCAGTCTCTCTTTGAACATAACGGGAAATAAATTTTCCATCATTATGTGACAGTCGTAGCTTTTCATTCCGCTCAATCTACCGTTTTTAAATTCAACACATCTACGAAGATTTGATGATATCCCATCAGAAAATCTTAACCCTTCTACCCATTTAACACAACTTTAACTTGATTATTGTTTAATTCGCAACATTCTTTGGGTTTTTTTACTGTCATTTGGTTTCATATGATGCTCGGGTCGTTTGCATAATTCTTCTATATCGCATCTTGATTTCAAATCATCCTTCGTCTTCCCTTTCACATTCAAAATTGTGTTAAAAACATTATCGAATACATTTTTCTCATTGTGCATCACGTCTATATTATGACGAAGCAGAAGATGTTTCCAATACTGCAACTCCTAAAAAATAGTTTGTTTGCACCAGTTATGAACAATCGATTTGCCTTCAATTTCTGTTTGCACTCCAGTTTTATATATCTTTGGATAGACCTTAATAAGTTCATATATATCTTTTCTTGACCATATTGTCGGTGGTTGTTTGGTTTCTACTCTATTAGCTAAAAAGTTTTTCTTGTCTCCTTTGTAGGGATAATTTACATGGATAAAATATCGATGACAGTCAAACCATCAAATTTTCTCACCATGAGGTAAAGAAAACGCTCGTGTTTCATCCATGCAATATGGACATGCTAGACGACCGATAGTACTCCATCCTGAAAGTATTGATAGGCAAGAAAATCACTTATAGTCTACAACAAAGAAGCAAACATACGAAATTTTTCTTCTTGGACACATCAAATGTTTCTACTCCTTCATTCCACAGTATTTTTAACTACTCAGTCAACGGTTGTATATATACATCGATTCCTTGTGTCGGATCGTCGGAGCCAGGAACGCCAAAAGTAAGAAACATATATTGCGTACATCCATGGAGGTAAATTATACGGTGTGATGATAATGGACCAGGATGAATATTTTGAACCAAATTGAGAAAATGGCAACCATCCGTACATAATCCTAATCTAACATTTCGACTATCCGTTGCAAAATTTGAATACGTTTTATCGAAATGCTTCCATCCTTCTCCATCGGCTGGATGTGTCAACGTACCCTCTTCCTCCGTTCTCACACTATGCCATCTCATATTAGATGCAGTTACAGAAGATGCATATAATCTTCGAAGCCTTGGTGTGATGGGTAAGCAATGCATATGCTTGTACGAAACTTGCTTCCCCTTCTTTTTTCTTGGTTTGTATCTCTCATGATTACAAATTTTACAATTTATAAGGTTTGCATCTTCTTTCCAAAACAACATGCAGCCTTTTAAACATGTATCTATTTTTTGATAAGGTAAGCCAAAATCCG
Source organism: Allium cepa (assembly GCA_030765085.1). Taxonomy (NCBI): domain Eukaryota; kingdom Viridiplantae; phylum Streptophyta; class Magnoliopsida; order Asparagales; family Amaryllidaceae; genus Allium; species Allium cepa. Next base: position 430,271,735 of record CM060929.1, on the reverse strand, counting down.
ACATAAGTTTTTTAAATTCATAGTGTTTTTCACACATTAGATTATTGGGCGGCATATGTCTTTTTGCAGCTTGTACAACAGCTGTAAATCCAGCTTTAGTGATGTTGGATTTTGACTTCATCGCAATGTATTCTACGATTATTTACAGCTGGGTGCCGCTTGTACAACCATCCCAAATAGGTTTTTTAGCAGCATCTAGTAAATCATAAATTTTTTTGCTTTAATATTTAGTTCTACGACATTTCCATCATCGTCGTCAACTTCAACCATATAAAACATTGATCGTGCTGCATCTTCGACCATATTTTCTATACGGGTCGTCGTAAGTACTTGGTTAATGACACTTTCAGAATCTACAGAAGTATTTTCTATAACTTCTCCATGCCGATCCCAAACATAATACTTCGGTACGAAACTGTTTTGACACAAATGAACTTTCACAATATCTGGTAACAAATAGTTCAAATGTCTACACCTACTACACGGACAACGAATTTCTAGAACGTTTCTGTTATTACTTAAATAGAATTCAACAAATACGTTTATACCATTATAAAAATCTTCTTTTATTGAGCCTCTCAGTCCTTTTCTTTGGTATATCCATCTCATTCGATCAACAAAATAATCAATCATTTTTCCTATTTGAGAAAATGAGTCACAAGTTCAAATTTTAATATTTCTCATGAATACAAATTCGAAAAAGATTATTTTCATGGTCATATAATATTTGAATTTAAATAAATATTTCACAAACTAAAAAATATTTTCAAATATGACACATTTTATTTTTTAACATATCAATACAAAATTTTGTACAAAAACGTATTTTTTTTCCATGGTTAGGCATCCTACTTCCCATTACAAACACATTAAGCATTTACATTTCGTATATTACTTCGTCTCAAATGATTCAACAAATTTTCGGCAGCATTTCCCTTTTGTTCCCAGCATTGTACAAAAATGCGTGTATGCAGGAAACTAAAAAGAAAAGTTAGGCCGAAATTTTATGAAACGTTTGAGACGAAGTAGTATACAAAATGTAAATGCTTACTGTGTTCATAACTTGTGCAATATAGGGAAAAATCCAACAAACATTGTACCAGATGAATATAAATGGTCGTTTTTTGAAGAAAAAACGACTATTTATATAACGATCATGCACAACACTCGTCAAACAGGGCCAAAAACTCTCTAAGGGACATTAGTTAATTAAATATGCGCATTTTACGAAAAAATACAGTTTTACCAACTATATACACACACAATCATAAATTATACATACTCCTTAAAATTTCATGATAACATATGAAATAAGTGTATCACGGGATGCAATAAACCATTATTATGCAATTGGAAACAATTGCAATCACTAATTAGCTCTAATTTATCATCTTATGCATATCTAGATTTAGGGCAAAAATTAGATTTTTGCCCAAATTAAGATATTATACCTGAGATTGAGAACAATGGAGTTGGCTTAGGCAGCCGTGGAGGATCTGGAAGCTCGACATTGGAGACTGAACGTTTGCAGGAGGGATTTGGGGGTTTTTAATAAAAAAAACTCATGTTGAAAAATGAGGAAGAAGAAGGCTCGGCTGGGCTTGCAATTCACGAATTTCCGACGGCTTTCGACGGCCGTCGACGGCCCATCGAAAGCCATCGCTACGTGCTGTCGGAATATTATCCATTTTTAGTAGTGAGGGAACATGTGGCCATGAGGTGGAGAGTATATGCATAGGTGATGGAGATAATGTGTGCAGGGTAGTGGGAGATGGAAGGTAAGTGCGTGCATGGCTTCACAAAATGAAAGAGATGAAGTGGCAAACATGGGTTTGCATGAATGGAGAAGCCTAGAGCACGAAAACAAAAGGAAAGAAGGATGGAGCTACTGTTCCTAACAAAAGAATTTGCATTTAGGTCCTATTTAATGTGTTGCATGACATATGGGGGGTTTGTTTTGCAGGCTCTAGCTTTGGGTATGGTAAGAGGTTCTTAGTGGGCTTAGGCTTCCCAAGTTTTGGTTAGGTAGGCTAAGATACGGGACCGACTTTTGGATATTGGGTGAGAGTATTATTAGTAATTATTTTACCGTGTTAAGAAATTAATTTGGCCTAACTTTGAAAAAGTATAACTCATCCATACAGAGTCCATTTAACCCACGGTCTTCGATATTAGATTCCTATTAAAGAGTAGAACACACTAGTATAGATTTTTGATAAATTTGGTGAAGTAAAAATACTGATAAAATATTGTTGATATTTAATTAGCAGAATAAATCTTTATCTTATTATTTAAATTTGGACATTTTTGATTGGTTATTAATGTGTACGCTATTTATTTAATTTATTGATAATAATGTGTTGTTATTATTATTCTTTGTTTGATTGTTTGAATTTCGCTTGACGGGTTTATCAACACTAATTATTGTTTATTGATTGTTGATTTATGCTCGATCAACCAGTTTATGAATAATTAATTTCCATTCGCATGTGTTTGGTAGAAAATAATTGTAGGATAACACCTTATGATTTATTTCACGATTTGACTATAAGGTGATTAGCGATAATATGTGGATCATTTTATTATTATAATTGGTTATAATAATTTACCTTCAATTTAAATGGAATTATTTTTCAAAGTTGGTTTTCATAAATGAAAGTGTAATGAAATGTTTCAAATAAAGAAGATATTTGAAAATAAATTTTTTGAAGTGATAATAAAAGTGATTTATATAAAGAATGGTTTACAAAAGTGTTTATAAATGAAGAGAATTTTGAGGACTAAAAATCCAGTGTTTGAAAATGATTTCAAAGGGTTTTGAAAATGAAAATACTATGATTGAAAGTAGTGAATATTAATGAAAATGATTTATCACTTTGGGATGTAAAATGATTTGTTATGTTACCGATGATTTGTGTAGCCCATAACTAAAAAGGTGGACAAGGGAGATGTAAATGTTCCGTAGCCTCCGTATAGTCCACTCGACGAACAGAGGGATATACATATCTATTTTTTTGGATGGCTGGGATCCAGATGCCTTGTTATGGCTAGAGACCTAACGATCTGGTTGCATATATCTTTGTATGCATTTATATAGACTATTTGATATCGTTTTTAAAGTAATTTGATTTAAAATCCCGAAGTAAAGTATAATTTGATATAAAAGATGGATATATTATTTAAAAGGTTTTGAAATAAGAAAATGAGAATTGTGTCCAAAGATATTATTTTCGTAAAGGATAATATTTTGAAAATAATAGAGTTAATTAGATTTTAGAAATCTAAATGTGAGGATTGAGCTAAGGGAGTAGATTTGGAATCTACATTTGCATGTCATATGCTATGTAGTTTTGGAATTGCATCTTTATTTGTGCATCTTAGGCTACATGAGTCCTATTTGTAATAGGAGAACTATGTTGGCTCGATCCTCTATCTAATTTGATACCCAATTAGATAAGAGCACGTAGGCAGTCATAAGTGTAGTGACGCAGCCCCAATGAAAATATAACCCTTTCCTGTTTTTCTGTTTATCTTTTGCTATTTATCTTATGTTGTTATATCCCTCATGCTTATCATTTTATTCCGCATTTGACTTGTTTATTGGGTTTGCAGTAAAGGCTATTGATGTATCTCTCATCAGAGTTGTACAGTGGTAGATTTATTGTATTTGAGTTTGATTACTCTGATAACTTGTATAATCAAAAGTTGTATCCTATACATTTAATAGTGCTGAATATATATCAAATGTTGTTTATTAAGTGGTGGTTTTCATTCATAGTTATAAAACAGATGTGTATTCGGTGATTTTGATTGGTCCAAAAATCCGGGTCGTTATAGATGGTATCGGAGCTTAGGTTAGGTGCCTAAGTAAAATTTGTATAGGCTAGTAATTAAATCAACCTAGGAATTTTAAAATGAAACTACTTAATCTGATAAATAAAAATGGATAGGATAAGGCACTATACCTCTGACCGGGGTTATGGGTGTTAATATTTTTAAGGTGTGCTTAAATTTTGTTGATTGTTTATTTCTATTATTTTTTCCATTCGAATTTCGAGGATGAAATTCTTTTAAGGGGGAAGAATGTAACGCCCATATTTATGGGTCTTTAAACTTGAATATATAATTTGTTTAAATATTCGGATTTGATCTTAAATTATAATAAAATCTATGTTTCAAATTAAGACCTGATTTTTGATCACATATTTTTAATTTAATTTACAGGATTTTTCTATAAATTTTTAGTTTAGAAAATAATAAAATTTTTGTTTTACGCTTTTGCGGTAAATGTAGGCACTTTTGAATCTTTAAGAATAAATTAATTTGTCTGTCTGATTGTTGTTTTATGATCGTCTCACGTTGTTGAGTGTGATCTACTTTTATTTATGTCGTTCGTGGCTTGGCTGCGAACATAATTTTATATATCGAGGTACAGTAACTATCTTTTTAAAACTAACTTTTCTAAAACTTAAAATACATGCATCCACACACATTTATGTATGAATCAACCATGTACACAAAAAACATGCAAGCAATAAGGGAACACATTTTCAAAATGCATGAAACAAAATGAAGACATATTTTTCACTTACACATAGCTGGACGTGCATGTACACTTATCACCTTAGCCCTTACTTCACCATACTGTCACTTCTTTTCCATCCTGTTAATTGGGTTTTTAACCCAGTAGAATTCAGTAGGAGTTTGAATATATAGACTAAGCCAAAATGACTTAAAACTTGAACAAGGCATCTAAAAGAATAAGCAAATGGAACTTAAGAGAAACAAGCCAAAAATCCACTGAGTAGATGGATCACTGGCGATCCATCATCCATGGATCGCTAGCGATCCAAAAGAAAGCATTATGAATTCTAAAAGCCTCTTGCATCGTGATCTACTACCTCTTCTAAGAATACTTACCAAGTTTTATCACATTCCAAAAATCTAGTTCAAGAAGTAAAGGCTCATCTACTTCAAGCTGTTTACCCGCTTTTTGACCAAAGCATCTAAATTAAAATGAACCTAGAGAACTCGTATGAAGTCGGATTGACTTGAAATTTTGGGATAACACTTAGAAAACATAAAAGAAGTCACTTGCAAAAAATGAATTTGAATGGATAAGGCTAGATGGGTCGCTAGTGACCTAACTATATGGATCGCTAGCGACCTAACTATATGGATCGCTAGCGACCCATGTAGAGCGGGCCCAACCACTTGAAATTTTTATGGTCGATCCATGACACCATCTAGAGTGTACTTGCAAACTTTCATCGAACTTTGGTAAGTTTTGAGCGATTTATGAATGATTATTCTGGATTAGATGACCCATGAAGATAGATGATCAAACAAACTCCAAATGATTTGATATTGGGACTAGGCACTTTAATAGAAGATAGAAAGACAACCAAACTAAGATCACTCAAAAATATGCTAAGTGGATGGATAGCTAGCGATCCATCCCCTGTGGATAGCTAGCGACCCATCCACTATGGATAGCTAGTGATCAATCAAGATATGTCAGATTTCCCTCAAACTTTCCAACCTCCTTTGTAGCACTATGTAAGGGCTTGTGGTAGAAAAATATGCTATGTTGATGGATAGCTAGTGATCCATCCCCTATGGATAGCTAGCGATCCATCAAGATAGATCGGATCGCCCTCAAACTCTTCGATATCCTTCATAGCACTAAGTAAAGGCTTCTGGTAGAAAAATATGCTTAGTTGATTGATAACTAGCGATCCAGCCCCTACGGGTAGCTAGTGATCCATAGAAATTGCTCGGATTGATTTGAGATTTTTGGTGAAGACTTGGTATAACAACTGGACTTTTCTGTACTTAAACTTCCAGTTCAAGTGCTCTTCAACCCCTATAAATACAATCCTACATGCAACATAAGCAGGATCTTCTAGACTGGCCGTCGGAACTCTGCAGAGATTATTCTTCACACTTCTCCTCCCACAAAATATTCATATAGGGGTTCACTGTGATTCTCCAGTGAACTTTTGTACTTGTGACTAGATCTAACTTAGAAAATTCAATCATATTGTAATCCGATACAACTTGTAATAGTAATCAGTTAATATAAATTTATAAAGTGGATGTAGGCTTCATTAATAGCCAAATCACTCTGCTCTTTTTATAATTATTCTCTATATTATTGCTCTGTAAGAACATGGCTGGTTCTTTCACACTCAATCCAGGGGGTTGATCCATTTTTTGGGTTAACATTTTGGTGCTTTCATTGAGAACCCAACTTAGACTTAGATCTAATTATCCAGTTTGAATCAGATAGGTTTAGAAGTTAGATCCTCAATCTCTGCTTAGAAATTTTGCTGTTGAGAATCAATAAAACCAAGAAGAAAGAGAACTACCTTCAGAAGATCCATAAGAGCTACCATTGTTAGAGAAGAAACAAACCCTCAGCAAATTGAAGTCAACGACCCCAACAACCAGCTATTAGGAACCAACTTTGAAGATCGGGTTCCAAGATTCTCCACATAGCATGAAGTTGTGATTAAGGGAGAATTGAACAAGATGGTTGATGAAATTAACCATAAAAAGAAAAACAGTCAAAAGGCTCTTATGGAAAATGTAGGTTCTCTCTTAGCGCTCCAATCATTAACTACTCCCAAAACGGTGCTTGAAGCCATGGTTGCTATGGAGTAAGAGTACTCTTCTATTTCTGCCTTGAACGGATGAAACAGAAAGCAAAAGCCAAGAAAAGCAATGGACGGAGCTCCAAGAATCATGATGGAAGAAAACCTTAACACTCCACCTACTGCAAAAGCTTCTGCTACAACCCGAACTTAGGGGTGAAAACCCAGCAAAGGGATATAACGGTGGCTCTCTCAGGCTCTGGAGATGACAAACAATTTGAGGAAGACAAATTGGATGAAAATGGCAAACATGCAAAACGCTAGAAGAAGCTCTAAAACCCTTGCCACAGCACACTGCCAAGCCATGGACGAGGGACTGCTACTCAAACGGTACTTCTAGAGACAGGAGAACCAAGAAGATATGATACAAACCGAGATATATCGATTACAAATCCAAGCTCCCAATGTGTATATGTTGTGACCAATCCCAACTGACCAGCTTCCAATCCTGTCATGGAGCTCCCATTATCGAATCAAGAATGATTGTCAACAAAATTCATCAAAAGCCGTCAGTATGGTCATTGAAATACTCACTTCAAGGTTGACTCGAACTCGAACTTGGGTAATCGCCTATCCGACATGAACCAGATTCTAGAAGTCCAAACTTGAAGTCGAACTCAGGTAATTACCCATTTGACTCGAAGTAAACCTAGGAATTCTAGCCCGAAATAAGACTTGGGTAAAACCAAGATTTTTCCAAGAAAATATGCAAATGGCTCCAAGCAACATATTTCACCGACCCAGGACTTCAAATTCTGTGACTCCAAGTGAACTGTGTGCCGACTCCAATCATACGGTAAATTTTCTTCTATCGGACTACTAGTAAAATACCACCAATCCATCAATGCTGATCTATCTTCTTTTGCCAATAACTCGAACATGTGAACTCCAAATACCTTGAAATTCAGAACGAATCTTATAGGGCCTTCTTTGTCACCCCAGACCGATCTTACATAGTTTGAAATTTTTTGGGGATCGTCAATGATCCATGACCCCATCATAAGTGATTTGCCATTTAATCGACATTTCTAATCATTCAAGCATAGATAATCATGAATATATCTTTCTCGATAATTATAAACAGTCGTAACTTGAAAAAGGACTGATCTAATGACGATCAAAGCATCTTCCCCAATCGAAACCCATTCTCCAAATTCGTTCAACATGCAGAATATCCAAAGAAGTTTATCATGCCAACTATACCTTTTGTACGACTGTAAAACTGATTCAAAATTTCTTTTTTGCCATATATGACTAGCATATGGACGAAGTAAGGGCGAAAGATGCAGTCTACTGCAAGGCCCTCAGGATCATCAAAGGATGAAACAACCTACTACCCTGAAAGATTTCTATGGGAAGGCACATCGATTCTAAAAACTAGAAGTAGTGCAATTGGAAGAAGGCAACCCGACAATTTTACAAAGAGCATACCAAAAAGTGAAGGAGTTACAGGACCTCAGGGACCTTCTGCCCAAGCAAGGCTACTAATACCCAGTAGAAAAGCACCTTATATAACTGATGAAATCAGACGAAAATATAATTATAAAATAGCACTCTAGCTAGCTAGCAACTAAGTAATGAGGCAACAACCTAAAGCGATGCCTTCTCATCCATCCTTGTCGACATTTCTTTTTCAAATGAGCCAAATCGGGACACCAGGCGCATTGTGACATGTAACACCCCTAATTTCTAATAAATAACATTATTCAGAAGATTTTATTTGACAAATTAAGTAGAATAATCTAAATATTAGTGTGATAAGGGGATTGAGATTTGAAAATTTATTTAGAGGCCATGCTAACTAAACAAGTATAATGGGTTATGAAAATGTTTTCATACATTAACTAATAAAGGAAGAATGCAAGGACATTACAGGGATTAGCCGCCACCATAATCCCATAACCCTTGAACCACATTCCATTTTTTTACACATTCATTTTATAAAATTCAAAAACGTAAATCAAAAGCTCAAAGTTGGCTATTACGTAGAGAAGAAAAAGGAGAAAATTAAAATAAAGCAAAGGAATCAAGCTAAGGGACTAATCAAGGATCAAATCTTAAATTCCTTATCCTAACTAAGGTGAATAATAATCAAAACCATCTCTATTTTTGCCTTTGAAGATCATTTGATTTCAGGTTTATGTTTAAAAGATGATTTTAATGATGATATGCATGAATTCTATGACATGTTTGATTTAAATAAGATTGTTTGATAAATGTTTAATTTAGTTTTTAGGCAAAAAATCATATTTTTTGGATTTTGAATGCCATGATGAATTTATATATTATGTAAAACATTATTTTGGAGGTGGATTTTAATTTTTAAAATTTTCCTAGCAATGGAAAATTTATGACGAATTTTTGAAGGAAGAAATAGATAAATTGGGTTTAAAAGTATTTCGGTTAATCTTTGAAGGAATTTGGGTATGAAATTTATATATGTTAGATAAAATGTTTAAAGTGAATTTTTATTGTTTTTGGGGATTTTTTTTAAGTAATTTACTATGGAAATTAAATTATTTTAGAAGAAGGATTTAAGTGTTTTATTTATTTAGCTTAAAGAAGGGCTTAATTGCTAATTTGTATTAATTAGATCTTAAATAATTGTGGTAGTTTATTTTGGAAAGAATTTGATGAGTTTATGACAACCAATAAAATGTTTATAAATAGGCAGATTAGTTAGAAAACAATTACTTAAAAAAATTAAAACAGTCTTTACTCAGAAAGTATGTTTCGCCTCTTTCAGTAGTACCTTTCGACTTTATACTTCTTCCTCAACCAAGTCGAAACCAATACATAAGGTATCAATAAGTTAATACATAGCGGATTGGAGAAAGGCAGAAGGTATGGCATCGAAACATAGCTTTCGAAGGGATCGAAGCCTATGTTTTACTCTGAAAGATATATGCTTGCCTTGTTTTCAAGAGGATGCTTTCGAAGGGTTCGAAACCCATTTAAACAGCTTTCAAAAATGTTGCCGCCTTTTCTCTCTCAAAAAGAATGCTTTTGAATGAGTTTTCTTCTTTTAACTTAATGCTTTCGAAAGGGGTAGTTTCAACCAAGTCGAAACCCTACTATCAACCTTATGTCTTTCGAATGGATTGAAGTCATCACATAGATCGAAGGGTAGCTTTTGTTTTATAATTGAAGTAAGCCACTTCCTAAAGCTTTTGAAGGGGTTAATGGTTTCGAAGGCAATGGCTTTGAAAGGGGCTTCGAAGCTATCCTTCCAAGTGTTTTAATTTATATGATTAATGCTTTCGAAAGGATGGTTCTAAAGCCATCAGTTTTCCCCAATCTCTTTTATATGAAGTATAATGGTTTCGAAAGGGGTAGTTTTGCTTATATTCATTTTGACTCAAAAGATATTTTTAGAATAAACCCAATGGTTTCGAAAGGGGTACTATCAATGGTTTTGAAGCCATGCTTCTAAGAGTTAGTAAGTAATACTTTAGTACTTTCGAAAGGTATGTTTTGAGGGCTTCGAAAGAGATGTTTTAAAGTGTTTCAAAAGGCATATGCTTAGTGTTTTGAGAAGAAGATTTGAATTCTTTCGAAGGAGGTTATCCAATGGTTTCGAAAGTAAATGTTTAAGGTTTCGAAAGCCTTTGTTTTCAAAAACAAAGAATCAAATCTCATTTTTTAAAGGAAAAACCATGGCATAAATAAATGAGTTTTAAAATGACTTTTAAGTATGGAGTATTTGTAGAAGCTTTTCTTAATAAAATAATCGTTAAAGAGATTAAACATATTTCATATGAAAATGATTTCACGGATATTAAACCACAAGTGTTCGTGTTATTATTTTATCATGTTTGCTTCTTCTAATATTTATATTCACTTTAAATGGACCCATAACTTTATTTTATTGAGAAAGGGCAGAATAACTAGCTAGGTTGACCCAGTAGTGAATATAAATTGAGTTAACTCCTGTATGAGTAGAATTTCCTCTAGGAGGTTAGGAGGTTAGGTAGACCAGAATATTAGATGTCTAAATATTGATTAAAGAAGTTGTCACATAGACGGGTTCATAATAAACCTATGAAACCTAATTTTAAAATGAGTTATTGGCGGGAACCAATAGGTTTGTAGTGAATCCATGAAAACTATATCCGGATTAAGATATTGACAGAAGTCAATAGGTTCATAGTCAACCCATGAAAACTATGATATGAGGGAAGCTATTGGAGATACCAATAGGTTCAGGGAGAGTCCATGAAATAATAAAGCTATTGACAGGGGCCAATAGGTTCTTAGTGATCCCATGAAAACTATGAAACCAGACAAGGAGTCCATAAGTTTTAAACAGGTTATTATTATGCCCATGAAAATTAATAGGTTAATAGCAAGCCTAGAAACTATAACCGAGACAGATAGTCAAAATAAATGGGGATGGGTAATCCAAAATTGATTTACTTGTTTGCATATCATCATAATAATTTGAATTGTTATGTTTTAACCATTGTGGATGCAGGAGCATAGTATGGTTTTTTATATAGATTGGATTAGGTACTAGTGAGGGGAAAACCCATTCCGTTAAGCGGCATGGTCTCACTAGATATCTAAAATGGTTTGAGATGGTAGATTATTATTCATATCAGGCTTAATGTCTGACTCGAAATTTATGTTTTCCCCTTAAACTCTCAGGTGCTCAATTAACTTTGAGTAATTTGAGAGTTTAGGTTTTCAGGTACCTCTTTAGACGAATAAGCTTCCAAAGACATGTAGGAGGCAAGCTAGATAGTAGGAGTTCTTTTCTATTTTGATCTTGCTATGTTTTGTTGTAAAGGAAAAGTTGTTTAATTGCCTATGTTTAGACTCTGATCAACCAATGAGGCATCTTCATATGTTGCTCTTGGCATATGTTATAATAATTATATTTTCTCTAAACGTGGTTCTCGAATGTGGGATTATGTAATGAATTTGATATAAAATGCGAAAGTTGTTTTATGATTTTTAAAATTTTCTATATCCATGTATTTCTGTTATATCAATGTATCTAATATTATTGTATTTGGTCACCAAGAATTAATAGCCGTTAGTTTTGGGCCTCCAAGTAGGGGATATTACAACATAGCATGACAAAATAATTTCTTTTATTCCCTCAATGAGTCATGTTGATCCCCCTTCTAAGAACCAGCGTTACTCTGGCAGCGTCGAGAAGTCTGATCCAAAGGATCGTCGAACAAATAGATCCAACCCCTTGGTCTCCAAGAACCGATAAAACCGTGTTACCGCTAGCCGAATCCTAAATATTTATCTTGAATTCGTTGAAACATCGCTTTAATACCATTGGGCCATTGGACACACAACCCGAAACTCTTCTTGGAGCCGATGACTTATCGTTCCAAGGCCGTATGGTCGTCGGACATCCAACCAAAACTTCTGTTGAACTCGACGAATCATTGCTTTAAGACAGCCGGGCCATCAGACACACGACCCAAAACTCTTCTTAGAGTCAATGAACTATCGCTCCAAGGCCATCTGGTCATCGGACATCCGACTAAAATTCCTCTCAGAACTGATAAATTATCATTCCAAGGCCGTCTGGTTATCGAACATCCGACAACAAAAACTCCTTCGCGAACACAGCGTCATGAAGGTCTTTCACGAACTAAAGCATCATGAAGGCGAATTGGTAAATCAACGATCTTCTGATCCAAAAAACCCTTCACAAACGTGAAGGCCTTTTATAAACTAAAACGTCATGAACGTGAACCGGTAAATCAACCGTCATTTGACCGTAAAACCCTTCATGAACGTGAAGTTCTTTCAAGAACTAAAGCGTCGTGAAGGCAATCCAGTAGATCAATGGTCATTTGATCTAATAACCCTTCGCAAACGTGAAGGTCTTTCATGAATTAAAGTGTCGTGAAGGTGAACCAGTAGATCAACGGTCATCTAATCCAAAAATCCCTTTGCGAACATGAAGGTCTTTCATGAACTAAAGCGTCGTGAAGGTACACCGGTAGATCAGTGGTCATCTGATCCAAAAACCCTTCACGAATGAGAAGGTCTTTCACGAATTAAAGCATCAAGAAGGTAAAATGGTAAATTAAAGGTCATTTGATCCAAAAAAAACCTTCACGGCCGAGAAGGTCTTCCATGAACTAAAACATCATGAAGGCGAACCGGTAGATCAGCAAAATTTATATACGACTGATATCCGTGAAGGTGAAGTGGAAGATCAGCAGTCATCTGATCCAAGGCCCCTTGAAGTCAACGAAGTCATGCTCTGGGGCCACAAATCGAAAATCATATCAGTCTCTTTGCATAATTAACGGAATCGCTTCCAATGACTGATGAAATAAATAGTTTTGAACTCTAGAGCTTCAAAGTCGCTCAAAGGAACTAAGCCAAAATAGAACTGACCTTATGGTTAATCAAAGGCAAACTCGAATCAAGCCAAGACTTAGAACTCAAGAGAATTGCACCCACTAGACTGGGAGCAATCAGACGATTTATGGAGAAACCCTGGGTACAGCTCAAGTGCACCAATAGTCCTGTGGCATGGGGGGCACTACACACACTTGAATAGCCACAAGGAAGGCCGAGCTAATCATACCGCAATTTTGTTATGCCTGATCAAAAATTATAGCATTCTGACAACTATGGACTTAACGACTTAGCTAGCGCAACAAACGAAATAATACTTATTTACTTCTTCCCAACTCCTCCTTTACCACCTTTGATGCCACCTTTTCCTCTTAGATTATATGCCAGTTAAAGACCAATTCTCTAAAGGCGGTTTGGAACAAAAACTGAGGTTCTTGCCTAAAACTCCCATACGCTCCTTCTTCATAAACATCTCCATGCGATCGGCTGTAGATCTCTCCACTATGATAACCTTATCTGTTTGGTCATGCAAATCTTCTCGAAATATGGAAGGATCATCCAAGCCATTGTTACCCGATCCAAAGACTAATTATCTCTTAGAACTTATGAAAATCACGTTCCAGCGAAGTCAAATCGCCGGATTGATGGGAAAACTCGATGCTTACCTTCTAAGAACTGGTATCACTCCTTCAGCACCAGGAAGGCCCAAACCATTGTGCGCATCCCATAAGCCGCACATTCACCGCGCATCACGTCTTGCACTGTGGAACCACACTCTCGAAATCCAAACTCCTCACTTTACTTGAAGATTGGCAACGTCAAGAAGTTCCAAACCGTTCCGGATCGACAGGTCGTATCGATCCCAAAAACCACGAATTTCGTAAGCCACGCACTCTCAAAAGCCATGCATTTCATAAGCCATACACTCTCAAAAACCACACATTTCGTAAGCCATGCATTCTCAAAAGCTACGCATTTCTTAAGTCGTGCACTCTCAAAAGCCATGCATTTCATAAGCCGCGCACTCCGAAAAGCCATGCATTTTGTAAGTCGCACACTTTATATGTTGTGCACTCTTAAGAGCCGTGCATTTCATAAGCTACGCAAGCACTGCTTGACATGTCTCTGGCATCATTAGCAAAACCTTAAAATTTTCTAAGTACCGGTGTTGTCTCGACAATGCCGGAAACTTGTCTATTGCAGGATTAACAGGGATCAACACTACCCAAAAAACTAACATTGCTCCGGTAGTGCCGCAAAGTTCACAAACTAAGAAGTTAACAAAGAATTCCGATCTCTAACCAAAGTTAATGTACAAAATGTCTAAATTCAAGATATCCAAGTCACGAGTTCCTAGAGATAGGAGCTGCAACATACCTTTGGCTGGGGACATCCAAGGAGCTGTCCAGAACATCAAGTCTCACACCAATTGTTTTGAATAATCAGCCCTGTGGACTGAGAGGCACACAACACATTAATACTTGGTCAGGATAGAAAATTGCTCCAACTTGCAAATAAATAGGAACTTACCATCATCCAGAGATAGACGACGATGGAAGGCATTTTCAGTATCAAATCGTCAATGCACAAGTTTCTAAAGATAGAAGAAGTTGCTCGACCGAGGTCTCAAATCCCAACTTGTAGAAAACCATCTGTTATCTGAAGATAGACAATAGTGAGGAGAGAACATTCAAAATCAAGTAGCTATACCATTGATTCCCGAAGATTGGAGCCAAGAATAAGATTGATATTCGCAGTAATGCTGTCAGTCCAACATAACACATATGGCCTAAAACAAGCAAGGTTCAGTGTTACAGATTTAAGACAAACAATACCGAACTCTATCGATCCATGATTAGGATAGGAATGAGCACGATCGTACCGGAGGCAATGTGATGACTCGCTCCATAATTTATAATTTTATATAAGAACCTGGAATTTGGTACCTAGAAATGAAGGGTTCCATAGATAGAAGTCAGATCATAAAAAAAATCGGTTGGAGGAAATCATATTTTTCATGAATAAGAGAAACCATGGATTAGTAAAGAAACAACCCTGCATTTCCAAGGGTAACACTTGATGGTGATAAACAAGGCTAGGCAATGGAAACGTCTGGGACTCCTATCCTTCTAGAACATGGCGTATCCCAAAGTTAAGCAACATTGAGAAAAATACCTACAATGGGTTGAAAGATATCTACTCAACTATACAAGATCGGAGGAATGATTCAATCCTAACCAACATGACTTTAACATTTTCCAAAAATAGGCAGCACTAAGAAAAGACTTCTACAATCCAATCATCGAAGTGCAAGTTTTCAAAGGCCGAAACTAGTGCCTACCTAGATTAAAAGCATTATCGAATCGGTAGGGATAATCGATCCCAACCTCCAAAGTGTTGGTGTTGCCTCGGCAACGCAAAGGTCTTTTCTTATTTCCTAAGTACCGGTGTTGCCCTAACAACGTCAAGAAACTTTCTATTTCTTAAGTATCGGTATTCCCTTGACAACATAAGGAAACCCTCTATTTCCTAAGTACCGATATTGTCCCGGCAATGCTGGGAAATTTTCTATTCATTATGTACCAGTATTTCCTTGGCAATGCTAGTAGAACGATGAGAAATACCCACCGTAGTAAACCACCATGCACTAGCTTTCGTAGATAGAAGTAGATCCTCAACTGAGATTTTACCCTTGTCTTCAGAAAACTAACGTTGTTCGAAAATGGGCAACAACAGGAAGACATAACCTTTCATAGGCCAACCGGATGGTTCGACTTTTCATCACAGGTTTCAGTCGCTACATAGGAAAAAAGCATCATTGAAAGGAAATCCAAGGATTGAATTGGTGTGCTAATTTCTAGGGATGAAAGATGGTGCATAACCGAATGTCCTGAATTCAGCTTAGAAAGATTTTAGATACGGCCAAAAGATAGGCAGCCTTGAGGAAGTGTTGCTTGGAACCAAGCAACTAGGTTATCAATTCTCGAAGACAGGAATTAGCATGTAAACATAAATTCCATGACGACAACAATCAAGCAAAGCATGCACGGCTAAGGACGTGTATGGATAATCATGGAAGGTCGGAACTAAAACCATCGAACTTCCTCAATCATTGAATAGGATTGAGAGCCAGACCAGGGGCAATCGAATCATTTTTCCCAAACCTCTCCATCTCTTACAATTACCCAAATATAGGCGTTCGAAATAGCTAGTCCCTCGAGTAGGGATAGATGCACAAATACTTGGTCGAAAGAAATATTACAAAGTCAAAATAAGAATAACCGTGAGGTTGGTTACATAATGGTTTTGTATTACAAAACAGAGCATTCTAGCAACAAAATCACCAACAAAGGAACTAGACAATTTATCATTTAGAAATCAACCGTCGCTCGTAGTCTAGCGACGACGAGAAGGATCGATGACCTACTTATGGTCTACTAGATGATTTGGTTCCAACTTGTAGGAATACGCCATTACCCAAAGTTTGATGATGTTAAGAAGAAACCCTCGAAATGAAGCTATCGATACACCGGCTTTCAAAAACAGAAGCAACAGTTTGATTGAATTTTCAGCCCTACCTTTTGGCACCTCATGTCATTTGAAGATTCACAACATCAAAAAAAAATCCACAGAGTTGAGTCTTTCACACATGAGTTTCTGGAGATAGAAACTTATACATGATTAGGATCTCAACACTGGACTTGGAAGAATTCACTCTAGCAAAATATGACGGTAACGCGCCTTTCCAACACACGTACCTAGAATCACATTGGATGATAATGTTAACTTAGAGGAATTCAATTACAGTCAGGAAATAAACATCATTGAAAAAACCAGAGCTTGGAATCAACCAGCAAAGTCCCTAGTTCCTGGAAGTAGGAGCTATCGTATCAATCAAACTGGGGTAATCAACGTATTGCCCCGGAGAACTAGTCTCCCAAAAACATATAGACCTAGTATTAAGAGAAATCAGCCCTACAGACTTTGTTGAAACAAACTCAATTGAGCATGAGTAGGGATTAGCTATAAAATTTGCTAGACCAAGCTACCTCATAGTTCTGAACAAAATTATGAAATAGAATATGTCGAAATGACCACAGATGTATTACTTACGTGTGTAGAATTATAGTAAACAAGTATGCTGCATATGAACACAAGAGGTGCAACAGCAAGAAAAGGCAATGCTTGGAATAGAGCAATTAAACCAATAGTCCCTAAAGACAGAGTCTAGTGTGTAGGTTGAATTTCGAAAAATGCAAAGGAAGGATAATCGTAATCGAACAAGTCATGCGCTAGTTTTCAAAGATTAAAATTATGCCTGATCGAACTTCAATTATAAGTCTACAAGAGTAGTTGTGCCTTGTAATTTAACTGTAATCAATCATCCCAATATGGCAGGAATAATAAGTGAAACCTAAGTTGTGAAGGACCAAGCTTCGGGAGGAGTGGAAGTCCCTCTGCCAGACTTAAGATTGGATGACCGAAAAGTCATTTTCAATAATAAACTTGGCATTCAACCCTATCGGGCATCTTTTACTTAATAATATGCTCGTATAACCAATACCTGGAATTCAAGGGAAGTCTGCATATGTTGATCCGTCGGGCTCTGAGCATTGACTGGGGAAGATGCAGTGTGTTATCTACATGAGAAGAGTCCAATATCTTGAATACTGCAAACGAACAATCTAGTGTAGATAGCTTGCTTACACTTGAAAAAATGATCCAGACCGTCCTTTGAAATTATCTTTTACGTCTTATCCATTATCGATCAATGATCGTTAATGGAGCAGCCGCTGTCCAAAGCAAGGCGAGAAGCTATTCTGTTCAGGATCACTAGAGTACAAAAATGGGAAGAGCGATACGATTGGATCATCCACTATATCCTATTTTGGAATAAATCATCGCATTAGAATTCAAAATGGCCACAGAAACTTAACCAAGTCCTCAAAAAGAAACAGTTAAAGACAAATAGCAAGACTTTTCTCTAGAATGGCGTACAATCGTTCGAGACAAAACTTAGCTTCACCACCGGTCGAGTTATAACTATATAAGTCGACTCCAAACCTATGTCGTGCACCCACTTACTAACTTAAATGCTTGTGTAAACTACAGAGCAAAGATTGCATCGTCAATACCAAAATTTTAGACCGAAATCCAAGAATGAATGGCTACTAGAATTCGGTCAATTGAAAACAACATCTTGAGATGGACTCCGACGATTCACTGAAATTCACAGAATAGTAATCCGAAACTAGTCTTGTTGTTTACAACGAAAGCATACTCTAATGAGAAAATGTTAACTCGATTTTTATCCTAACAGAATTCAACAGGAGTTCAAACATCCAGACTAACCAGAATGACTAGAAACTTGAACAAGGCACCTAAAAGAACAAGCCAATGGAACTTAAGAGAAACAAGCCAAAAATCCACTGTGCAAATGGATCGCTGGCGATCCATCATCCATAGATCGCTAGCGATCCAAAAGAAAGCATTACAAGTTGTCAATGCCTCTTTCATCATGATCTACTACCTCTTCTAAGAATACTTATCAAGTTTTATAGCATTCTAAGCAGTGTAGTTCAAGAAGTAAAGACACATTTGATTCAAGCTGTTTACCCGCTCATTAACCAAAGCGGCTAACTTAAAATGGACTTAGAGAACTCATAGGAAGTCGGATTGACTTGAAATTTTGGGATTACATTTAGAATACATAAAATAAGGCTCTCCCCAAAAGTGAGCTTGATTGGATAAGGCTAGATGGGTCACTCACGACCTAACTAGATGGGTCACTAGTGGCCCATATAGAATGGGTTCCACCACTTGAAATTTTTATGGTAGTTCCCTGACACTCTCTAGAGTATACTTGTAAAGTTTCATGTAATTCATTATGTTTTGAGTGAGTTATGGATGATTCTTCTGGACCACATGGCCTATGAAGACGGATGATCAAACAAACTCCAAACGACTTGATATTTGGACAAGGCACTTAAATAGAAGATAGAAAGACAATCAAACTAAAATAACTCAAAAATATGATAAGTGGATGGATAGCTAGCGATCCATCCCCTGCGGATAGCTAGCATTCCATCAAGATAGGTCGGATCACCCTTAAACTTTCCAAGCTCCTTCGTATCACTATGTAAGGGCTTCTAGTAGAAAAATATGCTAAGTTTATGGATAGCTCGTGATCCATCCCCTATAGATAGCTAGTGATCCATCCCCTAGGGATAGCTAGCGATCCATCAAGATAGGTTAGATTTCCCTCAAACTTTCCGAGCTCCTTCATAGCACTAAGTAAAGGCTTCTGGTAGTATGCTAAGTTGATGGATTGCTAACGATCCATCCCCAATGGATAACTAGCGATCCATAGAAATGACTCAAATGGATTTGAGATTTTTGATGATGACTTGGCATAACAACTGGACTCTTTTGCACTTAGACTTCAAGCCCAAGTGCTCTCCAACCCTATGCAGTTAATGCGCTCGGTAGATTCAAAAGGGTGGAGGTGCAAAAAGTCATAGCGGGAATACAACGAGGATATAGCGGGACATAGAGGATGGCTCTAAAATAGCATATAAAACTCATACTTAATGTTTTTACAAATATATAAATGGTAATCAAATGAAAAATCATCATTCAATTGAATTGTAAATAATACGTAAATAATTTTAAATAAAAACACGTGCGAATATACTTTAAATAAACGAAAAACTGTTATATAACATAATTAAATTCGGTAAAATATTAGAGTATTTTCATTTCTAAAAATATATCAAAAATTAAATCAAATAAATTAATTTCATAATTTTATAATGTATAAATGCAATTTTTCAATTCATTTTATTAAAAAAGATATAGCGGAAATAGCGGAATATAGCGGAAATAACGGGATATAGCGGAAATAGCGGGGATTAAAGCGGAAATGCTATATTTTGGGGCTATATGGAAAAATCGTAGTGGTAGAAATCTGCTATGAGATATAACGAGCTGTAGCGGGATAATAGCGGGGCATTAACTACACAGAGTCCAACCTCTATAAACACAATCCTACCTACAATATAAAGAGAATCTTCTGGACTGGCTGTTGGAACTCGATAGAGATTACTTTCAACTCTTCTCCTCTAACACAATAGTCATATAGGGGTTCACTATGATTCTCCAGTGAACTCTTATCCTCGTGACTTGATTTAACTTAGAATATTCGATCATATTGTAATCTGGTTCAACTTGTAATAGCAGTCAGTTAAAATAAAGTTATAAAGTAGGCATAGACTTCATCAACAACCGAACCACTGTGAAAATCTTCTTGTTTTTTATTATTTCTATTCTTTTTACATTTATTCTCTATATTATTGCTCTGTAAGAACAGGCTGGTGTTTTAACACTCAATCCAAGGTGCTGATCCATTTTTTGATTAACACATCGCTCTGTTTTTCAACATTGTCCCCCTTGCACTGACTTGTACCTTGACTTTGTTTTACTTAGCATTGAAGTAAAATTGACTTTGGTTTGAAACTTTGGCTATATATGCATATATGCACGAAAGCATGAACATTTTCCATTTTTTTTAGGCAATAGACATTTTTCCTTTCACTTTCATATTTTTTTTTCTTTTCCATGCAAACAAAATACACAACCACCATTCCATGCTTGAAAATGAGAACATATGCATGAATAAAAGGGAAGCCATGTAAGAAATGAGAGAGCACGCATGAGATAAAGAAGCAAGAAAATGAGGCATGCATGGAATTGAAAATACGAACACATTTTCACTCTCTGCTTGAGCATAGATTTTTCCTTCTCTTCTTTTCAATTCTTTTTCTTTCTTTTTTTCCTCGGTATATATTTGCATGGCCATGAAGGGAACGTGTGGTCGTGAGGTGGAGAGTATGTGCGGAGGTGATGGAGATAGTGTGCGCAAGGTAGTGGGAGATGGAAGGTAGGTACTTGCATGGCTTCGCAAAATGAAGGAGTTGAAGTGGCAAGCGTGAGCTTGCATGAATGAAGAAGCCAGGAGCATGAAAACAAAAGGAAAGAAGTATAGAGCTACCGTTCATAACAAAAGAATTTGCGCTTAGGTCGTGTTTAATGTGTTCGATTGCATGGTGTATGAGGGGTTTATTTTGTAGGTGCTAGCTTTGAGTATGGAAAGTGGTTGGCAGTGGGCTTGGGCTTTGCAAGTTTTGGTCGGGTAGGCTAGGATACGGGACTTTTGGATATTGGGTGAGAATATTAGTAATAATTATATTATTGTGTTAAGAAATTTAGTTATTAATTAGTTAATTAATTTATTCTAACTTTCAAAAAGTATAACTCATCCATACGAAGTCCGTTTTACCCATGGTCTTCGACACTAGATTCGTATTAAAGAGTAGAACACACTAGTATAAATTTTTGATAAATTTGGTGAAGCAAAAAAATATTGATAAAATATTAGTGATGTTTTATTAGCACAATAAATCTCGATTCTATTATTTAAATTTGGACATTTATGATTGTTTATTGATGTGTTTGCTATTTATTTAATTTATTGATAATAATGTGTTGTTGTTATTATTCTTTATTTGATTGTTTGAATTTTACTCGACCAGTTTATGAGCATTGATTATTGTTTATTGATTGTTGATTCGTCCTTGATTGACCAGTTTATGAACAATTAATTTCCATGGGTTTAATAGAAAATAATTGTAGGCCGACACCTTACGATTTATTTCATAATTTGATTATAAGGTGATTAGAGATAATATGTGGTTCATTTAATTATTATAGTTGGCTATAATAATTTGCCTTCAACTTAAATGGAAATGTTTTTCATAGTTGGTTTTATAAATGAAACTGTAATGAAATTTTCAAAGAAAAGAAGATATTTGGAAGTAAATATTTTGAAGTGATAAAAAAAGTGATTTATATAAAGAATGGTTTATAAAAGTGTTTATAAACGAAGAGAATTTTGAGGACTAAAATCCCGTTGTTTGAAAATGATTTTAAAGTGTTTTGAGAAATGAAAATACTATGACTGAAAGTATTTGTGAATATTAGTGAAAATGATTTATCACTTCAGGATGTAAAATGATTTGTTATGTTACCGATGATTCGGGTAACCTATAACTAAAAAGGTGGGCAAGGGAGGTGCAGATGTTTTGTAGCCTTGGTATAGTCCACTCGATAAACAGAGAGACATAAATATCTATGTTTTTAGATGGCTGGGACCCAGTTGCCTCGTTTTGGCTAGAGATCTCATGCTTTGGTTGGATATATTTTGATATGCATTTATACAGATTATTTGATATCGTTTTTAAAAGTAATTTTATTTTTAAATCCCGAAGTAAAGTATAATTTGATACAAAAGATGTATATATTATTTCAAAGGTTTTGAAACAAGGAAATCGAGAATTGAGTCCAAAGATATCATATTCGAAAAGGATTATATTTTGAAAATAATACAGTTAATTAGATTTGGGAAATCTAAATGTGAGGATTAAGCTAAGGAGGTAGATTTGGAATCTACATTTGCATTTTATATGATATGTAGTTTGGAAATTGCATCTTTGTTTGTGCATCGTAAGCTCCTTGAGTCCTATTTACGGTGGTAGAACTATGTTGATTTGATCCTGTATCTAATTGGGTACCCAATTGATAGGGATACGTAGGCGGTCCTAAGTGGTAGTGATGCTGCCCCAATAAAAATTAACCTTTTCCTATTTTTTGTTTATCGTTTGCTATTTATCTTGTGTTGTTACATCCTTTCTGCTTACCATTTTATTACGCATTTAACCTGTTTATTGAGTTTAGAGGAATGACTATTGTTGTCTCTCTTATCAAAGTTTACAGTGGTTGATTTATTGTACTTAAGTTTTCTTTGTATTAAAGAATACATTGTAGAATAAATGATTACTCTAATAACTTGTATAATCAAAAGTTTTATCTTATACATTTAATAGTGTTGAATATTTGTAAAATTAGTGTATTAAGTTAGTGGTTTTCATTCATAGTCTTAGAACAGATGAGTTTTCAGCGATTTTGACTTGTTTGAAAATCCGGAGACGAAAACCAGGTTCATTACACAAAATATCATCAGTGAGCTTAAAAATAGATTAGAAATTCAATTCCCTTAGATGATTTATAAGCGATGAACTTATGCCTGATACTGTAGTTCATAAAAATATGTACATGCTTCAATATTTAAATTGTTTAAATGTTTAACAAGGATCGACTTGAGTCAATACAAACGATTTGTTGGTTATTTTCGAATTCGACCAATGTAAAATTAATAAATGTTATAAATTAATAATAAAATAAGGTATAAATGTTTTATAAAAAATTTAGCGGCATTTAATTATATATTTAAAGGTTGAAAAATTGTTAGAACAATGTATGAACATCGTACTGATTTAATAAATAAATGACTTCAGATAAATGGCCATTTAAGTTTTAGATCATTAATTTGCACAAAATATGGCAGCCCATGATGGCCATATCAGGGTCTCCCACATAGCGGACAAGGAGGCGAAATGATTTGATTAATGGAGAATCAGTTGTTGACTAGAAAGAATCATAATTGATCAAGGAGTGCAAAGAGAAGTTATCTTTTTATCCATAGTCAAAAGTGCCTATAAATAAATCTCTTCCTTTCCATCCGCAATACAAAACAAAACCTCTAAACCCTAGCCTTTATCAACCACTAGTGAATCCAAGAAGATGGCGTTGCAAATTGTCACAAGGGGACAGAGGGAAAGACTAATAACTAAAGTACAAGACGACGACATGATGACAAGGAGGAGGTAAAACTTTATTATATACACACACACACATGAATACTTTGTACATCAAACTATTAAGTTAGTTTTTGATTTAATATTTAAAAGAAGTTTTTTTCCCTTTTTGTTTCTCTTATATCAATTTCAACAAAAAAGTTTGAATTTTTTGATTTCTTTTTAGCGTTTAGTAACAGTAATAGAAACTTATTTGAATTTAATTATATATATATATATATATATATATATATGTATGTATATGTCTATCTTATGATTTATTGATTTAGCTAAAATGAAAGTTATACATATATTTATTTACACTGTGGTTTGAATAAGAAATATATATATATATATATATATATATATATGTTTTATTTGTGGATTTATAAATTAAAATAATTGTTCAATTAACTAAATCAAAATCAAATAAGTTAATATGTGATCAAGGTACCAACTAGGAAACATACGTTGTTGTGTATGTATGTCTATATGCATGTGTGTATCCACAATTCACAATTTATTAAAAGGAATTGTTTTATTTTATAACCTAATATATGTAAATATTTATTTATTCGTTTAATGTATGTATGTATGTATATGTAGTATTTTATAAGTGAAATTACATTCAAATTAATTAATGGTCAAAATTGAAATTAACATATGTATATATATTTTTCATTAATCAATTGTGTAACCGATTCCAAGTTTAAATTGACATGTCATCACCATTAACCACAAATGCAATAACAGAAGGTGACAACCAGTATATTAATTTGAGACGAGGTTCAACTTTGACCACTATAAATCTTAGTGGTCATTGATTAACATACGATGTTTTTTTAATTATGTACACCTTTTACATGCCACATTTATAATGTTTAACATGTTTGTGTTATGAACTTGGACATAATATAAATTTAAACAATAAATTAAAATAGGGGAAAATAAAACGACATTGAATTTATACAAGTCATACTAACCAAATATAAATAATATAATCAAACTAAAATTAAAACACAAATGTTTTCAATACAAATTAATGAAATTAAAATCTAAACACAAATCCTTTTTTTTAATTCACTAAATATGTTTTAGTGTAATAGTAAATTATTTGTGCAAACACAAACTAAAGATCTTGTGCAATTTAATAAATGGTAAACATTTGAAATTCACACCTCCGATGCTAGTGCACCTGATCCAATAATGGTATTAGAGTTTGCAATGTGTTTATATGAATAATTAACCAACACACAGGATGGTCTTTTGGAAAAATTATCTTGATGGGTATCTAAGAAAAATGTGTTTAACTATGGAGAATGTTAATTAAGAAACATTCTCATGAATGGAAAACCACCCCGCTCCTGGCATTAGCCTAATTCATCGAAGTGGTCTCTTTTGAGGGTATGCCCATGTGGAAGGGTCAAAAGTATTTTAGGCCTTATGGTTGATTCAAATAAGCATATTTGAATATTATAAAATTTTATAAAGAGTTATAAAATATGAATTTAAAAATTAGTTTAAATTCAAATTCAAATTCAAATTTATAAAGGCTATAAATAAATTAATCAAAATTGTTTTAATGTATACAATTTAAAATTGTATTTATAAAGGTTATGTATACAATTTAAAATTGTATTCATAAAGGCTATAAATAAGTAAAAAGATAAATTTAAATAAATATAAAGTTTATATTTTATATTAATCAAAATGTTTAATGAACTATAAATGTTATAATCAATTAAATTATGTGTGTGTATAATGTATATAAAGAAAAGAGAGTGGTTTTGTAAATTAAAACCCATTAGACTTAAGGAAGTATAGATTGTATGTAAATCCAAGATATATGATATCATGAATTATACTCATCAGTTTAAATAGTTGATAATACTCTATGAAAATTATTTTGAATGCAGAATTTAAAATAATTATACTCTCCATCATTTATAATATAGATAGGGTACCTCACATATCTATGGTTATTGAGCAACCTTAAGCCATATAATATCTATGCTGATGTTTATATTATCTATAAATAAGTAAGAATGTTATATAACCTTATTAAGCAACCTCAAATTGTAACGACCCGTATTTTTAGCTTCGAATTTGAGTATTTAGTCTGTTTAAATATTCAGATTTGAATTTATATTATAATAAAAATCTATATTTCAAATTAAGACATGATTTTTGATGATGTGTTTTCAGTTTAATTTATAGGATTTTTTCATAAATTTTAATTTGAAAAATAATTAAATTTTCATCTGACGCTCTTTGCAGCAAATGTTGACACTTTTGAAACTTAACAAAATAAGTTAACTTGTCTATTTTATTTTTATTTTGTGATCGTGGTGCATTTTTATGCGCGATTGTAATTTTATTTCTGTCATTCGTAGCTCGTATGCGAACGGAATTTTGTGTAGCGAGGTACCACAAAATCAGTACACTTTACATTTCTTGATATATTCATGCACACACGTTCTCCACTATCTTTCCCCATGCTTGCATTTCTTTTCACCATACCACATCATTTCCTGTTTACTTTAAGTATCTATACTTTCAAGTTTATAAATAAGGATACATTGGCACATAAAAGAGGAAAACACATTCTTCTACACGCATGGAACATGTTGCATGCAACAACATATATTCATATTAACTCTTTATTTAATAATTCAAACAACTCTACCACACTAAGATTTAGTCAAAACTTCCAACATGAAAATTGTAGAGGATGAAGAGATCTGCACTTTTCGTTTAAGTTACACTTGTAATGGTGGCTTGTAGAGGTGATGGTGGCCGTAAATGTTGACGTGAAGCAATGGAAGAGGGGAGATGCGAGTGCATGGGCTACATGTTCATGCATGCAAGGCTATGTGAATAGTAGTGTGCAGGCGTGCATGATTATGGAGAGAGCAAGAACGTGTGCAAGTGGGAAGAGATGCGGTTTCATTTATATCCAAGCGCGTGGAGGAAAAAAAAGAAAGAAGGAAATAGAGAAAGAAAGGAGGGAGGTGCTACTCTTCATTTCAATGTGGACCATTGTGGGTGCTTGGGATTTTTTCTGTAAAAGGATGTATCATGTGCATGCGTATCATTTCTTCTTGGGATTGGGCCTTGGTGGGCTAAGGTTGGGTGAGAGTTTACTTTAGTTAAGTAATAATTTAGTTTATTTAAATTAATTTAAGTATATTATTTAATTTTGTGTTACTTATATTAAAGAGTTAATTAATAGCTAAATTTAGGAAATGAATATAGAGAATCTTGTAGGTGTTGAGAACATGCAGGTAGGAATTGTGAATGGTAAGTGGGCTTAGGCTTGCATTTAGGTTGGGGTGGATTTAGTTAAGTTTATTTAGTTTTAATTATATAGTTGTTTTTATTAGTTAAATTAAATTGCTTAACTTTAAACACGTTTAACTTTCCCATACGAAATCTGTTTTACCCACTGTTTTTGATGTTAGATTCGCATTAATAGAACACACTAGTGTAAAGAATTGACAAAGTTGACAAAGTATAAAATTTTGATAAAATATTTATTATTAAATATCTAATTCTATTTATTTTCAAATTGAACGCGACGAGTTGCGTTGAGATCATATCAGCGAATACTACGATATGGAATTGGTTTGGTAGAGATAAAGTTGAACGCCTGTTCGATTTTAATCTAAACCGGAATGCCTTGGCGACAACAGAGATTTTGGTGAGTTAAATTCACCTTTTTGGTTAACTAGAAAAATTATATAGCGGATAAAATTTTTGATTAGATGTTTAGATGATTTACTGTTTTATCCATTGGTTTGCATTTATTCCCGCCCCTAGAGCGGACGACCTTTTATATATACCCGCCTAGCAGCGGATGACCCATAATTGAATTATATATGAGCTGTGATCCAAGGGGACATACTGGAGGGATCCAGCAAGATTCCTTACCACTGTTGAGTATTATTTGTAATTATGTGTTGATATACATATGAGTTGTGATGCGGGGGACAGGTTAGAGGGATCCAACAGATTCCTCATCATTGTTGATTTTAACTTCAATAGTATTCCTATTATATAAACTATTGGATATTAAACCTGAGTGTTGGCTCTAATGATTATGACATTATTATTTTTATGGCAAGGCCAGCCGGTTTTTATAGTGGACCGTCCACTTTTTATTACAACAAACGTAATAAAAACATACAAGGAATAGGAGATAGGCATGATGCCTATGCTACTATAGCAAGTTGCACAAGGCAATCATAATTACAACTCTCAATACCCGACTAACAAGCACAGAAGCACAAAAGACAATGATCAAAGCTCCAACCTCAAAAGCTAAATTTTACTCTAACACATATACCTAGTATAATTCAGTAACACAAGACCTAAAAACCGTACATGGAAAACAACCAGATCAACAACTCCCAACAGAAGCCATAATCACTTGCAAGTCACAAAAATGGTTAGCAATTGCCACCAAAGATACTAGAGACATGACACCGTCCATCAAGGCAAGTAGCAACAGCCAACCAAAGCTAGCATGATGCCAAAAAACCAGATATCAAGACAATGTAACAATATCCATAGCCATAATAAAGCCAAGGAACTGCAAAGCCAACGCCACAACCAACAACTTGACCATGAGACTGAAAAACACCTAAAATGATAAAAAACTTCATGTTGCAAAAGCAATCCGAAAAGCATTGAAAGGAAATGAAAAAACAAAGTTGTGGACTTGGTTGCAAATTACTCAACATCAAAAGGAAATGGAAAATTAACAGAACAACAAAACTCGAAACCCGAAGGACATAAAACCAACCAAAGCCAAGATCTAGAGGTGCCATAAAGGAGAAAAGGAAAGGCAAGTGAACGACCAAAACCCAAATTAGAAGCATGGCGATCAAAATCAAACAACGATACTTCTATTGAAAGCGATCACCAAGGACCTGCTGACATGATGAAGACGCAAGGAGGAAAGAATACAAGCCAAAATCTTGAACCCTTACTTCCAAACAACAAGCGAAAGGCAGATCTGAGCCCAAAAGAGGAAGCAAGGAGTGGTCTAGTCACGATTTGAGAAATCAGGATTGCGAAAAAATGTGGCTTTGCAGCAATGAGAAAAGCAAGGTTAGGAGGAGGAAGAAGATGATAGATAGGCGACGTTGGAAATGGTTAGCACGAAAGAGAAGAAAGGAGAAAAGTGAAAGGCGGTTGAAGAAGAGACCTAGTCCCCATTGATGCAAAGCTCTATATTAATTTAACATATTATGATTTTGATTATGACATCATTATATGTTCAAAAACTTAAACCCTGTAGTGATAGAAAATCAATATCCATATTGATTAAATGTTGGGTAGCTATTGGCCTCAAATTAGTATTTTAAAAATACTATAAATCATCATTTGAATTAGAATTGGTTTTTTTGAGATAGGAAATGATTTTAGAAACCGAATTTGGGTTTCAAAAATATTTTGTTTTAAAAGATTTAATTTCTAATTTATCCCAACCTTTTTATCTATCTTTTTCTTTATTTATCTATATTTAATATTGATTTAAAGTTATTTATTTATAATTAATATTGTTTTTAAGTTTATTTATCAGTATGTTAATATTTTGAAGATTAACTATTTAAATAATTTATATGGTTTGAAATTAATAATAATGATTTATTAATGTTGTTTTAGAAATTAATTATTATTATTTATAACAAGGTTTAAAATTAATTATTAGTATTTTTATTAAAAATGTCTTTGAAATTAGTAATTATTGTTTTAAGATGTTTTAAGTGTTAACAATTATTATTTATTTATAAGATTTGTTGTTAATAACTATAATTATATAATAGTGTTTGAAGTAAAAGAATGTTATTTATTTATAATTGTTTGAGATTTATAAATAGAGTTTATAAAATAGAAAGAGAGTTTTATAGAATGATTTAGAGACTTAAAGGGAGATTATTTACCAGATAAAAAGAGTTTATAAATGATTTCAGATATTTATAAAAGAATTTTGAAAATGGGTTTATCGATTTAAAAGAAGAGTTTTATAAATAGTTGTATGGATTTGTAAAGAGTTTCTAAATGTTTTGAAATTTATAAAAGAGTTTATAATTGGAAGTGAAGGTTAGGTTTTATATGGAGTTTTATAGATGGTTTCAGAGGTTTATAAAATAGTTTTATAAATGGTTTTTGAGATTTAAAATGGATTTATAAATGATTTTAGAATTGTATAGAAAGGAAATCTTTCTCAATTTTGTAAATATGCTTATAGCACTAAGATAAGTATATATATTTTTCCTAAGTATGGAATAAAGGGATTTATGGGTATCTCTTTGTAAAGGTATTTATATACAAATATTACAAAGTGATTTTCTTTATAATTAAAAGATTAATTAAAAGGAGGCTCGTGGTCACTTATGTGTTTAATCAATGTTGATTTTCAGTTTTGAAATAAATCCCTGAAACTTTGAATGTTTGTTTATTCGATAGCTAAATAACCGACTATCGAATTTGGACCCAAAAAGTAACTTTGAAAATAGGAGAAACATGTGAGTTATATGGCACAGTTATCTCCGATGATGTTGTACTGTGCGTATAAATCTCATTTCATTCTCCTAGGACAATGATAAGGAATTCCGCCCACTAACAGTTAGGAGGTGATCTCTGCTCTTATCTTTGATTGCTTACTTCCTACAGAACCGAGTTTAAGTTTACTGGAAACTAGCGAATGTTGTTTCGAAGAGATTGGGACCGAATATGTTATCTGAAAACCACTTCGATCCAACCACGTTTCATAGTTAAGACATCTTGAAGATGATGAAATTGAAGATGGAGCTCTCAAGCATTTCGTTCAATCCCAGAACGAACTTGTATAGATGAATGCTGGTATTACATTGTTTCCTAGAGGGCAGTGTTAGCAATCTAAGTGGGAAGTGCTATATAAAAGTTAAAAGTAGCATCAATCCTCATCAACCGGGAATGACTAAAACATGGAAGATGCAGCAGGGCTAAGTGGGTCGCTTCCAAGTAGGGTATGATCATCCCTACCTAGAGTCGATATTATCTCTCATTTGTATGCTTTGAGGCCTAATAACTGAGAGGTGATCATATTCGGTACTACTAGTCAAGTGGTAGGCCGGTCCTATGTTGGTAGAGGATCCCGACGAGGTCCTCGGTGTTATTTTATCTAGAGATGCATAGTGGCTGGCAATACTCAATAGCCCAGTTATTGTGTTGAATCCACTCAGCAATAAGCGTCGTATGGACTTAGTTATGCCCAACTATGCTGAAATGTGAGATGCAAGCATTTCAGCTATATTCATATTTTACTTGACCCCTAGAAATTATTATAGTATTAATGGATTTTTTAATAGAAAATGTTTTGGTTATTGTAAAGTAAAAACTTATCCATGTTTATGTGCGGCGTGGTCTTACGAGAAACTTTTGATTTTAAAGGTTTTTATTGTTAGGGATGCGGATTAAGGATCTTAAGACAGAAATAACACTAGAGGGGGGGTGAATAGTGTTTTAAAGAATATATGAACTATATGACTAAATTAAAACTTTCAAAACAAATCTAAACAAAATTCTAACACAGAATGATCACAGAAAGTATAACAAATGCAAATAGTAAAGTAAAGCAAGTAAAAGGAAAGAACACACCGGATTTTATACTGGTTCAGAATCCTCCTACATCCAGTCCTGCACCAAGGCAATATCCTTGTACAGATTTTTATAAGCCAATATCCAAATTACAACCCTCAATTTCTAAGGCCTTGAGGAACCCTCCTATCTTCAAGTCTGGGGTAAACTCTCTTGATTTACGGGACACAAGATCACCCTAATACTTCTTAATAACAATCCTTTTGAATGAATAGACTCTATGGACTTTTTGAATACAAATTAATCCTATAACTCTGAATAGCACTTTGGTCTTTAGTAGAATGATGGAGAATCAAATAGAGAGAGTATCTAAATGATTTCCTATTGAGAATTTGGCAGAATGATGGCACGATCTTGAAAATATGAAGTTTTATGGATATGGAATGATGGAGAAGAAAGATGAAGAAAATAAGAAAGTAGTTATTAAAAAAAATTCGTTTTGGAAGCCTTTATATAGATGCACAACAGTCATAACCATTGGCGAAAGGTTTTCGAACGAATGGACACTTCTTTTGAAAATTGAATTTTGAATCCAACTGTCACCATGTCGACATGGGGTATCCCCTTATGTCGACATCCCTTAGTTCAAAATTATAGAGATGTTGTTTTGTAAAGACAATTGAATTTAAAACAAGTTGAAACTTCTCTGAAGCAAAGTAAAGTGTTTAAACAATATTTTGAGATAGAGAATGAATATAAAACATTATTTTAAATATATATATATATATATATATAATTGATATAGACCGTCAATTATATAAGTAATATTTAAAATCAGAATAAGTTTTGATGTTTTAAAAATAGAAGTTTTTAAAATCAGAATAGAGGAATATTTCAAGGCTAAAACAAAGTTTGAAAATATTTTTGAAAACATGATTTTGAAAGCTAAAACATTTTGAAAACAGATTTAAAAACGTTTTGAAAAATCTATTCAAACTGAAATTGCAAGAACCTTCCTACAGAGCTCCTCCATATGACTCGAGTAATTGTACAAAGTAGTCTAAATGATTTTGACTTTCGTGGGTTTGTAAGCCACTTGTCGTAGGTTTATAAGCTACTTGTCGTGGGTTTGTAAGCCACTGGTTTCGGTAGAAATTGGGTTCCATCCCAAAAGAAAATTGGAAGAAAGATGAGAGTGTTATTATGAAGTTTTAACAAAATACTAGACACTTATCTTGAGATCTTGAAATCTTGATTCTCTAGAGTCTTGAATCTTGAATCTCTAATCTTCATCTTGAGTCTTTATACTAATCAGTCTTCGATGATACCTGCATATACTTCCTATATACATATATATATATATATGGAAATGTTAGTATATATTTTATAAAGTAAAGTATAATAACTATATAAGGTTGTTGTCATCAAAACATCATCAACTCAGTTCCTAACAATCTCTCTGTTTTTGACGATGACAACCCTTATTTATAAAATATTCTTACCATGCCATAACTCCCCCTTACTCCGTGTTTTCTTCTTAAAACTACAACTCCCCTTTATTCCATGACTCCCCCTTACACCAAGCACATATATTTTTATAACTTTCTCCCCCTTTGTCATCAATAAAAACTATTAACTACATTGCCGACGCCAACCACATATCCTTTAGAGTTGTCACCAAAATTGACTAATCCAACATCTTGATAAGTAATGTCCTTGAGTATCTCGGGATTTCCAGTCATGTGCCTCGAACAGCCACTATCAAGTATCCATTTATCTTTCTCAATTTGCACAGTTTGTCCATTGGGTGTTGATTCGTCAAAAGCCATATAACATGTCTGTCCCTGCATAACACACCAATTCGGTAGATAACTTGATTTTTCAAAATAACTATATGCAGACTTATGATACTTTGATGAAATGCATAGATTCAAAACAGTTTTAACGCAATTTTCCAAAAATTCCATTTTTATATTTTTCATGTTTTAGATTATGAAAACAATGAAAATCAATGCTCCGATACCAATTGTTAGGGATGCGGATTAAGGATCTTAAGGCAGAAATAACACTAGAGGGGGGGGGGGTGAATAGTGTCTTAAAGAATATATGAACTATATGACTAAATTAAAACTTTCAACACAAATCTAAACAAAATTCTAACACAGAACGATCACAGAACATATAACAAATGCAAATAGTAAAGTAAAGCAAGTAAAAGGAAAGAACACACCGGATTTTATACTGGTTCGGAATCCTCCTACATCCAGTCCTGCACCAAGGCAATATCCTTGTACAGATTTTTATAAGCCAATATCCAAATTACAACCCTCAATTTATAAGGCCTTGAGGAACCCTCCTATCTCCGAGTCTGGGGTAAACTCTCTTGATTTACGGGACACAAGATCACCCTAATACTTCTTAATAACAATCCTTTTGAATGGATAGACTCTTGGGACTTTTTGAATACAAATTAATCCTATAACTCTGAATAGCACTTTGATCTTTAGTAGAATGATGGAGAATCAAATAGAGAGAGTATCTAAATGATTTCCTATTGAGAATTTGGCAGAATGATGGCACGATCTTGAAAATATGAAGTTTTATGGATATGGAATGGTGGAGAAGAAAGAGTGAAGAAAATAAGAAAGTAGTTGTTAAAAAAAATTCGTTTTGGAAGCCTTTATATAGATGCACAACAGTCATAACCGTTGGCGAAAGGTTTTCGAACGAATGGACACTTCTTTTGAATTTTGAATCCAACTGTCACCATGTCGACATGGGGTATCCCCTTATGTCGACATCCCTTAGTTCAAAATTATAGAGATATTGTTTTGTAAAGACAATTGAATTTAAAACAAGTTGAAACTTCTCTGAAGCAAAGTAAAGTGTTTAAACAATATTTTGAGACAGAGAATGAATATAAAACATTATTTTAAATATATATATAATTGATATAGACCGTCAATTATATAAGTAATATTTAAAATCAAAATAAGTTTTGATGTTTTAAAAATAGAAGTTTTTAAAATCAGAATACAGGAATATTTCAAGGCTAAAACAAAGTTTGAAAATATTTTTGAAAACATGATTTTGAAAGCTAAAACATTTTGAAAATAGATTTAAAAACATTTTGAAAAATCTATTCAAACTGAAATTGCAAGAACCTTCCTACAGAGCTCCTCCATAGGACTCGAGAACTTGTACAAGGTAGTCTAAATGATTTTGATTTTCATGGGTTTGTAAGCCACTTGTCGTAGGTTTGTAAGCTACTTGTCGTGGGTTTGTAAGCCACTGGTTTCGATAGAAATTGGGTTCCATCCCAAAAGAAAATTGGAAGAAAGATGAGAGTGCTATTATGAAGTTTTAACAAAATACTAGACACTTATCTTGAGATCTTGAAATCTTGATTCTCTAGAGTCTTGAATCTTGAATCTCTAATCTTCATTTTGATGCTTGAGTCTTTATACTGATCAGTCTTCGATGATACCTGCATATACTTCATATATATATATATATATATATATATATATGGAAATGTTAGTATATATTTTATAAAGTAAAGTATAATAACTGTATAAGGTTGTTGTCATCAAAACATCATCAACTCAGTTCCTAACATTTATAACTTTAAAATCCATTTGGATGTTTATTCTCATGCTGGTTTACCAGATTGACTCGGGTTTTATTTTATTATAATTCTCGGGTAAGACGGAGCATATTACAGATTTAGTTAGGATGCTTTGGAGCTTCAAGGAACGAGCTTGGGGTCCAGAGACGTATTCATGTAGATGATTATTTTCCATTGCATTCATTATTGTATTTATCAGCAATTGTGAGGATAGGCTGTTATAACTATCAGGGCTGAAGTTGATTAATATACTCTGGTTGATATCTCTCTCTGTGTGTGTGTATATATATATATTACAGTTTGCTTTTGTGTTATGATTTGTTGTATATTATAGATTACTCATTCCGCTGTGAGATTCTGTGTGGTATTTTTTCATTTTATCTTCTTTTTTCTTCTTTTTTCCTAACTATCCACCTTTTCCATTTCAATCTGAGTGGGTCATGTGTGGTTTATTGTCTGCTTAAACTATATAGAAAAATGGGCTGTTACACAAATGTTACAATAACTCCCCTTAGGCTATCACGAAATGATGAGTTTGTTGAGCAACCTTAGTATGATAAAAGGTGGTTAGGTTTTATATAATAGACACAATCTGTAAAGAGTTACTTACTATTTACGGGGACTGCAATTTGTTCAGTAACCTCAAAGTTGTGGTAACATGATAAGCGAGTCCTAACACCCACTGAAGAAATTTATGAAAATCTCTCATCTCATTTTAGATTTTTGAGAGATGCAGAATTCGATAAGAGTCTTATTAGATAAATATAATAAACTAATCTAATAAGTATAAGAATATATGTGATACAAATGCGAACCCATGCTATGCACACGGTATATTAAAACCATGGAAATACAACAAACTTTTGTATGAATTTTTTTGTAGTAAACATATTGCTAATCTTGAACATTAATTTATCATCAACTAAACCACTAAGAATTATTCAAATGAAACTTGAACATCAATTTATCATCAACTAAACCACTAAGAATTATTCAAATGAAACTTGTTTATGATATCAACAAATAAGAGGTCAATTTTTATGAGTTTAGTACAACCATCTAAAAGTTGCTTATGAATAGCATGGTAGTCAGTAATAGTGAAAGAAAGATTTTGAAATACAAATGAAGAAAAGGTTGTAAAAGACTCGCAATATAGGAACCAAATGTGAAAAGAGAGCCTTAAAGTGTTTCTTGTGTAGAGATCTAGCTATGTCATTTTCTTGTCCCATCAAAATTTTGAGCAAAGAGGACCATTCTAACCAACTTCATTTTTTTCACTATCTGCCCGCAAATTGGACCATGGTTTTGTTCTAGGAATGCTTGTTAGTTTACCCTTCAATTCTTGTAGAGATCTAGCCCTACAATTAACTTGTC
This sequence comes from Allium cepa, assembly GCA_030765085.1. Classification (NCBI taxonomy): domain Eukaryota; kingdom Viridiplantae; phylum Streptophyta; class Magnoliopsida; order Asparagales; family Amaryllidaceae; genus Allium; species Allium cepa. The sequence continues at coordinate 430,235,403 of CM060929.1, read as the reverse complement.
GCAATCCATTAAAAGATTGAACAAAGAATAATATTAGCATTGGGGATATAACTAATAATATTGTGCCAGTGGGAAGATATACGTTACTTTTAGGATCAATAATCTAAATGATATTGGTGTCTATTAATCATCATGATCAAAATTTGTATGATAAAACTACCGAGAATGAAAGGCTACTAAGGCTAACAACATTAGATAAAGGTTTAGTTTCACTTTGGTCTATGTACATACATTTACTTTATGAAAATGAGTAAAATCTATGGTTACTCCAAACTTTAAAAGTTTATGATATTTAATTTATTATAACATTACCTTATTTCTTGAGCTCTACATACACTTATTGGAGACTTGTGACCTGGGCATGGAAATCTACTAGGCTGCCTAAAGCACAAGTCATACCTAATAAATATGTTAATATAAAGCATATTGGTAATATATGTATATATATCTTTAACTTAAATTTTTTGGAGCTAGATTAATGCATGTTTTTGGAAAAATTAACAATATCCAATATGTAGTGTTAGTATCATACAGGAATGCAAGCATTAAAACTATAATTTCTTGACTATGAATGGAGTTCAATTGATTTCGGTTTCTCATTAGATTTCATTGCACATAAGGTTAAATAAAATAATATAATCATGGAATTTTCTTTTTAGCAAGGCTAGCGGGGTTGACTGGTCCTTCACTAAATTTTATTGTAGAGAACAATAAAATAAACATAGCTTAGAACAAACTCCAAGCTAAAACCACGCAGTAGAAAAACAAGAGAAAACACACACATAAGTATACAATAAAAAGAGCAGCAAAGCAAGGAAAAGAACAAAAAACACAGGTAGTTGTTAAAATTTGGCGACACTATACGAGGATTTGTAGTGGTCGGAAGTATCTTCGTAACGGAGGAAACGGTTCGCAAATCGGAGTCCGGAGGTGGAAGTTAGAAGAGAAAAGGTGAAGTGGGCTGTTTGGGGACAACAACTAATTTCAGACGTCTGAAATTATTTTCAGACGTTTGAAATTGTTCTGGAGTGGTTCCAAAACACTCAGTCAGACGTCTGATCTGGAGCGAAGTCGCTCCAGAGACTTAAGTCAGACGTCTGACCCTTAGGCCAGACGTCTGGAACGATTTTTTTTCCAGTTTTTCATCTCACGGGCTTGGGTGAAAATTTGTGATATCCGAAGGGGCAATTTTGGAATATTGTCTAGGGTTTCTATTCTCCTATATAAGCTAGCCTCAGGTATCAGATTCGGGGGGAGAGAGAAGCGTGTGGAAGCAACAATAAGAGATCAACCTCCACCAAATTAGGGTTTATCAAAACCTAATTTTCTTCAATTCTCTTCTCCATAAAATCAATTTCTATTTTGATTATTGATCATTGTAATCAATCTCTTGTACTCTTCTCATCAATAATAATAAAAGCTCTCTCTTAAAGTGGATGTACACTAACACAACGTTAGTGGAACCACTATAAATCTCTGTGTGATTTATTTTCATTACTGCCTTGATCTTTGATTTGCTTATCTGCGATTTTGATTGATTGTGATTGGATTTGAGTTATCGATTGGTTGTTTTTACACTGCTTATCACGATCCCGTCTTCCGCTGCGCTCGTGGGGTTTCGATTGGAGTCGGAATCCCGCACCAGCATTTGGTATCAGAGCATCAGGTTTTGGTAGGTGGTTGTAGAGATGCCTGAATCAAGTAATAACTCCAGTAGTTCCTCAATGGGTACTCCAAGTGGTGTAGCTCCTTATGTACGTGGCTCGTACGTAGCTTCAGGATCACAATTGGTAATAGACAAGTGGAATGGCGATAATGATTTTGAAAAATGGCAATGGAAGATGAAAGCGGTTCTTAGAAGGAATCTGGTGCATCGGGTAGTATTTGACACACATTTATTGCCAGCGGACATCTCGGATGTTGAGAGAGAGAGGAGATGGAGGAGTGGGCATTCACTACACTTCAACTTACTATGGGAGAGAATGTTATCTCTGAAATTAGTGGTGAGACAACCGCTAAGGGTATTTGGGACAAGTTGGAGGAATTGTATATGAAGAAGTCACTGACGAATTGTTTGATCTTATTGCGAACGTTCTTCACCTATAAGATGAAGGAAGGTACTTCGCTGAAGGCGCACTTAAACATTTTTGATGATTTGTTAATGAAGATGAAGGCGGTAGATTTGAAGATTAAGGAAGAGCAAAAGGCGATGATATTGTTGTGTTCGTTGCCAGACCGCTATACAGGTTTCTCAAACAGTTTGATCTATAGCCTAGATACATTGACTCTTGATGATGTCAAGACGGGTCTTCTTAGCGAGAAGTTGCGGGATCAAATGAAGGAGTTAGGTGATGGAAGTAGTAGTGCTAGTAATGGTCATGGCTTGTTTTTGGAGAAGGAGAGGCATGTGAAGAAGGAGAACCGGGGGCGTTCTAAATCAAGGAACCCCGGTTGGAGAGGAAAGTTGAAGGAAAGAAAAGGCAAGTGCTATATTTGTAGGAAACCCGGTCACTGGAAGAATGAGTGTCCGGACAAGGAGAAGGCAAAGAAGGAAGTAGCATCTTCATCCGTAGCGGTAGAGAATGCAGTTGGTGAGGAAGAGGTAGATGTTTTATCGGCAGTAGCATCAGATGTTTCGGATAGCAAATGGGTGCTCGATTCGGGGGCGTCTTATTATATGACGCCAAATAGGAATTGTTTTTCTTCTTACATCGACAAAGAAGGAAATTCAATTGTTATGGGAAATGGTGCTATTTGTAAGTCGAAAGGCATTGGTTCCGTGCAAATTAGGATGTTTGACGGAGTGGTTCGTACTCTCACTAATGTGCGCTATGTTCCGGGACTTAGGAAGTCTCTTATCTCTTTGGGGCAGCTGGATTCTTTAGGTTGTAAGATCACTATTAAAAGTGATAGATTGCGAGTTTCGAAGGGGGAACTTGTAGTGATGAAGGGTGCAAGGACTCATGGTATTTATTTGCTTCAAGGAGTGACTGTGGAAGGTGAAACTTGTATGGGGGTTGATAGTTCTCGTGGCTTGGATGCGACTAGGTTGTGGCATTTGAGGTTAGGTCATGTCTCGGAGAGAAGTTTAGATGTTCTTCGAAAGAGAGAGATGATCGATGGAGAAAGTTTCAACAAGTTAGAGTTTTGCGAAGATTGCGTCATGGGGAAGCAAACTAAAGTTTCATTCGGTGAAGGAAAACATGATTCGAGAAGGGTTCTTGAGTATGTTCACACGGATGTTTGGGAACCGGCACCTGTAGCTTCTTTAGGTGGAGCTCGCTATTATATTTCCTTTATATATGACTTTTCTCGGAAAGTTTGGGTGTATGTAATGAAGGCCAAGTCGAAGGCATTTGCAAAGTTCAAAGCGTGGAAGGCTCTTGTTGAGAATGAGAGTGGCAAGTCTTTGAAGGTTCTAAGGTCTGACAATGGCGGAGAGTATTTTTCCGGAGAATTTTTAGAGTATTGCAAGCATCATGGTATTCAGAGGCATTTTACTACACCTGGAGATCCGCAATCGAATGGTGTTGCGGAGAGAATGAATCGTACTCTACTTGAGAAAGCTCGATGCTTGAGATTGACATCGGGTTTGGCAAAGGGATTTTGGGCTGATGCTTTGTCAATCGCAGTGCATATTATTAATCGAATTCCATGCTCAGCTATTAGTAACAAAATTCCGGAGGAAGTGTGGAAGGGAAAAAGCATTGACTTGAGTTATCTTCATGTGTTTGGCAGTCCGGTTTATGTGCATGATCCGGGAAATGATAAGCCTGAACCTAGAGCTTTCAAGGGGATTTTGCTTGGCTATACGGATGGTGTAAAAGGCTATCGGATTTGGAATCCGGAAACGAAGAAGGTAGTGAATTCTCGTCATGTTACTTTTGATGAGTCGGCGATGTTCAAGGAGAATGTGAGCTCATCGGATGTTCCAGATTTGGTTCATGGTGAATCAAAGGAGAAGGAAATTATTTCCACATTTTGTCCAAGGAGTAGAGAGAGTAGAGTAGTTGGCGATGCTTGTGAGGAGGTAGCGGTTGATGTTACATCACATGGTCCACATGGTGCCTCTAGTAGTGTTGGTGATGTACATGATTCTAGAGAAGATTCGGTTCAAGGTGGAGCCGAAGGGAGTTTAGGTGATGGTATTGCTACTCGGGTTGGTCGTCGTACTATAAGACCACCCGAAAGATATGGTGATTGGAACTATCTTAGCTTTTGTGATAATTTGGACTATGCTCTTCATGTAATCCAAGATGAGCCGATGGACCTTGATGACGTCATGAAGTTGAGTGATAGCTCGAAATGGATTTGTGCCATGGAGGAAGAGATGCAATCATTGTTGAAGAATCAAACTTGGGATTTGGTTCCACTTCCTAAAGGAAACCGTGCTATTGGGTGCAAATGGATATACAAGGTGAAGGACGATGGAAGATATAAAGCTAGACTAGTGGCTAAGTGGTTTGCACAAAGGAAGGGAAAGGAGTATGATGAGATATTCGCACCGGTTGTGCGCCATACTTCTATCCGGATATTACTTGCTATAGTTGCTATTCACGACTTGGAGTTGGAGCAACTTGATGTGAAAACCGCCTTCTTGCATGGTGACTTGGATGAAGACATCTACATGGTGCAACCGGAAGGTTTTGTTGTGGATGGTAAGTCAAATTTGGTTTGCAAATTGAAGAAATCACTATATGGTTTAAAGCAATCACCTAGACAATGGTACAAGAGGTTTGATCATTTTATGCTTGAAAATGGTTTTGATAGAAGCATCAAGGATGCTTGTGTTTATTTCAAGAAGTTGAGAAATGATTGTTGGGTGTATTTACTCTTGTATGTGGACGACATGCTTATTGCTTCAAAACATAAAAATGAAATCAACAAGCTAAAACTGAATTTGAAATCGGAGTTCGAAATGAAGGATCTTGGAGAAGCAAGAAGGATATTGGGCATGGAAATTGTAAGGGATCGAAAGCATTTTGAGTTGAAACTAACTCAAAAGGAATACATAGAGAAAGTGCTTTGCTGGTTTAGCATGGAGAATGCAAAGGCGTCATATACACCTTTACCTTTGCATATGAAGCTTTCGAACAAAGGATCACTGATCTTGGAGGAAGACAAGACTTATATGGCAAAGGTGCCATATGCTAGTGCGGTTTGTAGTCTAATGTATGCTATGGTGTGTACAAGGCCCGATATTGCAAATGCCGTCGGGATGGTTAGTCGCTACATGGCTAATCCGGGGAAATCGCATTGGGAAGCTGTGAAGCTTATATTGAGATACCTTAGAGGCACATCATCTCATGGTCTTGTTTTTGGCGATAGTAAGGCGATGGATTGCAAGTTGGTTGGTTATTGTGATTCGGACTACGTTGGTGATAGGGATCGAAGAAAATCAACTTTCAGATATGTCTTCACACTTGGGGTAGCAGCCATAAGTTGGAGATCTAGATTGCAGACCATAGTTGTTTTATACACTACGGAGGCGGAGTTGATAGCCGCAGTGGAGGCGGCAAAGGAGGCACTCTATTTGAAGCGATTGTTGCGTGACTTGGGATTCGGGCATGATAGTATTGATGTTCGATGTGATAGCCATAGTGCTATTCACTTGGCAGAGAATTTGGCGTTTAGCTCACGGACTAAGCATATTGAGGTGAGAGAGTCATTTCTAGTAGCCATGGATGAAGATAAGCAAGTATATCTTCGAAAAGTGGACACAAAGGATAACGCGGCGGATATGTTCACTAAGGCATTGCCGGTTGGAAAGTCCGAGCATTGCTCGAACTTGATTCGCTTGGAGAAGTGCTAGGTGCCACGGGGTGGCACGGTTAAGGGAGGAGCTTGGTGGTAGATGAGGAAGAGTATTGGTGAGAGAGATTGATGTTCTATCTTCTTGGTAAGTGCTAGTCTTTGGTGAGATAGCTTAGGATTTGGATGTTTTCAACATTTCATTAGCGGGCGGGGGCTTTGCCTGAGCTCGTTGGTGGAGTGCAATGGACGGTGGCTTTGCCGGAGCTCATTGGGAAAGCATTCATGTTTGGTTGAAGGTAGAAGAGGTGATAGTTGGCGCTATCGGTTGTCATTGATGGTATGGTACCATTGGAATTGAAGATGGATATAGTGTCGAGGTGGAGTGTTAAAATTTGGTGACAATATATGAGGATTTGTAGTGGTCGGAAGTAGCTTCGTAACGGAGGAAACGGTTCGCAAATCGGAGTCCGGAGGTGGAAGTTAGAAGAGAAAAGGTGAAGTGGGCGGTTTGGGGACAGCAACTAATTTCAGACGTCTGAAATTATTTTCAGACGTCTGAAATTGTTCTGGAGTGGTTCCAGAACACTTAGTCAGATGTCTGACCAAGTGGGTCAGACGTCTGATCTGGAGCGAAGTCGCTCCAAAGACTTAAGTCAGACGTCTGACCCTTAGGCCAGACGTCTGGAACGATTTTTTTCAGTTTTTCATCTCGCGGACTTGGGTGAAAATTTGTGATATCCGCAGGGGCAATTTTGGAATATTGTCTAGGGTTTCTATTCTCCTATATAAGCTAGCCTCAGGTATCAGATCCGGGGGGAGAGAGAAGCGTGTGCAAGCAACAATAAGAGATCAGCCTCCACCAAATTATGGTTTATCAAAACCTAATTTTCTTCAATTCTCTTCTCCACAAAATCAATTTCTATTTTGATTATTGATCATTGTAATCAATCTCTTGTACTCTTCTCATCAATAATAATAAAAGCTCTCTCTTAAAGTGGATGTACATTAACACAACGTTAGTGGAACCACTATAAATCTCTGTGTGATTTATTTTCATTATTGCCTTGATCTTTGATTTGCTTGTCTGGGATTTTGATTGATTGTGATTGGATTTGAGTTATTGATTGGTTGTTTTTACACTGCATCACGACCCCGTCTTCCGCTGCGCTCGTGGGGTTTCGATTGGAGTCGGAATCCCGCACCAACAGTAGTAACCCAAAGCAAGCCAAGAATTATCTCCAAGCAGACATCAAAGCCTCCGAGAAGACTGCCATCCTCATCATATCTACAAGCACCTCGTATTTCAATATTTTCCAAAGCGTCTTACCGCCCTTCTTTTCTTTTCAAAGCAGAAAAGATTTATTTCCTTCCATATCAAATTCAAATATTTCTTAATACGCATAGCTGTAAGACGAGAGTCACTAGTTTTCCATTTAGTAGAGCTATATATCAAGTTCTAGTCCACTGCAAAAAGACCAGCCAGGGTGATGTTACCTGGCCAAGTCATCATTCTTCTCCATAAAAAAAGATTCATATCACATTCAAAGAAAATATGGTCATAGGACTCATTGCTCTGGAAAAACACAATATCCCATGGTCAAGATCATACTTCTGAAGTACATCTCCGATTAATAAAGCATGATTTAGCACCTTCCAAAGATAATCCTTGGGGGTATATCAGAGTTCCATGTAATTTTCATCGACCTGCATGGTGGGATAGTGTCAGAGTTAGCTAATAGCTTATATACAGTGGCTACAGAATGTTGTTTTCCCTTTCACAGAACATGGCCATCACATACAAAGGGATATTTGTTTGCTTGAAACTCAATCCATGCAGCTCGAGTTAACTACTTGGACAAGTAAGGCAACTGGAAATGCCTTTGCTTCCATTGCAATTCCAGACTGGATAATCTGCTGATAGTTCGTATGCTTGGCCAGGATCATACCCGGAGCGCTCCAAGGCTCAGTTCAGAATTTGACAGGGGAATTCTGGGTCATTTTTAACAAAATGAATGGCAGGAAAGAAACTCTCAAACCAAGCAATATTCTCCATGTCTAGCTGCAAGACTGGGGACTTACATACACCAGAAATCCTTCCTGCCTATCCTATGTGTCCAGACCCAACTCACCCAAATGCTCACCCTCTTAGATAATAAAGAGTTAAAGTGAGTACTAAAAGTTGACATGTTCCAGAGACAAATGTCCTTCACTCCTAAACCACCTTTGGACCTTGTCTTTTCAAAAAGACTGAAGGAGAATGGCATAGGCTTCCTCATATGGATACTACCATCCCAAAAGAACCACTTCATTGCACTTTTGATCATTCTCAACAGCTTTATTGGCAATATGAAAGCTCTAGCCCAATACATAGTCATGGGGAAGCTAATAGACTTGATAATAACGAGTCTGCCAGCTTGAGATAGCATTCTATTAGCTTAGCTATCCAAAGTAGCTATTATCCTTTTATAGAGAGGTAAACAATTAGAAATTGTTATCCTAGATGTTAGGAGGGTCAAATCAAGGTAGTTCATATCTTATTCACCGGTTGTAGTCCATAGGTAGTAGATTATTCAGAGGACAGTTGCAAAGGAATACCAGAGAAGATGATGCTTGATTTGATTAGATTAAGTATGAGGCCAATCATTGAGGTAAATGATGCCAAGGAGGAAAGAATGCATAGAATAGATTGCAAGTGAGGCCTGGTGAGTATCATTATATCATCAACAGACATTAGAGAGGATCTGTGTGGTTCTTTGCACCTTGGATGATACTTTATAATTTTGTTAATGTACTTAATAGACAAGAGTCTTGTGAAAACTTCCATTACTAGGATAAATATGTAGGAGGAAATAGGATCCCCTTGTCGAATTCCCTGCTTACTTTTGAAATAGCCAACCGATCTGCCATTTATTATGATTGAGAAAGTGGGAGAAAATATGCATTCATACACCCATCCAACATACGTTTTTGGGAATCCCATCAGAGCCATTATTCTTACAATTGAAGTCCAATGGTTGAGTCATAGGCTTTCTTTAAGTCCAGCTTCAACATGGCTGCAGTGGAATTGTTTGCTCGACCATAACCAAAAAGAAGCTCTTGAGCAAGTAGGACATTGTCTAATATATTTATTTTGGGTAAAAAAGCAACCTGATTATGGGATATAAGGTCAAAGAGTACTTGAACAAGTCTTGAAGCAAGTATCTTAAAGACACACTTGTAAATTACATTGCAGCATGATATTGGTCTGAAAGAGCCTACAGTTGTGGCAAGGGATGATTTAGGAATTAAAAAAAGGTTAGTTGTATCGACTTCTAAGAGAAGCTTGCACTTTTCAAAGAAATTATGCATAGCCATACAAAACTCAGTATCCCCAATCTGATTGTAATGATTTTATTTTTCTGCCAAAATAATTTTCGACATGTCTACGAAAACGATCAAAAACATCATAAACATCTGATTTCTTATGTAATGGAAAAACCCAAGTATATTTACTGAAATCATCCAAAAAATGAACATAGTATTTGAAACCATTAATTGAATTTATTGGTGCAAGTCCCCATACATCACTATATATCAAATCTAAAGGAGCAGAGGTTCTCAAAGAACGTTTGAATGGAAGTTTATGACTTTTGGAACAAGCACAAGAACTACAGATATTTTAACTAAATTTATTACTTGTAGAAGGCAAACCATGAGTAGATAAAACTTTTTGGACAATCTTCATTGATGGATGGCCGATCCTTTCATACCATTTACCAAACGAAGTACGCTCACTTACAAAAGCTTGCTTTATTTGTCTATTATTCAAATAAAGTTGATATAAACCTTCCTTATTCCGGCCTTGAAGAAGAGATTTCCCCGTTTTGCGATCCTTAACAATCAAAAAATCAGGGTGAAACTCCATAATAGCATTATTATCTCGTGTAAATTGGTGGACAGACAACAAATTCTTTGATATACTAGGCACATGTAAAATGTTATTCAAATATATAGGGGATGAAGTTGTATGAAAAACAGAAGAACCTGTGTTATGAATTTTCAAACCTGAACCAACACTTGGTCTGTACCTTTATAAGGATCATGAATGTTGAACTTTGGAGATTAGCAATGAGATGGTGTGTTGCACCGGAGTCTGGATACCAAGTTTGATCTACTGAGGGCTATGCAGGCACATGGTTAGGCTGAAATGCATTTTGTGGAGAAGCGTAGTTGACTGACGGTGGATTGCTGAACTGATTTGGATAGCCTGTGGATCGAACATGTTGGGTTGGATGGAAGGAATGATCGAATCGTCGATAGCATGTTCCAGCCATATGTCCTGGACGGTTACGGATTTGACAATGAACACCAACACCGTTACCTCGACCACGTCCTCTACCACGTCCACAACGACTTCCCCTTCTTTGTACATTTCTCATGCCGAAAGAAGTTTGCGGTTCGTTAGAACTATTGCCTTGACTTTTAGTAGCGACATCAACGAGAGGAAATGGAGTTGAAGATCCATTTTGCTTCGCTTGTAGAGCCAACCAAGCTTCATGTGCAAGAAGATGTCCATGTCATTCTTCTAATTTCATTGGAGTTTGGCGAGTTGCAGCAGCAGGTACAAATGCTTGAAATTCTGCACCAAGTCCACCGAGAACGTTACTTAGGAGTTCATGATCTGCTACCAGTTGGCCAATTGCAGCTAGGCTGTCAGCTATTTGCTTGATACGTTGAAGATAATCAGTAATAAAATCTGATCCTTTAGAAATATTATGAAGCTCGGTGTGCAGTTCAAGTGCCCGCGCTTGTGCTTGGGAAGCAAAAGAAGCAGCAAGGGCATCCCATACTTGTTTAGATGTCCGAAGACCAACAATAAGCGGAAAAAGTTCTTCGGACAAAGATGACAACATCCAACTTAGAGCTAGTTGATCGCGTCAGAGCCATTGTGTATAGTTTGGATTTAAGCTCAACGACGAAGTAATTTCAGTGCTTGTTGCGTCCCTTGGAGTAGAACTATCTGAGTTGATAGTTTTGGGTGGACAAGTTTCTGTCCCTTCAACAATACCCAACATATCATGACAGATAAGCAATGGAAGAAACTGTGCCTTCCACATTAAGTAATTGTCTCTTTTAAGTTTCAATGGAAGGAAGTGAGAAAAATTTGATGTGGGGAATGTACCAGCAGAGTTAGTTGCTGTTGATGCCATAGGATCCAAAGCTTTTAAGCAAAAAAAACTGCTCTGATACCATAAAAAATGTAGAGAAAACCTTTTGTACTTTTTATTAACTTTTTCTCTATGTATTCAGTGACGAATATAGTACATACATACATACATACATACATACATACATACATATATATATATATATATCATGATATACATTGATACTCAGATCCTATTTTACAGCAGTAACGTATATGTGCATGCAATGAGGATCTTGACTTGATCATTTCTTTTCCTTATTTGCTGGTGCTTTAACAGTATTAAATCCTGGCTATCTGTGAAGAAGAGGACATTGAAGCCATCAATCCCCCTACATGATTTCTTGTTCATGGAGAACAAACACTTATTTATTTCATCATTACCCTACTGACCGGAGTTTAAGCCTACTCATGGGTGAACAAAGGAAGAGGAATCTCATGAAACATGTTAAGGTCAGGTGATAAGTTGGTAGAGTTGCCAAGGAGGCCATTGTAGTATTTGAGGAATGCTTCATCCATATGTTCTGGAGAAGTATAAAGGCAACCATCTTCTCCAATAATTGAATGAATGTTTTCTTTTGCTTGCTTGATTTTGATCGAAGCATGAAAAAAAGCAGTGTTTCTGTCCCCCTCCTGCAGCCAGAGATTATGCAGCTGCTGCTTTTTCATACTACTTTCTATATCAAGAGCTTGATTAAGAGCAGAAAAGAGCCTTCCTTCCTCCTCAGCCACATAAGCATCACCAAGGTTGTTCATCGTGTACTCCTGAGCCACCTTGAGTTTTTCCTTCAATTGATTCGATTATTTGTTTCCATCACCGTAATGCTTGTTTTCCCGATCCCTCGGTGCCACTTTAACTTTTTTAAGCTTCCAACATAAAATAAACGTTGGATTACCATAAATTCTTGAAGACCAAGCAGTCTTAACAATATCTTTATAATCAGGGGACTAAAGCTAAGCATTAGAGAATTTAAAACTTCTTTTCTCCCTCACTTTGGGGAGACCAGAAGAAAAAATGAGAGAGGAATGGTCAGACAGAATAGGATGGGGGATATGATTGAAAAGATTTGGCTAGATAGTATAGGAGATGAAGTTACTGAAGGCATGGTCAATGGTTAAAAATGTCCTCAAACCACTCCTACTCCTATTATTCCAAGTGAATTTTGCCCCAGTGGAGACAATTTTGATGAGATTTGAGTCATTGGTAGCAATATTTAGTGGTCGAATTTCTTTTGGCAGGAGGGGAAGGCCACCATGTTTATCATTGAAGTTATGGCAGCAATTAAAGTTGCCCATAACAATCAAAGGATGAGTTTCTTGATGTAAATGGGGAAGGAAGTTAAGCAAAATCTATCTCGAGGAACTGGAATTATCAGCATAGGTTATGGTAAGATAAAAAGAAACAGTGGGATGTAAACATGTAGCGTGAAAGTGAATTAACTATCTGGTTGAGATGATGGTTGACAATGAAAAAGAGGTTGAATCATGAAGGACAAAAATCCTACCATATTCATCGTCTTTGAGATTATGATTTGTTGAATTTAGATGATTCAAATATTAGTTAAAGAGGAAAGAAATTGATTAGTTGATTCAATCAAATCAATTAATTTAGCTGATATACGGAATGATATTTGAAGGAAACTAATTAATTAGTCAATAAATTAATTAGTCATTGTATATCTTCTATATGAAGAAATAAATAATTAGGCATGGAGAATAAAGGAAAGATATGGAAACGAAGATTACACCATCTATTTGTACTAAAATCAAATTACGCAAATTGGAATGATATCTGGGTAATCGGGAAATTGATTTTCTTAATCTCCAAGAAACCCTTCATTATCAAGTCTATATAAATGAAGGAACTTTATCTTCATATGAACAAGCAAGTGTAGTATCCACCATTATTCTTTCTCTCTCTTTTGTACTCTTTTCTTTAGTGAAATAAAAAGTTGTTGGGTCTCCGTGGACGTAGGATATTCATATCCCAACCATGTTAAATCTTCTTGTCTCTTATTTCTGTTATTTTTCTGTGAGACTGCATTTTTTTGTGTCATTGGTATCTAAATCGGCAATACTAGATCCTGAACAAATATACCGCTTCCGCTCAAATTAAATAAAATAAAATTTCATAACAGTTTGGTATCAGAGCTAGTGTTATTGTTCCTGTTTGGATATTAATGGCTACTTCTAGTAAGTCTGTTGGCAGATCTGGTGTCAATTATGGAGTAACACGTTTTGACGGAAAAGGAGATTTTGGCACTTGGAAGATAAAGATGGAGGCTGTATTGAAGAAGGAGAAGATTTACAAGATTGTTTCTGCGCCTGAGAATTTGAAAGGTATTGATGCAGCTAATTTGGAAGAGATGGAAGATGAAGCTCTTACAACAATTCAGTTGAGCCTTTCAGATGAAGTTCTTAGAGAATTCTCTCAGAAGAAGACGGCGAAAGAACTATGTGATGCATTATCGGATGCATATTAAGACAAGTCTCTCACTAATCGGATTATTCTTCAGCAACAACTTTATTCGTTCAAGATGAAGCCTGGAGCTGATCTCATGGAGCATGTAGATGCTTTGATGACTTTGATTATGAACCTGAAGGCAGCGGAAGTTGATATTACTGATGAGGCTCAAGTTGTGATCCTCTTATGTTCCTTGCCTAAGGAGTATACTACTTTTGTTAATTCCATGATTTGTGTCCGCAGTAAAATTATCCTGTCTGATGTAAAGGCTGGTCATTATAATGAAGTAGTAAGAGGTAGATTAGCGAGCAGTAGCTTGGATAGTGATACCGAAGGCTTATCTGTTCAGAGAGGTAGAGGCCAAAGCAGGTCGAAGAAAGGTGGAGGACGGAATTATTCACGGTCTCAGTCTAGGGGGCCTAAGAATTTGACTTGTCATTATTGTAAGAAACCAGGGCACTTCATAGCACAATGTCCCAAGCTTGAAGGTAGAAGAAAAGATCCAAAGCAAGCCTCAACTTTTACAGTGGAGAAATCAGATACAGAAAGTGACACCGATGTATTTACAGCTTTTGACTCTTCAGGGAAGAGCAACTTATGGCTGATTGATTCTGGCGCATCCTATCATATGACACCTGATAGGAACTGCTTTTCCGCTTACCGTAAAATTGATGGAGGAGAAGTTCTGATGGGTAATGATGCTTCTTGCCATATGGTGGGTGTTGGTAGCGTGATGATTAGGATGTTTGATGGTGTTATTCGTACGATCACTGGTGTTAGACATGTACCTGATTTGAGGAGGATCTTGATTTCTGTTGGGGCGTTAAGTAGACTTGGCTTGAAGATTATAGTGGAAGGAGAGAAAATAAAGATATCGAAGGGTTCCATGATTGTTATGAGAGGTGTGAGGGCGTGAAACCTTTATCTATTAAAGGGCACTACTGTAATTGGTGAATCAGCTTCTGTTACATCTGTTGATTCAGATTCTTCTAGATTATGGCACTTACGGATGGGTCACATCGGTAAGCGCAGCATGGATGAGTTGAGAAAACGAGGATTGATTGATGGAGTTCATCATTCAAAACTTGGTTTTTGTGAAGGGTGTGTTCTTGGAAAGAAGACGAAGATTTCTTTTGGTACAGGAGAGCATAAAGCAAAAACTGTCTTGGAGTATGTTCATACAGATATCTGGGGTCCCTCCCCTTGTCCGTCTTTAGGTGGAGCCAAATATTTTGTTTCATTTATAGATGATTTCTCTCGTAAAGTATGGGTATACTTTCTTCAGTCAAAGAGTGAAACCTTTGCTAAGTTTCAGAAGTGGAAATCTATGGTTGAGAAGCAGTCGGGGAAGAAATTGAAAGTTCTCCGTTCAGATAATGGCGGTGAATTTGTATCACAAGAATTCATCGATTATTGTGAGTCTGAAGGCATTAAGAGGCATTACACCACACCAGGCGACGCCCAGTCTAATGGAGTTGCAGAAAGGATGAATCGGACATTATTGGAGAGAACAAAATGCCTTAGACTGACTGCTAAATTGAAGAAGGGATTTTGGGCTGAAGCTTTATCTATGGCGGCTTTCCTCATCAACTGCACACCTTCCACTGCCATAGATATGAAGATCCCTGAAGAAGTATGGAAAGGAGAGCCTGTTAGCTATTCATTTCTCAGAGTGTTTGGTTGCCCGGCTTATGTGCATGAGGGCAAAGGGAAGTTGGAACCCAGAGCTCGCAAGTGTATTTTTCTAGGTTACAGGAGAGGAGTGAAGGGATATAGATTGTGGTGTCCTATTAGCAAGAAGATCGTTATGAGCAGGCATGTGACTTTTGATGAGAAGGCTATGATGAAGGTGGAGCCTTCCTCATTGGATGACAATGAGAGGACATGTGAAGAATACCAGACACAAAGCAAGTCATCTGTTGATTCTTTTCATAGACGTTCAAATGGTGTTTCCGATGACACCGTGGTTGATGAGGATAATATCGATATTGGTACAGAGGATCAAACTCAAGGTGGAGCTCATTCGGAACCTAGGCATGTCAGATAAAGAAGAAAGCCTAAGTGGCTTGATGAGTTTGTTGGATTGAGCATCGAAGATATCAACTTCGATGATATGGCAACATATGCTTTGAATGTTGTCCATGATGAGCCCTGTGATTATAGAGAAGCTATCACATCAGTTAACAGTTCCAGTTGGTTAGTTGCTATGGAGGAGGAGATTGAATCATTGCAGAGAAATCATACTTGGGATTTGGTGCCTCTTCCCACCGACAAAAGAGCTATTGGATACAAGTGGATCTATAGAGTGAAAGACGACGAAAATGGTAATCTCAGATACAAGGCAAGGTTAGTCGCAAAGGGGTATGTTCAGAAGAAAGGGGTAGAGTATCATGATATCTTTGCTCCAGTGGTTAGGCATACTTCTATTCGTATTCTTTTGGCATTGATTGCTCGTTATGATATGGAATTAGAGCAACTAGATGTCAAAACTGCATTCTTTCATGGTGATCTGGATGAGGAGATTTATTTAAAGCAGCCGGAAGGGTTCATTGATAGTAGCAGGCCAAACTATGTTTGCAAACTCAACAAATATCTATTTGGACTGAAGCAGTCTCCTAGACTATGGTACAAGAGGTTTGATAAGTTTATGCTTTCATAGGGATACTCCAGAAGTTTCAAAGACCAGTGTGTTTATTTCAGAAGATGTGATGTTGATATGATTTATTTGTTGTTATATGTTGATGATATGCTGATTGCATCTCGGAGTATGGTCATAATTAAGGAGTTGAAAGCGGAGCTCAATAGAGAGTTTGACATGAAGGATTTGGGAAAGACACAGAATATTGGGTATGGAGATAAGCAGGGATAGAAAGCGGAGAGAGTTAAGGCTCACTCAAGCGCAGTACATCGAGAAAGTCCTCGCTCGATTTGGAATGGAGAAAGCTAAACCGGTTGGCACTCCATTAGGCTCTCATTTTAAGTTGTCAAAAGACTTACCTCCCTCATCGGAAGAAGACAAGAGGTATATGGTTGATATGCCTTATTCTAGTGTTGTTGGTAGTCTTATGTACGCGATGGTGTGCACAAGACCAGATTTGGCCCATGCGGTGGGTGTTGTGAGTCGATATATGTCTAACCGAGGCAAAGAGCATTGGCAAGCTATGAAGTGGATTCTTAGGTATCTTCGAGGCACTTCTTCGGTGGGCTTGTTATATGATGGAGTGGATGGTGACATCTTTCTTAGAGGATACTGTGATTCTGATTACGTTGGGGATAGAGATGCTAGGAAGTCAGTGTCGGGCTATGTTTTTACACTTGTCATAGGCTCGATTTCATGGAGATCAAAGCTGCAATCTATTGATATCGATTGTGGAAGCAACAAAGGAACGATTATACTTACTTCAGTTGTTGAATGATCTTTCAATGGTGCAGCAGACAATAGAGTTATTTTCAGACAGTCAGAGTGCGATTCACCTTGTAAAAAATCAAGCTTATAGTTCACGGACGAAGCACATTGATGTTAGAGGTTTCTTTCTTATGCTTGAGGAAGAACGAAGAAAGATCAAATTATTGAAAGTGAGTACTTTGGATAATCCTTCAGATATGATGACAAGGTCACTTCCTAAGGACAAGTTCGAGCATTGCTCAAACTTGATCAGTTTGATACCTGTTACATGAGCGCCATGGGGCGCTAGACCCAACAACTTGTATGTTGATTAGTTGATGATAAGGTGATGAAGAGATATTGTTATATTTGAATCAAGGTGGAGTGTTGAATTTGGATGATTCAAATATTAGTTAAAGAGGAAAGAAATTGATTAGTTGATTCAATCAAATCAATTAATTTCGCCGATATATGGAAGCATATTTTAAAGGAAACTAATTAATTAGTCAATAAATTAATTAGTCAATGTATATCTGTTATATGAAGAAATAAATAATTAGGCATGGAGAATAAAGGAAAGATATGGAAACGAAGATTACGCCATCTATTTGTACTAAAATCAAATCACGCAAATTGGAAAGATATCTGGGTAATCGGAAAATTAACTTGCTTAATCTCCAAGCAACCCTTCATTATCAAGTCTATATAAATGAAGGAACTTTATCTTCATATGAACAAGCAAGTGTAGTATCCACCATTATTCTTTCTCTCTCTTTTGTACTCTTTTCTTTAGTGAAATAAAAAGTTGTTGGGCCTCCGTGGACGTAGGATATTCATATTCGAACCACATTAAATCTTCTTGTCTCTTATTTCTGTTATTTTTCTGTGAGACTGCATTTTTTTTGTCATTGGTATCTAAATCGGCAATAATAGATCCTGAACAAATATACCTCTTCCACTCAAATTAAATAAAATAAAATTTCATAACATGATTAAGAGTCCAGATGGGATTAATATAGTTAGCTGCATGAATTGATAATGGCAGATTTAATTTTGTATTGAGGATGGAAATTATTTTGAGATCATGGGTTGAGATGAGATTTTTGACCTGATCAAGTTTATTAAGATTATGAGCACCTCTTATGTTCCAAGGGCCAATATTTGGTATCATCGTAAAAACTACAGTGGTTGATGATTGATTATTTTCTTGCTCCTGGTTGCAAGATAATTTATGTTGGAGAGGGAAGGATCACCTGATTGTGGTTTAGTTGGAGGAACTTTCCTTTTGGAATTAGAAGAAATAGTGGGAGGATCAACATAATTCTAGGAGGAAGAGGGTTTGAGATGCTGACACCCAGTCGGGGATATAAGAAGTGTTAACATACGGGAAGGATGATGTGAGAGAAGATGGCTTACAGTTAAGAGGGGGGAAGTGGATGGACAGACAGGCATGGGTAAGGAAGAAGATGAGGACGATGGGGTTACAGATTGGTTGTGCATGTTGATAATTTTTTGTTTCAGATGATTTTCAAGTTCATCACAAAATAATGTTTCTTCAGCTACAATGTTATCTTATTTGCTACAAGTTTGAGGAGATGATATAAGTTTTTGTTGCAAAGGATCAGTTGACGGTATAGGAATACTACTTGTTATGGGATGATGCACCATATCATTGTGCACATGCTCAGGCAATTCACAGTTACAATTGCTTTGTGTAGTAAGGCCATTACCCCGGCTATCAATCACTTCAAGATTTTTGTTGGATAAATCAAAGCCAGCTTCAGGGAAAATATTCTTCTCAGAACCAGGCATGGTAATATGTGAATTTTGGCCATACCATCACTACTAGAAAAATAGTATATTCCAACGCCCCTTTTCCAACAGCCGCCAACGGCAATTCCAACGGCTTCCAATGGCCCGTTAATTTTTTACGTAGCTGTTGGAAGCTGTTCGAAGCCGTTTGAAAATTAGCCGTTTGCGGCCGTTAGAAGCCGTTGGAAAATTTCCTGCATATTTTCCAGAGACCGATCTCAGCTCGTTATTCTTCTTCCCCACCAAATCTTACCCCCAATTCCACCATTCCACCATCTCCAATCTTCAGCTGCCGGCCCAAACACCAACCCAACAACCTCCGACGCCATCTGGAAGCTACTCAAGCCCATCTCCACCCTTCTAGCTCTCCAAATCGGTAATTTTCCTAAAGCTAATATTTAGGTTTTTTTATTTAGGGTTTAATTCGAATGTTGATTGATTCCTAATTGTTAGTGTATGCATATAACATTATATTATCCCCTAATTTTAGTTATTATCCCATAATAAACAAGTTATTACTGATTGAAAATTTTGTAGTTTAGGATATTTTAATAGTTTATATATGTTGATTTGGTTAGTATTGAACGTATATGTGTGTGATAGAGTTTATTGCATTTGGAATCCGTTAGAACGGATATTGAATTTGTGCGAATACGACTTTTGTATTTGTAGGAACACGTGAATTTGTAAAAATGAATTTTGTGTACCAATTTAGTGTATAAAATGAATTTAGTACTTATGTAATAAAATGGTAAAATATAAACCAATATTAATTAAAAGAATTATATATTCATATTTAATATAAACAAATATTTAAATCCTTAGATATTATTCGGCCCCGTCTGACAAGTGTTGTATATGATCGTTTTAGGGATATTCATTTTTTCCACAAAA
Source organism: Allium cepa (assembly GCA_030765085.1). Classification (NCBI taxonomy): domain Eukaryota; kingdom Viridiplantae; phylum Streptophyta; class Magnoliopsida; order Asparagales; family Amaryllidaceae; genus Allium; species Allium cepa. The sequence goes on along the minus strand of CM060929.1, from coordinate 430,215,909 downwards.
TGGAAAACTCTATTCATCTGATACATCATTTGTCGGATTTGTCCCAGTATTGGACAAGTTACAAACACTATAAAGTAATTATATTCCGTCAATCATATCACTTTAAACGGTTCACAAAATTTCGACGGCATTTCCTTTACGTTCCTTGTGTACACGCATTCGTGTAAGATACAAGGAACACGGGAAATGCTGCCGAAATTTTATGAAACGTTTAAAATGATATGATTTACGGAATATAATTACTATCGTGTTTGTAATGGGAAGTAGGATGACCAACCATCAAAGAAAGACACATAAGTGGCAATGAAACAATAGTTGCTTATTTAAAATAAAGTTTGTGAAATTAGCAGTTTGCGGCCGTTGGCAGCCGTTGGAAAATTTCCTGCAAAATATAAAATGAATGATTTATAACATTTTTACTCTATCATAGGTTTTCTTGTAGGGAAACATGGTCAATTACTTTAATGATCGGAGCTGGATGTATCAAAGAAGGGAAACTAGTGGCGCAATAAGCGAACATTTTCTAAAAGGGGTACAAGTGTTCATCGAATTTGCTATAAGTAATATTGCAAACGATGAAGAAATTCGTTGTCCGTGTAGTAGATGCAAATTGTTGAACTATTTAGAACCAAATATGGCTAAGGTTCATTTGCGCCAATTCGGTTTCGTACCCAATCGTTTGCTGTGGGATCGTCATGGAGAAATTGTAGCCCCTAATAATCAAGAACAGTCGGTGGAGGACATCAGCGAAGAAGGTAGTACGAATCTCATAGAACATATGGTCGAAGATGCAGCACGATCAATGTTTCCTACCGTTGTAATTGATAACGACGATGTTAACATCGAAGAGGAACCAAATGTTGGAGCTAAAAAAATATATGATTTATTGGATCATGCTAAAAAAACCCTTTGGAATGGATGTTTAAGCGGCTCTCAATTATCGGTAACTGCAGAATACATTGCAATGAAATCAAAATACAACCTTACAGAAGCTGGATTTACGGCTGTTATGCAAGCTGCTAAACGTCATATGCCATCCGATAATTTAATGTGCGAAAATTATTATGAAGTGAAAAAACTTATATCATTTTCGGTTTGCCATATCAAAAAATAGATACATGTTTAAAGGGTTGCATGTTGTATTGGAAAGAAGACATCAATCTTAGAAATTGTAAAATATGTAATCAGGAAAGATACAAATCGAGGAAAAAGAAGGGAAATGAAGTTCCGTACAAGCGTATGCATTATTTTCCCCTTACCCCTATACTTCAACGATTATATGCATCATCTGTAATAGCGCATCATATGAGATGACATAGTGTGAGAACACCTTAAGAAGGTACGTTGACACACCCAGCCGATGGAGAAGCATGGAAACAGTTTGACAAGAAATATCTCGATTTCGCAGCGGAGAGCCGAAATGTTAGACTAGGTTTATGTACAGACGGCTTCTCACCGTTTTCTCAGTTTGGTTCTAAATATTCATCTTGGCCTATAATAATCACACCTTACAATCTACCTCCGTGGATGTGTATGAAAACTCCATATATGTTTCTCACGATTGTCGTCCCTGGTCCTAATGATCCGACACAGGGCATTGATGTTTACGTACAACCGTTAATCGAAGAGTTGAAAATATTATGGTATGAAGGAGTTGAAACATACGACATATCAAAAAAGAAAATTTTTCGGATGTTCGCTTCTTTGTTATGGACTATTAGCGATTTTCCTGCATACGCAATGCTTTCGGGTTGGAGTACGTCCGGTCGTTTTGCTTGTCTTTATTGCATGGAAGAAACACGAGCATTTTCTTTGCCAAATGGAAAGAAAATTTCAAGGTTTGATTGTCATCGATGTTTTCTTCATATTAATCACCCTTTTAGAAGAGACAAAAAAAACTTCATAGCTAATAGACATGAGACTCTACGACCACCAGCGGTTTGGTCAAGCGAGGATATATATGAACTTGTAAAAGATTATCCAAAGATACACGAGACCGGACAACAAGAAGAAATCCAAGGTAAATCGACGTTTCATAATTGGTGCAAACAAAGTATATTCTAGGAATTGCCTTATTGGAAAAATCTATTAATCCGTCATAACATTAACGCGATGCATAACGAAAAAAACGTATTTGATAATGTGTTTTATACAGTTTTGAATGTGAAGGGCAAGACTAAGGACGATTTGAAATATAGACGTGATATAGAGCAAATATGCAATCGTCCTGAGCTTCATATGACTCCCGACAATAAAAAACCCAAAGCATGCTATGAACTAGATAACAACCAAGTTAAAGTACTGTTACAATGGGTGGAAGGATTACGATTTCCCGATGGAATTTCCTCTAATCTTCGTAGATGTGTTGACTATAAAAATGGGAGACTGAGTGGAATGAAAAGCCATGATTGTCATGTAATGATGGAAAATTTGTTACCCATCGCTTTCAAAGGATTGTAACCGGTAAAAGTTTGGACGGTAATAACAGAACTTAGTTTATTTTACAAGGAGCTTTGTTCAACTACGTTAAAAGTTGACCATCTACTTAAACTTGAAGAAGAAATTCCGATACTGCTCTGCAAACTGGAGAAAATATTTCCTCCGGGTTTCTTTAATGTAATGGAGCATTTACCTGTTCATCTTCCATATGAAGCACGTCTTCGAGGTCCTGTGCAATATGGATGGATGTATCCATTCGAAAGGTATGTTACTATATTGAGTATGTAAATGTTGATTTAAGTATAAATATAGTAGTTAATACTTAACCCAAATATTTTTTATTAGGTACTTAAATCATTTGAAGAAAAAAGTGAGACAAAAAGCTTGAGTTAAAGGTTCTATTTGCAAATCATATATCGAAGAAGAAGCTTCTTTCTTTTTCTCTCATTATTTTAAAGACCATGTGAACGTATCATTTGTAAGTGTTCCGCGTAATGACGATCAAGCCGTTGAACAAGATTCTTCTTCTGAATCAGTATTATCTATTTTTAAACAACATGGCCGACATGCTGAAAAATGTGATGAAGTATGGCTAGATGATAAAGAATATCATGTAGCACACACATATATTCTTCTTAATTGTCCTGAAGTTGCACCATTTGTTAGGTAATTAGCACATTCCAAGTTTTGTTAAATTTAATACTACACGTGTGAATAAATAATAATGTAATATATCATGTTTGTGTTTGCAGTATTTATGAATCACAAAATCTAGGCAGCGATTTAAGCAAAGATTTCCGTACTTGGTTTTCGAAATACGTTTCTGATCCCACAAATAATGTGCTCGATAAAGGACTGAAACATTTGGCGTTTGGACCGAAAAGAAAAGTTAACACGTATCCAATATATTTTGTTAATGGATATAAATTCAACACCAAAGAATATGGTGCTGAAAAATTAACAAACAATACTGGTGTATTTGTTAAAAGCAGTGATGACCCTAATAATCATATAAATGATTTTTATGGCGTGTTAACTCAGATATTGAAGTTGACATATTTTACAAGACCCGTTGAGGATGTTTATTTGTTTAGATGCAACTGGTTCAGCAATGTTCCAGGTTCTGGTATTAACGTGCATCCAAAATATAATCTTATAGAAATTAAACATACCTCGCGTTATCAAAAGTACGACCCATTTATACTAGCCAAACAAGTCCTACAAGCTTATTATGCCCCTTATCCATCTCTAAAAAGGGATAAAGCAGATTGGTCTGCGGTTTTTAAAACCAAAGCAAGATTTACGTTCGATGGACAAAATATTCCAGACGAACAAGCCTATCAAGCAGATCTGGAGGAAAATGCTGAAATAGCAATTACAGACGATCAAACCGATTTTGGACCTTTAAATGATGAGACAAATGTATTAGTCGAAGCATTTGAGAGTGTAGAGGAAAACGACATAGAGCACGAAACCGAGTCTGAATCAGAAAAGATGAGGACGAATGAGTAATATCCGGTAATTTTTAAAAGTATTCACATTACATTGATCTCTGATTAATAATGCATTTATCCAATTTATACAATTTTAATGATAATAAGTGTATACTCACACACTCAACACATACACAACATGACACATTTGTAACATATTGTATTACATTTTTTAATGGTTCATCATATCATGATTATTATAATGTGTATATGTATGTATATATGGTAGGTATATATATTATGTCCGGTTCCGGTTCTGGTTCAGGGTCTCGGCGACGTGGCTCTTCACGTCATATTTGACAGAGTAGTGGTGAGCCACCAGCTCGGCCACTTGTTTACTTGCAGCCTATGGCTAATGAGACGTAAGTATCATAATTAGTGAGCATAGCATTTTAATTTTTTAATTGTACATGATATATCTACAATTGTCTATAGTTAATTTTATATTTAACGCAGTGGATTTGAGTTGGAGCCATCCAAAGTGGTTCTGACCATTTCGAAGCAGGCGTACATGGCTAGGATGACCGATTGTTGGCCCAAGTGGGGCAAGATCCCCGACGACGTGAGAGAGACGATTTGGCAAGATTTTCTGGTAAGTTTATATCGCTTTACAAGATGATTAATTAAATACAAATAAATAATTAGTAATATTTTCTCATTGTACAGGGCGCCGTAGATTTGCAAGAGCATGACGTCAATTTAGTTCAGCGACACTGGAACTCCAGGATCACGAAGAACTATAGGGAGACTATGTCGGAGATTAAAAAAGTAGGAAAGAAGCCCAAGTGGATGAGCGCGAATGTATGGGAGAAATGGGTTGATTGGTGGAACTCTGAGGAGTTCAAGGTAAATCTACAATAAATCTCAGCAATTTTTTTACCGTTTAATAAATAATTAATCATTGTAAATTTGCAGGAGGAGTCAGCTAGGAACTCGGCAAACAGGAGAAGGAATCCTGTATCACACCGTGGAGGCTCCAAATCTTTCCAGCATCACCGCGAAGATTTGGTAAATTTATCTATTATCACATTTGTATATTGATCAGTTCAGTAATTAGTTATGTACAGTTAAATTATCCAAATTATCAATTGCAGGAACGAGCTCGTGGAGGCTCTGTTGGCTTAGTGGACGTGTTTGCTCACACCCACGCGTCTAGGCAAGTAGATGAGGCTGGCAGTATCATATATCAGTGGGGTGATCAAAATAGGACGACCGAGGCATATGTATGCATTTTTTAATTTCTAATACTTACACCGATAAGTTTATTAATTTCTAGCTATGCAAAATAATTACATGCTATTATTTTTCAACTGAAATTGTTTTTTTTTCCATTATAGTCGAGGTTGCAGGAGGCACAGGCTTATGCGCTTGAGCAGTCTGGTCGTGATGCGCTGACACAAGAGGAGCATGATAACATTTTTACCGCTGTTATGGATCCGGCGCAACGGAGTAGACGTTTTGGCTTTGAGAACCTAACGGTAATTAATCCTTTTACATATGTACAAAAAATCAGCGTTTAGATATATAATGTTATAATATTTTATATGCTGAGACAACCCTTTTGCTATTAATTTTATTTGCAGGCTCGACAGGCTCGACAAGCTCAAAAAGACCGAGACAAAGAAGAAATCAAGGAGCTTAGAGCTATGGTTGAGCAGCTACGGGAGGAGAATCGTCTACGAGCATTGCAGGTGGAGCAGTTGGATCAAAAGCTTGCGCAGTATTTGCAGAATCATAGTACCCTTCCTTCATCGTCTGGTGCTTCTAGAGGCGACGAGGATCCTTGAGGAGGTATGTTTTTGAGTATTTGTGTTTGAACAATGTATATATTGACTTGGAGATGTTTTGATGTTGATGGTGATGTTGTATATATTGGTACGGAGTGGGTGAGAAATATTTTGATGGTATGTACATGGTTTATGGACATTTGTTGATGGTATGTACGTTGATGGTATATTTTGTGATGTTTGAACAGTTTGGTTTGTTTATATTGGTATTTTATTGATTTATGTGTGTTGTTTGTATTGATATTGATATTGATATATATATATATATATATATATATATATGTAGAATTGATTGGAAATGGAATGGAAATTGAATGGATTGGAAATGGTTTGGTGGAAGGTAAATAGGCTTGCTGTTATACAGCAAAATAAACCCAGTATTTCCAACGGCTTCCAACGGCTTGTTGGCCATTTTATTCTAACAGTTTCTAACGGATTCCAACGGCTACATGCCGTTAGCGACCGTTGGAAACGCCGTTGGAAATTGTCCGTTGGATCCGTTGGAAAGCGTTGGAAGACGTGGGATTTATTCCAACGGCTATTCCAACGGCTTCCAACGGCCGCCAACGGCTAGGAGCCGTTGGAATAGCCGTATTATCTTGTAGTGCATGTTGAATAATAGGTCCTTCATTTCCTTCGAGACTTACTGCTGCCATTTCTTGTTCAGCTCCGAGACACTCTCCATCTTCAACCTCAAAATGACTGGCAACCACATTTCCATCCCCTACTGGACCATCATACCTTACACCATTTTTATCCTCCAAGGCACTAAATTTGTTATATGTTTTAACCTTAGTTATGGCCTGTTTGGGATTGGCAGCTTGCCAAGAGTAATAACTATTTTTTCCTATAATAACATTTGTCTCATGCTCATCATCTTCCTCAAATTCAACATCATTAACATCAGGCCCTTTTTTCCCCACTTCTACAAAATTCTGTAGCTCATTTGCCATACCCTTCATCTGATTTTTTTCCCTTATCTTTTCTTTTATTGATTACAACTCTCTTCCAAACTTGTTTTATTTTGGGTGCCTTATTCATTACAACAGTTGCGCTATTGCCATCCTTTTTCTGTTCAACATTACCCTGGACCTCAACCTCAACCGCCTTACTATTACAATCTGCCACTAAGCAGCAATTATCTATATGGCCAATTCCTTGCATCTAACATAGATTTCTGGTTTCCAGAGATAATTAACTTGCACCATGTGTTCACTGCCATCAAGCAGTTTGACTGGAAACTGATCTAGAAGAAGGTGCTCTTGAGTAACTTCTACCAAACATTTCACAAAAATTTTTCGCTCAAGCTTTTCAGTGGATTAATCCATACATAAAAAAATTCCAATTCTTGAAGCTAGCCAGTTGATACCATAGTGAGACCAAGCATATAGCGGAATGTTGCTTAGCTTAATCCACACTGGAACTGATTTGATGGTGCCATAGCTATTTCCCACTGAAGCATCCCAAGGTTTAACAATAAAAAGCTTGCTTCTCATAATAATGAGATCGGTTTCAGCAATTTTTTTACGATCATCCAATGAAGAAAAATTAAAAAGGAAAAGGAAACCATCTGACTTCACTGACACATCTCCTTTTAGCCTCCAAATTTTTTTTCAAATTATAAATTACTGATGAATAAGACAGGGGATTGTCAAGAAAAAAAACCCACAAGGCAGTCCTTCCAAACTTCATTCCCAGCCATAATGACGTCTTATGAGGGCAAGAGAACTTCACCAGAGAATTCCAAAGGGAATTCTTGGGGGCAATAGGCACCGGCATTTGCGTGGTTTCGATTTGAAAAGAGAAGTCCATGGAAGAGAGTTAGAGAGTGGTAAAGGAGGAGGGATAGATGCAGTCAACTGAGGATAAACCGAGGAAAGAAGAGAAGAGGGAGGAGGATCAGGAGCAGGCGGCACAAGGATTGGGGCAGTAGAGATAGGAGTGGGTGGTAAGGCTGAAAAAGATGAAGGGAGGTACGAAGTAATGGTGGGAATGTACGAAGTTGAGGAAGAAGGACGGGTCAAGGGAAGGGTCCCTATGAAAGGAAGAAAAGAAGTTTATAATCACAGAATGTTAAATTAAAAAAAAGGGTATTTACTTATTGCGTCATATCGATTGTAAGTGCTTAATGGTGGAAATCGGCATATTTAGGGTGACGGAAAGTTTGCTATTAACATACTAACATTTGCTATAGAGATTTAGCTATACAATCCTTTTTATTCATTTTCAAACAAAGTGCAAAACTTTGATATGGGTAATATACATAGTACATAATACATAATTGCAATTGATGTTTTTAAAAGGGTGAGCTATGAAAAAAAAGTTGTTTAAGAATCACATACCAAAATCAGAGATTCCATTTTGAAACCATTAAACATACGCATTCTAAATCAGTGAATGTTGAATAATACTAAAAACAACTAACGAGTAATTAAAATAAGAATGTTCGATATATAGTTATATAAGTATATGATATCCATCATAATTATTCTAACAATATCTTAGACTCGGCCAGTACCTTTCAATATAGAATTTGTTCTCAAATCTTCTTTGTCACGAAGTTATGTATACTTGTTTAGTGTGGAAACAACTCGATTAAAGCTTTGATGGTTACCATTAAAAGAGAAAACACTGCATCTTGTAAAATCCACAATACAAATTATTTTTAACAATATGTTCAATACCTATTATTAATTATCCTTCATGGAAAATCGAAAAGCAAATAAAATCAAAAAGCACTTGCTTGGCATGTTAGATCAGGACATAGAATAATGCATGAAATTCGTTGGATGGCAACTGTTAGAGCAACAAAGATATTATATTTCTTGGTATCTTCTTCATAACTTCTTGCCCTTACTATCATCCGAAAAGCTAATTGAATTACTCAATGAAAATAAAACATGAATAGAAAATATATTGTATATGACAACATGTATTTTTCCTCTACTATATCTTAATTTTTTATCCTCTTCCCAATGATACCTCTAAGAAAAGTATATATTTATGGTTACTTAACATTAATAAATTACTACGTAAATTATAAAACAATGATTTGAATACTTAAAAGTTCAGATAGAATCGAAATAAACAACCATAATTTTTCAATTAAACGAAACAAAGTAAGTAAGATTTTTTTTCCTTTTTTTTGTTTCCACACAACAAAGATTTTTTTCCTTTTTTTTGTTTCCACACAACAAGCACTAATGTTCACATTTCAATATGGGCTACAAACTTAATTGGAATCTTGATTATCAATAATAATTACTCGCACTTGAGAATTTAGAAGTAATTGTTGGAATTCCTAATAGAAAGTGTAAATGAAATACATTTGTCCTACATCGCCAAATATAAAACAAAACTAAGTATATTAATAGCTTTGCAATGAAGGGGTTGGGGCTTTGGGGCACCCAAATGTTTGCTTCGTTGTGAGGAGGGAGATCATGCATCACCACCGCACGCGCGCCGCCGCCGTCCGTCCGACCGGGTCGGGCTCAGGCTGGGTCTAATATGATCTTATTTTTACTGGAAAAATTGGCCGGGTTTTCTGAAAGTTGTAAGCTATACGAACAGGTGCGAATCTGCTCAGAAGCGGACGCGAATTGACTGAGGGGGTACGACTTCTGAAGCGGGCGCGGTTTTTTTGGCAAACAGATGCATCCATTAGCAGACGGAAGCGGGCATGGGTTTTTGGCAAACAGATGCATCCATTAGCAGATGGAAGCGGTTGCGACCCGTTAGACGCGAATGGATGCGACTTATGACAGCAGCGGGTGCAAATGCAGAACCAGTAGCGAACGGGTGCGGGCCGTTAACGAATAGCAACATTGAAAGGCAACGGGTGCAACCAGTCAGGCGTACGCGACTTTTCGAAGAGGTGTAGACAAAATTATAAATAGAAGAGAATACTGATCACATTCTCATTCCATTCCAATTCTAATTTCTTCTGCTTCTTCTTTTCTACATCTCTATACGATAAATCACAGAGTTGACATACCCATTACAATCTCGAGCAGATTATGTCTGTTGTATCTTGGGAGACTTTGAATAAAGTCTTAAGATGTTATACATCTAGTATGCCAAAACAGAGACTAATCAATAATAAACTTGTCTCACAAGTTTACAACTCAGATTTCCACTACTTTGGAATTATGTATTAGTTATTTCAGTACGTTGTAATTAATTACAACAACAAACTAACAACTATAGCAATAATGACTATAGCTATAAATAAGACGTTATACTATTTAACGAAATAGTACAATGCAAAAAACAATGAAGAAGGAATTTCCTTCTTCAACCGGTTAGGTTTATAATTGATTTATATATATATATCATTTTCGTTTCTACGTTGTACTATTTGTTTAAATAGTACAATGTTTGATCTATTACTATAGTTATTATTACTATAGTTGTTAATTTGTTTTAATTATTTAAAACATACTTATTGTTAAAATAACTAATACAAATTCCAAAGTAGTGGAAATCTGAGTTATAAACTTGTGAGACAAGTTTATTATTGATCAGTCTCTGTTTTGGTATGCTAGACGTATAACATCTTAAGACCTTCATGTTTTCACTAAAACAGATATGACAACAGTTGAACTATCAACAAAGGCTACTACTCACAACAGACCCGATCCGTTCAAAGGAGATGGTGATGACTTCATAACATGGCAAAATAAAATACTATTTTATCTCACCACACTTGGTCTGCAACGGTATCTCGAGAAGGAGGAACCGATTCCTGCACCAGGAATGGAATCAGATGTTAATATGTGGAAGCATTCCGATTTTTTATGCAGAAACTATATTCTGAGACATCTCGACAATGTGTTATACAAAGTATATCAACCTCTAAAGAGTGCAAAAGCACACTGGAATGCACTTGCCACAAAGTACAAGACGCAGAATATCAGTCTTAAGAAATTCATTACAGAAAAATTCATGGACTACAAGATGGTTGACTCCAAACCGGCGACTGCTCACTAAATGAACTGCAAATCATCATTCATGAACTCGAAGCAGAAGGTCATAAGGTTGGAGAATCGTTTTTGGTTGAAGCCATCACGGAAAAACTGCCGCCGTCGTGGATAGATTACCGCAACTATCTAAGCATAAGAGAAGGAAATCTCTTTATAGGATCTCATAGTCCGACTGAAAATTGAGGCAGATAACCGTGGAGTTACAAAACCAAGCGAGGAGGCATTTGTAGCTAAAGGTACAAAGACCAAAAACAAAAGGAAGAATTTTCAGAAGAAAAGGAAAGCTCCAGACAACAAACCAAAAGACAACAAACGAACCAAAAAGTTTAATGGCGAGTGTTGGGTTTATGGAAAGGTTGGACATGTCACTAGAGATTGCAGACTCAAAAAGGACCACAACAAAGAGGCAAATATAGTAGACAACACGAAAGTAGACGAGTCCAACTTCTTGGCAGTTGTATCTGAATGCAATATGGTTCAGAATTATAACCAACGGTGGGTAGACACAGGCGCAACTCATCATGTCTGCTCTGACAAATCCTTGTTTTCTACATACCAGAAATTCGATCATGAAGAAAAACTCTATATGGGAAATTCTGCAGTATTCATGATTGAAGGCTGTGGCACGGTAATCCTCAAGTTTACTTCTGGAAAAACTTTCAAATTGAATGACGTGCTCCACATTCCAGACATACGCAAGAATCTGATCTCTCGCTCAGTACTATCAAAGAAATGATTCAAAATGGTGTTCGAGTCAGACAAGATGGTTATGTCCAAAGCTGGAATATATATCGAAAGGGGATATTTATGTGATGGCCTATTTAAGGTAAATGTAGCTGTTATCGGCAATAAAACTATGTATTCTGATTGTACTATTAATAATGTTTAAGTTTCTTACTTGCTTGAGCCCGAAATTTTACTATGGCATGATAGATTGGAATACATGAATTTCCAAAAAATGAAAACATTATCAAACTTGGGACTAATTCCAAAATTCCAAGTAGATAAGAACTACAAATGTGAGACATGTGTAGAAGTAAAAATGGCTAAAAAACCATTTCAATCTATTGATAGAAGCACCGAACCACTAGGTTTGGTTCATACAGATTTATATGATTTCAAATCATTGCCTATAAGAGGTGGGAAAAAGTACTTTATCACTTTTATTGATGACTATACACAATATTGCTACGTATATCTTTTAAAAGTAAGGATGAAGCAATTACATTGTTTATGAAGTACAAAGCTAAGGTAGAAAATCAGTTAAATAAAAAGATCAAGATATTGAGATCTGATCGAGATGGAGAATATGAATCACCATTTGAACAGTTCTGTGTAGAAAATGGTATAATTCATCAAACAACAGCTCCATATTCACCACAACAAAATGGTGTAGCCGAGAGGAAGAACAGAGCGTTAAAAGACATGATTAATGCCATGCTTTTAGCCTCTGGTCTACCGTTGAACTTGTGGAGGGAAGCCTTAAATATGTCTAATCACATATTAAACAAAGTCCCCCACAATAAAACAGGAACAATTCCATATGAGTTATGAAAAGGACACAAACCAAGTTTTAAATACCCCAGAGTGTGGGGGTTCTTGGCAAAAGTTCCAGCTCCGCCTCCCAAGAAAGTCAAACTTAGACCAAAAACAGTAGATGTTGCTATTTAGGGCCAGCCCAAAATAGTAGTGCCTATAGATTTTTGGTATTCAAGTCTGATATAGCTGATATTCATGTAAATACAATCATGGAATCTAGGGATGCCTCGTTTTTTGAAGACGTGTTTCCGCACAAAAGGAATAAAGAGAATAATGTCCCTAAAAGGACAAGAGAAGAATCAAGCAATTCATATGAAGATGAAACTCATCATGAGATTGAGGAAGTTAAACCAAGAAGAAGCGTAAGGGCTAGGACTTCCAAGACATTTGGTTCATATTTTTTCACATATGTGTTAGAAATCCATCTGGAATAAAATGTATTGGCTGTAAATGGATTTTCAAGAAGAAAATGAAAGCAGATGGCTCTATCGACAAGTATAAAGCCAGATTAGCGGCCAAAGGATATCGTAAAAAGAAGGAGTAGACTTCTTTGATACATATTCGCTGGTAATACGAATAACCTCTATAAAAATGCTAAAAGAAATTGCATCGATCTATAGTCTAGAAATTCATCAAATGGATGTAAAGACAGCATTCTTAAATGGAGATCTCGATGAGGAGATCTACATGGAGCAACATGAAGGTTTTGTTTCCAAAGGAAATGAAAACAAAGTCTGTAGATTAGTAAAATCGTTATACGGACTAAAACAAGCTTCAAAACAATGGCACATAAAATTTGATAGTGTCATGATGAGAAATGGTTTTCGTATAAATGAATGCGGTAAGTATGTCTATTATAAACAAATTAGACAATCATATGCGATGATTCGTTTATATGTAGACGATAAGTTAATGTTTGGTCCAAATACTAAGGTAACAAAGCCCATAAAGAAGATGTTAATTAGCAATTTCGATATGAAAGACTTAGGAGTTGCAGACATTATTTTTAAAATCAAAATAATAAGAACACCTAAAGGAATTGAATTATCTCAATCACACTACATAGACAAAGTGATTGAAAATTTTCAAAATTTTGGAATTAAAGGAGTAAGAACACCTTTTAATCCATCAGAAGTACTGCATAAAAACACTAATGAGAGTGTAATGCAACTGGAATACTCTCGTGTAATAGGATGTCTCATGTATCTCATGAATTGCACAAGACCAGATATAGCTTATGCAGTAAGTAGACTAAGCAGGTATACAAGCAATCTAGGAAAAGAACACTGGAAAGCACTAATGAGAGTGCTTGGATATTTAAAAAATACCAAAAATTATTTCTTACATTATGGAAAATGTCCTGCCGTCTTAGAAGGATATAGCGATGCAAATTGGATTGCTGATTCAGAGGAATCAAAATCAACGAGTGGTTATGTATTTACCTTAGCAGGGGCAGCAGTATCATGGAAATCAGCTGAACAAACATGCATAGCTCGGTCCACTATAGAATCAGAGTTCATTGCTTTAGCCTAAAGCATGCGAAGAAGCAAAATGGCTTCATCACTTTTTAGAAGATATTCCGTTTTGGCCTAAACCTGTACTGGCCATATGCATACACTTTGATAACCAAGCTGCGCTAAGTAGAGCGCGCAACTTTGTGTATAATGGAAAGTCACGGCATATTCGTCAATGCCATAACACATTTAGGCAGTTACTCTCAAATGGAACTATTTCCATAGATTATGTGAGAACAAATGATAACCTAGCAGATCCATTTACTAAAGGTTTATCAATAGAGAAAATTGACTGCGGCATCGAGGGGAATGAGTTTAAAAGCCTAAACCACCAAGAGTTATCTTATACGGAAACCTATCCTAGCGACTGGAGATCCTACGGACTAGGATCAGTAGGCAAACCAGTTTTGAGTAACTCAAGACGTAATGCATTTGCATGGACATAGTTCAGCTCTATTCCTATGGTGCACAATATAAATGCATGCCTACAGAAGTATTTAAAGGTTAAAACTATGTTTTTAATGATAACCATATCTTGGAAATAACAAGTGGGGTATATGTAGGATACTCTTAATGGTTGCGATCACCTATGTTAGTGTGAGCCGGGTCGGCTCTAAGAGAATATTAAAGGCTTATATTTTCTATAAACACTCGCAGAACCAAAAATTGTTCAGGACCAAAATGAGCACAACCAAAAGATTGGATGAGAAGGGAATCAATGCTTCGTAAAGCTTATTGTCTGGATATACAATAAAGGCCGAAGGTTCAAGATGAAATAATTCACTGATTAGCCATGTAGATCCGATAAGTTTTAACTAGAGAAAGTTCAAAGTGAAATATCTACTTATCCACGATAAAGCATGATTCCATATGTACTCTGTGATATTTCACTTTGTGTGGAAGAAAAGTATATTATCATTTATGTCGGGAATTGTTGGAATTCCTAATAGAAAGTATAAATAAATACACTTGTCCCATATCGTCAAATATAAAAACAAAGCTAGTATATTAATAGCTTTGCAATGAAGGGGTTGGGGCCTTGGAGCACCCAAATGTTTGCTTCGTTGTGAGGAGGGAGATCATGCATCACCACCATACATGCGCGCGCGCCGCCACCGTCCGTCCGGCCGAACCCAATCGGGCCAGGTTGGGTTCGGGTCTAATATGATCCTATTTTTACTGCAAAACTAGGCCGGGTTTTTTGACAGTTGCAGGCTATACGAACAGGTGCGAATCTGTTCAGAAGCGGATGCAGATTGACTAAGGGGGTACGACTTCTGAAGCGGGCATGGGTTTTTTGGAAAACAGATGCATCCATTAGCAGACGGAAGCGGGTGCGACCCTTTAGACGTGAATGGGTGCGACCTATGGTAGTAGCGGGTGCGAATGCAGAACCAGTAGCGAATGGGTGTGGCCCGTTAACGAATAGCAGCAATGAAAGGTAACGGGTGCAACCCGTCAGGCGGATGCGACTGTTCGAAGGGGTGCGAACGAAATTATAAATAGAAGAGAATACTTATCACATTCTCATTCCATTCCAATTCTAATTTCTTCTGCTTCTTCTTTTCTACTGCTCTATACAATAAATCACAGAGCTGATGTACCATTACAATCTCGAGCAGATTACGTCTGTTGTATCTTGGAAGACTTTGAATAAAGTCTTAAGAAAATTGTTACGACAAGCCTCAGACGAAATTTCCTTCTTCAACCGGTTAGATTTCCAGTTTATTTATATGTGTGTGTGTGTATCATTTTCATATTCTGCGTTGTACTATTTCTTTAAATAGTACAACGTTTGATTTATAACTATAGTTATTATTGCTATAGTTGTTAATTTGTTGTTGTAATTAATTACAACATACTGAAATAACTAATACAGAATTCCAAAGTAGTGAAAATCTAAGTTGTAAACTTGTGAGACAAGTTTATTATTGATTAGTTTTTGTTTTGGTATACTAGACATATAAAAGAAATAAGCTTAAAATTAAAGAATTGTATATAAGTCATAACCAAAAAAATCAATCCTAAAAATTGTCTTCCTTATGTAATATACTTTATATAAGGGACAGATAGCTTAAAATAGTTCATTTATATGAAATGTTGTCCCTTGATATCTTAAGTTTGAGTTTTTACCTTATATAAACATTAACTCATGAAGTAGTCTTTACTGCTAATGAAATAAGTGATTACAATTTGGTTAGGCTTGTTAAACTTGATCCATTATAAAATGCAATACAACTCAGTTAACATAATTAGTGAAGTATGCTTCAGTCATACTTTCTAGCTTGACCATACAAAAAATAAACACAAGTCAATAGCACATAACATCTTTCATTTCGAACAATAACTTTACCTTTTAGATTTTTTGTTAAAAGGAAGAGGCATAGCAATCAACCTGTATGACTATTTATTTCATCTGCACCAAAATGCAGTACTGCTCACAAATTTATAAAAGATACTATAATTTAAAAAATATAGGTCATTAATATTAGTTGTGTAAGCTTATCACTCACTTTTAAACTCCTTACAAGAATTATTACATCTCATAAAACTATCGATAACCTTTGAGCTCATGTATTCATAACCTGCAATTTAAAGTCCATCTAACTGTCAATAGATTAAAAAAAATATTTTGCCTATAAACATGCCTATCTCAAAAAAACAACAAATTTCCAATCAAAATATGAATAAAGCAATTCTATCTAAAATATGGAGCTTAAAGGCCATATGTCAGTTAAGCTATATAAATTCATACTATCTTACTAGGTATGTACAACTATTCAATATATAATTAGTAAGCTATGTAGCGTTTTCACCTTTATTTGTAGAAGTTATCAACTATTGTTGGGACTAGTGAATAATATGCCATTTTGAAGATGAGGTCAAGAGTTTCACAACGGAATAAACAAGAGTTCAATCAGAGCGTCGGATTAGAATTTAAGAGGTTAGAAGTTGGGGCAAAATGGGAGTTGAGTTATGTATGCACACAACATCATGACTGGTCAAGCGACCCCCCTTCATCATCGACCGGTGATGCAAGGGTAACTTTGATCCTACTCTTTTAGGGCATTTTGGTTGACTGGACCTACATAACTAATCATTAGGATTTGCACGACGTAGACATTATTGTCTACCTGCTTACCAAAGTGTTGGTCATTAGTCAATTGTAGAAAACTGAAAAGGCTAACTAAAAGAGGTATTCCAAAACATATAAATTCACTTACTTGCCATCTATGTAAACCTTATTATCAGAAATCTCTTGTGCTAGCATGTTCAACAATGCGGTTAGACATATGATGATATAGATAAGAATACCTTAAGCGTGTTACAAAATAATCTGGGATCTATGATTTGTATTCAGTATTGTACGCATCATTTAACAGTGCATGTGTGTACATGAAAATGTCAAAATAGCGAGGATTGGTTAGACCCTTTAAGGTTGACCCAACTCATTAACCCAATCCATTTACCCTACTTATAAATGAGTTGGATCAACCTATTTATGAATCTTTATTAAATGGGTCATAAAGGGTTAATCCATTTTTAAATGGGTTATAAATGGATAACCTATTTAACCATTAGTTAAAAACTTAAAATTAAAAATATAAATCTGAAATATAAATTTAAAAAATTTGAATTTTTTTTTACTCGGACAGTTAGGAAGAATTCGCTATTTTTTTGTTCAAATTGTAATAACTTCGTACTAACTCGGAATCAGGCGAGACTTTGACCGATGAACTCCCATCTAAATTACGGACGATATGGAATACTTGGATACTTCATCTTATGAGCGCACGTTGTAGTTCTCCATGGTAACTAACGGTTGTACTTAGCAAATAACATGCTACATCCCCATATTTGAATTCTGACTAGGCGGAAGCTGCTATTTTTTATTCAAACTGCAGTAACTTCTTCATAAAAACTCAGAATTGGGTGAGGCTTCGATCGATAAACCCCTATCCAAATTAAGGACAATAAAAACGCTCAGATACTTCATCTTGTGGATGCATACTATAGTTCTCCATGATGACTAATAGTTGTACCTAGAAAATAACAGGCAACATCCCCATGTTTGAATTCCGTCCAAGCAGAAGCCGTTATTTTTTTGTTCAAACTATGGTAACTTCTTCATATACTAACTCAAAATTAGGTGAGACTTTGACCGATGAACTCCCGCCTAAATTACGGACAATATGGAATGGTCAGATACTTCATCTTGTGAACGCACACTGTAGTTCCCCATGGTGACTAACAGCAGTACTTAGAAAATAAGAGGCTATATTCCCATATTTAAACTCTGCTTAGGCAAAAGCCGCTACTTCTTTTTTAGATTGTAGTAACTTCTCCAGACTGACTTGGAATCGAGCGAGACTTCGACCAATGAATTTCTACCTAAATTACGAACAATATGGAATGCTAGGATACTTTATCTTGTGAATGCACACTGTAGTTCTCCATTGTGAATAACATTTGTACTTAGAAATAATATGCTACATTCTCATGTTTGAACTCCGCCTAGGTAGAAATCGTTATTTTTTTCAGACTATAGTAACTTCTTTATACTAACTAGGAATCAGGTGAGACTTCGACCAATAAACTCCCACCTAAATTATGGACAATATGGAACGCTCAGATACTTCGTCTTGTGAACACACATTGTCATTCTCCATAGTGACTTATAATTATATAGAAAATAACAAGCTACATCTTTATATTTACATGGCCTAAATGGGCAATCCGCTTATTAATGGGTTAGGTTAGACTAAACCGTGTATTAAATGAATCAAAAAGAATGGGTCATAAATGGGATGGGTCAAAATAGACCTACCCCAACCTGTTTGATATGTTTAGGATGGGTATGAAATGAAGTTTTATTTCTTACTGTTGCATTTTGTGCTCCATAGCATGCTTTCTCATGTTTATGATGACATCCACATAAGTCTTTGACCTTGTTTGATATTTTTCTACTAGCTAAAGTAGTTCTTTTGATTTTCTACAATTTGTATGATAATTGAATCGAGATGTACTAAAATTTTGAAGCTAAACATGAGTAAATTATGCTTGTGCACTAAAATAAAAAGTTTCCAAGCAAGATAAACCATGGAGTCATTACTACAATAAATTGTTGTAGGCAATGTGGTAGGAACCGGTGAAATAATAATGTAGAGTATGCATATAAAATCAAAGAGTTACAAAATAGTAGTCATTATCCAACTGCAACCTAAGTTAATGTATAAAATGAGAACATGGGCTATGGATACAACGAACAGAATAGGAGCAACTAAGTCTAGTCTATAAGTGTATTTGGGTCGGGTTTGCTGCACTTTAGAATTTGATAAGGAGTGTACAAAAAGAGAGCTCAATAATATGATAACATTAGAATTGGAATATCATATTCAAAAGGTCTATAGAAAAGCCAAACAAAGTAATAAATTATAATTCCTAATTACCCAACTTATTAAGAACATTGTCGTGAAACATGGGTATTCAAACATTCACCATAAGTATAGTGACATACTATGAATTTAAAAAGCCACGTAGACAATTTAGAGATGAATAAACCAATCTTTGGAATAAACTTATGTAGAATACTTTAACAAATAATAAATTATATGTTTAGTACATGATGTGTACTAAAGCTCAAAATGTGATTATCCTGCTTACAGCAATGAAATTTTATAAACATTACTTGTATGAACAAATAGAAGTAATTATAGAAATTTATACGCATCGTTAATTTGTATCAAAACATACATTGTACTTGGAGATACCTTTTCTAATATGTTCCCTTATGCTTTCAAAACACCGCTTCTCTTGGAAGAATCAACCAACTCGTTTGCACCCGTAGCAACACCAGTGTTGATAACCCATACTTTTCATACATATCAAATCCTTTGTCTCTTTTTTTCCTATCCCTTATGTCATAAACAATCTCAGCCATTCATCACAACAAATTGATGAGCTGGCGAGGTCCACTATATTTGATGAATGACTGGTGATACAAAATGAAAGGTTCGTATAATTGTGGCACATGGGGACAACTAGGAAGGGGACAAAGTAATTGAACCCTTATGTATACCCTTTGCACTTTATGCCTCTGAAAAATAAGCAAACATAATTACGTCCCGAGTTTTCGACATATGAGTGCCACTATAGTGTTCAGTTAATGTGATGATCATTCTTTGTTATAACTCTCCACTAAGAAATACTTCATCATCGTACAAATTGAAACAATTTTCACTGGGCTATAATTAGTCTTATTATCCCATATAAAATTGTCAACTAACAAGTATTTTCATCGCTTTCATTACAGTAAAAACTATATGTGATTATGTGACTAACAATATGTATGTATGTATGTATGTGTATGTATACGTATGTGTGTGTATGTGCACATGCATGCATGCATGTATGCGTGCATACATGAGAACGTGTGCACAAACAGAAACGCGAGACTAACTGTTCATATTTGATTTGTAATATGTTTATCATGTTTGGTGAATAATATCTGGTTTTTCACACGTGGTGCCATGTGCACTAACTTAAAAAACAAACTCCAAAGAGCACTTGATCAAATTCTTAAGATAAGCAATATCCAACTTCATTTCTTCTCTTTTTGAGGCGACCCATCTTTTCGACCCTTAGAGTCGACACTGAGACATCCACAGTATTCATGTGCTAAGCATCCAAGTGTTGAAAAGACATATAGTTAAGGAAAAAGAAAGAAGATAGAAGAAACTAAACAAATACAGAATCTCGCAGCGGAACGAACAATAGCAACAGTCGGACAAGTGGGTAATGTTGGGGTGAATCAACAAAGTTCCCGCAGTAGATCCGGACCCCTTTTTTTTATCCTTCGATAAAATGATTCAATAAAAACAACTCTTTACATAAATGAACACTGTAGTATAAATACCTCAAATCAGAGTATACAAATCAATAATTATCATCCTGGACAGTTATAACAGCATGTCCTCACAATTGCTGGTAATTTTAAACAACACTGCAACAAAATATAAAAACAACTATGGGAATACGTCTCAGTCTTTAGCTCGTCTTCTGAGCTCTAAAGAAATCCAAAATTAAATCTGCAATATGCTCAGTCTGACCCGAGCATTATTATAAAATAATAACTCAATGATCAATCTGGTAAACTAGCGTGAGAAAACACACTCAATTTGCTTTTTTTAACTTTCCAAAAATCCTTTGAAATAAAAGGTATCTCATAAGACCACGTCACACGTAAACACGATGATTTTTTACCTTACGATAACCAAACCATTTCCATAGAAAATCCAGTGATATTATAATAATGTCTAGAGAAGAAAATATCGCATTTTAGCATAGTTGGGCACAATCAAAGCCGTATAGACATGTATTGGAGAATGGATTGCATACAATGACTGGGCTACTGAGGTACCGCCCATCACAAGACACCTCTAGAAAATGTATCGAGATCGTACCTAACAATCCCTGCCAACACAGGACCGGCCTAACCCTTGTTGGATAGTACCGAATATGTTATCACCCCGGGCGTTCCTACCCCATCGAGCGTTATCTTTTCCATGCACAACCATATCCATAATTATAATATATCCTAGGGTATCTAGAAAAATGATAACATACCCTACTTGGGTGCGACCCACTTAGCTCTACTACGTCTCCCATATTTTAGCCATTCTCGGTTGATGAGGCTTGAGGCTACATTTTACCTTTTCATTCATCACATTACACTCTAAATGCCACATTGCCAGATCCGCCAATCACTAATTGGCTTCTACAAAAATACAACCATTGAGATCATATGTCTTGGAGAAGGGTGTTAGCTAAAAGAAGTTGCCTTCTTTGCCACCAAATAAATGTAAGTTTATAAAAATCAATTTCACGTGAATGTTGGAAATTCTCTGCCAGACATTCATCCATACACATCATCCAAGAACAGGGTGAACCAAAGGCACTACTCTTATTTCATCCATTATGATAATCTCTTCATGGAAAACAGAATATAGCTCTTGCATTTCAACTTCGTCTTTGATCCCACATTCTTCAAGATATCTTCAACATGAAATGCTGAGTTGGGTCCAAGTGGTTTTCGGATAACATATCTAATCCCGGTCTCTTCGAAACAACTATGATATTTTTGGTAAACTCAACCACGGTTCTTTAGGAATAAATAGTCAAAAGATAAGAGCGGAGATTATCTCCTAACCTTTTGTGGATGGTTTTCCTTATCATCGTCCTAGAAATACAATGAGTTTATGCATACAGTATAACACCTCAAATAGTAACCGTACCATATAATTCCCGTATCTCTCCTAGATATTTCCAAAGTTATGTTAGGTCCTGCTTTGATAGTTGGTTATTTAACTATCAAATAACAATCATTCAAACATAGATTACATTTCCCATGGAAACCATTGAGCCTCTTAAATTTATTTTAAAATCGTTTAATATGCTTGACTTATCAAAATAAATATATATATACAGAAAACATTCTTTCAAGATATTTAAAATTCTTAAAAATAGATTTGGAAAGCATTGTTTCACTAACACGGATCGAAGTCTACTTAGCAGTTATGCCTATTGGATATGTTGCTTTCCCAGCAAAATCAAGAATAGACTTAGGTCATTTTAAAGCCCTCTTGAATTACGTCCATGCGGATTGTGATTTACGTAAGCGGTTATATCCTTGGGTTACGCCGCCTTCATTAGCAGAAACCACCACAAATCTAGGCTTCTGCAACCTCCTTAAATTACGCAAACGAACAATCATTAGGCTCCTTCCAAAATCTTTTAATTTAAAGAATATCTCTTTTACATTTGAAAATTCCTTTATAGATTCGTAATGAATTTCCAAATCCATTTATATAAGTAAACTTTTATAATTCCATATTTCACTTATACAATTTCACTTTAAAAATCAACTCCCTTCATCAATTTCTCCTTTGCAGATCTCTAATTATCTTTATAAGCCTCTTTGGAAATTTCCAAGTTATGTATAAAATATTACTTTTATAAATCCTAAAGATCCATCGATAATTCCTTTATTTTAAACCATTAACCTTTCTCCCAATCATTCAAAAATACATTCCCTTTCAAAAACCCAACATTTTCCTTTATAGCTTCTTAAAAATACTCTTTCCATAAAATCGATCTCTTTATGATATTTCTATTTTAATGTAAATACTTCGGAATCAATTCCTTATTCATTTAAGATGAGTGACTTAATTTCATAAAAATATCACTTTAAACCTTTTTATAAAAATACAATACTATAGTTTGAAACCCTTGTAAAGAATTATTAGATAACATATTATTATAACTTCAAAACAACCCTTAAAAATCCACCTAAGTAATTGATCTGAAACAATGTAGCTTAAATAAAGTAATCGACGTTTTACAATCCATTTATCAAATAATTATATTACTATAAATAAATAATCCCACTTAAAATCTCGAAATAGTCCTTACACAATTTAATCAAAACAACCAACATTTCTATATAAACCAATCCATAAATCATTTATTAATAATAACTTAAACCAAAAAACTTGTATGTATTCGCCCAATAAAACATTTTACTTCAGATTATAAAATCTAAAGTTGAACACAATTGGTAACTTTTCAAATTTCAAAACATGCTCAATAACTCCAATGGTACTTAAAAAAGCAACCATTTTATTCAATTTATCTATCAAAGTTAAATTATCAATATTCACATGATCCATTTAAAAATATACATCCAATTTCATGATTAACATTTAATTCGTTAAATGGCACTTATCCCATATTGGTTGACTATCAATTAAACATTTGCCCCAAAAATATATATAAATATAGCATATCAGAAGTTTATTTTACTTCTAACATATCACTGAAACCACATTTCCATTGAATACAAGATGGTGTTTATTGGGCCAAATAGATAACACCAATATTTCAAATTCAAATTACGTCATAATTAAACAACATAATTTAAAAACAATCTATTTATCAATTTCACACATATATGATTCAATACTAGAAATATGTTTAAAAATAAACATAACAATTTAATAGCAATTTGAGATGCCA
Source organism: Allium cepa (assembly GCA_030765085.1). NCBI lineage: Eukaryota > Viridiplantae > Streptophyta > Magnoliopsida > Asparagales > Amaryllidaceae > Allium > Allium cepa. Next base: position 430,192,081 of record CM060929.1, on the reverse strand, counting down.
TATCATGATCCTAGATCCAGTTCTACCAATCTAATAGCATTTCAAGATGCTATATCATCATCCTAGATTAATTTCAACAAACATCAATCAACAACCCAAACAAGCAGAAATAAACTCTTTTTACTATAAAAATATACTGATTAACCAAAAGAGTGAGTTTAACTCACCATAGTTTCAGTTGTCGCTTTCGCGTTCAGGTTCGTCTAAAATCAAACAGGTGTTTGATTTTAACACGAAATTTCACAAGCTCCGATTTCAGCCAATTCAACCCCATCGCGTATATCTCGTCGTAACGAATCCAATGTGACTTGTTTCGTTCAATTCAGACCTAAAACAAGCAAGATATTAAATATATAAGATTTATATAAGATTTATAATTTTTTTAAATGATAATTTTCCACTAATTACTATTATTAGCATAATTAACCATCATTAACCTTAAATCCAAGATTAACGTAATCTTCTCAAACGAAAAAACACAACGAGCCCCCTTCAAAACTTCGTCGCCGTCTTCATTTACCTCGCGCCACCGCTCCGTCAATGTTCCAACCATCGCGACCCAAACTCATGACGCACCACTCTCGGACGAACTCACTGACCAAATGTAACATCCCACCTTTTTGTACCCTTTAAATCGACGATAAACCACACATGTCAGAATTAAACCATACAGAAGGGTGGATTGTTATGGGGTAAATCAGAAAAAGTAGAGAAAGAAAAGAAAAAAACAATATAGAATCTTACAGCAGATCGATAAAATATAATAATCAAATAAACAGTTCATGAAGCTGTTTAAAAAATATATTTTATTATACTTATATAATACATATCAGAGTTACACATACCGGAGAAAAATAAAATTAATGCAGCGGAATACAATGGTGTAGTGGAATGATATAGTAGATAATAGTAATAATATCTTCGTCTTCGTCCTCCAAAATAAAGTCTTCAAATCCTGTAATGCTCGGACTGACCCGAGCGAATTGAAAAGACAAAACACTCGAGTCAGAACTAAAAGATCTTATGTAAGTTAAATCATCGATAAAATATGAGTGAAATGGCGTCAGATATGTTTACGAGATTCGGCATCTCCTATCCAGTGTCTAACGTGAGTGCAGTAACTTAAGAGATGCTCGGGATTCACATCTCCTAAGGATCCGTTAAACTATTTACTGTGTAGTAATATTTCGCTATTATAATTATGTCCATTAGTAAAATAAACTTACTTTTAAATAGAATTAAGGCTTTACATTTTCCACCTTAACACGTAATAGTCCAAGTAGTCCATCCAATACCATGGTTCCTCCTGATCGGGAAGCCACCAGAGGATATCACACGGGAACGAGAGAAAACCAAAATCGTACAAGGATCGATAGGGTAGGTGACACGGCACAACTAGGCAATGCCAGGGTATATATACCAATTACGCTTTTGAGCCGATGGTAACACTTAGTCCGCAACTACCGCCCACCTCGAGCCACACCCCCAAATCAAAAATCAAAAGTGGCCACCAAATCAATCCAAAAGTCAGAGTATAATATCGAAGGGGTGTGTCTGATAAAAGGTGCTACCTTCTTAGCCCGTCAATCGCTCCTTTTTTAGCCACCTTATGCCAACTCACGGGAGTTTTGTCCACGTATATACCTCAAAGGAAACGCCACCACCATCCTACTTCATTCTGGAATCTCCCCCGCGTACATGGTTGTTAAAGTGGTTTTCGGAGTTGGCAGAGAGTATGACAACTTCCGATCCCGGTCTCTTTAACAACCAAACGTTATTATAACGCCGCGGTCATTTAAATATTTTTACTTCAAAACCATAATATAATATCCATTTCAAAACCCAAAGCAATATAATATCATTGTTATAAAATCCAAATCAATATAATATCATTTTTTTTTCAAATATATCTCTTTTCCAAAACCATAGCACTTTTAAATTTATAATATTTCAAAACCAAACGCTTAAAATATAACACTTTCAAATCAAAATGCTTTGAAACTCATAACTTTGAAACATAACTACACCTCTTAAATGGCTTAAATATCAAATTACTTTATATACTAAAATAGCTTCTAAACCACAACTTCCAAAAACTTAAACAGTTTGGATATTCAAAAAGTATATAAAATAAAATAGTTTAAATTTAAAATTACTTTAAAAAGTAAAATAATTTCCTCAACTTCACAATTTTATTCATTTTATATTAAATCTCAATTCATAACTTTCAACTCACTTTCAGTTTCAATAAACCGTTTCAATTTATATCAATTTTAAATATAGATTCGAACCTACAAATAAACCATTCAATATATTTCAAAGCTTTGAATTTTCAGCATTTCAAAACTAAATTTGTTAACTCTATAAATATCAAATTCAGTTTACTATTATTTAGTTTTGAAATATTTACTTAATAATCCCAATATCATTTAAATAAACTCAAATTTTAAATAACTGAATATTTCCCTCGCTTTATTCAAACTTGATATATTCATCTATATAACCTTAAACAAAAATCAAGTTAAAATCATATTATTTAAAATCTCAAATTCAACGAGTCCCAAATCGATTTTTATTAAATAAAATTCTCAATTAAATACAATTCTAGATCAATTTCCAATTTATCTTTCAACCTTAATTTATTGAAATCATTATAAATTCTATACTAAAATATAATTTAAATAAATACTTAACCATATTATATTTTAAATAGAATCAAACTTTATTATTAACTTATTTATAACAACAAATTTATACATAGCTAAAAATCAATAATAAACTAACATTTATATAGTATCTAAATCAATATTGATATAAAACCATATATTTCTTTACAAAACCATAGAAATTATTTCGAAATATTTTTTTATATATAGACCACGGTGTTTGTATAAAATTTTCTATCCTATGGTCATGTGATACGAACATTTATCATTTTAATCCGTAATTTAAAATAAAAATACGGTTATATATCATTTCAAACCGCAATCCCGAATGAAATAAAAATGCATAACAACTTGCAGTTTATAACAATATAAAGTACAACATCCATTCATCCAACATCAATCATCAACCATTTATCACAATCATCATCCAATTCAAACAATAACATCAATATATAACAGATAATAAATAACAGGTAATTACTGCCAGTTTGTATTCAATAATAAATTAAATAGCTGTTTGCACCAGAATTGGGCACAACACTCTTCGGATGTGTTTGAAGAGATAAAATGAAGAGAATAAGTGTAAGATGAAGCAGATCTAACAAACACACCAATAAACATATAAGAAAATTCACAGAAACACAGAGTTTTAGAGTGGTTCGGCGTGTTGCCTACGTCCACTATGAAGTTTTATCACTTTATTGCTTGATACTTAAAGATTACAATTTTTTGATAACGAAGTACAGCAGATAATAAGCTTAAATTCGAGATCAATGGCAGTAATGGCGTTCTGGAGTGAACGTGGCAGAGTCCGGGCGCTCTTTTACTCTCAAAATTCTCCGACCCCCTTTCTGAATGACCAGGGGATCTATTTATAAGTGCTGGAGGCTGATATTTCGCCTAAAATTCGGGGAGACTGCTTCTGGCATGTGAGGGGGCCCATACGCCTAGATTCTGGAAATCCGGACCCACTTTGGGATCGATTCGAACTCGGGTTCAAATTGATCAAGATTTGATCAGATTGAGATGAAATTTTGCATGAACATTCCTCATGTTGGCAGTAAGCTACTGTGAAAATTTCATAGCATTTGGACATGTAGATCTCGAGTTATGATGGATGCAAGTTGGAGTTTTTCGGCGGGATCGATTCGAACTCAACTTCGAATCGATCAAGAATTCATCCGATTGAGCTAAAATTTGGCATGAACATTCCTCATATTGGCAGTAAGCTACCGTGAAAATTTCATAGCATTTGGACTTATAGATCTCGAGATATGATCGATCCAAGTTGGTCCGTGATCGATACGAAGCAAGTTCGAATCGATCAAGAACTCATCCGATTGAGATGAAATTTGGCATGAGCCTTCCTTAGGTTGCCAGTTGGCTTTTGTCCAAATTTGGTGGCATTTGGAGTTGTAGATCTCGAGATATGATCGATGCAAGTTGGTCCATGATCGGTACGAAGCAACTTCGAATCGAACAAGAACTCATCCGATGGAGCTGAAATTTGGCGTGAACATTCCTTAGGTTGCCAGACGGCTCTTATCCAAATTTGGTGGCATTTGGACTTGTAGATCGCAAGTTATGATCGATGCAATTTTGGATTTCTCAATCGCGATCCATCAATATCTTGAGTATACGAACTCCAATTGACTTGAAATTTGGAACATTGGCTTTCTCAGCTTTGCTTGTCATGTCATATAAATTGTAGCTCGATCCGGAATCAAAAAAATTTACCAACATCCATAGTAGACCTATGTATAACTGATCTTCATAACGAACCGTCCTTGGTTTCTAGTCGAGTTCTTGGTGTCACGGCCTTGCCAAAAGGTGGGATAACATTTGCCCCCCAAAGTACGTCTTGTGTGAACATGACATGCTTTGAAAACTTCCATCTTCACTCTGAATAGTTCCATTTAACTTGTTAAACAGTTATCGTCTTCTTGTTGGAAGTTGTGATCCTTGACTGATTTTTTAGTAATATGAACTGTTGACTACCAACTGGTGTACCGTTGTAACCGATTGTTGTATGATAACGATTAGCTATTTGTTGTTGTAATTGTCATCAGGTAGGCATTCGACCTGCGGATTTCTAAAATTGAAAATTAGTTCAACGTACATGCATATATGTTAACCTGACTCTTGTTGACGTTCGCACGTTAACAAGTCGTTGTCGGTCTTCTCGTATCGAATTCTGTATCGATCCTCTCCTAAATCGATGTGAAATTCGAGTTCCAACAATACTTGATGGTTGTTTTGGATTCTTCCTTTGTATTGATCCTCTCCTGGATCGATTTGAGATGTTAGAATGTATGCTTCATATCGATGGATACGTAATATTAGATCTTGGATTGATGGACACAAAAGTAATGCTCTGTGTCGATGGAGTCGAACGATCCAGACGTAATCATGCAGTGATGCTTCGAGGAGGATATGCCATCTCTCATTCCCCTATTCAAGAAGAATTCCTCACGGTAGATAGTCTTTGATAGGAGTTCCATTTATGTATGTTCTCCATCGATTGGATGGTTCTCTACTGTTCTTCAGATAATCGTTTGATGCAGTGAATTCAGATATGAAGTATGCTAATATTTGACCATGGATAGCTCTCTAAGGGAGATAAGTGATATCAAATTGGCTTAGCTTGATATCCCGTTTGAGTAACCTTTCAAATATCTAAGGTTTCCATTGGACCTATCATAACGGTTGGTTGATACAGACATTAGCACGGTAAGCTCGTCAATGGCTAGCTTTCATCATATACTGGTCTTTAGATTAGTTTCTCTTCACTTAGCATTCCAATGCTTATGGCGTGTGTTGACATGACCTAATTAAGGTATAGATCTTCACGATCCAACATCTTGGGTAAAATGGGAGGCCTCTCTGAGCGATCTATCAGAGCTGCTTGGTTTCCTCCATATATGGATGACTCTAATCTTCAGCATTTTCTGACATTAGCCTCAATCCTATGAGAATTGATGACGAAACCTGAGAATTCATTTTATACAACGCTGAAAGAGACTTTAAAAGGATTAAATTTCATTCTGCGGTTGTTGGATAGCACTGAATATCTTTGCCAAGTGATCGATGCGGTCGCTTGATGGTCATGATCTCACGAGCATATTAACCACATATACTTTCATTGATCGACCGATCTGATTTTCGAATGATTTGTTAATCGTCTTTTGGTAAGTAGCATAAGCATTCTCAAGTTTGAATCCATGGATTGCAGCATAGCACTATAGGCTCGGGTCAGTAACGAAACAGTTGTATTCCCTGTCTGGGACATGTTTCAATATCTGATTTTATTTGGTATTTTGCGTACATGGATGAGAGTAATTCATGTCTGATGATCGAGTCAATTAGTTGGTTGATCATTGGATATGGAAAGCTATGCTTTTCCATGCCTTGTGCAAATCTGAGTAGTCAACGTACGTCCGCAACTCTCCATTTGTTTCTTTCGTAAGTAAAGGATTGGATACTCATTTTGGGTAGAGGGCATCGTGGATAAACCTATTGGTTTTGAGTAGATTCGCCTCCTCCTTTAGTGCAGCAGATCTTTCTAGATCCGTGTCGCTTCGTTTTTATTCACCGAGACATGCTTCGGGTTGACATTTAATGCAAGGTTCTCAATAGTTGGTGAGGGTCCATATGTATATATAAGATCGAGTCCAAGCGGACATATCAAATTCACCTGGAGTAATGCAGTTGACTCTTGCATCATCCTTGCGAAGAGTTGTGATTTGATCTACAATACCTGTGATGGGTTGTAGGCACTTCATGTGCTTATTTGCAATGGTAAATGATCAGGCTCGTAGGGATGTGGAATTAAAGGCATAGTAGAGTTTAGCCTTGTGTCGCATGCTGCAGCATAGCTGGTTCCGGCTATGAGTTGGAATCTACTTGTGTTTCGGAGCAATGCGCTTTCCATTCAATGTACTTGCAATCCATTGCTCATCAGAAGGGTCAGAATGATGATTAGTTTCCCATAAGTCCAGGCATCGATCTGATGATTCTATCTCTAAGCATCCTTTCGGTCGTAACTTAAAGTTGTTATGAATACTAGGCACGAGCTATAGGATTGAGTAGTCGTATCCAGTTCTTGGATGATCACATTCTTGCCCCCAGTCTCGGGTTGATGGATGTATTGTGCGAATGATCGAGCATAGCTTCTACTGTGTTTATACTGTAGTCCAAGCCGTAAGAGCCAGAGTTGTTCGACGAACGATCAAATTATTTTCATCTTAATTCTCATGCGTGCCAGCAAGGTAGATAATGCTCGCTTCAATTTCGCATTCTGTCCCATTGAACCATAGGATCGAGTTAATCAATGGAAATCTGAGTTGTGCCTTATCCTGCATTCTGTCCAAGTTCTTTCCTCTAGGCAGAATATCTCGTTGCCTTATCGACATTCACTTTGCTGCCTAAGTTTTCATACTCGGGGAAACATACGAAGAATAAATTGTCCAGTAAGATTCAATGCAGGATTGATGCTTTCTCGAACCGAGGGTAAGAATTGGTGCGCGGACATTTAGGTTGTACTTGGTTTGAATTACTCGTTTTGTCAGATTTGGTTAAGAGCCAAAGAATGAATGGTCGCATTGCATTCTTTTGGAGTTAGGTGATCAACTACGTCCGTTTCGATTTACGTTCTTCCGTCAGATCTAGGGACAAAGTCAGCTCAAATGCAGTCAGGTCATGCTCATCCAGTCTCATGCACTTTCTGGCGGATCGATGGAAGGTGACGGAGGACGAATGGTCAAGTCACACTCATTCGCGGTTCTATCCATGCTCTGGTGGTCGAAGGTATTCGATGGGTGCTTGGGTCACATCGAATTGTAGTCGAAGAGGATCAATATTGGCCGTCGATTTAGCGACACAATGTAGAATGTACGGACCTCATTGCCTATCGATCCTTTGGTTTGATATGAAAGGTGCAGATCGATATTGCCCGTCGATCTGGCGGTACGATATAATTGGCTTCTCGTAACTTCGAGCATCATTCTGATTGGTTAGCATTATAGCCTCCTTGTAGTCGTTGCCTTAAGTTGCAAAGGAATCTGAATAGCTAGCAATGTAACGAGCCGCATTTCTCTTCTTTCAATGATTTGTTCTTCTGCCCCCAGTCTTGAGTTAGCAGAGTTAGTTTGTGGACGGTCCAATTGCATCTGTAGCGAGTTTATACTCCTCTCGTCGACTTTAGGTCGGAGTTGGTGAATGAATGGTCGAATCACATTCTTCATCTGTCTATGGTCGCAGTCGCACTCTAGGGACTAGAGGCAGTTGAAGGGCCATTAGTCACACATAATTGATGTTCATACCCATGCCCCCACTCTGGGGACCAAGAATTTTAGCAGAAAATGGTCAACCGCATTTTCCTTGATTAGTTCCTCCGGCACTTGTCAATGGCGAAAGTCGAAGTGTAGTCGGTCACATTGCGGCAACTTTAATTTGATGTTTCTCCTACTGAATTGGAGGAAGGAGTTGATTGGCAGATGGTTGGGTCACATCCGTCCACGTTGCATGCACAACTCGCTAGATCGTTGGCTAGAGTTAGCGGATGAACGGTCGTGTCATGTTCACTTGCGGTAGGATTGGTAATCACATCCATTTAGAATAAGGCGTTCAGCTAGGTCCGTTTTGCGAATCTACATCTCCCTGTCGAATCAAGGAAGAAATCTTGTCTTGCTGGGTTGGAGAGCATCCCTAAAAGATTATGTTATAGGTCCCGTGCCGGGAATAAGTGTTGATGCATGAACAGTCATGTCGTGCCCGCTTAGTGCTAGATAGTCGGATCACAACCGATTTTTTATGATAAGTGTGCCCCCATGTCAGGGAAAGGGTTGGAAAGAAGAAAGTCTAACCACATCCGCTTTTTGTACTACAGAACTTGCTGCAGAATTAGAATTGATAGATGGAAAATAAAATCGCATCCCTTCTGGTATTTATATTCCAATCCGTGCTTCGAGGATTGGAGTTGGTTGATGGGTGGTATGTCACGCCCACTAGGTCTTTATACTTCAGTCTGTGCTTTCGGGACCAGAGTTAGTTGATGTTTACAATCCAGTTCACACTCTGCGAATCTGGAATTAGTTGATGGGTGGTTAGTCACACCCATTTGGCATTCGTGCTCCAGTCCATGCTCTCAGGACTTGAGTGAGTCGTTGTTTTATATTCCAATTCATCCTCTGGGAATTTGGAGTTTATTGGTGTTTATACTCCAGTTCACACTCTGGAAATCTGGAGTTAGTTGATGTGTGGTCGATCACACCCATTTTAGTGTTTATACTCCAGTCCGCACTCTGGGGACTTAGAGTTATCGAATGTTTATACTCTATTTCGCAGCTTTGACTTGGCATTCGCACTCTAATTCACACTCTGCGAATTTGGAGTTGACATTTTATTTTGGTCCGCACTCCGGGAACCAAGAATTGATGTTTATACTCCACTTCACGCTCTGGGGAATTGGAGTTGACATTTGCATTTTCCGGTTCGCCCTCCGGGAACCTGGAATTGATGTTAATGCTCCGATTCACGCTCTGGGAACCTGGAGTTAGCATTTGTGTTTTTGGTTCGCACTTTGGGAACCTGGAACAGATGTTTATACTCCAATTCATGCTTTGGGAACCTGGAGTTCGCATTGATGGGATGGTTCGCACTCCGGGAACCTGGAATAGATGTTTATACTCCAATTCACACTCTGGGAAGTTGGAGTCGGCCAATAGATGGTCAGTCACACCTATTTGGGCTTTTTAGGAATTCGTTCACACTCTGGGAACGATGGATTTGATGTTTATACTCCAATTCGCACTCTGGGAATTTGGAGTCCGTTCACACTCTGGGAACGATTTATTGGATGTTTATACTCCAATTCACACTCTAGGAAGTTGGAGTCCGTTCGCACTCTGGGAACGATTTATTGGATGTTTATACTCCAATTCACACTTTGGGAAGTTGGAGTCCGTTCGCACTCTGGGAACGATTTATTGGATGTTTATACTCCAATTCACACTCTGGGAAGTTGGAGTCCGTTCGCACTCTGGGACGATTTATTGGATGTTTATACTCCAATTCACACTCTGGAAAGTTGGAGTCTGTTCGCACTCTGGGAACGATTTATTGGATGTTTATACTCCAATTCACACTCCGGGAATTTGGAGTCTGTTCGCACTCTGGGAATGATTTATTGGATGTTTATACTCCAATTCACACTCTGGGAAAGTGGAGTTAGTGTTTATACTCCGATTCGCATTCTGGGAACCTAGAGTTGATTGCAGGACTGTCGTGTGTCGGTCCAGTTCGGCCATTGATGCGATGGCTTTCCCCCGAGAGGTGGGTTTCGCTTAGCAAATGATCGGTGGGATCTCGATTACTTTCCACTTATCTTCCATCAACGAAGGAGGAGACTTAGTTTATGGACGGATGAATCGCATCCGTTTTCATTTGGATCCCGCTTCTGCCAAGCCTAAGGAGTAAGATTAGTGTTCTGGCAAGCTTTGAGCTCGAGCATAGGAGAGGATGGCTGAACTACATCCACTTTGAGTTGTGTATTTTCCCTTAAGTTGGGGGCAAGAGTTGGAGAGTAGACGGTCGAGCCATGTCCACTTTACGCTTTGCGCTCTTCCAATCGAGTTGAGGAAGAGAGTTGGAATGATGGCTCATGATGATTAGCGAGTAAGCAGTCAGTTGTTGATGACTATAAATTGAGGGTTGGCCCCTGATGAAGTTGGTTTGAGGCATGATTGTTTTGTCGAATCATTGATGCAAACTGGGGAGTGAATGGTCAAACCATATCCGCTATAAATATGTGCTCTTAAAAAACCCCAAGTGTCCAATGCAGGATTGGATGCATGGACGGTCACGTCACGTCCAACTTTGGTGTGATTTCGATTTTACTGGGCATCAGAAGAAGCATAAGTATTTTGGCATGCTTCAAGCAAGAGATGGAGAGTGCATGGTTGGGACATATAACTCCAAGTCTTTCTCAAATCTCCTAATTAAATTGCATAGGCATGTGAGTGGATGGTCGGTTGCATCCACTTCGTACTGGAGCCCTGAACTTGTCTGTTTCTTCCGCTTTGATGGCCTGCCCCCAAGTCAGGTGCATAGAGCAGCCAGCGAGTGGTTGAATCATGCTCATCATGATGATACCTAAATGACTTTATCATAGTCCACGGAGGTTGTTTTGCACCCATCCTTAAGTACTCGGTTACCTGCATCATTTGCAAGTAGTTTAATTCAAGTCGATTATATTTTGCAACATAAACGAAGTAGAAATAGAAATAATTCAAAAGAGATCGGATAAAATCTCATTGATAAGTGAAGCGGCGTTGTATGCTCGCTATTGCACTTTGGTCCAGCCTTTCACAGTTGGGAGTCTAACGCAAATGGTTCAGTTTGATCAAAGTTCCGATTGAGGTCGGGGGTTCCGGGCTCTTCATTTTATGGGGCTTGAACATATTGCCAGAGCTATCCTTTCTGGAGCAGCCTTATGGCGTTGGCATCCATGATAGTCATATAAAGAAGAGGAGCTTCCCGATTTAGAGTATGAAGCAGGTTCCCTTTTATGTCGCCAAGTTGATCCTTCATCTGATTCATCAACGTAATGTTGGCCTGGACATGTTGGTGTAGTCGTCGGCGACTATCCACCAGTTCTGTTATCAAACTCTGGAAATAAGCTTTTGTGCTGATTTCATTTATTAGTGTTGGCAGCAACGGGCTATGGATTTTGATCAGTTCATTGACTGCCAGCTTCTTTATTCCCTTTAGCAATATGAGAAGTAGAAATGATATGCCTGGCTACGATTGATAGTCTTCTTTGAGGAATAGGGGATACAATGCATTTGATGGCATTCATCACTTTTCGTGGACTCCGTTCACCATTCTCACTTCATGAGGTAGTGGCGGAGGTTGAATTTCCATAGTACACGGACATAGTCGGCATGCTGAATTTTAGTTGGAAATTCTACATGTGGGATGGTCTCAATGAATAGGTCCTGACTGGGAACGATACTCGAATCAACATTATCAAGTCCATTTTATGGTTATGGGGTCTTGTGATACTGGTGAATGATGTATGCCCGACTGCCTAATGTTCGAGTGGTTGGTAATGTCGATTGGATGGTGAGTAGATTAATATGGGCTCATAGATTGGTGATTATTTCTAATTTTCACGAGGAAGGAGGCTCACATAAGATACTTAGGAAGTCCTCTTAGAGTTGTATGTCATGCTTTTAGTCATATGGACGTGGAATGATTAAGATGCGGTGAACAGCTATGTTTTGAGTTGGCGGAGTAGACAAGGCAGGGTAGTCGTTATACTAGCCATCGCACCATAATTGTCGGTTTAGGAGTTTTAAAAGCTGGTCAATTGGTGGAAGTTGCAGTCCACCTTAGAAGCATGATACATTAATCAACTCTAGTTCTTGGCATATTCGCTAGGTTCTCCAGCCTCTGGGAGCACCAGCTGAATAGTATTTCAATATCCATTCCTTGATTGCAACTCAAAAATTGCTATTGTAATCTCCTACTTCCCGTCTAGTCATGGAACGATCAGAACGTTCCTTTATTTAAGTTGAGGTTTGGATTAATGATCAGAATGTTCCAAAATCATAGCACTTTTAAATTTATAATATTTCAAAACCAAATGCTTAAAATATAACACTTTCAAATCATAATGCTTTGAAACTCATAACTTTGAAACATAACTACACCTCTTAAATGGCTTAAATATCAAATTACTTTATATACTAAAATAGCTTCTAAACCACAACTTCCAAAAACTTAAACAGTTTGGATATTCAAAAAGTATATAAAATAAAATAATTTAAATTTAAAATTACTTTAAAAAGTAAAATAATTTCCTCAACTTCACAATTTTATTCATTTTATATTAAATCTCAATTCATAACTTTCAACTCACTTTCAGTTTCAATAAACCGTTTCAATTTATATCAATTTCAAATATAGATTCGAACCTACAAATAAACCATTCAATAGATTTCAAAGCTTTGAATTTTCAACATTTCAAAACTAAATTTGTTAACTCTATAAATATCAAATTCAGTTTACTATTATTTAGTTTTGAAATATTTACTTAATAATCCCAATATCATTTAAATAAACTCAAATTTTAAATAATTGAATATTTCCCTCGCTTTATTCAAACTTGATATATTCATCTATATAACCTTAAACAAAAATAAAGTTAAAATCATATTATTTAAAATCTCAAATTCAATGAGTCCCAAATCGATTTTCATTAAATAAAATTCTCAATTAAATACAATTCTAGATCAATTTCCAATTTATCTTTCAACCTTAATTTATTGAAATCATTATAAATTCTATACTAAAATATAATTTAAATAAATACTTAACCATATTATATTTTAAATAGAATCAAACTTTATTATTAACTTATTTATAACAACAAATTTATACATAGCTAAAAATCAATAATAAACTAACATTTATATAGTATCTAAATCAATATTGATATAAAACCATATATTTCTTTACAAAACCATAGAAATTATTTCGAAATATTTTTTATATATAGACCACGGTGTTTGTATAAAATTTTCTATCCTATGGTCATGTGATACGAACATTTATCATTTCAATCCGTAATTTAAAATAAAAATACAGTTATATATCATTTCAAACCGCAATCCCGAATGAAATAAAAATGCATAACAACTTGCAGTTTATAACAATATAAAGTACAACATCCATTCATCCAATATCAATCATCAACCATTTATCACAATCATCATCCAATTCAAACAATAACATCAATATATAACAGATAATAAATAACAGGTAATTACTGCCAGTTTGTATTCAATAATAAATTAAATAGCTGTTTGCACCAGAATTGGGCACAACACTCTTCGGATGTGTTTGAAGAGATAAAATGAAGAGAATAAGTGTAAGATGAAGCAGATCTAACAAACACACCAATAAACATATAAGAAAATTCACAGAAACACAGAGTTTTAGAGTGGTTCGGCGTGTTGCCTACGTCCACTATGAAGTTTTATCACTTTATTGCTTGATACTTAAAGATTACAATTTTTTGATAACGAAGTACAGCAGATAATAAGCTTAAATTCAAGATCAATGGCAGTAATGGCGTTCTGGAGTGAACGTGGCATAGTCCGGGCGCTCTTTTACTCTCAAAATTCTCCGACCCCTTTTCTGAATGACCAGGGGCTCTATTTATGTGTGCTGGAGGCTGATATTTCGCCTAAAATTCGGGAAGACCGCTTCTAGCATGTGAGGGGGCCCATACGCCTGGATTTTGGAAATTCGGGCCCACTTTAGGATCGATTCGAACTCGGGTTCGAATCGATCAAGATTTGATCAGATTGAGCTGAAATTTTGCATGAACATTCCTCATATTGGCAGTAAGCTACTATGAAAATTTCATAGCATTTGGACATGTAGATCTCGAGTTATGATGGATGCAAGTTGGAGTTTTTCGGTCCGGGATCGATTCGGACTCAACTTTGAATCGATCAAGAATTCATCTGAATGAGCTAAAATTTGGCATGAACATTCCTCATGTTGGCAGTAAGCTATTGTGAAAATTTCATAGCATTTGGACATATAGATCTCGAGATATGATCGATCCAAGTTGGTCCGTGATCGATACGAAGCAAGTTCGAATCGATCAAGAACTCATCCGATTGAGCTGAAATTTGGCATGAGCCTTCCTTAGGTTGCCAGCTGGCTTTTGTCCAAATTTGGTGGCATTTGGAGTTGTGGATCTCGAGATATGATCGATGCAAGTTGGTCCGTGATCGATACGAAGCAACTTCGAATCGATCAAGAACTCATCCGATGGAGCTGAAATTTGGCGTGAACATTCCTTAGGTTGCCAGACGGCTCCTGTCCAAATTTGGTGGCATTTGGACTTGTATATCTCAAGTTATGATCGATGCAATTTTGGATTTCTCAACCGTGATCCATCAATATCTTGAGCATACGAACTCCGATTGACTTGAAATTTGGAACATTGGCTTTCTCAGCTTTTCTTGTCATGTCATATAAATTGTAGCTCGATCCGGATTCAAAAAAATTTAACGACATCCATAGTAGACCTATGTATAACTGATCTTCATGACGAACCGTCCTTGGTTTCTAGTCGAGTTCTTGGTGTCACGGCCTTGCCAAAAGGCGGGATAACAATAGCAATTTAATTCAATAAATTCAATTTAACTGGGATGATGATTAAAAATATGCCAAACAGTCATATATAAATTTCTATTCACATCAAAAATTAATTTAACAGACATAAGAAATTTTAGAAGTTGTGAGCGGGTTAAAACACTCACATTTTGAATTTAAAATGAATTTAAATACAATTTAAGCCCAAAATTTGAACAGTCTCAGAATTTGTCCAAACTAGGGTCAAAATGTCCAGAATTTTAATAGGACACTAACAAAAGAAACCGCGTCCAAAACGGACGTCGTATGCGAAAGTTATGCAATTTAAAACATTTGAAATTAAAAATAGAATAAAAGTAAAATAAAACGATAGACCATAAGCTACACGCCACGCCACGCTACCGTTCCTCTCTCTAGAACCCTATATCACGCACACGATACCAAAGCAGCCGCCATAACTCACTGTTTGACCGAAGCTCGCCGCCGCCTTCGGTGGTTTCATCGCGATCAGAGAACACCAGAAAGCCGAGCGCTTGAAACCGCCCCTATGCCGTGAACGCCGCCTCGCTCAGTTGTCATCCACGCACGGCGCCGCCGCCACCTTCACCGGCCAACCACGGCCTGACGGGACCCTACTGAGACGAACGAATGTCAGATTAGGACCTGCACGACGCCACCTTCCCAACGCCACCAGCCGAACGCCCTACCGTCGCAAATCCGCCGTTGGATCATCCAAAATCCAACACGAATGCCCAGAATTAATTTGCGGATTCTGGGCAAATGATGATCAGAATCGAAAAACGAATACCACCAGTGAACTGCGTTGGTCAAGAGCTTCAGATCCAAATAAAATTCGATATAGTTTGTGGGATTTGAATTTTCAATTTGATTTTGAATTGCAATTGGATTTGGAATTTGGGAATTTGTTTGTCTGCCATTGAGGAAGAGGAGCAGCAGTAAGAACTGTACGTATAGACAATTGACAATCAAGAACAATTAGGGTTTATAACGAGGTATATATAGGCAGAACAAAATAGAAGCAAATGGGCTAGATTGGTTTGGAAAAATCGAACAATAATGGCGCAAAAAGCCCGTTCTGACTCCGGAACGAAATTGGGTCAACCCATATGTCAAAATAGATGTTTCAAAATATTTTAAAATCAATGGAACCAGTTTCAAGTTCAAATTCGACCGTTTGAAGAAGTTATGCTAGAATCAAGTTGTTTCAAATTGATTTCAATTGATTTCAATTAAATTGATTTCTAGACGTTTCGAGTCCATACGATCAAACGAGGGGTCTGATTGTTACGAAACTTTAAACCCTACAATAATTCACCGTTACGGATCCGATGAAACTAGTTTCGTTGAAATCCGAGTCAATGGCCAAAATGGCTATTTTTTTACATTAATTAATTAAATTAATAAATTAACTAATTAAATCAAATTTTCAATTTCAATTCCTTAATTAACAAATTTCATCATTTTTGATTTCACGGTCATTTACAATGATTTAAACAAATTTAATTGTCAATTTAGGGTTGATTAATTTATCAATTTCAGTATTAACCTCAATTTCATTAACTTCAGAAATTATAAGTTTAATTCCCAATAATTCCATTTAATTTAATTTTCATTCTAATATTCAATTCATTGTTGTCAAATGGATGAAATTAACATTGGATTCATGGTCTATTACATTAATATTCTCAAATTCCATCTAGTTTCAATTAACGTAATATTTAGATATTTAATTTCATTTAATTGCAATAAACCCAACTACCATAATTTAAATTCAAATAAATAAATAAATCTTGATTCTCATTCTTATTATTCAAACAATCATTATCCTGTTCATACTCTATTATCAACCAACAATTATTGCAATTCATTATCTAATATTGATTTTATCAAATTACAATTTATTACGTATTATTCCATCAATTAATATACTTTGAACTTATTTTCCAATTTATTAATTATAATCAATTATAACCTTACAATTGGTTTCAATTAATTGGGATTGAACTAAAATAATAATTTGTTCGCTTGCATTAACATTATTACATTTAGTTGCAATTTGATTACCAGTCTTATTTAACACACTAAATAAATAAATAACATATATTGGTTGTCACCTATTTACTTTTACTTACATTTACAAGTTTATTACTTACCATTAACACTATATTATTTCGTTAATTAATTCAATACTTACATTTTTTTTCTTATATTTCACTTATAAACAAATTATAATGTTTCCATTATTTCACTAAATTTGAACTTCATTCAAGTTAGTAGCCATTCACTTACATCTTTTTATTTATTCAATTTTATACCTCGGTGCAACAATTTTCACTACTTCATTTCAATGTGTTTTCACTTCCATTGTCAATAATTAGTTTTTTTAATAACAGTTGCCACAATTCATTCTTAACATTTACTTCAATATAAATTATAATTTTTATTCCTTTCTAAATTTAATTACAAAAATCTTATTAACTTAACCAATTTAATTATCGAATTTTACGAGTCGTTACACTCTCACCCACTCAAAATTTTTCGTCCCCGAAAGGGAAAAGAAGGAGAAAGAAAGAATTAAGTAGTCAATACATCTTGTTCAAAATATAACTTTATAACAAATGACTTTACAAAATTTAATAGTTTAAATAATATATATCAATTTATAACTATTAAATCTTTTATACTCAAATTAATTAAGTTTGGAAAACATTTTTCAAAAATTTTCTAAGTCCAAAATTTACGAAAAATTTCGGCAGAGTCTCCTTTATACGGAGAGGCTTGGGAGAAAATATAATATCAAATATAACAATATATAACATATATTTTCCAAAATAATATATCCACATACGGGAAAAACAATATAATAACGCTATAAAATCGTAATCCAAAAACGTACCTATTTGTCGGGCAATTAACGCTTAATTATGGAACCAAAAGCAGTAGCAATTGCTTCCATAACCTGTATTTCCCTTATATAATCCAGAAGAGTTAATAATTATATAAAATAAAATATTTATAGTTGTTTCGATCAATAGCAAACAAATCAATATAACAACAATCAATTGCAACCAAAAGCATACACATCAAATACAAATCAACCATCCAAGCAAAACAAACCATTGGTTTGTTCGGCTTAAGACACTTTAAATCACATAGAGTCACAAATAACTATGAAGTATACCACTTACTCACAGTCTTAGACAAACTCAATAGATTATTCATACATCCAAGAAAATTTAAAGTATTCTTGTCCAAACAACCATAAACCAAACAAACAACAAATTCCAAACAATAAATCAAGTTAATTTTTTAATTTCATTTCATGACCTTTGTTGTTGATATCCTTTTCTTTCATATAATACTTATCTTCATTTAATTTATTAACATCACGTCAGTTCTCCTTTTATTGTATTATATATTCATTCATTACTCGATTTCATTTATTTACATTCATTTATTCATTTACTTAAGTTTAAAATCTTATACTTACATTGCTTACTTCCTATTACCATTATTTCAGTAATATTTGAATTATAACTCAGGTTCACAACAATTACAACATCAAATTCTTATTTATAAAAGAATTTCATTAAACACTTTCATTACCTCAAGTTTATTACTTGTATAATATCTATTACATTTTCTTATTAACATTTCAATTTTTTTTTTGTAAGTTATATATATGCTTTAAGAATGTAATTGAAAGTTACACAAGTTTATCTTATTTCTTTTGATTAATTTACTGCTCAATAATCATATCATTTGTTTTATAGATTACAATTTCAACTTTCTTGAAATTTCATTTATAACTTAGCATTAAATCTATTATTTAAATTAGAGGGTCCAATTTTATATTAGTTACATTCCATTTCACTACAATAATTGAAACTATTAACTAACAGAAACTTAAGAATTAAATACCGGGTTAAATTTTAAATTATTTTAAAGATAATAGATAAATATATATACTTACAACTTATATAATCCAATTATATTTAAAACAATTAAAAACTTATATTTTTTTATCCAAATAAATCAGCAGTAAAACTACTACAGAGGCTTTCCCCCTTCGAAACTCGAAAATGAATGTCGATGATGCGTGCACTCATCATCGAAATTATTTTCCAGCGACAGAGGGGGTAGTACAAAACTTGTTTCTTTCAAAATTTCTTTAAACAATTCTTTCAAATCATATCGGAAAATACTTCTAACAATATTATTATTATATCCAAAAATCATTTGAAAGAAATTTTTAAAAATCCCGGAACTTAAGTTCTAAAATTTTCAATTTTCATTTACTTTATTTTAAATCTTATTTCAACAAATATTTATAAATTTCACTACCTTACAACCAATGTATCACAACCAATATATATATATATATATCATTTATAAATTTTTATTTTATATATAGAAAATATAATAGGCAAAATTATTTCATTCACCTATATTCAAAACAAATATTGCGTCGGTCTGTTCTATTAAGTGTTTAGAAATCCCTATTGATGTCATAGCGTCCCATGCACCAACCAGAATTTATAAATACAAAGCGGAACAAATTAACACAATATCAAAACCCTTTTTATAACAACAACGAATACGCTCTCTCATATATATACACTCAGCGACTCATTATTGGGTATTACTACCCTATTAGTAAAGAGTTAGACTCCACAAAGCTAAGATTTATCGCTAAACCAAAGCTATGATACCAGATGTAACATCTCGCCTTTTTTTACGCTTTAAATCGACGATAAACCACACATGTCAGACTTAAACCATACAGAAGGGAGGATTGTTATGGGGTAAATAAGAAAAACAGAGAAAAAAAAGAAAATAAAACAATATAGAATCTTACAGCCGACCGATAAAATATCATAATCAAATAAACAGTTCATAAAGCTGTTTAAAAAAATATATATTTGATTATACTTATACAATACATATCAAAGTTACACATACCAGAGAAAAATAAAATTAATGCAGCGGAATACAATGGTGTAGTGGAACGATATAGTAGATAATAGTAGTAATATCTTCGTCTTCGTCCTCCAAAATAAAGTCTTCAAATCCTGTAATGCACGGACTGACCCGAGCGAATTGAAAAGACAAAACTCTTGAGTCAGAACTAAAAGATCTTATGTAAGTTAAATCATCGATAAAATATGCGTGGAACGGCGCTAGGGATGTTTACGGGATTTGGCATCTCCTATCCAGTGTCTAACGTGAGTGCAGTAACTTAAGAGATGCTCGGGATTCACATCTCCTAAGGATCCGTTAAACTATTTACTATGTAGTAATATTTCGCTATTATAATTATGTCCATTAGTAAAATAAACTTACTTTTAAATAGCATTAAGGCTTTACATTTTCCACCTTAACACGTAATAGTCCCAGTAGTCCATCCAATATCATGGTTCCTCCTGATTGGGAAGCCACCAGAGGATACCACACGGGCTACGAGAGAAAACCAAACTCGTACAAGGCGCGATAGGGTAGGTGACATGGCAGAACTAGGAAATGCCAGGGTAGATATACCAATTACGCTTCCGAGCAGGTGGTAACGCGTAGCTCTCAGCTACCGCCCACCTCGAGCCACACCCCAAAATCAAAAATCAAAAGTGGCCACCGAATCATTCCAAAAGTCAGAGTATAATATCGAAGGGATGTGTCCGATAAAAGGTGCTACCTTCTTAGTCCGTCAATCGCTCCTATTTTAGCCACCTTATGCCAACTCACGGGAGTCGGGTCCACGTATATACCTCAAAGGAAACGCCGCCACCATCCTACATCATTATGGAATCTACACCGCGTACACAGTTGTTAAAGTGGTTTTCGGAGTTGGCAGAGAGTATGACAACTTTCGATCCCGGTCACTTTAACAACCAAACCTTATTATAACACCGCGGTCATTTCAAATATTTTTACTTCAAAACCATAATATAATATCCATTTCAAAACCATATAAATACGATATCATTTCCATTTCAAAAACCCAAAGCAATATAATATCATTGATATAAAATCCAAATCAATATAATATCATTTTTTTCAAATATATCTCTTTTCCAAAATCATAGCACTTTCAAATTTATAATATTTCGAAACCAAATGCTTAAAGTATAACACTTTCAAATCATAATGCTTTGAAACTCATAATTTTGAAACATAACTACACCTCTTAAATGGCTTAAATATTAAATTACTTTATATAATAAAATATCTTCTAAACCACAACTTCCAAAAACTTAAACAGTTTGGATATTCAAACAGTATATAAAATAAAATAGTTTAAATTTAAAATTACTTTAAAAAGTAAAATAATTTCCTCGACTTCCCAATTTTATTCACTTTATATTAAATCTCAATTCATAACTTTCAACTCACTTTCAGTTTCAATAAACCATTTCAATTTATATCAATTTCAAATATAGATTCGAACCTACATATAAACCATTCAATAGATTTCAAAGCCTTAAATTTTCAACATTTCAAACTAAATTTGTTAACTCTATATATATCAAATTCAGTTTACTATTATTTAGTTTTGAAATATTTACTTAATAATCCTAATATCATTCAAATAAACTCAAATTTTAAATAACTGAATATTTACCTCGCTTTATTCAAACTTGATATATTCATCTGTATAACCTTACACAAAAATCAAGTTAAAATCAAATTCTTTAAAATCTCAAATTCAATGAGTCCCAAATTGATTTTTATTAAATAAAATTCTCAATTAAATACAATTCCAGATCAATTTCCAATTTATCTTTCAACCTTAATTTATTGAAATCATTATAAATTATATACTAAAATATAATTTAAATAAATATTTAACCATATTATATTTTAAATAGAATCAAACTTTATTATTAACTTATTTATAGCAACAAATTTATACATAGCTAAAAATCAATAATAAACTAACGTTTATATAGTATCTAAATCAATATTGATATAAAACATATATTTCTTTACAAAACCATAAAAATTATTTCAAAATATTTTTTATATATAGACCACGGTGTTTGTATAAAATTTTCTATCTTATAGTCATGTGATACAGATATTTATCATTTCAATCCGTAATTTAAAATAAAAATACGGTTATATATCATTTCAAACCGCAATCCCGAATGAAATAAAAATGCATAACAACTTGCTGTTTATAACAATATAAAGTACAACATCCATTCATCCAATATCAGTCATCAACCATTTATGACAATCATCATCCAATTCAAACAATAACATCAATATATAACAAATAATAAATAACAGGTATTTACTGGCAGTTTATATTCAATAATAAATTAAATAGCAATTTAATTCAATAAATTCAATTTAACAGGGATGATGATTAAAAATATGCCAAACAGTCATAAATAAATTTCTACTCACATCAAAAATTAATTTAACACACATAAGAAATTTTAGAAGTTGTGAGTGCGTTAAAACACTCACCTTTTGAATTTAAATTGAATTTAAATCCAATTTAAGCCCAAAATTTGAACTGTTTTAGAATTTTTCCAAACCAATGTCATAATGTCCAGAATTTCGATAGGATCCTAACAAAAGAAACCGCGTCCAAAACGGATGTTGTTTGCGAAAGTTATGCAATTTAAAACATTTGAAATTAAAAATAAAATAAAAGTAAAATAAAACGACAGACCACAAGCTACACACCACGTCGCGCTACCGTTCCTCTCTCTGGAACCCCAGCTTACGCGCATGACACCAAAGCAGCCTCAACAACTCACCATTTGACCGAAGCTCGTAGCCGTCTTTGGTGGTTTCATCAGATCAGAGAACACTAGAGAGCCGAGCATTTGAAACCGCCCCTATGCCGTGAACGCCGCCTCGCTCGGTTGCCGTCCACCCACGGCGCCGACGCCACCTTCACCGGCAAACCACGGCCTGACGAGACCCTACTGAGATGAATGAGTGCCAGATCTACGACCTGCAAGACACCACCTTCCCAACGCCACCAGTCGAACGCCCTACCATCGCAGATCCTCCGTTGGATCATCCAAAATCCGACACGAACGACCAGAATTGATTTGTGGATTCTGGGCAAATGATGATGAGAATCGAAAAATAAATACCACCAGTGAATTGCGCTAGTTAAGAGCTTCAGATCCATATAAAATTCGATATAGTTTGTGGGATTTGAATTTTCAATTTGATTTTGAATTGCAATTGGATTTGGAATTTGAGAATTTGTTTGTCTGCCATTGAGGAAGAGGAGCAGCAGTAAGAATTATACGTACAGACAATTGACAAGAGGAATAATTAGGGTTTATAACAAGGTATATATAGGCAGAACAAAATAGAAGCAAATGGGCTAGATTAGTTTGGAAAAATCGAACGATAATGGCCCAAAAAACCCGTTCTGATTCCGGAATGAAATTGGGTCAACCAATATGTCAAAATAGATGTTTCAAAATATTTTAAAATCAATGGGATCGGTTTCAAGTTCAAATTCCATCGTATGAAGAAGTTATGCTAGAATCAAGTTATTTCAAATTGATTTCAATATATTTCAATTAAATTGATTTCTACGCGCTTCGAGTCCGTACGATCAAACGACAGGTCCGATCGTTACGAAACTTGAAACCCTACAATAATTCACCGTTACGGATCCGATGAAACTAGTTTCGTTGAAATCCGAATCAGTGGCCAAAATGGCTATTTTTTTACATTAATTAATTAAATTAATAAATTAACTAATTAAATCAAATATTCAATTTCAATTCTTTAATTGACAAATTTCATCATTTTTTATTTCTCAGTCATTTACAATGATTTAAACAAATTTAAATGTCAATTTAGGGTTGATTAATTTATCAATTTCAGTATTAACCTCAATTTCATTAACTTTAGAAATTATAAGTTTAATTCCTAATAATTCCATTTAATTTACTTTTCATTCTAATCAATTCATTGTTGTCAAATGGATGAAATTAACATTGGATTCATGGTTTATTACATTAATATTCTCAAATTCCATCTAGTTTCAATTAACGTAATATTTAGATATTTAATTTCATTTAATGGCAATAAGCCCAATTACCATAATTTAAATTCAAATAAATAAATAAATCTTGATTCCCGTTCTTATTATTCAAACAAGCATTATCCTATTCATACTCGATTATGCACCAACAATTATTGCAATTGATTATCTAATATTGATTTTATCAAATTACAATTAATTACGTATTATTCCATCAATTAATATACTTTGAACTTATTTCCCAATTTATTAATTACAATCAATTATAACCTTACAATTGGTTTCAATTAATTGGGATTGAACTAAATTAATTATTTATTCACTTGCATTAACATAATTACCTTTAATTGCAATTTGATTACCAATCTTATTTAACACACTAAATAAATAAATAACATATATTAGTTGTCACCTATTTACTTTTACTTACATTTACAAGTTTATTACTTACCATTAACACTGTATTATTTCATTAATTAATTCAATACTTACATTAACTTCAGAAATTATAAGTTTAATTCCCAATAATTCCATTTAATTTAATTTTCATTCTAATATTCAATTCATTGTTGTCAAATGGATGAAATTAACATTGGATTCATGGTCTATTACATTAATATTCTCAAATTCCATCTAGTTTCAATTAACGTAATATTTAGATATTTAATTTCATTTAATTGCAATAAACCCAACTACCATAATTTAAATTCAAATAAATAAATAAATCTTGATTCTCATTCTTATTATTCAAACAATCATTATCCTGTTCATACTCTATTATCAACCAACAATTATTGCAATTCATTATCTAATATTGATTTTATCAAATTACAATTTATTACGTATTATTCCATCAATTAATATACTTTGAACTTATTTCCCAATTTATTAATTACAATCAATTATAACCTTACAATTGGTTTCAATTAATTGGGACTGAACTAAAATAATAATTTGTTCGCTTGCATTAACATTATTACATTTAGTTGCAATTTGATTACCAGTCTTATTTAACACACTAAATAAATAAATAACATATATTGGTTGTCACCTATTTACTTTTACTTACATTTACAAGTTTATTACTTACCATTAACACTATATTATTTCGTTAATTAATTCAATACTTACATTTTTTTTCTTATATTTCACTTATAAACAAATTATAATGTTTCCATTGTTTCAATAAATTTGAACTCCATTCAAGTTATTAGCCATTCACTTACATCTATTTACTTATTTCAATTTTATACCACGGTGCAACAATTTTCCCTGTTTCATTTCAATGTGTTTTCACTTCCATTGTCAATAATTAGGTTTTTTAATAACAATTGCGACAATTCATTCTTAACATTTATTTCAATATAAATTATAAATTTTTTATTTCTTTCTAAATTTAATTACAAAAATCTTATTAGTTTAACCAATTTAATTATTGAATTTTACGGATCGTTAAACAAAAGCCACATCTCGTTTGCCATCCTGTAGCTCATCGATGAGCCCAACACATGGAAGTTACCATTTTCCATTCCTCTCACCACCTAGGCCGCCACAAGTGACGATAGGTCACCAAACTTTGCCAGCTTATACCTCTCGACTCCCCCTTCAACTTTCCTTCAGACCCCAGCACCCCATTAGCCGCCAACTCGCAGGAAAATGAAATAGTTGCCTTTGACATTGACCTCAATTTTTAGTCAACTCTGGCTGCCTTAGGTCATCTCCACCGATAGATGAGTCCTCCTCCTCCTTGTGACCAAGTTCATAGTTGAACGCTTCCACCAATATTTCCTCTAAGGGCATCATCTCTCTACGGCCATTGGATCTAAGTGGATAGGGCGGTGGCTGCGTCTTTGTGGTTTTGATTTAGGGTTAGACGATATAGGGGTGTGTGAGTGTGTGTGTAAATTACTATTTGAAAATCGTGTTCATAATTGAATTTTTTCGATCTCTAAATAAAGCATGACGCCTGGTGTTCTATATGTTATACCCTTATTCCGAACTCAATGGAGCATGTTTCGAAAGACAATTCCAAAGTGTACGAGAGTTACGGTTCAAAATGACTGATTTTAAATTAAATTCTTTAAATTAATTTCTGCACATTTTCAGCTCCCACGAACAAACGATAAATCCAATTGCTACGAAATTTGAAAACCTACAATAATACACTATTATGGATCCAATAAAACTAGTTTCGTCCAATTCTGAGATCGTGCCCGAGATCGCTATTTTTCATTATTAATTTAATATATAAAATTTCTAATTTCAGTTTATTGACTTTTAATTCAATTCAAAAGGCCATTATCATCACTCTAATTCAAATAGAGTTTAAATCAAGTTTAGAAATCATTTTCATTCACATTTAACTCTAGATTCACATATTTACCCATTTCAAATATTAAATTTACTATTCATCAAATCCATTTGATCGTTATATTTGAAATTTTTAACCATTTCACTAACTCAGCCAAAATTCCCATATTTAAAATCCATTAAATATTTCAAATTCAAACGACTAAAATTTTGGGTCATTGCGTTCCTCTCCCCTTAAAATAATATTTTCACTGAAATTGCCTAGGTAAGAAGAATGGCCCAAACCCTTAACTTTCCCAAAACCAATTTAGTTAAAACTCGATTTTACACTTCTCTAAATCTTTCCAATCCAACTATACTATTTAATTATTATCATTTCATAATTTAGTTTATTCCAAATTATAGTTCAAAAGTCATCAACGTCATTTCAAGTTATAATTCCAAAATTCAAAGTGTTCTTATCTAAAAAAATTTAAAGAGTTTCAAAAAAATTCTAGCACCTTAAATTTCCGAAAATTTTAGATACAGTCTCCCCTGTACGGAGGGCCTTTTGTAATATCATAAATATAATAAATGTAATATACATCGGCTCATAGGTCGGAACCACGTCATATAACAATATATTTTTTTCGTGCTAAATTCACAAGTGTACCTTATTTTAGCGTTATTAAGCGAGTTCGCTTAATTTATATGCAATTATGCGTCCAAAATTTATCCAGATAGCACTTATGTACCTGTACTTTCTCAATAAAGCACATAAATCCAAAAAATAGGAAATTTAATCACAACACATTCATTTAACTCATTAAACACACATGTTTCATAATGTATAACAAGTTCCGGGTTCACACAGTGATTATTCAAATTCATTGATTCATATATCATTTATTCAGTTTCAAATGATTAATATTCAATTCACATGCATTCAATTCATCCATTTTATTTAGCTTCAATTTCTGACACATCTTTTCCATCCACTTCCATTCTATTCGCCTCATTTTGTTCACTACATTTTATATTAAACGGTATTTATTCCAAGCCAATTCATTTATGAAGCAATTCATAAAACCATTCATTTAACTTACTTAAGTTAAATTCTCACCTCATATTCAAAATTGTATCCAACCGTTAAGGTTTTAATCCATTTCAAAGTTTAAGCTTACTTTACCTTAATTCATTCCAGATTACCTCCAATTTGATTTCCATAATCAAGTCTATATTCATTTTATTAAGTTGTTAAAAGTTCAAATCCAATTCCATTTAACACATCCTAAATGCATTTTAATTTCCTTACTTAAGTTAAGTTCATTCCGAAAATCATTCTATCAAAATTATTTCTTAAGTCTTATTACAAACATTTTATACCATTACTTAACTTTATATAGAACTTTAAAACTTAAGTTCATATTCACTTTAATCATTCAATATTTCCAATTCAAATTCAATTCACTAATTAATTTGTCTAATTAGTTCACTTTATTGTCGTCAAATTCCATTCCATTTTTGGATCAAATCCAATTTCATTAAACTTAAGTTGAGTTAATCCCATTTATAATTCAATTTTGTATTTGCTCATCTCAACCAATTACTTGATCACTTTCAAACTGGGTTTTATTTTTAATTATTCTGAAATTATATATTACTCCTTTTTGTAACCCAAATCATCTTTTGAAATTTTAATTCAAACTTTGGTTTTACCAAAACAAACTCCTTTCGGGATTTCTCAAATCATACTTGTTTTATCAATAATTCCAAAACAAAAAATCACGGTAGCAATACCTCACTTAGAAACTCAAAAATGAACGTTGATGAGGTTGTAGTCATCATCAGAATTATTTTCCAGTGACCGAGTGAGTTCAGTGCTTTCAATTTCTTTTGAATTTTATTTTAAAACATTTCTCTTCAAAAAAAATTTCAAACCAATATCATTATATTTTTTTCCAAAATACCTTCTAAAACCAATTTCAAAACCACGAGGATTTTAATGTCTCAACTTTTAAATCCATTTCTATTTATGATCTCATTCACGAATTTCATTTATATCATTCCACTTTGGTTATATAAACCATTCCTTGATTGTTTGTCCTGATTTACATTATTTTAATGTTCTTATTAGAACAAACACGGATGATGATAACCATATATCAACATCCTCTAACATCCAACCAAACCAAATGTAACTATAATAATTTTTGGGAAAAAAATATTCTTTTATATCAGAAAAGAGTTTGGGTAAAATTATTTCATT
This sequence comes from Allium cepa, assembly GCA_030765085.1. Lineage (NCBI taxonomy): Eukaryota > Viridiplantae > Streptophyta > Magnoliopsida > Asparagales > Amaryllidaceae > Allium > Allium cepa. The sequence goes on along the minus strand of CM060929.1, from coordinate 430,163,640 downwards.
TACCCGCTTTCTAAACAATATTGTGTCGGTTTGCCTTGTTTAAGTGTTTAGAAACTCCTATCCATACCGTGGCGTGCCACGTACCGACCAGAATTCACGAGCCACTCAACAGATAAGTCAACACAATACAAAACATTTTATAGCACTAACAAATACGCACTCTCATATATATATATATATATATATATATATATATATATAGACATACACACATACTCAACCTCATTCTAGGGTACTACTGACCCCATCTCTAATGAGTATCCACACCAAAGCCTTGGTATATTGTTCAACCTAAGCTCTGATACCAACTGTAACGACCCGTCTTTTCGATCCTTAGAGTCGACACTAAGGCATCCGCGGTATTCATGTGCCTAGCATCCAAGTGCCAGAAAGACAGATAGTTAGGGGAAAAGAAAGAAGATAAAAGAAACTAAACAAATACAGAATCTCATAAAGGAATGAACAATATATAATATAAACAGCTCTTTGCATAAATCAACACTATAGTATACATACCTCAAATCAGAGTACAAAAATCAATAATTATCAGCCTAAGTAATTATAACAGCCTGTCCTCATAATTGCTGATAATTTCAAACAACACTGCAGCAAAATATAAAAACAAGTACGAGAATACATCTCAGTCTCCAGCTCGTCTCCTGAGCTCTAAAGCAATCCAAAATAAATCTTTAATATGCTCGGTCTGACCCGAGCATTATTATAAAATAATAACACACAGATCAGTTTGGTAAACCAACATGAGAAAACACACTCAATTTTCTTTTTTTAACTTTCCAAAAATCCTTTGAATCAAAGGTATCTCGTAAGACCATGTCACACATAAACACGGCGGGCTTTTACCTTACGATAACCAAACAATTTCTATAGAAAATCTGGTGATGTTATAATAATGTCTAGAGGAGAAAATGATATTAAAATAGCTGAAATGCTTGCTTCTCATGTTTTAGCGCAGTTGGGCACAATCAAAACCGTACAAGCATGTATTTGAGAATGGATTCCATACAATGACTGGGCTGTTGGGGTAACGACCATCACAGTAAGCCTTTAGAAAAATGTACTGAGATCGTACCAAATGATTCCTGCCAACATAGTACCCGGCCTACCCCTTGCTGGATAGTACTGAATATGTTATCACCTCGGGTGTTCCCACCCTATCAAGCACTCTCTTTTCCATGCACAACCATATCCATAGTTATAATACATCCGAGGGTATCTAGAAAAGTGATAACATACCCTACTTGTGTGGGACCCACTTCGCCCTGCTGCATCTTTCCTGTTTTAGTCATTCCCGGTTGATGAGGTTTGAGACTACGTTTTTATGTTTCATTTAGCACATGACACTCTGAATGCCACATTGCCAGATTTGCCAATCACTAATTGGCTTCCACAAAAATACAACCATAAGCTCGTACGTCTTAGAGAAGGGTGTTAGGTAAAAGAAGTTGCCTTCTTCGCTACCAAATAAATGTAAGTTTGTAAAAATCAATTTTACATGAATGTTGGAAATGCTCGTTCAGATATTCGTCCATACTAGTCATCCAGGAACAGGACGAACCGAATGCACTATTCTTATTTCATCCATTACAGTAATCTCTTCATTGGAAAATAGAATATAGCCCTTGCACTTCATTTGTCTTCGATCCCATATTCTTCAAAATATCTTCAACACGAAATGCTGAGTTGGGTCGAAGTGTTTTTCGGATAACATATCCGATCCTGGTCTCTTCGAAACACCTATGATAATTCGAGTAAACTTACCCTCGGTTCTTAAGGAAATAAATAGACAAAACAAGAGCGGAGATCGTCTCCTAACTATTTGCGGATGAATTTCCTTACCATCGTCCTAGAAGCACAACGAATTTATACGTATAGAATAGCACCTCGAATGGTAGCTGCACCATATAATTCTCGTGTCTCTCCTAGATATTTCCAAAGTTACGTTGGGTCCATATTTGATAGTCGGTTATTTAACTGTCAAATAACAATCATTTAAACATAGATTACATTTCTCATGGAAACCGTCGAGCCTCTCAAATTTAATTTTAAAATCACCAAAATATATATATATATATATATATATACAGAAAACATTCTTTCAAGATATTTAAATTTTTTAAAAATATATTTGGAAAGCATTATTCCACTAACACGGATCAAAGTCTACATAGTAATTATGCTCATTGGATAAGTTTCTTTCCCAAAAAAACCAAGAATAGGCTCAGGCCATTCTACATCCCTCTCGAATTATGCCCATGCGGATTGCGATTTACATAAGCAGTTACACCCTTGGGTTACGCTGCCTTTATCAGCAGAAACCATCGTAAACTTAGGCTTCTGCAGCCTCCTGGAATTACGCAAAATGAACAATCATCAGGTTCCTTCCGAAATCTTTTAATTTAAAGAACATCTCTTTTAAATTCCAAAATTCCCTTATAAATTCTTAATGAATTTCCATAAAAGTAATCTTTTATAATTCCATATTTCACTATACAATTTCCCTTTAAAAACAAGCTCGCTTCATCAATATCTCCTTTGTAGATCTCTAAATGTCGTTATAAACCCCTTTGCAAATTTCTAAGTTATTTATAAAATATTCTTTCTATAAATCCTAAAGACCCACTGATAATTCTTTTTTTTAAACCATTAACCTTTCTCCTAATCATTCAAAAATACATTCCCTCTAAAAAAACACAACATTTTCACTTTATAGCTTCTTAAAAATACTCTTTCCACAAAAGGAATCTTTTTATGATATTTAAATTTAAATATGAATACTTCGGAATCAATTACTTATTCATTAAAATGAATGATTTAATTTCATAAAAATATCACTCAAAACCTTTTTATAAAAAATCAATAATATAGTTTGAAACCCTTGTAAAGAATTGTCAGATAACATATTATAATAACTTCAAAACAACCTTTAAAAACACACCTAAGTAATTGATCTGAATAAACATAATTTAAATAAAGTAATCAATTTTTTACTATCCATTTATCAAACAATTATATTACCACAAATAAATAATCCCACTTAAAATTCTCGAAATAGTCCTTACACTAATAAAAACAACCAACATTTCTATATAAACCAATTTACAAATCATTTATAAATAATAACTTAAACCATAAACTTTTATATATTCGCCCAATAAAACATTTTACTTCAGATTATAAAATCTAAAGTTAAACACAATCGGTAACTTTTCAAATTTCAAAACAGGCTCAATAACTGCAATGGTACTTAAAGTAGCAACCATTTTTTCAATTTAACTATCCAAGTTAAATTAACAATATTCACATGATCCATTTACAAATATACATCCAATTCCATGACCAACAATCAACTCTTTAAATGTCACTTATCCTATATTGATTGACTATCAATTAAACATTTTGCCCTAAATTTTATGTCATAACACATCAGAAGTTTATTCTGCTTCAAACATATCATTCAAACCTGATTTCCATTTAATACTAGACGGCGTTTATTTGGCCAAATAGATAACACTTATATATTCCAATTTAATTTATGTTATAATTAAACAATGTAATTAAAAAACGATCCACTTATCAATTTCACACATATATGATTCAACACTGGAAATAAGCTGAAAAATAAACATAAACAGATTAATAACAATTCGAGATGCTATATCGTGACCCTAGATCTGGTTCAACTAACATAATAGCATTTTAAGATGCTATATCATCATCCTAGATTAATTTCAATAATCATCAATTTCAACAACCCAAACAAGCAGAAATAAATTTTATTTACTATAAAAATATACTGATTAACTAAATGAGCGAGTTTAACTCACCATAGTTTCTGTGTTGCTTTCGCGTTCAGGTTCATCTAAAATCAAACGGGCGTTTGATTTTAGCATGAAATTCCATAAGCTCTGATTTCAGCCAACTCAACTCCATCGCATAGATCTCGTTGTAATGAATCTAACGCGACTTGTTTCGTCCAATTCAGATGTAAAAAGAGCAAGATATTACATATATAAGATTTTATAAATTTTTTTAAATAATAATTTTCCACTAATTACTATCATTAGCATAAGTAACCATCATTAACCTTAAACCTGAGATTAACATAATCTTCTCGTACGAAAAAAATAACATGCCCCTTCAAAACTTCATCGCTGTCTTCATCTACCTCGCATTGCCGCTTTGTCCAACTTCCAACCACCATGACCCAACCCACGATGCATCACTCTCCGATGAACTCGCTGACCAAAGCCATGCCTCCTTTGCTGTCCTTAGCTCACTAACGAGCCTAAAACATGGAAGTTACCATTTTCCATTCATCTCACCACCTAGGCCACCACGGCTGACGATAGGTCACCAAACTTCGCCAACCTATATCTCTCGACTTCCCCTTCAACTTTCCTTCTGACCCCAGCACCACACGATCGGCCAAATCGTTGGAAAATGCAATAGTTGCCTTCGCCGTCGAACTCAATTTCTAGTCAACTCCAGCCACCTGAGGTCATCTCCACGGCAGATCAGTCCCACTCCTCCTTGGGACCATGTTCATAGTTGAACAGTTTGATCAATATTTCCTCTAAGGGCACCATCTCTCCACAGCCATTGGATCTAGTGGATAGGGTGGTGGCTGCGTCTTTAAGGTTTTGATTTAGGGTTAGACGATATAGGGGGTGTGTGAGTGTGTGTGTGTGTGTCTATATATATATATATATATATATAATTACTGTTTAAAAACTGTGTTCACACTTGACTTTTTTCGATCTCTAAACAAAGCGTGTCGCCCAGCATTCTATATATTATACCCCTATTCCGAACTCAGCAGAACATGATTCGAAAGCCAATTCCAAAGTATATGGAAGATAGGGCTTAAAACGACCGATTTTAAATTAAATTCCTTAAATTAATTTCTGTGCATTTTCATCTCCCACGAACAAACGATAAATCCAATTGCTATGAAATTTGAAATTTGAAACCTACAATAATATACTATTATGGATCCAATGAAACTAGTTTCGTCCAATTCTGAGACCGTGGCCTGGATCGCTATTTTGCCCTATTAAATCAATATATAAAATTTCTAATTTCTATTTATCGACTTCTAATTCAATTCAAAAGTCCACTATCATCACCCTAATTCAAATAGGGTTTAAATAAACTTTAGAAATCATTTCCATTCACATTTAACTCTCGATTCACATATTTACCCAATTTCAAATATTAAATTTACTATTCACCAAATCCATTTAATCGCTATATTTGAAATTTTAAACCATTTCACTAATTCAACCAAAATACCCATATTTAAAATCCATTAAATATTTCAAAATTCAAACAACTAAAATTCTGGGTCGTTACATTCTTCTTCCTTTAAAAGAATTTCATCCCCGAAATTGCCAAGGTAAGAAGAATGACCCAAAACCCATTAACTTTCCCAAAACCAATTCAGTTAAAACTCGATTTTACACTTCTCTAAATCTTTCCAATCCAACTATACTATTCAATCGCTATCATTTCATAATTTTATTTACTCCAAATTATAGTTCAAAAGTCATCGATATCATTTCAAGTTATAATTCCAAAATTTAAATTGTAATTGTACAAAAAAGTTCAAAAAAATTCTAACACCTTAAAATTTTGAAATTTTTCGAAAAGTCTCCCTGTAGGGAGGGCCCTTTGCAATACCACAAATATAATAAATATAACATACATCGGCTCATAGGCCGGAACCACGTCATATAACAATATATATAATTTTCTTTCGCGCTAAATTTTTAAGCGTACCTTATTTTAGCGTTATTAAGCAAGTTCGCTTAATTTATATGCAATTACGTATCCAAAATTTATCCATATAGCTTTTTTGTACCTGCTTTCTCAATAAAGCACATAAGTCCCCAAAAATATGAAATTTAATCACATCGCATTCATTTAACTCATTAAACAAACATGTTTTATAATGTATAACAAGTTCTGGGTTTACCCAGTCGATTATTCATTTACATCGATTCATATATCATTTATTCAATTTTAAACGATTCATATTCAATCCACATGCACTCAACTCATCCATTTTATTTAGCTTTAATTTGTAACGCATCTTTTCTATCCACTGCCATTCTATTTGCCTCATTTTGTTCAATTCATTTATATTAAATGATATTTTATTCCATGCCAATGCATTAATGAACCAATTCATAAAACCATTCATTTAACTTACTTAAGTTAAATTCTCACCTCATATTCAAAAATGTATCCAACCATTAAATTTTTATTCCATTTCAAAGTTTAAACTTACTTTCCCTTAATTCATTCCAGATTACCTTCAATTTGATTTTAATACTCGAGTCTATATCCGTTTTATTTAGCTATTACAAATTCAATTCCAACTCCATTTAACACATCCTGAATTCACTTTAAATTCCTTTACTTGAGTTAAGTTCATTTCAGAAATCATTCCATTAAAATTATTTCTTAAATCTTATTATAAACATTTTATACCATTACTTAAGTTTATATACAACTGTAAAACTTAAGTTCATATTCACTTTAATCATTCAATATTTTCAATTCAAATTCCATTCACTAATTAATTTGTCTAATTAGTCCACTTTATTACCGTCAAATTACATTCCATTTTTGGATCAAATCCAGCTTATTCAAATTTAACTTAAGTTAATCTCATTTATAATTCAATTCTAGCTTTGCTCATCTCAATCAATTACTTAATCACTTAAAACTGGGTTTTATTTCTAATTATTCTAAAATCATATATAACTTCTTTTTTTAACCCAAATCATCCTTTTGAATTTTAAATCAAAATTTAGTTTTGCCAAAACAAACTCCTTATGGGATTTCTCAAATCAAACTTGTTTTATCAACAATTCCAAAACAAACAATCATAGTAGCAATCCGTCACTTAGAAAATCGAAAATGGACACTGATGATGTAACAGCCCAGTATTTTGTGATTATTTTAATTATATATTTTAATTATTTTAAACTGAATTGCTGATTTAAAAAATTTATTATATTTATTAAAATGGATAAATTTTGTTATTTAAAATATAAATTTAGATTTTTGTGTGAATTATAATTTCAAACCTGAATAAATAGAATATTTCCAGAAAATGTGGATTTTGATCAATCTGGTCAAACTGTGACTTTCAAATTTAAAATTTAAATATTTGAATTTTTTAATTTTATCTTTTATTATGAAAATAAATTAAATTTTAATAATACTGCTTTTCGTTTCGTTGAAATTTGATTTATATTGTGAAAGTTAAGCTTTTTACAATATTGTGGGTACATTGATTTATGTAACCATATTGTTTATTTTAATTTATATAAATAATATTTTTATTTGTCATATCTTATTCTAACTTATATATATGTGTGTGTGTGTAATATGTTATGTTATGTATATATTTTATCTTTTAAATATTTTAAAGTGATGATAGTGTATTTATTTTCAATTTTTATAACCTAGTTTCTATTTTTAAGTCATTTTCTTAATTTAATTATATTTATTTAAAATTTATTTATTTATTTATTTTTATTCATTCATTATATTTTTGTGTTTTATTTTATTTATATGCATTTTTATATGTATTTAACAAAAATGTAAAAAGAATTAAGAAATATGAAGGGTTTTTGACCTTTTATATGCTTTGTCTTTTCACATTCATTTGCCTTTTCATTACCAATCACCACATCCATTCATTTGCTGACCATATCACTTTCCTTCAGCTGACTTTCTCTCAGTTTTTCATGCAAGTAAAAGTTTCTCAAACACAAAAAAATGCCGGCCTTCACCTGAGCAAAGCTTTGGTAAACATTTCACTTTTTTTTCCACTTTTCTTACTTGTTTTCTTATTTCTTTGCACTTGCTTCAACCTATATAGCTCGGCACTTCCTCCTCCATCACCATAGCGACCTGCACCACCACCACAATAGGCTGCCACCTCCTCTATCCCACTGCCCAAGCCTAGCCATGCATCACCTTGTTGCCAAACTCCACCAAATGTTGCCTTATGCCTTGAAAACTCCATAGCCGAGCCACCCTTTGCTTCACCACTCCACAACATCACCTTGGCCGACCTTTGCACCACCAGCCACTTACTGACTTGAGACCTCTGCCACATCATCTCATGAACTCACCAGGCTTGGCCGTGCTCATCCATGCCTTGGCCGAAGCTTGTGGTGGCATAGAAACCACTTTTGTTGCCTTGAATGTGTGTTGTTCATGCATATATCCTTATACTCCTTCACATCCATGCTATGGCTGACCTATATGAACCCACACTAGACTCAAATTCACCCCATAGCCATGTATTCTAACTTATGGCCGAATCATAGGATAGTTGAATGCAAGTGCAAGAGTTTTGGTTAATCGTTGTGCATGTATTTCTAGCTTATTCAATGCTTAACTTTGGTTTAACATTCATGTTGTATATTTTGTTTTGTTTGATATGTGACAAGACAAATAGCTTGGCTCTTCCCACACTTGAATCGTATTCATGTTTTCGTGCCTTTTGGATCTCTGTTGTGTGTTTGGTTGTTATCTCCAGCTTGTAGAGGTGTGTATTTCTCACCAGACATTACGTACTCATATAACTAGTAAATTGACATCATTTGAATCTGTAGATTATATTATTATGTTATAACTGTCTATGCTATAAACATATGATGTTCACCCCTGTTTATACACCTGTCATATCATCTGTTATTATTATATAATGCTATTCTGTTTATTTATATCAGTTTATCACACTGCAAGTTCCCTGTAGAATAGAATCACTATGGGTTGAAATGATACATACCCGAACGGATTTTAGAATAGGGAAAAATTGTTATGGGCTGAAATGATAGGCCTGAACGATTATTATTTATTTCATTTTTACTTGGGATTACGGGTTTGAAATAATAGAACCCGGATATATTTTCCTTTGTAAATTACGGATTGAAATGATATATTATCCATATCATTTGACTTAGGTTATAAAACTTTATACAGACTATGGTTAAATATAATTTTCTAAAATTTTCAAAATATTTTAAAAATGTAAATATTATGATATTTTGATTTGATTTAAATAAAAAATGATTTTTATAAATATTAGTGATTTTCTATAAGTTAAATAAGTGAAATAAATAAATGTTAAAGTAGAATTTGAAATATAAGTTAATTTTGGAATTTATGATTTTGTTTACAAATGGAAATTAAGTTAAGTAAGAAATTATGATAATTTGATTTAAATTTGAATTTAAATTGATTTTTATAAAGTGTTATTGATTTTTCTATAAATTAAAAATAGTTAAATAAATAAATTTTAAAGTTGAAATTTGTAGTATAACTTAACTTGGAAAATGTGAAAGTGTTCTAAAAATAATAGTTAAGTTAAGAAAATAAAATGGAACTTAAATAAAATTATGAAATGGTAAACTTAATTAAAATGTTAAGTAAATGAAATGTTATAAAATTTTACATTTATTTTATAAGTGAATTATTAAAGATTTGATAATTTTTTGTGAAAATTTCACTTTGTAAAATCATAAGTTAAGGGATATTTAATGATCATTTTAAAATGTGAGAATACGATTTTATAAGTTTAAAATGGTTTAAATAAAATTTAATTATTTATGAAATTATATTGAATATTTGAAATTTAATTAACTGCATTTTTGAAATGTTATTACTTCTAATGTAAAGGATATTACAGCATTTTTGTAAATGTTGTAATTGATATAAATGAACTAAATGACTAAAATGAACTAAAGGCTATTAAAACACTTTGTAAGTGCTGTATTGCTGAATTTAACTAAAGTTTTCTTTGAAATCTAAAACCTATTACAGCATTTGAAATGCTGTCTTTTGCTAATTGAATTGTTTTCAAAAATAACTTTCCGTAGCATTTTCTAAGTGCTGCAAAAGCTGAATTTTCACTATTTTAATAAATTTAAGTGAATAAATGAATTCTGAAAATGGTAAAATTTTGAGAATTGAATATTTGATTATTAAATATAATAACTTCATTTTTCTAAATGATTTAAATGGAATATTTTAAATTGAAATATTTTGAAATGTGATCTGAAACTGTATTTAAATTAAATAAAATGAAGGTTGTTTTTGAAAAATATGATATTTTGAAATGGATTTGAAATGATATTGAATTGTAAAATGATATTTGATTTCGAAGTATAAAATACCATTTTTTAATTTTAACCATGGGATGTATTTAAATTTATGGTTTAACCGATCCTTATAGGATGGGTGATCCCAAGCATCCTTTAAGTTATTGTGCTGCTACAGTTCACTTGAGTTGATTTACATTATATAAGTATGTATGTCCTGACACGAGTGTTTTGTGTTTTACTTTACGCTCGGGTCAGCCTGAGTATTTATGGCTTAGCTTTGGATTTCTTTTTGAGAGCTAGGAATCGCCGGAGATTTTTGCTTATCTAGTTATCTCTCCGTTATATTTTAGTTGTTCTGTTTCAGCTCTAGTATTTATAAACTTCCATGTATCTGAGATTTCTATTGTATGTGTTTTTCAGACTGATATTATGTATTTTGTTTTGAGAGTTGTTATAGTAGCTTTATGAACTGCTATGGTATTTTAATTTTCGCTGCGAGTTATTCTGATATATTTGTGTCTGTGATTGTTTTACATTTGCTCCAAATTTATTTTACAATGCGGTATTTTGAGCAATTCAAGTCCGACACGTGTGGATGCGAATGGCTGAAAAATATCGGGTTGTTACAGTTGCTATCAGAGCTTTGGTTTTAGGCAAACCTTAGCCTGCGGAGCAAAAACTCATTCGAGATAAGGTAGAAATACGCTAGAATGAGTAAATCAATCTCAAAATCCTTTCTTTGTGAGAGAACGTATTTTCGAAGTATAAAATGATTTCAAAATGATTTTTAAAGTATTTTCAAAGATTATATTGGTATAAAAAATTTCTTATTTTGAAACCAAGATTTTCTAAACTTCATTCCTTCTGTATCCACCTTGTTAGAAATCTCTTGGTTATGATTCTTATCGATTAGGATTCCTTGAACTTTGGAACGCTCCCACTTGTTCTGAATTCTAGTCTTGTCTTTCCTATTTTATCCTTTTGATTTTGGGGCATTCCATAATTCCACCTTGAATGACCTCTATAATGATCGGTGGTTCCGTAAATCTTTGAATGATTGGTAAAGGGGTGAAACTCCTTTACAATTGGCATTGATTAACCGGAGATTTCTGTATCCTCGGTTTAGGATGCTATCTACCTTCTGCTATATCTGGATTCTATCTCTGGCGATCGATTGTTGATTTGCCTTAGATTTTCGAATTGATTATATTCATGAAATCATGGTTGATCGGTTAAGGTCGCCAGCGATTTATAAAGGCTTATCCATCTTCTATTTGGTAATTAGATTATCTTATCTTCATTCGAGCTTATCTTCGAACCAGAATTCTACTTTATTAGAGTCCCCTAAATTTGAATCTCTGTTTTTTTGAAATCTATCCTTGAATCATTAGTTGGAAATTTGTGTTTGGTTGTATTTTGGAATTTGTGCACACATTGAAATTATTATTTTGACAAGGATGACCCTATTTTGTACATAAAAGTGAAAGGTTTTCGATAAGGATTATATAACTTTTAAAACGAGAAATTTGAAGTTTCGAAAGGATTTGAAATTTTGAAAATTAATAAGAATTTGACTTATATAAAATGATTCATAACTGAAGGGTTTTGAATTTGAATTTTGAGGAATCGAACTCCGGTGTTTTGAAATCGGTTTTAGGATTTTGGAAAATATATAATAATAATATGATTTAAAGATATTTCATAGAATAAAAATGTTTCAAATGTATTCGAACTAATCCCAATGATTTCGAAGTGATTTCAAAGAAGTTTCAAGAAAATAAAAGTCCAGAACCCACTTATGTCGCTGGATAATAAATTTTGGCGATGAATGCATGCATCATCGACATTAATTTTCGAGTTTCTGAGTGGGCGAGAGGCCACTTTAGTAGCTATGCGAGTGATTTTGTGAAATCAATTTTGATTTCAAATTTTGAAGTATGGTTTGATATTTGAAAGATATATGTATGTATGTATGTATATATATATATATGAAATGATTTAAAGCAAGCCGGTGTTCAATCCTCGAGATTCAGATTTGTTTTGGTATAACCCTATCTTTTGGAATTGGTTTACTGATTTGTTGGTGATTTCCAACTCTTGGATTGAAAATATGATTTCTTCGACTATTTTGAAGGTTCAAGCACTTCCAAATCAAGGTTAACTTTTCAAAGCTAAGTAATTTTGAAAAGTATAGGGTATTTGATAAAGAATATAAGTTTAGTTCGGTATGATTAAAGTATAAAGTAATATGATTTATATAAGTTTAAAACTGTTTGTTGAGTGAAATAAATAAGACTATTTTGAATTATACTGGTATGAAATATAGATTTGGAATGTTTTTAATAAAGTATATGTGTAGAATAATAATCTTTCCAATGGTAAATTGGATTTTTCATACAGAAATAAATAGTTTGAAGATTTTAAAAAGAGATGGTTTTAAACTTTGTAACCATTTTAGATATTTTGATGATTGAAATGGTTTGGAAATGATTTAATCTTTATTTTGATAAAGAATGCGAATTTGAAATGATAATTGATTTTGATAAGTGAATATTTGAAGTTTATATTGTATGAAAGGATATTTGGTTTGCTTGTAATTTGAGTTTATTTAAAAAAGATGGATTTATGAAATGAATATTTCAAAACTAAGTAATAATGGAGTAAAATTTGAGATATATGAAATTATAACATTTAGTTTTGGAATATGGTATATTTAAGCTTTGAAATATATTAAAGATTGAATAGTTTATTTTATGGATCAAATCTTTATTTGAAATCTGATAATATTTGAAATGGTTGTGTTGGAAAACTAAATTGAATTGAAACTGATGGTTTGAATTGAATTAAAATTGAAAATTTTAGATTTGGGTTTAATTGAATAAATTTGTCAAATGTAAAGAATTAAAGGAATGTTTTATGATTTCAAATGTATGATTTCGAAACGTTATGATTTTCTAAGTGTAATGATTTCAAACATTTTGATTTTGAAAGATTTATAACTTTGAAAGTATTATGATTTTTGAAAGTGAATATATGTTTGAAATGGAAATGAATTTGTTTGACCTAAATTTTGTTGATTCGGAAACCAGGATTATTTTCTAAATCTATTGTTTTAAGAAACTTTGAAATTGAATACATGTAATTTGGAAGAAATGATTTGGCAAAATCATATATATTTTGAAACTGAATTGATATTGAAATGGTTTGAAATTGAGAACCTTATTTATTAAATACTTAATTTGGGGGTTACCGAACTTATATAAAATGGATTTGTATAAGTATGAAGTTGATTTGAGGCTATTGATTTGGTAAGGTACTCAGTTTGAAAAGAAAAATCTTATATAATCGAAGTCTATATAAGTATGATTTGATATACTATTGATTTGGAAAGTATTTGATTTGAAAATAGAATCTTATATATGACGGACTTTATATAAGTATGATATTTGAAAGTGATTTTGAAAGGTACTATATGATACATATTTTCGAAGTAAAGATATGGAAAGTGCCTTCTGCTTGATATCCGCTTTGTGGCCACACTGTGGATTCATTCTATTGATATTATTCTCTCTGATTTCGGTTTTTTGGATATGATACTCGAGTGTCCATCGAATTCCATGGCGATCTCCATGGTCTTATGATCGCGACTGCATAGCGTAATTCGCCTGGCTGAGATGGACTGGGGGTACGGATGTTTCCTGGGGGATCCAGGCGTAACCATTATGTATATTGCGATCTATGTAGGTCGTATTAGTAGCGAAACCGTTGGCTGAGATAGCTTAAGGGCACGGATATTTCCTGGGGGATCCAGGCGTAACCATTGTGTATCTGCGGTCTACTAGTCATCATGGCGTAATTCACAAGCTGAGATAGCTTACAGGTACGGATGTTTCCTGGGGGATCCAGGCGTAACCATTGTGTATCTTCGATCGATGGTTAGACAAATGTTTGGTTTGGTTGATTTGTTTGGATTTTACTTTCCACATCTGTTCTTTTTAAAAGTTTTCTAGTATTTTCGTTGGGTGTCGAAACAAGCCTACTATGTACCTGAGTATTCTAACTTTGCGCCTAATCAACGCATGGCCAGAGTCTGCAGGAATGAAAGTAAACTTGTTGAGACATCGAGTTATAAAAGTATTTTGATAATGTATTGTATAAAGGATATTTTGATCATTTATTTTACTTTTCTAAATAATTTAAAATGTTTTAAATATTATTTACTTCGAACTATCAAATTTGAATGAATGACTATTTATCATATTAAATGTTTAAAATGTTATAAATATAAAATTTTAAATTGAAATTTATATGGTTTTAAAATAATGGTTCATCCTTGTCTTTTAACCTATTTTCCCTTCTAGCTATTCCTACCTTTTTCCTCTTCGAGGGTCCTTTCTATATTGTGGAAAGAGTTGGTTCTTTGACTTATCGTTTAGATTTGCCCGAGAAACTTTCTGGAGTGCATGATGTATTCCATGTCTCACATCTCCTCTAGTATCTTCTTGACCCATCTCTTTCTTTTCAGCAAATTGCTCTTGATAGTTTGGATATTTAGCTTAATCTGACTGTCGAGAGTAAGCCGCTTCGTATTGTCAGCAGAGGTACAAAGCGGCTAAGAAGGGAATATGTTAGTCTGATCGAGGTGTGATGGGGTACTGATGATCGAGATTGTACTGAGAAACGGAGGAGAGCATTCGTGCTTCGAATCCGAAATTGTTTTTCCAGGTACTATTTGTTGTATATCTTGCTTTTCCTTATTTTCCTTGTTCGTTTTTTCGAGGACGAGAAGATTTGAGTGGGGGAGAGTGTAAGAACCCAGTATTTTGTGATTATTTTAATTGTATATTTTAATTATTTTAAATTGAATTGCTGATTTAAAAACTTAATTATATTTATTAAAATGGATAAATTTTATTATTTTAAATATAAATTTTGATTTTTGTGTGAATTTTAATTTCAAACCTAAATAAATAGAATATTTCCATAAAATGTGGATTTTGGTCAATTTGGTCAACTTTGACTTTTGAATTTAAAAATTAAATATTTGAATTTTTAATTTTATCTTTTATCATTAAAATATATTAAATTTTAAGAATACTGCTTTTTATTTCGTTGAAAACTGATTTATATTGTTAAAGTTATGCTTTTTACAATATTGTGTGTACATTGATTTATGTAACCATATTGTTTATTTTAATTTATATAAATAATATTTTTATTTGTCATATATTATTCTAATTTTTATATATATATGTGTGTGTGTGTAATATGTTATGTTATGTATATATTTTTTCTTTTAAATATTTTAAAGTGATGTTTGAATTTTTCCAAAGCTTAGTGTATTTATTTTCAATTTTTATAACCTAGTTTCTATTTTTAAGCCATTTTCTTAATTTCATTATATATATTTAAAATTTATTTATTTATTAATATTCATTCATTATTATTTTTTGTTTTATTTTATTTATGTGCATTTTTATATGTATTTTAAAAAAATGTAAAAAGAATTAAGAAATATGAAGGGTTTTTGACCTTTTATATGCTTTGTCTTTTCACATTCATTTGCCTTTTCATTACCAATCACCACATCCATTCATTTGCTGACCATATCACTTTCCTTCAGCTGACTTCCTCTCACTTTTTCACGCAAGAAAAAGTTTCTCAAACACAAAAAAATTGTCAACCTTCACCTGAGCAAAGCTTTGGTAAACATTTCACTTTTTTTTCTCCACTTTTCTTACTTGTTTTCTTATTTCTTTGCACTTGCTTCAACCTATATAGCTCGGCACTTCCTCCTCCATCACCATAGCCGTCTCCACCACCACCACAATGGGCTGCCACCTCCTCCAGCCTGCTGCTCAAGCCTAGCTATGCATAACCTTGTTTCCAAACTCCACCAAATGCCGCCTTATGCCTTGAAAACTCCATAGCCGAGCCACCCTTTGCTTCACCACCCCACCACATCAACTTGGCCAACCTTTGCACCACCACCAGCAGCCACTTACTAACCTGAGACCTCTGCCACATCACCTCATGAACTCACCAGGCATGGCCGTGCTCATCCATGCCTTGGCCGAAGCATGTGGTGGCATAGAAACCACTTTTGTTGCCTTGAATGTGCGTTGTTCATGCATGTATCCTTATGCTCCTTCACATCCATGCTATGGCCGACCTTTATGAACCCATACCAGACCCAAATTCACCCCATAGCCGTGTATTCTAACCTATAGCCGAAGCATTGGGTAGTTGAATGCAAGTGCAAGAGTTTTGGTTAATCGTTGTGCATGTATTTCTAGCTTATTCAATGCTTAACTTTGGTTTAAAATTCATGTTGTATATTTTGTTTTGTTTGATATATGACAAGACAAGTTGCTTGGCTCTTCCCACACTTGAATCGTAGTCATATTTACGTGCTTTTTAGATCTCTGTCGTGTGTTTGGTTGTTATCTCCAGCTTGTAGAGGTGAGTATTTCTCACCAGACATTTCGTACTTATATAACTAGTAAATTGACACCATTTGAATCTGTAAATTATATTATTATGTTATAACTGTCTATGCTATGATCATATGATGTTCACCCCTGTTTATACACCTGTCATATCATCTGTTATTTTTATATAATGCTATTCTGTTTATTTATATCAGTTTATCACACTACAAGTTCACTATAGAATAGAATCACTATAGGTTGAAATATTACATACCCGAATGGATTTTAGAATAGGAAAAAATCGTTATGGGCTGAAATGATAGGCCTGAACGATTTTTATTTATTTCATTTTTAGTTGGGATTATGGATTTTAAATAATAAAACCTAGATATCCTTTGTAAATTACGGATTGAAATGATATATTATCCATATCATTTGACTTACGTTATAAAATTTTATACTAACTGTGGTTAAAATATAATTTTCTAAAATTTTTAAAATATTTTTAAAATGTAAATATTATGATATTTTGATTTGAATTTAAATAAAAAATTGATTTTTATAAATATTAGTGATTTTCTACAAGTTAAATAAGTGAAATAAATAAATGTTAAAGTAGAATTTGAAATATAAGTTAATTTTGGAATTTATGATTTTGTTTACAAATGGAATTTAAGTTAAGTAAAAAATTATGATAATTTGATTTAAATTTGAATTTAAATTGATTTTTATAAAGTGTTATTGATTTTTCTATAAATTAAAAATAGCTAAATAAATAAATGTTTAAAGTTGAAATTCGAAGTATAACTTAACTAGGAAAATGTGAAAGTGTTTTAAAAATAAAAGTTAAGTTAACAAAATAAAATGGAATTTAAATAAAATTATGAAATGGTAAACTTAATTAAAATGTTAAGTAAATGAAATGTTATAAAATTTTACATTTATTTTATAAGTGAATTATTAAAGATTTGATAATTTTTTGTGAAAATTTCACTTTGTAAAATCATAAGTTAAGGGATATTTAATGATCATTTTAAAATGTGAGAATACGATTTTATAAGTTTAAAATGGTTTAAATAAAATTTAATTATTTATGAAATTATATTGAATATTTGAAATTTAATTAACTGCATTTTTGAAATGTTATTACTTCTAATGTAAAGGATATTACAGCATTTTTGTAAATGTTGTAATTGATATAAATGAACTAAATGACTAAAATGAACTAAAGGCTATTAAAACACTTTGTAAGTGCTGTAGTTGCTGAATTTAACTAAAGTTTTCTTTGAAATCTAAAACCTATTACAGCATTTGAAATGATGTCTTTTGCTAATTGAATTGTTTTCAAAAATAACTTTCCGTAGCATTTTCTAAGTGGTGCGAAAGTTGAATTTTCACTATTTTAATAAATTTAAGTGAATAAATGAATTCTGAAAATGGTAAAATTTTGAGAATTGAATATTTGATTATTAAATATAATAACTTCATTTTTCTAAATGATTTAAATGGAATATTTTAAATTGAAATATTTTGAAATGTGATCTGAAACTGTATTTAAATTAAATAAAATGAAGGTTGTTTTTGAAAAATATGATATGTTGATATTTTGAAATGGATTTGCAATGATATTGAATTGTAAAATGATATTTGATTTCGAAGTGTAAAATACCATTTTGTAATTTTAACCATGGGATGTATTTAAATTTATGGTTTAACTGATCCTTATAGGATGGCGATCCCAAGCATCCTTTAAGTTCTTGTGCTGCTACAGTTCACTTGAGTTGATTTACATTATATAAGTATGTATGTCCTGACTCGAGTGTTTTGTGTTTTACTTTACACTCGGGTCAGCCTGAGTATTTATTGCTTAGCTTTGGATTTCTTTTCTGGAGCTAGGAATCTCTGGAGATTTTTGCTTATCTAGTTATCTCTCCGTTTCAGTTCAGTTGTTCTATTTCAGCTCTAGTATTTATAAACTTCTATGTATTTGAGATTTCTATTGTATATGTTTTTCAGACTGATATTATGTATTTTGTTTTGAGAGTTGTTATAGTAGCTTCATGAACTACTATGGTATTTTAATTTCCGCCGCGAGTTATTTTGATATATCTGCGTCTGTGATTCTGTGATTGTTTTTCATTTGCTCCAAATTTATTCACAATGCAGTATTTTGAGCAATTCAAGTCCAACATGTGTGGATGCGAATGGCTGAAAATATCGGGTTGTTATAGATGATGTTGTAGTCATCATTAGAATTATTTTCCAATGACCGAGTGAGTTTAGTGTTATCAATTTCTTTTAAATCCCATTTTAAAACTTTTCGCATCAAAAACATTTTCAAACCAATACCTTTATATTTTTCCAAAATACCTTCAGAAACCAATTTCAAAACCACTAGGATTTTAAATTCTCAACTTTTAAATCCATTTCTATTTATGATCTCATTCACGAGTTTCATTTATACCATTCCACTTTGGTTATATAAATTGTTTCTTAATTGTTTGTCCTGATTTACATCATGTTAATGTTCTTATCAGAACAAACACAAATGATAATAACGAAATATCATCATCCGCTAACATCCAACCAAACCAAATATAACAATAATAATTTCTGGGAAAAAATATTCTTTTATATCAAAATAGAGTTTGGATAAAACTATTTCGTTTACCCGCTTCCAAAACAATATTGTGTCGGTTTGCCTTGTTTAAGTGTTTAGAAACTCCTATTGATACCATGGCGTCCGACATAATGACTAGTATTCACTAGTCACTCAACTGATAAGTCAACACAATACAAAACATTTTATAGCACTTAGAAATATACACTCATACACACACACACACTCAAACTCAATCTAGGGTACTATTGACCCCATCTCTAATGAGTATCCCCACCAAATCCTAGGTATATCGCTCAACCAAAGGTCTGATACCAACTGTAACGACCCGTCTTTTCGATCCTTAGAGTCGACACTGGGACATCCATAGTATTCTTGTGCGAAGCATCCAAGTGCTGGAAAGACAGATACTTAGGGGAAAAGAAAGAAGATAGAAGATAAAAGAAACTAAACAAATACAGAATCTCACAGCAGAACGAACAGTATTAATATAAATAGCTCTTTACATAAATGAATACTATAGTATACATACCTCAAATCAGAGTACACAAATCGATTATTATCATCCTGGGTGGTTATAACAGCCCATCCTTTTAATTGATGATAATTTCAAACAACACTGCAGCAAAATATAAAAACAAGTACGAGAATACATCTCAGTCTCCGGCTCGTCTCCCGAGCTCCAAAGCAATACAAAACTAAATCTGTAATATAAAATAATAACACACGGATCAGTCTAGTAAACCAGCGTGAGAAAACATGCTCAATTTGCTTTTTTTAACTTTCCAAAAATCCTTTGAAATCTAAGGTATCTCGTAAGACCATGTCACACATAAACACGACGAGTTTTTACCTTACGATGACCAAACCATTTCTATAGAAAATCTAGTGATATTATAATAATGTCTAGAGGAGAAAATAAATATTAATATAACTGAAATGCTTGCATCTCACGTTTCAGCATAGTTGGGTATAATCAAAACCGCACAGGCTCGTATTGGAGAATGGATTCCATACAATGACTGGGCTATTGGGATATCGTCCATCATAGTATACCTCTAGAAAAACGTACCAAGATCATATCTAACGATCCCTGCCAACACAGGACCGACCTAACCCTTGCTGGATATTACCAAATATGTTATCACCCTAGGTGTTCCCACCGTATCGAGCGCTTTTTTTCCATGCACAATCATATCCATAATTATAATATGTCCGAAGGTATTTGGAAAAGTAATAACATACCCTACTTAGGTGTGATCCACTTAGCCCTGCCACATCTCCCATGTTGTAGTCATTTCCGGTTGATGAGGCTTGAGGCTACGTTTTATCTTTTCATTTAGCACATTACACTCTGAATGCCACTTTGCCAGATCCATCAATCATTAATTGGCTTCGTCGAAAATACAACCCTTGAGCTCATATGTCTTAGAGAAGGGTGTTAGCTAAAGGAAGTTGCCTTCGCAACCACCAAACAGATGTAATTTTGTAAAAATCAACTTTACGTAAATGTTGAAAATTCTCTATCTGACATTTGTCCATACAAGTCATCCAGGAACAGGGCGAACCGAAGGCACTACTTTTATTTCATCCATTATGGTAATTTATTTATGGAAAATAGAATATATCCCTTGCACTTCAACTTCGTCTTCAATTCCACATTCTTCAAGATATCTTCAACATGAATGTCAGATAGAGCATTCTTTCAAGATATTTGAAATTTCCAAGAAAACATTCTTTCAAGATATTCAAAATTCTTAAAAACATATTGGAAAGCATTGTTCCACTAACACGAATCGAAGTCTACTTAGCGGTTATGCCCGTTTGATACCTAGCTTTCCCAGCAAAACCAAGAATAGACTCAGGCCATTCTACAGCCCTCTCGAATTACGCCCATGTGGATCGATATTTACGTAAGCGGTTACGCCCTTGGGTTATGCTGCCTTCATCGGTAGAAACCGTCATAAGCATAGGCTTCTACAGCCTCCTCAATTACGCCAAATGAACAATCATCAGGTTCCTTCAAAAATCTTTTAATTTAAAGAATGTCTCTTTTAAGTTCGAAAATTCTTTATATATTCTTAATGAATTTCCAAATCCATTTATAAAAGTAATCTTTTATAACTCCATATTTCACTTATACAATTTCCCTTTAAAAATCAACTCCTTTTATTAATATCTCCATTATGGATCTCTAATTACCTTTATAAAGCTCTTTGCAAATTTCCATGTTATTTATAAAATATTCTTTTTATAAATCCCAAAGACCTACTGATAATTCCTTTTTTAAACTGTTAACCTTTCTCCTAATCATTCAAAAATACATTCCCTTTCAAAAACCCAACATTTTCACTTTATAGCTTCTTAAAAATACTCTTTCCATAAAAGTAATCTCCTTTTGACATTTCCATTTAAATACAAATATTTCGGAATCAATTCCTTATTCGTTTAAAATGAATGACTTAATTTCATAAAAATATCACTTTAAACCTTTTTATAAAAAATAATAATAATATAGTTTGAAACCCTTATAAAGAATTATCAGATAATATATTATAATAACTTCAAAACAACCCGTAAAAATTCACCTAAGTAATTGATCTGAAATAATATAGTTTAAATAAAGTAATCGGTGTTTTACTATCCATTTATCAAATAATTATATTACCATAAATAAATAATCCCACTTAAAATTTCGAAATAGTCCTTACCCAATTTAATCAAAACAACCAACATTTCTATATAGACCAATCTATAAATCATTTATAAATAATAACTTAAACAAAAACACTTCTATATATTCGCCAAATAAAACATTTTACTTCAGATTATAAAATCTAAAGTTAAACACAATCGGTAACTTTTAAAATTTCAAAACTGGCTCAATAACTCCAACGGTACTTTGACAAGCAACCATTTTATTTAATTTAACTATCCAAGTTAAATTATCAATATTCACATGATCCATTTACAAATATGCATCCAATTCCATGATTAAGAATCAATTCGTTAAACTACACTGATCCCATATTGATTGACTATCAATCAAAACATTTACCCTAAATTTTATTATAGCATATCAGAAGCTTATTCTGCTTCTAACATATCAACCAAACCACATTTCCATTTAATACTGGACGGTGTATATTTGGTCAAATAGACAACACCAATATATTCCAATTCAATTTATGTTATAATTAAACAATATAATTCAAAAACAATCCATTTATAATTTCACACGTATATGATTCAATACTTAAAATAAGCTTAAAAATAAACATAAACAGTTTAATAACAATTCGAGATGCTATATCGTGACCCTAGATCCGGTTCAACAAATCTAATATCATTTCAAGATGCTATATCATTATCCTAGATTAACTTCAACAATCCAAGCAAGCAGAAGTAAAGTTTATTTACTACAAAAATATATTGATTAACCAAATGAGTGAATTTAACTCGTCATTGTTCCAGTTGTCGCTTTCGCGTTCAGGTTCATCTAAAATCAAATATGCGTTTGATTTTAGCATGAAATTCCATAAGCTTCGATTTTAATCAACTCAACTCCATCGTGTAGATCTCGTCATAACGAATCCAATGCGACTTGTTTCATTCAATTCATACCTAAAACGAGCAAGATATTAAATATATAAGATTTTACAATTTTTTAAATGATAATTTCCACTAATTACTATAATTAGCATATTTAACCATCGTTAACCTTAAACCTGATATTAAAGTAATCTTCTTGTACGAAAAAAACAGCATGCCTTCCTCAAAACTTCATCGCCGTCTTAATCTACCTCTCACCGTCGCTCCGTCTATCTTCCAACCACAGTGACCCCAACCCACGACGCCCCACTCTCTAACGAATTCACAGACCAAAGCCACGTCTCCTCCGTCGTCCTGTAGCTCACCAACATGCCTAAAACATGGAAGTTACCATTTTCCATTCATCTCACCACCTAGGCCACCTCAAGTGACGATAGGTTACCAAACTTCGCCAGCCTATAGCTCTCGACTAACCTTTCAACCTTCCTTCAGACCCAGTACCCCACGAGCTGCCAAATCACCAGAAAATGCAATAATTGCCTTCGCCGTCAAACTCAATTTCTTGTCAACTCCACCTTAGGTCATCTCCACCAGTAGATGAGTCCCCCTCCTCCTTGTGACCAAGTTCATAGTTGAACACTTCGACCAATATTGCCTCTAAGGGCACCATCTCTCCGCGGCCATTGGATCTAGGTGGATAAGGTGGTGGCTGCGTCTCTGAGGTTTTGATTTAGGGTTAGACAAAATAGGTGCGTGTGTGTAATTTAATATTTAAAAACTGTGTTCACACTTGACTTTTTCCTATCTCTAAACGAAGCATACCGCGTGGCATTCTATATGTTATACCCCTATTCCAAACTCATTGAAACATGTTTCGAACCCAATTCCAAAGTATACGGAAGTTACAGCTTAAAATGACTGATTTTAAATTAAATTCCTTAAATTAATTTCTACGCATTTTCAGCTCCCACGAACAAACGATAAATCCAATTGCTACGAAATTTGAAAACCTACAATAATATATTATTACGGATCCAATGAAACTAGTTCCATCTAATTCTGAAACCGTGCCCTAGATCGTTATTTTTCACTATTAAATTAATATATAAAATTTCTAATTTCTATTTATTGACTTTAATTTCAATTCAAAAGTCCAATATCATCACTCTAATTCAAATAGAGTTTAAATCAACTATAGAATTCATTTCCTTTCACATTTAACTCTAGATTCACATATTTACCCAATTTCAAATATTAAATTTACTATTCACCAAATCATGTAATCACTATATTTGAAATTTTAAACCGTTTCACTAATTCAACCAAAATTCCCTTACTTGAAATCAATTAAATATTTCTAGTTCAAATGACTAAACTTTTGGGTCGTTACACTCTCGAACACAACATCTGTGTTTGTACTAATAAACTTGTTGTTATATAAATAATTGGTGAGTCTTCACTAATAACTTGAATTGGATGCCCGTGTGCTCATCCTATTGAAAACCCATAATTAATTCATATTTTATAGACAAAAATGGTTGTAAATAAATTTTATAGTTATATGAATTCTATATATTAAAAACATAGTTTTGAAGACAGAACCGTGAGTCGAAACGTATTGGTGCAAGGTCAAAGGTTCTAGTGGTTTAACCGGTCAGACCGTGAGAACCGCGTTGATCGTTGTTTTCTATTTTTGATCTAAATGTAAAATTATTTTAATTAATGTTAAAATTAACCAATTATAATTAATATATTATACTTTAAAATACTTATTTTTGGATATTTTGTAACAACTATTAATTGGAGTAAGTCTATAATAATTTTTCAACATAAAATTATAATTTTCCTTATATTTTAAGATAAAAGAGGTTCAGTCCAACAATGATTCATAAAATGTACATTAATAATGTATCATGTTATCCAAAATTTATTAGATGAAAAAACCCTAATGGTAGCCAACCCTTGTCTCCCTTGTCAAAACCCTTGCTCACCTTCCCAAAATCAGCCACTAGCTCCCCTCCCCTCCGGATCTGGCCAGATCACCATATACAAGATTGAGTAATGATGAAGGGTTTACCTCGATGTTATCTCCCAAAAACAAAAAATAGCCAGATCTATGTTTCACGTATAGGAAAATAATTCAAACGGTCTGTAACATCCCCCGCTTGGAGGCCCAAATCTAATGGCTACAGATGCTGCAGTCATCCATAGTTATTAATCCTCGGTGATCAAATACGGCAATATTAGGTACATTGATGCACAAAAATACATGAATATGGAAAAAATTTAAATCATCAAAACACATTCCACATTCCATCTCAAAAACATTTCAAGTTCATTATATAATCCCACAACCATAACTACTTTCAGACAAAATATTCTTATTACAACATAGGCCAAGAGCGACATATGAAGATGCCCCTTTGGTTGATCAAAGTATATAATAAGGCAATAAAATAGGGTTGCCTTTGTAACCAAAACACAATGGAATATAAAGAACTCTTATTAACTAGCTTGCCACCTGCACATCTCTAGAAGCTTTGTTTGTCTAAAAAAACTTGAAATCTTCAACTCTCAAACTACTCAAAATCAATCGAGTACCTTAGAGTTTAAGGGGAAAACATAAACTTCGAGTTAGGCATTATAACGAACGGGTTTTTCGACCCTCGAAAGTCAACTTCAATACGTCCACTATATAGAATGCTGAGCAATCAAGTGTCGAATGTACCAATTCATTATGGGTGAAGAAGAAAAAGATAGAAGAAAAGAGAACATCACAGAATCTCACAATCGTAGAGGAACAAAATATAATATATATAATAACAGATTTTTGGATAAAAGAATCTGTAACTGTTAAATACGTACATTCATCAGAGTAAAACAATCGATATAACAATCTAAACAGTTATAATAACTTGTCCTCATAGAGTGGAAAATATAACCAAGTACGGAGATACGTCTCTGTCGTCCAGCTCGTTTCCTGAGATCCACAACATTCTAACCTAAATCTGTAATACTCGGTCTGACCTGAGAATTATAATTAAAATAACAACTGAGTAAGTCGAGAAAACCAGCATGAGAAAACACACTCAATTGAATTATTAACTTTTCCAAAATCCTTTGAAAACAAAGGTATCTCTAAGACCACATCGCACATAAACATGACGGGTTTTTTCCTTACGATAATCAAAACATTTTTATGAAATCCGTCTGATATTATAATAGTGTCTAAATCAAGTAAATAGAAAATAGCTGAAATGCTTCCATCTCACATTTCAGCATAGTTGGACATAATCATAACCATACGGCGCTTATTTGAGAATGGATTCCATTGAATGACTGGGCCACTAGGGTACCGCCCACCACAGTACACCTCTAGAACAATTCACCGAGGACCACGTCGGGATCCCTTGCTACACAAGACAGGCCTACCCCTAACCTGGATAAACCGAATATGTTATCACTACGGGTGTTCCCACCCTTACCATTGAATGCTCCTTTCATGCATAACCATATCCATAATGTATAGGTTTTCCGAGGACATATAGAAAAATGATAACATACCCTAGTTGGGTGCGTCCCACTTAGCCTTGCTGCATCTCCCCTGTTTTATTCATTCCTGATTGATGAGGCTCGAGGCTAAGCGTTACCTTTCAAGAACAAAATTTTACTTAGAACGCTCATCATCCTCCAATGGCAATGTTCTGATAGCATTCGTCCATACAAGTAGTTCTAGGTCTGGACAAAACGAATCACCGTCTTCATCTTCTTCACAGTATTCATTCGTTACGTTCAAACCGGATTGAAATAGTTTTCGGATAATTAAATCTGATCCCGGTCTCTTCAAAATGATTAACGAAATTGGCCAATTATTGATAGTTGGTTATCTAACTATCAATACACATTCAAAAACAGACTTCAGGCCTTATTTCAAACTTTTCCAAAATTTATTTCATAATATCTTCATAAGATTTTACTTCCAGTACTTCAACATTAGAAAACATTTTTTCAAATCCTTATATTTTCAACAGAATATTTTCACCCCTTTTGAATATTTTTCCCATTCATATTATATTCAACACTTTAGGATGTATTCCATTTATTTCCTATTTCTTTTCTCAAAACCATTTACAAATTTATTTGTAAATTCTTAACTCGTTCATAATGAATTTTTATAAGTTTTGAAATTGTTTAATTAATTCCCTTCAATATTTCCAAAGTCAAATATACTTTACTTATAATTTCAACTTCCCTTTCTACCTCTTTTATGTATTCTGTTTCATTTTTCGAAGTTCACTTTTATTTAACTTCTTCGGAAATTTCCTTACTTTTTCTCCAAATTTCGTTTTGAGGATTCTCTTAAAAGTCCCATTTACTAATAACCATTTCCCAACTCTCTAGAAGATTTATAAATACATTTAAACCATTTTCAAAACTATAGATATATATATATATATAAGCATTTAAAAGAAAAATAATAATTATTTATTTTTAAGACGTGTTCAAATAATTATCTAAAATTGAAACACTTTTTATAACGTCACTTTTCAAAGCATATTAAAAATTTAGGATTTATTAAAATAAATATCAAGTATTTGAAAAAAATTCACTTTTGGAGTATTTCAATACTAACTAACTTAAATTACATAGCTTAATAAATCAAATTTCCCTTTTTAAAATAAAAACTTAACTTATTAATAAAAATATATTTTTAAATCTTAATAACCAAATTTTAATTTATAATCCCTCTCGACTTCTATCACATCACTTCCATTTCGGTCTTCTTAACCATTTTTACTTCAAAAGTAGTATCCACTATTTCTCTCTCGCCCTATTTCCGTATTCAAATATAAATTCTTCCTGTAAATTTATATCTCCAATTTATCACCAGATATCAATTTTCTTTATTTATAAACATCATTTATAACTTTTATAACTCCTTTGAGTTTCACTAAAAATAATCTCATTTATAAAATTCCTTTTTATAAATTCAATTCCTTATAAAATCCATTTATTTTTGCCAATCTATTTTTATATCGATTTCAACTTCTTCCTATATTTCTCGGATATCATTTTAAAATCAAATCTTAAACATCCTTTCATATAATTTATTTTAAATCTCTATTTAAAATATATTTTTCCGCATTATCTAACACAATCAAAAATCCATTATTATTCAAAACAATCTCTTTTAAATAATCCAAATTTCGATATACATATATAATTTTTTTATATATTAAAAATCTTATTTTACTTCCTTAAAGATTCAAAATAATATTTACGGTATTTAATATACCCAAGTTAACTTCCATGCCATTTAACATTTAAAAATTTACAATACACGATAATCCAGTAGATTATTCTATCACATCATTAATTTACATATACGAAAAATACTAATATATTTGAGGAATCCAGTTGGATCCCGACATCCATAGATTCTATGTTATGCAACAATAGAAATAACAATCTCACTTCAAGGGGGATATCGTTGTATATAGGGTCATCCGCTATTATGTGGGGCACATAGGGTCTCATTCGCTATAATGTGTGGGAATATCAATCCAACTACTAATATATATACTGCTATATATATAATATATCATTCAGCAGATAATAATTTTCAACACAACCATGCATCCAATAATTAATTTTTAACTATCTTAAAAATTGATCCGATAATCCAGACGAGTAAGAAATTTTCTCACCTTGATTTTTTTATATTAAATCAAATAACGTTCGATTTAAATCTAAAATTCCAGGTTGTAGCCTATCACCCTACGATCCTGCTCGTTTCATGCAATTTTAACCTCGTAAAAATGCATTATGAATTTATTAAAATTTGGTTTAATCAAAACTATCAATTACTTAATTTATAAAGTAAATTACCATATATATTTTTTTTAAATTTTATAATCTTAATTCCTCACTGCCTCAGACCAGAACGCCTCGAGCTCGCGCTCATCTCCTCCTGCCGCGCCTGACCACGTCACCGTTCCCAATCACTATGCAAACTTTGGTCCCTCCCTAAAAAATGCGGCTGCTACGAACCCTAGCATCAGCGAATGCGCCCTCCGATCAATGTTCAAACGTGCGGCCTCTCCCTAGCTTCGACTATCACTGCCCAGTACCACGCCCTCCAATCAACTTTTGTTTCGGTTTTTTTTTACAGTTTAAATCAAAACTTTCAAATTTTTTACTCTTTCAATACAATTAGTAAGTTTCCCAATTTATTTTTTAAAATCTTTCTGTTTTTAGCTTTCTTCTGCAAAAATAGAAAGTTTTTAAAACTGTAAAGCTTTCTTTTAATTTTTAAGAGATATTTCCTTTTTACTAAGACCATAATACTTTCTTTGATCGAATCACCAAAAATAATTAACTAAAATATAAGTAAACACATTATTTAGAATGTGATAAAACATTTCTAAAAATATCCTCAAATATACGCTTGTTACTTAATAATAAAAAGAGTTCAAAAGCAGTATTTTACGGGTTACCAAAAGTTTTCACAAGTTCCATTTTTAAAAGCAAAATTCACATTAAGATTAAGTGCGATAACGCACATAAAAGACAAAATAGAAGCCTTAAAATAATTATTTGAAAAACAATTGTTTCACTCATTCTTCTACTTTTACTTCTTACACAAATTCCTGATAATTTGTTTAATCATTTATATAAAATCACAAACCAACCCTACTTTTTTCAAATTCTTTTAATCCCTCTCTATCAACCAAAATTTCCATTGAATACAATAATGTGTTTAAAATAACAAAAACTTTACAATACTTATTGAAAATAAGTTTTTGCTAAATTCTTTAATCCTAGAAGATTTATTTCACTATTTTTCTACATAAGATCTCAAATCACTTCTTTTCAGTTTAGAATGTCAGATATATACTCTTTTAATTTTTTTAAAGAAAACGCTTCTACTAGTTTATCACTTAAATTGGAGTAGACGATAGGAACTTTACTAGCTAACCCACTTCTACATATCAATGCCTTAAATGCACAAAATTTTCCACTCTTCTTTCTAATGGTAGTCAAATCAAACTTTTTTCTTCAAAATACAGTGCTTAACTTAAATTTGGAAATGCTTTAGCTATTCCCTTAGGCAAACTATTACTACCAATAGGGTTTTTATTTTGATTGATAGATTTTCCTTAAGGTCATATAGTCTTTTTTTTCAAATTCTTAAGCTTTATCTCCATCTTATTCTCATTATAAAAGTCACATGGTGCTACTCTTTATTCACTCTTAACCCATAATTCCTTTGTTACTGCTAGTTAGTATGATAAACCTCTACTAGGATTCCTGCTATCTTATTTTCCAAAACTTTTTGTCATTCAACTTTTCCCCCAAGATAGTATATGCACGAATAAGTAGAAATCACGACATACACACACACATTTCCAAAAACCATTTTTGAAAACTTCTTTAAAAGCCTTTTTTTCAAAATATTTTCAAGTACATTCTCTCAATACGTGCTTAATCCTAGGGAATCCTAAACCTCGATCTTACTTTTTGATTCATTGGATTATGTTTCAAAAAATATTTTGTGACGACCCACCTTTTTAGACAGTTTTAATCGGAAATAAATCAGACATGTCTAACTCAAACCATTCAAAAGGGTAGATTATCAATGGGATTTCATAAGAAAAATAAGAGAAAAGAAGGAAACAAAATATAGAATCTCGCAGCAGAATAACAAAATATAATAATCAAATAAACAGTTCATGAAGTTGTTTATGATATACATTTGATTACAAAAATTTACAATACATATTTCAAAACCAATTCATATTTGATATCGAAATATCATATTTACTTCAAAATATCCTTTATTTCAAAATCATCATATTTACTCAAAATATGTCATTTCCACTTGAAAATTTCAAATTCCAATTTAGGTTATGACCTCATTAACCAAAGTGTCATAGGTATATATCATCTCAACCTATTTCTTAATTTATTCGAAATAATTTGAATAAAAGTTTATATGCTGTCACTTAATATACAGAGTGATAACAAAGATATATAAGTATAAATAAACATCCAATCATCCAAATGTCAACAAATAGACATCCATCACAATCAACATTCAAATCAGCCAATAAATCACAACAATTAATTGGTTATCAATATCAGGTATATAACTATCAATTTAATTTCAATATTAATTCAAATAGAAATTTAATTCAAATTAAATTTAAATGAAATTTAAATTACCAAACAACAATCAATAAAATTGTTATCACATTATAAATTTATTTCAACTATCATAAAAAGGTTTAGTATTGCATGAGTGAGTTAAATCACTCACCTTTGATTTAAAGTAGATTAAAAATCCAATTAATGCTAAAATTTGAATAGTCTTCAAACTCAACCAAACTAATTCCATTGTTCGAAATTTTGATACGATCCCAGCGAAAGAAACTGCGTCCCAATCCGAGTTCGTATGCAAAAGTTATGTGCGTTAGAATATATGAAATTTAAATTAAAAATAAAATAAAGCAGGGGCAAACTTGTAATTAATCTAACTCTACCAACCCTACAACAACAGTATGTGCACGCTGTAACGGTCGAGGTTTTCGACACTCAAAAACCAACACAAATACGTCCACTGTATCACATGCTAAGCAATCAAATATCGAAAAACCCGAT
Organism: Allium cepa; assembly: GCA_030765085.1. Classification (NCBI taxonomy): domain Eukaryota; kingdom Viridiplantae; phylum Streptophyta; class Magnoliopsida; order Asparagales; family Amaryllidaceae; genus Allium; species Allium cepa. The sequence goes on along the minus strand of CM060929.1, from coordinate 430,132,228 downwards.
TGTTAGGGGAAAGAAGAAAAGAGATAGAAGAAAACAGAAACAACACATAGAATCTCACAATCATAGTGGAATAATATATAATAGATAAATATAGATCTTTATACAAAAAAGGAACTGTAACTATTAATATACATATAATCATCGAAGTTTAAGAATCAATACATCAATATGGACAGTTATTATAACTTATCTTCACTAGTATTGATAATACAGTTTACACACACAACGGTATATAATCAAGTACGTGATATGTCTAAAATCCTCTAGCTCGTCTCCTGAGCTTCAAAGCATCCTAACCGAATCTGTAATACTCGGTCTGACCCAAAACTTACAATAATATAACACCCAAGTCAGTCTGGAAAATCAAAGTGAGAAAATACACACAATTTGAATTATTACTATTTTCAAAATCCTCTGAAATACAAAGGTATCTCGTAAGACCACGCCACACATAAACACGACAGGTTTTTACAACAACCCAATTTTTTTTATATAAAATCCAGTGATATTATAATAGTGTCTAAGTATAAATACTTATTAAAATAGCCGAAATTGTTACATTAATTAAATTACAACATACCAGGCTCTACAACCAAAACCGTAAAGGCTCGTAGTGGATATTGGATTACATATAATTACCGAGCTACTGGGGTACCGCCTGCCCCAATAAACCTGTAGAAAAATGTATCGAGGACCTTGCCTGGATCCCTTTCCAATACAGGATCAGCCTACCCCTGACCTGGATTGTAACGAATATGTTATCACCCCGGGTGTTCCCACCTTTATCGAGCGCTCTCTTTTTCATGCACAATTATATCCATAATTTTAATATAATATATCCGAGGGTATCTAGAAATGTGATAGCATAACCTACTTGGATGTGACCCACTTAGCCCTGCTGCATCTCTCATGTTTTAGTCATTCCCGGTTGATGAGGCTTGAGTCTACGTTTACCTTTAGAATAGCTTTCATACTTTGGAATGCTAACACTGCCTTTGAGGCAACAATGCAATGATAGCATTCATCCATATAAGTTGTCCTGGGTCTAGACAAACTGAATCTCCAAATCACCGTCCCCATTAGCTTCTTGATTTCATAATTCGTAACGCACAAATCGGATAGAAGTGGGTTACGGATAATTAAATTCGATCCTGGTCTCTTCAAAATGATCAACGAATTTGGACAGATTTGATAGTCGGTTATTTAACTACTAAATTTACACACATAAGCAGACACTAGGCCCATATTAGAAATTTTCCAAAATATTCATTTCAAAATATCTTTATAAAGATATATATTTAATTCCTTTCAGTATTTCAATATTTGAAAATGATTTCAAATCTTTAAAATCCATAACAGAATTTTTAACCCATATCAACACTTAAGAATATTTTCAAATCCAACTTATAATTCATTACTTAGAAAATATTTCTATATAAATCATTTCATGGTTAGAATATTTCCAAAACCATTAAATTTCAATACGTAGGAACATTCCTCCTTATTTCACAATCTTTGGAATTTTATTAATTCCTTTTACAATTTCCAAAAATTGTCGATTATACTTATTTAAAATCCAATTAACCATTTATAATTCCTTTTATGAATTCAGATTTTGATTTGAAGTTTCTAAGCCTAACTATTTTGGAAATTTCCCAAATTTCCAAAAATCCCATATTAACACTTCACTTATACAACCACATCTGTTTAATAAATCTGGATTATAATCCCGAGAGTATTTATAAATAATTTCCAATTACTAACTTTTAAACTACATGCATAAAAATAAAAATAAATTAAAAAGATATGGTTAAATAACTATTTAAAATACCAAGCACTTTTTAAAATAAACTCCAATAACTAGTTCCGATTCATTTGTAAAATTGTTAATCGATTCACGAAATTTGTTTATTAAACTTAGAATTCATTTCAATAAATTTTAAATATTTAAATAACCAACTTTATGAAATATTACAATGCTAAAACATTTTTAAATTACATTAAAAATCCTCTTCTTAAAACATACTCAACTTCTCGATAAAAATAAAGTTTTCAATCCTAATATAACCAATATAATATCCATAAATCTCTCTCGATTTATCACAAATCGATTTATGTCTCCAATTTCATAAATTCCTTTTTCCCAAATACCAAACTAGAATCCACTATTCCTTCTAAACAGATTACCATATCTCATTATAAATTCTAAGTGTGAATTTATATTTCCAATTTATACCCATTCCACTTATTCATAAACATCATTTACTAATTTCCAAAACTCATTGCTGGTTTATGCAGGTTTATATTACAAAAATCCATTTATAAATCAGTTTCTAACTAAAATCTCATTTTTAGATCTATTTCTCAAATAACCCAACTATATCCCAAAACCAGTCAAATCTCATTTTCTACTTCCGTTTCATAATTTAAAAATCTTACTTAAAATTCAGTATAACTAATTTTATATTTATTGTCAGATTACCTTTATTCTCCCAATCTATTTAAATCTCGATATTTAAAACCCTTTTACATTTAAACAAATATCACTAAATTTATTGTTTAAAAAGCTTTTATATACATTATTTTAAAATCTCTATCTAAATTATTACACGAAATAGTTAAGTACGAAATTTAAAACCAACTCATTTATTTTATCCAAAACAGTACCTCTTTAAATAATCTCAAAACTCAATATGAATATTTCACTTTGAAAATCCCCTTTTAATTTCTTTCCAAATTCACAAAATTATATTAATGGTATTTTAAAATACCAAAATCTAGGCCAGTGCTACTATAACATCCAATAGATCAAATCATATCATAATTTACCACAGATAAATCAAACATATCATATATCACTATATATGAAATAAAAATCAACATTTTTGAGGAATCAAGTTGGATCCCTCCAACCTGTTTCCCTGCAATCGCAGATGTTAGGTAATGTAAAATACCAATCCCGCTTCGAGGCGTGATATTGCGTTAATATAGGGTCATCCGCTATTATGCGGGACGCATAGGTCTCATCCGCTCAAATAGAAGGGAAATACATCTAACTACTAATATATAACTACTATATATATATAATATAACATCCAACTGATAATAATAATTATCAATCCAACAAATCATCCAACAATTAGTTTTTAATTTTTATTAATTAAATCTAGTGATCCAAATGAGTGAGATTTACTCACCGAAATTTTCTATGGTCGCTTCCACGTTCTGGTTCTGATTAAGTTCGAACGCGTTCAAATTTAGCTGAAAATTCCGCTAGCTCTAATTGACTCCAATCAAATTCCTATGCGTAGCATCCGTAGATATGAACGCATTGCAACTCATTTTGTCAAAATCTGATTTTGTATGAAGAAGATATAGCATATATAAGTTTTTACAAATTTTAAATATAAATTATCCTAATTTAATTACAACTTTAAACTTCCTTACCCCAAACGACAACCTAACCTAATCAAAACCTGTTTGTACCAAAAACGGGAACAACACTCTTCGGAAGTATTTAAAGAGATAGAAATGAAGAATAGAAATGTAAATAGAGGATTATCTAACAAACACTACAAAAACAGAAATGAAAACATGCAGAAACACAACAATTTAGAGTGGTTCGACGTATTGCCTACGTCCATTATGAAGTTTTATGACTTTATTGATATTCACTTGCGGATTACAACTGATTTCAATGGATTACAGTGGATTAAAGTATTGAAATTCGAGTACAACAGCAGCTATGGAATGCAACGTTGAATTCGGCAGAGTCTGGACTTCGAAGAGCCAAAAGATCCTTCTTCTACAGGCCTAGGGCTGTATTTATAGGCATAGGAGGCTGATATCTCGCTCAGATCTCGGAAGACTTCTTCTAGCACGTGGGTGGCCCCACGCAATCGATCCTTGGCGATTTCGACTCGATCCGTGATCGATAAGAACAAATTTTGTATCGAGCAATAATTGATCCAATCGAGTCAAAATTTGACAGGAACATCCTTAGGTTGTATGCAAGCTCCTATGAAAATTCATAGAATTTGGACTTATAGATTATGAGATATGATCGATGCAAGTTCGTGTTTTCGGTAGGCTGTTTGGTTCGTATCGATGCCTTCGTGTCGCTCCATTCCAATCGATCCAGGCATGTGTTAGTAAGTTGACATGGCGCTCACTCCAGATCGATCCACTTTTAGCGCCGAGTTGACTGAGTCTTTCCAAGATTTTTGCCTTGTTCGTATCGAAGGAAGCGACTCGATTCGTATCGATAGAAGTGGCTCTGCTCGTATCGATCCATATTGCACGAATCGTACCAGTTGTGTAGTCTTGTTCGTATCGATAGATTGTGTTGCTTTGCTCGTATCGATCAGCTACATTGCTTTTTGTGTATAATGTCGATTTTGTATCGATCTATAGTCAATCGATACGAAATCTGTTTGAAGTTCAATCGATACGGAATGCATTTTTGTGCCACAGCCAATGATTATGAAGTAAACAGTCACAGATGGATACAAATGGGACGTTGGTCGACCGATACGAACGAGTTGGAACGGATGGATACGAAATCGTATATGTCTGGTGGATACGAAAAAGATCGATACGACGCGACCGCCTTTGGATGGATATGAAAAGCGTAATTCTGGGTGGATAGTAAGTACCAATGCTTGATGGATTTGAAAAAGCCTCCTCTAGGATGGATACGAAATGGGCGTCCCTGATGGATACAAACAGATGTTCGCCGATGGATGCGAAGAAGGCTCTTCAGCCGATGGATATGAAATGGTTGATGACGATGGATACGAAGCAGTGCGCTCTGATTGATTCGAACAGTTAAACTTCTTGACTTGCATTGATTATTATTTGAGCATATAAACTCCGATTGAGTTGAAACTTGCAACGTTGGCTTTCACAGCTTTGCTTTTCAAGTCTTGCCAATCGTATCTTGATCCAGACTTTAAAAAAATTTATCGACAACCATAGTGAACCTGTGCATACTTGATATTCGAGATGAGCGATCCTTGGTTTTGACACAATTCCTTGATATCTCGGCCTTGCCAAAAGGCGAGATAACATTTTCTCCCCCAAAATTCGTCTTATGTGAACATGACGTGCTTTGAAAACCTACAATCTTCACTCTGCATAGTTCAATTTAACTTATTTAACAGTTATCGTCTTCTCGTTGAAAGTTGCAATTCTTGTCTGATTTTTCAGTAATATGAACTGATGACTGCCAACTGTTACACATGTACCATTGTAACTGATTGTTGTATGATAGCGATTAGCTGCTTGTTGTAGTAATTGTCATCAGGTAGACATTCAACCTGTGAGTTTTGAAAATGGAAAGTTAGTCTGACATATACGCATATATGTTTGCCTAACTCTCGTTAACGTTCGTGTGTTTATAAGTCATTGTCAGTTTCCTCACATCGAATTCTGTATCGATCTTCTCCTGAACTGATGTGAAATTTGAGTTGTAACAAAGTTTGACAATTGTTTTGGAATGCCTCTTCGTATTGATCCTCTCTTGGATTGATGTAAAAGGTCGAAAAATTGCTCTCGTATCGATGGAATTTGTAATGATGGATATGAAATAAACATCTCGCATCGATGGAGAGCGCCTGGCTGTGAAATCCCTGCAATTCTCAAAATGATGGATACGAAGCTGTAGTTCGTATAGATAGACTAATGAAGGATGCGAATAGAGCGACTGGTCCCCTGTGCACAATTCGTATCGATGCAATCTGGTGTATCAGAAAAATCTTCGCTGTAAATTTCGTATCGATAAAACTCGAATCTATGGATACAAATAGCTTATTCGTATCGATCTGGGGAAAACCTGTGTCTACCAGTCAAGGCAACTGGGAGGCGAATCATTTCTTTTCTTTGGTTTTTTTCTCCCAAATAAATAGTTCTGTACTTAGCCGAATTTCTCACTTTCTCTTATTTCTTTGTTCCTTCATGTCGATGAAGAACACGAGAGCACCCAAATTATTTCCATCTCCAAATCGAATAGCTCATTAATCTCTTGAACTAACCGTTGAAATCGGGTAATTAAACAGTAAACTCGCACTAAGAACGACGAGATTTAAATTCAATAGCTAATTCATTCGCATACATGGCCAATTTTCGGCGATGTTAAGGTCAGAATTGGCTCAGAGCAAGGGCGAGAGAGGAACGAAATGGGGTTACGGCCATTTGGGGAAGAAGAAGTGAGGAAAGAGACGAGGGAATTGTTCGACCTGGATTTCATATCGATGGAGGGTTAGAAAAACTGGATATTGTATTGAACCTCAACCGGAAGCTTCGTATCGATCCCCTTCTGTGACTTCATATCGATTGATGTGGGAAGAAACATAACATTTTTTATCGATGCAAACCTCATCGTTTCCAACCGATACGAAACATCATATATCCTGGTCGATACGAACCGACCGAGCAATGATCGATACGAACTTAACATTTTTGATCGATTTGAAGTAAGTGCACAGCATATTGATATGAAATTGAAATCTTTGACCGATACGAGATTGAGGTCTTTGAACCGATCGGTTTGAACATCGCCCTCAATGGACATGAACTCCGTGAAGATCTATACATTTAACTCCGATGAGCTTCAAACTTGTATAATCGGACTTTGACCGTTTCACTACATATCTGACTTCCCTTTGAGGCTAGTTGATAGAAATGTAACACAATAAAATTTTAACAAACTGTAACTCGGATCTATCTCTTAAATTTGGATGACATGGTTGTGACGGTCAGCGATGACGGTCACTCTAGCTGAATTTCGAAGTCTCGTCGTTTAAGTATTTTCTTAAACTCTGTATAATTTTTCAATTCATATGTAGCGCTGCACAACACATTCACACACTTTACATTGGGGATGCACGGGCTTATTATCATCTAATGATTATTTCTCATAAGTTAGTTAGTTAGTTATGGAACCTTCAAGCTCACAACAGCAGGAAGTTCAAAGTTCATTTCCTCCAACAATCAAGATACCGGCCATCGGGGCCGAAGGCATAGATCCATCCCCGGATGAGCTGCACGACGCCTCGTTTATTGGTAATCTGCCAGACTCTATATCATCCAATGTTTTTGAAGACATGTTGGGATAGATATGTTTAAGGCATGGCATGTCACTAGACGATGTGCTATTATCGGGACCGAATGATAGACCGAACTATCCACCGGAAGCGTTTACCGCATTCAATCACCAAGCGTGCAAAAGCTGGAACACTTCCCCCATTCAACCAATACATTAGGGAAGTGTTATATTTTCTTGAAATCGCTCCATCTCAGCTACACCCCAATGGATATGCTCTGCTGAATAGCTTATTCATCGCAATAATGGAGTATCTCTCTCGACCCCCGACACCGATCGAGATTAGTTATTTATTCAACATCAAGAGCCGGGGAGATAGCCTTTTTTTACATTCCTGGAAGACGTCAGGAATTGCCAATTAGTAGTGGAGTCTTGGACAAGATTAAGTTACTTCAAAATGGAATGGTTTTATGTTCGATGCCCTCAGGATTCGCCAGTCGATGGTTATTCTGACGTAAGTACCGCATCCTTCTCAAGTAGCTAATAAGATGATCAAAACTGATGCCAAACTTATATCTCTTTTTCCATTACAGCTGTGATTCCACGACCCGTGGGCACTCATTTTAAAGAGATAGTTCAAGTTCTTCAAGAAGTTCTGAGTGAGGAGAGGGATATTGACTCGGTTCTGACAGATAGAAATTTGAGAATCATGGGCTTGATCGAGAATGGCCAAAGCATAAGGCTTAAAGGAATGCTACGGGCTATCTCGAAGAAACAAGCGAAGCATAAGATTCCTGGAGTAGTTATAACCAAGGTGGTTGATCCAGAAAGAATGCCCACCGATGATGAACTTGTGGCCGGGCATTTTGATGCCTTTCAGGGTTTCGAAGGAAAGAGAAAAGGCAAGGCAGCTGCTTTCAAACGCTTTAAATCTGGGAGATGGAAATATATAGTCGTGTCTTTGCCTGTTCCTGGGATCAAAATTTCAGAGGTTCCTCCTTTGCAGGTGGAAAACCTCTTCGAAGGGCTCGTCGATATCCCCATCTCGAATTATGTGTCGCTCCAGGATGACGCCGGGTTGGATAAGCCTCAGCCTGCTTTAGACTTAAGCAAGTCTCTTCCCATTAGCATGGCCGACACTACCGGTTATTCGGGGGTTGAACATACATATACACTTTATGGAACTACATGATTCCTTACCTGTAAGTTGCTTACTTTAGGAGATTACTAATTCCATTCTCCTTTTACTTTACATATACAATGTCTGGCTGAGGCTCAATGTTAGGGAGTCTTCGAAAAGCTCACCGATCTCCAACATATTACGAGTCACGTAGAAGAGAGGATGATAGGGACTATGACCATGGATACTCTAGTTAGGAGTGACACGATAGAGATAGGGAGTACAGACACTGATCCCAATCTCGTTCTCCCCCTACTAGAAACCCTACACTGCCTCCTGTTTATGCCTCACGTCCTCCGAAAACTTCGCGGCACAAACCATCTTCTCACGTTTCAGAGAATGAAACTCAACATCATAGAAATGAAAAAATGGCCTCCATAATTGCAGAGAAGGTCCTTACCGAGCCTGCAGGGGAAGGAGCAGTTAAACTTGCCCAATTGAAGAAGGATTTTCTAGATATCTGCTTTGATGGTTATATTTTTTCCCCCGCACTTGAAGAGAATTCCAATAGAGGCTGAGAACACGATGTATGATTACGTTCATGACATTTACACTCAATACAAGGAGCGAGGAAGGCCGCGAAAAAAGCATCGAAGGCGGCCTTTGAGCGAAAAGCTGCCATTGAGAAGTTAGAGAATGAGCTTTCTTAGAAGGACCGTATTATCTAGGTGCTTAATACTGAAACCGAGTCCTCCCGAAAATTAAAAATGGAAGCCCATAAAAAGGCCGACGAGGCCAACTCGGCCATGGAGAGGATGAGGCAATCGCACTACGCCCTGATGGAGGAAATGGGTCATCGAAACACCACCGTTACTGCCGAGCGGGATACGGCCCTCAAAGAGCATAACGAGCTTAAGTCCAAACTTTCTGAAATCATTAAAGAGAGGGACGATGCCAACACCGCAACGCAGGAGGCGTGTGATCAAGCCATGGTGCTTCAAGGCAAGCGGGATGTGACTATGGAGAAAGTCCACGGGGTCGAGCCTGAGGTTGAGCAGAAGGTTCAGATGACGGAATATAGGCTGGAGGCTGATATAGAAACTTTTCGTCACCTATAACGCTAACGTGCTGAAACGAAAAATTTTGTCCTGGCTCGAAAATTATTCAACGCATCTTTATAACGCCTGGGGATAATTGGTCAAGGAGGAGAAGGCAGTGCATCTAGGTGAATCATTCGACGAGTTCGAGCTCGAGAATCGCGTGCTTACTGAAGATGAAAGGAAGATTCTCCACGAGCCAATGATCTCACATGAAAGGGAGAAGCTCAGCACCCCCACATCCGAAGATTGGGGAAGGTTCAGGTGTCGAGCATCACGCCACAAGCCTTGAGATTCCTGCTTCGCCTCAATCTGAACCTACACCAGCGGTTGAGCCCCAGTCTGTCCCTACTTATAATCAGGAATAGCCGCAGTTATTCCCTGTTAAAAAGAACACCTCTGAAGCCGCTCAGTCATCCGCAAGCCAAACTGAGGAAGGTACTCCGAACATATCTCGTATGCGTTCAAAATAAGGAACTTGTCTTGAAGCGTTTACTAACAGTTTCTCTTCTTTTTTGTCCGATGACCGGAGCGCCTCCTAAACCCAAGAATTACATCAAACGCAGGAGGCTATTATTACTGAAGCGACTACCACAACAACGACTACGCCGATCGATGGAACGAAGGGGGTGCACTTTCTTTCGACGAATAGATGATGAATGAACTCCTCGATCGCCACATTGACCCCTTTGCGGACCTACCATTTGTCATAAGTGGACTCGCGCCTGCTACTGGCTCTTCAATGCAGACCACTGCTGCCGCTAGCGAGGCTCAATCGATTCGCAAAGAAGAAACATTGGCCGAAATCAATGCTGAAATGGAGGCAGCGAATCGCGGTGGCAGTTCTGAAGGTGGAATGGCAGCGCCTGGTCCATCTCCGTTAAGAATGATATCGCCCGGCGTTACAGTTACTGTCACCAGCATTTCTATTCCACCTCCTGTAGTGGATCCGACACCTCCGACTCCGCCTGTAGAAAGTATCCCCGTACACTCGAGTTCAGAGGAGGATGTTAAAATTATTCCCCCACCTAGAGATCGTCCGTCGAAGGCTAAAGGCTCAAAGAGGAAAGTCACCGGCGGTTTCGACAGGTCCACGCCAAAGAAGAAGCCAAGGAAGTAGAAAGAGTAGATAGGCCACTTTGGCGCATTTTTTAGCAGATAGATAGGAAGTTATTTTCCTTTTTCTTTCATAGGTCGTGTGTAGATGCGGGTACGGCCGCTGCTTGTAGGAATTTTGGAAAAAATTGTACATCAACTTCTTTCACAGTTAATTGAAATGAAATTTCATCTTTGGCTTTAACTCTATTAGTGTCTTTTATGCTTAAATGTTCCAATATTTGAATTTCAGTCTAGTGCACTTGCGGAGTTTCAATCTTTGAGTCGAGTTTGTTTTTATTTGTCAAGTTCAAAAATCACAAACATGAGCTGCGACCGGGGTTACATTGAACTTTGATGTTGCACTGCTTCAGTCAGTGGTTGACACTTAAGCCCTTCCCCCAGTCTCGAGGATAAGTTGTAAAGATTGGCAGGCAATTGTATTTTGCCTTCATTTTTTCGAGCTTATCATCATCGAATCGATGCTAAAATAAGTGAGGGTTGAGTGGTCGAATCACACTCTCTCACTTAAAAATGATCACATCCGCTCTTCGGGGATTTGTATTTGAACTTCGGCCATTAATCACGTCTGTTTAAGTTTTTAAGTATGTGTCCGCGCTCTGGGGACTTAAGTTGTTTATGAATAGTCATTCGCACTCGATTTATGTTTATACTCTGACCATACACTGGGGACCCAGAGTTATTTGCGATCGATAATCTGGTTCGCACTTTGGGAATCCGGAGATAATTGACGTTTGTACTCCAATTCGCACTCTGAGAACTTGGATTTGTTGATTTTATACTCCAACTCGTGCTCTAGGGATTTGGAGTTGATGTTTATACTTCGACTCGCACTTTGGGAATTCAAAGTTGGTGTTTATATTTTAGTTCGCACTATGGGAACCAAGAATTGATCTTTATACTCCAATTCTCACTCTGGGAATTTGGAGTTGATATTTATACTCCAATCCGCACTCTGGGAATTTGGAGTTGGCCGAAAGATGGTCAGTCACATCTGTTTAGGTTTTTAGGATTTCATTCGCACTACGGGAACGATGAATTTATTGGGATCGTGGATAGTCGGTTCACATCCACCCCGAGTTAACAAGTGAGGTTGTTAGATGGATGGGTCCATCCTCTTCGAACTTGATTAGGATACGGTCTAAGTCATCAGGTGGACGAGTCCACCCTTTTCGAAACCGCATTTATAAGTTATATTCCAACTCGCACTTTGGGAATTTGGATTTCGTTAAAGGATTGTCGTGTATCAATCCTTTTTTGACTTTATTGTTGAGACTTTCCCCCGTGCTCGGGTTTCACTTAGCAAGTGGTCTGACGTATCATGGTTACTCCCTATTTGAATAAATTCCACCATATAATGGAACTTAGCTCTTCATGTGTCGTGATGGTCGTATGTCACATTCAATAATTCACAGCTCTGACTCAAAGAGATGGCATTTTATTGCTGAAATGAGAAAATACGAAAAAGTTAGTTGCCTTATTACAAATTCAAATTTATAAATGCAGAAACAAATTTCATATGAAAAATAGACTAAAATAAATAAAGCTTGTCTTGTATAGTAGCGACAGAGACTCTCGCTGTTCCAGTCTCTTGGCAAAGTAAGACCATTAATGGTCGATAACTTAAATGTGTTATCTTCGAGCTTTCGTGCAATCACATATGGTCCTTCCCAAGTTGGTTTCATGTGCGAAGGAACTGGATAAATTCTCTTGAGGATGAGATCGCCGAGTTCAAAGTTCCGTGGTCGGACCTTGGCATTGTATAACCGGGCGACTCAACTTCGATATGCGGCTGCCCTCAAATGAGTCTCTTAACACTTCTCATCCAAAAAATCCTAGGATTCAGCAAATAATATGGCATTTCTCTTTGGATCTTAATAATTCACACGATAAGGAGGTACTTCCATCTCGACCGGAATAACGGCTTCTGAACCATAGGATAGAGAGAATGGGATATGTCAGGTCGTAGACTTGTGTGTTGTCCGGTAAGCCCATAAAGCCATAGGAAGTTCATCAAACCACTTGCCCCCGGCCTTTTCTAGTCGCTTCTTCAGAATAGGAATGATAACCTTATTAACAGCTTCAACCTGGCCATTTGCTTGAGGGTGTGCAACTGTAAAGAATTTCTTGTGGATCTGGAATCGCTGGCAGAAATCCCTTGAATTCAACACTATAGAACTAGGTTTCGTTATTAGTGATGATGGTATATGGAAGACCAAATCGGTAGATAATGTTGCGAACTACAAATTTGATCACCTTCTTCATCATCATTATAGCAAGAGGTTCATCTTCAGCCCATTAAGTAAAATAATCGACTGCGACGATGGCGTAGCACCACCTTTGGCCAAAGGTAGAGAGCCAATGATATCGATGCACCCATACTGCAAATGGCCATGGACTGACCATTTGGGTTATCTCAATAGGTAGCGCTCTAGGGATCCGAGCATGCTTTTCACATTTATCACACTTCCTGGCGTAGTCTGATGCATCATGATTTACAGTTGGCCAATAATACCCGTATCAGAGTACTTTCTTAGAGAGAGCTTGCCCTCCGGTGTGATCGCCACATTCTCCTTCGTATACATCATGTAACACTCGTTAATTTCATCGTGTGCGATACATCGGAGGAGAGGAATAGAATATCCTCTTCTGTACATGACTCCATTCTAAATGGTGAACCACAAAGCTTTTCAAAGAATCTGTCTCTTCTCACTCCTGTGCTCAGTCAGCGTTCCATGCTCGATGTAATTTCGGTACGGAGTCATCCACGACTCCTTACTGGGAGTGATTTCAAATACAAAGCCTGCCTCCATCTGATCAATGCTTGAAGAAGATAAAGTCTCCACAGGAACGAGTTTCATTTGCTATGCTTCACCCGTGCTTGCTAACTTTGCTAATGAATCAGCCTTTTGATTGCGCTCACGAGGTATGTAGAAGATGGCATAATAATCAAACAGATCAAGTATTTCCTGGACTCGAGCAAGATAAGCAACCAGTCTTTAATCCTTGGCCTGATATTCACCCCGAACTTGACATACAACTAATTGTGAATCACAATAAATTTCCATAACAATAATTCTCAAATCACGAGAGAGTTTCAACCCAGCAAGCAAGGCTTCATATTCAACTTCATTATTGGTCGCACGAAAATCAAATTTCAGGGCATAGCATATGGACCGACCTTCGGGGGTTTCAAGTACTACTCTACACCCGAGCACCGGTCGTTCGATGCACCATCAGTATGCAGCTTCCAGATATATTCGGAAGATTCACTGGTTTCGGGCAAGTCCTCTGGGATGGTAAATTCGGCTATGAAATCCGCTAGGACTTGTCCTTGAATAGCTCGCCTCGGAGTGTAAATGATATCGAACAGGCTTAGTTCAATGTTCCACTTGAGTAACATACCAGACATCTCCGGCCCCGTGAGGACCTGTCGTAACTGCTGATCGGTGTAAGTAGTGATAGGGTGAGCTTGGAAATACAGACGGAGCTTCGTTGAGGCAATAATGAGAAAATAAGCCAACTTCTCTAGCTTCGGATAATTTCTCTCAGCTTCGGTTAGTCGTTTACTAACGTAGTATACCGGTTTCTGCACTCGGTCTTCCTCCCGAACTAAGGCAGCACTGGTTGTGTTTTCTAATACCGCCAAGTGAAGGTATAATTGCCCATGGTCGATGGGCTTTGACAAAATCGGTGGTGTGGAGAGATGTTGAATCGGTGCTCGAAATGCGCCTTCACACTCCATAGTCCATTCAAAGTTTCGTCTCCTTTTTCAGATCAGATCGATGAAGGGAATGCACTTGTCGGTGGATTTTGAAATGAACCTGCTCAATGCTGCTACCTTCCCGTTGAGGCTCTGGACTTGATTTATGGTTTTTGGAGTTTCAAGATTTCTGATTGCCTAGATCTTTTTGGGATTTTCTTCGATTCCTCGAGCATTGATGATGAACCTAAGGAATTTTCCAAATGCGACTCCGAAGTGACATTTCAGTGGATTGAGCTTCATCCTGTATTCTCGAAGGATGCTAAACATTTATTCCAAGTCTCTAACATGATCAATGGAGAATCGTGACTTTACTAGCATGTTGTCCACATATACTTTCATGGTCTTTCCAATCTGGTTGGCGAACATTTGATTAACTAATCATTGGTACGTTGCTCCGGCGTTCTTGAGTCCAAAAGGCATGACTTTATAACGGTAGAGTCCTAGATCCGTCACGAAGCTGGTATGTTCTTGGTCAGATAAGTGCATGGGTATCTGGTTGTAACCGAAAAAAGCATCCATAAAATATAATAACTCGTGTCCAACCGTTGAATCTACGAATTGATCAATTCGAGGAAGTGGAAATCTTTCTTTCGGGCAAGCTTTGTTCAAGTTAGAGTAATAAACACATGTTTTCCGTTTCCCATTCGACTTTCGGACAAGCATGAGATTCAATCCCCACTCCGGGTATAAGGCATCTCGGATAAACCCATTTGATTTCAACTTATCGATCTTTTCTTTAAGGGCGGCAGATCTCTCTGGATCCATACCACGCCTTTTCTGCTTGATCGGTATACACCGCGGGGCAATATTCAGGGTGTGGCTCACGATGTACGATGAGATTCCACACATGTCAAAATGCGTCCAGGAAAATACGTCAAGATTCGCCCGGAGAAATTCAACCAATTCCTGTTGCGTCTATTGGCTTAAATGAGATCCAATCTTTATCATCTTTGAATCGTCATCATCGTTGATCGAGACATCGATTATCAGTTCGGTCGGGGAAACTTGACTGTCTTTAGATTCATCTTTTCTTTCAGTGGCTCTCAGGTCAAGATCTCTCTGAAATTGTTTGGGGTGCCCGGGCCTGGGCCCAGGCACCAATTGTCAATTATCAGCAAAATGGACACACAGAGATTCTTCTACACCCTTCCCTTTCTCCTTTCGCTGCGCCTCGCACGGCTCAGCAACATAACAGGCTTGTCCAGCAGCCTGATCTCCTTGAACAACTCCAACCCCACGATCGGTGGGGAACTATAGAATAATGCACCATGGGGCAATGGCTGCCTAGAATTCAGCAAGGGCCGGTCGGCCCAAGAAAGCATTATAAGGGGAATCAATGTCCAACACAACAAACTGCAATATCCGGACTCTCCGGCGTTCTCCAACTCCCAACTCCACTGGTAGTTCCACCACTCCAGTGGGCATAGTAGCACTCCCATTGAAGCCGTGGATTCGAGACTGGCATGGTTTCAAATCTTTGGCTTCCATCTTCATTTGATCGTATGCTCATTTAAACAAAATATTCACAGAGCTTTCACTGTCAACCAAGATCCTCTTCATCCAAGCAGGACCTATCTGAGCAGATATGACAAGTGGACCGATAGTGGGAGCTTCAACCTTATTAGTGTCCCTATTTTAGAACACGATGTCATCGGTCATCGTCTTCTGTTGCTTGGCTGGAGCCCCATCATCACAAGTACTACAACACTCGAAGTTTGCATGCCTGATAGAGCTAGCATACGACTCCATTTCCCTCCAATTTCGGTCTACTGGATAAGGACCACCACTTATTGTATTTATCACCAACCTCCCATCGGTACGAGCGGGTTCCTCCTGTCTTTCCTGGTTTGGTACACGATTCTCAATCGATCATCCCGCACCTGCTGATTGCAGCGCCCGCACAAACTGATCCAACTTCCGTTCACATATCAACTTTTCAATGATATCTTGTAAATGACGACACTCATTTGTACTATGGCTGTAGCTTTCATGAAATCTGCAAAATTTCCCTGTTTGGATTTGTCTCTCCGACGGTGGCTTCGGAGCAGGCTTCTTGTACTGCAAATTATTGCAGGTTTGTAGATATACATTCTCCTACGACGTATTCAGTGGAGTGTAATTATCAAACATTGGAGCTCTACGTCACGGACCATAGTTTTGATCTCGTTTTTTGTTTTGATTTCCATTATTCCTCTGCTGTTTTTGCTTGTTTTGAATGTTCAACTGAACCTTTTTGGAACTCTCCCCAAACTGCTCGACTGCAACATTACTTTGAATTCCCTCACTACTAGGCCCCGCGTCATCCTTCTTCATAGACTGTTTCGCATCCTCCCTTCTTAGGAATTGGGCTGCCTTGGAGTAGAAATGGTCCAATGACGCGGAAGGATTCACAACTAACCAATTTCCAAACTCGAATTCAGGATCAATCCCCTTAGTCAATGCCATCAAGATAGAGTTGTCATTGGGATTGCTTGTCTCTGCGCACGCGACATGAAACCTCTCTAAGTAGCGTTTGAGTGTCTCTCCGAGAGATTGAGTGACACTGGATAGAGTATTGACATCTTGGTCATCGCAACATGCATGCGAAACTGCTCAACAAACTTGGTTTCTAGTTGTCAAAGCAAGAAATAGATCGGGGAGGCAAACGAGTGAACCACATAGTAGCAATGCCCCCAAAGAAATAGCAAAACTACGGCATTTCACTGCATCATCAGCTCTCGTAGCATTCATAGCGATTCATACTTCAGAATGTGTTGATTCGGATCAGAACTTCCTTCATAGACTAGTAGAGCCGACATTCTGAATCGCCGAGGGGGTTTAACATAGAGTATTTCATTTTTGAATGGGGTATGACTCTAGGAGATTCCCCGGTCGTCATTAGTAAGACCCTGACTCTCATGGATTATTTGACGAATCATAGTTGGTATATTCTGCATCTGTACATTCTGTGCACGTTGAGCCAAGGAGTGGTTGGGTTCCACAATGCGAGGCTGGACCGGACGCTATCGACAGTCTATGTCTCGACTCCTTGGTTCAGATCTGGCTAATTCCAGGCGTCAACCTCTGGTTCAACAGCGGCAGTGGTAGCGCGGTTGTTTGTGGTGTAGTGAGAGAAAATACCTTCCCAGGAGGAGGGACCAGTCTGGAAGCTGGTCGAATGGCCAATTCTCAATTGTCAAACGTTCATAGTAGGTTGATGTCCGATGGCTTATGTGTAACTTCCGTCAAGTCGGGGATGTGTAAATCTGTGATGGTAGTCAGATGAGGCTGAACTCTCAGTGGATGAGTAAGAGGCGTGATCCCTCCAAGATCTCCTGTGCCTTTGGCAGTTTAGCTGAACGTTGGCGCGCAGTTGTTCAGTCAGTTGTTGCCGACTCTGGGTCAGCTCTTGAAGCAGCATCTGAAACTCTTGTCTGGCAACCGGGCTTGACGGATATGAAGGTCCGACAGCATTCTGTTTGGATGGAGGCAATTGCGCAGGATTTTGTCTATCCCATCCTTCTTGATCTGCAGCTGTGGAGCCGGTCCTTGTGCTAACCATGGTAGATGATGAAGTCCTTTCCAAGATTTTATGAAAACCTGAATAGGTTGGCAAGATTCTGAACTTGAGATCTGGATCTTCTTCTTAGATTTGTGCAATTCGATATCAATAGTAGATCCAAGGAGCAGGAGAAAAAATGAGTTTTCTCAGTGAAAACACCAAAGTGTTTGTACCAAAAATGGACACAACACTCTTTGGAAGTATTTGAAGAGATAAAAGTGAAAAACAGAAATGTAAAACGAGGATTATCTAACAAACACTTCAAAAACAGAAATGAAAACATGCAGAAACTTAACAATTTAGAGTGGTTCGGCGTATTGCCTATGTCCATTATGAAGTTTTATGATTTACTGATATTCACTTGCTGATTACAACAAATTTCAATGGATTACAATGGGTTAAGGTGTTAAAATTTGAGTACAACAGCAGCTATGGAGTGCAAAGTTGAATTCGACAGAGTCTGAACGTCGAAGAGCCAAAAGATCCTTCTTCTACAGGCCCTGGAGCTCTATTTATAGGCATAGGAGGCTGATATCTCGCTCAGATCACGGGTGACTTCTTTTGGTATGTGGGTGGGCCCACCCGATCGATCCCAGGTGATTACGAGTCAATCCGTGATCGATACGAATGAATTTCGTATCGATCAATAATTGATCCAATCGAGTCGAAATTTGGCAAGATCATTCTTTAGGTTGTATGCAAGCTTCTATGAAAATTTCATAGCATTTGGACTTATAGATTATGAGATATGATCGATGTAAGTTCATGTTTTTGATAGGCTGTTTGGTTCATATCGATGCCTTCATATTGCTCAACTCGAATCGATCCAGGCACGTGTTAGTAAGTTGACGTGGCGCTCACTCTTTGGATCGATCCACTTTTAGCGCCGAGTTGACTGAATTTTTCCAAGATTTTCGCCTTGTTCGTATCGAAGGAAGCGGCTCGATTCGTATCAATAGAAGTGACCTGCTCGTATCGATCTACATTGCATGGCTTGTACCGGTTGTGAAGTCTTGTTCGTATCGATAGATTGTGTTGCTTTGCCTGTATCGATCGACTACATTACTTTGTGTGTATAGTGTCGATTTCGTATCGATCTGTGGTCAATCGATACGAAATATGTTTGAAGTCCGATTGATATGAAATGCATATTCATGCCACAGCCAATGGTTACGAAGTAAACAATCACAGATGGATACGAATGGAACGTTGGCCGACCGATACGAACGAGTTGGAATGGAAGGATACGAAATCATGTATGTCTGTTGGATACGAACAATATCGATACGACGCGGCTTCCTTTGGATGGATACGAAGAGCGTAGTCCTGGGTGGATACTAAGTACCAATGCTTGATGGATTCGAACAAGGCGCCTCTAGGATGTATACGAAATGGCGCGTCCCTGATGGATACGAACAGATATTTTCCTATGGATGTGAAGAAGGATCTTCATCCCATGGATACGAAATGGTTGATGACGATGGATACAAAGCGGTGTGCTCTGATCGATTCAAACAGTTTGACTTCTTGACTCGCATCGATCATTTCTTGAGCATACAGACTCCGATTGACTTGAGACTTGGAATGTTGGCTTGCACAGCTTTGCTCGTCAGGTCTTGCCCATAGTTGCTTGATCCGAACTCAGACAAAATTTATCAACATCCATAGTGAACCTTTGCATACTCGATATTCGGGATGAGCGATCCTTGGTTTTTAGTCAATTGCTTGATATCTGGCCTTGCCAAAAGACGGGATAACAAAACCCAGTCCAAACTTCCTTTCACCCTCTCTCCTTTCTTTTCTCCCTTTTTTTTCTTTCATTCCTTCTTGAACAGCCCAAGGCCCAAAGTTCAAGCCCGCTAACCTTCTTTTTTTCTCCCCCAACCTACTTCTTCACGCTCCAGCATCCAATTGCACGACATCAACATGCACCGCCTCCCTACTCCACTATCCAATGCTCTGATACCACCCACGAGTTTGCCACGTCGTCCTCGTTCAGTCGAACCACCTTTCCGTAGCTCCGCATACCTAGGTCGAAACACAATCTACAGCACCAAAACCTCTACGCCCTATACGATCCTACCACCCTCCCTTGCACTGAGCTTCGCCAATTTCTGGTCACAGATATGCCTTGTCATGCCAAAGTCGAAAACACCCACCAGATAACCAATCTTCCCCTCCATCATTCAAAATCCCAAAACCTAAATTATAGAATGTTCGCCCAAAACTTCTGAGTCGACACAATAAGCATAGAACACTACAAAGTCCATATCAAATTGAAGAACTTGATTTAACGAATTCAAGGTAATTCATCTTGCAATTTTTTGTTTGGCGAATCATGAGATTTTGAATTTTGAATTTCCATTCCCTTTTATTTTTATTTTTTGCTTCTCTGTTCCACTATGCATATGCATTAGATATGTAACGCCCACCCCGAGACCCACCTTGGCAAAGAGAATTAACAAGTAATTCCATCTACCAAAGCAGAGAATAGGGCTGGTTAAGGGTGACCATCTATAATTTTGTCTTAAACATATACCGAATACATCGATAAATGCAATATAATTTTTCTTTTCAACTAAAGTGGATTGACATACCCAGTAAATTCTTTATCCAAAACTATAAGCGGCTAACGGATCTATCAGAACAAAATACAATAACTAAATGTAAAGTACACCATAGAACAGTAATCAACATCATAAATATACATATACATCGATACATGTTTAGTACAATACAATATGAATGCAATAAAGGTGGTACTCGACCACACCACATACATCGAATCAAATGTAAATACATCAGAGTATGCTGAAGAAATAAACTACTCAAGCGATAGATAAGCTAATGTCCAACATCAACTTCAAGCTAAGACCAATACATGATACCTGAAACAACTCGGTCTGACCCGAGTATAAATACACGGGTCGGTCTAGCTACACAAACAGTCAATATCGATAATATGAAGCAGAATTGATATAGTGATACTTTTTCTCGAATAAGGAGAAGGATTCGATAACTCATAGCTCAATACTTAAGTAACAAACGCTACCAAGTGACTAAATACCTCGAAAGAGATAACTCAAACTCAATACCTAAATAAAACACAAGTGCCTTATATCATCGACAATAACCCATAATGAACTCAAATCAACTCATATAAAAATCAAGCAAAACTCAAATGGTTCGATGAATCATTACTCCAAAAAGGAGAAAACTCATCTTAATCACAAATAGAAGTCATGAAAACAACACAAGATAACTCCATAAGAATGTGAGATCTCAAGCTCATAATTAAGAGAATACGGCTAAATCTCACACATACATCTCAATCTTAAAAGCTCATGGAACTCGATACGAATTCAAACTCATAAAATCTCAGACTCAATAAAGAATTCGATGCATGTTCAAAACTCAGAAAATATTAACACCAATGCGCCAAAAACGGCAAACTCAAAACTCAGAAAACCCAGATTGGCCAGATCCCTGATTACAATTCCAAAGCAATGATGCACGTGCTAAACTCGGATGGCCGAAGCCTTAGACAAGATTGCTAAAACCTCTCAAACAGTTCGTCCTCATGACAAGGTCTTTGACACCTTTCCAAGCCGTTTTCTCAGCCCTAATAAGGTCACTAACACCTTCCAAAGCAGTTCGTCCTCATGACAAGGTCGTTAACGCCTCTCAAAACAGTTCTGCTAGGTAAACATGACGAATGTGTCACAAACCCATGGATAAGAACCCGAAAAGTGTTAACATGTGTCCCATACCATAGGTTCGCACTTAGCGATTTACTAGCCGCTAGTCGATGCTACACTAGGAACATCATAATACTCAAAAAAATAATATCTCACCTCGTCTCATTAGCAAGTGATAAAGAGACACCATACCCGTCTCATCTAATCTACAAGTATTTAATGGCACCGTAACTTATCTCTTGTCCTCGACAAGTGAAAACATCGTAATGGTTCCTCATAAACTATAAATCTCAAATATGAAATCATATACTTAAGACTTGCCTTATATCATTGGCAAGGAAATAAAATATCGTGATGGCTCTAATCGACCATACTCCAACATAGGAGATCTCAAACCATAATACTTGCCAAATCTTGGCCATCTTAAATAATTCCAATAAATAGGAATTATAAAACTCAAAATATGCCATAAAATGGCAAAACGTCTCAAAATCATTAATCTCAAATAGCTTTGATCGTACAAGTACGAAATTAACCGAAATAGTAAACGCACATGTCTCATACCATATGTTTTACTAAATCATTTAATTCTATTTCTCATACATTCTAATAGTGCAAAAGTGTATATTTCACATATAAAATAGTTTACTAGAGAAAACAAGTTTCTAAAACTTTTTCCCAAAAAGATTAATAAAACCAATATTTGAAATTCCTTTATTATAGGAAATAAATATATTTTATATTAGAAAAATACTTTTAAAATACTATATGATAATAATTTGAAATTTCCATTTATTTCAAAAATCACTTCAAAAATGGTTTAGTGAAAACTGTGCTCGAAAATAATGAAAAACAAGAAAGATAACTCAAGACCGATAATTTGAGTTCAATAGGAATTCAATTCAAATTTAACCCAAAATCAACTCAAATTCTATTCAAATTTTAATTTCAAATTATCCAAATATAGCTAGCCTATTGATAGGCATCATAGCTCTCAAAACATCTCAAAAAGAATCATCAAAACATAATAAGAATAAGTGCAAAAATAAGCTACACTCCTCAGGTCAATAATTTTTATTGCTGTCATTTTGCTCTCGGAATAACGACAAACAAACACAGTTTTGACCAATCAAACTTCCAAATTTCAAGAAACACAAAACATTAAACTTTTAGAAAAAAGTTTAAGCTTTATGAAACATCTAGGATTATTGAATTTGGATAAGAAATGAAAAGGTTATGACAAAAATAGTTTAGGGTTCTTAATTGCAATACCTCTGTCATTTTGGTATCGGGATAGCAATAATCAAATACATTTTTGACCAAACAAACATCAAAATTTAAAACATGAAACATGTAATACATATTTTTGCTTTTTGAAACATCCAAAATTATCAGATTCTGATCGAAAACGAGAAAGTTATGGCTAATTTTGTTTAAACTTCAAACATAGAGCAAATATAGATTTTTCTCTTAAGTTAGCAGTAGAAAAATTCAATTTTGACATAGCTAACTTCAAAATTACAGAAAACTTAATACATGAAAGTTGTAGTACATGATTTGAGCTTTCCGCAACATCCAAAATTATCAAATTCCAATTAAAAACGAGAAAGTTATGGCTAATTTTGTTTCAGCTTCTAACATGGAGCATATATAGATTTTGCTCTCGGGTTAGCAGTAGAAAAATTCAATTTTGACATATCTAACCTCAAAATTACAGTAAACTTAATACATGGAAGTTGTAGTATATGATTATGCTTTTTGAAACATCTAAAATTGTCAAATTCCGATTAAAAACGAGAAAGTTATGGCTAATTTTATTTCTGCTTCAAACATGGACAGAATTCAGTTTTTACAAAAACAAAAACATCAACCAAAAACCAATATTTTCAAGCTCTTTGCATATATTTTTGCACTTAAAACTTTTCTTCAGCTAGAGATTTTGAGTTTATTAACTCATCTTGCTGCCATAGATGATTACACAATGATTTGGAGCCAAATGTTGCTACTTTCTCTCAAGAACAGATAAAAGAAACCTGTAGAAACTAGTAACATATGCATGCAAATAAAGAGAGAGGCAAATCAACAAATTTTCACTTTAAAAATAGATTTTGGTAGGAAGATTGGTTTTAGACTGAAGACTACCTGAGTTTAGCTCCAGAATTAACATTTTAAATCACCAATTTTCATTTTATTTGACAAATTTAAGCATAGATTGAAAGGGGAAGAAAGGGTTGCTGCCATTAACAAGCTTCTGGAATTTTGAGGAAGAAAAGAGAAAAATGGTACATACTGTTATTTTTCTTTCTCATTACTCATTTATGGTAACAGGCTAATGGTAGTGGTAATGGGCTTTAGCCCAAATTAATAAAAGAAGTTAACTTAAGTTAATTACTTAATCTCTTATTTCATGTTACAATGTATACTAACAAATGGAATTAACACTAGTTTAAGTTTTGCTTCTTTAAAAATTTTGAAACTCAATACTCATGATAACAAAAAAGTTTTACACCTAAAATAAAAGATTATTTATACATTTAAAACATTTTATTATAATATTTCTCTATTTTAAATAAAATAGCAAATTTACATCTTTAATTACAAAACTCATTGTAATTAACATTATAAATTACACAAAAATCATATTTTTGTGTAATAAAATTATATAACTCATCTAAAATATAATTTAATGCTAAAATTATATTTTTAAAAATCAATTCTATCATTATTTTTAATATATCTCATCTTAAAATTAATTAATTATTTTAAAAATCATTAAAAGAAGTAAATAGAAAAATTTACAAAATTATTGCATTAACTCTAAATAAAACACATTCACTCATCTTATTATCTCAAACCATCTTAATAAAGTTTTCGAACATTATATTTCTTACATTATTCTCATTTATGATTTTTATTCCCAATAAACAATAAAAATCCTCTATTTATTATTAGTCAACACTATTAAATTATAACCTCCGTTATAATTTAATATTCTTAGGTAATCGCTAAAATCAGGGTTGTTACAGACTCCCCCCTTACAAAAATTGTGTCCTCGCAATTTTCTAGAAAAAGAGCTGTAAACAACACAAAAATTCAATCGACCAAGGATAAAAGACAGGCTCGAAACTCAAACCATTCATACTTTCAACATAGAATGGTAGAGGAAAACAAGGAAAAACTCACTTGGTTAATCCAATTGCCCATCAAATGCTAATACAGTGATTAGCAAACCATCAAATTTTCCAAGTAACTCGAAAGAATTTCGAAGATATCCCGTCTTCGAAACAAAACTCAATACGATGCTCAACAATTAATCAATCGAAAATGATTGATTTCACAAAACTCTATGAATAGATTCAGGATCAAACTCACTTATACCCAAACTCTAAGCACTAAAGTATATCACCAATAAGATTTTCCACATAATAATATGGAAAGAACATCCTCGCAACAAGATGAACACAGTAGACAAGATGAATAAATCACGAAATGACTTCTTACAAGGCCACCAAACTCGAACGACCATGAATATGCATGTCGTTGATATTAACTCAAGGATAGAATATACTCAAGAAACAAGGATACAAGCTCAAATTACTTTTCAATCCAAGATATTTAGAATTTTAAATCTCAACATGTTTTAAATTTTAAATCTCAATTTTCAACCATTGAAAATTTTCAAACTCTTTACTATATTACTTAATAAGTAATTTAAAACTAAAATTAAAAGTCCAAATTTCTTCTTTACTTCAAAATTAATTTCCAAAGAAATTTGTAAATCCATAATAATATTACTCAAAATAAATTAAGGATTTAAATTCTCTTTACTCTTTTTATTAAACCACTTAAATAGTTTAAAAACAATCTTCAAATTCTCTTATAACTCTTCTCTTAAAACATCCCTGTATGTAATATAGATTCTAAAATCTCCAAATATACTTTCAATAAAGCATAGCTCAAGAATATTCTCACTTATTCTCATCTTTATAATTTCAAAATAAATAAATAAATAAATGGCATTGCCTCGCCACTGAATCTCTAATAAATAGATATATATGTTGGCTGCAGAGTCGATCGAACGATCAAAACTGCCTCGCCACTCTATTACTCGTCTCTAAGATCAATGGTTGCAATTACCGTTCAAAAATAAATTTAATATATAATCTTAAAATATTATTTTCAAAATATCAATTTTTTAAACACAAACCATCGTGTTTGATTGCCTTATCATAGCATTTAGGAGATTTCTATCGATAACGTTGACCAGGCGTATCGACCAGAACTCTTAACTACTCGATGGACAACCCAACACTCTCAAATTATTTCTATAAAATAAATACTACTCATGTAAATATATTCTTAAAATATTATTTTATTTTTTTTAAATATCTCAAAGCTCAAATTTCTCTTTAAAACTCATATTTATATAGCTTCAAAACTCAAACCAAAGAATATTAAGAGAATGCATCGAGATATTCCTAGAATACTCGATTCTCAAAATCAACAAAAGGAGATACAGTGTTCGTCAACCTTACGATGTCATGAGCCACTCCCAAAATCATCAAGATACAGGATAAGTAAGATATTCTTCTCGAAGGAGAAGAAGCACACAAACAACAAATCATTACTTCAAACAAAGTAATGCTACAAAGAATTACACCGATTGAGTATCCGAAAAGGATAACTCAAAAAAACTGAATGATAAACTCAATCAAACTCGAACAATCTAGAAACTCATCCATTCCTTAGTGGATATCCTCGTGGAAGGATAGCCAAAGGCTAACAGCAAGGAATAAGGTTAATTTAACAGTCGATTGCTCGATTGGATATCAAAACCAAATGGACTTATCAAAACTCAATAAAGTCACCTTGTCTGGAATTCGAGATATGTCATCAACATCTCGATACTCAATAGTGAATTCAAAAACTTTGGAATCATCATTAACATTCCAAAGTGACAGAAATAATAAACCAATCAAAATAGGAAACCTAAATATACAATTAGATCCTATAAAATAAAGGATTGGACTTAATATCAAATAAATCAATCCATCACAAATCAAATGCATCTCAAGATTGTGAGTAACAAACAAATATTCACAAAAGCAATATCAAATAAAAATCTTAAATGCTCACAACAAGCCAATCATTGTGGATCCCCATAATACGATTCATAACTCTCAAAGGAACACAGCAAGAATATTCAAAGGAATCAATAAGTTCATCGATACGAACTCACTCGCATCGACAAAAATAAGAATAGAATAATCCCAAATAAGATTATTCATAAGATAAGATAACATCAAACTCAATTACGGAATACTACGGAATTCAATTTATATTCCTAGACATATTACATTTCAACATATCCCAAAATTTGAAAAAGAATCAATGCAAGATTCGAAAACAAGCTCAAATAAAGGACAATGATTCACTCGTATTGTACTTCGACGTAACGTGATATACGTATTGTTCTGTGTTTATTCGACTTTGTTATGGCCACGGCTTTGATACTAAGTTGTAACGCCCCACCCCGAGACCCACCTTAGCAAAGAGAATTAACAAGTAATTCCGTCTACGAAAGCGGAAAAGGGCTGGTTAAGGACGACCATCTATAATTTTGTCTTAAACATATAATGAATACGTCGATAAATGCAATATAATTTTTCTTTTCAACTAAAGTGGATTGACATACTTAGTAAATGCTTAATCCAAAACTATAGGTGGCTAACGGATCTATCCGAATAAAATACAATAACTAAATGTAAAGTACATCATAGAACAGTAATCAACATCATATATATACATATACACCGATAAATGTTTAGTTCAATATGAATACAATAAAGGTCGTACTCAACCACACCACATACATCGAATCAAATGTAAATATATTAGAGTATGCGAAAGAAATAAACCACTCAACGATAGATAAGCTAATGTTCAACATCAACTTCAAGCTAAACCTAATAGATGATACCTGAAAAAACTTGGTCTGACCCGAGTATAAATACACGGGTCAGTCTAGCTACACAAATCAGTCAATATCGAATATGAAGCAGAATGGATATAGTGATACTTCTTCTCGAATGAGGAGAAGGATTAGATAACTCATAGCTCAATACTTAAGTAACAAACGCTACCTAAGTTACTAAATACCTCGAAAGAGGTAACTCAAACTCAATACAGAAATAAAACACAAGTGCCTCATATCATCGATGGTAACCCATAATGAACTCAAATCAACTCATATAAAAATCAAACAAAACTCAAATGGTTTGATGAACCATTACTCCAAAAAGGAGAAAACTCACCTCAATCACAAATAGAAGTCATGAAAGCAACACATGATAACTCCCTAAGAATGTGAGATCTCAAACTCATAAGTAAGCCAAGACGGCTAAATCTCACACATACATCTTAATCTTAAAAGCTCATGGAACTCGATATGAATTCAAACACATAAAATCTCAGACTCAATAAAGAATTCGATGCATGTTCAAAACTCAAAAAATCTTAACAATAATGCGCCAAAAGCGGCGAACTCAAAACTCAGAAAATCCGGATTGGCCAGATCCCTGATTACAATACCGAAGCAATGCTGCATGTGCTAAAATCAGATGGCCGAAGCCTTAGACAAGGTCGCTAACACCTCCCAAAGCAGTTCGTCCTCATGAAATGGTCACTGACACCTTTCCAAGCCATTTTATCAGCCTTAATAAGATCGCTAACACCTCCCAAAGCAGTTCGTCCTTATGACAAGGTCGCTAACACCTCTCAAAGCAGTTCTGCTACGTAAACATCACGAATGTGTCACAAACTCATGGATAGGAACCCTAAAAGTGTTAACGTGTTTCCCATACCACAGGTTCGCACTTAGCGGTTTACTAGCCGCAAGTCGATGCCACACTAGGAACATCATAAGATTCAAAAAAAATAATATCTCGCCTCGACTCATTGGCAAGTGATAAAGAGACACCATACTCGTCTAATCTCATCTATAAGTATTAAGTGGAATGGTAACTTGTCTCATCTCCTTGACAAGTGAAAACATCGTGATGGTTCCTCATAAACCATAAATCTCAAAATACGAAATCATATACTCAAGACTTGCCTTATATCATTGGCAAGTAAATAAAACACCGTGATGGTTCTCATCGACTATACTCCTACAAAGGAGATCTCAAACCATAATACTTGCCAAATCTTGGTCATCTTAAATAATTCCAATAAATAGGAATTATAAAACTCAAAATATGCCATAAAATGGCAAAATGTCTCAGAATCATTAATCTCAAAAAGCTTCAATCGTACAAGTCCGGAATTAACCGAAATAGTAAACGCACATGTCTCGTACCATATGTTTTACTAAATCGTTTAATTCTCTTTCTCATATTTCGAATAGTGTAAAAGTGTATGTTTCATATATAGAATAGTTTACAAGAGAAAACAAGTTTCTAAAATTTTTTCCCAAAAAGATTAATAAAACCAATATTTGAAATTCCTTTGTTATAGGAAATAAACAGATTTTATATTAGAAAAATAATTTTAAAATACTATATAATAATAATTTGAAATTTCCATTTATTTCAAGAATCACTTCAAAAATGGTTTAGTGAAAACCATGCTCGAAAATAATGAAAAACAAGAAAGATAACTCAAGATCGATAACTTGAGTTCAATAGGAATTCAATTCAAATTTAACCCAAAATCAACTCAAATTCTATTCAAAATTGAATTTCAAATTCTTCAAATATAGCAAGCCTATTGATAGGCATTATAGCTCTCAAAAATCTCAAAAACAATCATCAAAATCAAATAAGAATGAGAGCAAAAATAAGCTAATACACTCCTCAGGTCAATAATTGTTATTGCTGTCATTTTGCTCTTGGAACAGCGATAAACAAACACAGTTTTGATTAAGAAAACATCAAAATTTAAAGAAACATAAAACATGAAACTTGTAGTAAAAACTTTAACATTTTCGAAACATCTGTGATTATTGAATTTGGATAAGAAATGAAAAGGTCATGACAAAAATAGTTAGGGGTCTTAAACGCAATACCTCTGTCATTTTGGTCTCGGGATAGCAACAATCAAACACATTTTTGATCAAACTAACTTCAAAATTTAAGAAAACTCAAAACATGAAATTTGTAGTACATGATTTGTGCTTTTTGGAACATCCAAAATTATCAAATTTCAATCGAAAACGAATAAGTTATGGCTAATTTTGTTTCAGCTTCAAACACAGAGCAAATATAGATTTTGCTCTCGGGTTGGCAATAGAAAATTTTAATTTTGACTAGCTAACCTCAAAATTACAGAAAAATTTGAAAGAAGCTATGTGGTAGGATCGTATAATATGGAATAGTGGAATGGTCTAGGTAGATAGCAATAAGCAGTAAGTAAAGTAGACACGAGACTTTATACTGGTTCGGACCTCTTGTCCTACGTCCAGTCCCTAAGCTCCTCTTAGGAATTCAACTAACCAACAACCCTCACTTAACCCGGAGGAATAGGTTTGCAACTTACCCGAACAACCGAACGGATTTCTTGCCTCAACTACCGAAGAGGACTTCAACTAGATACAAAGAGTATTTCTGACTTGTTGTGTTCTTGATAACACTAATGAGCCTAATTGAGTACAACTTTCCTATAATATTATCCTCAAGAATATGAAATGTGTTTATGAAGATTTAGGAAATATAAATTGCTATGAATCAAAAGAGTATTTAAGATAAATCAGAGATTCAAGCAACTGAAGTGGTTTGTGATTGCTTTTGAAAAATTAAGAAATCTGAAAATATGATCAAGATAATAGAGAGATTAAAGCAATTAGAATTTCTAATTGCAAATGATAGAATCATGTATTTATAGGTGTAGAAGAGGTGTATCTATTTGCAAAAGATCCAGGCAAGAGATGCATCCATTACCATTGTAGAATGATTGCAACTCCTGGGAAGAAGAAGGTGCCTTTTCATAAAAAATTCGTAGGTTTGAATTCAGTCGACTGAACAGGGAATTTCAGTCGACTGAAACTGTGCATGTTGTAATTCTGTAACAGGTTCAGTCGACTGAAATTTCCTGTTCAGTCGACTGAACTGGTAATTTCTGCACAGTGAACACTTAACTAAAATATTAAGTTATGAAATGTGTTCTTGTGTTTGTGCAAGCTTCTTAAGGATAGATTTTAACAATAAAACTAAGACTAAGACCTATATATAATAAGTACTCATGATATCCTTGGTCTTCATAGTCCTTCCTTTAGCTTTGCACATATCTCTTCCTTTTTGTTGAAGCACATTGTCATTGATCAAAATATAGCGTATCAACATTCTCCCCCTTTTTGATTGATGACAATACCTATGTTTGTAGAGATGTAATTATCTTTCCTCCCCCTGAATATATGCACTATCTTTCCTACAAAACAAAGTTAGTGACATAGACTTTTCTCCCCCTTTGTCATCGACAAAAAGGAAGTAATAATTTGTAGAAGTATATAATTGTCAAACAAAGCAACCACATGCATGCATAACCATAGTGTGAATCATACAAACCATAGAGTATCACGAATAAAAGACTCAGAAGATGTCCACGTGAACGTTGGAGCTGGGCCCTTGCCGCGTGAGGTAGAAGCAGAAGTGGTGTTGGTGCATGAAATGGCATCCCATAGTTTGTTGAAGAACCTTTTTACCCTATCAAGTTTGTGATCAACCTTTTTGAGACAAGTATCGAGGATTTGTTGATTCTTTGATAGAATTCCCAATGATTGATTTGTAGTAAAATCTGGTTGAACAAGACGGATTTGATCATCTTGATCAAGAGGTTCTTGTTGTGGAGCTTGAGGTTGAGGTTGGTGAGGTTGTTGTTGACGTGCTTCCCATTCGGCTAGAGACATGATACGGGGAGGCATTACCGGTAGTTGCATGAGGCTTATAGTCCAATAGTTGATTTGATGAACCATCGTATTTTCTGAGTTCGGTAGTGGCGTATCAACGTCTAGAAGAAGTCGCATTATGTACTCGCCAAAATATATCGTTCTCATTTTCCCATTGTTGATGGAAAGAAATTCATCAAGTATCAATTGCACCCAATTTGCTTTAATATTTCCTCATATAACATATAGTGCCCGGTAGTTATTCAGGTACACTATTTCAAAGGAGCCAGTGCGTGGGGTAATGGTCCTCATAAGGGCTTTGTGTAAAAGTCTAGCTCTTGGTATTAAGGAGGTAGATTTGATATCTTGGTTATTGATCTCATCCTCTAAAAATTGATGATTTATATTGTCACGAATGTGAGGATTGTAATCTATTTCCTCAAGCTTTCTACCAACATTTGGGGATCCTAGAATATGACCAATGCGATCAAGTGAAAACCATACCTTTTTCCCACATACCATACTCCAAACACTACCATTCGGATTTCGTGGAGTTTGGTGTCCGAGGTTGAGGTTGGCCTAGAATAATTTGACCATAATATGGTTGATGGCATGGTCATTACGATTAATGTCTAAAAGCGATGTCAAACTTTCCTGGTCTGTTAAAGCTTGAATGTTGTAGGTTTGAAGACCTTGGAAATCAACAAATGAGTGCTCGAAGATCCTTGACTTCTTTATCTTGTTCCACCGAGTGACCGCAACTCCATTATAAAGCCATTGAGCGATTTGGGAATCAATTGGCTCGGAGAAGGTTGAAGTTGAAGCTCTAGAACGTTTAGGAGGCATAATTGTGGAAATTTCGAGGAAGAAATTGAGAAAAAGTAGAAATTGGGGCCTAGGATTTTCTTAGAAATGGGGAAGATGAAGCTTGGAAACGGTAAAAAAATAAAAGTAAAAATGAAAAAGATGGCTAAGTAGGGTAAAAAAAAACTTGGTAAACTGCGTTCATTCGACTGAAATTTTCTGTTCAGTCGACTGAACTGGAAGCCGAAAGTTTTCTAGCTAAAATTCAGTCGACTGAATAGAGATTTTCAATCGACTGAACTGTTGGCTGAAAGTTTTTATCATATATTCAGTCGACTGTGCAGAACTATTCAATCGACTGAATTTTGCATTTTTGGTTTTTCTTGACTTTTTGAATGCAAATGTTTTATTTAATGAAATAGTTACAATTATATAGTAATATTATGATACAACAACATTATTTTGACCACAAAACCATCATTTCTTGAGGGATGGAGTCTTCTTCTTTGGTGTTTTATATCCCTCATTCGCCATATGGTTCTTGTCCCATGAATTTAGGCTATATTGAGGTATTTGTGGCGATACCCAAGGATTTATCGGATCGATTGATGTACGATATGAAGAAGATGTATCAAACAAATTAACTGGTTGAGGTAAGGGCTCACTCACATCCTTTTTCTTCGAGCTGCAAATTTTAAACCAACTTGCTCAAGAAAGCTTAAGCATTTAGCCATTACTTTCTGTTCAAAATACAATTCACGTTGAAGGTCTATTTGCTGCTGTTGATAGTGATGAATTTCATCGATCTTTTTCTTCCTATCTGGAGAGATAAATAGCGCACATTTGGCCTTCTTGGAATCCGGTGTATACCCATTTGATAATTTTCCCATTTATAAACAGGCTCGTGTTTTGGTATTGGCGTAAGAAGATGCGGTGATGCAGCTGAGCTATCAGTTGAGAAGGTTATATTGATGGATGAGTTTGATTTGTTGGAGGACATTTTTCTACTGAGTTTGAAACTTTTAAAAAAAAATCATATGTGTGTGTGTCTATATATATATATATATATGAGAGAGTTTTTTTTTAAATGGTGTGGTGTAGAATCAATAAGAATTTAGAGCCAAAAGTTGAATTATTGGTTAATAATTTACTTTGAAATGAATGGTCTTAGAAGGATGTTTTAGTTTATGAAATATTATGTAGCTAATTCAAATGTATAGATTAAATGATTAAGTTTTTAAACCCATAGTTAGGTGAACTAAATTCATGTCTGACTTTTGTGTAGATGAAGTATATCTAGCTAATTAATATATGAGATATATTACTCATATATTATATTCCTTACCATTATAATTCTTGTTATTAAATATCTTTGAAAGATATTATTCCTAATTCTCTTCATAATTTTATAAATGAGTTTTCTAGTAATGGTTTAGTAAATATATCGGCAATTTGATTTCGGTAGAAATATATTCCAAATTGATAATTCCTTTTTCGATATTGTCATGTAAAAAATGGTAACGAATATCAATATGTTTTGCACGAGAGTGAATTACCAGATTTTTAGATAAATTTATTATACTTGTATTATCACAATATATTGTAGAATTTGTTAAATTTATATTAAAACCTTTAAATGTTTGTTGCATATATATGACTTGAGCACTAGCTAAAGCGGCAGATATATATTCCGCTTTACAGTTTGAAAGCGAAACACAATTCTGTTTCTTACTAAACCAAGGTACAAGTGACTTTCCAATGAAACGGCATGTACCACTTGTACTTTTTCTATCTGTTCGAGATCCACTAAAATCAGCATCACTAAATGAAACTAACTCGAATGGACAATCTTTTGGATAGAAAAGACCAGAGTCCTTAGTATTATTAAGATATCGCATAATTCGTTTTACGGCTCTTAAATGTGATTCTTTAGGATTAGCTTGAAAACGTGCACATAAACATACACTCATCATTATGTCTGGTCTACTAGCGGTTAAGTAAAGTAAAGAGCCTATCATACTTCTAAACAACTTTTAGTCTACACTCTTGCCATTTTCATCTCGATCGAGATGAGTTGTGGTACTCATAGGAGTAGGTTTACCGGAAGTGTTTTCCATTCCAAAAGGTTTAATTAGATTAGCACAATATTTTTCTTGGTTTAAGAAAATTCCATTTGTTAATTGTTTAATTTGAAGTCCAAGAAAATAAGATAATTCTCTCATATGTGACATTTCGAACTCCTTAGTCATTATATTTGAAAATTCTTTACA
Organism: Allium cepa; assembly: GCA_030765085.1. NCBI lineage: Eukaryota > Viridiplantae > Streptophyta > Magnoliopsida > Asparagales > Amaryllidaceae > Allium > Allium cepa. Next base: position 430,097,894 of record CM060929.1, on the reverse strand, counting down.
CGATTTTTCATGGGTTGAACCAAATATAATGTCATCTACATATATTTGAATCATTAAAAATGTCTTTAATAGTGTTTTTAATGAATAGAGTTTGATCTACTTTTCCGATTTGAAATCCTGAATCTAGTAGATAGCTCTTAAGTCTCTCATACCAAGCACGAGGTGCTTATTTAAGACCATATAAGGCTTTCTTTAATTTATATACATGATCCAGATATTTTTCATGAATCAATAAAGGAGGTTGTTCTACATATACATTTTCTTTTATAAAACCATTTAAAAAGGCACTTTTAACATCTATTTGATAAAGTTTAAAATTGTGAAAACAAGTGAAGGCTAATAAAATACGTATTGCTTCAAGTCTTGCAACTGGAGAAAACATTTCTTCGTAATAAATTCCTTCTTCTTGATTATAGCCTTGTGCTACTAATCTTGCATTATTTCTAGTAATATTTCCAAATTCGTCTGCTTTATTTTTATAGACCCATTTAGTTCCAATAACTGATTGGTCATCAGGACGAGGAACTAACTCCCAAACATTATTTCGTTCAAATTGATTTAACTCTTCTTGCATGGCAATAATCCAGTATTCATCTGTTGAAGCTTCTTTTGAATTTTTAGGCTCAATAGTTGAAAAGAAATCAATTTGACCCATTTGGTTTAGTTGACTTCTTGTTTGAACTTGCGAATCAATCTCTCCAATTATATTTTGTGTAGGATGATCTCGTAGGATTCTAGGAGGTGATCTAATTTGATTGTTATTGATTTGATTAATATTTTCATTATTTTCAAAACTTATATTTTCTGTGTTGGATATAATTTCTTCATCATCTTTGATGATTGTATTTTTATTAAAGTTTTCATCAAAAGATACATGTAAAGTTTCTTCTATTACATTTGTTCGTTTATTGAAAACACGATCTGCCTTACTTCGTTCTGAGTAACCTATAAAAATACCATGGTCAGCTTTTGGATCAAATTTTCCAAGTTGGTCTTTTGTGTTAAGAATAAAACATTTTTAGCCAAAGATTTTTAAGTATGAAATATTAGGTTTTCTTCCATTAAAAAGTTCATATGAAGTGTTTTTAGTTAAAGGTCGTATGGAAATACGATTTAATACATAGCACGCAGTTGCTACAGCTTCTGCCCAGAAATGCTTTAGTAATGTACTTCCATTTAATAACGTTCTTGCGCATTCTTGAAGAGTTCTATTTTTCCTTTCTATAATACCATTTTGTTGTGGAGTTCTAGGAAATGAAAAATTATGATTTATTCCTTTCTTTTTACAAAATAATTCAAATGATTCATTTTCAAATTCGCCTCCATGATCACTCCTTATATTTTTGACTTTTAAATTCTTAATATTTTGAATTATTTTAATAAATTTTTTGAAATAATCAAACGTATCACTTTTGTTTTTCATAAATATCGTCCATGTATATCTTGAGAAATCATCAACTATTGCAAAAACATATCGATTATGGTTAATAGATTGAACCTGTGTTGGTCCGAATAAATCCATATGTAATAATTCTAATGATTGTAAAGTTGAAATAACTTTCTTAGATTTAAAATATGATTTAGTTAATTTTCCTAATTGACAATCATAAATATTATTTATTTTAAAATTTATTTTTGGTAAGCCTTTGACTAATTCATTTTTTGAAAGTTTTTGAATAGATTTAAAATTAATATGACAAAATCTTTTGTGCCATAACTAAGGATCACTATCTTTGACCATTAAACACATATCTTTATTATTATTATTAATTTTCGTGTTTAAAACATAAATATTTCTATCTCTCTTTCCTTCAAAAATAAGATTTTGATTTTGATCAAAAATACAACATTTATTTTTAGAAAAAGTTATTTTAAAAACTTTGTCGCATAGTTGACTTATGCTTAATAAATTATATTTTAAGTTTTTAACTAAAGAAACATTTGTGATAAGGGGTAAATTTGATATACCGTAGTTGCACACATCTCCTTTGCCCATGATGAAACCTTTTGAGTTATCTCCGAAGGTAACAGAGCCACCATCAAAGCATGAAATATTTGTAAGCATTTCTTTGTCTCCGGTCATGTGTTTTGAGCAATCACTATCCAAAATCTATTTTCTTTTCTTGAGCGGGACCTACTAAAAATATAAATATATTGGTACCCACCTTTTAATAGGGTCCTAAGAGTTAGATCTTAGGAAACCAAACCCAAGTGGGTTTAGTATCCCTTGTATAAAGATAATTACTATTTTTGTGAACTGTTTCTATAAAAGAATTTATATATTTGTTCCGAATTAAATTATTGTTTGTTTTCGGAACTCATATTTCGATTTCCTTTTTCTTTTTAGTGTGTCTTGGTATGTTATTTTTCAATACTATACTATGTTTTGAATTATCTTCCTCCTTAAAATTAGCATTTTTCTTTGGAAGAATTTTTGATTCCTTTTTAAAACCTAATACATTTTTATTTGAGGAGGATTGAGAATTTTTGAGAATTTTAGATAAATTTTCTCTTCCCTTATTAAAATTAGAAACATTTTTGGTAATGTTATCTAATTTAATTTGAAGACTAGTATTTTCTAATTCAACTTGTTTTAGTTTATTTTTTAAATTGTGGTTTTCAGAAATAATTTCATCATTCTTTGTCTTTTGAGTTTCAATTTCTTGGCTCAAAAGTAAAAGTTGACTATCTGAGTTTGAGAGAGATTCTTGAACTTTTTCAAGTTCTTCTTCCAATATTTATTTCTCGTTTTTTAACATATCTCTTTCAAATTCAGCTTTGTTCTGATTTTCACATGTCTCTTTAAGTTTCTTTTTGAGAATTTTTATAGTATTTAAAAATTTAGTGTTTACTTCTATTAAATCATCATAAGATAAATCACTAACCTCAGACTCTTGAGCCATGAAGCACACATTTGCTTGTTCATTGTTGCTATCACTATCACTATCTAATGAATCTAAATCTGAATCATCCCATGTGACAGAAAAAGTCTTCTTTTTAAATTTGTCTTTCTTATTCTTGTTGTTGAAGTTTTTTCGATTCTCCTTCTTTAGCTCCGGACAGTCTTTTATCATATGACCTTCCTTGTGACAATTAAAACATTCCATACTTGAGGATGAAGGTTTGTTCAAGAAATTCTTTTTGAAACCGTTTTTATTGCCTTTTCTATATTTTAAGAATTTCTTGAAATTTTTGGCAATAAATGCTAGATCCTCATCTTCAGACTCCGATTCTTCCTTTTCTGCATGAAAAGCCACATTTTTTCATTCCTGTGCTTGATCTTTCTTAGCTTGCATGTTAACTTCATAAGACATAAGGTTTCCAATTAATTCTTCTGGTTTCATTGTAGATAGACCATTTACTTCCACGATTGCTAAGACTTTTCTCTCCCATTCATCAATGAGTGAATTTAGGACTTTAGATACAATATCAAAATCCTTCTCCTAATCCTATTAAGGCATGATGAATGTCTTGAAATCTCAAGTACATGTCATTGATGGATTCATTCTATCGCATTCTAAAGTTTTGGAACTGGTTCTTTAGCATGGAGATCTTTGTTTGTTTGACCTTGTTTGTGCCTTCATGTATGGCTCTAAGTGTATCCCATATCTGATGTGCAGCAGTGCAAATGATAACACGATTGAACTCATTTCTATCCAAAGCGCAAAATAGCATATTCATAGCTTTGGCATTTGCACTAGCTTCATTCTTCTGAGTTTGTGTCCATGTAGGGTAATCGGTTGTGGGTACAACAAACTCTGCTTGAGTTGCATTACAGGCTTCAAAGCTTGTTGCTTGCATATAAATCCTCATCCTTGTAGCCCAATAATTATAGTTTAGTCCATTGAATAGAAGGGGTCTTTGGGTAGATTGTCCTTCTGCAAATGTAGAGCTATAGGCAGTTGTTGTGCTTGTGCTTGTGTTATTTTCCATATTATCAATATGTCAAATAAAGGTGTTATGGTTATAGGACAACCTTGCTCTGATACCAATTAAAAGAAGCTATGCGGTAGGATCGTATAATATGGAATAGTGGAATGGTTTAGGTAGATAGCAATAAGCAGTAAGTAAAGTAGACACCAAGACTTTATACTGGTTCGGACCTCTTGTCCTACGTCCAATCTTTAAGCTCCTCTTAGGAATTCAACTAACCAATAACCCTTACTTAACCCGAAGGAATAGGTTTACAACTTACCCGAACAACCGAACGGGATTTCTTGCCTCAACTACCGAAGAGGACTTCAACTAGATACAAAGAGTATTTCTGACTTGTTGTGTTCTTGATAACACTATTGAGTCTAATTGAGTACAACTTTCTTATAATCTTATCCTCAAGAATGTGAAATGTGTTTATGAAGATTTAGGAAATATAAATTGCTATGAATCAAAAGAGTATTTAAGATAAATCAAAGATTCAAGCAATTGAAGTGGTTTGTGATTTCTTTTGAAAACTTAAGAAATCTGAAAATATGATCAAGATAATAGAGAGATTAAAGCAATTAGAATTTCTAATTTGCAAATGATAGAATCATGTATTTATAGGTGTAGAAGAGGTGTATTTATTTGCAAAAGATCCAGGTAAGAGATGCATCCATTACCATTGGAGAATGGTTGCAACTCCTGGGAAGAAGAAGATGTCTTTTCATAAAAATTCACAGGTTTGAATTCAGTCGACTGAACAGGGAATTTCAGTCGACTGAAACTGTGCATGTTGTAATTTTGTAACAGGTTCAGTCGACTGAACTGGTAGTTTCTGCACAGTGAACACTTAACTAAAATATTAAGTTATGAAATGTGTTCTTGTGTTTGTGCAACCTTCTTGAGGATAGATTTTAACAATAAAACTAAGACTAAGACCTATATATACTCATGATATCCTTGGTCTTCATAGTCCTTCCTTTAGCTTTGCACATATCTTTTCCTTTTTGTTGAAGCACATTGTCATTGATCAAAATATTGTGTATCAACAAATTTAATATATGAAAGTTGTAATACATCATTTGGGCTTTCCGGGACATCCAAAATTATCAAATTTTGATTAAAAACGAGAAATTGATGGCTAATTTTGTTTTAGCTTCAAACACGAAGCATATATAGATTTTGCTCTCAGGTTAGCAGTAGAAAATTTCAATTTTGACATAGCTAACCTCAAAATTACAAAAAACTTAATATACGAAAGTTGTAGTACAGGATTTTTGCTTTTCGTAACATCTTAAACTATCAAATTCTGACTAAAAACGAGAAAGTTATGGCTAATTTTGTTTCTGCTTCAAAGATGGACAGAATTTAGTTTTTACAGAAACAAAAACATCAACCAAAAATCAATATTTTCAAGCTGTTTGCGTATAGTTTTGCACTTGAAGCTTTGCATCAGCTAGAGATTGTGAGTTTATTGACTCACCTTGTGGCCATAGATGATTACACAATGATTTGGAGCCAAAGATTGCAATTTTCTCTCAAGAACAGACCAAAGAAACCTGTAGAAACTAGTAAAAGATGCATGCAAACAAAGAGAGAGGCAAATCAACAAATTTTCACTGTGAAAATAGATTTTGATAGGAAGATTGATTTTAGATTGAAGATTATCTTATTTTAGCTCTAGAATTAACATTTTAAATCACCAATTTTTATTTCATTTGACAAATTTAAGCATAGATTGAAAGGGGAAGAAAGGGGTTTTGCCATTAACAAGCTTATGGAATTTTGAGGAAGAAAAGAGAAAAATGGTACGTACTGTTATTTTTATTTCTCATTACTCATTTCTGGTAATAGGCTAATGATAGTGCTAATGGGCTTTGGTCTAAATTAATAAAAGAAGTTAACTTAAGTTAATTACTTAATCTCTTATTTCATGTTACAATGTATACTAACAAATGGAATTAACACTATTTCAAGTTTTACTTCTTTAAAGCTTTTGAAACTCAATAGTCATGATAATAAAAATGTTTTACACTCAAAATAAAATATTATTTATATATAAAAAATATTTTATTATCATATTTCTCTATTTCAAAAAAAATAGCAAATTTACATCTTTAATTGCAAAACACGTTGTAATTAACATTATAAATTACACAAAAATCACATTTTTGTGTAATAAAATTCTATAACTCATTTAAATATAATTTAACGCTAAAATTATATTTTTAAAATCAATTCCATCATTATTTAAATATATCCCATCTTAAAATTAACTATTTCTTTTAAAAATCATTAAAAGAAGTAAATAGCAAAAATTTACAAAATTATTGCGTTAACTCTAAATAAAATAAATTTCACTCATTTTATTATCTCAAACCATCTTAGTAAAGTTTTTGAACTTTATTTTTATTATTTTATTCTCATTTATATTGTTTATTTCCAATAAACAATAAAAATCCTCTATTTATTATTAATTAACACTATTAAATTATAACCTCCGTTATAATTTAATATTCTTAGGTAATCGCTAAAACCAAGATTGTTACATGATGTAAAGGAGGGAGGAATGTGGGGAGTGGCTTGTAAAGTGGGCTAGAATTTGAAAATAGGGTGGCTGAAACGATAGAAAGTGGCCGCCAAGTCACATCGATAAAAATAAACTTTTAAAATTCAAAAATATCTTGATATTCATTCCGAACCCTAAACGAGGTGTGCCGCCAGGTGCTCCGAATGTTATATCCCTATTCTGAATGCAATGGAACAAGTTTCAAGGTCCAATTTGATCGTACGGAGAAGATAACTTTTTGAACCCAATAAAAATATTAAATTATCGATATAAAATTCAACGCGTTATCTCGTACGACCAAACGGTGAATCCAAACGCTACGAAATTTGAAATCTGATAATAATACACTATTACGAAACTAATGGAACTAATTTTGTCGAAATCCAAGACTGTGCCCTGGAAGGCTATTTTTACTTATCAATTTAAACGAGTTATTTAAAAAATCGATTAAATCACTTTTAAACTCAGTTTAAAATTTTATTTACCTTCATTCTTATTAATAAAATTTAAATAAGCTTTGAAATTATTTTTATCTAGCTTTAAACTCAAGATTCATTATTTAACCAATTTCAAGTATTAAATTTAATAGTTAAATTATCCAATAAATCATTATATTTGAAATTCAATTTATTAAATCTATAAAATTAACTTTTAAATATTTAAAATCAATTAAATACTCCAATTTCAAATCACTAAAATTCTGAGTCGTTACACACGCAAACAATCCAACGGCCGTCGTCCTTCTCATCCACATCACCGCCATGTTCGACCCCCATCACCAGATCCACGCTCGTCACCGCACTGCCCACGTCCAAGCGCCCCTCTAGCAAAATCGCGGCCACCACCGGAGCTTGCAAGCACACCGCGCCGCCACTGCCTACCTATGCCATTCTGGTGAACTCTTGCACAGCTAAGATGAACGGAGACCATGGATCGAAAGCTCTTGGCCGCCTCTATGCCGCAATACTCGTTGATCGCTCCAAAGTCGAAGATACACCGTTGAAAACAAAACCCTAGTTTCAATGGCGAGACTTCATCGCTGATTTCTGGCCAAACCGAATCTCGATTGAAAAAATGAATTGCACACGTAGATTACGTTCATCGAGAGCTTCCCGATTATATATTATATGATAAGATTTGAGTAGTTTGGATTTTCTTTTTGATTTGGAATTGGAAATAAGGGTTTTGGAATGTCTGCCATTGAGAAGGAACAGATAATTAAACAGATTGATAGAAATTGTACGTATAGAAAAATGAAACTAAGAAGCTGCTAGGGTTTACAACAGCCTTTGCACAAACAGAGATGGATAAGAACAGATGGAACAAATCGAATTGGGTCGAAACGATAACAATTACCCGAAAATCCTGTTTCGTTCCCGAAATGAAAATAGGTCGTCCAGTATATCGAAATATATGTTTACGATACTTTTAAACTCAATGGAACTAGTTTCAAACCATAATTCAATTGTATGTAGAAGTTAGCTTTTAAAATCAATTATATTCATTAAAATTCCTTTAATTGATTTATATGCGCTTCGAGCTCTTACGATCAAACGATAAGTCTGATCGCTACGAAACTTGAAATCATATAACAATTCACCATTACAAATCCTATGAAACTAGTTTCGTCGATATCCGAGACAGTGGCCAAAAAGACTAATTTTCACGTTAATTAAATAAATTATTAATTTAAAATCAATTTAATCACCTTTAAATTATAGATTAAAAGTTAAAAAAAAAATTCTTGATTACATAGAATTAATAATCTTTTAAAATAAAATTTTCCATGTTAAATTCAAAATTTAAATATTAAATTAATTTAGCGTTAAATTACAACCGTAATAAAACCCTAGTTTCATATATTTAAATTCCAATCAATTCTTTTATTTTGATTTACACTCTTATTATTTAATCAACTATTACCCTATGAATTAATTAAACATAAATTTTCAACTTATTATACTCATTTTCTACAGTTAACATCTTTTCTTACATTAACTGCAATATTTAATTACATTAAATTTTATTGATTTCCAAATTAATTCCAAACGGATTTAACAAACGAGATGAGAATAAATCAATTTTTATACATTAATAATTCATATTTATTAATTCATTGTTTACAACCAAAGGTTGATAAATTACTTACCAAATATTGATTTCATTCTATTTTAACCAATTTCAAAAAATAACCAATGATTTCTATTTTTAATACAACATTTAATTTATTCCTTATTAACCTTTTTGTAACCAAATTAACTTTGCAATTGATTTAAAGTACATTAAAATAGTTGTCAATAACATTCAAACCGTAATATTAAATTATATTGAAATCAAAATTTTCCCTATTTATAAGTTATAAATTTTGATTTCTTATAATATTAAATTCCAAAATCTTATTAAATTTAATATTATTAATTATAAAAAATATGGGTCGTTACAATCTCCCCCACTCAATATTTTTTGCTCAAAAAGGAAAAATAATGAATTAAGAGGTTTGGTATATTTTTATTCAAAATAATCAATTTATAAACAATTAACTTACATATTCAAGTTTAACAGAAATTTGAAAATAACTCAACTTCTTCAAAAAAATCCAAGTCCAAAATTTAAGGAAAATTTCGGTAGAGTCTCCTTTGCGCGGATAGGTCCGAAAAAATAATAATATCAATAATGACAATATATATATATATATATATTATTCAATAATAAAACATCCCAAACCGTGGGAAAAACAATAAAATATTGTTTTAAACCATAATCGGAAAATGTACCTAGTTGTCGGGCAAACAAACTTTATTTATTAAATCAAAAGCAACTGTTATTGCTTCCATAAACCTGTATTTCACTTATATAATCTAAAAGAGTGTTAAACTATGTAAAAAAATATTAGTCGTTTCAATTAATAGCACAAGCAACGCAACACTGTTAATAACCATATGCAACAAAAGCAGCACGACAATTATAGGCAACCATAGAATTCATAGCAACCAAAACTAATGATTTTTTTAGATTCGGAAACTTTTCATTGTACGAGGGTGATAAATAAACTACCAAGTGTGCCTTATGCTCAACAGCCTTAGATATTACTTAATAGATTATTCATATAACCTAAAATAATTCGAAGTATCATTTTCCAACGTCCCATAAGCTAAACAACAATGAATTTTAAATACTATTTAAGTTTGGTCTATTGGTTTCTTTTCATCATTTAATTTTCATTTATTTTCATTCATTCATACAATGTCATTTTTTCATTCCTTTAATTACATAAACAATTTCCATTCAATATTTGATATCATCAATGAATCCATTATGAAAGTATTACATCCATTTCATTGCAGTTTAATTCACAATTATTGTTTATATAGCTTGATTTCAATTTAATATTAATATTAATTCATGAATCATTTCAACTTAAGTTCCTTAACTTTTTATTTTACATTCATTTTCTTCATATACAGTATCATTTAATAATAAACTAATTTGTGACTGATTTTAGCATTTCTTAGAGTTTATAATCATTTTCTTATATGACATTCACTTTTTACTATTTAATCTAACTATAAATCACTTCAAAACATAAACTTAAGTTTATAATATTCTTGTGACATCTTAATTCGTTTATTTATAAACATATGTTCATTTTGAAGCATTTTTATTATTAAGCTTTTATTTATATAATATTCTATTACATATTCACATTAACATTTCAACTATTTAAACATTTCTGGTAAGTTTGATATATGTGTTTAGAATGTAATTGAGTGTTATACAAATTTGTCTTATTCATTTTAGTTAACGAAAATGTTCAATATTTACATCCTCTTAATTTTCATTATCTTTTAATTTACAAGTTACACATCTCCAATTTCTTATATTTTTATTAACGATTACCTTTTAATTCAGAATTCAATTTAAATGTTTCCAACTTAAAATAATCAAGATTTCATTTCATTACAATAATTGAAATTCTAATTTATAGAAAATTTAAGAACTAAATACCGGGTTCCATTTCAAATCATTTTGAAATAATATATATATATATATATATATATATATACACATATACACACACACACACACACACTCAAATCTTTTAAATATGCCAAATGATACTTAGAAATTTTAAAATTAAAATTTGTTTCACCAAAAAAGTTATGTAGCAATGCTACTATAGTGGTCCTCCCACTTTAAAACTCGAAAATGAATGTCGGTGATGCTGCGCAGTCATCACCGAAATTATTTTCCAGCAACAGAAGAGGGGAGTACAGAACTTACTTCCTTTAAAATTTATTTTAAAACATTTCTTACAAGTACTTCTTGAAAACATTTTGAGACATTTTTATTTGCAATGCTTCCAAATAGTGATAATATTATTTTTCTAAATCTTTTAAACCCAATTTCAACACCGAAACTTAAGTTCTTAAATTTTCACTTCATATTCATTTTATTTCTAATTCCTATTTTGCAACCATATTTATAAAATCCCACTTCCTGACAACAAACATATCCCATACAACTATATCCATTTATAAAAATTATTATTTTATATACAAAATATAATACTGGATAAAATTATTTCATTTATCAATTATTAAACAATATTGTGTCGATTTACCCTGTTCAAGTGTTTAGAAATCCCTATTGATGTCTCGACCGGAATTTATAAATAGTCAATATAATAAGTTAACACGATACAAAATATTTTTGTAGCACTAAAAAATATGCTCTCTCATATATATATATATATATATATATATATATATATATATAGACACACACACACCCTCAGACTCATTTTAGGGTATTATTAACCCTATCTCTAATGAGTAAAACCCCAAACAGGTTAAGGTATCTATAAACCAAATCTTTGATACAAACTATGGCGACCCACCTTTTTGGACGGTTTAAATCGACAATAAACCACACATGTCCAACTCAAACCATTCAAAAGGGTAGATTTTCAATAGGGTTAAATAAGAAAAACAAAAGAAAAGAAGGAAACAAAATACAGAACCTCACAGCAGAATGACAAAATATAATAATCAAATAAACAGTTCATGAAGCTGTTTTACAGTACACGTTTGATTATACAAATTTACAATAAAATCAGAGTATAATCAACAATATACAATAATGATGCAGCGGAATAATACTAATAATATAATACCGAAACCCATCTTCGTCCTCTAGAAATAGTGTCTTCAACGCTGAAAAGCTCATGCTGACTTGAGCGTAATGAAAAGACAAAACACTCGAGCCAGAACTAAATGTTCTTATATAAGTTAAATCAACAGCAAATAAATATGAGTGTAATAGCTTCAGAGATGTTTACAGGATTTCACATCTCCTATCCGGTGTATAATGTGCGTGCAATAACTTAAAAGATGTTATAGGATTTTCCATCTTCTAAGGATACGTTGAACTATCTATATGTAGTAAAATACGCTATATATATAGTGTCTATCGTAATGTAAACAATTAAAATACCGTTGAGGCTTTACCATTATCCCCCTTAATGCATTTTTCTATAAGCATCGTAGTCTATACGGTGCTGTAAACTCTACCGTAAACTAGTGGGCTATTAGAGAGCACTCCATAGGTACGACACAAATCAAAATCGTAGTGGGCTCGATAAGGATAATATGACAAGGCACGTGGGGGCAATGCTTAGAGTGGGATTCTACCATTTTGTACTCCTTAACTGGTGGTAACGCGTAGCATCCACTACTGTCTACCTCGAATAGCACTCCCATAATCAAAGATGGCCACCAATCAATAACAAAGTAAAAGATATGGTATCAAAGAAGTGTGTTCGATTGGGGGAGCGACCCCACTTAGCCCAGTATAGCTCCTGTTTTAGTCATTTTAATTATGACTCGAAAGTCAAGGCTACCCACCATCGTTCTCTTACTTCATTCTAGTAAACGTCTCCAATTCAACCTCTACATTCTGGATAACATCCATCGCGTACACAATTGTTAAAGTGGTTCCAATATTGACAGAGAGTATGCCAATAAGAGACTCCGGTCCTTTTAACAACCAAACATTATTTTTCACACCGGTTGGTTCTTTTACATTTCAAAACCAATTCATATTTGATATCGAAATATCATATCACTTTAAAATATCCTTTATTTCAAAATCATCATATTTACTCAAAATATGTCATTTCCACTTGAAAATATCATTTCAAATTCCAATTTACGTTATAATCTCATTTAACCACGTTCGCATTTAAATCAATGATTTAAATATAAAAATTCCAACTTTGCATGGTTTGAAATTCTAGAAAATAGTTTGAATAGTTATAAATAGTTTAAAATAGTTTATATAGTTTAGAGATTTAAAACAATTTAATGTAAAATGGTTTGAGTATTGAAAATGTTTTATATAGTGAAATAGTTTTGGAAAATCTTAATAATTTGAATATTAAAAATAATAGATTTTAAACTGTTTATATCAAAAATAATCTATTTTGAAAATAATATCAAATCAAGATGTTTCTTTTCCATTTTAACAATCTGGACCCATGTCCAATTTCACTTTACTAGTTTAAAACACTTAAATCAACTTAAACCTCGTTGTACAATTTTGGGATTCAAATCTTTAAATAATTCAATTTCCAAAATTCAAGTCATATATCAATTACAATTTCACATTTCCAATTCAAGTCTTTAAAAAAAAATCCTTTTTACCAATTTCAGTTTTAGCATTTCAAAGCTTGAATTACAAAATAATTCAATTCATATAAATTCAAATTTTTATTCCATTAAAACAATATCGTTTAATAAAAATCCAAATTTTAGGATTTTTAAAACCATTTAGTTTAACCAATCTGGTGTCCGTATATAATTTTCTACCCTATGGCCAAGTGATGAGTTATTTCAATTTTAATTTCAAGGATGGATATATATCATTTCAATCCAAATGAAAGTGTCATAGGCATATATCATCTTAACCTATTTCTTAATTTATTCGAAATAATTCAAATAACAATTTATATGCTTTCACTTAATATACAAAGTGACAACAGAGATATATAACTATAAATAAACATCGAATCATCCAAATGTCAACAAATAGACATCTATCACAATCAACATCCAAATCAGCCAAAAAATCACAACAATCAACTGGTGATCTATATCAGGTATTTAACTATCAATTTAATTTCAATACTAATTCAAATGGAAATTTAATTCAAATTAAATTTAAATAAAAAATTAAATTACCAAATAACAATTAGTAAAATTCTTATCACATCATAAATTTAATTTAACTATCAAAAGAAGGTTTAGTATTGCATGAGTGGATTAAATCATTCGCCTTTGATTTAAAGTCGATTAAAAATCCAATTAAAGCCCAAAATTTGAATAGTCTCTAAATTCAACCAAACCAGCTCCATTGTCCAGAATTTCGATACGATCCCACCAGAAGAAACCGCATCCAAATCCGTGTTCGTATACAAAATTTTGTGCGTTGGAACATATGAAATTTAAATTAAAAATAAAATAAAGTAGGGGAAACTTGTAATTAACCTAAACTCTACCAACCCTACAGCAATAGTACACGCATGCAAACAACCCAACGACCGCCTTCCTTCCCATCCACATCGCCGCCGTGTTCGACCCCCATCATCAGATCCATGCTTACCGTTGCACTGCCCACGTCCAAGCGCCCCTCTAACGAAGTCGCGGCACACGCCGCCGCCTGCGTATGCCGTTTTTGATGAATTCTTGCACGGATGAGATGAACGGAAACCATGGATCAAAAGCTCTTGGCTGCCTCTACGCCACAGTACTCGCCGATTACTCCGAAGTCGAGGATCCACCATTGAAAACAAAACCCTAGTTTCAACGGTCGAGACTTCTTCACTGATTTTTGGCCAAACCAAACCTCAAGTACAAAAACGAATTGCAGATGTAGATTACGTTCGTCGGGAGCTCCGTGAGGATATATTATAGGATAGGATTTGAGGAGTTTGGATTTTTGATTTGATTTAGAATTGGGTATTATGGTTTTATAATATCTGCCATTGAGAAGGAATTAGATAGAAACTATACGTATAGAAAAATAAAAATAATAAGCTACTAGAGTTTATAACAGCCTACATATAGACAGAGATGGATAAGAACGGATGGAACAGATCGAACTGGGTCGAAACGATAACAACGATGCGAAAAACCCATTTCGTTCCAAACAGTCATCCAATATATCGAAATATATATTTTCGACATTTTTAAACTTAATGGAACTAGTTTCAAACCTTAATTCTATTGTATAAGAAGTTAGTTTTTAAAATCAAATTATATTCATTTAAATTCCTTTAATTGATTTCTACGCATTTCGAGCTCGAACGATCAAAGATAAGTACGATCGCTGCAAAACTTGAAATTCTATAATAATTCACCATTACGGATCCGATGAAACTAATTTCGTCGAACTTCGAGACAGTGCCCAAAAAGATTAATTTTCACGTTGATTAAATAAATTATTAATTTAAAATCAATTTAATCACCTTTAAATTATAGATTAAAAGTCAACAATTTTTTTTCTTGATTACACAGAAATTAACAATCTTATAAAATAAAATTTTCCATGTTAAATTCAAGATTTAAATATTACATTCCAGCGTTGAATTACAACCGTAATAAAACCCTAGTTTAATATATTTAAATTCCAATAAATCCTTTAATTTTTATTTACACTCTTATTATTTAATCAACTATTACCCTATGAATCAATTAAACATAAGTTTTCAAGTTATTATACTCATTTTCTACAGTTAACGTCTTTCCTTACATTAACTATAATATTAAATTACATTAAGATTTTCAAATTAATTCCAAATGGATTTAACTTATGAGATGAGAATAAATCAATTGTTATACATTAATAATTCACATTTATTAACTTATTGTTTACAACCAAAGGTTGATAAATTACTTACCAAATATTGATTTCATTCTATATTAAATGATTTCAAATTAAATAACCTATGATTTCTATTTCTAATACAACATTTAATTTATTCCTTATTAACCTTTTTATAACCAAATTAACTTTACAATTATTGATTTAAATTACATAAAAGCAGTTTTCAATAACATTCAAGTCGTAATACAAATTATATTAAAATCAACTTTTCCCTATTTATAAGTCATGAATTTTGATTTTTACAATATTAAATTCCAAAATCTAATTAAATTTAATATTTTTAATTAGCAAAAATAGTGGTCGTTACACCTTTTAAGTTTAAATTTCTTTTAGTTTTTCATAAACCTATGCTCTGATACCAATTGTAACATCCCCCACTTGGAGGCCCAAAACTAATAGTTACGGATGCTGCAGTCATCCATAGTTCTTAATCCTCGACGACCAAATACGGTAATTTTAGATACATTGATACACAGAAACACACGAATATGGAAAAAAATCATCAAAACACATTCAACATTCCATTCCTAAAACATTTCAAGTTCATTACATAATCCCACAACCGTAACTACGTTCAAACAAAGTATACTTATTAAACATATGCCAAGAGCGACATATGAAGATGCCCCCTTGGTTGATCAGAGTATATAATAAGGCAATATACACACACAGACATATACACACACATGTTGGTTTTCTCTTTACTTATTGAAGAACTACAGTGAATATTTATTTATACCAAAAATCATTTCTTTATTCGTGTCCCTTTGTTTGTATAAATAAACCTTTTTCCTTTTCCAAAAATTACATTGCTCAAATCAGTGCAATAAATTTACCACTTAAGGAGGTCAATTAAGATTCTAATCTTAATTAATACTCTCAATTTCTATTTCATATTTTAAACATATCTTTCAAAATGTTTTACTTTTATTAAATGTTGATTTAAAAATAAACTTTTCCTCTTATATAAACTGTTATTCTTTTCAAAAACATGTATTAATATCTTCTTTTTCTTATTACCTTAATTTGTTGCAAAAAAAATTACTCCTTTTTTCTCATTATATGCAATGGTTACATAATTCTCGCTTATGTCATTAATTTCATTTGCAATCAATCAATTTTTAATTCGTATCAATTATATTAATTGCTATCTAACTACATATGCATAAATAATAAATCTTGCATTACGTGTTTTAATTACGCGATCAATTTTGCAATTAACTGTATTTATTAATGCCTACAATTCAAATTGGTGTTACCTTTTTTGATTGATATCATATCTTTCCTTTTTCTACAAGAAACGATTCCCTTAATCAATCAGTAAATCAATTAATTCGCATCTTAATTTTTGTTTGATAAATCGAACTTATTAATGCATGCAAGTATTGTTAACCGTTTTAAACATATATACGTATACATTAATAACTAGCACTTTTTATCTATGCATTGCCTTTCAAATAACTCTTTATTCAAATGTATACACATTTATCCTAATTTTTAATAATTCCAAAAAAGGGTAATTAGTGCTCCCTCTCTCTTTGCATTAATTTTCTTTAACACATTCAATCTTTCAAATGCAGCAATTAATATTTCCCACTTGAAGCATTTTCATATTTATGCACATAAATACCCTTTGCTTCTAATATTTTAAATGCACATTTAATTTGTTTCTTAATAATTAAGTTTTATCATATTCTTGCATAAATTCCTTATTTTCAAAATAGACGCAAAACGCAATTTACAGTAAATGCCTGGTATCTTCTTTATACGGTATCCATTTCTGATAATTTATATATGAATTTCGACCAGAAAAATCTACTTAATACAATGGAAAAGTCAAAATTCTCAAATTTATTTTTGTGAAAAATTACTATTTCACCCTTTATGTAAATTTACATTTTTAACATTTTGATTCATTATTAAAACGAAGATTCTGAATTCTCAAAGCAAAACTATAGACAATCGATTGGATGATATAAATTTTCCACCACTATCTTCCAGCCGCCTTTCCACAAGTCCAAGTCTGCCCATGTTTTCAAATCATAATCCATCTTCTAGAACGTAGAATGTAGTAACTGATGAGGAAATCTCGATCCAAATGCCACTTAAATTTTATACCCCTATTGATTTCAACTAACAAAGGTGTGCTAAAATTATGAACTCAACGATTGACTCCACGAAAAGATATTAAAAAAATTCAATTGTTATCTATGTGATAAGGTCATGCCCTTATTACAATTATTTTAAAGCACACATTGAAAGGGTGTGGAAACCAATTGGTGATTTTCACATCCACACAAAAGATAACGGTTTTTATGTAATTAAATTTGAAAACAAAGACGACTGTAAGAGGATATTGCAAGGAGGTCCCTATTTTTATGATAGAAAACCAGTGATGATAAAGCAATGGTTTCTGGAACTCAATCTTTCTAAGGAAATCTTACAAACCGTTCCAGTTTGGGTTTGTTCCCCAAGGCTTAAATTAGATTTTTCGTCTGAGAACGGAATAAATAAAATCACATCGGTGTTAGGTACTCCTATTAAAATAGACCAATTCGCCAAATGAATGATGAAAATTTCATTTGCTTGGGTTTTAATCGAGATAAATAATGATTTTAAATTTTCAAAAGAAGCGACTATTATGACCGAAAATAACGAGGTAATTTGACAACCAATGGAGTACGAGTGGAGGCATATTGTATGTCCTAATTGTAACTGTTTTGGACATCCAGTGAAATTTTATGCATTTGAAAAAGTTTGGGTCCCCCAAACAATGTGAGATAATGGTCCTGTAAAGGATGGCATAAACACGGACTCTCCAATCTATTCGAAGCATTCGCATAAGGCAGATTCAAATAGCAACAATGCTATGAAAGGTGGTCTAAAATGGATAAATAAGTCAAGGATGCTTCAAATGATAATCAGGGTAGAGATCTTGCTTCGCACATCATAGAGCCAACAAAGGTAATTATTAATTCAAATCAAACCTCAAATGAAGTAGACAATTACAACATAGTACATGGTCCATAACCCTAGTGGATGTCCCATCTGATTTCTCTGCACCCAAATTTACGTATGTCATCGATAACCCTGCATGGCATAATATGATTTTATAATTAAAAGCAAAAGTAAAAGATATGAATCGATCAGGCACAACATGAGGGAGGAGGTAGCCGTCGACTTGCTATCTAGTGCTGCTATGGTTTGGAGTTGGTGTAGTTCTAGATGGTTAATGCTTCCTATGCTATTTCCTCTTGAAGTATACTTGATTGCGGACTATTTTTGGATGGATATGATGTGGAGTTATGTTGTTATTCAATGTTGAGTTGTTGATGCAGGCACGATAATAGATGTGTTTTTTTAAACTGGATGAATTTTTTTATTTTGAGTGATGTGGGAGTCTAATGTTTACAGTCATGTTGGCTACACGAGGCTAGTGAGTCTAGTGTTATGGAACTATGTGTTAAACTGATTATGTGAAAAGAATGAAGAGTCCTCAAATTTGAAGAACTGCGTGATTTAAGAAGGTCGATCTAAAGGTTTTTTCATAGTTTTGAGGTTAGACTACAGGTTTATGCACATGCAAGGTATTTCATTTTCACAGTAGTAGTGCTTCAAGATTGAAGGTTAACTGTGATCGAACCATAGTTGAGTTAGGTCTTTAAAACATTGATTAAAAGTGCATGAAGGTGCATAAATGTGTGAACACTGTGTGTGTCATGTGAATTCTTACTATAGAAACAAATTTTAACAAAAAAAAATTGATATAGGGTTAAAAGAAGAAATTACCAAAGGTTTTGAAACCCAAAGAAAGAAAATTATGTCCTAAATTTGAGCATGTAATTTTATAAAAGCAGCATCAAAATGTGGACCGATGTATACTTTGCTAAACTTTTCGATTAATGACGAAAACGATACGATAATTTTCGATAAAGACATCATGAAAAAGAAGAAGAAGGATATATTAGTTGTGGTATTTGATGATGTAAAAATGGACAATTAATTCTAGAAAATGACGAATGATTTGATGAGATAGAAGAAAGATATTTTTATTGTGGGAGCTACTATACTATTAAGTGAAATCTAACAAATGACATGTAATTTAAATGTGTAGTAGCAGTTGAAAATGAATGGATCAAAAGTTTAAGGGTGTCATTTCAAAATTAAGGTGAACCTGACATTTTATTTACTTGTGGATCTCACAACCGTCCAAGTTATCTGTTTTTATAAAATCTTGGCCCTTTATTTTCTTTTCTATGAAATCAGAGAAATTTTATTTTGTTTTAACATGGTTGGTTAGAGCGGCGTGCTAGTATAGAAATTGCTTTTTGTTGCTATGTCTAATTGACATTGTTGGTATTATAATACTAAGTGTTAGTGTCATTGTGTACATCAAGGTGAATATGATATAATGTTATACTTTTAATGACTTTAGGTTGAAATCCTTTTAAATAGGGCATAATACAAAGATTGTATATTTTGACATTTAGTATTCTACCTAATCAATCATTTAATTGAGTTAAAAAGCTTAGTCAAATGAATGGCTTAAAAATACAAATTTTTAAAGATAAATGAATTTCATAACTCGAGAACTATTCCATTATATCTGCAAATTCATTTATACTTGTAAAACGTATAACTGTTATTAAAATCAGATAACAGAATAACAAGAGATGAAATTAAGAGCTAGTGGCAAAAACCATAACTAAAATAGAATATTTCTTTTATAACTTCAGACGGGAATGTAAATAGAAAACATCCCCAGGGAAAGCCTCACGGCCTGGTGGTTGGCGTAACAATAATGACATTTGTCGATATGCCACCGCCTGTTTACTAAGATCATCAAATATTATTAGTGCGTATCTCTTCATTATTTTCATCTTCCTTATTTTATTCTAAATTTAGGGATCCATTAAAATGAAGAGAACTCCTTTAATACTCAACTATATATTATAAATAAATGCTCTAAATTCTCACACAAAGATTCTCTATAACATCCATATCTTGGATTCGGTTAATAGTCTAAGAAGTTGCGCGAAGATCTTAAAAACAAAGAGTTCTAGGAGTGAATTATCTTGATATTGTGATTTCTTTATGGATTTAATGAGTGTAAATGATCGTTTATGTTTTGTGATCACCGCTTAATCTATATTTCTTGTTCAATGTCAAATATTGGTTTTGGGCTTGGTTAATGGATTCAACCTAGGATCTTTAGAGTATAATGGAATTAAATGAATTATTAATCATGCAATGGATACGCAAAAACACTTAAGAATGTATGAATGTGATAACATGGTCATGGGTTTTGTTTATGTTGTTTGCTATTAATTGTGAATGAAGTTGTGTAAAGGAAGAGCTAGGACAATGGGAAATGACCTGGGTGGATGTAAGTAAAGGTTTGAAATAGAAATTGAGTGGTTATACTCGTATGCTGGTTGAATGACATTCAATGCCCCATAGTTATTCATCGAGGAGAGGTAAATAATACTCGTCTAAATGATGAAGTGTAGCAATGACACGAAGGCAAATGTATAAAAAAAAGATAGAAGACATATGAGAGAAGGAGAAAAGATGGAATGATTTCCTTTAAAGGAAATTCTTCCATCACAAATCACGCTCAGACAATAATAGGAAATCAAACATTTGAAATTTCATTCAAAAGTCTAGATTGCTAAGTTCTGATACCCGCAAGTCTATATTACAATTCAGAAGTATTATGATGTCTGAGGTCCTAATCCAAATGTTTGGTTTTAAACCCAGATGTCTTACTTCTTTTCTCAAACATCTGGCTAGTTGTAGGATTAACAACTAGGCCTAGGTTCTGAATTTTAGGATTATGGAAAGAATTGCTTGGAAGGTCTAAAGTGACAAAGAAATAATGGTTTAAGCTTGATGATGGGTACACTAAGCCTCGAAAAGCATGTGGTTAATGCTAATATGATACTACGGTGATGGCACGGGATGAAATTCGATTCGTATGGTGGTTTTATAAGTCATACGGTGATTCCAAAATGATACGACTAGGGTATCATGACATAAGATTCCATACGACATTATGTATATGAAGTGTGTCTATATCCCTTGGTTATGCCCTTGGGGTTTGTCATTTATAGACCATTGGTAGCATGAGGCATGGTTATCTCGATAGCGCATGTCAAGCAGCTTCGAGACGGATATTGAGAGATGTCCTATCCTAGTAACAAGGGCCATGGACCTCAAGTAACTTTATAACAAGGGTTGTTGTCATCGAGTTATTTTTCTTATGTCCTCTTAGTAATAAAATGGTAGTGGTGAGGCACATATGTATTGGTTTATGTTCGATATGGTTATACGTGGTGGATGATACATTGGTGCATGGTAGTATCAACATTACGTTTACGACCATACTCAGCCAGTCTTGGCCTTACGAAGAGGACCGAAACCCATTAGCCTAAGGTGTGGCTGTTAAGTTACACTAGGGTGCCATTGTAATTATTAGTTGACACAGTTATCACGTATTATGTAGCACTATAGTAAATGTGTAAATATATTGGATGCAGGTGAAGATACAGATCAAGGTATAGCTACACTATCTCATATGATACCACTTGGTATTGTACACGCTATGCTAGTGTATTGGTAAACATGCAGTTTAGCGATATTCTTTTTTCACCATACTTTATGTCTAACCCTCTTTATACTGTCTCTTTTGTTATATATTCTTTGAATAGATTGACTTATAGGAGGGATTTTGCTAGTTGGAGATGAGTTTTAGAGCCATAATCATTACTGGTATTATTATATGTATCCAATATTTTAGGATGTGGTCGTGTAAGACTATATGCATTATGAGGCATAATGTATATGGATTTGACATACTATTCGAAGTCCATGTGTAACATGTCGAAATTTTACCATTTTGATTTTGAATATTTAATTAATTTTAAATATTTAAATAATTCGAGTTTAAAAATATAAATAAATTATATTCAAATACAGAGATTATTTAAATATTTGAATTGTGACTTAAAATTTTCTAAATTATGAATTAAATATTAATTAAATGGATTTAATAGTCTTATTTAACTCCTTTTAAATAATAAATAAAAATTGTGAACTCATATTGTAAATTTATTTACAATAATAAATAGTTCGAATAAATAATAAGAAAAATAAATAGTTAATAAAATGACTTGATTTTTATTGTAGCATTTTAAAAAAAAGTCATAATTTTTAATTTGAAAAATATTTAAATTTCTATTTGATGATTTTTTGACATGACGGTATTTTTATGATTTTTATAGAATAAATAGTTTGAATAGATATCACCATACTTAGATTGTTCAACACACCACAATTTATTTTTCTCTTTCCCTTTCCCAAAGTTAATATCCAGTAAAACAAATAAACATCCATGCCCTAAACCTAGTCCCTCATCCAACGGCCAAGATCATCCACGATCACTGGCGGCTGAACTAGATGATGCAGCCCAGATCGATGAAGTCTTAGGTCACGAGCGTCCTAACGAGCTAAAAGGTCGCGTGCGACCTAACGGTGTAAGGGATGGCGAGATAAGAGAAGAAGGAGATGCAACGCCAACCGCCAACGATCTATGTGTTGGGTCGGGCAGCTGGTTATGACCTAACGAAGGTCGTGAACGACCTAGCGAGGTATCAAGGCTATGCGGTTGCAGTAGAAACGAGTTATGCAGAAAGTCTTTAGGTCGCTCCAACCAAACTCCAACGACCAACGACCTAGTTAGGTCGCTTGAAGAAGATCCAGTGGCTGATGATTTTAAGTCGCATATAGAAGGTGTGTCATTAGGTCGCGAGACCTTAGGTCGCTCGAGAGTAGGTCGCGAACGACCTAACCAATAACCCAGAAGGAAGCAGATGAATTTTAAGCGGCCTTGAAGCCTTGATTCGCTACTGAAGCTTGTGGATAGGTCGCTTATGCCGTTTCAAGTTAGGTCGCATAAAGATAGGTCGTAAGTCATGTTGTATTTCTTTAACTCGTTTTGTACTGTTTGTATTTAGGTCGTTACTTGTTGAGTCTCTCTCTGTTGTAAATATGTATTGTGTTGTTTCATGTTGAAGTGTTAAGTCGTTAACGACCTTAGTTAAGTCGTAGGTCGTTCCCTGTGTTAAGTCGTGTGTGTTGTAAGGTCGCGTGCGACCTAGTGTGTGTTGTAAGGTCGTGAGCGACCTAGTACCGGGTGTTGTAAAAACCCTATAAATAGGGGGGTCGTGTCATTTTGTAACCGTTTTGGATTTTGAATGAAACTTTGTTTGAGTGCTTTGTGCCTCTTTTGAAATTAGTAGTTGAGTGTGATCTCCTATCTCCACTTTCGGTAATTCGAGTGCGCTCGAATCAACAATTGTTGAAGCCAATTCACGGAATCAAGTGCGCTTGATCAACGTTCGAAGAATTGTAGATCTTCTCTCACGGTATCGTGCGCGATCAACGTGCCGAAGATAGCTAGAATTCGGTATCTTTCGATATCAACGAATTTGGGCCTTTTGGTATCATAAATCCATCGATTCATATTGATTCAACTAATCGTTTCGATTAGTTTGACACGAAATCATCATTTCGTCGTCAATCCGTATTATCCGTTGCGTCAGTTTGGTATCAGAGCTAGACTTAGCCAATCATATCTAAGTCGAGTCTTGGAGCCAAGGAGATGTGTTTGAAGTGTTTGTTCAAAGCCGAGTCAAGCTTGTTCAAGTTTGTGGGAGATTTGTTCTAGTGTAGATCCGAGCTAGTTGAAGGCCGTGCATCACTTTGTTCATCAAGGCTGATAGTTGAAGTTTTTGAAGTTTGTGTTTGAATTGTTAAAGTAATTGTGTTTGATTCAATCATGCCTCCAAGGAGAGCTAATCGCCATCAGAATGTTGAAGCGTTGTATAGAAGAGAAGAAGCCAAGCAAATGGAACAACGTATCAATGAGAAATTTGATGAAGGCATTGGAAAGTTAGAAAAACTGATGATTGACATGAATGAAGGTCAAAGAAGAAGGTCGCCAATCTCGAACCATGGAGGAAACCGAGTTTCGCCATCGGTTACGGAAGCAAGGAGGGTATCACCGCAATGTTACCGAGAAAGAAGAGAATCATCTGTTTCATTGAGAAGAGAACATCATGAGCATAGAAGTGAAGAGAGAAGGATTCCACGGGAGTATGAATATGAACCTTACCATGATGAAGAGAGACATAGTAGAAGAGACATGCGTGATCGAAGGGATTTTGACGAAGAAGGTGATAGAGCTAGCATTCATTATCGAGATCGAGACCAAGTTCGAAATTCATATCGAGATGTAGAAGGTGACTGACGATGGGAGTCGGGTATGAAGATGGAAATTCCAGAATTCAAAGGTGGAATGGTAGCAGAAGAATTTCTTGATTGGTTGTCTAATGTTGAAGAAATTTTTGACTTCAAAGAAGTTCCTGAGAATCGAAGAGTTAAGTTGGTTGCTACTCGCTTGAGAGGGAGATATGGCATGGTGGCAGCAGACTAAACTTACACGGGACAGAATGGGGAAGTCAAAGATTGAATCGTGGGAGAAGATGAAGAAGCTGATGAAGGCTACATTCTTGCCTTACAATTATCAATCACTCATGTATCAGAGGTTGCAGAATCTGAGGCAAGGGACAAAGACTGTTAATGATTATGCTGATGAATTTTATCAACTGATTGCTCGAAATGACATTATGAAGACGGAGGAACAATTGACTGCTAGGTTTGTTGGGGGGTTGAGAATGCAGATTCAAGATATGGTGAATATGTTTGATCCGAGATCTGTTGCAGAAGCACATCAGAAAACACTTGCTTGGGAGAAACAAGGGAGACGAGGAGGTGGTGTGTTTCCAAGTTACAATACTCAGAACAAGGGTGCTAGTGGGTGTTCCAATGTTTCTAAAGCTTTCAGTAAACCAGTTGTGAATGAAGTTGAGAAGGCGAAGGTCAACAACAGTTTTAAATGTTATAATTGCCAGGAAGTGGGCCACAAGAGTAATGAATGTCCGAAGCCGAAGAAGCGAACTATGATTGCTGAAATGGAAGGTGAGGATGTTGGTGAAGGTCATTCTAGTCCAGTTGAGGAGGATGAATAGGATATCACATCGGGAGATGAAGGATGTAATCTAATGATGAGGAGGTCTTGTTTAACACCAAAGCAAGAGGATGAGGCTAGTTGGTTGAGGAGTAATATCTTTCGGTTGACATGCACTATACTGGGGAAAGTGTGTAAATTTGTGATTGGCGCGGGAAGTTGTGACAATATCATTTCTAATGATGCTGTGAGAAAGTTGAAGACGGAGAAACATCCAAATCCTTACAAGTTAGCGTGGTTGAGAAAAGGAGGAGAGGTGAAGGTGGACAGGCGAGTTCATGTTCAATTTTCTATTGGGAAGAAGTATAAAGATGAGATCTGATGTGATGTGGTGGAGATGGTTGTTTGTCACTTACTTTTGGGAAGACCATGGCAGTATGATCGAGCAGTGCAGCATGATGGTCGAACCAATAGTTACAGCTTTATGTTTGAAGGTGTTAAGATCATTCTAGTTCCGAAGAAAAGACATCAAGGAGAGAGCAAGTCAGAAGAGATTGAGGAGCTGAAAACTTTATTGACTTTGAAAGAGTTTATTGAAGAAGTATATGAGAGTCCAGAGGTATTTTTGTTGATTGTACATGAAGCTACTGAATCTGTTGAAGTTCCAAAGGAAGTAAAACCGGTATTGGAAGAATTCAGAGATGTGTTTCCTGAAGAGTTGCCAACGGAGTTACCACCGTTGAGAGATATTCAACATCAGATTGATCTTGTGCCAGGGGCAGTATTACCTCACAGGCCACATTACAGGATAAGTCCTAAAGAGCATGAGGAACTGAGAAGGAAGGTGGAGGAGCTGTTAGAACAAGGGCGTGTTCAGGAGAGCTTGAGTCCATGTGTCGTGCCAGCTTTATTAGTACCAAAGAAGGATGGGACGTGGAGGATGTGTACGGACAGTCGGGCTTTAAACAAGATCACTGTGAGATACAGGTTTCCTATGCCGAGGTTTGATGATTTGATTGATCAGTTGAGTGGGGCTGTTGTGTTCTCGAAGATTGACTTGAAAAGTGGATACCACCAGATTCGTAAAAGGCCGGGTGATGAGTGGAAGACTGCTTTTAAAACGAGGGAAGGTTTATACGAATGGCTGGTTATGCCGTTTGGCTTATCAAATGCTCCGAGTACTTTTATGAGTGTGATGAACCAGATTTTCAGACCATTCATTGGAAAGTTTGTAGTAGTTTACTTTGATGATATTTTGATCTATAGTGGGAGTATAGAAGAGCATGTCCAACATTTGCGAGAAGTATTGTTGATTCTACGACAGGAGAAATTTTATGCTGCAATGAAGAAGTGTGTGTTCATGACGAACAATGTTTTGTTTCTGGGATATGTTCTGTCGAAGGAAGGTATTCAAGTGGATGAAAGTAAAGTGGAAGCTGTCAGGAGTTGGCCACAACCCAAGACAATTACTGAAGTGAGGAGCTTTCATGGGTTGGTATCTTTTTATCAAAGATTCATTCCACACTTTAGCATTGGATGGCACCTGTAACCGATTGCATGAAAGGAAAGAAGTTTGCATGGTCAGAGGAAGCAGGGGTTGCTTTTGAGAAGATCAAGACACTTTTGACGTCAGCACCAATTCTAGTATTGCAGGATTTTCAGTTGTTGTTTGAATTACATACTGATGCATCGAAGGTTGGGATTGGTGGAGTACTGAGTCAGAAGGGAAGGCCAATTGCTTATTTCAGTGAGAAGTTGTCTGGAGCCAAGTTGAGATATAGCACTTATGATGTGGAATCTACGCAATTGTTCAAGCAGTGAAGCACTGGAGACATTATCTGTTTCAGAAGGAGTTTGTTCTCTATACGGATCATGAAGCTTTGAAGCATTTGCAAGGGAAGGATAAAATTTCAGCTAGGCACGCTTCATGGGTCGCATATCTACAGCAGTTTACTTTTGTTGTAAAGCACAAATTAGGGGTGACGAATCGTGTAGCTGATGCTTTAAGCAGAAGGAATCATTTGTTGACGACAATGAAGGTTGAAGTGACAGGATTTGAACTATTGCCAAAGTTGTTTGAAGAAGATCCTTACTTTACAAAGATTGTTGAGAAAATCAAGGATGGAAGTACAGATGAGTTTGTATTGGTGGATGGATTCTTATTCAAAGGGAATCAATTGTGCATACCAGAAGGAAGCTTACGAATGAAGATTGTAAAGGAGTCACATGAAGAGGGTCATGTTGGACGGGATCGCACATTGCAGTTGATTTCTCAGTCTTACTATTGGCCGTCGATGAGAAGGGAAGTTGAAAGATTTGTGCGTAGATGTCATATTTATCAAGTTTCGAAAGGAACAGCTACAAATACGGGGTTGTATATGCCTTTACCTGTTCCTACAAAACCGTGGGTAGATATAAGCATGGATTTCTTGTTGGGTTTGCCAAGGACTCAACGGGGAAATGACTCTGTATATGTTGTGGTGGACCGTTTCTCGAAGATGGTACATTTTGTTGCTTGTAAGAAGACGGCGGATGCAGTTCATGTGGCACAGTTGTTCTTTAAAGAGGTCTATCGTTTACATGGTTTACCGGAGTCTATAGTTATCGACAGGGATACCGGATTTCTGAGTCATTTTTGGCTAAGTTTGTGGAAGATGGTGGGAACGAAGCTGAATTTCAGTAGTGCTTATCATCCAAAAACTGATGGACAGATGGAGATTGTGAACAGATCGCTGGGAAATTTATTACGGTGTCTTGTGAAAGATAATCTGAAGAGTTGGGATGTGAAGTTATGTCAAGCGGAATTTGCTCATAATCATGCAGTGAATCGTAGTACAGGTTTTAGTCCATTCCAGATTGTATATTCAAGCTTGCTAAAGGGGCCGTTGGATTTAACGATAGTACCACAACTGAAGGGGATGGTTAAGCGGGCAGCTGATTTCATTGATGGGTTGACCGAATGCCATAGAATCATTCAGGAACGATTAGAGAAGACGAACGAGAAGTATAAACGATCTGCGGATCTAAAGTGAAGAAGTTTTGAATTTAATGAAGGAGAGTTAGTGTATGCTGTACTAATGAAGGATCATTTTCCAGTGGAAGCATACAATAAACTTAAAGCTCGAAAGATTGGTCCTGTAAAGATTGTGAAACGGATCAATGAAAACGCTTATAGGTTGAAGTTGCCGGAGGACGTGTACACTTCTGACGTGTTTAACGTTAAACATCTTGTACCTTATAATGGAGATGAACAATCCAATGGGGAGGAACTTTTAAATTCGAGGACGAATTTTTCCCAACCAGGGGAGGATGATGCAGCCCAGATCGATGAAGTCTTAGGTCGCGAGCGACCTAACGAGCTAAAAGGTCGCGT
This sequence comes from Allium cepa, assembly GCA_030765085.1. Taxonomy (NCBI): domain Eukaryota; kingdom Viridiplantae; phylum Streptophyta; class Magnoliopsida; order Asparagales; family Amaryllidaceae; genus Allium; species Allium cepa. The sequence continues at coordinate 430,069,061 of CM060929.1, read as the reverse complement.
GTGACCTAACGGTGTAAGGGATGGCGAGATAAGAGAAGAAGGAGATGCAACGCCAACCGCCAACAATCTATGTATTGGGTCGGGCAGCGAGTTACGACCTAACGAAGGTCGTGAACGACCTAGCAAGGTATCAAGGCTATGCGGTTGCAGTAGAAACGAGTCATGCAGAAAATCTTTAGGTCGCTCCAACCAAACTCCAACGACCAACGACCTAGTTAGGTCGCGTGAAGAAGATCCAGTGGCTGATGATTTTAAGTCGCATATAGAAGGTGTGTCATTAGGTCGCGAGACCTTAGGTCGCTCGAGAGTAGGTCACAAACGACCTAACCAATAACCCAGAAGGAAGCAGATGAATTTTAAGCCGCCTTGAAGCCTTGAGTCGCTACTGAAGCTTGTGGATAGGTCGCTTATGCCGTTTCAAGTTAGGTCGCATAAAGATAGGTCGTAAGTCATGTTGTATTTCTTTAACTCGTTTTGTACTGTTTGTATTTAGGTCGTTACTTGTTGAGTCGTTCTCTGTTGTAAATATGTATTGTGTTGTTTCATGTTGAAGTGTTAAGTCGTTAACGACCTTAGTTAAGTCGTAGATCGTTCCCTGTGTTAGGTCGTGTGTGTTGTAAGGTCGCATGCGACCTAGTGTGTGTTGTAAGGTCGTGAGCGACCTAGTACCGGGTGTTGTAAAAACCCTATAAATAGGGGTGTCGTGTCATTTTGTAACCGTTTTGGAGTTTGAATGAAACTTTGTTTGAGTGCTTTGTGCCTCTTTTGAAATTGGTAGTTGAGTGTGATCTCCTATCTCCACTTTCGGTAATTTGAGTGCGCTCGAATCACGATTGTTGAAGCCAATTCACGGAATCAAGTGCGCTTGATCAACGTTCGAAGAATTGTAGATCTTCTCTCATGGTATCGTACGCGATCAACGTGTCAAAGATAGCTAGAATTCGGTATCTTTCGAGATCAACGAATTTGGGCCTTTTGGTATCATAAATCCATCGATTCATATTGATTCAACTAATCGTTTCGATTAGTTTGACACGAAATCATCATTTCGTCGTCAATCCGTATTATCTGCTGCGTCACTAGATAATGGCATTAATTAGAAAAATGTTTGGCTAGGGAAGATGTAGAAGATGACTGGTCAGATTGGTGTGGATCGTGTAAGGCGACGATGATCTGGGTTCGACGGTGGCAGATTTTTTAGGTTAGATCTCATCGACGGCGGTGAGTTAAGAGGTGGGACTAGTGGCATTGGGTTCATCTTGGTCTGGAGGGGTCGAGAATGGAGTGCGGCGGTCGGAGTTGGCCAGTAATGGCGGTGGCGTGCGATGAATTATGGCGACATGGTTTTGATGTATTGTGATTTGGGTTCAAACGTGGTTAGGGTTTTTAATCATGATTATGGTGAGAGAATTAGGTTGATTAAGTAATTAATTATATTATTTAATTCCAAAATCCTATAAATCCAATAACTGTTTCATACGAAGTTGGATTCAAACGTGGTCTCTTACATTGGACTCATATCATCGTTATCTACACGATGAAATTAGATTTATGGAATTGCAAACTAAAACCGAATGTCATTCGATTTTAGACCAAACTAGATCATGAAAGCATCAACTGAAATTTCAGTGAGTTTACTCACTTTTAAATAAATTATATATTATTTATGTTGCTATAAATTATTATTGAAATGCTTGGATAATTATTTATATTGTTTTTTGGTTGTTTGTTTGGATCTAAATTCTCGTTTGAAAAAGCGAATGACATAAATAACAATGTGTTGTATGAAACAAAAACAAAAGGGAAGTCGAGTGTCCGTAGCGAATAGGTCGCTACGAAACACTCGAAATACACATTCATATGTGCGATTTACATAGGATATTTGTAGAGAGACCGTAAGGGGTTTCTTGCCAATATTTATTTACTTATATTCTTATGTTGTTTATATCGGTGTTTGATTGAAATAATTGCGACCTGCTGTCAAATTATTTAAGTGTCGTTACAGCAATTATTGCTACACCGTCACTTGTGAGATATCATCTCCTTAAACCCTTGTTATGGGTTGAATTTAAGCTTGTATTTTTACAAAATAAATGTTTGATCGTGTTTTTACACTTTGAAAGTTGTTTAAATTATATTTTCAAGTAGTTTGAGAATTTTGAAAATAAATTATAAGTGTTGTTACAATTTATAAAAGGAGTTATAAATTTAATTAATCACCTTTCGAGATAATTAGTGCGGTTTTAAATTATAAAGAAGTTATAAATTTGATCAATTGTCTTTAGAGATAATTAATGTCATTTTAAATTTATAAAAGATTATAAATTAGATTTAATTACCTCTCGGGATAATAAATGTTGTTTAAACTTATAAAGGTTATGTACTTAAATAATTTGTAAGTTCTTTTCAAATGGGTTTGTAAGGACCGTATAAGTATTTGAAAAAAATTGAAGGTTTAAATATATTCTTAATTATTATTTAACTATAATAAAATTAATTAATAAATTTATTAACGATGTTTGTGGTTAATTAATCATTTTAATAATGATGTTTTAAATTTAATTAATTATTTTTAATAATGATGTTTAAGATTAGTTAATCAATTTAATAAATGATATTTGAAGTTAATTATTTGGTTTTAAATAAAGGTGTTTAAATTAATTATCGAATTTAATAAAAGTGTTTTAAAGATTAATTAGCAAATTTAGCAAAAGTGATTAAAGTTAATTAACTGATTCAACAAAGGTGTTTAAAGTTAATTAATTGATTTATTAAAGGAGATATCATTTTGGTTAATTACCTATCGGGATAATTAATGTGGTTTTAAAGCTATAAAAAATTATATCAATTATCTTTCCGGATGATTTACATTATTTTTATTTATAAATGCATTTTAATTGATTTATTATCTTCCGAGACAATAAATGGCCTTTGAAATTTATATATGATAGTTTATAAATGAGAAAACCTTTATGAAAGGATTTGTTCTCCAAAAGTAAAGCTAAGTGGAAATTGTTTTGGGTTTATAGTAAACAATGTTTTGACATTTGTTTTGACCCTTCATTTTTAATACGCATTGTAATATAACTTGCACTTTAAAAAGAATATTTTCAAGAGTGTTTTTAAAGTGTTTTACAAATATTCGTGATGTGAAGTTCAAGCACAAGTTGGGTTTTAAAAGTTGATTTAGTTACAGAAAGGATAAGAAATTTAATTTCCATGAACGGTATCGCTTATATAAAAAGGATTTAGTCATACTCTCAACACTAAACGTCGAGGTATGGAAACTCGTTTCTATCTCAAAGGTTAAAATTATTATCAAGGTGATGCCTAGAGGTAACACTAGCTTCACCTGCCCACTTCATTTTCAACCGAAGGATAGTAAAATTTTGAAATCGATGAGTAGGGGTAACGGTATGAAATTTAATTATAATATACGATCATTTTGATTATTTTCAATAATTGATTTATTGACTATTGATTCAGATTTCTTGTTTGTGTATCGTTAATTTGAGACGATTTATCACTCATTTGAGCATTGATATCTTTTGTTGTAAATAACTAAAACCAAATCGCGAGTATAGGCCAAGCTATGTGGGGTTGCTCTCATTGGGGTATTTTCACATATAATTTAGATTGGTTTTGGTGGTATGCACGCAGAGATGTAAAATACTCGGATTCTCGGTAATGGTTAGCGGAGTCCGGCTTGGAGTTTCTAAGAGCCAACGTAGTTCTCAAGTATATATCTAGAGGTATACTTTCGATGAGGGGGTCCACCGTCCTAGTCGTTGTTGGAAAACTTCATTTTACTTATTGTTGATTCAAATCTTTGAATTGTTATCTTAATTGCATCGAGAAGTGACTGGAGCTCTTCTCGATGTTTAATTATTTGTGTCCATTCTTTAAGTTTGGATTTAATTTTGTTTATGCCCATTCTTTTAAGTCTGGATTTTGTTTTAATTTATTTCCATTCAATTATGTATGGAAGTTGTTCTTGTGAGGTAAAACCCATTCCGCGTTTAGCGGCGTGGTCTTACAGAATGATTATGTGTTCATCTTGTTACTTGAGTTTTCTTATACTGTTATTTTCAGACTGATTCGGGTATTATTTTATTATAATGCTCAGGTCAAACCGAATTTCTAGGTTGCCATTGGTGGGACATGGAGCTTATGGAGTAGATCTGAATGTTCCTCTGCCATAGTATTTTGTTTTCATTGTATTATTATATATGCCCATCAGCAATTGTAAGGTCAGGAAGTTATAACTATCTAGGCTGATGAGATTTATTTTTAACTTTGATATACGATGTATTTTAGAGTGACCGCTTTTACTGTCTTTGTTATATTTTATGTTATTATTTCGCTGTGAGATTCTGTTTTGCCTGTTCTTTTTCTTTCTCTTTTTACCCTAATAATCCGCCTTTCCAACGATTGGATGTTCGGCATTGGAATACTGTGGATGTATTTAGTGCTGACTTTCGATGGTTAAAAAAGCGGATCATAACAGGTGCTACCAAAACTAAAGGTTAAGCGAGAACCATAGCTTTAGTTGGGTATAACTCATTAGAGCTAGGGTAATTATGACCCTAGAATGTGTTGAGAGTATTATATATACGAGAGCATATTTGTCATTATTATAAAAATATATAGAGTTAATTTGTCTATTAAGTAGTTTATGATCTCTGGTCGAGAGGTGGGACTCCACGAGGTCGACAAAAATTTCTAAACACTCGAACAAGGCATACATACACGATGTTGATTTTTAAAAATTTGGTAAATGAAATATTTTACCTTGGATTATATATTCATATATATATAATGGAATAATTTAATATTTTATCTTGGATTATATATTTAATATGTATAAAGGAATAATTTTCAAATTCATATAGTTAGTTATGTTGGGTTTGTTTGTTTGAAAATGATATTATTTATTTATTAACATTATTGTTTGATTAATCATGCTCGGATAGTTTAGGAGCATTGACTATGATTTGTTGATTGTTAATTTACGCTCGACCTATTTGTGAGCGTTTATTGTTTGATAATTGTAAGTACATTAAAAAGAGCCACTTTTTTAAGTTTCACAATTTGACTATAAGGCGTACAAAGAAAATGTTAAGTTAAAAATCATCTTTTAATAATGTTGAATTAAAAGAAAAATTTTAATAATTTTTTTTAATATAATCTAAATGGGAAGATAAGACATTTAGAGGATAAAGAATTGTGAAAATATCATTATAATAAAGGAGAATTATTATAAGATGCGGTGATTTTATATAAAGGAAATTTTATATAAATTTGGTTTATAAAATGTGTTTTAAAAAGGGCTTTTTGAAACTTAAATCACAGTATTGTTTTAAAACGATTTTAAAAGGATTTTCGAGAAAGGTAATGGTTGTATTTCATGAAAGTATTCACCAGAATAAATATTTCAAAAAGAATTTTTAAAAAAGATATATTTTCTTTAGATAGTTCAAGAAAAACATCTTGGTTAGTTTTGTGTTAATGTGAATAATCTTCTAAGTGATGGTCTAACATTTGCTTAGGCGAATATTGTAGTGCTCTTAGTGGACTATTTTCTTTATCATTGTAAGATCGAAATAAATTCAAATCTGAATGAGCCCAAAAGGTATGTTGGTGAATAAATTGTAAAAGATACTTTATATATATGTGTGTGTCTGTGTGTGTGTGTGTGTGTGTGTGTGTGTGTGTGTGTGTGGAAATATATGTAGTATAATTTTAAAAAGGGTTTTTAAATGAAAATCATGTATTTAGTTCTCAAGTTCTCCTTAAAGGAAATTGATTTAAATTAAAAAGATATTTTGATAAAGGAATGTTTTTTATAAATGAAATTTGTTACTCTTGGATAGAGGAGATAGTTTAACTCAAGTTTTTAAAAAGGTTAAATTGGATAAGAAAATTTTAATAAGCATTATTTTATCAAAACCGTGGTTTTTGTTAATCGTCTAAGTTGTGTAAACTATTTAGTGATATTGAGCAAACCTATAAGTATCTTTCCTTAGAACACTCTTAAGGTAAAAGGGTCAAAGGGTTGACTCAGTTTCAAAAAAACCATATTTGGACCTCCATCTAAATTTCGAAAAGTAAATGAAATTGGTGTTGTGCAAGTACTCTTAAGATACAGAAGATTATACAAGTAAATAAGAGAGGAATAAGTTTTTTTTAATTTAATGTTTTATGAAGATGCATAAAATGCTTATAAACCTAAGTGGAATTTTATGAAATAATTCATGAATAATTTTAGTATTGAATGAAATACTAGAAATATAATTGAAAATGATTTTGAAAGAAATTGGTGTAATTAAGAAACCAATCGAATTAAGTACATACATTATGCATATATCATTTTATTCGCACTGTTCCAGATCTAGGATTCGAATACATAACTTCAGGTTGATTCGCATTAGTCCCAAAAAGGATTTCTCACTTGCTTCAGATTCTTGATATGATAGTGGGTTTTGTATCATAGTATATGGCTATGTAAGTAGAATATAGGTCTTTAATTAAAGAACCTGATCGGAGTCCACATTAAGGAGGTTGAGTGAGCAACACTACTTTGGAAGTGAAGTTTATGTATCTGAGCAAGTGTTCAGATCAAATATCGCATACATATGATTTATGTACATCATACGACCTTAAGTATATTAATATACGATACTTTGTTGTGTGGCTTAAGAAAGTTTGGGAAGTGGCTTTCAATTTTGTTCTAAAGTAACTTAGGTAATCTTCTAAGCACCGATGAGCATAATGGTACGCTTAGGAAATTATTTATATCCTTGGACAATCGAGAAAGTTGTAAACCTAAGAAAAATTATAAATCTTGTTTGTTAGTCATCTAACATTTTAAATAATGTTAAGTGTTGTTTTATTCCCTTATGGAATTTAATTCGATTGATAGTGTCGTTTTATAGACTACGATTTATAAAATAGTTGTTTAGGAAGACTTAAATCTCTGTGCTTTTGGAAAAAAAGAGTGATTTCGAAAGAATTTGTGAAAGAAACAATAATAATATTTCGAATCTATGGATTATTATTATTTCAAGATATTTGAAACGATTTTTTGTGAAGTGATTTTTCAAATATTTTTAGTTATAAATAAAGTTGGGCGATTTGGAGTTTTTCCGATTTGGAAGACTCGCCAGGTATATTTGATTACTCTGATTATTGTTTTTAAGGGAACCGAAATACCACTAGGTGCTCCATGTTGTTTTGATTCTAGAGTTATACCAAGCTTCGGTAGGAGGAGCCATTTCCTTGTCATAGTTGATTTTGGTTTTGATTTATATCTCTTTGGAGGAATTTGAAAATATATTGTGAATATAAAAAACCGGTCATTTGGTTCTAAATTTATCTTTGGAGAAAAGATTGTATGCTTAGTGTTTTAATGCAATGTATTCTCTGTACGTATATTGGATATAGTTGTTATATTATTTATGTTACTAGTGTATTTCTCTTTGTTAGCATGATTCTCTTTTGAATTATGTAAGTACATGGAAGCAAGAGATTACTATTTGATTTCTTGCACACCTGAACTCTCATAGAGATAATAAGTTGCTTGCAAAAATAAAATTAAAAACCCAAGAAAGGTACATAATAGATTTAGATTTTGATAATTGCTTGATGATTTTATGCCCCAGGTATGGGAGGTCAATTGGCATTTATTTTCTTTGTTGTTTTGGGACAGTTATGGTGAGTTGTAGTTTTTTAGGATCAATCGCGCAAAGGAGATGCTGCCGAAATTTTTCGAAAAATAAATAAATTTAAAAGTTTAATAACTTATTTAAATTAATAGATTCTAAACTTAAGGGTTTGGGGATATTTTCTTTCTTTGGAAATTTCAGGGACGAAATTCTTTTAAGGGGGGAGAATGTAACATCCCAGAATTTTACCATTTTGATTTTGAATATTTAATTGATTATAAACATTTCAACAACTGGTGTTTAAAATTATAAATAAATTATATTCAAATATATGGATTATTTAAATATTTGAATAGTGAATTAAATATTAATTAAATGGATTTAATAGCCTTATTTAACTCCTTTTAATTAATAAATAATAATGGCAAAGTCATTTTGAAAATTTATTTACAATAGTAAATAGTTTGAATAAATAAGAAGGAATATCGATTGTTAATAAAATGACTCTATTTTTAATGTAGTATTTTAAATTTAATTTACAGACTTTTTCCATAATTTTTAGTTGGGAAAATATTTAAATTATCCGTTGATGATTTTTCGACAAACGATGATATTTTTGTGATTTAACATAATAAGATAACTGACGTATTTTATTTTTGTTTGGTGATTGTGATGCTGTTTTAAGCACGATTGTATTTTTATTTTATCATTCGCGGTCCGTTTGTGAACGAAATTCTGTGCACAGAGATGCTAGAAATTTGTAAATAAACATATAACCATGCTTAGATTGTTCAATACACCACTTTTCCTTTTTCTCTTTCCCGTTTTCAAAGTCAATATCCAGTAAAAAAAATAAACATCCATGCCCTAAACCTAGTCCCTCATCCAATGGCCAAGATCATCCATGCCCTAAACCTAGTCCCTCATCCAATGTCCAAGATTATCCATGCCCACTAGAGGCCAAATTAGGTGATGGCCTCAACTAGAAAAACGTCCGGCTATTTGGAGATATAGAAGATGACTGGCTGGATTGGGGTGGACTGTGGCAAGGCAATGATGATCTGTGATCAATGGTGGCGGAATTTTTGGATTAGATCTCATCTGCGGCGCTAAGTTAGGAGGTGGGACCGGTGATGTTGGGTTCGTCTTGGTCCGGGGGTTGAGGCCAGAATGCAGCGATCAGAATTATCCTTTGGCGGTGGCGGCGTGTGATGAATTGTGGAGCCCTGGGTTTGTTGTATTGCGATTTGGGTTTAAACGTGGTTAGGGCTTTTAATCATGATTAGAGTGAGAGAATTAGGTTGGTTAAATAATTAATTATATTATTTATTTCCAAAATCTTGTAAAACCAATAACTATTTCAGACAGGATCAGATTCGGACGCGGTCAATTGCATTGGACCCGTATCATCATTATCTTCGCGATGAAATTAGATTTTTGGAGTCTACAGCTAGTGGAATTTTGAGCAACCAAATTGAAATGCAAAAGCGTCAAATGAAATTTTGATGAGTTCACACGCCCCTAAATAAATTATATGATATATATGTTACTATAAATTATTATTGAAATGCTTAGATGATAATTTATATTGTTGTTTGGTTGTTTGTTGGATGTAAATTCCCGCATGAAAGAGCGAATGACATAAATACCCAGTGTGATGGAGGGAACAAAAACAAAAGGGGAGTCGGAGTGTGCGTAGCGAATACGTCACCGTGGAACAATTTGAAATACACATTCAAATGTGTGATTTACATGGGACTTTTATAGAGAGACCCTAAGGGGTTTATCATCAATATTTATTTACTTATATTCTTATGTTGTTTATATTGGTGTTTGGTCAAAATAATTATGACCTACTGTTTGATTTTTAAGTGTCGTTACAGCGATTATTGATGTACCTTCACTTATGAGATATCATCTCCTAAACCCTTATTGTGTGTTGAACTTAAGCTTATATTTTTACAAAATAAATGTTTGATCGTGTTTTTGCACTTTGAAAGTTATTTAAACTACATTTTCAAGTAGTTTGAGAATTTTGAAAAAAAGTATAAGTGTTGATTACAATTTATAAAATGAGTTATAAATTTAATTAATTATCTTTCGGAATAATTAACGCGGTTTTAAATTATAAAGAGATTATAAATTTGATTAGTTATCTTTCGAGATAATTAACGTCGTTTTAAATTTATAAAAGATTATAAATTGGATTTAATTACCTTTTGAGATAATAAATGTTGATTAAATTTATAAGTTATTTACCTTAAATATTTTGTAAATTCTTTTCAAATGGGTTTGTAAGGACTGTATAGGTATTTGAAAAGAATTGGAGGTTTAAATATATTCTTAATTATTATTTAACTATAATAAAGTTAACTAATAAATTTATTAATGATGCTTAAGGTTACTTAATCATTTTAATAATGATATTTTAAACTTAATTAATTATTTTTGTTGTTCAATTAGTTAATCATTTTAATAATTGATACTCAAAGTGAATTAATTGGTTTGAATAAAGGTGTTTAACATTAATTATTAGATTTAATATAAGTGTTTTTAAGATTAATTAACTGATTAAACAAAAGAGATTAAAGTTAATTAACTCAATTAATAAAGATTTTTAAAGTAAATAAATTGATTTATTAAAGCAGTTATAAATTTGATTAATTATCTATTAGGATAATTAATGTGGTTTTAAAGTTATAAAAGAATTATATCAACTATCTTTCCAAATGAATACCATTGTTTTAATTTATAAAAGCAATTTAATTGGTTTATTATCTTTCGAGATAACAATTGTTGTTTGAAGTTTATAAATGATAGTTTATAAATGAGAAAAATCTTTTGAAAGGAACTATTTTCCAAAAATAAAGCTAAGCGTAAATTATTTTTGGTTTATAGTAAACAATATTTTAATGACAATTGTTATTTACCCTTCTTTTTTAGTACTCTTGATAATATAACTTGTTCTTTAAAAGGAATATTTTCAAGAGTGTTTTTAAACTGTTTTACAAGTATTTGTGATGTGAAATTCAAGCACAATTTGGGTTTTAAAAGTCTTATTCGGTTACGGAAAGGATAAGAAATTTAAATTTCGTAAAGGGTATCGCTTATATGGAAATGATTTAGTCATACTCTCGGCACTAAACGTCGAGGTATGGAAACTCGTTCCTATCTCAAAGGTTAAAATTGTTGTCGAGGTAGTGTATAGAGGTAACACTACATTAACCTGCCCAGCTTCATTTTCAACCGAGGGATAATACAGGTTTGAAATCGACGAATAGGGGTAAGAATATGAGATTTAATTTCCATATACGATCATTTTGATTATTCCTGATAGTTGTTTTATAGACTATCGATTCAGCTTTCTCCTTTGTATATTGTCAAATTAAGAAGATTTGTTGTTCATTTAGCGTTGGTATCCTTTGTCAAAAATAACTAAAACTAAAGCGTGAGTGGGGGCCAAGCTATGTGAGTTGCTTCCATTAGAGTATTTTTACATCTATTCTAAATTGGTCTCGGCATTATGTGTACAGAGATGTGAAATATTCGGATCCTATAAAGATTGGTGGGGTCCGGCTTGGAGGTTTCCGAGAGCCATCGTAGTTCTCAACTATATTTCTAAAGGTACACTTTCGGCGAGGGGAGTGCACCTTCCTAATCATTGTTGGAAAACTTCATTTTCCTTGTTGTTGATACAAATCTTTGAATTGTTTATTTAAATGCGTCAGAAGTGACTGGAGCTCTTCGCAATGTTTAATTATTTGTATCTATTCCTTGAGTATGGATTTTGATCTTGTTTATGTCCATTCTTTTAAGTTTAGGTTTCGCTTTAACTAGTTTCCATTAGTTTATGTGTGGAAGTTGTTGTTGTAAAGTAAAACCCGTTCCGCCTTTAGTAGCGTGGTCTCATTGAATTATTATATGTTCATTTTGTTACGTGAGTTTTCTCATGTCGGTATTTGCTGACTGATTCGGGTGTTATTTTATTATAATGCTCGGATCAGATCGGGTATGTTTCTAAGTTTTCATTTATGTGTTGATTATTTTTATTGTTCTGCCTGATGAGGTTTGTTTTTAACTCCGATATATCATGTTGTTTAGAGTGAACTTTTATTGTCTTAATTATACTACATGTTATCATTTTGTCGTGAGACTTTGTTTTGCTAGTTCTTTTTCTTTTTCTTTCGCTTTTTACCATAACAATCTGTCTTTTCAATGATTGGATGCTCGACATTGGAATACCATAGATGTATTTGGTGCCGACTTTCGATAGTCGAAAAGGTGGGGTCATTACACCATGTGTTATGAGTATTATGTGCTATGAATGTTGAATTTTTGTGTCTTGTTTGCTTTTATGATATGAACTTAATCATATACATGTTTGTATTGATAATATACATTGTGGGATATTAACTTACGAGTCGTCATCTATGATACTTGTGGATTTTGGGTGTCTTTTTCGTGCATAGATTCTTGGTATCACGAATGGCTTATAATCCCAACCATATAGACCCATATGCTAGCGGCCTCACCTTCTTAGTGCGTTAGGTGAGAACCCTTCCAAATGATTACCCATATAGAGAAATCAGCTCATTCACCTGATCCTCTAGAGGGTAAGCCTTCGTACCCTTGCTTAGTTCCATAGGAGATACGCCCAACTAAGATTTTTAACAGTTGCTATTGTTGTTGGATTGCAATGACAGCACTGCCTCGCCAACCTAAGGTGGTTGCGATGATGCCACCACCCTCCCATTGGGTGATTCTCTAATTTGGCAATCCCAATCACCCACCATCATGATCAAACCATCTTCTTCTTTGCAATTATATTTATAGCTTCGGTTTTCTCATTTTCATGTAAAAATTCAAATTCAAACGGCATGAACTAACCATTTCGTGTGCATATTAGTTCAGAGATGGTACGCATCAAGTTGCTGGGTGAATGATAGGTTTATGGTATTTAATTTCACCTAAAACTTTATTTTCTTCCCCATAAGGTTTTTAGTCTCATTATTTCCTCCTCCTTCAACCCTTACAACATAGAAACCAAAATAGCATGGTTAAATCTAATAAAAAACCATTTCAAAACTTGTAGCTTAAGAGACTGATGGGTAAGAGATGTTTGCCAAGTTTTTCAAGTGAAAATTTGGAAATCTATAGACCATGCATGAGAGAGATGAGTTTTCATTCCCTCTTTTTTATCTTCCTTGCGATACAAATTTTATGACAATGAAAAGATGAAAATGAATTTATATCTTTCGAATGTTTTTTCTCAATAAAACTACATGTATTGTTCAATTTACACAAAACTCTTTCGTGGATGATTTTTTTACAAAATAGTCTCTCTTTAATTATAAACACTATATGCTCATAAAAATGTTTTTTTGCAAAGAAAAGTAACTCATTATACTCAACTCCGTTGAAAAGTCTCTTTTTAAATATAAACAAGAACATTTCATTAATATGAAAAGATTTTATGTTATGTTTTTCTACAAAGTCATTTTGTAATATTTGTAGATTATTTGATCACCACTAACCTTGCCAATCGTCGTTAATTATTTAATAAAACATTATTGTTATTTCAAAAATAATAATAAAATAATTTTGAATAGGTTAGGGATGTTACAAACAAACCCTTGCCCTAGCAATTTCGAAGGTAGCTTGAAACAAGTTTACTAGCGTAAACCAGTGGGTTAAGGAATTGAATTCCGCTAGAAAATAATTTGTTATAATTCGACGCCACCGACCGTTTGCTTAGATGGCTATAAGGTCGAACAGCATCTTAAGAAGGGTAAGGTAACTTGGAGCAGCGCCAGTTACATTACCACGGCAACTGCAATTGTTTCAAACTGGCGAAGACTAATTAGCCCCACCCATTTTCTTAGGTAAGATGATTGATCCTAGCATTATTCACGTCATCAACTGCTTATTGATGGGTAGGCCTGTCAACGGATGCAAACGAATGCGGATATGGCTATATCCACATCTGTATCCGAAAATTAAAATCTACATCCGCATCCGATATCCGCGGATATTCAAAAATTAACATCCGTATCCGCATCCGAAAAGAGGATGCGAATATTTTCGAATATCCGAAAATCCGAATCCAAAAACTAGATTGAGAATTACAATATAATGAAAATTTTAATCAAAAAAATTACAATTCATAGCATTCAAATAACAATCAGTCGACAAACAAATAACAATCAGTCGACAATTCATAGCATTCAAATAACAATTCATACTTCACTTTCTAAGTTAACAACAAACAATCCACACAAAATCATAATAGAGTTACAAAATGCATAATAATTAGCTTATACAATTCAAATAATTAACCATAAAACCTAAATAAACATAGTTAAGGTGACGAATAAGCATCCGATTGCAAAAGTGAAGAATGAACATCCAATTCTTTGTTCTATCTTCAAACTCATGAGCTTTCCACACGATCCTATAAAACAAAACATAGCAAAAATATGATCCAATGATTCCAATAAATCAAACTTCAAAATCATATTCTATTTTGCACTAGAAGTGTCGCTGCTGTCAGAAAATACAACATAAAGAGAGGCAGCAATCATCAAAGTATGAAATTTGTTTACATAGAAACCACAAGAATAAAATTCCAACTTAAAACTGAGGGGAGGATGAATAAAAAATGCAAGTGACCAAGCAGGAACGATTGAGGCAGCAATCAACATTCGAGCAGAATGAAAGGGATGAAAACTACACGGTGGAGAACAGTAAGTGCATACCTGAACAAGACAGACTTCGACGTTTGAGGCAGAAATCAAGTGCTGCTACCAAGTGTATACCTGAACATGGTGGAGAACAGTAAGTGAATACCAAGTGCATACCTGAACACGTGGAGAACAGTAAGTGCACTACCAAGTGCAGCAAGTGCACTACAAAGTGCAGCAGCAGCACTACCAAGTGCTGCTGTCAGAGCAGTGCACTTGGTGCAAGTGCTGCATTGCAGCACTTGGTGCAATAGATGCTTTGATAGTCCTATTTAAGAAGAAAACCAACCAAGTATGCATGCAACTGCCACCTTTTTGTCTTTGACCATTTTGTATAGATTTTTAATGGTTAGGTGTTTAACTTGCTACAATATTTGTATGATCATACTTATAACGTGGCTAAATGTTGGATATGAAATATGTGAAGCATGTTCACATATATCTAAATGCGTTTCATGTTTACACCTTTGCCCTTCAGTCATTGTTCTCAAAATCTACCAAAAAACTCGTAACTTGCATTTTTTAAACATGGGTCTTGCAATTAAAAATATTGACTGCAGTAATGTGGCAAATCATTCTAATCAAAATCGCAAAAAATGACAAATAAACATAGAAAGTGCTGCAGCACATGAAGAAAAAAAATTACCTTGTGTGATAGATAGTTTATGTTAGGGTTGATGCTTCATCTACAAGCTCTATATCTTTACCTGTTAAATAAAAAAACTGATTATATTAAATGGTTAAAATTCTAAAATAATTTTAGCATGTAATAATAACTAACCTATGTCTGATGGTAACCAATCCTTAATACAACTCAATGCTTCCACTATGTCACGAGATAACGAGGATCTATTTTCGGTAATCAATCTACCACCACTACTAAACGATGATTCGGATGCTACGGTGGAAACGGGAACGGCTAAAATATCACGAGCAATCTTTGCGAGAGTAGGAAATGTAGGACAATTTGTTTTCCACCACATTAAAATATCAAAGTTGTCGTCATCCACATCCGTCGGCAATAATTCATCTTTCAAATACTTGTCAAGCTCGGTCTTTGAATTTTGCAAACTTTCAATTTTTTGTTCTCTATAATTTTTCCACTTAAGATCCATTTTTGTTCTCTTTTTTAAACCATGATTAACATTATCATCCAATGCACAAGAAGAAGATACATTTTTATGGGATGCACTTTCTTCTTCATATAAATAGAAAAGAGATTTCAAACAATTATTGATTTTCCTAACATGAACTTGTGCATCTTCCCCATAAATTAAATCATAGAAAAATTCAATGTAAGCCATTCTATAACGAGGATCGAAAACCATTCCAATACTCATCATTAAATTGCAAGTATTCCAATATTTCTCAAATTTAACTCTCATCATTTGTGCCATGGAACAAATATAACCATGCTCACTTAGCTCCCAACTAGTTATACTTTCATAAATATCACACACGCTTTTAAAATACAAATTCGCCGTTGGATATTTAACACCTGAAAATTTGAGAGTTACATCATAAAAGATTTTCAAACATTCACAAATGTTTTTTCCTATCTTCCATTCTTCTCTAGAAGGCAAACTTATATAATCTGAAGTTAACTCAACTAATCGCTCAAACATGGGACGCAATTCAATCGCACTTTCAAGCATAAGGTATGTTGAGTTCCATCGCGTTGGAACATCATAAGAAACACCTTTTCCAACTAATCTAGTTTGTGCCAATGCGTTTTCCCAATTTTGTTTTCTAGATTGTGAAGACTTTGTGAAATTAACACTTTCTCTTATCTTTATAATAAGACCATGTACTGCTTTTAACCCATCTTGCACAATTAAATTTAAGACATGAGTGCAACAACGCATATGAAACAAATCACCATTTGAAATCAAAACCCCTTTACCATCTAACCATGCCTTGAGATCTCTTATCATAACATCATTATTCGATGCGTTATCGACGGTAATTGAAAATAATTTCTTATCCAAATTCCAATGCAATAGTTTTGTTTTAAGAGCAGCACTAAGTGCAAGTCCAGTGTGTGGAGAAGGCATTTCATGATAAGCAATTATCTTTTTTTGCAATTTTCATTCATCATCAATGTAATGACAAGTTATACAACAATAACCTATATTCTGATGTTCAGATGTCCATAAATCAGTAGTAAGACTAACACGAGTAGACAAACTATCAAACATCTGTTGTAATTCAGTTCTCATATCAGCATAAAGTTTCAACACATCACAACGAACTGTATTTCTAGAATAGAACTTAACGGTTGGATTAATACTCTTAACAAATTCTTGAAAGTAAACATGTTCAGTCATATTGAATGGATAATCATGTTTGGCAACCATACGAGCAAAACACATTCGAGTCCTACTTTGATCAAACTTCCAACTAGCTAATTTGAATGGTTTATTGGGAGACTTTTTAGTAGTCAAAAGTTGTTGTCCGGATAATCTTTTATTGGTAGTATTTTTGGGATAAACTTTTATATGATTTTTCAAATGTGTTGTTCCCAATGAAGTGGCTCCATTGAATATCCTTAAACAATGTTTGCAAGTTGCCTTAATACAATTACTACCCTCTAACACTTCTCTATCAAAATCTTTCCATACCTCGGATTTTAAGGGCTTTATATTCAAAGGTGCAGATATTTCTTCATTAGCTGGAATAATTTGAGTTGGTGACGTACTAGAGTCCGTGGTTTCTAGCACAACTATGTTATCTTTGACACAAGCATTTGATGTAGCACATGCAACAGATTTACTGCTACAACTTGACGAGGTGTTTTCCATTTTTTAAAAATCTTTAAATATTCATAGGACAATTGTAAGGAAGATTAAACAGGTTAATATGTAAATCATCAAATGAGGAGAAGTTCCAGGTCAATAAATATGATTTAAATGGGCAACTACCTTTTCAATTTAGGCCAAACTGGAAAAAGGATATCAACATTCAACAATATCAATGTTTTCCTCAATTAATTTTTAAAATAAGAAATGGATGTTTTTAAATATAAAACTCTGCTTTGACACATGGAAATATGTATCACAGTGAATTGTCCACTACAAAATTCACACTACGCACTGTGGCATTTCTTTCTGTTGTAAATTCACTTCTAAATAATGCATTTCTTTCTGTTGCAGATAATGATACCATCATCTGAAACATCCTTTAGTCGGAGTTCCCAAAACGAATACAAAAATAGTGTAGTAATTGCTGCATTTATTTTCAGAAAATTAAATGGGAATTTTCCTTTCATTCGAACAATAAAGTAGATAAAATAATCATAAACGAGAACTTAAATAAACACAAGGTCTGAATACCTGTGCTTGATAAACACAAGGTCTGAATAAAAATAATCAAATAAACAAGAACTTAAATAAACAATGCTTATTTTGAAATAATTTAGGCTAAAGCATTAAATGTCCCCTATGTGATAAAATATTAATGACATGTTTATAAGTTTTAGCTCTAAACTAAATCACTTGAATGCTGGTTGTTTTGGATCATTATCAATTGTGTATTTTTACAAACAGGCGTGGACTGCCAGGAATCCATATCAGCCTGCTTCATCTTCATATGTACATTCTAATAATCTCTTGGTTTTATACACAGGGAAAGGTGTATACCTACAAAGATTGAATTTTCTTTTTCTCAGGACAATTACTTTTTAGTTTTTGCTTGGAGAGGAAATTATATATCTCAGGTAGACCCGCAAGTTCACTAAATTCTGCAATAGCGTATGACACACCACACACACACACCCGCCCATATACAGACACACACATTACTCTTTTAGTTACAAGTGCTGTATTATTCAGGCACATTTCATTCTCCTCGTACTCAATTCAACAAATTATAATCAATCAAATTTTCTCGCTGATGATTATGCTAATAATGTTTAAGGGTAGTCGTTACATCATTTATAAGAAATTTGTATATATTGAACAAAATGTCCAACTCTATCCCATAATGATCTAGTTCAGATAAAAGGTGTTCAGTTCATTATGAAAGATACAACATATACCCAGTCTTAATGGAGGAAGAACAACCCAAATTTTGTAACTGTTACTTCTAATGTAGTTGTTTTCTTGTCATTATTCTTTTACAACCACTGCTGTTGAAATTAAACTAGCAACAAAAATTGACTGTAATAAAAGGTTAAAAGACGTAACAGTCAAAAAGAGTTCTAGATTCTAACTACTTAATCCATAAAAACACGTACAAATGGTAAGATGCAAATCGATGGTAAGAAGCTTGCGTACCTGGCTATGCGACGAGGACGAGGCGGAGCGCCGAAGCGAGACGAGGCGGAGCGCCGAAGCGAAACGAGGCGTGCACGATTCGGTTAGAGAATCAGGGTTTTTTAGACAGTGCGGCTGTGAAATTGTAAATGAAAGTAATGAAGACGTGAGAACTGAGAGGCAGTGTGATTAGGGTTTCATTGTGCGTGACGATACCTTGGCCTTAGATATGGAGTCCAACGGTTGTGTTAAAGTGGCTAATAAATTTTGATTTCAATTTATAGTTCTTTTTAAACAGCAGTAGTAGTAATAATAATTGTAAAATTAATTTTGGATCGAACGGATGTTTTTCGGACACGGATATGCTCATATCCGCATCCGCTTTCGATTTTCTTTTCGGATATCCGCATCCGCTTTTCGGATATCGGATAATATCCGTTTTTTCGGATACGGATCCAGAAGGATTTCGAATTTTTCGGGTATCGATTGACAGGCCTATTGATGGGGAGCCTTCAATACCAGATAATCAACTTCTTTACGAGAGAGGTTCACTAGATTAGTGTTACCTTGTAATTTTATTTTGCCTTTCAAAGAAATGCAAAACTCGTCTGATTACCTTTTATTTTCGGGAAAATGGTAAATCAGCTTTCCCCTGTTCTTTTTAGAAGACGTACGCTTCTCTTCTTTATTACATCACATTTTTATTCCACCATGAGAAGCAACGGGGTTTCAGTCCATCATCTTCTCAGTATGTTTCTTTAATCAGAGAAAAAAAAATTTAGGCTATATTAATATGCAAGAAGACAACCGGAACAGTAAAGTATGACAATACAAACAAATTTGTTTGTTTCATCCCGCGTCTCTGTCTCTGACCCAGTTTGGACACAATTGTCAAACTTATCACAATAAAATCTGCTGCCATTCTGATATTTCACATGCTATCATGTTCCGTGGACCAAACCGATGGCGTTGAATGTATATAATACTTATTTGGACTTATATATATATCGCCATAAGCTCACAACAATTAGAAACGCCTGAACTGGATATTTAATAAGAGTTTGGAACTTGGTAAAACTAGTATGTAATTCGTACGCTGCACACGATAATATTGTTAAAAAATAGTATTTATATTTTAATTATTGTTAAAAACATATATTTTATTATACAATATATGATAAATTTATTATGATATATTAATCATAAAATGTCTTGCGACGTTCAGACATAAAGTTGAGGGTTCAATACTATCTAGCTGTATATTTTCGTAAAAATTAACGTCCTAACTCAAAAAAATTATAAATTAAAACTGTCAATACTATATATATATATATATATATATATATATATATATATAAATAATTTATATTATGCGACATATATTTTTTATATTATGAGTGAATAATAATTTCACAATTTTCTTAATAAGATTGTTGTATATATATTGAATTGTCATCTTTTTTAAAAGATCTATAAATAAATTAATGAACATTAAATAATTGAATTTATTTGAATAACTTAAATTAATATTCAACACAACTAATTAAATGTTAGAAAAAAATGGAACAAAGTCGAAGAAAATTGAGGAGTTTTGTACAAATTTGTAATTCAGAAGAGCATAGATCTTATGGTTAGTTTATCTACATGTAAACTTTTTTTTGAATCACACATATGAACTTTTATTCATTACCAAGCTTTCGATTTTAAACAATGTTAACTTTATAGTTAACCACATATTTCATGTTCTTGTAGGAGGATCACACTTGCAATTTTGATAATTGTAAAATAATGTTATGTAGCATTTAGTGAGTTGGGTATGGTTTAATAACACGTTGAAAGCGAGAATATTTATATAATCCAATATTTTTATCTGCGTATTTTGGCTGCGTTCATATCGTGATGTTGTAAAATATAAATTTATCCACTAAAAGTTGTTAAAAATAAAATTATGTTATGTAATGTACGATAATTTTTTTGAGATAAAAGAATTAAAAATCAAAAGAGTTATTATTATTTATGTACACGTTTTATGTTATATGATTTAAATATCTTTATACATCTGAATAAAGAAGAAATAATTTTTATTGTTTTCCTCATATACATGAATATTGTATATATTGAAATCCTCGTATTTTTAGGATTTATTCGATGGGTTAATAAATATTAGTTAATCGTATATATTTAAATAGTTTTAATTTAAGATTACACAATCAATTAAATATATGGACTTAAATGTAAAATATTAGAAGATAATTGAGAATGGTTTCTATGTAATGTAAGAAGTTTAAAATTTTAGGTATTTGAAATTAATATAATTTTATACTATAATGTATGATAAATTCATTTAGTAAATAAATTATAATATAAATTTGTTAGTACCATTAACGTATATAATCCATGTTTTGATTTATATATATTTTTCATCTAAATGAATATATTTTTACTAATTTGTTGATGCGCCTATAGTAAGCCTGTAAATAGATACTTTCACATATGGATAGTGCTATATCTGCATTCACGTCCGAAACCATTTTCAGATATTGGATATCTACATCAGCGGATACGGAGTGATATCGGATAATTATCCAATTCGCTAACGATCTGCAAACCGAAAAATATAAATAGAAAATTTTGGTTTAGCATATTTTTTTCCAATCACAATAGCTATAAAAGTGTGAAAAATAAACAAATATGATGATAAAAAATAATTTTGAGTAACTAATATGCATTAATACATATAATACAGACTATTATCTTAATAAAAGAATACGTGTCTTTCATTGTAATAAAAAAGCAAAATATAAGCTACAATCTTGATAAAAACTGGATTAGGAGCCGCTAAACGAAAAAAAAATATCTAAGGCCTTTTCATACTGACCTTGATCTCAGTATATTTTTCAGTCTAATTCGTAATTATGTCAAGGATCGATAGTAAACACTTGATTAATTAAAGTTCCATTTTTTGAAGAAGAATGGTTTAATCAATGAAAAGACATATGCAAGAAAAATACATTTCTTATAAATACATACCTAAGCTAAGGTCGTGCTTTTAAAATTACTTTTTTTGAACATCATATATATAGAACTTAGAAATTACATGTTTAGAGTGAATATACAATAACAAAAATATTTATCTTACATTTTATGTTATAATGTATGATATGCTCCTTCTTCCTTCTTTATGATTGTCTATGAATAGTTTTCAGCAATTTCTATAATAACATAATATTTAATTTAATGTTGTGTAGTTAAAGCCCTGCTTAAGCCTGGCAAAATCCTAGCTACAATGCATAGTGCTCTTCGACCGCTACAGTTTTTCAGTTTAGCACTATTGAACAATCGATGCACTTTAAGCCCCGCTATTTTCCGCTACAAGTGCTAAATTAAGACCTTTTAGCACCAGCTTTAGCATCATTAATATAAAAAGATTGATTTGACTGGTTCTCTTTTAAACCAAATCAACGAAGTTATGGTAAATGTCTTGTTTTAAGGCATAAGTGCTCAATATAAGTAAAAAAATCTATTGTAGTCACCAAAGCCAAACTGCGTAAATCATGATATTATTTGGTTTTGTTGTATAAGATTGAACAATATTACTTTTTCTATACAAATGACATGAGAATGAGAATAAATTAACTTGAAACATTTGGTTTTGTTTCTAATGAAGCTTTTTGTACCTTCGCTATATCTCCGTTTTAGCCTCGCTATAACTTTTTGCACATTCACCATGCTTTAACTGCACTGATTCAATGTTAACTCGGTAATTTATTCGGACTCTTTGAAACCTTACCCTTATAAAATGAGCACTTTTTGATATAAGAGTGAGTTATGATCGATATGTTTGAGTTAAAATCTAAGTGTGCTACTATTGGTATCCGGTTTTTTCTTATGGCCACCAGTACTAAAGACCACCTTAAACTATTCCATTTCCCTCTTCCTAACACCAATTACTATTTTCTTCATGTGAGTAGGCACCTAAAATTCAAAACGCTTATTTCCCTATTCCTTTCAGAACAAAAGCCGCCACCAAAGGAAAAATGAAGAAGTCAAGTTGTTTGTCAACAAGTCTAAAGCTCACCGTCTCTCAATAGCCTATGCAGTCATCGAGTAAGCATTCCATCTCTGATTTATTTGCAAAACACTAGATTTTAAAATCGTAGTTGAATTGGTCGCGGTTGATTGATTTTTTTAAGAATCAAAAAACTATATAGAATGTATCTATAATTAATTTGAAGAAAAATAGTCTTTAACATATGAAAAGGAAATTAACATCCTTGTGTTAATCACCATTGGGATTATCCACTAAATTTTCACAGTCCAACATTTATTACGTAAAAAGAGATTTTTATTTTTTATTTTTTTGGGTTTAGGATTTGGAAATTTTGAGAAATGCATGAGATTTGTTGAGAAGTATAATTAGACAGGGCAGAGTGAAAGAATAGAATATGGTGGCCAGTAGTACATAAAAAATAATGATATTCTAATAAAATATAATGGTGGTAGGAAGAAAAAAACTAGGTGCCAATAATAGCACATACATTTAAGGTGAAAAACATGTTTTTATGATTTTATCTAAAGAGAGAATTGAGATATTAGCATAAACAGTCAAACCGATCCATATGTATTGATCGTAATTATAATGCGTATAATTAGAGCTTTTTAATAAACACTAATTTCAGGTGGGAAAACATAATTCATAACCTAGGAAAAGAAAGGTATAAAACCATGCGTTCTCCTTACAACTTAGGTGTTAGCACCAAAATTGGTCACTAACACCCTCGAATAGAATTTTGTAGAGAGATTAATGAACAAAATAAATAAAACAGAGGAATGTATACAAAAATAACTACAAAAACAAGAACACCGTAATTATAGTGGTTCGGCGTAACTACCTACGTCCACTGTTAGTATAATCTTTATTGCTTTCCTCAAAGACTTGAATATAGATATAATCCCTAATAGCTTGAATACAAGTTTGAACTGAAAAAAAGCTAGTGCAAAAAATGGCAGAGTGTCCCCGGAGTTCTCGAAAAAGGTCATCTCCACTATATCCCTGCCTCTCTATTTATAGACGGAGATAGGCTGGATGCTCTAGCAGGCCTAAGACCAAGGCAACCGGCCCATGGATGATAATCTCGAGTCGGTCGGCCCAGGCATTTCGAACGACTATCGGCCGATCGAGGAATACCGAACCATCATGGCCGACCAGTGGTCATTTAGCAAGTGACTCTAAGTAAGACATCAAAGAACTCGGAGCAACTCGCAATGGATCTCGAAGTGAAGCAATGCCGACCTCCTCACCCTGATGTTGACTTCCAAGAATAAGCTAACTACTTCTATTGCACCGAACCGAGTAGACCGACCACTTGTCCCGAACCACTGCCGACCGAGTGACAATGGCATCCTAATCGCAACCGAACGATGTCTGTTACCTCGCCTAGTCCGAACGGCATTTGCTGGACCTTTCGAACCAAACTGCTTTGTCTCTCTATACCGGCCGATCCACAAAATGCCGAGCCATCCTTCCCCGAGCATCCAGACCGAACCGTCCCGCTTTTACTTTCATTGGCCGAGCAATCCATGCTGGCCATCTCGACCGAGCCGTGCAAGACCTTCGTTCTTGATCGAGCAGTGGTTGTTGAACAATCTAGACCGAACCACACATCCCAACACTTTTGCCAAGCCTTGTATTCCCTCACTTCAGCCGAGCCATATAAAATGCCGAATATATCGAATGCCCCAAACCCTTTATACCTCCAACCTTCCTTGGTCTGAGTCTTGTCTAGCGATGTATATTACCTCTGTAGCTAACATCTCATAGCCAGGCCAGGGTGTCGGGTAACATTTGCACCCCCAAAGTATGTTGTGTGAAACAACACGACACACTTTGAATCAGTAACCAGTTCATGCTTTCAAAAGTCGAGCGTATACAATCTCACAAAGGTCATCACATGGCGAACTTTCCTTGCACCACGTGCGTACGTTTATATAATTTTTATTTTAGTAATATTTCCTCTCTCCCTATTTTTTAAAGGGATGGCTCAGCGTACGAACATCGAGCCATGTAACCGGCCTACTTGGTGTCGATCGGTTATGTTTACTCACCGACCCACCATGGTGCTCAGTCCGGTTCTACAGGGTAATGCCTATTCGCCTCCTCTTCTTCATATAAATACCTACACTTCTCCTCTTCTTTCCTTTACTTTTACTTATATTTTTCTCATACAACCCCAATAACTTTATTTCCTCCAAAGCTTTGCCTGTCACTCCATCCCTCTTCCCTTCAAGCCTAGGTTTTCCACTTTGCAACTCGGGCTTCCATTGAAGCCAAACGAATCTCGACCCAAACCCAACAGTTTTCATAGCTCTCAAGCTTTATATATAAGTATGAATCTCTCACTCGACTTATCCTCCCAAATTAGGAGCCGTGTAGGTTTTCAGGCGGAAATTAGTAAGGACCGGTGAAGGGAAGGACGAATTGGAGATGGGAGTTTGCCTTAAATTAGGAATTTGGTCTGATCTTGGTGGAGCTAGGGTAAGGTAGCAGAAGGAACGGCTACAGACTTGAAATCAAGGTCGGGGACATAGAGAAGAAGGGAGTCTAGTGATTCGTAGTAGCTGGTGTACGATTCGTAGAACTTTGCTTGTCGAATGACTGAGGAAGGACGTTCGGTTGCCTACTGTGGTAATGCTGAATCATTAGGAGTTTAGTAATGGAATAGGTCAAAATATCAAAGAATGAGCGGCTTGGCATACGTTAGGTTGAGGTCGTTCGGTGACTTTAAGGTGAGCGGATCGGTACAAGCGGATTGCAGCCGTTCGATGAAGGAAGTAACAACCACGGGTCGATATTTTGAGTGGATGTCTGTTGCTTGGTAAATTTCTTAGGGGAGTAGTGCCAGAGTATCGTTTGGTCTGGAATGAGAGAATTTCGTTCAGCCTGGAATAGGAGAGTGCCGTTCGGTCAAGAATGGGAGTCCATAGGAAGGGTTTGGCATACGGAGCAAGCGTGGTTCGATGTAACCCCAATAGGCCGTTCGACGTTGAAAGAGCATCGGTGAGGGGAGTGAGTGGGTTGGTGTTGTTAGTCTAGCAGGCCGCTCGGTAGCTTGTAGATAGGTGGTTCAGTACGTAGGTCTAGAAAGGCTATCGGCTTCGGTCTTTGGGGTCGGCATTGGCAATCAAAATCATCTCCACCTAAACATAGCACATGTTAATATCACATAATTCCATGCCCAACCATAGAACAATGGAAAAATGATAAGGACTTAAGAACATGAGCATATATAACTATTTTGACTAATGACTCCATAGTTTTAAGGACTATAGATGCAAGTTCAACTTAACAAAAGCAAATAATGGCCTTTAACATACAATGCCAATGTCCGATTTCAAGACCCATACTACCGAACATAGGACAAATTCTTGGGGATGGTCAGCGATGATAGTCTTTGAAGATGACAGTTTAATGCTCAATCACACTTCATCGGTCTTTAAATCTTTAATTCTCTTACACTTATGCTCGAATGATTGCACTTGTCCGCACACCACACGGGGGGAAATATTCTTGCCATTATATCTGATATCGATTGTCTTTCAAGTATAGTTCAAACATGTATCTACCCATATTTTACGCCCGTTGTAGATTTCCAAAAGATCGAGCTCTGCTATGGTTTTTGACAAGCCTGAGCCAAGTTCTCAGTAGGAGGTAGTAGGAACTTCGAATCCATCGAAAACTCCTGCACAGGACTTCCCAAATCCATCAGCTATAGTTATTGGCCGCGCCCCTGAGCGGTCATCCTGGATGATCATATCGATTCACAAGCTTGAAAAACTGGCGAAGCTGGTCTTCGTCGGTTGTGTACAATTCATGGAATCCTTTTCGACGACGTTTTAGTTCCATCAGGGCAAGATTGACCTAACCTCCCCTCAGTTGGATATACAGCGTGCAATTAATTCATGTGCTGGGTTGGTAGCGTGCCACCTTTCAACTCTTTTCTTCGTGAAGTGTTACAGTATATCGGGATCGTCTCGACACAGCTAAATCCCAATAGTCACATTTTCATTTACGACACTTGTATTCTCTTCATGAGCATCTTATTCAGGCTTCCCACTCCCGGTGACATCCGCTACATTTATCGCTTCAAAAGACGGTCTGACAGTCCGTCCTTCATATTCCTTGAACCACACTCCAAGTGTCAGATCCTGACGGGGGCATGGAGTAAATTCTCACAATATAAGCAGGAATGGTTTTATGTACGTTGCCCTTGGCTTTGCGAGAAGATGTCTAGAAGGGAGTAAGTTTCATTTCCGGACCAATATTTGTCTAAGGCACGAGGTGCATTCTTTCTAAACTTCTTTCGACTTTTACAGGTATCAGCCCACGTCTCGAAGGCACTGGGTATTCTGATTCCGTCGAGGCCATTCGAGCTGTTCCCATGGAAGACCGGGATATCATTTCCAATGAATCGCTTTTAATGTTCAGATTATTGGTGGAAGGTCGTCAAACAAGTCTCCCTTCCAGTGCCACTACAACCAGACCTGCCTCGGAAAAAGGCAAAGGGCAAGCTGGGCCTTCGATGCCCTCTATGGAAGGAACTCCTGGTATATCTAAAAAAGGTGAAATAAAGGAGGCCGAGGTGCCAAAAACGATCGATGAGAACTTTGGCTCTGATACTGTCCCCGCAAACGATGTACCTGACGTCACCAAATCGCTTCCACCTTCGAAGAGGCAAACAAGCTTATAACTTAAAGAAGAAAACAGTTGGCAGGACTTCTAAAGTTACGTTCACCTCGGTCGAGAAAAAATCGTCTCCCCAATATCAAGAGGGTTTACTAAAAGGTCTTTCAGACCTGACCATCCCCGATGACTTACTGAATTATGGTTTTAATGACCCAGGAGATATGGGGATTAATTCGCCCATGAGAAGCGATGTAGGCGATTTGGCAAGCCATGGAGAGTCAACCCCGATAAGTAAAGCAAAAGAAAATGGTCCGTCGAGGGGAATCACTAGGACATACACAAACACTTGCACTTCACCCTGCACTTAAACTTCAGCCATCATATTATTCTTGCTAACTCGTTCTCATTTGAATTTATGCAGGTGATATGGGTTACACTCACGGATTCGACCGTCTTCGCGGATCTTTTATCTTTCACCTCACTAGCCAGGATTTGGGGTCAGGTAGACGCCGAGAAAGAGATGATAGCGGTGATAGGACTACCATCCCAAAGACTCGTCATCTTCTCGAAGAAAAACATACAGCCATTCTTCTCACTCCAACATCCTCCCCCTCACTCAAAGCATGGTAGGAAATTTTTTTCTCAGAAGGGGTCATAATCTGAAGCTCCCCACGACCAACACTCTGGTTCGTCCAACACAAAGCAATCTCATGAGTCTCATAAAAAGTCTGTGGCTTCGGCTAAGCAACCCCTCCAATTTCTTCACATGACCTGTCAATAGCCGAAAGATTAGCTGAACTTAAAGCCATATTTTCGAAAATATGCTTCGATGGACTGAAATTTCTTCATGCGATTCACCCAATTCCAGGCCACGTCAAACAAAGCGCCATCGCCTGCAATAACGATGTCTATGTTCAACATGATGCGTTTGTTCACTTGGCAAAAAAAGTTTCAGAAGTTTCTATGGAACGCAAGTATGAGATCGATCGCTTGAAACTTAAAGCCATCCATGATAAAGACATTATCAAAGCCCAAGACAAAGAGCTTTCCTCGTGTAAATCTCAACTCAAAGCTGTCCAACAAAATGCTAAAGATACAGCCGAGGCAATCAGTCGTTTGGAAGCTACTCACAAAAGGGAAATTGATGAGACGGTTCAACGCTGTGGCACTTTAGCCTTAGAAAATGACTCCGCTCAAAAAGAATAAGATGTCCTTGCTTAACGTGTCAAAGAATTGGAGGAGCTACTCCTCAAAGGGAAGGAAGAAAAAACTGCCGCTCAAGAGGAGTCGCAATGATATTGCGAAAGATTATCGCTACACGACTCCTAAAAACAAAGCTTGATGAGGGCTTTCCAAAGCTGAAGCATTAAGGGACGCAGCCCGTGAAGAGGGCAAAAGAATGGAATAGATAGAAATTGACTCTCGTCTTGAGGTAGTTGTTGAAGCCAGGAGAGAAGAAATCAAATGCCTATTTGAACCGCTTATTGCTGAATACAACGCTCGGGTTCTCATGCATTGAGATCTATCTTTTTGGGCGAGGTTTACCTCGAATCATTAGCCGAGGCATGAGATACATTGATAAAAATCAAAAGAGTAGAGCTGGGCACCGAGGAGGTTGATGAGGATTTTCTCGTGAAGGAAATGCTGCAAGTAAACAAGCCTTTCGACTTATCTGCAGCCAAAGACCTTTATGGAAGATATTCCTTCTCATCCAAAGGGAAGGACAAAGTTGCTGGTCCATCCGGGACTGAATCTCAAGTTCTTTCTTCTGTTCAGCCAACTGGTCGCTCTCCACTCGATCCTTTTGAATAGCCCTTGGCTATGATCCAGAGAAAACCGGGCTCGATATCCACATTCTATCCCCTATCCTAGAGGGTGAGACTCCCAAAAAAGCTAAGAGTCAGCCAGTGACTGGTACTGAGCCTTCCTTTCTAAAGTTCAAATAATCATCGCTTCTTAGCGGGCAATAAATGTATTATAACATTTGTCTTTTATAACTTCGTGTAGGCCATTCTGATCTCGAACCAACTTCAAAGAGCGATGCCTCCATGGAGAAGGAAGAGAAATTGGGAGAGGCATCTTACACTGGGAATGCTTCCGGACCCGATGCTCAAATGATCGATGAGGATAAACTCGAGAACCCCTCATCTACAAAAGAACATGACAAAGTTGAAATCACGGACGCCTCTGAACATACTTCGGAACTGAGCATGGAGGAACAAATCATGAAAGAGGGGAAGAAGAAAGAAGAGATTAAGGCTGAGCCCTAAGTGGTGGAATTGGATGATCCCCCGAACAGGCCCTTGTTGGTCATTCTCCCCAGTGGGACCAGGCCACTAGAAGTTCCTCCTCCTTCCCCGGACACCATTTCATTAGGAAGCAAGACATCCAAGAGAAAACTCTCGGGTGAGGAACCTTCGGAGAAGCCGAGGAAGGAGAAGAAATCAAAAAGGTAGCTATCCGATCATGCCTTATTCAAGCCGAACAAGTCTGAATTTTGTAGTTGTTTCTATTTATTCTCACAGTCGTTGTAAATAGACTTTTAGCTCCGAGTTTAGGAGAAATTGTGGTTGAAATTTACTTCGGATTAGTGAATAGAACTTTATTTATTTATTTTCCATGATTCTCAGTGTTTAGCTTATTGCTAACTTGCAGTCGGAATTTGAAATTTCATAGGTTACGTAAGCTCCGGTCTACTTCCACATGACTTGGAAATTTCTAAAATCGTAAATCCTCTAGTCCACGCTCTGGGGACTTAGAGTACCTTAGTCTACATTCCAAGGACTTAGAGGTTTTTTGAATCGTTTATACTCTAGTCCGCACTCTGGGGACTCAGAGTACTCTAATCCGCACTCTGGGGACTTGGAGATTTTTTGAATCATTTATACCCTAATCCGCACTCTAGGGACTCAGAGTACTCTAGTCCGCACTCTGGGGAGTTAAAGATTTTTTTGATATACTTTAGTCCGCCTGGGGACTCAAATCACTCTAGTCCGCACTCTGGGGACTTTGATATTTTTTGAATCGTTTATACTTTAGTCCGCACTCTGGGAACTCAGAGTACTCTAGTTTGCACTCTGGGGACTTAGAGAGTTTTCAAGTCATTTATACTCTAGTCCGCACTCTGGGGACTCAGAGTACTCTAGTCCACACTCTAGGGACTTAAAGATTTTTTGAATCATTTATACTCAGTCCGCACTTTGGGGACTCAGAGTACTCTAGTCTACCCTTTGGGGACTCGGAGATTTTTTGAATCGTTTATACTCTTGTCCGCACTCTGGGGACTCAGAGTACTCTAGTCCGCACTCTGGGGACTTAGAGATTTTTTGAGTCGCTTATACTCTAGTCCGCACTATGGGGACTCAGAGTACTCTAGTCTGCACTCTAGAGACATAGAGATTTTTTGAGTCATTTATACTCTAGTCCGCACTCTATGGACTTAGAGTGCACTAGTCCGCACTCTGGGGACTCAAAGTACTCTAGTCCGTACTCTGGGGACTTAGAGATTTTATGCATCGTTTATACTCTAGTCCACATTCTGGAAACTCAGAGTATTCTAGTCCGCACTCTGGGGACTTAGAGATTTTTTGAATCGCTTTACTCTAGTCCACATTCTAGAGACTCAAAGTACTCTAGTCCACACTCTGGGGACTTAGAGATTTTTGTTTTATCGATTGACTTTTAATTTTGTGTGTACGTTCATACGCTGGACATAATAATGTGATTTAATTTTGGTCGTGGAATTATAACACACGGAGCATCGACAGTTCATAGAAAAGCGGCTTCAAGCCTTTATTATCATGATCAAATAGGAACAATTGAATTGTCTTATTACATGCCGAAAACAAAAGAAAAACATACTGGAAACAATTACTACTAAATGCAAAGGAAATAATTAAGTGTAATAAGGACACAAGCACTCACTATTCCACGCTCTGGGGTCATGCCATAAACAGTCGCTAGCTTGAAGGTTCCTTCTTCAAGCTTCCGTTCGATGACGTATGGACTTTCCCATGTGGGATTCATATGCGATGGGGTTGGAAAAATTCATTTCAAGAGGAGATCTCCCACATCAAAAATTCTCGATTGAACTTTTTCATTATAATATCGAGCGACTCGATGCCTATATGCAGCCGTCCTTAAATCAACTTCTTCATGTTTTTCATTGACAAAGTCCAGTGCTTCCAGTAAGAGATCCTGATTCGTCTTAGGATCATAGCGGGTTACCCGATGAGAAGGAACTTCAAGTTCCACGGGTATAACAGCTTCCATTCCATATGCCAGTGTGAATGGAATGTGGCCAATCGCGGACTTGTGGGTGATTCTGTAAGCCCAAAGTGTTGTCGGAAGCTCATCTACCCACTTACATCTAGCCTTCTCCAAATGTTATTTTCAATATGGATTTGATTATTTTGTTTATGGCTTCGACTTGTCCATTGACTTTAGAGTGAGCGACCGTTGCAAACCTTTTCTCAATGCCATATTTTTGGCAGAGTTCTTTAAACTCCCTACTTTCAAATTGAGTTCCTTTTTCCGTAATGATTGTTCATAGGAGGCTAAAACGGCATATGATGTTTCGCACAATGAAATTAATGACCGTTTTGGTGGTGATTTTAGCTAAGGGCTCTGCTTCTTCCCACTTGGTAAAGTAATCGACTGCAACAATTGCATATTTTGCACCACCTTTGGAGATCGACAAGGTGCCGATTATATCGATCCCCCATATCGCAAATTACCAGGGACTAACCATTTGTGTAATTTCTGTCCGGAGAGCTCTCGGGATTTTTGCATACTTTTGACATTTGTCGCACCTTCTTACATTGCCCACGGCGTCACGATTCATGGTCGACCAATAGTATCCATGGCGGAGGATCTTTTCGCTAAAGTCTGCCCCCAGTATGGTCGCTACATTCTCCTTCATGAACCTCTTTCAAGACCTTCTTTATATCACGTGGGCAATGCACCAAAGTAAGAGAACTAAGAATCCTTTCTGATACATTATTTCATCCTGCATTATGTACCGCGAAGCTTTGCGAATGACTTGTCGTCTTTTGTTCCTTTTCTCGGGCAGAGCCCCATGTGAAACGTATTGTTTGAATGGGGTTATCCACAACTCCCTCTCATCTTTCGTTTCTAACAAAAAATCTACTTCTATCTTGTTTATACTCTAAGCATGTAAGATTTTGATGGGAACCAATCCCATCTACCGTGCATCACTAGTACTTGCGAATTTTGCCAATGAATCGGCTTCCCCATTTTGTTCACGTGGGATGTGTGAAATATCGTAATATTCAAAGTCTGCCAATAGCTCTTGAAACCGAGCAATGTATGGGGCAAGTCTCTGCCCCTTTGCTTGATAGTCTCACCACACTTGGTACACCACCAATTGTGAGTCACAAAAGATTTCAACCGATTTTACTCCATGTTCCCTGATAAGTTTCAAGCCAGCAATCAATGCTTCATACTCGGCTTCGTTATTTGTAGCTTGGAAATCGAGCTTCAAAGCATAAAAAATTGATCGATTTTCGAGAGTTACAAGAATTACACTAGCCCCAGAGCAGCAGTCATTGGACGCTTCATCGGTGTATAGTTTCCATCGAATGGTGGTAATAACATAATCACTGCTTGGCTCGTCTAACATGGTGAATTCTGCAATGAAGTCTGCTAGCGCCTGCCCTTGGATAGCCCTTCGTGGCAGGTAGGCGATATCGAATTGACTCAACTCAATATTCCACTTTAACAACCTTCCAGAGGTTTCGGGTCGTTAGAGCACCTGTCGTAGAGGTTGATTGGTATAAACACTGGTCGAGTGTGCCTGAAAATAAGGATGAAACTTTCATGACGCAATCACCAAACAGTAGGCTAGCTTCTTAATTTTAGGATAATTTCTCTCTGCCCCCATTAGACGTTTACTGACATGGTACAGTGGCTTTTGAATTCGGTCCTCCTCGCAAACCAAGGTCGTACTGATGGCATGCTAAGACACTGCCAAGCATACATATAGCACTTCATGGTCTACTGGCTTTGACAGAACTGGAGGACTTTCCAAAAGTCTTACCAAAGCTCGGAAGGCATCCTTATAGTCGGGCGTCCATTTAAAATTTCCCTTCCCTTTCTTTATCACATCGAAGAGGGGGATGCATTTGCTGGTCGCTTTGGATACGAATCGACTCAACGCAGCAACCTTTCCATTTAGGCTTTGTACTTACTTTATAGTTCTGGGCACTTATATGTCTCGAATAGCCTGAATCTTTTCTAGATTAGCTTCAATTCCCTGCGCATTGACAATAAAGCCCAAGAAAATTTCCCTATGCAACACCAAAGGAACAATTCAGTGGATTGATTTTCATTCCGTAGTATCTAAGTATATCAAACATCTCCGCTAATTCTCGAATGTGGTCATTTGACTGCCGTGACTTCACAAGCATGTCATCCATATAGACTTCCATTGTTCTACCAATTTGGTCTTTGAACAACCAATTTACAAGCGTAGGTAAGTCACCCATGCATTCTTTAACCCAAAAGGTATCACCACATAACAATTCAGCCCGACATCCATGACAAAACAAGTGTGTTCTTGATCTGGAATGTGCATCAGGATTTGGTTGTATCCCGAATACGCATCCATAAATGAAAATAACTCATGTCGGACCGTTGAGTCGACCAGCTAGTCAATTTTGGATAAAGGGAAACTATCCTTAGGGAATGCCTTGTTCAGGTCTGAATAATCAACACAGGTCCTCCATTTCCCATTTGCTTTTCTCACCAGTACAGGGTTAGAAACCCATTCAGGGTAGAGGGTGTCGTGAACGAATCCATTGGCTTTGAGTTTGTCCACCTCCTCTCTGAGAGCAGTAGACCTCTCCGGGTCCATACCTCTCCCTTTTCTGTTTCACTGGTACATAGTTTGGATCAATGTTCAACATATGACTTGCGATGGCGGGAGAAATCCCGCACATATCAGAGTGGGTCCAAGTGAAAGCATCCAGGTTTGCTCAGAGGAAATCAGTTAGATCCTCAACCATCGAGGGAGTGAGTTATGATCCAATCTTAAGCACCCGTGATGGGTCATCGTGGCTGAATGAAATATCAATTGTTAGTTCAGCCGGTGCAACTTTAGGCTCCTTAGGTTCTTCATCATCGTCTCTCGGATCTATGTCTCTGTAGATCCAACCCTGCTGCCCGAGCCAAGGCTTGGGTGCTAGTTGTCAATTTTGCGCTACTTGGATGCGGACAGAGTTGTCCACAACCTTTCCCTTCTCTCTCCGCTGGGCCTCTCTCAGCTCAGCCACATAACATGCATGACCTATCGCCTGATCTTCGTGTAGAACCCCAACTCCTTTGTCTGTCGGAAAATTCAAAGTCAAACACCACGGGCCAAAGCTGCCCAAAACTCCACCAGGGTCGGTCAGCCCAGAAAAACATTATACGGGGAATCAACATCTGACACTATGAACGGTAGGATCCGTACCCTCCTAATTCCTCTTCTTCTAATTCAACAAAACCTATCACGTTAGTGGCTACACCATTAAAACCGTGAATGCGGGCTTTAGATGGTTTTAGATCCTTGGCCTCCATCTTCATTTGGTCATACGCCTTTTTGAATAGAATGTTAACAGAACTCCCACAACCAATCGATAGCCCTCTCACAAATGCTGGCCCAATCGTGGCCGGGACGACCATCGGGTCAATGGTAGGTGCCTCCACCTGATCGGCATCTCAACTTCTAAACACTATATCATTCGTCATCATTCACTGCTGTTTCGTTGGAATCCCATCTTTTGAGTTCGAGATGCATTCAAAGTCTGCATGTTTCAAGGAACTTGCATAGCTTTCCATTTATTACCAACTCTTGTCTGCTGGATGAGTCCCACCGACTATTGTGTTTATGATTAGTCTACCTACAGTCCGAACAGGTTCCTCAGGATGGCGTGGAGCCTGCTCGCGACCAGGGTCTAACGTTCCTTTTCCGCCTCACTGCGGATTCTTAACAAACTACTGTAACTTCTTTTATCGAATCGGTTTTTCTATAGCAACATGGAGGTGTCTGCATCCCTCAGTGTTGTGCCAGTAGGTCTTGCAAAATCAACAGTACTTTCCATTCTGCTTTTGTTCCTCGGTGGACTCCTTTGGACGTGGTTTTCGATATTGAAAGGTGTTACAAATTGGAAAATAAATATTCTCCAAAGATGTGTTCAGAGGAGTGTATTCGTTGTAGATCGGGATCCTTGGCTTCCACTTTCCGGCTTCCCTCTTTCTTCCTGAAGTTTCCCTTCTAGACGCTTTAGGCTGCTCGGGCTTTTCTTGAACATTTACCTTGACCTTTACAAAATTGTCCCCGTCCTTTTTTATCGCAATGTTGCTTTGCACCGTCTCTTTTCCAGGCCTTGGTGCACTGTCTCGCCTCGTCCACCTGGCTTACTCCCGTTTCATGAACTGGTATGCCTTTGAATGAAAACGTTCCAGGATAGCCGAAGGTTTTCCTGCCATCCAATCACCAAACTCTGAGTCTGGATCTACTCCTCGCATCACGGCATAAGAATAGCAAGGTCATTTGGGTTGCTAAATTCTGTAGCTGCAACGTGAAACCTTTGTAAATATTCCTTTAAGGATTCCCTAGGGCTTGAATTACACTGAATAAAGACATCGCGTCCTTTGGATGAGTGATATGAATTCTGATCTGCTCCACTAATTTCGTTTCTAACTCATCAAATCTGGAGATCGATCATGGTGGAAGTCTTGTGAACCACATGGTAGCGATTCCAGATAGGGTTATTGGAAAACATCTACATTTAGTCACATCATTTGCCCAAGCCGAGTCCATCATCCACTCGCATCTCATTACATGCTGTCAGGGTTCAGTCTTCCCCTTATAGGCTAGAATAGTCAGCATACTAAACTTCTGGGGGTATTCAGGCTGTAGGATAGCATCTGTGAATGAAGTATGAATTCTATTTGTGCCTCAATCATCATTGGATAAGCCCTAATTTTCCCTTATCAGCTGTTTGACCATGGCTGACGAGTCTGGGGTCTGGATGGGACGTGGCAAGTTGAACTCCATCCTACGTGGCCGTCTCGGCTGGTGCCTCCTTGATTGGTGATCTTTCAAATGAGCATCTTGAGGACTTGCTTCATTGCATCCCTGGTGAGCCAGTTGGTCAGCTTCCACTCGCGCTCCAGATCCTAAGTTTCCCGTTTTAGCTTGAGAGCGGTTTCCTAGGTGCAAGTGAGGGGCCACAGATCCAGGTAGGGAACCTGGACCATTCCTGTTGGGTTGATCTACTGCACCTATTTGTGCTGTTTCAATTCTGCAGCATCTACGCCTGGGATGTTCATCAGATGAAGCGGAGCTGTCAGATGATGAGTCAGTAGCGGGACTTCCTCTAGTATACTGATGCTATTGTCTAGTAAGTTGGGTCATGAGATTAGCGTTAGCTTGAATTTGCTCGCTAATCTGTCTCCTGCTTTCCACGAGTTCTCTCATCAGCACGTTGAACTCTGTTCTATTGACAATTTCTGTTTGGTTTAGGATGGTAGCGGTCCCTACACCTAGATTAGCTTGTTGATTGCTGGGTCCTATTTGGTGGACGCTATCGGTCTCATTGACAGCAACGTTGTGGAAGGCTGATCTGGTACGTGGTCTTCTTATTGTAGAGTTATCGATCGGAACTCTAGGTAGAATCTATGAACTTCTTATGAATGAACTCGGATCTTCTTTGGGGTATATCTTCAATCCAGTAGCGAAAAAGTAGATCCTACCAGCCGGAGAATGCGATTCTCGGTGAAAGCACCAAAATGTTAGCACCAAAATTGGTCGCTAACACCCTTGAGTAGAATTATATGGAGAGATTAATAAAGAAAATAAATTAAAACAGAAGAATGTATACAAAACTAACTGCAGAAACTATAACACTAGAATTATAGTGGTTCAGCGTAACTGCCTACGTCCACTATTAGTATAATCTTTATTGCTTTCCTCAAAGACTTGAATATAGATACAATCCATAAATAAATAGCTTGAATACAAGTTTGAACTGAAAGAAACCTAGTGCAGAAAATGGCAGAGTGTCCCCGAAGTTCTCAAAAAAAGGCCCTCTCCACTATACCCCTGCCCCTCTATTTATAGATGAAGATAGGCTGGATGCTCTATGCAGGCCCAAGGCCAAGGCAACTGGCCCATGGATGGTAATCTCGAGTCGGTTGGCCTAGGTATTCCGAACGACTATCGACCGATTGAGGAATACCGAGCCGTCATGGCAGACTAGTGGTCATTTAGAAAGTTACTCGAAGTTAGACCTTAAATAATTCGAAGCAACTCGCAATGGATCTCGAAGTGAAGTAATGCCGACCTCCTCACCCTAATGTTGACTTCCAAGAATAAAATAACTCATCCATGTTGCAACGAACCGGGTAGAGCGACCACTTGTGCCGAACCACTACCAAACGAGCAACAATGGCATCCCAACCGCAACCGAACGATGTCTGTTACCTCGCCTAGTCCGAATGGCATTTACTGGACCTTTTGGACCGAACTGCTTTATCTCTCTATACTAGTCGATCCATCCTTCCCCGAGCATCCAGACCGAACCATCCCGCTTTTACCTTCATTGACCAAGCGATCCATGCTGACCATCTCGACCGAGCCATGCGTGACTTTTGTTCTTGACCGAGCAGTGCTTGTTGAACAATCTAGACTGAACCACACATCCCAACACTTTTGCCGAGCCTTGTGTTCTCTCACTTTAGCCGAGCCATACAGAAATGTCAAACATATAAAATGCCCCAAACCCTTTATACCTCGAACCTTCCTTGGTCAGAGCCTTGTCTAGCGCTGTCTATTACCTCTATAATCATCGTCTCATAGCAAGGCCAAGGTGCTGGGTAACATCAGGTCTCTAAAATTGTGACCTGAAAGAAGAACAGAAGGGGGAACGCATCAAAAAGATTCTTTCGGAGGTGGCTTCCTATACTGCATGGTATTGTAGGTAGACAAATACAAATTCTTTAGGGTTGTATTCAGTGGCATGTAGGTATCGTACATCGCAATCCTTGGCATTTCTCTTCCAGAATCCCTCTTTTATATTTAGCTCCTATCTCCGCCTTTCTTTTGCTAATTCAGCTTATTTTGGACATTCATTGAACTTTTTCAAAACTTTCACCTGACTGCTTCATTCCAATGTTACACTGTACTCCCCTTCCACTTGGTTCCACAACATTTTTCTTCCTAGAGCATCTGACTTTCTCTTTCCTTAAATACTGAGCCGCCTTTGCATAGAAACACTCCAATGTTGCAGGTGATTTGCTAGCTAACCAGTCGTCAAAATCATATTCTGGATCAATCCCTCTTGTTTTGGCCATCAATATTGCATGGTCATTCAGATCACTAATTTCTATGACAGTTGTATGGAATCTCTCCAAATAATCTTTCAGCGATTCTCCTGGAGCCTGGATTAAGCTGGATGGGGACATTACATCTTTAGGGCGAGTTTCGTGCATACAGAACTACTCCACAATCTTTGTTGCTAAATGGTCAAATCTAGAGATCGACCATGAATGTAATCTCGTAAGCCACATCGTTGGTATTCTAGAGAGAGTAATAGAAAAACATCTACATATGGTTGTATTATCTGCTCGTGCGGAATCCATTTTCCATTCATATCTCATGATATGCTGCTT
The DNA here is from genome assembly GCA_030765085.1 of Allium cepa. Classification (NCBI taxonomy): domain Eukaryota; kingdom Viridiplantae; phylum Streptophyta; class Magnoliopsida; order Asparagales; family Amaryllidaceae; genus Allium; species Allium cepa. The sequence continues at coordinate 430,030,045 of CM060929.1, read as the reverse complement.
AGGGTCGGTTTTTCCCTCGTAGGTAGGTATCGATGGCATATTGAACCTCCTTGGATACTCGGCATGTAAGATGTTATCAGTGAACGGGGTATGGCTTCTCGAGATTTCCCAATCGTCATTGGTCAAGCCTTGGGTCTCTCTCACTAACTATAACAATTCATAATTTAATCACTTTGAATTGGAATAATTAATATGTTTTTAAATGATTAAATAATGGATTTTATATCTAGAATAATGTTTTTGGATAAAACGTCTCGAATGGAATTTTTTTTAAACTGATGTAAAATGTTAGTTCAAAGATGGTTCGAGTTATAAGGCGGTTAGGGGTACCAATTTATTTAAGAATAAGTTTACCTAATAAAACAAGAAATAATTATTATCCCTACCTAATAAAACAGAATAGTGTAATTACTTATCTAGTAAAACAAGAGAGAATTATTAACCTTGCCTAATAAAAAGAATAGTATAATTACTTGCCTAATAAAATAGAATAGTATAATTACTTGCCTAACGAAACAAAATAGCATAATGATTATTATATTCCATGCGGATGGCTTCCATTGGACCAAAACCTGGTCAAATCAGGTTTGCCATGTAGATGGTTGCTATTGGGCCAAAATCCAGTCAACCATGTTATGCCATAGTTGATAAGGAGGTTTCCTATTGGACCAAAACGTGATCGAATCAAATTAAGCCATCAAGATGTTTCCTATTGGACCACAATATGGTCGAATGAAATTAGGCCATCAAGATATTTTCTATTGGACCAAAATGTGGTCGAACCAAATTAGGCCATAAGGCTGGTTTCTATTGGACCAAAATATGGTCGAATCTGGTTAGGCTATAGGAAATAACTAAAGTGCCCTTCTCTTCACCTATAAACAGCCAAGTCCATATCCCATTTTAGTTCATTCACAAACTAAAGAAAAGAACTAAAATTCATTATCAAAGGTGAATTATTTCAAGTCTCCATCAAAGCAAATAGGATGTGTGTATATTCCTTGTTTTTATAGTTTAGTGAGTACATTCCTTGTTTTCATTGTTTAGTGGGTATAACTTATTCTACGAGTATAATTTAATTATTTAACAGTCAGTGTAATCTTAATCACTTTCCTTTGACTCATTCAAATTTTAACAAATGTTGTGTTAACTATTGACTGTAAATTGTTAATAATAATGAGTCTGTTATTATTCTAGTTATTATTCTTGTTTGGTTGTTTGATTTATGCTCGGCCAGTTTATGAGCAATAACTTTGATGTTTAGTTAAAGGGAAGTTACACCACCTTTTAACTTAGGATTGACATTTAGTGACTTTTTGGTCAAAATGAAATAACACCCCTTTTAGCTATCTCATTTGAGTAAGAGGGAGCTTCACCCCTCTTGGTCGTATTCTCCTTTAAAGATGATGGGTTTAAGTTATGATTTGAATGGAAGTTTTAAATCTTTGTTTAAAGTATTTTAAAGGACCTTCAAAATTTATATAATTATTTAAATGGGTTATTTATGGAAAGTAAGTAGTCTTATACTTGGCACTAAAAGCTGATGAGTAGATTGATCCTCTATCCGTGAGATCTGGAACCGAAGTGTTTATGCAAGGCTAGGAGCAACCAGTGCCCTGACTTACCTGGATTTATTTCTGGGAGAGGGGTAGAGTAAGTCGAGAATATTGGAAATGTGACAAGTGTAGGAGATTTGATTTCCATAAATGATCTTTATAATTATAATGGAAAACATTCATATTTCTTATACACAATTATTTTTGACCCATCTAAGTATGCTTTTGAAATATGAAATCCTCCCAAATGTTTTGTGAATATACTTACACCAATGAGATAAGTATATGGACATTTTCCAAGCATTGAAAAAGTATAAGATTTAATTTCCATATACGATCATTTTATTATCCCCGATAGTTAATATCTTGACTATCAATTTCGATACCCTTCTTCCTTTTGTTTTTGTTTCGTTAATCTAAGACGATTTGTTGCCCATTTAGAGCATTGATATCCTTTATTGGAAATGACTAAATAAAGAGCGAGTGAAGGCCAAGCTATGTGGGGTTGCTCCCATTAGGGTATTTTCACATCTACTCTAGATTGGTATCGGTTGTATGCGCACAGAGATGTGAAATACTCGGATACTTGGTAAGGTTGGCGCGGTCCGGTTTGGAGGTTTCAAGAGCCGTCGTTGTTCCCAAGTATATTTTCTAGAGGTATACTTTCAATAAGGGGGGCGCATTCTCCTAGTCATTGTTAGAAAAACTCTCTTTCCTTATTTTTGATTCAAATCTTTACATTGATTCTTTTGTAATTGCATTGGAAAGCGTCTTGCACTTTCCGTGATGTTTACTTATGTGTGTCCATTCTTTTATACTTGGATGTTTTCCTAGTGAGGGAAAAAACCGTTCTGCATTTTTGTGACATGGTCTCACTAGTTATTTTGTATGTTCTATTTTTAGAGTTTACTCATACCAGACTTATTGTCTGACCCAAATTGTTTGTTTTCCCTAAACTTTCGGGCGCTTATATATATTTGAGTAGTTTGAAAATGGCAGGATTCTTTGGACTCTTTTGAAGATGGTAGATGAGCAGGAGACCCCTTATCTATCTAGCTATTCGGTTTCGTTGTTATAAGATGTTCTCCCTATGTATGTATATTTAAAGGCAGGTTGTTGTAACTACCTAGAATGATAATATTGTTTTAACTCTGATAACTTCATGTTGGGAGTAACCTTATATGTTGTCCTTTTTTATGTTATAATTAACCGTTCTGTTGTGAGATTACTGTTCCGTTCTTATATTTTACCCCATGACAACTTGTCTTTCAGATATATGGGCAATTGCACATGAATACTATGGATGTATTAAGTGTTTTTCTCAAGGGTCAGAAAGATGGGTCGTCACATTAACTGTCTAACCATAGTCGATAACTCTGGCGTTTGGATAGTCAAGGCCAAGCGATGGTCGTCTTCCACCACATATGGATGGTCTGGTCGATGTCTACCGGCCATTCCATACCTTCTTGGTTCAACATCCTCTTGATGTACATAATGTGCGTTTACTTCCTCATCGTTCTGAGGGGGTATAGGGTTATCATTTTCTTGAACTCTAACATCTAGATTGAGTGTAGCACCACCGGTTTGTAACCTTTCCATCAATAGTTGGTATAGTCCATCCAGAGAACGATTGGTACCGATCGTTCTAGATGGACCAACACTGGTCGTTGTCGCTCTATCTGGAATGATCGATGGAAGGCGAGTCCATGCTTTAGCCTGGTATCCATCTGTTCTACGGCGTCTGCGTCTGTGATAATCGTCTAACGAACTTGAACTTTCCAATGTAGAGTAGGGGTTAGGTCCTTCCTTGTTTTCCCACGCAGTTTCTGACCGAGTTGATTCATTAGATCAATATTGGCTTGAATTTGCTGATTCAATTATCGACGGCTGTCCAGTAGCTCTCTTATCAGATTCTGGAATTCAGTTCTTGTAGTAAAATATGATGGATTTCTGACATCGACTGGATTGGTAACATTCACATCCACCGGTTGATTGCTTGGGCCTCCTCGTTGGATGCTAGCATTCTCGTTTCCTTCTGCGTTTATTAGATCTGGTGTTCGTAACCATTGTTAATAGCTTTATCTAGACTTTTTCAAATCTGAATAGAACGAGCAAGCTCTTTGAAGATAAATATAGATCTCCTTTGGAAGATTTATGCAATCCAGTAGCAACAAAGGGATTTGAATAAGCTGAGAATCAAGCGCTCTCAATGAAAGCATCAAAATAGTTTGCACCAAAAGTGGGCACAAATACTCAAGAATAGAATTGTAGAGAAATAAATGAAAAATAATCAAAATAAAATAAAGAAGAAAAGTAAATAATTAATCATAATTAAGCAATAACAAAGACACAAGGATTTATAATGGTTCAATGTTGTGTGGCTACGTCCACTTTGAAGAATTTGCTTTGTTGATCACTTGTAAATCTGATTACAATGAAGTAATGATAATAGCACTTGATTATAATGGAGTCCCAAGGAATAAGCAGCGTAGAGATCCTTTAAATAAAGAAACAAGTCAATGTTTATAGGTGAAGATGACGAAGTATCTCGCTGGAAACTCGGCAGAAAACTCTCTAGATTCATAGGGGTCCACTAGAATGATCACTAGGCCTAACTCGTTCGTTGGAATGATCGGCACCTATCATTCATTTTTTCTCTAATGCATGCGCTATCATTTTTGTGAGCTTCCCCATTTCTCTAGTCTATGCTCCTAAAGTTTGGAAACTCTTTGGAGTTGTGATTGATGAGATATCGGCCAATCTTCATTGTGTTGGATCATTTGGCTGAGTTCATACAATCGTTTGCGAACGATGTATACCGATCGTACAAACTTGCCCATCTTAACATGTGATTGTTTGTGGGGACTCCTCTCTCTAATACATTGATATTCTAAAAGTTACAAGTATGTTGGACTTATAGATTTTGAGATATCGATCGATCATCATTGAATTGAGCTATGTAATCGATACATTACGATCTATAGTATTGAATATGGATCGTGCCTGATCTATCTTCAGAGAATTATGAACTTCCGTGCTTGAGTGTTTAATTGAGTTCGCCTTTGAATTCTGCTTTGCTACTGCTTTATATCATCATTTTAGCCTGATCTATAGGCTTCTTGATCATTAATCTGATATATTGATCATGATGACAATTAAGTCTGTATCGTCTGATTGGACCAGATGTAACCGGGCCAAAAGGCCGGATAACACTAAGTAAGCATGTGAACTCATGAATCTGGAATTGAACTTAAATATGCTTTAATGGTGAGTCAAATGAGAATATAATTGTAAGATAATTATAGAGTATGCTACTATTGGAACCTTGGAAAATGCTTCTGGTCACCATCAAAAATTTATTGTTTATAAATTTTTTTCATATGCTTATGGCTACCAAAATCTATTTTCACATTCTTCCCAAAACAACCATAGCTTTTTCATATACTTCAGAAAACTCACGTACACTATATCAAAATATCATTATAAAACAAAATGTTCAAACTCTAAACCCAAAAAAATCTATCTTTTTGCCAAATAGATGAAGCCAAGTAAAGATTTAGTGGATGATCCTAATTTTGATAAACACAAAGAGCTTAGTTCAATTTTTATTTTTCTAAAGTATATTTTTCTTCTCATATCAATTTTAGATTTATTGTTCGGGGCCTCCATATTATTATTTTAGGATGAGTTTAATTATCTCATGGCCAACACAAATTGAAAGGATACAAAGTTTGAGGACTTTTTAATTGAAAATCCTATTATAATTTATTAAATTGTAATGCTTTATCATACAACTTCTATGCTATTTTTTTCTCATATGTTTTTTCTATTTTTTTGTTAGCTAGAAGATATCAATCACAATAAAATTGAGAAAACACATGTCGTTTCAAATGAAAAAGTATTTGCTAGTGAAAACATGGAAGAAGAGGAGGGATAATGCTATGTTTTGGAAATATTTGGGTGCCTATTTAGTTAAAAGAAAATAATAGTTGGTGTTAGGAAGCACGGAAGTAAACTTTGTAAGGTGACCTTTATTTCTAGGAGTTAAAAGTATTTTTCTGGGTGCCAATAGTAGCACACATTATAAATCGCATACACCTAATTCCCTCGCACCATTTTTAAACCCTCTTTTTTTATTTCTTCTTTTTTATTCTTCTATGAGGCAATGGTTGTTGAAAGAGAGAGTATACTGATGTGGTGGAAGATGTCAAAGTTCAGGTAAGTTTTTCAATGATTATTTCTCCACTTAATTGGGAAAGATTAACTTTATTTTTGTTTCAAATTTGGTTCTTCTTGTTTACCTGTCGCTTGGTTTACACTTTTCTTCTAATTCCACTTAAGCTTATATAGTATTATTTTACCTTTTTTGCTTTGAATTTCCAAAACTATTTTCCTATAAGGAGTTTGGTAGATTATTTTTGTTTGCTAGATAATTTTGTTATGTCATTATTTGTATTAAAGTTTGAGTTTTATTTTTATGCTATTTTCACCTTAAATTTTATCATCATTTATACTTGTTAAACTTACATGTTCTCCAATAGATTAAATTTTAGTTTGGCCAAAAGAACATATATTCATAATATTGGAATTTTTTTACTTGCTATAAATGGTTAGTTAAAGGAATTTCTGTGCTCACTATGCATTTTGAACATTTTGTTACGTACTATATTTGTTCATTAACATTGGTATTTTGTGTATATCTTCTCCTTTTACACTGTTTTCTTTTTAGTTGCTTTGGTTATGGTTCCTAAAGGAAAAAGCGATGAAGATAATGGAGTTGGAGTTCCAATTGTAAATTTAGGTTATTTTTTGTTGCAAGCATTTTTTATCAAAAATTATATAAGTTGGTACATATGATAACTTTTTTATAGTATTTCATCGTTATCCAATATGCAACATGTTAATTTTCATTTCTTATGTTAGTTTTACCAATATGTTGAAATATATCGCTACATGATGGAATACATGCCTAAAATGGAAATGTTAGCTATAATTTAAAATTTTGGACAATCAAAGAAAATTTTCATCAAATTCGAAAGTTGCATACCACCTGAATTAGTTTTCCTAATTTTTTTCAAGTTTGGAATTCAGGCCTGAACTGACTATATTAAATAAAAGTTTTGTTGGGTTCACAATTATAAAGAAATCTTGTCATAAAGTTATGCAGTGCATAATTAAACCAAAATAGAATATTTATGTAACACCCCAAATTTTTGGTAATATTATTTTGGATATTTAATTAGTTAAATTAAATAATGTGTTGATTATGACATTGATATTTGATTTAATCAAGGGGTAGCCATGCCACATAAATAATGAACTAAAATAAGAGTTTAATGTGAAATAGGAGAGGGGTAAAATAGGAAAGAGGCCATTCTTATACCCTAAACACTTAATCCGTGTATCCATACACGTTCATTTTTCATTTGAAATTTTTTTATAACTCAAAACCGGATACTATTAACAAGGAAAAGAGGAAGAAAAGCTAAGGAAGAAGTTAATTCAAATCAAATTCATTTGTATCTCAATCTCATTAATATCTAAAGCTAAGGTGAAAAATGTTTACATCTCAAATTTTTATTATTTTCGGTTTTTTGATGAATGCCGAATATTTTGCAATGATTTTCCATGTTTTGAATGATGGAATGATTATATATACATGTTGATGATTTATGTATGTTCATATTGATTTTATGACATGTCTTAAGGTGAAAACCCTATAAAATGACATTCAAATGCATTGCAAATTTTACAATGATCATAAATATTATTTTGGAGATTTGAGGCTGCGTCTAGTGGAGATACAGTTGTGTTATTTTGTTTGGAAGTTCGAACAGTGATGATCGAAAATATTTCTTCAAAATAGATGGAGGATGCAGTGTTAGCTGAACGGATCCGGAAGTTAAGAGATGAAACCGAGAGCGATGACTTGAAAGATTTCAGTCTTGACCATAATGGGAGGTTGAGAAAGAAAGGAAGATTATGTGTTCCGAGTGTAGGAAACATAAGGAAAGAAGTCTTAGAGAAAGGCCATCGTTCGAAGTTCTCTATTAATCCCAAAGGTACTAAGATGTATCAGGATATGAAGAGGAGTTTCTACCGGGAAGGAATGAAGCGGGATATTGGCTTATGTGTAAATCGGTGCTTGATTTGCCAATAGGAAAAGGATGAACACCAGAAGTCAAATGGGGTGCTTCAGCCATTAGATATTCCGATATGGAAGTGGGATTCTATTTCTATGGATTTCATTGACATGTTGCAAAGGTCGAATAGAGAAAATGATAGTATATGGGTTATAGTGGACAGGTTGACCAATAGTGCCTATTTTATTCCAATTAAGTCAACCAGAACGACACCTATTTTCGTGAAGTTGTTTATGAAGAATGTGGTTAGACTGTATGGAATTCCTACTAGCATAGTTAGTGATAGAGCTTCCTTATTCACTAGCGAGTCCTGGAAGAGTCTACATGAACTTTTAGGAACCAAGCTCAAGATGAGTACCGCTTACCATCCGCAAACAGATGAGAAAATGGAAAGAGTTGACCAAATCTTGGAAATTTTTTTAAGAGCTTGTGTGTTAGATTTTGGGGGATCATTGGAAGACAATCTGCATTTAGTCGAGTTTTCGTATAGCAATAGTTATCGGACTAGTATTGAGATGGCACCGTTTGAAGATTTGTATAGAAAGCCATGCAAATATCCCATTTGTTAGTTAGAGACCGGGGATAGGTTGTACTTGGTACGGATTTGTTTACGGAACATGCAGAAAGATTGAGGTCATTCAGGCTAGAATGAAGGAGGATCAGTCTAGGCAGAAGAGTTATGTAGATAACAGACGAAAAGATTTAGAGTTCTCAGTTGGTGACCAAGTTTTTGTCAAAGTGTCACCAACGAAGGGTGTGATTAGATTTGGGAAACCAGAAAAGTTAGCACCAAGATTAGTTAACCTTTTCCTACCGGTTAGAGGATCAGGAAACTCGCATATATAGTTGAGTTACCGAGTAGTTTGGCTGGAGTCCATGATGTTTTTCATATTTCTCATCTTAGAAAGTGTATTAGAGACTCAGAGACTGCTATTGCACCGACTGTGCTAAATGATATAGTGGTAGAACCAGATTTGACTATAGTGAGGAAGCCAGTTCATATTGTTGCGAGAGATGAGAAGAAGCTAAGAACCAAGACGGTTAGATTAGTCAAAGTCTAGTGGAGCGACGATGACAGGGACTGTACGTAGAAGATTGAGAGCAGGATTAGAGATACTAATCCTGACTTGTTTGATGGTATGTTTTTCCTTCTTGTTTGATTTGTTATGTACCTCATTGTAATTTCGAGGATGAAATTCTTTAAGGAGGGGAGTTTGTAACACCCTAGATTTTTGGTAACATTATTTAGGAATTTAGTTAGTTAAATTAAATAAAATAATGTGCTGATTATGGGATTGACATTTGATTTACGTAAGGAGTAGCCATGCCATATAAACAATGAACTAAAATAAGAAATTAATATGAAATAGGAAAGGGAAAAAATAGGAAAGAGGCCATTCTTATACACTAAATCCTTAGGCTGTGTATCCATATACATTCATTTTACATTTGAAATTTTTTATATCTCAAGGCTGGCCACTGGTAACAAGGACAGGAGGAAGAAAAGCTAAGGAAGAAGCTAATTCAAATTAAATCCATTCATATCTCAATCTCATTAATCTCTAAAGTTAAGGTGAATAATGTTTACATCTCAAATTTTTATTATTTTCGGTTTTTAGATGAATGCCAAATATTTTGCAATGATTTGCCATGTTTCGAATGAAAAAATGATTATATATACGTGTTGATGATTTATGTATGTTCATATTGGTTTTATGACATGTTTTAAGGCAAAAACCCTATAAAATGATAATCAAATGCCTTGCGAATTTTTATGAAGATTATAAATATTATTTTGGAGATGGATTTCAATTTTCGGAATTTTTTGAAATTATGTTGAGTTATATAAATTTTCTAGTAAAGAAAATGTTAATTTGGGTTAAAAATTATTTTTGGTTAAATATTAAAAATTTGGGTCTAAATTTTTTATATGTTGGAAAACATACTAATAGAGATTTTCTGGAATTTTTATATAATTTTCCTAAGTGTTTTATGGTTATATAAAATTATTTAAGGTATGAGACTTAAATGCTTTATTTAATTTAAAGGGAAGAAGAAGCTTTTTGTAAAATAATTTAAATCATTAAAGTTGGAAAGTTAGCAGCACTTTTGAAAAATTGTAGTACTTTTTATTGGCAAAGAAAGAGGCAGCCAATCACAATCAGATACGTGAAGCAGGTTAGGTGAAAAGAACTATTTGCTACATGTTTTTCACTGTTTCGACACCGTCGGCACTAGGTTCCGCCTTCTCATCTTCGCTTCTGACATAGTCGAAAACAATGCACATGGTATCAATTTACTAGTACATAGTGAATTAGATGTAGGCGGAAGGTAGGGAGTCGAAACTAGGGATTTCGGAAGGGTTGAAGCAGTACTTTGTTTTTAAATTAAAAATGCGTCTGCTTGCATTCGACAAAAATGACTTTCGACCGGGTAGCTTTCGACTATATCAAATGGTTTTGAATGGAATGGTTTCGATTGGGTTGCACTTTTGTTTTAAATGATTGTTTTTGACTGAGTCAAAGCCTTTAGCTGCTGCTTCCAACCTTTTGACCCAGATGGTTTCAAAAGGATTGTTTTGTTTTCTAAAAACATGGCCATCTCTCCAATGCTTTCAAAGGGAGGGTTTCGACACCGTCACTTCTTTACTTAGGAAATGGTTTCAAAATAGATGCTTTTGAATTCGAAGTTTTGGACCCTTTTTCTATGATTGAAGTAAAACCCAAATGGTTTCGAAAGAGATAGTTTTAAATGGTTTCGAAACAAGTGCTTTCGACTTTAATGGTTTCGACCGAAACAGTTTTCAAAGAGGTAAAATTTTGATTAGTTTCGAAAGGTTTCCACATGTTTTAAATTGAACCCATAGTGCTTTCGGAATGATTGAGTTTTGACTGTTTCGAAAGGTTTTAATGAATGGTTTCGAAAGGGGTGGTTCCCCAGGGTTTCGAAAAGGTTGAAGGAAAAAGTTTTTCCCTATGTTTTAGAAAGGCAACACTTAAAGGTTTTAAAGAAGGATGTCTAAATGTTTTAAAGCTTTCGATGGAAAGACTTTTATTGGTTTTGAAAGTGACTTTCAATGGTTCTGAAAGCTAAGATTTAGCCTTTCGACCTAGATTAAGCAAAGGGTTTTATGTGGTTTCGAAGGGGTTACCTTCAAGGGTTTCGAATGGGTTGTTTAAAGGTTTAAACAAAGTTTTCGAATATATTGAATATGCAGAATAGCCTAAGTGTTTTCAAACTAAAAAGGACTTTAACTTATTTTGACAGGATAGCTAATCTTTATTAACATTCATCAACATTATTTTGAGTAAAGTATATATATCGTGGCAAAATTGCTTAAAGTAAAGCTAAGAATATATTTTCCTAATATAAGTATGAATTAACAGGTTAAATCATTTTGAAAAGGTTTTCAAGAAAAAAGATAAACGGTAGTTTACCTTAAGAAAATGATTCATAGTTAGTCCAGTTTGCTAGCAGTCGGCCTAGATTTCGGACAGTTAGTCCAGTTTGTGAGCAGTCAGCCCAGTTTTATGGATAGATAGTTTATTTATAGTATAACGGACCTTGCTATTATGTTGTGGACAGATAATTCACACATTACTTGTTTTATGGACAGATAGTCCATTTATTGGCATAAAGGTAATTTCTATTTTGATATAATCAGTTTGATTAACCAGTTTGATTGTAGGAAAGGATCACAAAATATATGTTTTGAAAAGGATATAAGTGAGGGGAAACCCGTTCCTTTAAGCACCGTGGTCTCACTTAATATTGGTCACCGAGATGTAACAGAATTATTCACACCAGGCTTTATGTCCGACTCGATGTTTTTGTTTCCCCGTAAACTCTCGGGTACTCAAAATTGATTTGAGTAGGCCGAGCGTTGAGCTTTTCAGGTTTTAGTCCTTATTGCAAATTAAGCTTCCAGAGAAAAACAGATGGCTGACATATAGATATTTAGGAGTTTCATTTTGTTTTGATTCCGCTGTGTATATTAAGTCAGATATGACTATATTGCGTCGATCAACCAAGGGAGCATCATCATATATTGCTCTTTGCATATTTTGTAAATGACATATTTAATAATTACCTGGGAAACATTATGGGATTATGTAATATGGATATGAATCAGTGTTTTGAAATGTAATCAGCAAAATATTTTTATGAAAATCTGTGATTTTGTTCATATTCATGTGCTTCTGATATTATGGATACCATTAACATTACAGTATTTTGTCACCGGATGTTAATACTGTGGATGATTGCAACATCTATAGTGCTTAGCTTTTGGTCTCTGGATACGGGATGTTACAATTTACCATCTAGCATAAAATTCAAGGGTGTTGATTCGTCTTTCACTTCGATATTTCCATTTTTGTTAAGGTCAAATATCGATAAGCGAAAATATTATTGCATCGATAAGATTTGCCTCCTTTTCCATTAATTTATAATGCAACCTCTAGAAAACCCTTATTTGAACCACCATATTTGGATATTACAGTAGTAAATTTACTATTTGATTGATTAGAGCAAACAACAATAGCATTGAGTATTTTAATGCGTATCTTGCAGTGCAAATGGAGGAAACTTCATGCACTTATTAAACGTATTAACCAATTTATAATTATTTGTCTATTATTTGAATTTGAATATACATAGAAGTATTAACTGAAATCATTGGCTTAACTCATCTTCGAATTAACCTCTAGATATAGATTGTATTGAAAATAAATAATACATTTTCAGGGTTACACAAGAAGTTAGTTTACATTTTTCATTAATGAAAAGAAAATCATCCAATCATTCTACTTCTTAGTTTGCTATGGAATATATGTTCATTTTGCAAAGAATTTTATGTTATCATGACTTGATTTGAACAAATGAGGAGATATATATTAGTAAACTATCATTAAATTGTTTTTCCCTTTGTAATTTTTTGTGGAATCAGAGGATGGTCCAACTACTTATTGGACTATAAGAACCTTAAATTGAGTCTATTTAGATCAATGATGAATCCCAAATATGTTATTAACTAATCTAGTCTTACACACACACACTCACATACATAAAGAGATTATCATCCTTTGTATATTTTTATTTTTCACAGCCTAGTGCTTTAGTTATTTGCTCGCCTTGATATTTTTTGGAATCCAAAACATATGGTTTTTGACTGCATGCATTACAAGTTGATTTTTCTTCTTGTTTTGTTTCTCTATCTAACGATCTTATTTTGTCTCTTTTTTATTTATCAATATTTTGAGTTATTCACTTGGTTATTGTCAATAGATAATTTGGGATTTGGATAGTGTCATGTCTGCATTCTTTCGAGGATATAGCCAAGAATATGCACATATTATTTTGAGAATGTAGCCATGATTAACCTATGAGGACCCATTGCTTCGACTCTCGAAGATCGACATTAATACATCCTCGGTATTTACGTGCCGTAGATCCAACTGCCGTATAAGCGGATTCTCAAGGGTGAGAAAGAAAAATAAAGACATAATAGAATCTCACATATATTATTTCAATAAAAACTATACAGTGGAAATTAATATACATTTATCAGAGTTAAAACATAGACCACAATAAATTCTTGTCCTTATAAATGTGGAATACTGTAGTACAAGAGTGTGGTGGAAATAGACCAAAATCTTCAAAAAAATCTTCTGCCTCTATGCTTTGAGCTCCATCTAGATTTCTTCTAAACTAAACCTGACTACTAGGCTTCCCAAGAAAATTTGGGTACCTAGAGTTTAAGGGAAAGAAAAATAAACTCCGGGCCAATCATGGGACTGGTGGGAACTCAAAATACGCGTTTTAAAAACAAAAAGGGTATCTTATATGACCATGCGGCACATAACCATGGAATAAGTTTTTACGTTATGATAACCAAATCATTCTTACGTAGAAATACTTGATAGTATTTTTAATGACATTTCTTTAAAAAAACATTTGCAGGTAAACTTATTTATTTTAGCCAAAATTATTACATTATTAAATTCCAGCTTACCACCTTGTAATACAAGGCTTTTTACATCTAAAATCGTACAGGCTCTTATTGGAGAATGGGTTTCCATACAAATGACCAGTTGAAGGGACTACCTTCTGACAGTACACCTTTAGAGGACTGAGGCATAGAACATCTGCCCTCTGCCAATACAAGATCGGCATACCTTTATCGCTGATAGTACTGAATATGTTATCACCCCGGTCGTTCTCGACCTATCCGAGGGCCCTCAAAGCATACATCCATAATAATTTATACCCAAACATCATAGCGGGTAGAAATATACCTTAAAGGGGGTGATCATATCCTAATGGTTGCAAACCACATAGCCTTGTTGCATCTACCCCGTTTTGGCCATTTTCGGGTGCGAGGCCTAAGGTAACGATTACCTTTTACTTTGCACACTTTACTTTGAATGCCACATCGCCATTCTATCGATCACCATAGACTTCTACAAACATACAACCTCTGAGCTCATACTTCTCAAAGAAGGATGTTAAGCTAAGAGAAGTTGTCTTCTTCGCCACCAAACAGATGTATGGTTATAAAAATCAATGATGAAGTTCAAGAATGCAGTGTCAGACATCCATCCATACAAGTACGCTCTGGGGTTGAACGAAACCGAAGGCACCCTACTACCACATTCTGTCTGGATTTATCCCAAGGATTGGTAGCGAGAAGTCCCTGTAACCCAAAGAGTTTTAGAAATGAAGAAACTATTGCTACTTTAGAATTTGGGAGCTAACTAGAATTATCAAAAAGCAGTCCTTTCACCTCGTAAATCCTCAGTCTACATCCTTAATTTTCTTTATCAGATCTTCATTTTCGAATGCATACATTAGTGCAAAGTGGTTTTCAGACAGGAATTACTCCATATCCGACCCCAGTTCCTTCGATCCAATCGTTGATAAAAAGAAGTCTTGTGAATAGGGAATCATTCTTTAATTTTTATTAAAATTTCTTCCGAAGATACATATTTATAAAAACATTCTTTCTTGTATATAAGGAACTGTTAAACCTCTTTATTAATTCCTTGATTACATAAAACCCTTTTTAAACTTGGAATAAATTGAAATCATTTCATTTTTCACTTATGAAAACATTAACAAAATCGTTTATTTAAGTCTTTAACAAAGATCTCTTAATTTAAAACTCATAATTTTGATTGATTTAAAGCCATGTTATCTAGGATGCTAATCCAGAACCAGTAAACATTATGTGAGTAGAATCTATAGAAAACATCTAATTCTACTCAATGTCAATTCCCATATTCAACAAATGCTATGGGCGGAATAACGGAAAAATTACCTTATTAATTCCATGAATAGTACAAGTTCCCTCTTTGGGATTTAACATTAATTATAAGAAGATCTTCTCTATAAAATCAAGGTTGTTTTTAGTTTAAATTTGGAAACTTTAAATCTTTTTATACTTAACTCTTTTCTGACATTTCGACCTTATCTATTCCTCGCCTAAGGAATAGCCAGGTGAGCCAGAGCACCGGTTACTCCTGAACATCTCCTTATTTTAAGCACCTCACATCCGCATCAAACGAATAGAAAAATCCAGTCTACTCGTCGGCTTTTAGAGCCAAGATTAAACCATTTTATTTACAATAGCTTTTCTTTATACCATTTATTTAAACTCTTTTAAATAAACCATAAAATACCAAACTTTATTTAAACGCTTAATTATCCATTTAAAAACATGTATAAAAGATTTGGAAAAGAATTGTTACGTTTAAAGCCATATTTCAAATGTTATAGAAAAGTACCGCGGAAAGTGTTTTTAACTATATTGATCAAAACAATTTTTATCACTTGAAGATTCATTTTTATTACTCAAATCACTTTTAGAACATTTTAAAAGATTTATAAGATTTATTACATATTTTTAAACAATTTTAAAATATCATTTTCAAAGAAATCTAATTTTGGATTTCGAACTGCAAAACCGTGATTTTTCAAAAAGCTTATTTTTACTCATATCTCATAATCTACTTGTCGAAATATCGATTTTATTTCTTCCTTGGAAAATTATTGGTATAATAGTTTAGAAAATTCTTAACTTGAAGAATTCCAAACTACATTCCATTCTTTACACTCATTTGACTTTTAGGGCAAGAAACGAACTACCATTACTAACGCGCCTATTTTCGACTAATTTTTTTGTTTCTTTTCAAAATTGACCAAAATACTTATAAATGTTTATAAAACATTTCAAACTGTTTTTAAATAGATTTAACTTTCCATATACACCATTTTATTAATTCAAGGAATGTGATTTCCTTTGTGCTTATCGACATGTATTTCTGTGACTTGCATATACATTCAACATTCATATTTAAACAATTAAACTTGATGATAAAAGCATATTAAGCATCCATTGCAAACATCATATCATCATCCAAAATATAATATAATAGTATAGGAGTTCTCACCTTCATTTTCCCTTCAAGCTAATAGAAAATCGGCTATCGCTCCGCTAGCATGAAATTAAACTTCACGAAATCGGGCTTTGGACCCTTAAAGTGGCTTGGCCTAGCCTTGGTGCTCACTGCTTAAGTTGTGTGGCGTAGTTGCCGTGGACTTTGGAAGAGTAGAGGAGGTGTTTAGAACTAGTTTTGGAGTGGACCGATATTATAAACTAGTGTATACATTTTCCTCTTTTATTCAATATGTTTTTTTTCTAACTTTTCTAAATATTTTTTATGAATAAGAGGTCAATGAGAAGCTCTTAGAAAGTTTGAAAAGAAGAGGAATAAGAAGTGGAATGGTATTAGGAATTTTGTGAAAAGAGGGGTGGTATTTATAGGAAATGAAGAGTGTAAAAGTATCCATGCATACATCATCATCTTCATCGCCATTGTATGGCTTCACCAGCTCACCTCCTCCCTGCCTAGGTATGAAAATCATCCCCCTCCATGCGCCCATCACTTCCATCATCTCGCGTATGCATATGTTGACTTATGTATGCTTCAGGAGTAAGAAATCTTAAAATATCTTATATATTTTATATTATACTTTTATACTTAATTTATTTATATATGTATGTTTATGTGCATGTTATCATGTGTATGTGACATAAATATGTATGTACATGTAGGTGCACAACACTTCGAACGTCTTTGACCAACTTTCGTTCTTTAAATCGTTGAAATCCGAAGAACCGATTATCGGTCACATTTTCACTTATTTGTTAACGTACATACATTTGTAAAAAAAAATCAAAATTAAATTTCTTACCATTTTAAACTAATTAAAATGATCATATTTGAATTATAAAACCATATAAATTAATATTAAAAATTATTTACAAAAAATGCTATTATACCAATAAAGCGATATCGATTTTTCCTTATATTTCCAAATCAAGTATATATCTTTATAAAACTATTATAAATGATTCATTATCACTTTATGACTATTCAAAATGAATTTCATCATTTAAAATAATTATTATATCATCAAATCTCAAGTTAAATTAAATAATTCTATTATTTAAATACAATGTCAATTTATCGATATAAATTTCGAGGAAACTATTTATTCAAAATAAATTACTATTACTTATTATTACTTGAAACAATATTACTTGAATTATCACCCTTTTGTTTGCATAAATTTAAAAATAAATACAATTTATAAAAGTGATAAATTGTCGGGTCGTCATAGACTCCCCCTTAAAAAAATTCGTCCTCGAAATTTCCCATATAAAATATCCAAAGGTTTGCTCAAAATATTTGTTTTTAAACTTATACCTGTTCGATGTATATAGATCACTTGTACGCAATATCCGATTCGATCTTCCATTCGAATCCATAACTTTACTTCCGAACTAGAATTGATCTTCTGATCCTTTAATGTGGACTCTGACCAGACTTCCTGATCAGAACTTTAGTTCTACTTGCACAGTCTCAACTATGATAGAAGATTCAAGTATCTAGCCATAAACCCTCATCAATGTTCATCGTAAAGAATCAAGTGATAAATGTCTTTCAGATAAGTGTCAAACACATCAAAGTTTTGTATTCGAATCTTAGATTAAATCTTGCGATGAAACAATCCACAGACTTCATATGTATTTATTAATCTTTCAAAAAAATTATGAAAACATTTCATAAAACTTTCATTATTCATTCAAACTTTTATAAAGATACTTCTTTATACATAACCATTTTACATTTTTATTTCCAAATATTTCAACTTAAAGAAAACATTTCTTTTCAAAAGAAAAACATCGTTTTATTTTATTATAATACATTTCTAACGTAGCTTAATAGTTTCTAAAAACTTATTTTCAAAATAATCCATTAAACTGATAAAACCCAATAAACTTCCTTCAGCTAATATCAAATGTGAAAACATTCTTTATTTAGTTAAAACTTTCTTTATCAATTACTATTCCTTTAATAATTAAAGCTTCCTTTATATATGTTTATGTACACACATTCTTTACTTATACCAGTTTTAACACTTAAAATGTATTTAAATACTTATTCAAAAGTTATATGTATATTTTACAAGATTTTCAATATAGAATCAAAGCGATTAAATCAATTATTACCATAACATTGTTATAATGAACTTCACTTTTCAATTATAATTTAAACTCATAACATTTCTATCTTTATATAAAAGATTCCAATATTTGTTATTATCTTTAAAATCCCATTATTAAAGATTTAAATATACGCACAAGGTTTCTTCCAAAGTGTCATTCAAGGATTTAAAAACAAATGTTGCTAAAATGTCATTTACTACAAACCTAAAACCATTCATTAATAACTTTAAATATTTATTTTAAAGAACGGAACAAAGGAGAAGTTAGGACGACATCATATTATAAATTCTCACATGCTTACATCATTAAAAAAAATTGAAGCTTGGGTCCAAAAAGAAAAAAATCCCCTCTCTTCCTTACTGTAATGCAATTCAAAACACTAAATCAAAAATAAACATCCTATCCATACACAAACATACTAGAATTATCCTTGATTCCCCAAACGTTACTCCTATTCTTCTAAGTTCGAAGATAATGGTGGACTCCAATATCTCAGGTCAATCATCACTTCACCTTCTCCTTCTTCGTTGCTATCCAGTTCATCATCGGTCTCATTCCCATTCTCTTTTGGTATCTTTCCTATTACCTGGGGTAGCCAGGCTGGTTCCGTGGGACATGTCCCATGCCGATTGGTATTCCAGGAATGACCACTTATGACGAACCAAAAATCCATACCCTTTGAATCAACAATAATCCACACATGTACGACCCAAAAAGAACAAACTGATGGAAAGTCAAGAGAAAGAAAAGAAGAGAGAAGAAGAGAAGAGAAGAGAAGAAAGAGAGAAGATAGAACCAAATAGAACAATATAGAATCTCATATCGCAGCGGATAATATATAATATCATATCAATGATCTTTACAAAACAGAAATTGTATATACATACATTCATCAGAGTTCAAAAATCAACAATAGTTATCAACTTGAACAGTTATAATAACCTGTCCTCACAAATGCTGATAATATACAACAACTAACCAAGCACAGCGGATAATCAAAACAAGTACGTGTATACAAAAATGAAGATCTCCAGCTCTCCTGCTGAAGCTTCAAAAGCATCAAATCTGGACCTGTAAATATACTCGATCTGACCCAAGCATTAAAAGGGAAGAATGCCCGGATCAGTCTGGTAAACTAGCATGAGAAACACACTCAACTGAATCTATTAAATTACCAAATTTTTCCTTAGTTTTCAAAACAAAAGTATCTCGTAAGACAAGTCCACACATAAACACGAACGTGTTTTTACCTTACGATAACTAAAATATTTCATATCAAATGTCATGTTATATTATAGTAGTGTCTACTATATACAAATAATATTAATCTTAGCCAAAATTGTTACATTGATTAAATTCCAGCATATAGCCTAATTGGGTAATACAATCAAAATGGCAAGCACGTGGTGGAGTTTAGATTTCCATACAAATGACCAGGTGAAGGGACTACCTTCCGAAGGGGTATAGCTCTAGATGGATGTCCTGTGGCACAGAACATCTGCCCTCTACCAAAACAAGACCGGCCTACCTCTATACTAGATGGTACCGAATATGTTATCCTCCGATCGTTACCGACCTTTACCGAGGGCCCTCTAGCATACAAACCACAATAATCAGATACACGACATCATAGCGTGTAAAGATATATCTAGAAGAGGATGATCATACCCTAATGGGAGCGACCCACTTGGCCTTGCCGCATCTAACCCTGTCTTGGTCATTTCCGGTTGATGAGGCCTAACGAGGTAACGATTACCTTTCAAAATCACATATCACATCACTTTGAATGCCACACGGCCATTTCCGTTGACTACTAATTGTCTTCCGTAAAAATACAACCCTTAAGCTCGTACGTCTCAAGGTGGGTGTTAAGCTAAGAGAAGTTGCCTTCTCCGCCACCATTGATGTACGTTTGTAAAAACCAATGTACATAATCTATAGAAATGCAATGTCAGACAATCATCCGTACAAGTTGTCCAGGAACAGGACAAACCGAAGGTACTTTCCTACCACATCCTGTCGGGAAATCCCTAGGATTAGTAGTGAATAGTCCTCGCATTGGATATTTCATAATGAAGAGACCACTGCTACTGGATGTATATTGGGATTTTAACCCCAAACGATCAACAAGCAGTCCCCCACTATGAAAATTCGAAATATCAATATCATCAATAAGCAACCTGCACAATCGTCGCATATATGTTGGTCCGAAGTGGTTTTCGGATAAACCGATCCCGGTCTCTCCACACCAACAACGCAAAAGCGTTTTTCAACCTCACACAGCAACTAAGTCTTATAGACTTATCACGTTTCCAACTTTCAACTTGATATCCTTCGGGCCAAGAAGGAAGCTCGAGAGATTGGAATAATACTCCGTGCTATACGAATCAACATCCACAACACAAATGATAATCAAGCCTACACAGAAGGCGCGTACTAAGTGTACGACTAAATAGTTCCCACATCAAGTGGAGGAACTAAAATTTGGAAAAGTCTGATAGTCGGTTATTTAACGATCAAAACAAACAAACAAATATTCAGCACCATAACAATCACTATGCCCTTTTTGTTAATCTTTTATTAATTTAAATCATTGCCAAATATTCACTTCAATTTATCTTTAAAAGATATAATCTCAAAACATTTCAACATTGAAAAACATTTCCAAATACTTATTTAATAATAAGTAATTCACACTATAATTTATTTTCAACATTTGGAATGTATTCAATATATTTAAATCAGGATTAAGTATATATTTAATCTTTGAGGAAAACATTCTCTTAAATATCTTTTATGGGGTTAAAACGAATGTTGCGCAAAACATCGTTACGACAACCCAAAATCACTAGTATAGGGATTCGAAAATAATAGAGATATATAAATCCCAATACTATACAAAACGTTTCCTTTCAAAAATCATTTACTATAACAACAGTGTTATAGTCCATCATTTCCTTACTTCTCGAAAACGTCTATTTCAACAATGAATGTTGAACTGTGTATTCGATACTTAACACATTTTAAAACAAATTTAAATCGTATTAATTCCATTTAAAATATCACTTTAAAATCCTTTTAAATTTGGAAATCATCACTTTAACACTTTTAATTTTCCGAAATAGGCCCAATGCTGCAACAGCACCAAATACATCAATCACGGCAATCGAAACATCATATATCGTATGATAACAGCATATATCACAATATCTGTAAACAAATCAATATTGTTGAGGAATCCAATCGGATCCCTCCAACCTGTCACCTGCAACAAATATACATATTAGAATATGTGTACAATATCCGCTTCAAGGCAAACGCGTGTACAAAGGGTCATCCGCTCATACACGGGAACGTATAGGGTCATCTGCTCCACTAGGTAGGTATATATCCAAATATCAACCAACATATCATATATCATCCAAAAAATCATCAATAATCATATAATGTATTTATTCTCACTTATATAAAATATCAATGAGTCAGAAAGAGTGAGTTGTACTCACATTGCTTGTAGTCGCGATTTCAGCATTTTATTCCGAATAAAATTAAACGACCGTTTAATTTTACCCAAAATTCATACTAGCTCCAATCATCTCCAAAACAGTTCCTTCATGTAATGTTTGTCCATACGAACCCAACGCAATTCATTTCGTACGAAACGGACCTCGTATCAAAAAGATATGCAATTTAGAAGTTAATACGAATTTATATAAATTAATTTCAATTTCAATTTCTATTTTATATTTTAAACCCTATTTTTTTCCTGGCCGTTGATTTTCAAGATTTAGATCTAGGCCATGCGTTTATTTTCTTCCCCCTTTTGTTTCTAACTCGCGAACAAACAACCCAACCTGCCGCCTCTAACCCTAATTGCCACGGCCCCGATTTTGATCGTGACGATGATCAAGCTACGTTAAATGAACTCCCACTCCACCACGAACCATCGGCCAGAGACCGGTGACTCAAAGCTTCGCCATCGCCTCGAAAACAGTGCACGGACGTGTGTTGTTCATTATAAATTTGCCATCGATCCATAGCTTTAATCTCGATCATAGCCATATGGATCTATAGATCTCGTCTTGCTCTTCGTTTTTGCAGTTGGAAGTTTTTTGAAACAAGGCATGGATTGGAAGAAATCGAGGAGGAAAGAAGAAAATTTCCTGGCCATCGAAATAACAATGGCTTCCAGCCCTAATTAACTAGGGTTTTAGTGAAAATTGTGAAATATGGAGGCCTTTTACAGAAAATTGCAAAACACTATTCATCCGAAATTTTTCCGAACTCGAAACGAAGCATGCTGCCTCACGTTTATAATGTTCTACCCCTATTCCAAACAAAATGGAATATATATTGGGATCCAATTCGATCGTATTTGGAAGATAGGTTTTTGAATCGACTAATTTAAATTTAAAATTCACTTGAACAGATTTCTATGCGTTTTAGCTTGCCCCGGACAAATCGTAAATCCGATTGAAACGAAATTTGAAATCTTACAATAATTTAACATTACGGATCCGATGGAACTAGTTTCGTCGAAATCCAAGACTGTATGAAAAATGGCTATTTTTACTCGTCAATTAAATATTAAAATAGTCAATTTCTACAAATTAACTTCTAATTCGATTTTAAAAGTTCTCTAACATCATTCTAAATCAAATAAGATTTAATATAACTTTACAAATCATTTTTATTCATATTAAAGCCAATTTCTAATTATTTCAGCAATTTCAAATATTAAATTAACTATTTAATTATCTAATTAAATCTAGATATTCGAAATATAAGTTATTCGACTTATAAAATTTACTTTTAAATATTTAAAATTAATTAAATATACGAATTTCAAATGATAGAAATTCTGGGTCGTCACACCACTCCTTCTTCTTCTTCTTTGATTCTTCGTTGTTTCTTTCTATCTCGTTCTAGTTTATAAATGAACTGGATGATCCCTTCTGCCATACAACATGCTCTCCGCCAATATCCCATACTACATTGCTACATTCACTTGATATGATAGCACCAGGGTCTTCCATCGGCTCTGATTCTTCCTATATGAGCTTTATTTCCCCTTCCATGGGTTCTGCTTCTTCTTTCAATGGCTCAATCTCATCTATTAGTTACAAAATGGAGCCAGCGGAATCTGTTATCCAATTTCCCCTGAGGCCTGCATGGTTTCATCATAGCTAGATATCATTATTACTTCTGGAGCTAGGGGCATTATAAGCATTCCGACTATAGGGTATCCATCCTCACCCCTACGTGTGTATGGGGCATATTCTTCCTCGATTGAATACCCACCATTACTAGGCGGGTATTCTGGCTGCTCCTCTTCGTCGCTCGAGAGAATAATGAGGCTATCCTTCTCGCCCCAATTCGCTCTAGAAGACTCCCTTTTCACATAACTTTCCCCATACAGTTTCTATAAGGCAAAAAATTGTTTTTTAGACACAAGTAGTACGTAATTGCTAGCGTATTCTTAGTAGAGAGGTTTGGTCAATACTTAGAAAATGCTTTGAGATTTATTTCTAAATATGACTTTTAAGATTATTTGTACAAAATGTTTATCATTTTGAAAACTCTTTGAAAATTTTACAAAATCATTCTTTCCTTTCGAAATATATATATATATATATATATATATAGGTAAAAATGATTTCTCATAAAACCAAATTCATTTGTATACGTATTAACAAATACACACCCATATATACTCAAATTCATTCTAGGGTGTTACTAACCCTATCTCTAATGAGTTACACGTCCTAGGGCATTACAAACCCTATCTCTGAGAGTCTTTTACCCATATCAGGCTCAGGTATTCGCTCAACCTAAACTCTAATACCACGTTGTGAGGACCCGTTTCTTCGACTCTCAAAAATCGACACTGATATATCCTTGGTATTCATATGCCGTAAATCTAAGTGCTGGCAGATTCTCATGGGTGAGAAAGAAAAATAAAGACAGAATAGAATCTCACATATGTTATTTCAATAAAAATAGTACAGCGGAAATTAATATACAATTATCAGAGTTAAAACATGGACAATTATAACTTCTTGTCCTTACAAATTCCGAATACTATAGTACAAGAGTGTGGTGGAAAAAGACCAAAATCTTTAGAAAAATCTTCACACTCCATGGTTCGAGCCCTATCCAGATTTGTTCTAAATCAAACCAAACTACTAGACTGCCCGAGAAATTTTGGGCATCCAGAGTTTAAGGAAAACGAAAATAAACTCCAGGTTAGTCAAGGGATTGTGAGAACTCAAAATACGCATTTTGAAAACAAAAAGAGTATCTCATAAGACCACGTCGCACATGAACACAAAACGGGTTTTTACGGTATGATAACCAAATCATTCTTACGTAGAAATACTTGATATTATTTTTAATGACATACCTTTAAAAAACATTTGCAGGTAAACTTATTAATTTTAGCCGAAATTGTTACATTATTAAATTCTAGCAGATCACTTAGTAATACAAGGCTTTCTACATCTAAAATCGTACACGCTCTTATTGGAGAATGGGTTTCAATACAAATGCCTAAGTGAAGGGACAACCTTCTGGTAGCACATCTCTAGATGAATGTACCGAGGCGTAGAACATATGCCCTCTACCAACACAAGACCATCCTACCTTTCTCACTGTATAGTACCGCATATATCATCACCCCAGTCGTTCCTGACCTATCACAGCATACATCCACGATGAGTTAAACCTGAACGTCATAGCGGGTAGAAATATATCTAAAAGGGGATTATCATTTCCTAGTGGTTGCAAACCACATAGCCTTGTTACATTTACCCTGTTTCGGCCATTTTCGGGTGTGAGGCCTAAGGTAACGGTTACCTTTTACTTTGCACATTTTAATTTGAATTCAACGTTGCCATTCTACGATCACATTGACTTCCACAAATATACAACCTTTGAGCTCATACGTCTCAGAAAAGGGTGTTAAGCTAAGAGAATTTTCGTTCTCTGCTACCAAACAGATGTATGGTTATAAAAGTCAATGATGAAATCTCAAGAATGCAGTGTTAAGCATCCATCCAAACAAGTTCATTCTAGGATTAAACTAAACCGAAGGCACCCTCCTTCCATATTCTGCCAAGATTTATCCCAAGGATTGGTAGTGAGAAGTCCTTGTAATCCAAAGAGTTTACAAGATGAAGGAAAAATACTACTTTAGTATTTGGGAGCTAACCAAAATTATCAACAAGCAATCCTTTCACCCCAAAAATCCTTAGTCTTCATCCTTCATTTTCTTTATCCGGTCTTCATTTTCGAATACATAAATTGGTTCAAAGGGGTTTTTGGATAGGAATTACCCCATATCCGACCGTGGTTCCTTCGATCCAATCATCGATGAAAAGATGTCTTGTGAATAGGGAATCGTTCTTTGATTGATTAAGTCCATTTTATCAAAATCTCTTCTGGAGATATATATTTCTAAAAACATTCTTTCCTATATATACAAAATTACTAAATCTCTTTATTAATTCATTGATTACTTAAAACCCTTTTTAAATTTGGAATAAATTGAAACCAATTCATTTTCCACTTAGGAAAACATTTCCGAAATCATTTCATTTAAATCTTTAACAAAGATTTATTAATTCAAAACTCATAATTTTGATTGAGTTAAAACTATGTTATCTAGGATGTTAATCCAAAATCAATAAATATTAAGTGAGCAGAATCTATGGAAATCATCTAATTCTACTCAGTATCAATTCTCATATTCAGCAAATACTCTAGGCAGAATAATGGCGAAATAACCTTTTAAATTCCACGAGCAGTACGAGTTCCCTCTTCGGGATTTAACATGAAGTATAAGAAGATCATCTCTATAAAATCAAGGTTGTGTTTAATTTAAAATTTGAAAATTTTAATCTTTTTTACTTAACTCGTTTTCGATATTTCGACCTTATCTATCCCTCGCCTAGGGAAGAGGGTAGGTGAGCCAAGGCACTGGTTGCTCCTGAAAATCTCCTTAGTTTAAACAGCTCACATCCATGTCTCACGAATAGAAATTCCAATCTACTTATCAACTTTTAGAGCTAAGATTAAACCACTTTATTTATTTTTTGAGAGAAATGTGTGATCCTCTAAAATAGAGGAGAGCATACATGTAAATATATATATATATATATATATATCACAGAAAATAAGGTGCTGGCAACATGCCTGGCAGGTAGCTAATCATAGTACAACAAACAAAGGAAAGAACTTAGGTCCCCTAGAATGAGCTCCGGCAAGGCCACCGCCCGTTACACCCCAATATCGGACTCCGATAAGGCCACCGTCCAGTAATGAGGTGATAGAAGTACTTAAAAAATCTATGAAGTAACTCGGCTCCAGTGATACTAGAAGACAGCTCCATCTGAGTAGGAAACGCCATGCTGCAACTCAGAAAATCCAAAAAGAACGCCTCGCTACAGATGCGAATGTTGAAAAACGCCACTCTATAGACTCGGAAGAAATGAAGAGAGCACCTCGCTATAAAAGTGAATCATCTGGAAAGTAAATGCCACACTAAAGATGTAGAAGAACTGAGAAGAACTCCTCACTGCAAACAGAAATCCTGCCATTAGCAATCCTATGAACGTGCAAAAAGAATCTAACCCCATTTTGACCAAAACCTATATCTGTAAAAGGAACTAAAGAAAATTATAAGAATAATACACATATTTGTATATAAATGAAATTTATAAACAGATATATGTATTAATGAAATAAAAGTAAAGATACAAAAGCCAAGATAATAGGACAGAAAAACAATAAAAATTAGAAACAGACTAAAAAAGAATCCATGACCAGAAGAAGTTGAAAATGTAAAAATAAAACAAAAAACAAAATTAAAACAAATTAAAACTTATCCTTATGCACCTCTAAATCGAAAACTAAAATTTATTTATACTAGCTTTTCTTTATACCATTTATTTGAACTCTTTTAAATAAACCATAAATTCCCAAAAAATTATTTAAACACTTAATTATCCACTTTAAACCATGTATAAAATATTTGGAATAGAAATATTAAGTTTAAAGCTATATTTTAAGTGCTGCGGAAAAGTGCTATAGAAAGTGCTTTTTTAAGCTATATTGTTCAAAACGACTTTTTATCACTTGAAAATTCGTTTTTGTTACTCAAATCACTTTTAAAACATTTTAAAAGATTTATAAGATTAATTCCACGTTTTTAAACAATTTTAAAATATCGTTTTCATAGAAATCCAGTTTTGGATTTTGAACTGCAAAACCGCGATTTTTCAAAATGCTTGTTTTACTCATGTCTCAATATTTACTTATCGAAATCTCAATTTTCTTTCTTCGTCAGAAAACTATGGATATAATAGTTTGAAAAATTCTTATCTCGAAGAATTCCGAGCTATATTCCATTCTTTACGCCCGTTTGACTTTTAGGACACGAAATCGTGAAATACCACTACGCGACGCGCCTATTTTGACTAAATGTCTCATTTCTTTTCAAACTTCACCAAAACACTTTTAGATGTATATAAAACATTTCAAACTCATTTTAAACTGTTTTTAAAGAGGTTTAATTTTTCATATACACCACTTCATTAATTCAAGGAAAGCGATTTCCTTTGTGCTTATCGACGTGTATTACGGTGACTTGCATATGTATTCAACATTCATATTTAAACAACCAAACTTGATGCTCAAAGCATATTAAAAATCCATTGAAAAAATCATATCATCATCCAAAATATAATATAATAGTTTAGGAGTTCTCACCTTCATTTTCCCTTCAAGCCAATAGAAAATCGACTGTAGCTCCGCTATCACGAAATTAAACTCCACGAAATTAATTTTGGACCGTTGTAGTGGCTTGGCCTAGCCTTGGTGCTCATGGCCAAGGTGGTGTGGGGAGTGGCCTTGGACTTTGGAAGAGTAGAGGAGGTGTTTAGAACTAGTTTTGGAGTGGATCGGTATTATAAACTAATGTATATATTTTCCTCTTTTATTTGATATTTTTCTTCTAACTTTTCTAAAATATTTTTTTATGAATAAAAATCCATTAGAGAGGCTCTTAGAAAGCTTGAAATGAAGAGGAAGATGAAGTGGAATTTTATTAATAATTTTGTGAGAAGAAGGGTGGCATTTATTGGAAAAGAAGAGTGGAAAAGTGTCCATGCATATATCATCATCTTCATCACCATTATATGGCTTCACCAACACACCTCCCCCTTCCCTAGGCATGGAAATCATCCCCCCTCCATGTACCCATCTCTTCCATTATTTCATGTACGCATATGTTGACTTATGTATGCTTAAGAAGTAAGAAATCTTAGAATATCTTATATATTTTATATTATACTTTTATACTTAATCATATTTATATATGTATGTTTATGTGCATGTTATCATGTGCATATGACATATAATGTATGTACATGTAGGTGAGTAACACTTCGAACGTCTTCGAACTACTTTCGTTCGTTAAATCATTGAAATCCGAAGAACCAATTATCGGTCACATTTTCACTTATTTATTATTGTATATATATTTGTAACTAAATTCAAAAATGAATTTCTTATCATTTTAAAGTAATTAAAATGATCATATTTGAATTATAAAACCATATAAATTAACATTAAAAATTATTTACAAAATTTGTCATTATACCGATAAAGCAATATTGATTTTTCCTTATATTTCCAAATCAAGTATATATCTTTATAAAAATAATATAAAGATTCATTACCACTTTATAACTATTAAAAATGAATTATAATCATTTAAATAATTATTTTGATAATTAAAGTAATTATTAAATCATTAAATCTCAATTTAAATTAAATAAATCAATTATTTAAATACATTGTTAGTTTCTCAATATAAATTTCAAGGAAAATATTTATTCAAAATAAGATTACTATTACTTTTTTTACTTGAAACAATATTTTTTGAATTATCCACCTTTTGTTTGCATAAATTTAAAATAAATACAATTTATCAAAGTGATAAATTAGCGGGTCGTTACAAAGCACATTATTTTAAGGATGTGGCCATATAAGGGCACGTATATTGTTTTGGAAGGTATATGTATAAGATGGTGCATCGATTATTTTAAGGATGAGAATATTATAAAGCTTGTTGGTAGTTTGGATGATATGGTGGATGTGTAGTTAGCATATGGATTCACACACGTATATTACTTGTTGGTAGGCTAATGTGATGATTAACCAAGTTATTTTGAGTTTATGTGATAATTTTGATGATCTATGTTGATTTACATATATTTATTTGTGTATGCATATTTAGACAAACCTGAGTTTACTATGTACTTTTGTAATGGGAAATTATATTGTAACTTACCTCATAAGAAGCTTTAAGATTTGGTTAAGTGTTGTATTTGGGGAATTATGGGGACAAAATGCTTTTAAAGGGGTGATTGTAACGACTCAAAAATTTGACACGGTTAATATTAAATTATTTAAAAATTAATTTTTAATTAAAGAGTGAATTGGATATTGTATTTGTAACCTGTGTAGGTCTTTCCAATTTGGTAAGTTTCAGCTATAAATTCGTTAAATTTGAATTATAGTTTGGAAGATAAGATTTTTTCAACTTATAAACGATTACGTGGTTGTTTCGGGCTAAACTTGGTACACGACCCATAACTTGGCTTAATGATCATTTAAATGAAGCTACAAAACCCTAGTCGTTACCTTTATCCTCATTTTCAACCCTAATCCTAAAATCCCATAATCACTTTCTAATGGCAAATCAAATATTAATTCAAATTCATTTAAAAATTTAGAATGTCGAATAACCATAGAATAATGTATCCAAATGATCGTCCAATAAGGCGAATTAATGACATGTGGTCAATTGTCATAACAAGGCTCGTGTCAACTTGAAATCACATTCAATGGGAGAACTTAGAAAAATCGGGGGTGAAACTAGTTACAATCGAAGGATCTCGTTGCGCAAAGTTCAATGGTGGTCTTAACTGCACCAATTGAAATCGAGGTTAGCTGTAATTTGCATCTGAATATTGATGGCAGCGGGTTTTGGGTGGCAACAATTAATGTTGGAGGCAGCGGCGTGGGCATGGATTGGAATGGCTTGGCGAGCTAAGGCAAATGGCGGTGGCTGGAGGCGTCAATTCTAGCTAAGGTGGCGGCTATGGCACTGTACAAGTTGATTATGGTGGAGTATCGATCAGATGCAGGTGTGATACTTGGTCGGGAAATTTGCAGGTAAGTCCTTATACCTTTATAAATAATGAATCAGATCTTGGATCCTCTAATCTCCATAACTTTTATGTACAAACCTCGTTTCATATGCAACTTTTTTAAATGGAGTTATAGAATTTTTTTGGACAATTCGACATGTGGATTGTCGGTTTTTAAACTAATTACAAAAGCATGTTGGTATGGTTAAATGATTTTAATTATTTATATTTTAAAGTATTAGATAAATATTCATCAATGAAAATGTGCATTTGGATATATGCAATGTTATATTGATGATTATTTGGTTGTTGCGATGTTTTGGATATATTGTGCCTCAATTAAATTGTTAATTAAGGCATTACAATATTATTGGACGATGAATATTTAACTATATTAATTGTTGATTTAAAATGGAAAATAATTAACTAATATAAAATATATGAAATTTTAAATTTTAGGGAAAATTGATGAAGAAATGAAAATATGATAATTTATAAAATTTGAGTGACATTTGTAAATAACGGTGATTTAACAAACTTTATTGAAATTAATGTGAGAAATTTAATAGGGTCATTATTTATGAACCTCTAAGAAAATTCATAAATAATAACGGAAAACTAGATTTTTAAATTAAAATTGAGAATTTTATTGTTATCTATAAAATAAAGTGAGATTTCATAAATACTATGATGTTTGTAAGTATTTTATTATTTTAAGTAAGCGACAATATAATTATTTTAGGGGGTCTAAGGAAAATATTACCTTTATTGGTGAGTAATAAAATAAAAGACATTTTTGAAAACGACATAATAATAGTAAAGATATGTTTCTGAAAGTAGTTAGGTTTAATTATTACTATTTTGAGACAAATAGTAATAAAGAGGAATTTTGAGATCTAAAGTGCAGTATCATTAATTTTGAGTTAAATAACAATAAATTGACTATGAAAAATAGTAGTGTAATTTATGGCTCGTTTGAAATTACGGGAGCCGTAACTAGTCAAAGCGAAGCACTCTTGACTTCTAGGGCTTTGACAGCTTTAAGCCGTCATTGGTTAGTTTCGTACCCAAAAATTCTTATCCGAACCTCAATCGGGTCTTGGACGTTTTTTACCCTTCGTTTTTTCGTCACGTGAATTTTTTTTGCAAAACGGGATCCCCGTAGCTGGTCTATGATTTACCATCGTCGGAGAGTGGTGCCCCATGGTACTGCTCCGTTTCAAATCCATGCACCTATTTCTAAAAGTCATACGACACTTTTTCGACATTTTGGACTTATTTTGATGTGAAGTAGTTGTACTATTGTTTTGTAAAGTAATTTGACAGAAATTACTATTTTTGAGTAAATTAATATTTTTTGAGTTATTTGAGATAACAAATATGTAATAATAAATTTTTGAAGTGCATTATCGTTTTTGAGGGGTTATTATTGTTTTGAAATAAAGTAAGTAAAATAATTTATAATAAACAATAATAGAACGATTGCATACTTAAGAGGGAATAATAGATACCTTAATTTGGATGGTTGTAGCAAATATGATTAATCATTGACTAAGACTATCACATACGTTTTTTGTATGACAATGGAATCGCATTAGGATTAATATGCAATATATTGCAATTATTCCTAGAAGATGATGGGTAGATAATTATGTTTTTGATGTCTTGTTACTAATATAGAGTAGTTAGCATAAGTTTAATGAGATTGATATTATGTTTCTATTTTGGAGTAATTAGTGCAAACTTATTCAATGTATACCTGCATTTATGTTGTTTATGATGTGTTAATAATAGTGGGTGATTAGTACATATTTTTGCATATTCATTGTGATTGGTTTATTTGATATTTTAGGGTTGACACTGAATATTGTTGGATTTGTGTGATGTTTAATGGTTGGTTGTTATTATTGTTGTTACCTCATATTCACAATGATTGACTATGATTGTTGATTATAACTATGTGTGTTTGATTATGAAAGGGTACATAGGAAGCCTTTCCATATGCATTAGCTCTTGAACCTATGACTTAAGGGTAAACTATAAGATGCAGTCCAAACATAGTTGAACATCCTTTTCTTTTCCTTCTATTGATTTGTGAAGTTTGTAGGCTGGACTTAAGGAGGGAGTAAAGCTCTAGATATTGATCAGATTCACAGATTGTGAATTAGTATATTACTCTTTCAAATGATATGCTCTTTATATAATTAATGGCGATTAATGTATTGAAAAGTGTATATATTATTTGATTTATTGAATATTGTATGATGTTTATATTGTTGAGATATGTATATTTTTATTTAATTTTGCTTTGAGGATATCGAACTTTGTTCGTAGTTTTATATTTTTAATTGATATAACCAACGTCTCATTGGTTTTAATCTCTATAACAACCCTGCTTTCTACCTCGTAAAATAAATAAATTTGATTAAAATAGCAATATTCAAATTTGATTTTTGGTAATTATTATTTTGAAAATAATATTCGTATTTATTTGAAGTCTATTTATTAAAAGATTTTGTTTTAATAAATTGAATTAAGTTAATAAATCATTTTCGAATAATATAGTGAAATCTAGTAAAATGTTATTTTTAAAGTTTAAATAATTTTTATGTGATTAAAATAGTGAAAAATAAATAAGCGGACATTGAAATGAATGAAATTGGGTAATTATCGAAATATAATTCGTAATTAAAGTGTAAATCGGTTTAAACTAGATTGAATTGAAATAGAGCCCAATACGCAAGCCCATTTTAAATTCACATGTTTCTCCCTTGTTCAAGAACCCCTCTCTTTTACTTCAGCCCAAAATCCTCGGTAGCCTTAACTTCCCAAAAACTAAAATCGTGACAAACTTAAAATAAATTGTGTCCCCTTGCGCTTTGGGTTGACATCATCGATGATGCCCTAACACACAACAAGAGGTAGTTGTGATACAACATGGAGAGGGGTGGCACACGTGTTCGAGCATGGGAAGTTGACGGCAAAGAAAACCAAGACAATGAAGCGAAGCCTGGCATATGCGATGACGATGGGGAATTTGCGAACTTCAAGGATCATATAGGAAAATGCCACGACGTGGTCAACAACAGTAGTTGTAGATGTGCGTTCGTACAGTCCTAAGGGCAGTTGTGCTTATGCGTATATGGATGAACGATGCAAGGTCATTGTCAATAGCAAATGGCGACATTTGGACTGATACGCAAGCAATGGAAGAGACACATCAATTTTTCCTCTGGATTTGGAGGCAGTAAAGGATTTCGCTATGGATTTTGGTGAGTTTTGTATTCGCATTTATATTAGTTTCCCTTTACCGGCTATATATATATCCCGATAAGATTTCATTGCTTGGTTGAATTGATTGGGAAAATTGATTGAACTGCTTGATTGAAATATTTGTTTGGGAAATTGGATTTGATTTTGGGTTTGATGTTGAGACTTGTGCATATTGGACCGTCAAAATGCAAAGGAGATTCCATCTGATTGCATTATGACTTATGTTGTTTATTATATGTTGTGTGCATTATATGGATGACTAGAATTCAATGTAATTCTACTTGGGCCATGCGTTAAAATTTATATTGATGATTAGTTGATGATTTTGAAGAATTTTGCTCCATGACTTATATTTTGGACGTTCAATTTATTTTCTAGTTTTAAAATATTTTTGAAAACTTCGACAACTTATTTTTGGTATTTAAAGTTAAATTGAAATATATTTATAAATAAATAAAAGTGGTTGGAAAATAAAACAATTTATTTGAATTTGTTTGGATATAAATGTTTAGTTGAAAATAAAATAGAGAATTTTCAATATATTGGAATGTATGGAATTTTTATAAGTATAACTAAGAGGTTTTTAATAATATTTTTTGAAAATGAAATTCGTTTGCGAAGTATATATTTAATAAAATGGATTTGGAAAATATTTTTGAAAGGCGATTTAAAGTAATCAATCTATTTAGAAACCGAGTCAAATTGTGAAATATTTAAATTGATTTTAGAGCTTTTAATTATAAACCCGTTTCATATATAGTCGATTTGAAATTACTTACGTTGATGTTTATTATTTAATTCAATTAACGAGGAGGTTGAATAAATAGATCAGTAGTATAGGATGGAATGGAACATTCGGTAATATTTTTTTCGGTCATTCTATTAACTTATATTATAGAATGTTTGTTGTTTGATGAGTGTAGTTTACTGGCTTCTAGTTAACGTTCAAGTAATACTGAGTGGAATGTAACGCTCAAGTAATGACTGCTCGATCACTATTAAGGAGTAGACATCACCTATATTATGGAGATGGCTTAGGAAGTTTGATATCGACTAGAGATGACTCCTTAGAGCCTAGTAGTTGAGATTTATATTACTCTTCAAGGGCTACAGGTTGGATATATGCAGGGATTTACATATTTACCCTCTTAGGACTAACTAGCCAGGTGAAATTATTATTTACTCTTAGGGTAAGTAGTCGAAGAATTAGTATGTTTTGAAGCTCTCATTAGGTTGTATGGAGTCGAGAGTACTTACTATTACTCTCATTGAAACCCACCTCATAGAGAATATTTTATTGTACCATATAGGAACTAACTAATCGAGTATCGTTATCAACTCTTAGGGCTAATGGTCAAGGATTTTTTATATTGAGATGCTGTCATCAGGACCCGTATAGTCGAGAGTATTTGATGTAGCTCTCACTAGGACTCATCGAGTCAAGAGTATTAGTTATCAATCTTAATAGGACTTATCGAGTTGGGAGTATTTGTTTTCACTCTCATATGGACTCCTGGATTCAAGAGTGCTAGTTATCACTCTTATTAGAACATATATAGTTGAGGGTATTTGTTGGAAAACTATATCATAGGGTTCATGCCACTATGGAGAGCATGTGAATTAGACTCACCAAAGCTAGTTATCCATCCTAGCGGTGTTGATTATGGGGTCGTGCTCTGGTTCTGTAATGTCACCTTATTGAGTTTGTAGACGGAGAGTTATTTCTCTCACTAGAGCCATTGCCCCGATGTCACTTAAGGACCAACAGCCCATTACCAAGGGCAAGTAGGAATCATGGCCAATGCTTGACGTAGTCCGACAGCATGTTTAAGGCACGCGATGGATATGAGCGTCACGATCCCGAGAGTAATCAAGGGATAATAGGAAATATGCAACTGACATTAGCATTTCTTAGAGTGGTGCGGTGGTACGTCAGTCTTCCATCTAGATGACTATGGTAGTTCAACTATATATGAAACATTTGATTTTTACCACCTCATTAGAGACAATTATCATATAATAGTTGAGTTAGCTGCGTGTTAGTCTGTCATTTGAGTTAGCCTAACCTGAGACAATTGCGTGGTCTATCCATGAAATTGGAGACTTGATATGTGCTTGTCTGTCTTTTTCTCATAAGACCCTATGGTTGAGAGATCTCTTTTTTGTATGACTTTTTGCCACTTTAAAGGCTGGGAGTTGAGGTATATGATTTTGATCATTAGGTAATTGATGGATTTCGATGTTAATTGAGTTTAAGTTTCCTCGATATCTCTAAGGGCCTAATAGTCGGAAGTTATCACTTCCATTAAGACTGTAGGTTGAGATAATTATTTGGATATTGCTTTCGATGTTTTGTATGAATTGTTATTTATTGGGATTTGTATTTCTTGCTATCTCTTAGGACTAACAATCGGAAGTATTTACTTTCATTAGGACTGAAAGTCGAGATAGTATTTCTAGGTATTAATTTCCATTTTATATAGATTGAGTTCTATTTGGGCTTCCACATTTCTTTATTTATCTTCTATGACTTAGCAGTTGGAAATTATTACTTCCATTAGAGCTGTAAGTCGAAATTTGATACTTTGATTATTTATTTGGGATTATGCCTTTCTTTATTTGTATTTAAAGGCTTAACAATCAAAAGTCTACACTTCCATTAGAACTCCAAGTCAAGACATATATTTCAGGTGTTGGCCGTTGGATTTAGTTTAATTCAGGATTTATTCTTTTAATATGGATTTATGGATGCACCGCATGCTTGTCCATAGTATTTTGAGATTTCAATGTGTTTGATGGTTATCACCCAATTTATAGATGTAGTGAATGTCGTTTGCTTCTATATATTCCACAGGTGATTATTGAGATGTGTGTCATGGTATATAGTTATGATGTTACAATGGATATTATGTTATATTGTGTACATGCTATGCTTTTTATTCCATGCTTATTATTATATACTTACCTTGGATTTTGATACAGTTTGACTCGTTTATTAATTATATAACACTCGGGTCAGTCCGAGACTTTTCAGGTACAGGGACATTAGCCATTTTGGATGATAGGGATTTAGAGGAAACTCTATGTGTGTTTTATATCGTGTTTGGAGAAATTGACTATGCATATTCTTATTTAGATGTCTCCTTGTATTTATTTATAATGAAATGGTTATGGGTTATTTATTTTAAAACTGATATGGTATATACTATTGTAGTGCGAAAGACATTACAATCAGTATTATTTTGATATGTATTATATTTTTCTACTGCAATCTATGACTCCATGTTCATTTGTATATGTTATATATTATTCCGATATTAGATACATGTATTGTTAATATATTTTCAGGTGAGATGTGTATCTATGTTATCCCAACGGAATATTCATGCGTGGTCACTCCTAACAAGCCTCATTCTCCATATTACCTAGAATGATTACCTATTTGGTGGTATGGGTATAGCGGTGGGACGTTACAATATCTGATTAGTGCACAAGCATATATTGCAACATCTCCCACTAATTTTAGACATTAGAAATAGCGGGAATGCCACATCAATAGTGCAAAAGGAGTTGAAAAAGGAATTAAGAACTCATGAAGAGATAGGACACACCATGACTGCTACATGATAAATAGTTTATCAAATGGGCGGATAAAAAGGAACTGATATAAATATACTAAAACATATCCATTCATTAAGGCCGATCTCTCGGTCTGATCTAGGATGACCGAAGAATTTGATTGTAGATCCAAAATTCCACCCGGTGCAAGTGAGAGGTTGAATGTTAAGGGGGTATGCTCTAAGGGCGATTATATAATTTGTAACACGTCCTTACTTTGAAACCAATCTCATTCAAAATAAAATATAATTTTTTGGTTTGCTTTCTATTATATATAATGTTATAATATGATATAAATAAATAGGTAAGGATCATTATATATATATATTGAAAATCCTTAAATAAAGTATTATACGAGTGCAATTACAAATGTTGTAACATAAACATGGAACCATAAGTCAAAAATGATTTGTTTTAAATATTCCTAGTTTTGAAGTTTCAAGAAAAGGATAACGATACATCCATTTAGACTGGAGTATGTAACTCTCTCTAAATATCTCATAGTATATTACTCATGGCTGGTGGGGGATATTTGATAACCACTAAGGTTAAATGATAAATTCGTATCTATAATGTTACATAGTTCTTTCAACATGAGAATATTGTGGGACTTTGATGTGAATATTCCACTTTGATTATAGTTATGTGTAGCATGTTGACTGTTAAGGCCTGCAGTTCCATATCCCTTTGAGTCAATAATATTTCACATCAGCTCAACTCAAATTGGATGGAAATATGAATCTTTAAGGTAATAAGAAAAAAGATAGAAGAAGAAAATAGAAAACAACAACATCAGAGTCTCACGATCGCAGTGGAAAAATATATAATATATAACAACATAATTTAAGTACAAGAAATCTGTAACTGTTGTATACTTACAACCATCATAGTACAATAGGCAATAATCAATCTGGACATTTTAATAACTTTTCCTTACACAACGGAATAATAATCAAGTACGGAAGTACGCCTTGCCATCCAGCCCATCTCTTGAGCTACATAGCTTCATATCCTGAATCAGTAATACTCGGTCTAACCCAAGAATTATAATGAAACAATACCCGAGTTAGTCTAGAAAACCTACATGAGAAACACACTCAATTTTAATTATTAGAGTTTTCAAAATCCTTTGAACAACAAAGGTATCTCATAAGACCACGTCACACATAAACACGATGAGTTTTTCCCTTATCATAACTAAAACATTTTATAGAAAATCCAGTGATATTATAATAGTGTCTAAATACAAATACTTATTCAAATAGCTAAAAATGTTACATTAATTAAATTATAACATACTAGGCTCTACAAAAAAAACCGTAAGCTCGTATTGGAGAATGGATTCCAAAGAATGACCGGACCACTGGGGCACCGCCCATCAAAGTACACCTCTAGAATAATGTACCGAGGACCTCGCTGGGATTCCCTACTGCACAAGACCCGCCACCCCTAACGTGGATAGACCGAATATGTTATCACCCCAGGTGTTCCCACCATTACTATCGAGCGCTTCTTCTTTCATGTATACCCATATCTAAGATAAATAAGGTTCCGAAGACATCTAGAAAAGTGATAACATACCCTACTTGGATGCGACCCACTTAGCATTGTTGCATCTCCCATGTTTAAGTCGTTCTTGGTTGATGAGGTTCGAGGCTAAGCATTACCTTTCAAGAACAATTTTACTTAAAATGCTCATCGTCCTCCATTGACGATTTTCTGATAGCATTCATCCATACAAGTTGTCATGGGTCTAGACAAACCGAATCATTGTCTTCATCTTCTTTACGGTATTCATTCATTATGTTCAAACCGGATCGAAGTGGTTGACGTATAATTAAATCTGATCACAATCTTTTCAAAAAGATTAATGAAATTGGCCAATATTGGTAGCCGGTTATTTAACTATCAATAAAACATTCATAAGCAAACACTAGGCCTTATTATATAAATCTCCCAAATATTTATTTCAAAACATCTTCACCAAGATATATATTCAATCTCTTTCATTATTTCTATATTTGAAAACAAATTCAACACTTGTATCGTAATAGGATATTTCACTATTGCAATACTTAGAAATATTTTTAACTTCCATTTTTATAACACTTAGAAAATATTTCTATTCCAAATCTTTTCCCACTAAAAATAATTCCAAAACCTTCCTTATGATACTTAGAAAAATATTTATATGTATAGTTTCCAAAATCATTTTAATATCTATCTTGGAAATATTTCATACTTATCTCATAAGTCTCCAGATTTTAATAAATTCTTCCTACGATTTTCCAAATCGATTATACCTATTTATAATCCCAACAAAACATTTATAACTTTTTTAAATGAATTCAATTTCTTTTCGAAGTCATCGCATCTAACGTTGAAATTTTTCTTAAGTTTCTAGAATTCCGTTTATAAGATTTCTCTTATAAAGTCTCACCCTTAAATTAAAAAACCTGTCTACACATCTCGAGGAGTTTTATAAATAAATTTCAATCTTTTCAAACTATATATATATATATATATATAATTTTTAAAGAATAGTAATCTAATTTTATTTTTAAAACATGTTTTAAGTTATTATTCAAAATATTAAACGTTTTCAATAAACCATCAACATCTCATCTAAAATAAAACAAATCAATTTACAAAGCTGATTATAGAAATTAAAATCTTCATTCCAATAAATATTCAATATTTGAAAAATCCATTTTTTGAAGTATTCGAATACTAACTCGTTTAAAATTTCATAGTTTATATAATAAAGTTTTCCCTTTGAAAACGAACTTAACTTCTTATGAATATATATATATATAGTAAAATCTCAATAGCCAATTTAATTTATAACTAATTTTATTTATAAAATCCCATTTTATACATTCATTTCTTATAAATTCCTTTTATACTTCCAATCTATCTTAAATATTGACTTTAACTCCTTTTCATATTTCTAGAATATCATTTATAAATTCTTTTATATAATTCATTTTTAAAAATCTCCATTTACTAATTCACAATAGTTAAGAATAACAAAACTCAAATATATTTTTCTAATTCAATTTCTTTAAAATAACACCAATTCCAATAAATATATTTTTGTTATCAAATTCCCTTCAATTCATAAACTTTAAAATACATTTTTAGTATTTAAATTATCAAAATTCAGGCCAGTTCTACAATAGCATTCAATTATTCCAAATCTATGTAGAATAATCTATAATAGATTATTCTACACAAATCATATAACATTATACATGAAAAAAAATAAACAATAAATTTGAGGAATCTAGTTGGATCCCTCCAACCTGTTTCCCTGCATCCATGGATGTTAATACAACTTAAAATTACCAACCCCACTTTGAGCGGGATATCGCAGTATAAAGGGTCATCGGC
Organism: Allium cepa; assembly: GCA_030765085.1. Lineage (NCBI taxonomy): Eukaryota > Viridiplantae > Streptophyta > Magnoliopsida > Asparagales > Amaryllidaceae > Allium > Allium cepa. Next base: position 429,989,274 of record CM060929.1, on the reverse strand, counting down.
TATTATGCGTGGAGCATAGGGTCTCATCCGCTATAACGTATGGGAATATCACTCCAATTACTAATATATATACTACCGTATATATTATATGATGCAACAGACAATAACTTATAAATTCAACAAGCATCCAACTCTAGTTCCAACCACTGAAATTTAAATTTTGGTAATCCAAATGAATTTTTCTTACCTTGGTTTTATTTGCAATCTGATCCAAACCAATTTTAAATTAATAACTGCCTCTAAAAATCTCCAATCAACCCCAGATTATAATTCGCACTTTTTGTACCTTGTATAAAAGCTATACAAATTTCATAAACATTTGCTTTTAATGAATAAAATTATTTAAATTAAAATCGTTTATAGCTAATTAACCTTAATTAAATTTTCATTTACTTAACCAAAATTTAAAATTAACCTCACCTTAATCCTCAAATCAATTCTGTCCATCTGAATCAGCAGATCGTGGCCATCTGCCTTATTCTTCATCGAGTTCAAAAATTCTAGGCCTCTGATCTTTATCACGTCTATTAGCCACGTGCTTCATCAGAGCATGCCTCGAGTTTGCCAACGCCACCACTCCCAGTCATGCATTCCACCTTCCCACCTTGCCATAGCCGCGTCGTGAACCCTAAATCGAGCATGCCCCCACCAACCATCACCTCATCCACAGTCGCATATGTCACCATTTCATCTGAATCAAAACATCATCGACCTCCACCCAACCATCGACATCGACAACGCATCTCAAGCTCGAGCCCACTACTAGGTTGCCTCTTCACGAACTCGATCGCATCCCATACTATTTGAACTTCGCCAGAACGTCGCATGCTCTCCGCCCCCTCCCTCGCGAAAGTCGCGACCACACCGCTCCCTTTCGAGGCTTCACCAGATTGCCTCGATTTACTCTATGAATTTGAATTTCAAGGTTTCACTTTTACTTTTAAACGAACGAACGATTGTTTGTTTTCCTTTTTTAATTTGGATAGGCAATTTTCTTTTATTTCGTTTTCTTCGATCTGAGTTTTAGAATCAGGAGAGAAGAATGTATTTAATATGGAAGAGTACGTTATTTGAAAGCAAGAACAGAAGGAAATGAAATGACGTGATTTTAAAATGAAAGGTGTGATAGGTGGTGTGTTTGAATGAAGAAGGAAGATTTGATTTTTATATGATCTTTACAAATATATATATATATATATAATTTTATTTAATTTTAAATATCACATATTTCATAACCCGAATCTTTTGAACTCATATAGAGGCATGTCATCTAGCATTTATAATGTTATACCCCAATTTTGAACGCAATGTAGTAGGTTTCGAGTCCCAATTCGATCATATGGAGAAGATAGCTTTTTAGACCCAATTATTATATTAGACTTCGATGTAAGTTTCAACGCGTTTTTGTATCTCATACGATCAAAAGACAACTCTAAATGCTATTTAATTTGGAATCCGATAATAATAAACTATTACGGACCTAATGGAACTCGTTTCGTCGAATTCCGAGACTGTGCCTTGGAAGGCTATTTTTAAATGTCAATTTGAACAACCTATTTTTAAAATTGAACTGGTCATTTTAAATTAAATTTTAAAACTTTTATTATCTTAACTATTATTAATATAAATTTTACTAGCCTTTGAATTATTTTTGTCAAGCTTAAAACTTAAGATAAAATAATTTAACCAATATTCAATTATAAAATTCAATAATTAAATTATCCAATAAATTGCTGTATTTAAGTTCTGAATTTATTTTATAAACAAAAAACCAAATTTTCATATTCAAAATCAATCTATAATTCAAATTCAATATTTAAAATAATTTAAATATTTCAAATTAACCGCCGAAAAATCCAGGTCATTACATTCCTCCCCTCTTAAAAGAATTTTGTCCCTGAAATTGTTAAGGCAGGAAAATGCTCCAAAACCATTGACTTACTAAAACGCACTTGGTGAAACTCGATATTTCATTTTTCTAATCTTTTCCTTTATCCAAAACTATTAGTTTCTTATCCTTGACCAAAATCCTTTATCTTGATTATAAATTCGAAATCGATTTCCGTTAACAAAAAAATTTCCAAAAATTTTCACACCCTAAATTTCTGAAAATTTCTGGCCGAGTCTGCTTTGTATGAAGGACCTTTTGCAATATGACAAGAGAGATAAATATATATATACATCGACCTACACGGTCGGAAAACTATATATATATATATCAATATTTATATTTTGCAGTATTTAATCCGAAAACGTAGCTTATATTAGCATTTTTAAGCAAGCAAGTTTTACTTCATAAGCAATTATGCAACCCGAATCTAGCCCGACAGCCCCTGGGTACCTATACTTACTCAATTTAAACCCGTAAGTACCAAAACATGAATTTAAATAACACTTCACTTATTCAAACGGTTAAAACACACAAGTTTCATAAGCAATGCATTCTAAACAATCATTTATAAGCAACCATAAGGTTCCAACACCAATTTAATCACTTCCAATCGATCCATACATCATTTTATTCAATTTAAATGATTTACAACTAAATTTATTTGCATTCAATTCATTTTTATACCAAACAAACTCATACCCATTCCAAATTTATTTAGAAATCAATTTATTTCACTTCTATCAATTCATAGAATTTTATTTACTTACGTTTGCGTCGAACAACAATTTTTCTATGCAAATTCGGCGACATCAGATTAACAGAATAATCATTTTAGCTTATAACCATTTTAAATTAATTCCAATCAATTTATACTTAATTTTATTCCATTTCTAATTGATTCTCGACCAATTCGTTTTGCATTCCATTCAAATTCACTTTTGATATAATTAAATTCATTTAATTTAGCTCGGAAACATTCCATGCTATTTTTTTTAAATAACCATTTCATAAATTTATTTAACCCAAGTTTCCATTCAAAACATCAACTCAAGTTAATTTATTTATTTCTAACTATTCCAACTATATAACTTAAGTTTTATTTCCTTTTGCAAACAAATTCCATTTCCATTTTGGATTAATTCTCACTCATTCAATTCCATTTCAATTTTAGATTGGTTCTTCTTCAATCATATTCTATTCAATTAATTAATTAATTTAATTAGTCCATTAACCTTATCCATCTCAATTTTTAATTCCCACATTCGAATTCATTCTCGAATTTATTAAAATTAAATTCAATGCCATAATCAATTTACTTATATTCAAATTGGATTTATTTGTAACTCAATCCATTTCTATTTCAAGTCAATTCCATTTTATTCGACACGTTTTTCCGTTGTATTTAATTCACTTACAATCTAAGTTGAATTTTATTTACAACTCAAGTTTCATTTCAAAATCCATTTTTAATCCACAATCCAATTTTAACCTAGCAAAGTTAAATTCTATCTCACCTTTATTTCACAAATTAATTATCTAATTAGTTCACTACAAATTTATAACTCAATATCCAATTTTTATTTCAAAACTCACTTCAACTAATTTACTTAAGTTCAAATTTATTTTATAATAAAAGTTTGGGTTTTTATTTCGTTTCCAACATATCAAACTCATTTTATTTAGGGTTATCTATTCCACTTTTCAATTGTATAAGTCGCACAACTTAGTTTCCACATTTCCATCAATTTTATACTCGAATATATTCATATTTCATTTTTAACTCGAGATTGTACATTCATTTATAGCTTTATTATACTTTTATTCCAATTATTTCAATTTTTATAAGCTATTCAAATTTATTTGTTCATAATTCCAATTCTTCGCTTGAATTTTATTTCGTGCAAAATTTTATACCATATGATAATATAATTATTTCACCACTCAAAATGTATATTTACTTCAATCCGATAATATTTCTAATCCAATTCAAATTTTATTACTTATAGTTATATAGTCGCTTCATAATCCACATTTGCACATTTAATTCAATTTTAAATAATTCAAATTCCACCTTTTTATTTAAATTTCAATTCCTTTTTAATCAACATTTCAAAACCAATTTCGTGTTATTCATACTTAAAATAATTTCACTCCAAACCATTTTATTTTTTTATCCAATAAATTTTCATTATATAATTCAATAACTTTGCTAAGTTAACTCCATTTCATTGATACACTATTAATTCAATTCACATGCGATCAATTAAAAAAATTCTAGAATTTAATTTATCCAACTTGACTTACGTTGAATTTCCATTTCAACTTTCTCACTTTAAATTTTATTCCAATTTCAATTTTTCACACATCGCTTCTTATACATATCATCTCCCGTAGGATTCCGTAAATTTTTATACACTCGGTATTTATTTCAAATTACTTCGAAGTTAAATACACACACACACACACACTCTTTCTGGTTTAACAAACCATTTCCTTCAAATTTCAATATCAACCTGATTTTATCCAAAACAATTCCTTTTGGAAATTTTTATACAAGACTTGTTTGCCCACTAATCTAAATCAAATCAATTTCGACAGCAATCCTTCACTTAGATACTCGAAAATGATTACTGATGATACATCCATCATCATCAGAATTATTTTCCAATGACTGAAGTGAGTTTAATGCTATATCACTTCCAAATCCATTTTAAACCATTTTTCTATTCAAAAATATCTCCAAAATAATAATACTATTGTCTGTTTCAAAATACTTTTGAAAACACTTCCAAAAGTCTTTGGGATTTAATTTTTCAGACTCTAGTTTTAAATCCAGTCTTAGTTTTAATTCAATTGTATAATCCATACTTATATAATTTTCATTTGGTTATATATAACCAACTCCAGATTTTATAATCTTGTTTTGATTATAATTTTATCATCCAAACACTCTAAATATACCATAATAATTTTAGAAAATTATTCCTTTTATATGAAAATATAATGTGGATAAATTATTTCATTTACCCGCTTCAAAACCATACCGTGTCGAATTACTATATTCAAGTGTTTAGAAACTCCTATCTATTTAGTGGAATCCCATTACTCGAACAGAATTTATATACCACTCAATAGATAATTTGACACAATATAAACCAATTTTTATTCACCAACAAATACGCACTCGTACCTATTAATACTCGCAACCCATTCTAGAGCACTACTGACTCTATCTCTAATGAGTAATCCCTACCAGAGCCGAGGTTCTCACTTAACCTTTAGCTCTGATACCAAATGTAAAGGCCCACAGTTCTGTATCCCTTTGAGCCGACAATATATCACATCATCTCAACTCCAATTGGACAGAAATACGAATCGTTAGGGTAAGACGAAGTAAGATAGAAGAAAAAAATAAGAAACAACAACATCAGAGTCTCACAATCACAGCGGAACAAAATATAATATATAACAACAGAATTTAAATACAAGAAATCTATAATTATTATATACTTACAACCATCAGAGTACAATAGGCAATAATCAATCAGGACATTTTAATAACTTATCCTTATACAGTGGAATAATAATCAAGTATAGAAGTACGCCTTGCCATCTAGCTCATCTCTTGAGCTCCATAGCATCGTATCCTGAATCTATAATACTCGGTCTGACCCAAGCATTATAATAAAATAACATCCGAGTAAGTCTAGAAAACCTGCGTGGGAAAACACACTCAATTTGAATTATTAGAGTTATCAAAATCCTTTGAAAGACAAATGTATCTTGCAAGACCGCGTCACACATAAGCACGATGGGTATTTCCCTTATGATAACCAAAACATTTTGTAGAAAATCTAGTGATATTATAATAGTGTTTAAATACAAGTATTTATTCAAATAGCTGAAATTGTTACATTAATTAAATTATAGCATACTAGGCTTAACAAACAAAAACCATAAGCTCATATTGGAGAATGGATTCCAACAAATGACAGGGCCACTGCATACCGCCCTTCACAGTACACCTCTAGAACAATGTAACGAGGACCTCGCTGGGATCCTCTACTACACAAGACCTGCCTACCCCTGACCTGGATAGACTGAATATGTTAACAATCCCGGTGTTCCCACCCTTACTATCGAGCGCTTCTTCTTTCATGTATACCCATATCTAAGATAAGTCGAGTGCCGAGGACATCTAGAAATGTGATAACATACCCTGCTTGGGTGCGACCCACTTAGCCTTGCAGCATCTCCCCTATTTTAGTCATTTCCGGTTGATGAGATTCGAGGCTAAGCGTTACCTTTCAAAAACAATTTTACTTAAAATGCTCATCTTCCTCTAGCGACGATGTTCTGATAGCATTCATCCATACAAGTTGTATATCTGGACAAACCGAATCATCGTCTTCATCATTTTCATGGTATTCATTCGTTACCTTTAAACCAAATCGCAGTAGTTTTTGGGTAATTAAATCTGATCCCGGTCTCTTCAAAACAATTAACGAAATTGGCCAATATTGATAGTCGGTTATTTAACTATCATTAAAACATCCATAAGAAAACATTAGGCCTTATTTTATCAATCTCCAAAATATTTATTTCAAAACATCTTCACCAAGATATATATTCAATCTCTTTCAATATTTCAATATCTTAAAATAAATTTAACACTTGTATACGTAACAGGATAGTTCACTATTTTAATACTTAGAAACATTTTCAACTTCCATTTTTATAAGACTTAGAAATATTTCTATTCCAAATATTTTCCCACTAAAAATATTTCCAAAACCTTCCTCACGATACTTAGAAAAATGTTTATATGTATAATTTCCAAAATCATTTTAATATCTATCTTGGAAATATTTCATACTTATCTCATAAGTCTCCAGCTTTTAATAAATTCTTCCTATGATTTTCCAAACCAATTATACCTATTTATAATCCCAACCAACCATTTCTAACCTTTTTAAATGAATTCAATTTATTTCCGAAGTCATCGCATCTAACGTTGAAATTTTTCTTAAGTTTATGGAATTCCATTTATAAGATTTCTCTTATAAAATATCACCCTTAAATTAAAACCTATCTACACATCTCGAGGAGTTTTATAAATAAATTTCAATCATTTCGGACTATATATATTGAGCATTTTTAAATAATAGTAATTTATTTTTATTTTTAAAACATATTTTAAGTTATTATTTAAAGTATTAAACACTTTCAATAAACCATCAATAATTCATCTAAAATAAAAAAAATCAATTTACAAAGCTGATTATGAAAATTAAAATCTTTATTCCAATAAATATTAAATATTTGAAAAATCCATTTTTCGAAGTATTCTAATACTAACTAGTTTAAAATTTCATAGTTTAAATAATAAAGTTTTCCCTTTGAAAACAAACTTAACTTCTTAAGAAAAAAATATATTTTTTAAAATCTCAATAGCCAATTTAATTTATAACTAATCTTACTTTTAAATACCCATTGTACACATTCATTTCTTATAAATTACTTCCAATCTATTTTAAATATTGACTTTAACTCCTTTTTAGATTCCTAGAATATCATTTATAATTCTTTTATATAATTTTTTTAAAATCTCCATTTAATAATTCACAATATTTAAGTATAACCAAACTCAAATATACTTTTCTAATTCAATTTCTTTAAAATAACTCCAACTCCAATATATATATGTATATTATCAAATTCCCTTCAATTCCATAAATTTTAAAAATACATTTATTGTATTTAAATTATCAAAATTCAGGCCAGTGCTATAATAGCATCCAATAATTCCAAATCAATGCAATAATCTATACTAGATTATCCTACACAAATCATATATCACTATATATGAAAAAAAAATTGAGGAATCCAGTTGGATCCCTCCAACCTATTTCCCTGCATCCACGGATGTTAATACAACTTAAAATACCAATCCCACTTCAACGGGGATATCGCGATATATAGGGTCATTCGCTATTATACGAGGGGCATAGGGTCTCATCCACTATAATTTGTGGGAATATCACTAAAATACTAATACATATACTATTATATATATTATATCATTCGATAGACAATAATTTATAAATTCAACAAGCATTCAAATTTTAATTCCAATTATTGAAATTAAAATTTTGGTAATCCAAATGAGTGAGAATTTTTCTCACCTTGGTTTTTATTTTGCGATCCGATCCAAACCAATTTTAAATTAATAGCTGCCTATAAAAATCTCCAATCAACCCTAGATTATAATTCAGCATTTTTGTACCTCGTATAAAAGTTATACAAATTTCATAAACATTTCATTTTAATGAATAAAATTATTTAAATTAAAATCACTTACAGCTAATAACCCTAATTGAATTTTAATTTACTTAACCAAAATTTAAAATTAACCTCACTTAATCCTCAAATCAATTGCATCCATCTGAACCAGCAGATCGTGGCCATCCGCCTTATTCTTCATCGAGTTCAAAAACTCCAGGCCTCTGATCTTTATCACGTCTCGCTGCCACATGCTTCATCGGAGCACTCCTTGAGTTTTCCAACGCGGCCACTCCTTGATGCGCATTCCACCTTCCACCTTGCCATAGCCGCGTCATGAACCCTAAATCGAGCGCGCCCCCACCGACCATCACCTCATCCACCATCGGGCACGCCACCATTTCATCTGAATCGAAATGTCATCGGCCTCTTCCCAACCATCGACTTCGACAGCGCATCTTGAGCTCAAGCTCGAGCCCACTTCCAGATTGCCTCTTCGCAAACTCGATCCATCCCACACTATTTTAAATTCACCAGACTGTCGCATGCTCTCCGCCCCCCTTGCGAAAGTCGCGACTGCACCGCTCCCTTTCAAGGCTTCACCCAGATCGCCTCGATTTACCCTATGAATTTGAATTCTGAGGTTTCACTCTTTCTTTTAAATGAACGAATGATCGTTTGTTTTCGTTTTTTTATTTGGACAAGCAAATTTGATCTTTGGACAGGCGATTTTCTTTTATTTCATTTTCTTCGATCAGAGTTTTAGAATCAAGAGAGGAGAATGTATTTAATATGGAAGAGTACGTAATTTGAAAGGAAGAATAGCAGCAAATGAAATGAAGTGATTTTAAAATAAAAGGTGTGATGGGTGGCGTTGCAGCATCCCGGAATTTTTAACAATATCAATTTAATAATCTGAATTAAAAATTAAATTGATATTGATATTTTGTTAATAATAATTCAAATTGATTTAATAATCTTCTTCAATAAATATTTAACTGGTTATTTTATCTTTTTAAAATAATAAATTGATTTCTATTTATAATAAATATATAGTTTATATTGTAAATAGATTAGCATTGTTTAAATTTTAATAATTAAAGCATATTTTCTAATTCTAATATTTTTAGTAATTTGGAAATTTGTTTTTATTTAATATATAAGCTTTTCAAAGTATTAAAGAAATAAATCTTGGCTTAAATTTAATAAATGAATCACATTTTAAAATTAAAATATATATTAATAATTTGGAAATTTTGATTTAAATTAATATTGAGTTTTCAAATCTATTTAATAAGTAAATATATGATTTTAAATTGTTAAGGAAGATGTTTAAAATATTTAAAATAATCTGGCTTGAGTTTTAAATTTAATTGAATTTAACAAAGAGTTTTATCGCTTAATAAAATAGATAATTTATTAATAAAAATATAATTTCTTCTAAAATGATTTTAATCTAATAATGAGATATTTTTAAAAACAATATTAATAATGTAATGATTTACAAATAAATTTTGAATAAATGGAAATTGTTATTTCAAAGTTTAATTTGTATTCATAACTTGATTTTAAAATATTAGATTTTGAATTTAAATTTAAAATCCAAAGTATAGATTTTTGATTGTTTTAGTATGTATAAGCTTTATTTATGAGTATAGTTTTTTTTATTTCTTTTGTAAATTTATATACATATTTAAATTCTAATTAACAAATTAAATTAAGCTTAATATATATATATATATATATATATATATTAACTTATGAATTAAATACTAATTATATTTAAAATAGGACAAGTGTTGATCTCTTAAAGCCTAATTAAACAAGTGTTATAAGATTAACCTATTTAATTGACAAATGTTGAAAATTTTACAAGTGGCACATTTTGTTTTAAATTTTCTTTTATTTAGTAAAATCTGAAAATACATCTATTTAAACATACACTTTCATTCTTACTTATTTTTTTCCTCATTTCCTAATCAAAAGAGAAAATTTCAAAACATCTTCATATAAAAAAATCAAAACTGCATGTTCCAAATATCCCTGTACAAATCTAAATTCTGTAGCTTGCATCTTCAAAAACCTGCACAAACCATTCATAAACCCCTCACTATAAAAAAAAGAGGATGCATCATTTTTATAAGATCTGAAAAGAATGATTTCTGCATATCTTCAAAATGAAGCCTATTCAAAAGCATCTGCATGCAAGTAGTTTTAGTCAGGAAGCATAAGCATTCCAGTTTCAACAGGCTTGCAACTCAATTTTAAAAAGATCATGCCTGCATTTTTCAACCTGAAGTCAAACAAGATCAAGATTGCAAATAGTTTTTCAATCTGCAAATTGAGGATCTGCTTCTTTTAAATACCGTGAGTAACTTTTTTTTTAAAAATTTAAAAGTTAAAAATAGGTTGCATGATTATACTGAAATGGAATAGTATTGTTTGTTTTATAAGTAGTTGTTGATGTGAAAATGTTTTGTGTCCATGTTGTTCTTTTTATTTGCCTGATCTGTTTTGATTTACCAGGAAAAAGTTTTATTAAAGACACTTACCTTTTAATTAGTTTTCTGAATAATGAAATTTATAAAGTAAAGTTGTTTTATTTTCTTAAGTTCATATTTAAAAATTTCAAGTAAGTTAAAATATAAGTATTGACTCTGGAAACACAAAGAAACATCAATGCATGTTGATTCTTACCAAAATTAAAACACGTTAATTTTGTATTTCGGTATCATAAATCAATAGCATTAACTGGAACATGGTTTTTAAATCAAAAATTAGGATTTTTAGGTATTAGTTGAAGGTGCAGTCTTGTGTTGAACCTAATTTGAACTTTTTGCAAATTCTGGTGATTCTTGAATTGGGAGGTCTCGGGTTTCTTCTTGGTAATAGAGGGGTGTTTGATGATGCTAAGAAAAATCATGGATGTTGATAAAACTTATTAGAGAGGTGCAGATTTGGTTATTCATTTTTAAACCCTAGTTTTGATGGGTTTCAAAGATTTGGTTATTTCGACTTGTATAATTGACCAAGTTCTATGATGTTTTGGGAATCGATAGATTTGCCGTGGATGAATTTGAGGCCGGAGGGGCTAGTTATCAGGTGGTCGGAGCGGCAAGTTTTCGCCGTTGACAGGTTTGAAGGGGTGAAACCGGACCTTTGTTTCCAGGTTTGAGATATTGCGTTCGAATTTGATTTCTTGGGTGGAAGTTCGATTTGATGTTTGTGAAGTGTTGTAGGGTTGGTTTCTGATGAGTAGCGATCATCAACGGCGACCTATGGTGGCTGGAGTCGCCGTGCATATGCACGGTGATGAGATGTCTGATGATGTTTTGGGTTTAGTTTGTTTACAGGGGAAGTTGCTAGTATTTCTCGAAGATTTTGGGTGATTTACTCAGGGAAGTTAGGTAGAAAACTCGAAGTAATTAATATAAGTCTCGGGTTGTTCTGTATTTTCCAGGTTTTACAGAAACCTGTATTTCAGTTTTATTTTATTTTTAAATTCTGAAGTTTTCTAAATGTAGAGAAAGATTTAAACCTAGATTAAATTCTAGTTTAAATTGAACCCAAGTTTAAATTACAAATCTCAGTTTTGAAAAAAAGTATAATAATAATAATAAATAATAAATTTTAAACTTGAATGTTAAACTACTTTATAATTATAATTATTTTTCAAATTTTAAATCTGAAGCTTTTAAATATGAGTAAGTTTAAAGTAGGGTTTAAATCTGGAAATACAAGATCTTAAAATGTATTTCAGTTTTTGAAATTAAAGAAGATTTAAGTTTGAAGATTTAAACAAAATGTAAATTTAAATTTATTGAATTTTGAAATGGAATTAGTTTTAAAACTCTTTTGAATTTCATTTCTAAGACAAATACTTGTTTGTCTTGAAACTATAAAAAGTTTTTAAATTGTTTTAAACTTTGTTTAAGTTTAAATGATATTTATTTTAAATTTCATATTTGAAATGAAATTTCAAAGTAAGTTCAAAAGTACTTTTAAAACATAATTAAGAAATGGTTTTATCTTAAAATTAAGTTAAGATTAATGTTTTGAAATTTATTTAATTAATAAGGTAATTAGGAAGTAATTAATTAATTTAATTAATTGATTGATTAGGGAGAAATAAATTTTTGATTAAGGATTTATCAATTTATAATTAAGATCATTAATTAGATTTTTAAATTAATGATTAAAGATTATTAATTAAGTAATTAAGTTTTAATCAAGGTTAATTAATTAAATAATTAAAGATTAATTAAGTGACAATTAACACTTGATTACTTAAATAATTAGACTTTAACTTATGGATAATTAAAGATAATTTAATTTTAATTAATCTAAGTTAATTACTTAATGAAAATAATTAGAGAATGGTTAATGAAGGTCATTAAACAGGATTATTTAATAATTAATTAATGTGATTAATTTTTTACAATTAATTAGATTAATTAATTTAATAATAATCATTTGT